>CM061483.1:3056739-4347739 GCA_030770085.1 Oryza coarctata
TCTTCATTCCTCCCCCTTCCCTGCTGCCACCACTCCTCGCGACTATGGACTACCGCCGCTGCCACTTCTATAGGATGGGTTTATCCCCTTGTTTTCGCCCTTTGTCCTCTAGTTTCTCCTGCAAGGCGTTGGCAAAGTAAGGCAGAGTGAACGCCTTACACCCTGGCAGCACCTCACTGCCTTAGGGGCACCAAGGTGACGCCCAAATAACCATGGTGATGATTAGTGCACACTGAAAAAATGGAAGGGATTGTGAAATCCAACACATCATATTCTCTCTAATTCTCCCCCATATAAACAAAAGGGATATGAACATCAAATATTTATGTTATTAAATGATGGTATTGTGGAAACTCAAGAGATCACACACAATGTCCACGTTACTTATGGATCAAATATCTAAACCGGATTGTGCTACCAGGCATAGAAATACAGTGGCTATCTAAGCACGACAAAAAATACACTGCCACAAGAAAACATGAGTATGCCATACAATGACAATGCTACAAAATCATTATAGGATAGTACTTTCTGAACAATAAGCAGTATGTTCTCCTTGAAAACAAATGAAGATGAATGACACCATCAGCTGAAGCAGATTATAACAAAATTGCATCCATAAATCAATAATAAATAATTCATCCCCATAACCAACTATAATAAGGGAAAAACATGAAGAGAGCATGAGTTGCACATGTAAGCAGGGAGGATTAATGCAAGATAGAACTGCAGCAAAAAAGTACTAAACAAAATTAGTAAGTATAACTGTTTGGCCATAAAGGGACTACTGTAGCACATGGTGAATATTTAGTTGGCTAAAATCAAATCTGGATGATAAATGAAAACTAATGTGGACTAGATTGACTATAGGAAGTAACCTCGAAGAGAAGGTTGTGTCACGGACACGAACACGACTATTTCTAATTCTTCCAAGTATTGGAAACTCTACTATTTTAAGAACTTCAGCTCTCTGCAAATGTATGAAATCAAACTTCAATTGGATAATGCAAATTGCAGGTTAGCTGAAGAGTAAGAATGTCTGGTATTTACAAAATCTTGTACCTCAATAAGATAGGGCAAGTCAAATTTGCAAATATTGTACCCAATTATAATATCAGGATCTACTTCACGTATGAAATCCTGCAAAATTATGAATCAGAATCAGCTTATTCACAGTAAGTCCTTTGTATGCAATCAGAAAATATAACCTCCAAACCCAGCAGTACTTACCCTCCAAGCAAGTAGAATATCTCTCTCTGTGTCAAATGACATAACATCGACTCCAACAATGGGAGAACATGATTTAAGAGTCATAACATTCCGTACAAAAGGTTGTCCTTCTCCTTGAAGGGTGACCAAGTTAGCTATCTATTTCAATTCAGAGAAGCGAGTCAAGAAACTGTCCATCAGAAATTTGGAATTGAAACTGGATGATGTCAAGTATCAACTATATGAAGATAATGAAATCAACCTGAATAACAGGATCATGAGTTGGTTCTGGGAAGTGACCTTTGCGACCAGCACATTCAATATCAAAACTTAATATGCGAAATGGGGCCATCTTAGAATGTTCTCCTTCAGCAGCATGGCTTACCAAATCTGAGTATCTGTTATTTGGCTTAAGGATGCACACATTGAATAGTATCATAAATTCATAGCTAAGTATTAAATACAAAGATATTCACTTAGTATAAAAGGATACAGGCAATCCAACTCTAGCTGACAATAGGACATGACACGAGCTGCCTTCCTATACTTTCCAGCAGGAACTTCAATCCAATTGCCACCAATAATGTTGCAGTCAATCATGAAGCGAAGTGCAAAAAGAATGTTGCTTTCATATGTCAGGAAACTCTTCAAACCAAGGCCTTCGATTGCTATGCCCCTTTCTAGGATGCCTACAAGGTGCAAAGTGCAAACATATGCCAATTGTGGTAAGCCAGGAAATAATGAGAATGTAACTTTTAGCAGCCTCTTAGGACATCATAAAAAGATGGGCACAAACTACTCAACTCAACACATCCTTTCAGTCCCAAATAAATTGGGATAGGCTAAAGTTGAAACCTAATAAGAATCTCTAAATCACGGTTCAGACACGTCAATAGCCGCTTTTCAAGCATTCCTATTCAATTACAAATCTTTAGCTATATCCCACTCTTTCAAGTCTCTTCTTATTGTCTCTCTTCATGTTAGTTTTGATCTTTTTCTATCTCTCTTTATCTTATTATCTTAATTTAGGATTCCACAATGTACTGGCGTCTCTAGCGATCTCCTTTGTATATGGCCAATCCACCTCAAACGATGTTGGACAAGTTTTTCTTCAATTAGGGCTTTCCCTAGTCGATCACGTATTTTCTCGTTCCGGACTCAATCAATTTTTATATGACCACAAATCCAACGTAGCATACGCATTCTACAATACTCGGCTGTTGAACATGACGTCTTTTTATATACCAACATTCTATTTCATATAGCATAGCAGGTCTAATCGCCGTTCTATAAAATTTGTCTTTTAGCTTCTGCGATACCCTCTTATTGTAAAGGATGTCAGATGCTTGAAGCCACTTTAACCAATCTGCTTTAATTCTATGGCTAACGTCCGAATCAATATCCTCATCTATTTGTAGTATCAATCCCAGATAACGAAAAGTGTTTTTCTTAGGCACTACTTGGCCTTCTAAACTCACATCTCTCTTCTTATGTACGATAATGACAAAGTTACATATCGAGTATTCAGTCTTAGTTCTGCTTACTCTAAAACCTTTGGACTCAAGAGTCTGTCGTCACAACTCTAGTTTTCTATTTACTCTTGTGCGGCTCTCCAATTAACACTATATCATATACAAAGAGCATACATCAAGCGATATCCTCTTATATATTTCTCGTAACCTCATCCATTACCAATGCAAAGAGGTAAGGGCTAAAGACTGATCCCTGATGTAATCCTATTTTAATCGAGAGTAACCTATGTTACCATCATTTGTTCAAATACTAGTCATAGCATTGTTATACATATTCTTGATGAGAGAGACATATTTTGTTAGTACTTTATGTTTATCCAAAGCCCATCACGTAACATTTCTTAGTATCTTATCATAAGCATTTTTCAAGTCAATAAATCATATGTAGATCCTTCTTCTGTTATCTAAACCGCTACATAACTTGTCTTATTAAGAAAATTGCTTCTATGGTTGATCATCTAGGCATAAAACCAAATTGATTCATAGATATTCGTATCTTTCCTCTCAAACGATGTTCGATAACTCTCTTCCATAGCTTCATAGTGTGACTCATCAATTCCCCGGTACTTAGTACAATTTTGGATATCTCCTTTAATCTTATAGATTGGTATCAATATACTTCTCCACTACTCAGGCATCATGTTCGATTGAAAAATATTGTTAAACAACTTGGTTAGTCATACTATAGCTATATCCCCGAGACATCTCCACACTTTGATTAGAATACCATCAGGATCCATCGCCTTACCCCATTTCATCCTTTTCAAACCTTCTCTAACCTCGGATTTTTGGATCCTCTGCATAAAACTCCTATTAGTGTTATCCGAAGAGTCGTCCAACTGAACAGTGATGTCCTCTTTCCCACCATTGAATAAATTGTCAAAATACTCTTGCCATCTGTCTAATCTCAACCTCCTTCACCGAGAGTTGCTCCCTCTCATTCTTAATACACTTAACTTTGTTGAAGTCCCTCATCTTCCTATTACAAGCCCTAGCTATTCTATAGAAGTCCTCTCTTTCTTTCGTACTCAGACGTTGGTACAGATTCTCAAAAGCTCGTCCCTTTGCCTCACTCACAATTCATTTTGCGGCCTTCTTTGCCATCTTATACTTCTCCATGTTATACTCATTTCTATCATGATACAAGCAGTTATAGCATTCTTTCTTCTCCTTAATAGCTCTTTATACATCTTCGTTCTACCACCAAGAGTCTTTATTTTCACATGCACTCCCTTTGGTCACTCCAAACACCTCTGAAGCAAATCTTCCGTATGCATGTTGCCATCTTCTCCCACATGTTATTTGCATTGTCCTCTTCCTTCCAAGAGCCCTTTTCGATAACCCTTTTCTTAAAGATATTTAATGTCTCCCCTCCTAACTTTCACCACTTGGTTCTTGCAATTTTGACTTGTTTATCTCTACAAGCATACACTAAAAAGCAAAGGTCGATCACAACCAGCTTATGTTAAGAAATCACACATTCTCCAGGTATCAACTTATAATCTGCACAAGCTCGTTTATCCTCTCTTCTCATAAAGACAAAGTCAATCTGGCGGGCGCAAACTAAAGATCACAAAATCACACAATAATATATTGCGACAGCTTAAAATGCTATTTAAACTATCCATTGCATAAAAAGATTGAAAGCTCAACATACAAGAATGAACTGTAACTATATTGTCTCTTAAACCAACACTGACCTCGACAACTAGCAACCATTGTAGGCAAAGCGACCACTATCTTGAGGAAAGGCTGAGATTGATGTGGTTGGTAATGCATAATTGTCTGCTTCTGCACAAGTTCAATTCTCTTCACAAGCCTTGGCAAATTGCTTCTCCTATTTGAATCTTTCATCCTCCCCTATAGTGCAGTATGAAGAACCATGTAAAGATTAGTTGTACTGCCAAAGTAACCAGTTTGTGAAAAGTCTCAATTCAAGATACGATTGAGAATAGAAACCTCTAGTGTTTGATGCAAACGTGAAATATCATCAGGGCCCATCCCCATCGGACAGCTGATATAGAAATATGGCTCAAATCCATGTACTTGGCAGCATACACTGTAACCTAATGTTAACATGACAACATCATATATGAGCATTAGCCATATGATAAAAAGAGGAAGAATAAGTTTTACACATAGAAACATATAAACCTTCTCTAGTGACACCAAATATCCTGAGTATAGCTGCAGGACCAGATGAGTTGGGAAGCAATTCTTTGTGGCTCTCACCAATAACATAATCTATCTCCAGCTGCTGAAAAGCTAGAAATCCAACAAAAGGAGAAGAGTGTCAAGATAAGCCTTGTACTCAACAATCAACATAGATCTTCATTCAAATTAGACCTAACAAAAACAGCTAGCAAACTATCTATGCTATGACAAACAATCCTTACAAAACAAGACCATCACATGATTGTTACTTCCTCCAGTCATCAAAAGAAGATGTTCTGGACATCTTCTATAATACCAAGATATGGTTCCCTTGCATTGGGACTACTACAAAAGCAATAAAAACATGAAAATGCTGAAGTTGCAACCAAAAGCTTGTGACCAGAATTTGGCTAGCTAGACAACAGCAGCTATTAATTGCGATCTATGTAAACATGCATGCTGATGTTAATAGGTAGGTGGCCAAACAAAGACAAAACCAACCCATCATCATTCTTTCTTGAACTTGCACATGAAAGGGTAGAACATCTTTAACAACTGAAGGGAGTAGCTTGTCCATTGAAACATTTATATCATAACCGACCAATATTTCATCCCTATACATCATTACATCCCATGTAACTGGTGATGTTATAGAACTATAGGTTGGACAGGACATGACCTCTCAATTCAAATAGCTCAAACTATGTAGTCTCTGTGCAAATGTAATCAATAATATTACACTTAAACACCAGTTTGTCGACAAAAAATAGGTAATGATTCTATGATAAAACAGCGAAAGTCCAAGTATAAATAAAATCAAGGGAATAGAAGATCCCTCTTGGAATTCAGAGGGTTACTAATTTCAACACCACCAACAGTTCAATTAAATATGATCTCAGAATCAGCTTTTCTTGATGAACAGAATCAACAATTTATCAAATTAAGGTTTACATTTGGTTATCCTCCATGCATGAATCATGCACAAAACCAATAAGATAAGAACTACACTGTCACAGTCGACATCAAACACTACATAGAACCTCCTGTCGTAAACTAATGCGTATGAAACCCAAAATCACCAACCAAAAAAAATCACCAATCAAACCATACCAATTGAGCGCGCCAATACCACAAAAGTCCATCATTTTGGCCCCAAATTGCAGGAATTAACCATGCTCTAAACTCTGAACAAATATATATAAAAAATCCTCGTAATTTTCACATAATTATCTACAATACCCAAATTCTATAGCCCTGGATCCCATCATATCAATTCAAGCAACGCAGCATTATTGACAACACAAAAAATCTACCAGTGACAGTTGCCTATGAGCATAGAGCTCCTACAGTGAGACATAACAACCCTGGATCGATCCCAATTAAGACTCCCAACGAAACCCAATCAACACAAACTGTACATAGCGGAGCAATCCAAGCAAGTGTCGGATAAAAGCAGGTAGGGGAAGGGCAGGAGGACCGTACCAACAGTGCGGGAGCAACCGGACGCGAGGTCAGCGGGGAGGGCGGGGCGCTTCCACCGGGAGAGGCGGGAGGCGAGGGCCTCGTCCCGATCGAGCAGCAGCAGCGCCGCCTCGTCCTCCGCCAGGACGGTCTCGTCCAGGAAGACGTCCTCGTCCATCATGTCGTCCTCCTCCGCCGCAGCCACGGCGGGTGGAGGCGGCTGCGGGGCGCCAGCGCCGCCCAAGGGGTGGGCCCGCTTCGCCGCCGCCCCGGACGGCGCCGGGGGCGGCGCCCCTCGCCGCTTGCCGCCGCGTCCACCTGAGCTCATCGCCGGAGAGGGGGAGGGGGAGGGGGACGCGGGAAGAGCGGAGGGCAGAATTTGGGATTCCCGCCATTGCTGCGATGTAGTAGGGTTTTATGGGAGAGGAGTCTTGGAGATACAGAAATACGCCAACGCTGATCGTTTACGAAAAATAGATTGACGTAAACAATTAAGGCCCTGTCAAACAACGGCCCAAGCTGGACCGCCCTCGAATTGGCCCACAATAACCGGCCCATATAAAGTGGGTCAATTTACGGCCCATGCGAAATTTCAGGTTGGGCCGACGACAAGTCGTTTCTCTGGTCCCAACAGATCACTGTACGTCTAAACCATGGAAACTGCTAGTGTGCTACCGTGGAAACTTTGCACATATAAAGTCTTTACTTGTAGATGTATTTTGGCAAAGCTTTACACATTAAAGGTCTCTACATCTAGTAATTGTTGCCAAAAGTTTGTACACACAAGTTTTCTACTTTGTTTATATTTAACGTGAAATTTGTTACTGTAGAAATGTCTTTATTTTATAAGCGAACGTTTCCAGGTCATAAGAGAGTTTTGTCAATTACTTGGCAAAAAAATATTCTTTTTTTACTCTTGGATGAAATTTATAGATGAATTTTGCAGTTGAAAGTTTTCTAACTACAAAACTAATATCGCAGTCCACACATCAGGTCGTTTGCTTAGCTATTTTAAATAGACTTATTCACATAATGAATGATTTGACTCTATAGACGATCTATAAAACGGTATGAAGGTATTAAGTATTAGACCGTTAACAATTTTCTGTCCTCCTCTTTTTCCTATGCATCATGAATCCTACACGGCATTTTCTCCCAGACGTTGATGTCAAATCATTATTCATACCTTAGGAACTTCTGTACTCCGCACACTTCGTTCCAAAGGCCTCTTTTGGTCCACGCCTCCTCCTCTGCTACTTCTGCTATCGTGTGTGGCGCGTGCCCACGATCTCAAGTGAACAAGCATATTTGAGAGGCCGGCGGGGCTATGGAAGAGCAAACTACCGCGAGACAACATGTTCATGTTATTTTAGCTTTTTTTTCCTTTTTTTAATGGCTGCGTGCATGCTTATAGATATGGAGGATAAATTTAATTTCATTGTTTAATGAAATATACATTATTACAAAATCAATTGTCAGACACCATCAATATGTGATGAACTTGTTCTAAGTTAAAAGTAATAATTTAAGTTTAATTATTTTTTTAATGGTAGATGATATACTCGTTAACAACAAATCATCTAATTTCGTTAAACTATAAGATAACTTGTTATAAAGTCATCAGTTTATATTATATAACTTTAATGAGATTGAAACTTTTGTAAGACCTGCATGGAGAACGGCCTAAATGCACCCGGGAAAGGTCTTTTCTGATCCTAGCCGCAGCTGCACCTAGGCTGGCCGCCGCAGGATGTAAGCTAAGATTTGAGCATAGAACAGGGTATATTTTTTTATTTTCTGAACCTTTTTATTTTTTACTTTAAAACTAAACCGTTCTAAAATTTATTTGCATATCTGAATGCCACACTATGAGAAGTGGACATGGCATTTTTGTTTGGACATACCAGTTGAATATACTAGTTAAACTGGTATGATAAGGATTTTGCTATTAGAGAAAAACAATGCCACACCTACGTGTGTTAATGCTGTTTGGCCAAACCAGCTTAAAAAAATAGATTTAAAAATAAGTTTTTAAAGTGGTTTAATTTTAAAATATAAAAAATGAAAAGGTTTAAAAAATAAAAATTCGACGAAGGTACCTCCTGTATTCCTACTTTGTTTCAAATGTACTGTGATTTTTGAGCCGGCGACAAGGAACACATGAGGTGAGGCCCACCGTAGTGCAGCAGGGAGGGTCACATGTGCGCGGAGAATGTAGCATTGCAAGTCGTTGGCTAGTTGCGTATCAACCAATGGAAGGAAGGGGTTACAAAACCAGTCCTGAAGTTATTATTAGTAGCCAAACGTGCGAAAGTATATAATAAAAAAATCTAAATTTAATAAAGATATTAATACGTAATATTTATTAACAAGATTTAACCAAATCCTATATCCTAATTACGAATGCTTGTCTTTGGTATCCACGCCTATATGTTCCGTGAATTCAAGTTTATAACAAATTATCTATCTTATTAAAAAATATAGGATAAAGTTTAAATCTAACTTTATTCTAACGATTATTATAACCGTACATAAACGTTTAAAGGAGGAGAGCGCTTAGTTAGATTCAATTCAGAACTAATGTGCATTACCAATCCAGCCACATTAATTAGTTTATTATCTCTATCATGATTAGATTACATATGTTTCTGTTGAGTCCTAACGAAGTTAGAGCTAGGCCTTTTCGTTTCCATACCAGTTCACGTCAGGGCCTGCGTGCCTAAGTTGGAGCTAGGGTCGTACGTCAGCTGCCCTGCGTGCCAGACTCGATGACCTAGGGTGGAGGTTAACAAAAGTTTAGTTTGAGTTAAAAAGGATCGCTCTATCGGGAGAATTACCGGGGTGCATGAATCCACCTCATAGTGTCTACGAGTATTAATTACGCATGCGTATGTGAGCGAATTTCATCATATTAGAA
Source organism: Oryza coarctata (assembly GCA_030770085.1). Lineage (NCBI taxonomy): Eukaryota > Viridiplantae > Streptophyta > Magnoliopsida > Poales > Poaceae > Oryza > Oryza coarctata. The sequence goes on from CM061483.1 coordinate 3,066,013, forward strand.
ATATGTTATTGGTTTTGTCTCTTAGAGGATATATTGGAGAACGTATTTATGGTTGTGTGAATATAGTGTTGAGAAAAAATGTTTCGTTCGGTCGCGTTGAAGGATGGTGATCCCGTCCAATTGATTTGCAGCTACCGTGAGCCGTGGAGGAAGTGCACGTCCAGGAAATTTCTCTGCAGGGGAGTGTTTCTTGGAGCCGTGTTGTTCCCTTCTCCGATTGTGTCTTTGCCGCATGGGTGCAGGTCAAGTTATATTAATTGCTCATATACACATGTTTGGCTATGTACATTTATTTTGGTGTAGAGTCCGGGTTTTAATCCATTATCTAAAAAGTACATATATCACGACATGTTTGCTTGCTCAAATTTTGGACGGAGCAATCTTTTTAATTTGATCAGCTATTGGTATCATGAAAGAGAGCAAAAACTAGGGCATTCACCGCCAGAGTTCTCATCACTTGTTTAATACTTAGTGATAAACAGAACCAATTTACTGGTGCTATTTCAATTTGAAAGGAAAGCTATAATTCATTTGTGTTGAATAGTATTTGAACGCAGAATTTATATATAAAAAAATTGTGATAAATATTTGAGAGTGCAAATGAATACATTAAGTGTCACAAAGTTAAAAAATAAATTTAAAATAGTTTCTTTTTATAAAAAATCATATATAGAAAGTTTTTTAAAAATCGCACCGTTTAAAAAGCACGTGCATTAATCAATAACACATTCATAAAAAAACACACCCTAAATTCTACCTTGGTTACACATTATTTTTGGATTTGCCGGTCCCCCAACCCACCACGCCCCCCTAAGAATTTTTTCAGCTTTCCAATATGGTTAACCCAATATTTAAAAAATGTTAACCCTGGTGCTCACCACTTGTTTAATTAGTTAGTAATAAACAAAACCAACTCACAATTTACTGTTTCTATTTCGATTTGAAAGGAAAGCCATAACCCACTTTTTCTTGTAGTAAAAGTGTGTTTTTTTCTGTTGAATAGCATTTGAATGCGGAATATATATAGCCGAATAAATTTGTGATAAATATTTAAGAGTGAAAATGAATAAATTAAATATTACAAAGTTAAAAAACAAATTTAAAATAGTTTTTAAAATAATAAATCATATATATAATTTTTTTATAAAAATCAGTTTCAAAAGCACACGCATTAATCCATCGATACATTCATTAAAAAAATTATATCCAAGTTCTACCTTGATTCCACGTTATTTTTAGATTTGCCGGTCCCTCAACCCCACCACACCCCTAGAAATTTTTCAGCTTTACAAAATGGTTAACCCTATATTAAAAAAAGTCAACCTTGGTGCTCATCACTTGTTTAATTAGTTAGTGATAAACAGAACCAACTCATAATTTATGGTGCTATTTCGATTTTAAAAAATTATGGTGCTATTTCAATTTGATTGGAAAACCATGACCACTTTTACTTGTAGTATGTTCTGCGTTGATTCCACGTTATTTTTGGCTGTTTTGAGACAAGTTTATTCGATATATCATATATGCTTGGAATACCAACCACATAGTTGATGTTGAAACAAATGCTTCTGAAACAACAGTCACGATCATTCAAATTGCTACAGAACCAATTTCACCTTAATCGTAGGCAGTTCTAAAGAAAACCTTGATGGTTTTGCGGAAAAGGACTGGGAGGACGCCGGCGTTGGACCGCGCTACGCACCGGGGAAGCTTGAACTAGGCCACCGCGGTGCCGCCGGCGAGGTAGTGGTGGAGGACCTCCTGGAACGTCCTCCGCCGCAGCACCTGCAGCTCGAGCGGCCCGATGGCACGGCTATTCCTCGAGATGACGTACCCGACGTCGGCGAAGGCCCGGTCCAACTCGTCGCAGCAGTGCTGCAGCACGCCGTCGTCGTAGCTAGTGTCGTCGTAGTCTTCTCCGGCGTTGAGCTCCCAGAAGACGATGTAGTGGCCTGGGTTGGAGGAAGTTTCGGAGTGGCTAGTGTAGCCGGCGACCTCGAGCTGGTGGTGCTTCTCGCCGGAGAGGATCTTGGCCGCGCTGTCGACGGCGAGCTGAAGGTCATGCTCGCTGTTCTTGTCGATGTTGATGGAGAGGATGAGGCTCCTCCGGCACACGAACTTAAGCTTGGGTGTCGCGTGGTGGAAACCGGCCAGCTTCACCATGTCTCCCAGACGGTAGCGATACAGCCCTGCGAACGTTGTCATGACAAGTTGACTACTCACCGAAGGCGTCGTCCGTCAGGCCGACGGGCTTGGCGTTGGCGACCTCGTCGTCGGAGCACGAGCCATCCGGATTGTCCATGGTGAGGGGGATGAACTCGAAGTAGGCGACGTCGGGCATCACAATAAACGCGACGGGCTCAGGAGGCGCAAGCTGCTCGACGTTGATGCCGATGAACCCCTCCGACGAGCCGTAGTTGCCGGCGACCAGCGGCAGGCCGCCGGCGTAGTGCCGCAGCTTCTTGACGTAGTGCTGCATGGAGCCCGTCATGATGGCCTGCACGTGCTTGGCGTTCGGCCACAGCACCGGGATCACCCCGGACCAGTTGCTCAGGGCGGCGCACCGGCACCTGCGCTCCAACACGTCGGCGAGCGCGGGTTTGGCGCGTTGAGGGAGAAAAAGACGAGATCGTCGGCTGGCAAAACGTCCAACACAGTCTTATATATAAATTCTTCGGCTATATCAGCTAATGGAGAACAAAATTCTCTGGATCTTACGCTAGCCTCGTCAGGCACGAAACTAAAAGATTGGACATAACTGATATATTATTAGACTAAATCCGACATGATTAGATCAATCGTTAGTGGGTTAATCGTTGAGCGATATGCGAACCAGATATAAGGCTAGCATTAAAAATAACTGGTCGGTTATTCACTCCGATGAAATACCACGTGAACACCCGTTGGGCTAACAGCTCAAAACACCACCACCGATCCTATAGGTCGAACTTAACCGATGCAACATGATATCGGAGATAGAGGAGAGAGATTGATGTATCGATGAGTTTTACGTGAACGTGATGTGGTACGTCTAATCAGACTAAGATGTTAGACTTAACTGATGCAGTTTTGGACATAGCAAAATGAATCATGATAATAGTGAGACTTACTCCTTTACCAAAAATCAAACTTAACTGATGTAACTCCACGTCAAGAGCCAGAACCTGCTGGAAAAAACTTAGACGAGCTAAGATAGCAATGCGATGAAGTTATATTTGATTAATCTGTTAATCTTTTACAAGCTTTTACAAGCGGTGTCTATATTTATACTCTAGTATTATAAGAGTCTAACGCGGTTACAATAACCATCGAACATTAAATATAAAAGAAAAAAATAAACTTACCTATCTTACGTAATATATTCTATATAGATAAATAACTTATCATGGTTCTCACGACTTATTATTAGATTCGGTCTCATCTAAATGACTATTTGTCTTCAAACAGACCAAATTTATCCTTAACTCATCCGATCGGCTCTTTACAGTGTTAATTGGCTTCTCTTTTAAGTCGATTAGTCTTTTCTCTATCGGTCGATCCTGTTGGTAGGATGAGCAAATTCTGCCATTAACAAAAATACGGTGTAAATGTGAAATTTACAATGCATGGTTTAAAAATTATATCATAAAAATAATGTTAAAAATTCCGATTGTTTTTTATTTAAAATATGTATATATAGTTAGTGCTATTTGATAACATAGATTAGTGCAATATCGATCCATTACTTCACAAATTTCCAAAGACTGAATTCGATTTGAAGATTTAAAAATGAAAAAAAAACAATATTTGACCGCAATTTGTTTTCAAACGTGACGCGCAAGATTCCGTGTGTCGCCTAAAGTGTCATGCGAATGGCTTTTCTTCCTCATGTGCGAACGGCTTTTTTCCTCTATATAGTGCCACTAGCTCCTCTCTTTTTTTTCCCTGCAGATATGTGTTGTGCAATTATGGTCCACGGTTAGTATGGTTTATATTCAGTTAGAGATAAAGATGGGATTATCTTAACCCTCCAAATTTACATTGTAAAAATTGAAATTTACAATGCAAGATTTAAAAATTACATTGTAAAAATAATGAATTTACAATGTCATGTTGAAAATCTTGATTTTTTAATGAAAATATGGCATATTAAATAAATCTTAGTTATATTTGATAATATAATATAGATTACCACGACCACTATCACTGCTTTTTTTAAGAGTATAGATTTGAACCATTTTATTTTTAAATTTTAAAACTAAATCATTTAAAAAATTATTTTCAAATCTGTAATTTTGACTAGCTTGACCAACAACAAATCCACGCTATTAGAAATAGGAGTACGCATGTTCTTCGACCACGCTGACATAATAATTGTCATACTAATTAGACTAGACTGGTGTTGCTAAATTACACACTACTGTGAGTGTTTGGCATTGCTGATAAAAATATAGATTTAGAAATAAATTTTTGAGTGATTTAGTTTAAGTTTAAAAAATAAAAAGTTCAAATAATTAAAAAAATCGTAGGCTCTCGCGCCGGCTCCACTCGACTGGATAGTGGATGCTAGTACTCTATCGGGTGCTAGGAACGACCGATTCTACATACGTAGCTTATAGCATGCATGTAGCCAGTGGCCTGTATATGCTAGGACTCTATCTCGTCAACGTTAAAGCTTGTCACCCTAAGTTTCGGTCAAATTTCTAGAGCATACAATCAATTTAAAGTTAGACTAATAAGTTTTTAAAACCTATTAAGTTTATGGTATTATGATAATGCTTTTAGAGACAAATTAATCTACATATTCCTTCTTTGTGCTTTCTATAAACTAACCATTTGAGAAATGATTTATTGTCAATTTTTTAAAAAATTTAATAAAATCTTGTCCTAAATATCAAATATTTGACAAGATGGAGTATCAAATATGCTCAAATTTTGTATTTACATCCGTATGCTTATATGGATACTTTTTCATGGCATTATATGGCATCCTTAATTTTTGAAATCCAATGTATGGCGCTACGTCTTAAGCTCTATATTGAGCCTCTCATTTCAACCCTCCCCTTTTCCCATATAGTCACCTACTTTCTAAGATCATCTTCAACCATCGGTTGGAAGAGGGGAGGGGGTGTTAGAGAGTGAACTTAAAAAAAAGAAAATAAAAGAGAGAAGAACTTACCGGTAACACCATTCCTCTAGCAACAGTGTGACGCCGATGGAGGCATGAACTCTAACAAGTATGTTGAATTAGATCACTAGATTACCAAAGTTGGAGGCAAAGGTAGGAGGAGAGATTGGTGGAGAGGTTAGTTTTATATAGAAGTTACAAGAGGAAGAAAATAAGTGGTGGGTGAGGTGGGAGAGCGGTGAGATGGCGGTGTTGCCGTCTCAACCATAGGAGAGAAGAGCAACAAGCTGACACCAACATCAATGGTAGAGAAACATTGTTAGATTAGTTAAAAGACGGCGTTATAAGCCGTTAGAGATGGAGAATGAGAGACAAGGAAATCTCGGTGAAGAAGAAGAGGGGGAGAACAGTGGCAGATAAAGGAGGTGGCTAGTTGGCTTTGCTAGTGTTGGCAAGATGAAATACAACAGTATGTGGGTGGCTGGTCGGGGTAGTGACCGCACACATGGCTTGTATGGAGAAAGAGGGGCTGGTTTAGGGTTATAACTGCTTTGTGAAACTTAAAGAAATTTTAGATATATATATGGTTGACATTTTTGCAAGACCAAAATTTTAGTAATAAACAAATCCATGCTCAACCTCAATGTTAATTTTTAGGCATGCTTTTCTTATATAAACCAAACGTGCCCGGTGGCACATTGACACTGTTTTAGTCATGCGTGATGATGGATAGGAATAAGTAGGTAAATGAGACAATATACTTGATAATGAGAGTTGACCAGCAAGTGGAAACGGCACGAAAGGCTTGTCGGCGTTTCGTACATCCTTGATAACTGTTCTTCGTAAAATTTAGTTATAACGCCATTTTCTACATTTGTGTGTTTTATATAGAAAAATATGTAAAAAGTTGCTCATCTAATTTTTTAACTTTATAATTGTAATTCAGTCTCATATATATATATAGAGAGAGATCATAAATCAAATAATTTACGAAAATCTAAATCTCATAAGAAAAATGAAAAACAGGCCTAGTCACTAAAGGAAAGATCACTGATCACAGTTGCTCCCACTACCGTGGCGGCCGGAAACACCGGCAGCGGCACAACCGAGGAAGCCACCAAACTTTTTCTCGCCCAGGTACTTCCCCTTAATGCGTAGCTCCTTGTTCAGCTTCTCGACGGCGTCGTCGTCGCCTGCGAGGGCGGCGAGCGCGCGGTCGTACGCGGCGCGTCCGTGGGCGTCGTCGCCGAGGGCCAGCTCCCCCGGCGTGCACGCCCGCGTCGCGGGGGCATTCGGCGACGGCCGCCTCGACGGCGGCGCGCGCGCTATGGACGTCCCCGTGGCAGTGCTCAAAACCAGACGTCTTTGCGCCAGAAGTCGGCCAGGCGGGCGCCGCCGGCGGGGTCCGCGGCGTACCGCGCCCGCCACTCCTCAAGCAGCCGCCGGGCGGCCTCGACGTCGCTGACATCGTTCGCCTCCAGGTTGATCCACTCCCTGTAGACGTAGGCGTAGTCCGTGAGGCGGCCGAACGCGGCGCGGAAGATGGCGCGGGAGTGGTCGACACCGGCGCCGAACTTGTACATGAAGATGGCGTGGCTGCACCACCGGAAGACCTGGCCGGGATCCATGGAATCCCAGACCTCGAAGACACGCAGCCGGTACTTAAAGGCGGCTGCGTCGAGCAGCTTGTTGACGGTGGCCGCGGCCGACACGATACACCTTACGATCCGGCGCCTACAACTGTAGGTACGTGGCTAGCAATTTGTAGTGAGGGGGTACACCTATGTATTTAGACTTAGTTTACAATTGTGAAACGGAATTGGATTGGCCCTAGAAATCACGCATGGTTTAAACCTCTGAATACGCACGCAGCAATGCACACTAGCACATAACCGGCAAATACTGTCAAGTGTCGATTTATAATTGGCTTTTCACTGCCAGTTTGTGAACTGGTCGTGGGTGTTCGGCAGTGATTCCCGTAGTATCACCATCTTTCGAGTTACAAACGACAGTGAGACTCTTTTTTAGGGAAAAAATAATTGTTACCATCTTCATTCTAAAATAAAATATAAGAATGTGACATATAAATATGGACAAGTTTTTATCTAGACTCAAACCGTATTTATTTATACTTATATACTAATATATTTATATTTTATATTTTAGAACGAGGATAGTACAATAACAATAAATTAAATTTTTAATTGATTTCATTGATGGAGATCCAACAATCACTACTTTGAATTCATTTAAACAACGTATCAACGCTATAATTACCAACGTATCAACACTATAATTACCAACGTATCAACACTATAATTACTATTAAAAATAGACGAACACAAGCAGCTTTTAAAAACCTAAATTATGATACAAGCAACAATAGATCAACATGAATCATCGTGTGAGACCACATAGTCTAGAGATCTCCACCACATGGGCTTAGAGGTTGTCAACATGCTACCCTCAAAGAGCTCAATGTGAGAACGGAGAAGGTATGGTGGCTAAGCCCAAAGTAAAACCAAGATGACATTGTTTCACCTCCTTGTTCTCCTACATGACAAGTCAACCACCAAGAGGGAGAGAGAGTGGTAGTGGGATAGAGAGAGGAAGAAGGGGGAGGTTAGGCTCCAAACTCTACATTTGTGATTTTGGCGGCCTCAACTTTCATACCGACAGATCTAGTAAGGCATGGCTATTCATAAAGGAGCCTTAAATAATTTAATGACCTAGCACTCTATGCCAATGAATCCAGAAGACATGACATTTTGATTGTCAAATCCGGTAACTCTTGGTTTCCTATACAACAATGGCATGGTGCAATGACCTCCAACCTCCCTACTGTTAGATCCTTCGACACACATGAGGAGACATATGAGGAGAGGACAAGAAGGAGAAGAATTAGGAGGATATATTGTGCATGCGTAGGAGGAGGAGAAGGAGAAGGAGCATAGACTTTATCAACTTGACTATAAGGGAGAAGAGTTGAAAATTTGGATTTCTTGAGTTGTGGTTATAGCGAGCTCATTAAAAAACCCATTATTTGTAATATCGGTCATAACGAATTGGCAACGATAAGAGTGTTAGAATCGGTGATTCTATTACAATGACAAGTTCATCATGTACTAGGAACAAGTAGTAAAATATAAATAGATAAGGTTGTAAATTAGATATAAAGATTAGATCTACTTGTATAAATTAGAAATTAGTTCTATGTATGTTAAGATCATCCATCCTATATATATAAAAGGAATCATTGTATAATCAAACAATGAATCTCTAAATTTAGTTTAAACCTCACAAGCTCTCCTAATTAACTTAGCGGACCCTTGTCTTAGCTAGTACATAACATCTGCAAAATTAGGATGCAAGCCCTCGAAGGCAATTCCAAATTAGGATGCAAGCCCTCAAAGGCAATTCCATAGCATATGAGTTTTCTTTTCCTTTGTTGCCACTAGGTGGGGCGGCACTGAAGCTGTCTCTAAAAGCAGTGGGCTATGCAGGGTAGCGCCGAAGCCTTCCTTCTCACCGGAAGCCATAGTAGGTGAGGCGTCGCCGAAATCGGTGGATCTAGGAGACAAGGTAGGGTTTAGCGTCCTAAGTATTCTGCGTCATGTGCTCACGCATTGCTTCCAACAACACTTTCTTTTTCTTTATCTTTTGGTTTTTTTCTAGGTTAAATTTAGAAAAATCAGCAATATTTCTAACCCAAATTAAATATACTATTAAAATATATTGATTTAATGATTAATTTGGTGTTGTAAATATTGTTATGTTTTATATGAACTTTTTGACTTGTAAGGCTGAATTGTAATTTGTGTGTTTGCGACGTACTGATGGGTATAAAATCCGTGCAACTACTTCCTCTCAGTATTGCTATAATCCCGTGGAACTAATTGATTAATTAACATAATAATGTCAAGGGTTGATAAATTAAAGTTTCAAACAGAGTAAATTACAAATTCACTAGCTAATAAATTCTTTTGAAAAAATTAAACTTTTGATAAATCCCTGTGAACTACTACTTCGTGACCTCCGCGGAGTTTTACAGATTTTGCCCCTGGCGGCTGACGGCGCCGGCGTGGTACGAATATTATGGAGACCGCGTGGCCTGATAGCGCGAGATCTGAACCGTTCGTCCTCTATTTAACGGTCAGGATTGAGGCTGTCACATTGCTACGACTACTTGTTAATCCCCAATCCTTTTCGCTTTCATACTTACCCTTGAAGGAAACCCTAAGTACCCTACCCTTAAACCTAGCTGGTTAAGGCGGCGGCGGCGGCGGCGAACGCGACGGCGGTCGGCCATATGCGCGTATGCGGAAGCAGACTTCCTCCTCCTCCCTCCTCGACCTCGCCAGCGCCAGTATCGACGGCGAAGATGATCCCCTGGACCCCTCCTGTCCCTACGAGGGGCTGTGCTGCCCCGACGACCCGCTCGATCAGGTCCTCAACTTGAACTCCGCCGCGTTCGGCTATGGCATCTTCGAGTTGATCGGGGTTGGGTTGTCCCCGCCGCGTGAACCCTCCGGCGGCGGCGGCGGCCGTGGAGGTGGGGGCGAAGAGGACTACAAGGGCGCGGTGGAGCGCGTGGCGTTCGGCGTGCGCGCCGCGGAGACCTCGTTCGGTGGCAGCGGAAGCGGCGGCGGCGCGGGTAGTGAGGTGAGCGTGCCTGGCGGCGGGCGCGGAGAGGACGACGCGGGCTCCAAGAGCGCAGTGGCGGAGGACATGGAAACCGAGGCGCTGGATGTCAAGCCCGTGTTTGGCGTCTCTGCAAGAGCGGGAGCCAACTACATGAGCGCGCCCGGCGCCGGCTACATGAGCGTACCCGTCGCCGGTGGCATTGGCACGCCCGGCGCTTTCTCCGAAAGAAAGCTGCTGCCCTTGCCGTCGTACGCTGGTTTTGGCGCGCTCACCGCGTGGCATGCGGATGGCGCCGGCGCCGGCTCGAGCGGCATGGCCGCGCCTGGCGCTGTCCCGGAAAACCGGCTGCTCCCATTGCCGGGTGTCGGCTTTGACGCGCTGACCGTGGGGGGCGCGGTTCGCGGCGGCGAACGCGTCATAAACTCGCCTGACCCTGACTCGGTCTCCAAGAACAAACTGCCGACATTGCCGGGTGTTCGTTCTGCAACTCCCAGCGCGCCCCCAGGCACTCCCTTCCGGTTGGAGCACGCGGCGCCGTCGAGCAGCGTGGCCACGACTCCCTCGGACTCCAGCCTCTCGTCGGCGTCCTTGGTATCCGAGTCATCGCCGGTCACCTCCCTGCCCAAAGCTCTGGGTCTGACCAGGCCCAGGAAGCGGCGCACCGCACGCAGGCCGCAATGGTCGTTGATTTGCCCGCTCCACCTTGTGCCGATCGCCGCGCGCCACACACACGGCGGCAAAAGCATCAACGCGCTCAATGCCAGCGCTTTCAGCAGCGACGGTGGCAGCAGCGGCGGCGGAGGAGAAGGCGGTGGCAGCAGCGGCAGAGGAGAGGGCGGTGGCAGCTACCACCGCCGCGTGGTGGGGCGTCAGCGCAACCGGCAGGTGCGAAAGGACAGGAGGTGCAGCCACTGTGGCACGTCGGAGACGCCGCAATGGCGAATAGGGCCGGAGGGCCCTGGCACGCTCTGCAACGCGTGTGGCATCCGGAGCAAGATGGACAGGCTGTTGCCGGAATACCGACCGTCGACGAGCCCCAGCTTCAACGGCGACGAGCACTCCAACCGCCACAGGAAGGTGTTAAAGCTTAGGGAGAAGAAGGTGCGTGACTAACTAACTAGTCGAGGCGATGGCCATGGCGAACGCCGGTGATTTCCGGCATCTGTGTACATTTGTACATTATCTAGATAGTTAGCTTAGTTAGCTATGTCATAGCAGGTTAATTTAAGTTTAGGCCACTGGCCATCAGATGTTTTTGGTTTCTGGATTTAGCTTAGAGGTGATCAGATGAGGTCATGCATGGAGTTTCTCTTTTTTGTGTTCTGAGGATGTTCAATTTGATTTATTCATTAGCTTCACAGATTGAAAGGGGTAGAAGAGGCAGTGCAATACAAGTTAAATTAGCCACAATGTTTGGATTGCCGCAAATTTGGTTCGACTCGAACAATCTATATCAACTTAATTTCCACTTGGAATTTGAGTTAATTCTGTTCGTTTTGTTTATTTTTCTCTTTTTTTATTACAGAGTTGTGCTACCTTACCTCTAAAGCGAAATTGGTTAAAAAAAAGATAAGTGTACCCAAAAAAATGATTTTATAATTAATATAAATTTTGCATATGCTTCTTTCAATTATCAATAAAATGTTTTAACCCTTGGAATGAAAAAATAAACCCGTTCAAAAAATTATAACCCCAAATCGTTTTTTCATGTAATTTACTTACGTTTTGTTTTATACGAAACAAAACAAAAAAAATTACCACATGTTTTCTTTTTGAAAATTCTAATTAATTTATTCAAATAACGGGCCTATAGCTAATAAAGCAACACATAAGCAGCCAAAAAAATCTTTTATAACTGTACTACATGGTTAAAAGTAAATGCTAAAACATAAACTACAATAAAAAAAATCTTAAAATTAACTCTAAAATTAAGTTTAAAATTTTAAACTTCGGCAACAACTAATGAGCTTAAAGGCAGACGATGGGAAGCCAAAAACAATCAAACTGCACGTGGAACTCAAAAATGATCTCAAAACAACAATAGTGTCACCTAAAATGGGTGTATATACATACAACTGTGGATCTAGGAATAATTTGAGACCAAGCAAGCCTGACTACAATGTAGGCTTTGTTTGATTTAGATTATTGACCGAATTATTTTTTAATTATAGATTTGATTATATGGATAGATTAAATATTTTAAGAAATAAACAAATAGCTTAAAACAAGTGTTCTAATAAATGCATTAGAAAGTTTTTGGAGAATATGTATTTTAACAAGCTAAAAAAACAGAGCCTAACTACTCAGTTTGAAAAATACATTTTCTAAAAAAACTTTCTACGGCATCGATTAATCACTTGTTTTAAGCTGAAACGAACTGAATCACATTTGAATATTTGAACCCTTTCGATTGAGATAATCAAATGTTCAGACAAACAACTCAGTTTTTGTCTTCCTTTTGATTTGAAATAATGCATTTTTGATTCTCAGTTTTCGTCTTCCTTTTGATTTGAAATAATGTACGTTTGATTCGATCTCGAGGGACACGGGAAGAAAACTTTACAACCTTACAAAACAACCAGCTAAATTTAGCAAACAGCAGAGCAAGGGTCTCTGTGCCCGGAACTCGCTGCCGTGCCAGACGATTTGCCACCGCCATGCAAGAACCGCCAAGAATCACCATGAGCTGCGAGGACTAAGGCGAGGTGGCCGCCGCCGTCGTCATCGAAACCCACGACCAAGTCGCGGACAGAAGCGGCGGCGGGGATGCCGGACCAGAGGAAGACGAAGGGAAGAGCGACAGGTCGGAGCCATTCTTCCCGTGTGTCGATAGAGTGGAGCTCTCCGACGCGGTGCATGTCGTCGATGGCGAAGACCCTGTGTTCCCCTCCGACAAGGAGGAGGAGGAAGGAGATGACGTGCGTGTCTCCTTTGCCACTGCCGTCGGCGACGGCGACCACCTACGCAAGGAGCAGGCCGAGCTGGACGAGGAGGAGGAGGAGGACGTGTCGAGGTATGACTACGGCATGTGGATGGAGGCCGAGCCGATGTCCATCCTGGAGCGCCGCCGCCGGCTGCTCCAGGGGATGGGGCTCGCCAGCAGCCGTGATCTCCTCCGCGGCCGCAGCGCCAGGATGAGGTCGATTCCGCCCAACATCCCGCGCTGCGCGTCGAGTCGTCCGTCGCAGAGTACAGCGGTCACGCCCGCAGTCGCCGTCACCGACGACGACGAGCCGAGCACCTCGGCGGTTGCGCCAGTGGACGCGGAGAAGCCCCTAGAGACCGTGAAACGGCAGAAGAACGCCGTCCTTACACGGTGCCAATCTGACAGTCGCCTCGCCGTACGGGGCGGCGGCGCTGCGAGGAAGCCGCCGTCGTTCCGGCTCGTGTACTCGGTGCCGCAGTCGCTCCACGGCTCGCCGGTGCACAAGGCTCTCCGCGCGGCAGCTCGCTGCCCGTTGCCATCGGCGGCTTCTTCCAAGGAGGACAGATCAGAAGACAATGGCAACTGCGGCAACAGCCGCCGCAGCTTCACCATCAAAACCCTCGACGACTGCAAGGAGTTCGTGGTGAGCGGCCAACCGGCAGACAGCTCGTGGGGCGCGCTCAGCGACGTCCAGACCAGAGTGAAGCTGAGCTTAGAAGAATTCGAGCGATTCATCGGCTACACGCCGCTCGTGAAGCAGCTAATGCGCCGCAGCCAGAGCCAGCCGGGGCGGCGAATGGCGACGCGAAGCCGGGGAAGAAGAAATCCAGGTGGTTCAAGAACATCAAGCTCGTGGCGTCCGTTGCCGGCCTCATCAACGAGAAGGAAAAGGACGGCAATGGCGGCGGCTGCGGTATGTCGTCGTCGTCGGCTCAACAGCCCGCCGTGACCATATCCAAGTCGGCGTCCGCCAACGCCACCCTGGCGTCGTCATCGTCGTTAGAGAGGCCCGCACAACGACTACGGTGAGCGTTCGCCGTTCGACGCACACACGCCGTGCTCGCTCGGTCGGCAACGGCGGCGACCTTGATCTGATCTGCCTGTGCTGTGGTGGCCGTGGCAGTGACCTGCGTCCAGTTCAACCCGGTGGACGACGGTTACTTCATCAGCGTCTCGCTGGACAGCAAGGTGCGCATCTGGAGCGTGGCGGAGCGGCAGGTCGTCGACTGGAGCGACCTCGACGACATGTTCACCGCCGCCTGCTACACCCCGGACGGTCAGGTACACACCAACCCTACTATGTCCATGTCGAAATCGATTAGCCCACCCGCCATTGATGCTTGCTTGGTGGCTTGGTGCATGTGTTGCAAGGCCGCCATTATTGGGTCACACAAGGGGAGCTGCCGATTCTACAAGACAACAGATTGCAAGCTCAACCAGGAGGCTCAGATTGACATGAACATATCCAAGAAGCGCAAGTCGTACGCGAAGAAGATCACCGGATTCCATGTACTAACTACTACTCTCTGACAAGAACACAATCACACGTCTCATGAACAAATATATATGTGGAGCGAAATGTGATGTGCAGTTTGCGCCGGAGAACCCGTCAGAGATCCTGGTGACGTCGGCGGACTCGCAGATCAGGGTGTTCAACGGCACCACCGTGCTGCAGAAGTTCAAAGGCACGGCAATGGCGGCACACGCCAAACCGTGCCGTGTCACCGTGTCAAAGCTCACCTTTGCAAACCGCACAAACCTCACAGCCCAATGGGAACCTGTGCCTCTTCCTGCCAGGGTTCAAGAACACCAGCAGCCAGATCTCGGCGTCGTACAGCGCCGACGGCCGCCACGTCGTCTGCGCCAGCGAGGACTCCAACGTCTACGTCTGGCGGCGTGCCGCGGCACCCGGTGGCGCCGGCGGAGGCGGCGTCGCCGTTAAGGCCAAGACGTGGCGCACCAGCCGCGCGTACGAGTACTTCTTCTGCAAGGACGTGTCGGCCGCCGTGCCGTGGTCGCGGTCACCGTGCCTACCACCACAGCGTGACGACGACGACGAACGCTCGTCGTCGAGCATGCGCGGCGCCGTCGTCGGTGGCGACGCGTCGCACAGCCCGGCGCGACACCTCGCCAGCTTGCCGCTCCGCCCCAAGTCCGGGCCGATGACATACTCCAGCGCGCAGCAGGTGGGCGTTCCCAGGGAGCCGTCGTCGCGGTGGCACGGCGGCGCCGAGGGCGGCAACGCGTGGGGGATGGTGATAGTGACGGCGAGCCTGGGCGGCGAGATCAGGGCGTACCAGAACTTCGGCCTGCCGCTCAAGTTGTTCAGAGGACAGGGTCATCTCTTCCACTAGCAAAAGAAAGCAATTTTTCGCAAAAAAGGTTATTTTTTGTGAAAAATATTCATATTAGTGTCACATGAGGAATTCATTCTTGATTTTTTAGACTCGTAGTTCCAAGAGTTTTGTTGTAAAATGTGATGATTTTTGCAGCAAAAGAAAGCCTTGTAGATTATGGTTTTTGCTGCGATATCTGCATTGATTTTCTTTGGTTTTGGGGATAGTGTAGAAAGAGTTTCTATTTTTCATTGAGGAGCAAATTGTATATGTTGATTGGCACAAGCTGAATTGAAGTAGAATGTACTAATGTAGGACAAGGTTGTAATGTACATGTAATGGATATGATTTGATGATTTGAGAAGACATACAGTGTGAGCAATGTTTTTAACGCTGTTTTTCTATATATGTTCAAGACAATGTTTTTTTTCTTTTTAAGAACAAGCAGCGCTTTTCTTTAATAGCAAGAACAAGCAATGTTTAGATTTGACAAAGGCAAAGAACTTTCACATGCTCTTTTTAGAAATAGAAGTTTCACATAAAAAAGTGCCTAGGAGAATGCTATATCTAGAGACTAATTGTCACTTAGATCAGAGGTGGTTGTGCTCGAATCTATTTAGGCAGTGGTAAGTTGTATTGAAGGGGCTTCTTCTATACTTCCACCACATAGCGTTGGTAAACGAAAGCACTATAGGCCGAGAGTTGTTGGAGCTAAATCAAATGGATTTGGTCGACAATAGGTGAAATGTCGATGAGCGGTGAAGGAGTTTAGGTTAATCAACTCAATGTGATTTTTATGGCGTGGCAAGGTACATCACACAATAGAAGTTAAAAGCTTAGTCTTCTAGTATTTTATTTTGTATTTTTTTAATCTCTTTGTTTGTCAATTATGAGACTTAAAATCTAAGTATTTCTGGATATAGACGTCGGATTTCTATCTATTATCTAAAAAACTGGATTTTGGGAATGGGCCACAAATTCCTAAGTAGCACTGTGGGCTGACAAATGTGGTTTTTCTGTGCTCAGCTCAATAAATTTGGCCCGTTGAATGGGCTCAAAGAGGGTCTCTTCCGACAGCAGCGAGTCAGCTACTTCAGGACTCTTTCTCAAGAAATAAGAAGAATGTTGCTTTGGAATCAGGAATGACTTGACGATCAGAGGGCTCATCTTGTTGGCTTCTTTTCAAGCACTCAATCCATAGTTCAGTTTCTCAAACAATCCATCTTTCCATCAAACAACTTCGCTCCAAATGGCTTAAGGAAATCCAATGCTCAATATTTCTTAGACCCGTGCTCATCTTGTGGACGCGTGAGTGTGGTGTGCCTATGTGAATGTGTCCGATTTGTACTCGCAAAAAAATAAAAAAAGGAGAAAAAACCAGTGCTAACTTTTGCAAGCCGGTTACTGATCTGAATTAGTGAACTGCCAAGTGCATTGTTTAACCAGTACAAGAATTCTTTGCATGTAGTCTCATTCGGAGTCGGAGGAGATGACGGTCTCATTCAGAATCGGAGGAGATGATGGTTACAGAAACAAGGTTGAACTAAGGCAGTTGGTGACTTGGTGAATTTTTTTTAAGATAAGGAAGATGGTTACAATAGTCTACCCCTTAAATAAGGTCATTAAGATTTGACCAGGAACACATCTTGTCAGGAGCAATGCATGCTTCAGAAAGCTGATGACTTGATGCTTGGTTGTCAACCCAAAAAATGTATTTAAACTTGTCCATATCATGGTAATCCCTTTTGACTATTTGCTTATGATGTCAGTCTGAAGTTGCAATCGAATTCCTTCTTGTCAACTGGCATCGTCAGGACCAGATTAGCACCACTTGTCAGATCAAGCATATAGATAAAATAATCTGTTGAGTTTTCAATTTCTAGTCAACCCATGCCAACCAAATTGGTTTCTGTGCCAACAAAATTGGAAAGTTTGAATAATTCCTTATGATAAAACTGTTCTTATCTTCTGAAATTTTATTAAGCTGCATCCAGCATGCACATCTTTTTAATTGAACCTGCTCGTTTTCCTTTATAATGTTTATCTATTTCGCAAGTCAAAACTAGTTCATGCTTGGATGTTTCTCTCAAAGCATACATTATATATTTAACCATATCGAAGAGTCGGAGTAATCTCTGTATTTGGTGCAGGCTCTGACTATATCACTATATATGGTTATAATTCTGATCGACTACTAATTCGTTATATCTAAAATGAGAAATAGATGGAAAAATTCATAGTTGGATGATTGGTTCCATATATTTGGAGTTCTAACTAGTCCATGGTCAAGCTTATCAGATTATGAAAAAAAAGTTGGAGAACAATGTAGATCTAGAACAATATCTTGGGTTTTCAATGACTATATTATAATATTCAGGTTCCTGAATTTTGGTAGGATTAGGCACAAAAGTCTCAACCTCTGAAAAAAAGAACATTGTGGTCAGGGAGACAGCATCTTTCTCCAGGATCTTTATCATGTCCCACAATCCTAACCTTGATGGCATGATTCATAAATTTGGGTGTACTTGTGTTTTAATAAAGCATGATATAAACTGATAAATTAGCAGGTCCTCTTTTAATTCACACTGAAGAAAAACAGCATGATCTTTCAGAAAAAGAAATTCTGACACAAAACAAATCCTATCAAGATGAACAGAAGCCTCATAGTAGTTATAAATACTAGTTGAGGATGCAGTACACTCATCCCAAGATCTTTCTAGCCATCAATCAGTAGTTGCCATGGGCACTTCAACTGCTGTAAGAACTGAAAACAGAGCGTACGGTTTCCTGAATATACAGTTACACATACCAACTGCTCAAAGAACCCAAATGGTATATATTCAATTTCAGGTTATCAATAAGATGATAATTTTCACTAAATTCTCCCTCCATTCCTTCATACATATCACCCAACACTATCCATATTTAAACATTGACCATTCATTGTTTAAAAAAAATCTAAATATTTAAATAGATGTTATTATTGAAGTATGGTACATACTAAACATAAATATTACACTTTTGTTTACCACAGTATAATTATTTAAAAATTATTAGCGTCAAAGTTATAATAGTATCAGTCAATGGTGACAATTATAAAAGAACGGATGGAGTACTTATTTAATTAACTTAAGGTACCCATCATGTAGGTGATTAACTAACTACATCTACATGGTCCTGCTATTCTCAAGAGTTAAAAAACAAGAGCATATCCTTTTCTTGGATCATAAAACAAATCAGGTGTTCAAATTGTAGGGGTTACCAATTGCCAGAGAAGCTGGGTTCTAACATGCCATTGGACCGATCTCGCCATGGAGAGGTGTATATATTGTTACGCAACTTTGCTGGTCGGCCTTGACGTACACCAGGAGATAGGTATCTTTGTCTCAGAGTTACCGAGTGACTAGAAAGCACAAAGCAATATGATATGAAATTATGGGTTCAGATTAAGCTTAGTTAACAGTGCGACACGCTTGCCATCATCTCAAGTTAAAATCCGGCATTTTTTTGTGAACATATCCGCGTGGAGCTGGCCGACCAGTTGTGCCCCAAACGGTAAGGCACCTGGTTTATCCTAGTGAAAATAAAAAATTAAGTCGTAATGCTACTACTACCTCCGGCCACAATTAGTTGTCATCATGAACATATGTTTGGTCATTTTTTTTTAAAAAATCAAGTACTATTGTCTTTTTAATATTCCATCTGTATATTTCTATCAGTTTTTTGAGACTAAGGAATTAGGTGAAATTAAATGAGATATGGTGATAGACTTATAGTTGTTTAAGATGAGAAAGTATGTGAAGAAATTAAACGCGAGACAGTTGTAATTGGTTGAGATTAGGAGATATATAGAGAAGTAGATAAAATTTAAATGATAGAAGTAGCTATGAGATGTAGGTAGTAGATATTAAATACATGAAAAATCATATTGTGAGATATTATGAGATGATAAGGTATTATGAGATGATAACAAGGATAGAGATTTTTATATAGGTTCAGGTCCTTGATGTGAATAATAGTAATACTTTTGTTTATATGTATTCGACGAATTAAATCACACATAGTACAAGACAAAAACAATATACTTTATCTAACTAGTATGTGGCAACTTAAGCGGTGAGACATAATCGACAACTAGCAGCAAGACAACTCCGTAGATCTTGGCTTAATGTGGCATGTGTTTGACTCGAGATTAAATGCTTATCCCTTCTAGTAAGCCATTGTATTTATACCGGTAGAGAACTCCATGGGTAACATGGCATAGTAGGTTGATTCCTCCCTAGATTTGACTTTACAGTCTTGTCTTGGATCGGTTTTTTTATTAGGTCATGTACACTTTTATCTTTAGAGACATATTTTCATATATGTATAGATATACGGTATTCCTGGAGATGCTTAGTTCAGATATATGAGATATGCCATATCTAGGAAACTGATAGTAGTCCCGACCTCTATGTAAAATCTCCTCTAACACTTTCATCCTGTATACCTTAGAAGCCACGTTATCAAAAATATGAACATAGTCGAAAAATGTTCCCGACTAAGTTAGGATGTGATAACATTGTTCTACAATACGAGTGCGAGGATGGTGTTGTTAGAATTTGAATTTGAATTGAGGTCAAAAAAAATTGAATGCACTTTATAATCCCACCGGGGATAGCGTTGCTTTCCTCAAAATATGAACCACCACTGTGTATCTATAAATTCTAGCGGTGAGATCTATTTGGGATTTGTTTGTCATCCAAACTTCAATCCTTTGTCTTCCTAGTGTCCAAGTCTCACAACCAACAAATCCTAGATTTCTCATAGCCTTCTCCATCACTACCTCCATGGATCTCCCACATTCAAACATGGATGCGGTAATAATGAAGAAGCTACAGGTGGAGGGGTCGATTCTTGGCAAGGGAACCATAACTGGAAAGAAGGAGGTACACGTCCCAAACCTATTGCTGGCTTTATCTTGAATCTTGCCACTTTCTGCTAGTGCAGATTCATCCCTCCTTCCTTCGAATTTCTGTTGAATGTACTTGATTTTTATGAAATCAAGATCTTGCATCTAAATCCCAACTCTATAGCCTTCCTTAGTGTTTTCACCTATCTATGCGAACCATGCAAAGGTATTATCCCCTTCTTGAATCTATGGAGGCATTTTTGTGAGCTCCGAGTCATGCAACGATCGAGAACCATAGGTCACTATGGCTTCTAGATTCATGACGAAATCAAGGATTCTTATATTCCAATCACCTCTCATACCTCCAAGAAGGATTGGCGTTAAAGTTGGTTCTATTTAGAACATATAGCTGAGTCTGATAACCTAGACATCCCCAACGATGACCTAGTGAAGACAATTTATTGGAACGAACCTATAGCCCAATTCCCTTCCCTTAGAACCTTCATCAACAAGATCAATGAACTGAGAGTTTAGGGCCTGGTGGCATACAAAGTAGTCGAAGGCTTTGTGCATTGTCAAATCTAGCCTTTATAACGTCATTGCCACCCTATGTATTTGTACTCGAGGAACAAGGATGCATCCTGGATGTTGTACCGGGGGTATATAGTATGTGTACCTTATTCCAAATTCTACACTTGTTTATGTTGAGACATAATTCTTTTTCTCCCAATACCTATGATGCAGAACTTGGTGACGTAGAAGTTCAGGAACGCGTTCAGAAGGTGGTGACGGACCCAGTGAGCAAAGCTGAGAACATCCCCACTTCTGTCTGTGACCTCCTGAACACCTGCTCGCCGCCAAACCTCATGAGGGAGGGTCCGATCGGGCCGAGCAGGGGTCCGACCGGGCCGAGCAGAGGTTCGACTGGGGAGAGACGACGGCTCGATCACGTGAAGGCCTAGGAGATCTGCTTAGCTCTAGTGCAAGTCCTTAAGCTTCGAGGTTTGAGGGCATGCCCGTCAATTTGACCCTGTAATTGACAAGGAGAGAGGATGAGACCCGTGAGCCGGTCGGCCGATGGGTTTGTCCGGTTCTCCCTATCGGCACCTAGTCGATAGGGAAGGCAGCGCTCGAGCATCGGCTGAATAGCCGATGGACATGTGAGAGACGCATGTAATATACTAGATGACCTATCGGCCAAAGAGCCGATGACGCTTTGTGACATCCAAAGCGTGGAGCAGAGCTCGATCCCTCGCAAAGCCACATGGGCCAGCGACCATGGTAATAGCGCCGTTAGGACTAGCCTCGATAGATCGAACCGAATCGAGACAGTATGAGGCCGGGGACTAACGACACGGAGATGACAGAGACATAGACTAAACGTGACAATGAAGGAGGAAAAGGGAAGGTCATCGGCTACCTAACGGCCGAACGTCAAATGCAGGCTACACTTAATCCCATTGGCCGCTCGAGCCGATAGGGAATGAGACTCGCTAGATCTCAACGTCGGCCACATCATATGCGAGCCCTGGAAGATCGGACTGAACCGAGACAGTCCCATGAGGCGTTCGACGCATCCGGATTGATCTCTAACGAATTGATCGTTGGATGATGCGCGAGACGGATGCGAGGCCTACGGTGAGGATCGGCTACTCACACCAATGAGATGCCATGCGAAGATCCACCAGGGCACCGGCTCAAACCACTATCACCGATCTCGTAGGTCGAACCTAACCGATGCAGCACGAGACCATTGATAGAGTAGGGAGCCCGACGCGCTGGTGAGCCTAGTGTGGACATGATGCGACACGTCTGATCAGGCCACAATAAATCGTATAAAAGACACATCGGCTGCAAAGCCGATACCACTCCGGATATGATGGGCAATGAACAAGGAGTGGTGCCCAATCCTCCCATCGCACGAGACCCGTCGACCACCATAGTGACGCCGCTAGCACCGATCTCGAAGATTAGACTTAACCGAGATAGTACGAGACCGAGGCCAATGACAATGACAAGATGGACACCAGATCGGTCATGCTGAAGGTGGGGTGGAGTGAACATGGGAGGGCCTCTCTGAAGATATGCGTGTATCAATGCACCAGGCGTGATGTCCGATAGAAGTCTCTGAAGACGGGTGCGTATCGGCTGAGGAGCCGATACGCTGAGCGTGTTACTTAAGTTATAGATAACTCATCGGCTAAGCACTCCGATGAAACGTCGGGTAGAAACCTATAGGCCTACGACTCAACTTTACTGTCGGCAGCCTCATAGATCGAATCTAACTGATGCAGCACGAGACCGACGATGGCAGAAAGAGCTTGGTAAACTGATATATCTCGTATGGACATGATGCGGTACACTCGATCTGACTAAGAGGTCGAACTTAACCGATGCAGCCTTAGACAGAGCAAGATATACCAGGACAGTGACAGGACTTACACCTTTGCCGTAGATTGAACTTAACCGATATAACCCCACGTCGAGAGCTAGATCCTGCTGGTAAAAACCTAGACAAGCTAGGGTAGCGATGCACCAAGAGATCTCTTACATGCTTCCAGGGGGTCTATATGTATACCCTAGGTTTACAAAGTCCGACGTATTTACTACAACCATTGGATGTTATTTTCTAACAAAGATAAAAGAAAAATATCTCTAAGGAAGTTAACTAAACTAACTAAACCTTTCTATCTATATAAGATACGATTTACATAGATAGAATACCCTGCCGTTTCACGGCTCCTCCTCAGACTCAGTCTCAATTGGATAATCTTCTATTCTTGGACTGAATCCTTCCTTGTTTCATTTGATCAGCTTCTTTCCTGTAGCAACCGGACTCTTCTTTACCAAACCGATCATTTTTCCAATCTTTTCCTGGGCTTACCAAATTTTGACGTTAACAACACCGAGTGGTACAAGGTCATGAATGGAAGTCCCCTCCTTATCATTCCCCAAGCCCCCTACGTTAGCAACATATAACTCGGGTGCTAATATTATTAGGACCTTACACTGATCGATGCCATTGGCTCCCTCATGGATCACCAGCTCGCTATCGATGATAAGGCAGCAGTAGAGCAGGTAGTGGCCAAGGCGGTCAAATTGGTGAAGTTTGCCTCAGTACTGTTGCTAGTGGTAGTAGTTATTAGAAGAGAAAGGTGTTAGTGTCGTCTGGTGGTGTGGGTAAAGTCGCTCGCCAAATATGTATTTCCACTACTCTATAAAGTGTGTCCCAAGTTGAGATTTTTGTTTCATCAGATCAATAGATGTGACTTTTCTTACTCGTTGATGTCTTCAAACCTCCACTCTAGCCCAGGGGTGCCACAAGCTACTCTTCCCTAAGGGTGAAGCCTAGGCCAGGTAAGAAACTATTCGATTTCACCAATTTTGAGTACTTGTAAATTTTGGGTCTTCTAACATTGATCTTCTTTCTTGTAGCTCCACTCCTACCATCTCGGACTAGCAGTCTAAGAGGGACAAGTTCCAAGGCCCCTATCTCTACTACAATGAAGTCTTCCACCCCCTCTCAACCACTCCTTCCTCCGACATCCATTGTTGTCACCGATCTCCAAATGATTAGGATCAATGCTATCTATTTACATGGGTGCATGTCGTCTCTATGTCAAGAAATGGCAATCTAGGCCAGTAGAGCTGACAAGGAAATGGCCAAGCTCCAAGGCTAGCTCACCGATGCACAGGAACATATCAGGAAGCTTGAAGGAGATATGGCGATGGCGGCTAGTGACATTGTGTCCCTTTGCCTCTTGGTGTAAGTCAATGAGGAGATCCGTTAGTTAGGGGCAAAGGCACTAGAAGAGGAGAAGAAGAGAGAGAACCTTCGAGAAGGGCTTAGGTGAATTAATTGTCATTGAGTGATGCGACCCATAAACTAGGAAACTGAGTTCCATCATTGCAATTCGACGATGAGTTCACGGTGATGACATCGCTCGAGGACCTCGTCGCAAAGCTTCACTAGGTCCCTGTTGAAATTGCCATGAACAACACCGAAGAAGCTCAAACAACTATGTATAGTGCCGCCAGGCATACTCTTGCTTGTGTCTCACTCCGTTACCCTAAAGTAGATGTGAATGAGGTGATAAAGAAGAGCTTGCTCTAGGACAAGTAGGAGGAGCTGATCGAGCAGGTGTACTTACAAGCCAAGCGATGGTAAACCTCTACTTGGACTTGTAAATTCTCTCCGCTTTTCTAGCCATTTTTTTATTGAAACAATATCAGGCAATACTTGGTTGAATATCTTCTTTGATTGTATGAGTATAATGTTTTCTCCCTTGATCCTCATTGTTGTCATTTTCTTCATCATAGTGAGGAAGAAGAGATCGTGGTGACTGACCAGCGACGTGGTCAAGATACCACATGAGTAGGTAAATCCAAGTATCCTGAAGTCAATCTCTCTCAAGACACGGTGCTCTAAGCCACATTAAGGAGCTAGAATCGCACAACAAGTCTTTCGAGAAGGATCTTATTGGTACGCTTTTCCTAGCACATGCATTTCCTTGTCAATCCTTGTATTAGGTGACCAACTTAGGACCTGTTTGTGCATAGTAGATATCAAGTAGTCTGAAGAGGCTTGCAAACACAAGAATGAGAATCTCGAGAAGAGACTGAAACTAGAGAAGTTGAAGGCCAACTTCCTTCTCCTTGCCAAGGACCGGGAGATGGAACTCTACAAAAATAGAGATATATAATTTAAGGCTTACTTGGAGAACTCACATGAGCTGCTTCATGTCATCTGCCGAGAACTTCACATTGATTGTCCAGAGCCAAATGATAGTCTTTAGGAATATCTAGATTGGATCAAGTAGACTAGTGGCATCTTCATGAGACTTCCTTCCCAAACCAACAAACGTTTGAGAGCCGAGTCCAAGCGTTCGGGTTGATTTGGAGGGGCCATGTTCTCGTCTGCCTTAAGGATCAGCATCCAAATTTAAATCTAGAATCTTTAAACGCGGGCTTTACACATTCTTGGAGGTCACTCGTCGAAGTCGACGTGGTAGCCCAATCTTTCACTGGTCTTGTGGAGAACATATTTAGGATAGTTTAGTGGTAGTGGCTAGCCTAGTAGGGTATTCCTACAAACAAAAAGCTTTATTCAAGATAATATTAGTAAGGAAAAAATATACATGTTTTATTTGTGTTGACAAGGTACATGAGACATTATTGAGTACTCTCCTAGCCCTTGGTTGTTTTGTTGGAAAATTGTATTTTGGAGAAGGCAGCTACACTTCACTTCTATTGTAGTCTGAAACTAAAATATCCCTAGTCCCTGGCAATAGGTTTGAATTTTGTCAAGTTTATAGCCTATGCATGTGTTATCATGAGAAGTGAACTCCTCCTATCTCTCGGTTGATTTGAAATATAGGACTTCCCCTACATATAATTAGGCAGAGAACATATATAGGCCATAGGAGTTCATGGTAGCTTTATTATATAGAGGACAAAAAGATAATGTAGCCCGGCTAAAATGGGAGTAACTATAAGGAACACAATTATGGGAACATCATAAAGCTTTATTATAGAGAGGACAAAAAGATAATGTATGAAAACCTTACAAATATGACCAACTAAATGTAAAATTTACATAGCTAGTTGATGTTCCATGAATTGGATAACTTGTGGCCTTCGTCATTTGCAATCTTGTATGCTCCTAATTAAAATACTCGTACCACCTTGTAGAGACCCTACCACTTTAGCAAGAGTTTGCTGTTGCCAGCTTGGATTTGCACTCTTCTGATGATGAGGTCACTTACGTGAAAGGCACGAGCTTGAATGTATTTTTTGTGATATTGACAAAGGGCCTATTGATATCGTGTTGCCCTAATGGCAACACGTTCTCAGTGTTACTTAAGCAGGTTAACGCTATCCATATGCCACTCATTCTATTCCTCATTGGAGTAATTTTCTACATGAGTGGAAACCTGGCGTAGCTTGGTTGAGAGCATAGCCTCGAATCCATACACGAGAAAGAAATGAGTCTTCCTTGTAGCCGTTGTCAGCATTGTTTGCGTAGCTCATAGTATAGATTGAAGCCCATCGATCTGGCAATGATCACAGGCCATCAGCTGGTCATATACCCGTGTCTTTATGACTTGTAATACTATTCTGTTTGTGCATTCAACTTAGTTGTTGCTATGAGGATGTAAAATTGACATGAAGTATATCTTCATTCCCAAGCTAATGAAGTAATTTTAGAAATTACCACTTTGAAATTGAGAGCCATTGTTTGTTAGAATACAATGAGGAAGATCAAATCTACAGAAGATACATTTCATAAAATTGATGGCATTTTTGGCCTTTGTTTCTTATACAAACATCACTTCTATCTACTTAGTGAACTTATTGATTGCCACGAACAGGAACTTTTGACCGCCATATTGTGCCGGATGGAACAATCCTAGGACATATAGCCCTTAGCATAAGAAGGGCCATGAGAGGGGTATCATCTGTATGATTTGTGCTATCATCTTGCTATACTTGCTATAGAATTGATAAGTTTCGCAATGCTGAACCAAGTCACAAGCATCTCACAAGTCGGTGGGCTAGAAGAAATCTTGTCGATAGGTTTTTTCGTCTAGTGTCCATCCTGCATCATAATTTCCGCATATTCCCTCATGAATGTTGTAGATTTGTTTGATGCAATCTTTCCGAGAGACACATTTAAGCAATACTCCGTTAAGTGCTCACTTGTATAACTCTTCTCCGATGATAGCGTAGAGCTTCGATTGACATGCCAACTTTTCTATTGAGATGTCATCTTCAAGAATCATGTTCGATAATAGGTATGACCGAAGATGAGTGCTCCAGTCGTTATCTATCTCGATGTTGGCATGGCACCGTTTGTCATGTCGACGTTCATGGGAGATGTAATCTCGATGCCATTATCGACAATTGGTTATATATCCACATTGTCAATATCACTGATGAAAGGTTTTGTTAGAACTTTTAGGAAAGTACCAAGTTCACTTGATTCATGTCTAGAAGCCTGTCTAGCAAGTTTGTCAGTGCCAAAGTTATTATTACGATAGATGTGACAAACCTCAATCTTGTCAAAACACCATTCCATCTTTCTCTTCTCAGCTAGGTACCTTTTCAACTCCTTTTTTGTACATTGATACTCCTTCTACACGTAATTGGTGACCAGTTGTGAGTCCCCTCTCATATTTAATCATTTTATTCCAGGTGTAGGAGCTGCTCAAAGTCCTATAAGGAGAGCTTCATACTCGATGGTGCTGTTGGAAGCCTTGAAGTTGAGTTGTATTGCATACTTGATCTCTTCTTCAGTTGGTGATGTCAGTATGACATCAACCCTTGTGCCTCGTCTATTCATTGCTCCATCATAAGTCATAATCTAGGTTTTGCTAAGCATATTATCGATCTTGATTTTCATCGAAGTGGTCTAGTCAGCAACGAAATCAACCAAAACATAGAACTTTATAGCTATCTAAGAAAAAATGATGTGAAATTAGCTAAACTCTATGACCCACATGGTAATTGGTGGTTCTTTAAGAGGTTGATGAAAGGCAATCATTTTTCTCCTATCCGTGCCACGAATTTGCTCAAAGTGGCCATGCACCCTATCAACTTCTGCACCTCCTTGAGTCTTGTCGGCTATTTCATTTCCTTGTTCACCTTGATCTTCTTAGGATTTTCTTTGATTCCCCTTCTAGAGACAAGGAAACTGAGTAGTTTCCCAAATGTTACTCCGAACGTGCATTTCTCTAGATTTAGCTTCAACCTGTATTTCTGAAGATTGCAGAACATTTCCTCAAGGTCTTCAATCAAGTGATCTCAGGTCTTGGTCTTAACGATAATGTCGTCTACATATGCTTCAATGTTTCATCCAAGTTGAGATAGAAAAGTGCTTTGAACTTCTTATTGGTAAGTTGCTCTAGCATTCTTTAATCCATAGGGTATTTCAAAATAGCATAATACACCATATGAGGTTACAAAAGATATTTTTTCTTTGTCCTCCCTAGCCATGCTAATCTGATGAAAGCTAGAGTAAGCATCGAGAAGACTTAACAACTTGCATCTGGCTATTGAATCAATCAGTTGGTTTATTCAAGGGAGTTGAGAGTGGTCTTTTGGACATGCCTAGTTGATATCAGTGAAATCTACACACATCCGTCACTTGTCATTCACCTTTCACACCATGACTAGATTTGCAAGCCACTTGTGGTGTATAAATTCTCTAATGAAGCATGCTTTCTTGTACTTGTCAATCTTCTCTCAAATAGCCTCCTTTTGATTTGGTGTGAATCCTTGTAATTTCTATTTGACCGGCTTTGCATTCGGTTAAACCATCAAGTTGTGCTCAATTACTTTCCTAAGGACCCAAGGCATGTTGGATGGTTGCAAGGCAAAGACGTTCGCATTTGCCTGGAGAAAAATGATGAGCTTTAGTTACTATTTCTGCTCGATTCTTACCCCAATCTTGATTGTCTTTTTGAGGTTGGAGTCAAGAGTGATACCACCTTAATTGCACCATTAGGCTTTATAGAGACCTTTGGTTTACTATGTTTCCGAGGAGGTTCTTCTATTGCAAACAGGTGTGGAGTCTGATTGACCATGGCAAGACTCTTTTTGTCACATTGCACATCAAACTTTGCATTTCTAGGAATAGTAATGACTCCCTAAGGTCCTAGAATCTTGACAAGCTGGTGCGCGTAATGAGATATTGCCATAAACTTGGCTAATGTTTTCTATCCAAGAATTATGTTGTATATCGTGTTGAAGTTGGCAATATCAAATATAATCTTCTTGATCCAAAAGTTGTTTGGGGCACTGAATGTAATTGGTAGTGTGATCTTTCCCAACGACTTTGAAGGCAACTCTGATGTGATTATATGAAAGGGTTGATATGAAGGCTTGAGCTCACTTCAAGGGCTTCGAGTGTATCGATTAAGAGTAGGTTGATAGAGTTGCCCCATCTATCATAATGTGGGCAACCCTAATATTTCCGATAGTGGGTCTCAACTACAATAGAGTATCGACTAGGGGTGGCATATATGGTAGGGTAGTCATTGGCCAAGAACATTATGGCTTAATTTGACCATTGCAGTCTTGTCATCTACCCTTGGGACATATAGCATATTTCATATTCAATCTTCTTGTACTTCCTCTTGAAAGGATATAAAGTCAAACCACAAAAAATATGAGCCACTGTATGGTCGAGAAGAGAGTAGTCATTGTCCTCATTGGATGGCTTGGAGATGGAATCCTCTTTTTCGACCACACGAACTCTCTGGTTGGGTGATAGAGTCATTTGGAGGGCCATCTCCTTTTGAATAACCTGACAACCGACAAAAGAGCGAGAGCTTGTTTTATAGATTGGACACCACTTTTTACTTGTTCCTTCACCCTAAGACTTGTAATGTCACGGCACTTGGGGTGCACGTGTTGTAACGACTACCTTTTCTTTCTCCTTGCGCTTCTTGTTCCATCTTTTCTTATTGGGCTATTCTAGGTTTTGGAGATGCTTGCGTCCTTTTTGTTCGCAGAGGTCTTGTGGTCCACTACCTTCCCTTTTCCTTTGCTTTGCCAAAGAGCTTCATTGATAAGAGCATCTTGTTTGACTATCATAAATAACTTTGTTATCGTAGTTACTTGTCTTGTTGCCAACTTCTATATTATCCATTGATCTTGGATGATAGACTTGATGCCCTAATAATAGATGTGTCGGTGATATATGGAATTGTGTTACGACACTCATTAAAGCATTGCATAAAATCCCGTAGAGGTTCACCATCCTTCTGTCTCATAGCGTGTACATCGTCTTCAACAACATGCCTCTTATATGTTCTTTGAAAATTTGCAATAAATTTCTTGTAGAGATCATCCTAAGATGCAATTGAAGATCTAGGTAGGTGAATGAGCCATGACCTCATAGATCCCTATAGTGGGTAGATAATTTGCCACTGCGTTTTCGTCTACCCTAGCCGTAGTCAAGAATGTAGAGTATATCTAGAGAAATTTCTTAGGATCTAAGCTTCTATCATAGTTCTCCACTAGGTTAGGTTAAAAATTATATGGCAACCTCACTTCCCTAAGAGAATGATTGAACACTGCACATTTGTAGGAGAAGTCATAGGCTACGATAGCATAAAACAAAAAAAAATTCTTTCGTGCACACTAGGACATCATGCGAAGCAGGGATCATGGACCATTATCACGATACACACAGTGCAGCAGAAGTAGGGTTGGAGAAGCTAATGCAATCACACGTGCGTAGAGGTAGTAGATGAAGTAGTTGATCATTGTGATCCTGATGTCAATCAACACCACAATGAGCAGTGTCTCTACTAGTATCCACACGTCCAGGGCTAGAACACCGATTGCGAGTATACTAGTAATCATAAGTGGATAGGCTTTGTCTCGGGAGGTGATGGCCAGGGTTTTGCTCGAGGTGAATAGAGGTATCTCTTCTCAACTTTCCTGCCTCTCTATATATAGGCTTCCTCACTTAGGCCTAGAGAACAATAGTCCAATAGAAGTCTACTCGGATCTCTATCTGAATTGAGCCTTTATCCTAATTACATTTGAAGAATCATTCCAAACCATTAAGCATGCGACCCTATAGGTTTACTTATATTTGGTCGTGACCCAGAAACGTTTTTCTAGTCTCCTATTAATAGCAGTCTCTAGTAAGACATATTGACCCCAAAGTATATGTAAAGATTATATCGGCTGAACCTGTAATGTTGTCATATACGAATTTTTTTGCCTTACGACATCGATCGAGCTTAAGATGAGACTTGTGTCATCCTTTTAATAGCTTAGTCACTTTCTCGATCTTGTGATGGATTATAAATTTGTGATTGACTCCTTAATCACCTTAGTATGGCCATGCACTTTTATAATTTATTATATCGAGGGACCTAGAGATATCTCTCCTATAGGAGAAATAAATTCTATTTTGATCACTCACATCCTACTGCATATTTCATAGTAAATCCGAAGACTATTTTTATGACTAACATGTTATGGAGTAGTGTTTGATAGTCTTAAAATAAATTACTACGTATATTGAGAACCATGATGATATCAAGTCTAAGGACTCCATATAAACACTATTTGAGATTAACTGATGACATATAAAATCTCTGCCGTATCTTATAGTGGGTCTATCCAATATATGTTCAGTAACATATGTCCATATTATCGATTTGATATTTCCATATCATGATCCATGAGGCATAATCATCAATCAATATAAATATATATTTTACAATCATATTTGTTTCTCATATAATATATGATCAATGATCATTTAGAAATATCAACATCTGATATTAGGAGTTTTATGAATAAGTCACATACTCATTGATCAATAATGATAATATATATTTCAAGGAACAAATTAATATGTGGTATATATAACATCTCCATGTTGCTTCTAAGGCATATCACTAACAACAACCTCCGCCTGGTTGAAAAGAAGAACGACGGTTGTCATATCAAGGGTTTCTCTGAGGATTTGGGTCTGATGAAGATGCTGCTGATGATGACAAACTATTGGGTGAGTTGTCGCGATCTAGTTCTCGAGAAGGTCGTCATTGGTCATCACGATCTCGACGGTGATGTGGAGGTCGAGAACTTTATTGATTATGCCCACTGCTTCACATGTTCTCTCCTCGACGTCAATGTGTGGAGTAGCCACGGTCATTATGATATTCACGAAAATCTTTGTGGTCATCTTTCCACTTACGGTTCTTTCTGCGTCTCTCCAAGTCATCATGTAGATCATTTTCTTGTTGAGAATGGTGTTCTGGCGAAATATCTCATCGTCAAGGGAAACACCACGTGTTTTTTTGAGCATGATGATTGTTTTCATCAGCCCATGGGTTGACGGTTTTGTCTTCGTTCTCTTTGTCATGCGCAGGTGATGATTTTCCACCATCTGATGGAGTCTTCTCTAGCTTTTCTCCTAAAGCTCCAACAAAAGCAGCACAAGGTTGGTGATAGAAGACTTCATCTTCTCGAACCATGCTATCAACTATGAGTTAGCGGAGAGATCTGCTGAAGGTTGGTCTAACAGAGAACGTGTTGTCACTAGGTGTTGTAGAAGAGTGATGTTTTTGTCTTTAGAGGAAGTAGACATAGACGATGACACCGATCTAAGTACCTCCTTATCTCCGAGAACTTTCGTCGGTTTCCTGGATCCTAGTATAGTCTTCTCGATCGTCTCAATATCATGGTCAGATATTGAATATAAAAAATAGTCCTCGAATCCATAATCTCTAAGCCCATAGAATATGGAGGGCTCATCTAGATCTAGTTCAATAAACCCCATCAGATGATCATAGTCAACATCGGTCATTTGTTGATCTTGCTCTACATCATCATATTGAATTTGACAGAAGTGGAGTGGATCACTTGTTGATGCAGGCTTGTTGTATGAAGCAACTTGTCGGGCAGCCTCTGTCTTGAACACCTTGCATTCAGACAATAAGTGA
The DNA here is from genome assembly GCA_030770085.1 of Oryza coarctata. Lineage (NCBI taxonomy): Eukaryota > Viridiplantae > Streptophyta > Magnoliopsida > Poales > Poaceae > Oryza > Oryza coarctata. The sequence goes on from CM061483.1 coordinate 3,098,387, forward strand.
GAACTTGTTTTATGGATGGGACACCACAAGCGCTTTGTCAAAACTTTTACTCAAACGTAGATTGACCCTCCTTATAAGCGGTTTCGTTATACAGATTGGTAACTCCAATGGTGTGGTCATCACCGAGATGGTGATGGTTCTGATCTAAAGATAGGCAACCGCTAGTCAGGTTGAATCTCTTGGGGCCAAGTTGTCACCAAGACCTTCATCTGAAGTGTTGCTTCTCAAAGTTATCTTCAATGGAAACCTTTAGAATACCAGTCTCCTACCTGACGCACCAACTATTGATAGATGATACCCGACTATGGTATTTATGAGCGTAGGGTTCAGTTGATTCTAAGATATCCACGAGACAATATTCAGAAGACAACATAGAGAGCTTTTTATACAGGTTTAAGCTCTTGATATGAGTAATAGCCCTACTCTTATTTATATCTATTTGGTAAATCGAACTACAGAATATAAGGCAAAAGTAATTTATCCTATCTAACCTATCCAACTAGTATGCGACAACCTAAACGATAAGATGTAGCCGTCAACTAGTAGTAGGCAGCTCCATAGATTATTTATTGGATGTCTCCTTCTCTTGAAAAGTTATTGTATTTATATTGATAGATATCTTTTTTTCTAAATAGAACTTAAAAGAACTCTTTAGATAATACAATATAGTAGGTTGATTTGTCATTGGATCAAACTTCACGGTCTTACCTCATTTGAGATTGATTTTCTTGCTTAATTGTGTACACTTTTATCTTTGAATATCTAGGATAGGATACTGATACATATGTATGCATTGTCTTGAAAATACTATAACGATATTTCAAAGGTGTCTGCGGGTTGTTTAATTTTTGAAACTCTGAAAACAAGTAGTTCAGTGGATTTTTCATAGAGAAAAGCCCATGGATGGCAGGATGAGGAATGAACGGAACAAATTAAATTAAACAAGAACCTGCAGAGAATGAAAACCAAATGAATGCATGCATGCATGTATCAAAAATTTGAGACAGACTACTACTAGGAGAGTATTGATGGTTACTATCATGGGCCTGACGTGCTTGCCAGTTGCCAGCTACTTGGTTGGATAACTTGATCTGGAGTCAACAAAAAGAAATAAAAAAACCTCCAATAATCCATGAACGGATGAGATTATCAGAGTAAACAACACTCTTCTAGTACTCGTTTACATCATTCAGTAAGTACCATACTCCAATTGCAAGACGAGATCATCAAAACAATCAACCGGAACTGTTGGAGTACAAGTAAATTGCTCCTTTTTTTCATCGGTTGAATTGTCTGGTATATACATGAAACTCAATATCAAAGCCAAAGGTCTAAATTGCTTTTTTTTCTTATCAACATATGGTTTTGGTTAAACTGATCTATGCGTGCAACTTTAATATGAGCATGTTTAAGCAAGCCCAGCTTAAATTGATTGTCAAGATCCTAATTACCGATCTTGAGTAGTTCGTTAAGGCCCCAATTAATACTTCCTAATTTTTTTGCCACATAATTTCCTTCATTTTTTTGAGTTGAGCCTGAGCTTACTCGAGCTTTCACCGAGTTTTTATATAAAGCATTGTATTGGAGTATAATTGTTTCGCTTTTTAAGCAGAGCTTGTCCATGAAAATAATACTACACTTCAAATCTCCAATATGTTGACAGGCCTGGTTTGTTTCCCAAAATTGGGTTGCATCCCATGTCTCGGGATACAGGTCTAAGATCATGGGATTTTATTCTTTATACCAATTTCACAAGTCATGCATAAAAGAGTAAAGAGTTGCAGTGTCAGGTATATCATTGTTTCAGCCTCAAATTCAAAAAAAAACATTTTTCGGTTCCACTTATTAAAATAATTATTCTAACAAACACAGAGAAAATAATTAGCAGCCTGTAAAACCATAATATGCTAATTGAAGTAGTCTACTTGTTCAAGTGGAGGGACAACAGGTTCAAGCATGAGTACGTCTATACGTGATTGATCATCCGTACGTTAATGATCAATGGCTAATCAATCACAGAGAGACAGAGACTCTGCCAGTTTGTGATGATAGACTAATCAATAAATTTTTTAGTGTCTATTAATTTAGGAGTATCTATACAACAATTATTTCACTAATTGTACTTGGGTAAGGGAAATCCACTACATAGTTTCTTCAACCTATTGGCACATATCTTAATTGATCTTCAAGTATATCATATATAAACAAAACGCCAAAATTTGATCTCACTATAATTGAATTTTAGAGGTCCATGATAGCATGGACAATCCAATATAAGTTGCCACGATGTTGAATAGTAACCTATGATAAGACGTTTTGATTTTTTAAAATTAATGTTTTTGAAGTTTGACCAATTTTATAGAAACACGTTTTAATATTTTAAACATAAAATAAATATACTAGATATATTTGATGTTATATTTAATGAAACGGATGTTGTGGATATTGTTATATTTTTTCTATAAATTTAAGTTAAAATTACAAGAAGTTTAGCTTTAAAAAAGTCCATTTACAAGTAAATTTATCTTGTTGACTTCAAAGGTAAGATATTTCCAAGGACGAAAAATAAATGGATTTTTATAAATCTCTGTGGTCATTTCCATAGGAGGACACTATTATTGTTAATTGTATGCTAAGTCCGGACAAAATAGCTAACCTCATCCCAAATCAACCATATTGTGCTTAGTTTTTCTAAATAACTATAGTTAATGGTTAAGTTCAGGAGGAGTCTGATAAATTAATTGTCCACTCAGTCGATTTCTCTTAAGAGTTAACTGTGGTTCATTGGTTACCTTACTAAAAATATTAAAAATGTGACCCTTCCTTCAAAATAGGGATGGTTGAAACAAAACCAAGAGGGGGCGGCAAGAGATATGGAGAGAGAAGATTACAGTTAGTTTTAAGATAGAGTAGTTACCAGCTGCCGTCACATGGCTGGATGGACATCTAGTGTCAACTGCCCCGGCCGGAACACCATCGATGCTTGAGTAGCACATACGCATCCTCACCCAAAAAAATTAAAAATCTTAAAGGCAGCTTGCCAAATTATCCTTCTCAAATGAAATGAGGAGAAAAAAAGGTTCTGCCGCAATTCGACACCAGTGTTATGTTGATGTATGAGCGGAGTGGCAAAGATTATATAGCGTAAATTTACGTTGTTTATGGATAAACTGGTTGATGCATAGACTCAACGATTAACTAATTAGAACCAATTGGGCAAGTAAAAAGGGTCTTATATTTCATTATTCCAATCTATACCCTTTTTCGAGTCTCAAATGAAGAGTATATAATTGACCTAGACTTTATTATCCAAGGAGAGTAAACTATGGTTATTTTTTTTCGACAACAGAAATTAATTCATCCTCTACACCCAGGATATATATGACCAAGTAAACTATGATTATTAATATGGCTTCCACTTTCACACCAGCTTTCACACACTGGTCTAAGATGCAAAATCTTGGCACAATATATTATGTTAGTTTTCCATTTTTTTCCTCGTGATTAGCTTCTACATGACCTATATATTTAGCAATTGAGAGAAAATGTTGGACCGAAGGATTTATCAAAGTTGGCATAGCACAAGCCAACCGTCCTACACCTCGAGTTTGCCCCTGTAATTGAGGCAGAGAGCAATAGCTAGCTTTGGTTGCACACTTGTACACGCTGAATCTGAAATTCTGAATGTATTTTCTATCTCTTCATCACCCTCTTACATTGACCCTTCACGAATTCTTTAATCCCAAATAACCCAAACTAGTCATCGATCACGCTTTAAAAAATGCATCACAAGAACCAAAGTAAACACCGGCCAGAATGATGCCATTCCCTTGTAAACCAATTCAAACCCCAAAAGCCATTCCCTGGAATTGGAGCTAGAAAATCATTGGAACACCTAACTTGTGCAGCTATAAAAAGGGGTAGGCCTCACAGCTCCCTATGCCACAATCACCTCAAGCCATCTCCTCTTCATCCTCTGCTAGCTTTCTCCCAAGTTCCAGCCGTTGCTCTCATAGCTGATCTAGCAAGACAAGCTAACAGCACTTCAAGAACACTATTATTTGAAGCAATGGCGATTCCTGTCATCGACTTCTCCAAGCTCGACGGCGATGAGAGGGCGGCCACCCTGGTGGAGATCGCTACCGGGTTTGAGGAGTGGGGGTTCTTCCAGGTATTCACACGCATGAAAACCATGCAGTAAAATGGATAAATTCTTCTCCCATATGTATCATGGAAACACTGATAGGAAGTTATATATTGTGGCTTAATTGTGATGCAGCTGGTGAAGACTGGCATCCCTGATGAGCTGCTGGAGAGGGTGAAGAAGGTGTGCAGCGACATCTACAAGCTGCGTGAGGATGGGTTCAAAGAATCTAACCCCACAGTGAAGGCTCTCGCCCGTCTGATAGACCAGGAAGGCGAGGGCCTCGCAATGAAGAAGATCGAGGACATGGACTGGGAGGATGTCTTCACCCTCCAGGACGACTTGCCCTGGCCCTCCAACCCTCCAGCCTTCAAGTAAGTGCCCATTCATAGATAAAATATTACGAGATACTATTTCCGCGGTTATTCAGAAGGTACCAACAAATATATCATATTTTGGTTAGCTCACAATGGAAATTATCACCAATTTCTCTTAAGGTAGAAAAACATAGTACCTCTCAAGAACCGTAGAGTAGAAAAACTTGTATGATTCTTTGCAGAAGTCTCCGCAACCGTCGGATCGATGATAATCATCGTGCTGAGTCAGATCATCATGTGCAATTGCAGGGAGACGATGATGGAGTACAGGCGGGAGCTGAAGAAGTTGGCACAGAAGCTGCTGGCAGTGATGGAGGAGCTGCTGGGGCTGGAGGATGGCTACATCTGGAAGGTCTTCATCAACGACGGCGACTTCGAGCCCTTCTACGGCACCAAGGTGAGCCACTACCCGCCGTGCCCGCGGCCGGAGCTGGTGGACGGCCTCCGTGCCCACACCGACGCCGGCGGCCTCATCCTGCTCTTCCAGGACGACCGCTTCGGCGGCCTCCAGATGCTCCGCAACCACGGCGGCGACGCCCGGTGGGTCGACGTCCAGCCCGTCGAGAACGCCATCGTCGTCAACACCGGCGACCAGATCGAGGTGAGTCAACTGAGCTTTTGGTAATGTAACATGGTGGACTTGTGAAGCACACGTTAATTAAATCACACTTAATCAGTATGCCACGAACTAATCTACTCTGCTCAGCAGATTAAGTGCGTGTTTAGTGGTAATCAGCAGATGCTATGCAAATCATCTCTAGATTCGGTGCCCATCAGAGTTGATACGAAGTGAATTAAAAAACTGAGATTGTTTTATGCTGTTTTAGACTTGTAAGCAATCATGAATACTTAACTCAAAATTATATCTTCGCTGCTATGATTAACAGGTGCTTAGCAATGGCCGGTACAAGAGCGCGTGGCACCGCATTTTGGCCACCCGCGACGGCAACCGCCGCTCCATTGCCTCCTTCTACAACCCGGCGCGCATGGCCACCATTGCTCCGGCGATCCCTGCCGCCTCCGGTGACGCCGCCGCCGCCGCCTACCCGAGCTTCAAATTCGGCGACTACATGGAGGTGTACGTGAAGCAGAAGTTCCAGGCTAAGGAGCCCAGGTTCGAAGCTCTGTCGACCAAGTGATTGATGGATGGATGAACTGAGCTAGCAGAATTCTGAATTCCGAAAGTCTGAACCTGAAGCGAGGTCTCACCCTTAAGCTACATGCAGTTCGATTAAGTGTGTGATTACAACACGGATTTGTAAGATGCATAGGTTGTCTAAGTATGTGCTTGCAATACAGATGTGTTAATTAGTGTCTTTGCAGCAATCACAACCATGTAATCATTCATATATGTACGGTGGCATGTAAGATTGTGTGCTGTGGTCAAGAGATGCTGAGATGCCAAAGTTGTTCGTAGCTGGAATTAATGGCATCCATGGGGTTTAATTTTCTTCTTTTCTATTTGAATGCTCATTCTACTTGTTAATGTGGTGTGTAATTGTAAATTAGTGGGAGATTTGGAGGTCCTGTGTAAGAAATATATCAATGGACCATATACAGTTTCAAGTTTCACTTTGGGTTATATAGCCTGATAGATCAGAGAGTCTGACAAACTTCCAACAAGTATGATGCACAAGTATAACATTAATTTATATTGATAATATGTCAGCTTCAATCAAGAGTGACATGAATTAGCACTTATACCACCATCACTATCTATTCTGACATGCAAAATTTCTCCCTTTTTTTGCTTTAAATCTATTGACAGGTAGTCAAGCTCCAAGGTGTTCAAAAGTTGGGGAAAAAAACTACCTGAACATATAAAATTCCTGCAGTGAGACTTTCCCTCATATTAATTTACTAAACAACAAATAATCACCTGGCTATTCGAAGATCTTCTCCCCAGTTGAGAAAATCAAGAAAATGAAGGAGCTGAAAATACAAAGGTATCCTGGTACAAAGAAGACTGTCCTCCAACTTTCTGAGCTTGTCAGGTCCATGTTATAGGCTTTTGCTGCCTCCAGAATTCTTCCTGTGAGACCAACACCAACTATTCCAGCCAAAGTACCAGCTAGGGAAGTGAGAGGATGACATTCTCACATAAGCATTTGTAACCCCGAACATCCAGAGCGAACCTGAGGTATAGACACAGAAGTGACTTAAAAGTTATCTTAATACAACGTGCAATACAAGAAACGATGAGTCTCGAAGAAAGAGAAGGAAGCCGGTTTTAAGAAACAACTGAAGGAGGAGGTGAAGCTGAGCTTGGCAAGGAGTTCGATGCCAAGTTTCAAAAAGATGTGAAACATCTGAGGATCGAGATAAAACCGAATTAGGGAGGAGCATCTTAAGTACCGCATATAACCAATCCAGCTCATGTGGATACTAGACCAACTCAACGACATAGCAGTTGTGCATCGACAGAGCTGGCACATGAGCGTCCAACTCCATGCGTAGTCAACTATATAGAGGTAATAAGGTAGTACTAATTAAGTAGGCTCATATTTGAATGACGTATATGCTAATATTCCGTGATCAACATGTAGATTGCAATCAGGTGCGTCCTTTAAGTTAAAGTCACTCCAACATTTTGCATTGATGCTGTCCAGAGAATGGTTCATAAACCATCACAAACAAAGAAGGTGCACGGCGTAGATCTGATCGATGGTTATGCTAAAGTCAATATTGACTAAGTCAATAATATCTAGACACAATAACCACTTCTAATCCCGCCAAATGATGGGATCTTGACTCTTGGTGCTACAAGAAAAACCCTCATCCAATATCCCAAGAGAGATATTATAATCAAGTTGACTCCTTGTTAAGTGTAGCTTGTCGATATATCTTCTCTACTTTAGAAGACTCAACTTTCGATAGAGTCTTCACGTGGTCTTGCAATGATGAAATTAATAGATGTTTGGCCCACCATAATTGACTTGGATGATATATCGGCTAGCCTGTCTCCGATTAAGATTCCCCTAAGTCCAATATTTCCTTAGCATAGAAAAGAAGCCAACGTAGAATGAGAAATGAAAAGAGTAAGCAAAAGGAGTCCTTAAACCCTCGACAACTTTAGCCAAATCAATTTATGTTAGGCATGTACTTAATGGAGGACAATTTGTGTATAACAAATGGGTAGTGCCTATCAAGAACTACATGGAGATGACCAACCTCAAGAGAAAGTAACATGAGAAATCAATTGTTGGATATCATGGTTCTGAGCCATTACTGTCTAGTACAGCTCATGTTATTGCGGGTTTCGATGATCTCTTCGATCTTTATAGGCTATAAGCGGTGTACATGGGTCTTCTGAAGTGCTACCCATTGTAAGTGCACAGAAACATACTTTATTGTATAAATATTCGTGTTCAAATTGTCCTAACTAATACGTGCATTGTTATAAATTATATTAGAAACAAATCCGTAGGTCAGGGTACTAGGTTGGTTTCTTTAATCTATTAGTGATCAATGAGATAAGCCTAAATACCAACACCAGTGATGTCATTGAGTACTTAAACCGTTGCTTCTAGGCTCACCAAGTCAAGAAATACATAATGTTAGCATACAATCAATAGTAAGGGTCTTTCAATATTAAGTTTTTTCTTTTTTATTACATTGTATTAGTACTTTTGTAGACCTCGGATTTCTTATAGATACACTATCATGTAAGTGGCATTGAATTCTCTTGGTAATAATGTCAAAATGAAATAAGATTTTTTTACCTTAATTTCAACTGTAGTGAATCATATAATTTTGAGCCTCTGACTACCTCTGACAAGTTATAAGCGTAATTACATGTTCGGGGTACTTATTTATGATGATCATTAAAGCAATCGTCGAAGCTATATTATCTTTAATGGATCATAAGTTCATTTAGCTTATTATGCTATCTCATCTATAACAGATTTTTCTTGTAATACATCATTAATCTTAGCTCTGATAGGACTTAATCCGTCATAAATGATATAGAGTCATCATTAACTATTTATATATGATAAGACCTATAATGAGGGTTTGGGGTTGTCACAGATAGATTATATATGTTCAGTTTCGTAATGAAAAACTTTTACTGCATGCATGCAGTGTTGTCGTTCGCTGCCGTGGGCTTATTTGTTAAATTGGATGAGAAGATATTCCTTGACATACCGCCCCCCCCCCCTCCCCCAATCTCTCTCTCACACACACCGCCATGTCGTGTCGTTTAGAATAAGAGATAAGTAAACACCATAGGTACAGCAACCCGCTATAGGCTTGCTTTAACCAATTCATCACGTCAAGAGTTGGCCAGTGCTGCATGTTCCTATTCTATTTTTTGTATTGGCTGTCCTGAGCTGCATTGGGCTAGAGTGCCTAGGCACCCACACTGAAGCGGTGACTAAATTGTCATCGGCCCTTCTTTCTCTCACATGTGCTAAAATCCTACGCAAGGAGGCTATTAGCTTGCTACTGTACCTACTCTAACAATCTCTTTCTACATTGCCTCTAATATTATATTAGCTAGCTTCCCTGCATTTCAAAATAAACTAGAAAAACAACATTTTTTTTTCTTGCCTGGATTCTCATTGGTTTAACCTATACCCTGAAAGATGACTCAATTGTATATTTGCAGGGACTTTTGGTCTTGGCGTGGCTGCTTGTGATCGAATTTTAGCGAATTTGAAGTGCTTGCAATTCCTCTCTTCATCTGGACCGTTACAATGTCGAGTGCGTTCCTTGTCATGGGGTGTCTGTACATCGAGGGATTGCTGGAGTAGTGAGCCCGCGCAAGCTACCTAGTTGTGCATGTATGCATTTCCAGCCGGCTGAAATAAAATTTTTCACCGTGCAAATTAAGTAGTTAAGTTTCTAGCTTTGTACATAGTATCAAATTTAGTATTAGATGATACTGTACGTGTTGCTAAGTAGATCTATAAAGATATAATAGAAAAATGCTATATTTAGTCTCTCAATTGTAGCTTGGTTCAGTTTTAGTTATTTAACTATAAACCTATTTTTTCCTTTCAACTCTTAAAACTGTTTTTTTTCTCTTAATCAAAACTATGGCGTGACGACTACATAAAGTCCAACTGACATCAATATATTAATAAATAACAAATAAAGAAAATACTAGTCAACATCTCTCCTATTCCTCTTCTATCCCTTGTCATATATATAATTTATTTTAAATGACAAACTAGGAAGCCATGTGAGGCCATGTCATAAAAAAACACAATCATTTTGACCGAGCTAACAAAAGTGAGCAGTTTCAAGAGTTATGGAAAAAATAAATAGTTTTATAGTTGAGGGCCAAACCCCGAGATATGACTTTTTGTTGTAATATAACTTCTCTTAGGGTATTTATTGCTAGTGTGATGGAGAAATGAGCTACTGTGCATTTCACAATGCATAGGAAAAGTAAATTCAGACATGAACATCTTTGTTGAAGTTAAGGTGCCCAAACTTAATTTGTAACAGATCAAGCATAAGGCATATCATTCATTCATTCTAGCATTGTTTAGAAAATAAGCCAATCTGGGATATACTTTTGGTTCACAGTTCACTCAAGTTGTATTTAATTATATCCTTGAATGTAATATAAATGTTCTTGATCTCATTTGATTTGTGAAATGGTTAATTTTCGCCCAATTATAGCTATATATATATATAGTACACAGGGTTTTTTGGTGCACACACCGTGCACAACAACTAACAAAATATTATAAAAAACTTATACATATAATTAAAGTATCATCTTTAAATTTATTATACATAGAGAGAAAAAAGACAAAAAATTAAGATATTTATATTCCTTAAACTATCAGTTTTTTATTTTTTACAGCTAAAATATAATGAATTTAAAGATAAACTTAGGTGTAGTACTATGTATAATTTTTTTAATGAAATTTGTTAGTTGATGTGGATAGAAAGGTTGTGTGCATAGGATATATATATATATATATATATATATATATATAAAAGTTAATATGTTTTCTGCTATATCATATTGTATTTATGTGCTTATTTTATTTCATAAAGTTTCCGTAGCAACACATGAAGTATCATATCTTGTATTCTAATGTAACCTAAATTCAACAGCTAACCACATACTGACAGCGGCTTACTCTGATGAGGAAAAGGAAAATCCAAAATCGATTCATCGATTAGCAGTAATAAGTTTCTTCGTTATGACGTAAACAGATAGAGCGAGGGAGCAGCACTAAAGTTGCTCCACGCCGTTGCTCGCTGCAGCTACAAGGACAAAGATAGGGCTGGTGCGCGCCACGCCAAACAAGGTCACCGGCTGCATCCGCAAGACCATCGCCCGATGGCCGCTTGTGCTGGATCGATCGGAGCAGCGAAGTGTGTGCCGAGCAAGGCAAAATTGTCTGCATAATGGGAAAAGGAAAATAAGAGGATGGTTAGGATTAAATAAGTTATCATAAGGTATCTGATAGGCAGGAATTTTTTCCCTAACCCATTATTTAAGCAGGCCTTGTGTGGCTTTGTCCAATTAGTTTTTTTTCCCCTTACAGATAGGCTTGCTCGATTTTTTTTTTCTCGTGGCTTACAAGTTACAACTCGAACGTATATGACCAAAGCTAAAAAAATAATTTAAAATCACTTTTATAACTCTATTCTTAACGGTCCTAAATTCAAAACCGAGTGACAAAAGCGTAAAAAAGGACTCCTAAATTAATTTAGAATTAAGTTCTAGACTTACCTCAAAATCCAGTTTCAAACAAACATGCCTTGTCTAGAACATTTCGACGAAATCTTCCCGCCTCCTTTTCCCCTAGTCCCCCTCCCGCCGCCGGCGGCCGTCGATGACCCCGTCATACGCTGCACCGTCCGGCGCCGGCGGTAGGCGGAGGGCGGCGACCTTCGCGGGAGCGAGCGTGTTCCTGTCGCGGAGCCTGGTGGCCCCCGAGGTGTACGACGCCGTGCACGACGCGCTCCGCCTCAACGGCGCTGAGGTCCTCCTCTGCGCCGACCCCGGCCGAACGGGGCCGCTCGACTTCCACGTCATCTCCTCCTCCTCCCACGTACGTGCGCGCACCTAGCTGGCTCTCTCCCCCACCCCAACCCCCCTCTGCGCGATGCGACTGCGCGCCCCTTCGTTCCCCCCAAAACCCTAATAAATGTTTGCTTCCGATTTGTTGCCGTCTTCTGCAGGAGAGGTTCGCGGATCTGAGAGCCAAGGGCTGCAATTTGCTCGGTACAATACGCTGATTTCCCTGCATTTTGGTGGACGGGGCTCTTAATTTTCTCTAGTGACCGTGAACTGTTACTTTTCTTGGTAGTGGAATTAGTCCACAATGTAATTGTATTTAACTGACTTGAATACCTAGGAAAATGTAAATGGGGCAATTGTAGATTGGAGTTTGAAATTTTGTGCATCCATTACCCTTACAGACTGGCCAAGGTCAGTGGCGAAGCCAGGGTTTGAACATGCGGGGGGGGGGGGGGGGGCGATTTACCAAGCAACAATGATAACAGGAAAATTAGCATAATTATATTTCTATGTTCTGAAACTCCCACTGATAATAAAATATATTAATATGTATTGATAAATTGGCAATACAATAGAATCATTTTAGCCCTATTGTGTTGCCTGTAGCGAAACATTTTTTTCAAAGAAACTAGCAAAACATATCTAAAAAAAACGTTCCACAACAATGTTTTGCAAATTGGTGGTACAAAAGAAAAACAGTTAACAGGCCCTACAAATTGTTAATTCGGGTCAAAAAATATTATTCTTAATTTCATTAGAGCTGACTTAAAACTAACAAATTAGAAATTGAAGTCAGTTTAGGGCTGCAATACGCAAGTTGCTAATTGGTTCCTCGGCAGCAGTGCATGAACTGTATCACGGTGAACTAGCTGGACAAAAATGCAGAAGAGATAGCACTGAGAGCAAGACCTATTAATCAATTCAAGATTCGAGCAGTCAAAACATAGCAATGTGGTGTTATTTGTTAACTGTTGCATGCACTTCCAAGCGGCCAGCACCCATGGCCAAAGGCGAAGGTTTGCTAACAACACATGATTTGCTCATATTGGAGGGGGCCTAATACAATGAAAGCTCTAGATAATTAAGTGAATAATTAGTTAGTATTGGAATAAATGATTTTTGATGGGGGAGGCCAGGCCTTGGGCTGCCTGTTCTGTGGCTCCGCCACTGGCCAAGGTTTTCCTAGCTAAGTGTGCTAATTGCACTGCAACTAGTTGGTTTGGAATTATTTCTTTTTTCTTGTCTTATATTAGAGGTTAGCTCTTCAGATTATTGCAGTACTAGATGAAAATAGCTGAGGGGTTTGAAAGCATTTCAGATATGAGTATTAGAGGATGCAATTTGCTTGGGTCAGCTAAATTTTCAGTTTATGGCTACCATTTCTTAAATCTGGATAGCATTTCCACGAATAGCTTATCTGCTCAAAATGTAGTGAAGTTGGCTGAATTACTTTATTTAAGTAGCTAAGAATTATCAGATTGAGGATTTGAGAGTTTGGTTTGGTTGTGTCTGACAATGATTACTATTATGAGTGTTCTTCAGGACAAATTTTGTTATATTTGAGTAAATGTGCATTTTTTTATGCCGTCAATTTTTGTATGCTGCTATACATTGCTTATAGTTCAGATATGTTGGTGTGTCTTTTCACACCTGAAGGTAGAATTTGTGGAATAGTTTGGTAGCTAAATGTTCCACTAGTGCTAATGTTTGTATGCTTCTCTTTCATAGTGTTATGAGTTACTGTTAGACAGCCATATTTGGCCTACGTTACTGAGTTCTGTGCCAAGTGTGTTCAACCGGACAGACCCAGTCTTAGTTGGTTAGTGATCCACAAAACATGGATCTGCCATGCGGTGACCACGTTTTGTGGATCTTCCAACCTGTACACTTCTATATGTATTCACAATACTGATCAATACAATTTATGGTTGCAATCACTATCTCTTTCAGTTACTAAAGACTGTGATATAGAAAAATCAATCTACATAAAATGTTCTTGCAGAGTAAAGATTTGATCTCATGCATGTTTCTCTTTTCTATTATGCTTCTTGTTGATACAACCAAGATATGACATATTCTAAGTGCTCTAGTGCATAAATTAAATTTTTCTTAAGGTAACCATCACTTATTTCCATATCGATTCTTGATTTAGCATAGAATGTAAGACAAGGTTTAATGTTGACAGGACCACAGTGCATTCTTTCCTGTGCAAAGGAACATCGCTTCCTACCTAAGCAAGGTTATACTTGTTGTCTTGCAATGGATGGGGTTAAGATACTTTGCTCAGGTTTTGAAAAAGATGAAAAGGTATATGTATCAGAACTTATTGTATACTGTCATAGTTCCAAATTCACAGTGCATTTATCTCTTTTTTGTTTTTGTTGTTCCAGGCAAAGATCGAACAATTAGTGACAGCTATGGGAGGTATTTTGCAAAATAAAGGGTACACAGATGCTAACTTTGTAATTGCAAAGGATGTATTGGCTGCCAAATACAAAGTGAGTTATGCTCAAAGAAGCTAACATGTAACGGACGTGATTTGCTAATTGCTATTTTACTTGCTGTAGTGTGACAAGTTGAATATGCTTAATTTACAGTGGTAACTTCTACATAGCTTATCTAGGACTAGGGAGTGAAACCTTTGGCTTTCAGAAGTAGTTGTTAGTATAGAAAATTGCCATGGTATGTGTACAGTTCATACAAATTCCTTCACTTTTGTTTTGGCAAATGTTTAGTGCTTTCATTGGTGTCTGTTTAGTTCTCCTAAAATTAGAAGTATTACTCATTTGTGCCTTTTGTGTTATTGCTTTCATTGTTATCTGGTGCCATGCACAACCATCTACTGCCCTATTTAACTCTATTGCTTTCCTTTATTATCTCTCATTTAGTTACCCTCTTAACTTCTTAAACTAGTAACTACACTAACATAATAAACTGAAGCTTGGTTTATTGCCTTTATTTTTCTCTTTCAGCAAGTAATCCCGGTTTCCACTATAAAAATGGAAACTTACACGCCTCCAAGGATTCTTCATATACAATCAGTTGCTTATATATGCATCGCTTGCATTTATAACATGAGGTAGATCTGAGGGCTAGCTTGGCATTGCTGTGCTGTGCCATGATGGTAAATCTGGTTTGTTCAGAAAAGTAGGTCATCGACTATTAATTTAAAGATTGTTAATTGAAACTGCTGATTACAAACCACTGAGGCACCAATTATTCCATAATTCATCTTCATCTGGTCTCCATCTCACCACAACCTAATGAAAACCATTTTCAGGTTGTTGGGACTTGGGACTTGTGTAGCAAACCTTAACTGAAAAGTTTGTTTGATTTTACTGCTCATTATTGAGACTGGCACTTTCGGGCTGAACAGAGCCATTGGTTCAACTAAATAGGGTTGATTACAATCTTCTGACTATTAACATTTTTCATGGCAGATTTATGTAGCTTCTTACCTATTAATTTACCAATTGAGCTTCTGTATCTAGTACTGAAGATCAAAAGCTCTTATGCTGTAAAAGTAGCAAGACCGATTTCCTGCTATCTTTGGTTTCTGGCATCTTCTTTAAATTTGGCAGGGTAGAAATAATTGTTTTGTAACTTGACATCTCACAGTTATTGCGGTTGACATGATATGAGTAATAGAGAAACTGGAAAATGCTTTAATATTTTTGTTTTCTGCAGTGGGCTTTGAATAATCAGAAGAAGCCTATTGTCAGCATGAACTGGTTAGAGCAATGTTGGATTGAGCATCGTGTTGTACCTCATGAACCTTACAGGATCCCTCCTTTTTCTGGGTTGAATATTTGCATCACCAAATTGAATGTAGGTAGGTGCAGCTGAATTCTATTTTAGCTGGAGATGGAGTGAATTCAACTTTTCTTAAACAATTCATATGCTTTATTTTTCTTTTGTTTGATCAGATGAACGGAAGGAGTTGGCGAAAATAATAGTGCAGAATGGTGGCCAGTATTCAGCAAATCTTACACGACGGTGCACTCATTTAGTTGCAAATATATCCTTTGGTACTTGTGCGTATAATTTTCTTGATTTGAGATTTTGTTTGTTCAAACTAATCGTTGCATCTCTTTTATTTTTGAAGTTTAGACTTGTAATGAAAAAACAATATACTTTGTTGGCCAATATGGATCCTCCACACTGTATTTTTCTTCCCACACAACATAGAACATGGAAATAATCCAGCACATGGATGGAATTGTAAGTACTGTTGCAACAAGATAAATACCATCCTCATGGCTTCAGTGAACACATCCAAAGACATTCAACTAAAATATCTCATGACTAACTGATTAAGCGACTTCGTTGACACTTAACAACAAAAATCATTGACCAGATCGAATTATTGGAACTATGCAAACATATTCAATATTAGTTTAAATTCCTGTATACCATGCATCTGATACATCCATCCCTACAGCGAAACTGATGGCACACAGATAGAAACTAACACTAGATTGTGAGCATTGACTTAAGTTTTAGATATAAACTAACACTATATAATGAGAATTGACTTAATTTTTCCTTTACTGTTGGTGGCATGTTCTTGGCACAGTAAGTGTTCTTCATTTCATTGCAATGCATCTATATGTTATTGTTAGAAAAAATTAAGAAAACTTTTCTTAACATGCCATTTTACGAACCTGGAGGCGACAAGTATGTTGTGGCCCAAAAATGGGGTAATATCCATATAGTAGATCCCAAATGGATTTACCAATCTGTTGCTCGAAAAGGTAACAATCTACCTGCATGGAATTGATTTTGCAGCTGTTATTTGTTTGTTTCTCCTATAGAAGCTCTAAAGTTTGTAAGGTTAAACTAACTTCATGATTTTCTTTCTTTACTATAAAACAGCTTGTCTTGATGAAAGTACACATCTTGTTTGTCAGAATTCCACTAATTTTAATGGTGTAAAATGCTCCCTTAAGGACCAACACAACCCAGAGATCAGTAGTGCAAGTTTTCAACCTGTTCCAACAACATCAGTAGATGATTCAGTATCAACATCACAGTATGTGCCTGCTTCGTTTGGTGATGCTTCAAAGATCTGCAGTACTGATATTGGTGCACCTAGTTTCCAAGAGACAAATGAAATACAGGTTGATAGCCTTGTTGCTGCGGACTCAGAGGTGGAAGATGATGACCTTTATCTATCAAATTGTAGAATTTCTCTGGTGGGTTTTGAGGAGAAAGAATTGTCAAGGTTAGTCACGATGATACGCCATGGTGGTGGATCCCGGCATGTTATGTTAAGTGAGAGACTCACACATATTATTCTTGGCACACCATCAGAGGAGTAAGTTCATCCCACATCTTCTGCGTATGCCACTTTTATTGTGAACTGGGTAAGATAGCAGCAAATGATACTTATCTCTTAACAGAGAAAAAAAGGAGTTGAGACGTCTGGCTGCTTGGGGTGTAATCAATGTGGTAAAAGCAACATGGTTAGAAGACTGCAACAAAGCAAAAAAGGAGGTCAAAATATCCCTAACTCATTTGGCTAATGAGTTACTATCGAAAGGTATATATTATAGAGTCACCAGGTTTAGTTGTATCCATATTATTGAGATGGATCACAATCACGTGTTTTCCTTGCTTGACTTCATTTTATGTTGTGTTTGTACCTTTTGAACTCAGAATTTTCATGTGTGATTATGGAAAACTCGGTTGACACACGTGAAACAAACGCAGCCAAAAGCTCAAAAGGAATTTTTCATATTCCAACCATCAATGACTTGCATGATAAACAACTTGGAAAAGATCTGTCATCTGAAAGAAAATCAGCACGGGGCAAGCATGAAACCATGAATGGTACCCAGACAGCAACCAAGTCTGCAATATCAAGTCAACAGATTGGAGTGGCTAGTACTAGCGAGTACCACCCCAAAATTCAAGTAAACTCTTCCGGAATAAATTCGCAGAGTAGCAGATCATCAAATACTTTCAAAGGGAGAACATTTTGTTTCTCAAATTCATTTTTCCATGATCGGGTATGCTAAGGCATTAATATGCCATTAACTTCTGCTATTGCTATCATTTCTTTATTAGTGCCACCTCTCTTTTCCTGTTAAGATAACTTACAATCAAGTGAACAGTAATGTGATGTTAAAGTAATATTAGTTGCTTCCTGCCAAACAAAAGATGTTGATCCTTCAATTTTTTGACGATTTGAGGCTTTCTAGATGTGGTATTATGCCAGAACTTAAAAAAAGGCTTAATCATATTCTTCTAGGTGCTGTATCCATTTGCTCTATTTTCTGTTAACTGAATGGCCATTTTCATCTTGATCAGAGAGCTCAGGTTGTTGACTGGATCAGAGAAGGTGGAGGCATTATGGTGGATGACATACAATCAACAGTTGTGGATTTCATAATTGAGAGCCACGGACAGAATAGCATACTCTGCAACTTCTCTCATTCAACTGTTGTTTCCACTCATTGGATTCGCTCATGTTTGGAGGTACATCCCTAAGTCAATGGTCACTTCTTCACTCTATGCTATTTATTTCAAGAAGCAGATTATTGATGTCCTACACTTGCATTTGCAAATTTCTGTAAGCTTCAAATCCGTACATTCGAAATTTTGTGTAGGAGGGCTGCTTGCAAGATGTGGGAAACCATCCTATTTTCTCTCCTTTGTGCTGTCGCATCCCGTTCCCCGGGTTTGAAGATTTTCGTTTCTGTGTGTCACAATATGAAGAGAAAGATAGACTTCTGCTGAAGAACCTGTGCTTTATCCTCGGAAGTAAATTTACAGAGAAAGCAACAAAGAAAGTGACCCATCTTATTTGCAAATTTGCAAGTGGTCCAAAGTATGAGGCTTACTGTAGTAGGGGAATTCCAACCATAACAGCAGAGTGGCTCTTTGAGTGTGTAAGACAGGTATTCATCTTTCATGCAATTGCGCATATTTACGTATTTATTTATTTTATTGGGTGCTATGGTCTTGTTGATGATGGTTTGTGAGCATGGGATTGATTAACACTTAACAATATAGCACAATGTGTTTGCAGGATAGAATTATCCCTTTTGACCAGTTTCAGCCAAAACCGCCTACTTCTCAGGACAGAGATGCTGGTCTGTGCACTGTTAGTCAATATCCCACACAGGCAGCAAAGACAATCTCCAGATTTGACTGCTCTGAGCCGGTTGCTGAATCTCAATTACCAAGAAGCAGTTCAAAATACTACTCTGGTAATTATTATTGGTAATTATTATTGTTACATGTTATGAGAAATAATTTCCTTTTATCACCACAAACTCATCAGTGTTAGATTAGCAGGTAATCCCTCTGTTAATGAAGAACCAAATGACCATGATGTTAGTAAAAGGAGGCGATTATCCCAGTTTGGCAAAGCTAATGATACATCTGGAAAAATAGGAAGAACTGAGAAACTCCAGGACAGTACCTCTGTTCCTGATGTTGCAGATGCCATAGAGGATCTACTGGTTCAATCATCCAAGGTAAATAGACAAGCTCATGCATATGCCTAAAATAGCAATCTGACATTGTTTTTTCATTGCAGATACAGGACGTACAATCTCCTAGGAGTGTATCCTGCACTTATTTGAGATTTGTGCTTGACTACTTGTGCTTTGCTCTTTATTCTTCATACTTATGGCATCATTTCGAGGATCCTTAACTTCTAATGCAGATTTTTGCACCTGATGATTCTGTTCTTGGTAAAGACCAGGAAAATACACATTCTTTTGGCATTTCAAGACATTGGTTGAACATGTAAGTTGGTCATTGTTCACTTTTCTTTCATGTCTATAATATGCAAACAATGTTACTTCTGATTGTTGTATATTTCCTTAAAGCGCACAACTACATGGGATAATGGGTTTTTCTGCAAATATAAACTTCTCTGGCTACTATAACTTTGTTTTTTATTTATCAAGCTAGAGATCATCCCTAAATGTAATAGCTTTTTCAATCCTGTATATACTGATCTATTCAATCACTGGGATCTGCTTCTAATGCTTGCAATGTTATAACATGCAAATTTGAACAGATCAGCATGTTACTCGTACCTGATCCTTTTCTGATATAAAACTTGCAGTTACCATCAGAATTCAGCAGAAACTTATAGTTTCATTGTGTTACTTTAATATGTTTCCCTTGCGGCCATCTTCATTCAGGCCACAGAAGCTGCACAGCACCCCTGACAAGAAAGCTCAAAGTGTGAACTCAGCCACCACCTCTGCTATCACTCCTGCCGCTGCCACTACCTACTACCCTTTCAGTGAAACTCAGACAGAGTCTCAGGTGTGCATCCTGTCTTAAAACAAGCACTTGCCTATTTGGCATTTTACACCACCACTGTGCAACTCATGCAAGCTCCGGTCTATTATACAGGTCGTTAGCTACGAAGAAGATTTGACTGGCAGGCAAAAGATTATCGACAGAGTTCGCTCCCAGAGCATTAATGTCACTCCGGCAGCTGAAATGTCTTCCGATGCTTAGGAGACGAACTAGCCCGTTTTGCTTGCAGCCAGATCTGTCCATAAATTAGCAATGGAAGTAAAAAGTAGTATGAAATCCTGCCTTGTTGGTATGTTTCAGCAAGAGCACAAGACAGATGGAATCTGATAATCTGGAGGCTATTCCAAGGCAGAGAACATGTGCTAATGGCAATGGCACAATTCCAGAAGATTCCCATGGAATGTCACTAGGCAAAGTGCCTGTACCTCAATATTTGCATATGCTAGTAACCCAACCCTGCAGTGCTTCCTTACTAGTTGGCCAAATGGCAAGGGTCTTAGGGACCGATGAGACCTGTTTTTGCTGTCCCGGATCTTGTATATTACCAAGAGCGTTAGATCCGGGTGTAGCAAGGGCTAACTGAGACATTATCTTTTTGTCGGGTACAATGGCTCTGGAATGTCTAGCAGCATGTGAAAAGGCGCTACAGATGTATCGATCTGCTTGTGAATTCGTCTTTTGGCAGACGAATAGGCGATGCTGCGCTAGCTCATCTGTGTTTAGCAGTTCAATTGGTGTTGTGTTTAGCAACCCAGAAGATCTAATTTGTTCTCTCGTATGATATGCAGGGGCTGACCTTTAAGACAGGGGAAGCAGAACAGACTCCAGAACGAACGGGCCAAATTTTGTACCGTTTCGAATTATAATTTGGCTGCATTGCAGAATTCGATGGAAAATTTGACACAGGCAAGCAATGTCTGGAAGTAGCACAACGTGGCCTGACCTATTCTGGTCGACCGCACGAGCTATTGACTTGCATGTTGTAACGACGATAGAAAAGAAAGTAGGTATGGCTTCGGTTTCAGGCCTTCTCCAAAGTTGTATCAAGCTATTACTAGGCTTTATAGAGCTCCAGATCATGACTTGTTTTATCTTCCTTTATACTAATTATTACAAGGTTCTCTTAGAAGAGTCACGTTAATCCGACAAGCTAAAAAGGCTAAAAATTTCCACGTTAATAAAAATACTATAATTTTTCACATTTATTTTATATAAAAAGACAAAATATTGACCATCCACGTGCATCTACGTACGGTTGACATCTCTTTTTCGGTAGAATGGGTAGTCATGACCAACTTGCTTATTTCTACTACTAAATCGTGCACGTGCCTCAACATTTATTATTTGAAATATGTAGCTGCATTTAAAATTGTAGAACCACGACACGTATACTGTAATGTTATATGAGCCAAATTTATAAATCCCTTTGAACCACTTATCAAAATCTTTTATTAAGAGAAAAAGGAGACACCACTTTTGCTCCCATGGCAGAGAAAATTCCACACTAATTGAAGAAAAAGAAAAAAAGTACAAAAGGAAATATAATTAAAATATTAAATTTGGGCTAAAACAAATAATATTAAAACAAGAGTCCATATGAAAATTCAATTTAGAAATCTCTGAAATTTGGATTAAAAAATAGATAATGTTGTAAGAAGAGTTCAAGAAGAAATATAATTTAGAGATACCAAAAATTCAAATTAAAAATAAATAATATTGACAAAAGAGTCTATATAGAAATATAATTTAGAAGTATTTGAAATATAATATTGAGAGAACAGTCAATTTGTAGATCACTTCCAATTCGGAATAGAAAATAAAATTATATTAGAAATTTTATTTGAATACGATTTCCAATGCAAAATAAAAAAATCATGAAAAATAGAAACATGAATAAACAACAATAATAAATATGCAAAAAGTTTTAAAAGAAGAGTCTATATAGAAACATAATTTAGAAAAATCCAAAATTCTGATTAAAAAGTACAAAATAATTAATGTTGAGATAAGATGCCAAGTAGAAATACAATGTAAGAAATTTTGAAATTGCGGATTAAAAAATAAAAAATGGGAAAAGAGCCCATGTGGAAAAAATTAAGAAAACTTAGAAACATCTAAAATTTGGATTAAAAATAAATAATATTAAGAGAAAGAGTACATATAAAAATAAAATATAGAAAAATTTGAAATTAGGATTAAAATTTTTAATAATAATTAATATTGAGGAAAGAGTAATACAATCTTAAAAAACCTGAAATTCAGATTAAATTTTTTTAAATAATTAATATTGAGAGAAGAGTCTATATAAAAATAGCATTTAAAAACATCTAAATTTCAGATTAAAAATAAATAATATTAAGAGAAATAGTCCACATATAAATATAATATAGAAATATCTAAAATTCAGTTTAAAAATAAATATTAAAGATAAAAGAATTCCTGTAGAAAATATTTTAAATTTAGATTAAAAAATAATATTAAGGGAAAGAGTGTATATAGAAATATAACTTAGAAATATCTTAAATTCAATATTAAATAAATCTTATTAAAAAAAGAGTTGATATAGGAGTACAATATAGATATTTTTAAATATGGATAAATATAATATCTTTTATACATACACTAAGCATCTCTGATAATACCGCATAACTATCACATATATATATATATTCCTAAAGATATAAATATATACAATTAAGTAAGGAAACAAATCTTGATAAAGCAAGACGGTGGAATCCGATTCGAAGAAAAATCAAACTACTCAGTTGTATTATTTAAAAAGTTCTCCAAATTATATTTAAAGAAGGTATATTACCGGTATAAATATAATAGCTTCTCAAGAGGAGAGATGATTGAATCTCAAGCTAAAGATAAGCCACATTGATAAAAAAATCTATGGAGACATCTTCTTACTAACCACTGACTACATCTCATTATTTAGGTTGCTACATACTAGTTAAATATGTAGATAGAATGGATTACTTCTACTCTATGCGATTTATCGAATACATATAAACATTGATAGTATTATTATTGACATCAAGAAATTGAACCTATATAAAAATCTATGTGTTATCTTCTCATTGTCGTATCGTAAATATATTGGTATCTGTCGCCTATAAATTTATTTATAGTCGGATATCACTTATCAACAAACTAATATTAAGAAGATTCCATACGTAAATAGAGGCTCTCCTAAATGCCCTATATTAATCTTATGAGATCAAATAGTTAGAAATTCTCACGTTAATTAGAGACTCTTATAATTCACATGTTAACTGAACAAAAAAAAGACAGTTTGATCATCCAATCTATATAAAAAAAATATAACTAGCAGAATCCTCAACCCTGTGCCAACGTGACAACTGAGTTTCTAAAATTCAAATCACGAGCAACAACAAAATAAAATATAAGAAATCCAGTAAGAAAGAAGTGTTGATACGATGGATATTTTGTTATTTGAAATGGGTTATAAACTATTAGGAATACACGGTATAATACACTATCTTTCGTAGATGGAAGAATGGCATTAGAGAGTGAAAAGATACCACTAATATCCTAAAGGTAAATATGGAGTGAATAAGATAAATTATACCATAGAGTTTATATGTCGTTTGGTTTATTATATTATTAAGAGAATACTAAGGATAATCATTTTTATATAGAAATTACTATATTAATAGGAATAAAGTTGGGTTAAGTTAGGCTGAAGTTTAAAATTATATTGCTGTTTTTAATACTTTTTATAATAAAATGCGAATGCATATATGCTATTATATAAGAAAATTTTATAATGACACTAGCCATACAATCTACTTGGGTTGCCACGCTAATTAAAAATATTATCAAATGATAAGGATGCAGATATTATCAAATATTCATAGTCCTTTGCAACCCAACTACGAATACTTACAAATAGATTAAACTAGCAAAATATCCGTAACGGATAAACACAATTTTTACTCGGTATATCCCTCTGTCTTATAGTCATAGAGCCTGCGTCATAGACCCAAAACGTGATACATCAAAGAAATTGAAGTTATTCGATTCCAACAGTGATACATCAACTCCTTGGCCCAACTCTATGTTATGCCATACCGACCGAACAGATTACGCATTTTATAAAGAATTATTTTTACAAATGCATATGAAGAAATTAAAGAAGAGGCTTCACACGCTCACCTTAACGGTTCTTTCTTCTTGTTTAAAGCTGAACCCTGCATGGCTACTTATTGCTGGAACATGAAAATTAACAAAATTACAGCTGCATCCACGTATAACTACACGTTTTTTTTCCGTAACACAGTACAAACGCAGATGTCTATACACACTTAAGCACACTAATTCCTATGAACATATGTACACACTCTATCCAATAAACACTTTTAAGAGACTAAAAAGTATGTCTTAAAATTGATGGAGTGGTTTTCTGCTGTCACCTAAGGGCCTATAAAAGCATCCATCGAAATGAGAAACGCTACACTACACGTACAAAAGATTTGTTACAAACTTTTTACAAACACTAAGGTGGCATGTCTACGATTGAATCTAGCTTTTCTACGACTTCCAACTACTGCATTAAAATGGTTGACTGTTTTGGTAGTAAGAATTTTGTAAAGAGTTTTTAGTACGTATAGCACTACTCGACTGGAATTGGGCACTATATATATCCATCGAAGTGAGATTTTGTAAGCATTTGACTTGGAAACTAATTATTAAATTTAACAGAATACTATAAATTTTACCTAAACTGCTAAACACAGTTTCATTACGTTAATTGTGGAACGATTCCTATATATATTATGTACACAACCTATTGTTAATATAATATTGTTAATATTGTTAATATAATTGCCCGGCGTCCTTCCGCCGTCCCGGCGAAAAGAAAGTCTCGGCTGCCGCCGCGCGCGCACATGGCGGCCTCGATGGCCTCGGCAAGCATGACCTCGCCGGAGTTGGACCGGACGCTGGTGCGGCGGAAGAAGAACAGTAGGAGAGGTCACGCAAGGAACAACTGACACCCAGAGTACTTGCATACAGGTGTGACCGTGCAAGGAAAAACAGACAGTGGGGTGAGCATGCAAGAAAATGGAGATGTACAGAGGATCATGGTTCATGCCAACTCCGAATGTCAGAAACTCAGAATGTACTGGTTGCAGCAGACATAGAATCAGGTGATCAATGCAATCAGTAAATATGTATGTGTAAATTACCACAATTTATTAGCAGTTGAAACTATGCAAAATGTGAGATGCAATCCAATGGGCAAATCTGAGATAAAAAAAGTGTTAGAAAACCTGTCCGAAATCACAATCCGTACCAAACACAAAAACACAATAAAATATCTAAATATAATGATGACACTAAGACATAATATTTAATAACATAGTTCAGCCATAATCTATATATTTCTATAAGTCACCGACTACAGTGATAATTACAATATAAGTCTAAAGTCTAGGATATAGTAGAATTTAACTATAACTACAATTTAAGTCCTTGTACATATATTTAAAACAAACTCTAAGCTTAATGAATATACCATGTGAATTTGAATTTATTGCTTACGTTAACCTTGGTATACTTGGACTTAAGTTGATTTCTTTGTGTAGCTCACAATAAATCACTCAACAAGTCTATAATAGCCTCATCATCTTCAAGAGACTTTATTAACATTGCAACTTCTTCTAGATTTTTCCTACAACAATGCTCCACCTTATCACCTATCATCACAATCATCCTATCAAACAAAATTAAACTTCTTCCTAGCTAGCACATCCTAAACTTTCTGAAGATCTTTTATTCTCTTGTTGTCTTGTGAGCTAAGTTAACAAATCAAGCATCTACGTTTTTCTCGTCAATCACTATTGCATTCAATCATTTGAAGAAATTATCACAAAAGCCATCACTCTTCATATTTAGTGATGTAGATCTCCACATATCCCTATCTTGTCAACCTAAGGCCTTGGATATATCTTGTATTGTCAAACAACATCGTTGGCTCTATCAAAGATATTTGACGGGTTATTACCTCAGTCAAGAAAAGTTGACACCCATAGGGGGCCACCTTTGCATAAGAAATCTGCCGCCGCCTCACCCGAAGTTGGCAACGCTACTACTCCCCTACTACTCCCCGTGGAAACCGTCGCCACCTCCTTCACCAGAGTCGACCCATGTCGAGCCCCACCAGCACCTGCACATGAATGCACTTAGACTGCGATAGCTCTATTTAGCATGCATGTGCCGCCAATGCATGATTATGAGTCAGAGTTAGGGCCATGCACATGCATCCGAAACTTTTTAACTTCAGTTGGAAACATTTAACCCCCAGTTTGAAACTTTCAACTCTAGCTCAACCTCAAGTTCGAAACTTTCAACAATGGTTAAAACTTTCAACCTCAAATTTGAAACTTTCAACCTTAAATTCAAAACTTTTGAATCAAATTCAAATTTTTGAAATTTTCAATTCAAATTTAGAAATACTCAAAATTAAAGCTTTTAACTGTAATTATTTGAAACTTTTAACTCAATTTTCAAAACTTTCTACTCAAATCTTAAAACTTTCAAGACAATTTGTCATTTCTTATTTTATAATTAAAAAATAATTAAATGCTAATGACGGTGGTTAACGTTAATGTCACTCTCCGCACGTGCCACTTTTCAACTGGTGACCATGTGCATAGTAGGCACCCTCCAAGACTGTCCTCCTGCTGCCCAGAGTTCGTCACTATCTTTGCTAGTCTACCTTAAGCACGCAACCTGCTCTGACTTTTAATTGGCCACCTATCAATCTAACCACTAGCTAAAGCCGACAAATCATCGTTCTATATTTCTAGCCGCCAAACGATTCGAGCACCAAGTCTTGCCATCTCCCTATCAAATGTAGTTCAACAAAAGGCCTAGACCATCCTATCGTCTATAGCTTCAATCAATCATGAACATCACGACTGACCGTCTCCCTATTGAAAGTAACTCATTGGAAAGTTTGACCCACCACCCAAAGTATCCAACACCACCGATTAGATCGCCAATCTCTTCTATCACCATTAATTCAAGCACCACATCTGGTTACTTTCTTATTGATTGCAGAGCATCAAATAGTTCAAGAGGCTGAGCCTGAAGTGCCCGACTCCATCGATCAATCCATTGGTTGATCACCGTTGTGGTCCACCTTGCGTCAATATCCCTCCTTGGACATCCCACGTAGTCATCACGATGCGGGGCAGCTCCATCGTACCACTATCCATGGATCTCCGTCCATCACCAAGCTCTGATACTACTTATTAGAAAATCGGTCTCAAAATTACCATTGTAGTCAAACGCAGAAGCACATGATAGAAGATCTAAACTTAATGATGACTCAGAGGCACAATATTTGATAAAGGAGTTCAACTGTATTCTACATCTTCAACGCACTGATTACATGTGTTCCTCCCTGATCCAGTATAATTACAACGTATCAAGTATCAACAACCATTGATTGGCTAGGCCACCGGTTAGTCGTCCTCACCTATGTTAAGTCATCATATGGTTACAATAGTTACTCCGTCTCTCTATTTAAGAGAGAGTTTAGGATAGAGTTCGACTCTAATTCTACCTACACCTATTACAACTTAAAGTTCTAAACTGTAACCGGCTACGTACACATCTTCGACACAATCTAACAAAAACAAAGTAAATTGAACAGAACACATAATCAATATATATCAAAATCATTGGAAAAGTTAGTATATGTGAAATCATGTATTATTTCAGCATGAACCTAACAACAAATTTTATGGAAACTGGCATGCAATATTTCATTGTGTAATATTTTGATTGTGCAGGAAACAATCGGTGTACTACACTATTAGAATATGAGTCCTTACGCTCTAATGCCCTGGTTACGCCTAGCTAGCTAGTGCCTGGCTCGGCATGTGTACGGCTTCACCACCTAACAACTCCACTCTAGTCGCCTTCTTTTATCACTCCCGATCCATATTTTCATAAATTTGTTGTAGTATACAAGACAAGTGCCAGACTATATATTATACTCTTGATTTAGTGATCAATCCCTGTGGAATTTACATCACTAGCATGGTATTAGATATCATGATAGCTCCATACTTTTGTTTAACGCTAGCCGCCTCATCCATGGACAAGGAAACTCATCGCGTGTAGGAGAAGGAGATCACCCGACATATGCAGGCTAAGGAGGAGTCGCATCGTGCCCTGGCTAAGCAGGAAGTCAATGCTCCTCGCCACATTGTGCTGGAGACCGTGGCCATAGCCACCGTGCCCATGCTGACTCCATGTCTCGCCATCTGTCGATCCACTCATCGACTAAGAGGTTGCCCTCACGGGTGTGAGGCTACCCTTGTTGCTGCTGACCTACTCACCACCTGGCTTGCTACACTAGCAACACGTGAGCCCTTGTTGGCCACCCGCGAGTACGCCTTCACCACAGCCTATGCGCAGACCACCTTTGGTACGTCGGGCTCAGGAGTTCCCGACGCTTATGCCTCTCACCTTGTTGCTCGACTGGCCTTCCTTCTCGGTGCTCTAGATGTCGTATCATCCACCATCATGGACTCTCTTCATGCTTAGGCGATCGGCGTTCTCACATCAAAGCGCTTGTCCCCGTCACGCTTGACCTCCAAACCACCAAGCACTTAATGTGGCGCAGCCTATTCCTCGTGGCACTTGGCAAATACCTCTCATTGACCACGTCCTCACCATCGACATGCTCACCAATCCCGAGTGGGTGCGACTCAATTGCCTCATTTTATCATAGCTCTACAACACCATCCACCCCGACCTCTTCGAGTCTGTGATGAAGGTGTCCGCCACCACCCACTCTGTCTAGACCGAGCTCGAGCATCAATTTCTCGTCAACTGATAAAGCCATGCTCTTCTTTGCCGAGAAAGCTATGCTCTCCACCAGGAGGTGGAGTTCTACAACTTCTACCTAGGTGAGCTCAACATCACCGACTACTATCATCCAATGAAATCCATGGCCAACACGCTTGGTGACCTTAGTAAGTCCGTGTCTGACCGTACCCTTGTCCTCAACCTTCTTCACGGTTTGAATGAGAGGTACTCCTATTTGGTCACCTTGTTGCTTTTGTAGCAGTCGTTCCCATCCTTCACCAAGGCATGTTCCATCCTTCTCCTCAAAGTGCTGACCAAGAGAAAGCAGCCATCCAACTCTTCTACTGCGTTCATCGCTACCACAACTACCAACGCCAAGAGCTCCGGGGGTCGTGGCAGTGGCCAATCTGGTGGCTCTTGTGCACCGGTTACCGACGCCTCTACCACAAGTACTGGCAACACCAACGATGGTGGGAACCATCAACATTATCGTGGCTATGGGAACGGCGGTGGAAACACTAGCAGCAACGCCGCAGCAAGTGCCCATGGGCTCATAGCCACTCCTACACCACCCCTAGGCTGATACCATGTAGGTCTAGCCTAGCCTAATTCATGCTCTTGCCTGATCTGCTAGGCTAGCCGCCTGCATCCTGCCTCAGCCCAGTCCATGCTAGTTGGTCATACTGCACCGCCTGGATTCTAAGGCACCCAACCATAGGGGCCTTCTCCCGCTTAGACACCATAGCCCACCTAGCCTTCTACTCTTGGACTGTCATAGCAGGCTGTGTGGGAGCAGTTGCCGGCCACTCCAATTTCCTAGCTAGTCACATGGGAAACACAAAGCCTAGCTAATGCTCTCCACATCATGACTCTAACGCTGCAGCTCAAAGGTGAAATGGTATATGGACACATATGCTACCTCCCATATGTCTTTGAACACCAGTACCCTCACTCACTCCCTTCCTCCTAGTTCTAATATTTTGTATATTATTATCAGGAATGGGTCCCTCTTGCCGGCCATCTCTATCGATTACACTACCTTTTACCTAACCACATGCCCCTTGCATCTTCATGATGTTTTAGTTGCTCCTTCTAAATCTCTTTTCTATTCACAAAATTTACTACTCATAATTGGGTTACCATTGAGTTTGACCCCTTCAGTTTCCCTGTGAAGGACTTTCAAAAGAACGTGATCATCAGATGCAATAGCTCTAGGCGCCTCTACCCCCTTCGCTTGTCTGCCTCACATCCACCATCGTTTTCCATGCCACTCGCCCTTATTGTTGGCACTGCCTCCTCCACCGTATGGCATCATCGCGTTGGTCACATTGGTTCCGAGGCGTTCTCTAAGCTTGCTCGCTCCATTGCTCTTTCATGTATCCTTGGTGATACCCCTTCATTGTGTCATGTGTGTCAACTCAGCTATTATGTTCCTTTTTATTTCCTCAAACTCGCATGCTTCTATAAATTTTGAGTTATTTATTATGACATTTGGACATCTCCTGTGATAGTGTCTTTGGTTATAAATATTATCTTACCATGATGATTTTTAAACGAGAATTTAGTCATGTATATTTCTATGGTAAAAGACTATATTCCCTCTCTGCTCATTCTGTTGCATATTACTGCTTGGACTCTTGAAAACTGTCACTTACCAAATAACTACTGTACAATCAGCTACTATTTCAAATCCAATGAATGTACTATATAAAACTCTCTGGATTTTATGCCATGGTTGCTTCCTATTTAAAAGTCATATATTTTCTGCGCAAATGATCAGTATAGTTGTTAGTAATAAATAAGCATTTTCTAATATGAGATGTGTTGTTTCAGGGGCAACTTACCAATGTGCCAGTAGAACCAGTGGAAGCTCTTTTAGATTCAGCCAGTGAAGAAATCTGGCCAGAAATTACAAAGCTTCTATAATATGAGACAAAAACCTGCTGTTTCAGGAGTATAGCGTGGCATCTTTTGAGCTCGATGAAGCAACTCAAAAGGAGCTGCTTTGGAAGCTGGAGAGTCATGGTAGAAGCGTTGCTGAATCGAAGGCAAAAGAGGAAGCTGCAAGTGTCATGATTTGGATGGACGGTGAGCTGCACTTCAAATCAAACAACACTATTCAACAGAATTTCTGGCTTGATGCCAAGGGTGTGGACACGAAAAGACATAAAAAGCTGCTTGCTTAGCTGTATGTGAAATGTTGGCACCGCCTATTTGAAATATAAAGGAATTGGTTTTGTTGTCAAAATGGATCCGTTTAGACTTGTATTTTTCTTTAGCATGCCTAGGCAGTTAGCTTTAATGAAAAAATGCGGATTCCTAAAAATGATAGAAATTGGCTGACTGTTTAGTGTTTATTCTGAAAATATGCACATAGTCCACTACTGTTAATTTGATGTTTGAGTAAGAATCCATGGAATACCAATCTGTCAGTGGGAATCATGTACTGCTATTTGATCTTTTATGTTTCATGTGTCCTCGAAACGGTCTTGTGAAGTCAATCATTACCAGATTGTTTTTTTTGGCCATTATTGTGAGTTTCCGAGGTGTCGAATGACATTTCGGCCCATCATTTTATCCTAGCAGGCGGATAATTGAATTGTTTCTTTTTTTTTTGGCCAAGTATGGTTCTAGAGTACTGTCAACTACCCAGCAGGAAGTTAAGCAGTGCAAGCTTCTCTATATGGGTCTCTACTTGTTAATTTGGATTGAGGCCAATAAATTTAGTTTAATGCCAGAGTGACTTTGCTACATCTACCAAATGTAATATCCTGTTCCTACCTAATACAAATACAATTTATGACTGACAAATATATCCCCATAAGTATTTTCACTCGAATGTAATTTAGCAAACCCGTAAACCTTGTTAGCTTCAAAATATTTTACCCCCTTAAAAATATTTTATCCCTGTAACTATTTTTACTCGAATGTAGTTTAGCAAACCAATAAACCTTGTTAGCTTCAAAATGTTTTTTTCTCTATTGTAGGCATGAGCACTTAGCTAGTGGATATCAATGTTAGATAGAGTAAATAAGAGTTAATTTCAATTAATTAAGATGAAAGAGGAGATGGGAAAATAGTTATATTTTGTTACAAAATTTAATTGCTAAAAATAGCTATATTTAAATGATAAAAATAGTTATATTTTAGAATAGAAGAAGTACATGGAAATTGTAATCCGGTGCTCATGTTGTTTCAAACGGTAACAGCATGGAAGAATCTGATGCTCGATCTTGTTGCTTCAAACAGTAACGTAGCTGTATTCTCATGCTAGGCATTGTCGCATGGATGGCACATCCAAAAGAGATGTATCTTCCTCATAGGAATAATATGACATCGCCCCAAAAAGTCCCAACAGATTAGTAAAAAAAAAGAACCCCAGCAAAATTCCTGATTATTAAATAACCCCAACTACATTCCTGATTAGTAAATTATGCATTGGCATTAGATAAAACAGGCGCATAGTTTACTTTAAAAACCGAGGAAACATTCAGTACTAATACTGAACATACAGTACACTCATGGACAGAAAACTAACGAGAAAATACAATATTAGTACTTTTACTTAGCTTGGTTCAAACGCACATAGCCTGATTACAAAGAGCAATTGCCCAAAAGAAACCACAGAAACCCTCCTTAAACCATAGATCCTTCTAGTTATTGCTGGTGCGTCATCCACCAGTTGCAACTTCTTCCATTAGACCATTACTGCAGCTAAATTACCATGAAATCAAGTCAGACAAAAAAAAACAACGATTACAACGGAGAAGAGAATTAAACCAATGTCAAACAACACCAAACATTTGGTATCAGAAGCATATAGTCATACATTCTTATGTTCGTGAAATGAAAACTGAAGTAATGATGCAAGTTCAAACCATCTAGCATGACTGAAAAATGAGCACGATACTGACTGCACACGAACAAGGGTAGGACCGAGCATTAAGCTCAGGTTTGCCAAAGACAATCAGCATTTCATACCTTTACTGTGCATTTCATAAAAAACATAAGGCATTGCTGTATGCAAGAATTCCCGATTGGAAAACATTCTCATTTTCCTCTCCACTGACCTTCAGTAGCTCAGATGTCTGCAGAGCATCCCCTTGATTGTTCTTGATTGTAATTGTCAGGCTGAGTTTCAACAAACAAAAAATGCATGTCAGCGAGGACCTCTGAAGAAGAAAATAATAAAATCATAACTAATGATTCAGTCTTCTTTCACACTTCAACCTTGGTCTTATTTCCTTTCTTCAACTTCAATTTCTCCAACTTAAACTTCCTCTTTTCCTTCTTCAACTTCTTTGAATTCTTGCTCTTCCTCTTCACGTTATTGTCCTCAATACAGTGTTCATTCTTGATCACTGAACCAGGTCCTACACGATACAGATCTCTAACAGTACCCCTACCAATAGTTGAGAAAACCAAATGTCATTAATCTAATGCAACAATATCAGCAACAAGAAAGAAAAATACTAACACATTATTCAGAACATACCCTATAGGGTTCTCAGATTTATCACTAGTAGGAATGCCATTTTCATTGGCATTACCAGCTGTATTGTAAGAAAATTCTTTCCCAAGGCCGGCCAAAACTATTGCTGTACGATTCCGGATCATGTTACAAAGAGAATACTTTTCATACTCATCAGGGTCCTCTCCGCTTACCAGGGAAAGAATTTTCCTAGCCTCCTTCGCGATACCCTTCAAAACATAGTTTTGAAATTGGTGGCATGAAGCTAGTCAGCATATAAAAAAGAATAAATACCAAAAGTTTCGGGAGTCAAAAACATACCACCAAAGCAGCGGTGGCAGTGCCAGCTGCCGATCCAGTCACTCTAGCGCGTATAATATTTAGGCATACTGCCTGATCTTATTGCCGAAGCTAAGCATCCAGGTGGTCTGAAACTCATGCTCCAATGGCATGCACATCAACTCCGCCTCTATCATGATACACTTTGACAACACCGTTTGCAAATTGGTGACAAAAATAACTTAGCAAACATCATCAGATGATATTTCATAGTACTAGAATTAGGTAGCCTGGCATACCACAAAGCCTGCGGCTGTAGCACAAGATTCACCCTCAGATTGGATCATATCCATCGCGCACTCCTTGATCCTGCAGCTCCGAATGATGTCTCCAGTATTGAGATGACTAAGGCATCTCATAAGAAACCTTTTCTCAATCTTGATACACTAGAAATGGTTGATTGTTGTTTTGCAATTGTGCAATGAAGTTTATTAGGAATTAAGAATTAAGTAAGGCAGTCACAGTATGCCTTTGCAGAGGAAGGAAGATCTTACCTGGTCGGCTGCATCATGCAAGACATTATGTTCAGAAGGAGGAATGCCTTCTCAGACTTCAGCATTGTGGGTGAAATAGTCTTCGAGGTATTTCTTATTTTGGGGCCACTCAACAATAAAAACAGGACTGTACGGTACCAACCTTTCCCAACCCCATCCTCTCTCAAGAAGTTCTTGAGATGAAAAAAAAATTAATCAGATCAATAAGGAAACCAAACAATGTCCAAATTATAGACACAAAAGTCACACACAGGAGGGGAAATACAGCATCATCAGCTCTGTGGGCACGAGCAAGCACACATCGTCTCGATCAACAAAATAGTTTTACACCGAATCAACTAAAGACCTCAAGCACCCATCGTATCTCTGTCAACAAATTAGTTTTACAGCGAATCAACTAAAGACCTCAAGCACCCATCATATTTCTGTAAACAATTAGTTTTACAGCGAATCAACTAGACATCTCTTTTCTAGATGGATTGAATCCAGCATCAAAAGCAACGCAAACGTGAACCAAGCATAAATAATTTCACTTAATTAAGTAGAATAAATAGATAGATCCCAACCATAAAAAAAATTCGTATCTGTGGATGGAGGATTATATAGACCGATGATGCCTCAAACGACTCATCCTTATCCTCATCAGTGGATTCCTCCACTCTCCATATAACCCACGCCAACAAAATGGCTTCTTATACGTCCTCTAGATCACAAAATGTGTAGGTGGAATGGAATCCATCGAACTTGAATGTCTACTTGTCGGTGCTCTCGGATCTCTGTATCCTCTTTGCTCGCTATGGATCTACTCTTTTATTCTAGGGTTTTTTGATGGATGTGGGACAGGGCGGAGAAAACGACGAGGACGCTGAGAAGAAAACCCCTAATAAGTAGAGCATCATATAGAACGCTCTTTTATGTTTCAAAAAAATAGGTTTCTAAATATTACTCTATCAAATTTTCATTCTAAAATACCATCCGCCCCACTAAATCTATCTTCAAAGCTGATTTTCTTATTTTTCTTAGCCACATGGCTACCTTTTTTTCTTTTACCCCCTCCGACGTAACAGGCTGTCAGCCCTAACAGATAACTATTATGAGTTTGGTATGAAAGCAGCAGGATGGCCCAACTGCAAGGCACAATGGAAAGGCACAACAACCTAACTACAAGGCACGATGCAAAGGCCCATCGGCCTAACTGCAAGGCACGATGGAAAGGCACAACAGCCTAGCTACAAGGCACGATGCAAAGGCCCATCGGCCCAACTGCAAGGTGACAGCAGCAAATTAAATGCAACATTAGTACAACACCCAGTTAAATGTAAAAATAACAGGCTTCAAAAATACCATATCCAATACATACTTGAAATAGAAAAAAAACACCAAAACACCAACACATGCTTAAAAAATAAAGTAGAACACAACTAAACTAGCCCTAAGCTGCCAACCATTGAATCACCAGGTTCATGCACAATCATTAAACTGACCATACCCCATATCCAGAGCCATTCGTCACGCATAGTACATTGTCACAAAATAGAGTTCATACACAGAAGACTATAACACATTTTTGTCCATACTTCTCACAAAATAGAGTTCATACAAACTTTCAGCTTTTTTTCTTGGAGCGAGCTTTAGTTGTTAGAGCCCTACCTGGTGATGTTTGAGTGACATGTGAAGAATCCCTCTCCTACTTGGGCCTTGGTTGACATTCTCCTGGTAATAGAACTAAGCCTACTAGCTAGTGATGCTCTGCTATACTTTTCTCAAGTGATACTTATACTTATCAATCTTACATGCCCTAGCTACTGGATACATATGATGGCCCTACTAAAGAAGCATACTTCTTGAAATTCTCCATTAAATATCTAAAACACTCTCTATGCTCACATTTAGGGAAAATCTTTTTTTATAGTAGCTCCTAAACCTATACGTTAGCACCAATTAAAAAAAATTATTTAATATCAGTTGAAATAGTATGGCAATATCTAAATGAGCCCCTTAGAGACATCAATATATTATAAAATCTTAAGTTAATATAATAATATGAGGAGAGATAGAGAAGATAGGATATACTTAAAGATATATGTAATTTAATATAGGTGTTTAAAAATAACTATTAAAATGTCTGAACTGAGTCTGATGTTGGATTTTAACTTTAACTTATCTCAATTTACTTAGTACTAAAAGATTTTGTTATCGAAAATAAAGGAAACAATATATATCTCAAGAAGTTCCAAAAGAAAATCATATTTAATTTAAGAAGCTCAACCTTAGTTGAGCCAGCTTCTAAATCCACCAACTTAGCTTTTTGCTTCACACTTGTAGAGGTTTCTTGAGGAACAGCCTCCACACGCCGCCAAAAGCATACCCCAAATGAACCGACAAAAGTTAGACCATATAACATTAAAAGGCAGCACAAGCCACCAAGGTAGTTTAGCTGCCAAATAATGACAACTGCCCAGAACCTACTGCCTATTTTAGAACACTATTAACAAGTGCTAGCATTAACAACAAAAATCTGTATGTCAGTGTGTGTGCACGACAAACCTTCCTTTCTCAACTGCTTTAGCTTCTTATCCGAAGCAAGTGGTTTCTTTTCTCTGTCCATGGGAATTGTTGTATGTAGGTCTTGCAGTTTATGAGTGGTTAGCCTGTTTGGCCGTTTTGTCAGCCACAAAGTGAACTTAGTATCGGCCACAAAGTCCCCTGCAAGAAGCAATGATTATTTATGAAGAATGTAGAAATTTGCAGCATAATACAATTTAAAAATCCACGCTGTAAAAATCTGGAATTTAAGACCAGTTGAAAGATGAGTAGCAAAGAAACATTTTTCCCCCTACCATATTTTTCTTTTAGAATTGGGTAAGGCTTCAATATATTTTGATCCATGAGAGACATTAAGTCCACATTGTCCATTTCTATTGCTCTGCAATAATTGAAAAAATTACGTTTAGTGACCAAACCAGAATAAGAAGAGCAAACTTCATTATTGCAGTAGCAAATTAACCTAGCCGTAAAAGGCATGTTCCGTGGGAATTTCTGGTGGATAACATCAAAAGGCCTCAATATTTCTCCTCTAAACTGATCTTTATCATTTGTATTTTTTTGGTAGACATTTGTTTGCTTCCCACCCAACAGTTCAGGGTGAAAAAAAAAGCATGCATGACAATAAAATAACCATGCCAATGATAGGATAGTCATGCAAATGGTTGTTACGCTTACCTCGCCTTCCCCAGTGCTAATCATGATGTCAAATACGCAAGCATTGTTCTGTTTAAAAGAATCATCAGCATCACTCTCTTCTATAACCAGAAATTGTTTGAGGTCATGGCTCATGACCCTCCCAACGAGTTTGCACTGATAAAGCCCCACAATGCATTGAATTGCTTCATTGATCTCTTGTTTCTAAAAAAGTAGATACATGCACTCAATTTGTTAGACCAAAGACGTTAAAGAAACAATATCAGTTTATTTATCAGTTAAATACTTACTCTAGCTCCAGGAGTAAGATGTTTCAATATGTGATCTGCCATTGCATTGGCAGCAGCAATAGCATCCGCTGCTTTCCCAGTAATTGGCCCATCCTTAAGTACGTGTGTATGCGCCACAGCAGCAATAAACCCATCGACATGACAAGCCATATTATTGTCACATGAAAACAATATGTTTGATTTCCCGGTTACTCATGAACGCAGGCTCCCGCGCACACATGTACATATAGAGAGAGAGAGAGAGAGTTGCAGAATTAGTACATCTTGATCATATCATTAGCTCCAAGGGTGGACTCATCAGTGGGCAGAGGTGAAATATGGCATACTATGTTGTTTACCGAGATGCATGTAGGAAATGCAACTCCCTTATCTTTTACTTCCTTGTGGTTGAAAACTTCACTGTTCTCAACAAATTAAAAGCAAGTTAGATGGCAACCTCAACAAGAAAGAAAAGATAAGACGAAGGCTGAGCAAGACTTTTACTTCATCATGAATGAATCGCCCGTCTGACATACGTCAGCAATCTTCATGACCCTGTTCACCACACAAAGCAAAAAATCAATCAAGCATTGCATTGTTGTTATTAGCATGAATCATGAGTCAGCGACAGATACGCTTATTTCCACTCAAGAGGAGGACATAGTCAACAATTCCAATTTCCTAAGAAGAATCACAGTAGAGGAGGAGAGAAGGCAAGGTTACCGTTAAATCATCTTCATCAACCTCATCGTCATCGATCTCATCTTCCGAGGACCGGCCATCATCTGATAAAGCCCAGCCGTCTGAACTGGTGGCTTCCTCCCCTGGATTGGTTTCTTACTCGTCGTAGGGGACGCGATGCCGTTTCCGATTGGAGCGGCGCACTCCCCCTATAGAAAGAGCAGTAGGATCGCTAAGAGCTGCGGTAAATGATGCATCCCCTCTCAGCCTCCTCTTCTTTTCTGTGTTGCTAAGCTCTGGTTCTAGAGGTGCCTTGTCCTTCGATTTATCCGTATTGTCTGCAAGCAGATGTGCCACAAACTTCCCTGAGATTAACACGTAGAAAGGTAACTAATCGAACAAAAGGAAAACACGAGCAACGGAAATGTGACTCGCACTGTGTCTACTACCTCCTAGATCAATCCGGTCTCCTCCGGAGAAGACACCCCCACCCAATGGGGCGAAGGTTATGGCGGCCAAACCGCACAGGGTCAGCAGTCACCCTGCCGCGTTCGTCCCCCGCATCCCGCAAGACGCTCGCAGCCAGGCGGAGAACAGAGACGAGACACGCCATGGAGGTGGCGCTGCTGTGGTTCGCCGGCGTGAAGAAGGGAAGAGGCGGCAGTCGACATGAGCTAAGGCCAGGGTTCTGGACGGTGAGGGCGGCGGC
Source organism: Oryza coarctata (assembly GCA_030770085.1). Lineage (NCBI taxonomy): Eukaryota > Viridiplantae > Streptophyta > Magnoliopsida > Poales > Poaceae > Oryza > Oryza coarctata. The sequence continues at coordinate 3,137,199 of CM061483.1, forward strand.
GTGGTTCGGTTTCGTATATATATATATATATAAGTTATATGTAGAAATTAATTTTTATCGCTAATAAGTATTATGGCTTATAATCGGTGTTAGCCAAAGGATGGCAGGTGCTGTGGTATAGTTAGGTTACGGTGCACTTGTCGTTATATACAATAGTGCTGATACTTCTTGTTCTATTGTTAATCTTGATGCACGCATGGTGCGGTGCTAGTTGTTTGATATGCGTTTCTTGCTAATTTAATTAGGCTGACGCCAAGGTGGAGAGGGTTTCCGTAAGAGGTCTTCAGTAATGTGGGGATGCCTTCCATCCTATCATGCTTTGAGACGTGTGACCGTATGACATCGTAGTCGGATCAGAGAACATTGGACCACTGGACTGTCTATATATAGACCCTACCTTTTTTATAGAGTTAGGATCTTAATCTCACTGTACACCATATTTCTATATGGTATCAGAGCAGGTCTAGATATCTCTAGCGCGCTAGCATCCTCTCGTCGGCGAACCGACACTTTCTTCCCATCGTAGACCTTCTTTCCGGTATTCCTTCTCTACTTTTTCGTCTCGGCTCTCTTCTCTCCGTCTCCTCCACCGACGGTCTTCTCCACCGCCCTCTCCCCTCCCTTTTCCACAATGTGACAAGGCGACGGTCTCCATCCGTCTCCTCCACTCGTTTTACATTCGCCTTCACTCTTTCTTTGCCTCGGCGCACCTTCCTCCTCCGACACCGGTGCAACTCTGCGTTCTTCATCTCCATCGGCTAGACCTGTCCGCCCTCCATCGGATGGACTCGTCCACCCTCCATCGACTGGAACTCTCTTTCGGTTCCCGCTTTTCTGACACGCTTACCTGCTCCCGGACACGAAACTTCTCCATTCGCATCCAAGCCACTCCGACGTGTCCATGTGTCCACGGACACGAATCTCTGCCTCCCGGACACGAACCTCCTCTCTTCGCGTCCATGCCTTCTCCGAGTTTTCACGTCCGTTCCACTCTTTTGCGTCCACGAGTCCACGGACGTGAAACTTCTCTTCACGGACGTGAACCTTCTCACGTTCGTGACCCACCTATTCTCTAACCTACCTACTCTGCCATCCACTTCTCCCTCAACTACTCCGCTACCTACTCCCATTGGCCAACCACTCTCCTCATCGGTCACCTACTCCCATCGACCAACCACTCTTCTCATCGGCTTACTCCCATCGGTCACCTATTCCTTATCAGCCCTTATCCTCATCGGCTTCTTGCGTCCGTTACCCTCTCGTCATGACCACCGAGTCGGCTCTTAGTTCCGACACTCTCTCAGTTGCCGAATCTGTTCTAGCCATCGGCGCTACTGACCACACCTTGGGCACTATTTTGCCAATCTTCTCACCACCTTACGTTGCCGTCAACGTGAAATCTCACATTCCCATCTCTCTCAACCTCAATGCCAACTACTCCAAGTGGGTATTTTTCTTCAAATCACTCTATGGAAAGTTCGGCCTCCGGTCCCACATTGATGGCTCCACTCCACCTCGACCCGATGATCCCCAGTGGGACATCGTCGAGTGCTGCGTGCATAGCTGGTTGCTTAGCTCAGTCGACGACTCTGTCCTCGACCTTGCCATAGAGGACACCGACCCCACCACCCGAGATCTCTGGGTGGCTATCGAGCGAATCTTTGTTGCCAACAAACAGCCGTGCACCATCTTCCTACTAAATAAATTTCACTCCATGGTACAAGGAGACTCATTTGTCTCCTCATACTGCCAGCGCCTTAAGGTAAAAGCTGTCGCCCTCCACGATGTCGGTCATCCTGTGGCCAACTCATAACTCATCCTCGCCCTCCTGCGAGGACTTAACCCACGCTTCTCCAACACCGCCGATGGCATCGCCAACTTCACACCTCTTCCGTCATTCGTTCGGACCCATGACATGGTAGTTCTTAAAGAACTACACTTGGCCAACGACGAGAAAACTGTGGCTTACACCGCTCTCCTCGCCATAGCCGACCATGGCTACCCCAACCCTATAGACTACCGACCACCGTGCGCTGCTCCCACCTCTCGCGGCTTTGGTAGCCATGGCCTTAACCATGGCAACAAAGCCCACGTCGGTAGCAAATGGCAAAGGCAAGGGCAAGGATAAGGGCAAGAACTAGAGCGGTCCGATGCAACCGCGCCCTACTCTAGTCCCTACCCCGTCTACCAATCCATGGGCCCGTTGCTATGCTAAACCCCTGTGCACCCCAGCCCCGGCTACGCAGTCCCATCGGTTTATATCCAGGGGTTCTCGGCGCCCATCCTTAGGCCCACCTGATATCGGCTCCCACCCTACGTGTCTTTGAGTGTCTATGATATCCTAATCTCATCGCCACTGCTCCTCACAAACTTGCACCCCGCTTTACCGTCTATATTTTTCTCGGATATCCCTCATCCCACAAGAGATACAGATGTCTCGATCTCTCCACCCGTCGGGTCATCGTCTCCCGCCATGTCGTCTTTGACGAGACCTGCTTCCCCTTCGGTCTATTTTATCCCAGATCCTCGTCTAGCGATCTCGACTTTCTCCTTACCAATACCATACCCTCCCGGTCCCCTCCATCAATCTCACCTCCGGCCCCCTCATCGGCCGCTCCTGAGGACTTATTGCTCAGCTATCCCACTCCTCTTCGGTTCGATGCTACTCACATCGGACCTCCATCGGCCCCACCACCCTCATCGGCTTCGGCTAATACTGTCTCCCTCTCATCGGACACATCAACCCCATCGGCTCCTCAGCCTCCATCGGCTCGTCCTCACCTATCGGCTCATCCGCCTCCATCGGCTTGCCCCTTCCTATCGGTTGCTCCGTCTCCATCGGACCGCCCAAACCAATCGGCTCACCCACCCCATCGACTCAGGCCGGCCTCGTTTAACCCTTTCCTCGAACATACAGTCATCGATCTCGAGCTGATGCCACTCTTTCCCAACCAGTCCCATCCCACCTCTCACGCTCCCATCGGCTCCTGTCACCTCTACCTCTCATATGATTACCCGATCACAAACTGGGTCTCTCCGTCCTACCAAACGCTACGGGCTCTCAGCAATCCATTGTACTATCTCACCTATCCCGACGACTCCTCATTCAGCCCTAACCAATCATCAGTGCCACGCGGCCATGGCCGACGAGTACAAGGCTCTTATGGACAATGAGACCTGACGCCTTGCCCCTTATCCTCTCGGTGCCAATGTTATGACCGATAAGTGGATCTTTAAACACAAGTTCCATGTCGATGGATCGCTTGCCCATCACAAGGCACGTTGGATGATTCGAGGTTTCTCCCAACGTCCCGGTGTTGACTACGATGAGACCTTCAGCTCCGTCGTCAAATCCGCTACCATCCAGGTCATTCTCACTCTAGCTGCCTTGTACTCTTGGCCGATCCACCAGCTCGACGTGAAGAACGCCTTTCTTCATGATTATCTGACAAAAATGGTCTACTGCCAGCAGCCTCTAGGCTTCGTCGATCCCTCTCGTCCCGATGATGTCTGTCTCCTTCAGCGCTCCCTCTACGTGACAAGGTCACACTAAGACATGTTTAGGTGCTTCATGTACCATCGGCGTACCAGTTCGTCGATATTATGATCAAAGTCCTCCCCGCGTCTTTATTCACCAGTTTTCGTTTCAGTCTCTGCGTTCGTTCTCCTCCCGCTACGACTGCGGGGGTGTTAGACCACTGAACTATATATATATATAACCGACCCCTTTATAGAGTTACGATCTTAGTCTCACTATACAACATATTCCTACACGCATGCTACATTGCGCTTGTTTTCTTCCTAGTGAGAATCACAGGTATGAATTTTTTAGTGGAAAACTCCTATTCCATTTGAAACTGAAACCTTTTTTTTAAAAAAAAGGCTAAACTGCTATATTTAAATGAAGAAATTTTATAGGGTTCCTTTGAGAGTTGCCTTGCACAATGAAATATATTTGAGGTAAGTGAGTATTCTTAAAAAAGGAAAAAGGCTGAACACCCATGGCTGAAGCAACACAAATAATTTTTAATATGTTATATTTTTTAGCAATTGATAAGTTTAAACCCAGCGACAAAAGGCACTAAAACTCCTCAATTTAATTCTAAAATTTAAAAATTAGCTATACTTATAAGCTTAGTTTGAAACAAACACGTCAAAATTCACAATGGTCAGTTAATTCATGTAGTTATCTTGAAATATAACAAGAGTGCTTCCTAACTTCTTCATCCTGAAAATCCTTTTTCATCCCAAAGTTGCTCTAGGATAAAACCACATTTTTTCTCTCCTTTCTCCCATCTATTTAACTGAACTACAACAATCCAGAAACACAAACCACACAGTGTCCATGATATCCCCAAGTTGAACCTCATCCATTTAACAAACCTCCAAAAATGTCAATCTCAAAAGAAGAAAAAAACTCCAATCATTTGAGAGCCCCCCAAACTCTTCCTTTCTCCCAGACTCCTTGAAAGTTTTATTGTGTACATCTTTTATTTCTCTTTATATCTCTATCAAATTTTCACTTATAATTTGTGTGTGTGTGTTTCCATCTGGCAATGGCAAGAACAAGTGTGACAAATCACCGTGGCATCAGCAGCAGCATGACCCACTGACTACTACTCTTCTCCCTCAAAAAAGCCACGGTTTTTACACACACCGCCGAATACTTGTGTGGATGCCATCGGAGAGCGCGCCGAGAACACAACCGCCGCGACAGCGACGCGCTCCCTCTTCCTCCCCCTCCTCCTCCGCCGCCGCCGCCGCCTCGCGAAACGCTCCGTCCTCGGTTCCTCCTCCTCCTCGCCGGCTCCGCGCGCGTCTCCCCGCCCGCCCCTGCTTGATGCTCGCCGTCTGCGCGCGGCACGGGCCCGCGAAGCTTCCGCAGCCGCCCGCCGGGGAGCGGGCCGCCGCATGGGTCGTCGGGAGGTGGTGGTGGCGCCCGGCGGCGGCGCGGCATGGCGTCGTCGCCGCGCGGGCGTCGTTCTCCAGCTCGCGGATCGGGCTCGACTCGCAGGTTTGTTTGATTCGATCGCCCGCCCGTTTGTGAGCATTTCGTCGAACATCTTGGGGGGGGAGGGGGGGGGGGACGCTCCGTTGGCGCGCAGCTTGCTGGGTCCTTAACAGCGTCTAGTTCTTGCTTTGTTGGACATATGGTTGATTGCGTGGATTAGTTCTCCTTGGGATCATCTGCTTCTTGGGGGCATTTAGTACAACAGTTGGAGTACATTACAGAAATGAGCTTGAATTTCGTTTCTCAATGGCTTGCATCGAGCTATATGTGAAATTTGGTTGCTATTTCGTTATAAATGAAGTGAAATGAATCCGTGTTGATTGATCAAGTGACTTCTTGCAGAATTATCACACAAGAGACCTGTCCCAACTGTTGTGGGTGGGTCCGGTGCCCGGCGACATTGCAGAGATTGAGGCGTACTGCTGCATATTCCGTGCTGCTGAGCAGCTCCACACTGCGGTCATGTCGGCTCTATGTGATCCAGAGACAGGGGAGTGCCCTGTCCGCTATGATGTGCAAACCGAGGACTTGCCAGTACTGGAAGACAAGGTTGCTGCCGTGCTCGGATGCATGCTGGCATTGCTGAACCGGGGCAGGAAAGAAGTGCTCTCAGGGAGATCAGGTGTTGCGAGTGCATTTCAGGGATCTGAGGACAGCACAATGGACAGGATTCCACCTCTCGCCCTGTTCCGTGGGGATTTGAAGCGATGCTGTGAGAGTATGCAGGTTGCACTTGCCAGCTACCTTGTACCAAGTGAGGCCCGAGGGTTGGATATATGGAGGAGGCTGCAAAGGTTGAAGAATGCCTGCTACGATGCAGGTTTCCCAAGGGCTGATGGTCATCCCTGTCCAACACTATTTGCAAATTGGTTTCCGGTGTACTTTTCAACTGTGCCAGATGACCCAGCATCGGATGAGTTAGAGGTTGCATTTTGGAGGGGAGGGCAAGTCAGCGAGGAGGGACTAGAATGGTTATTGTCGAAGGGATTCAAAACTATCGTTGATCTCCAGGAGGAGGATGTTAAAGATGATTTATATCTTTTGGCAATTCGTGAAGCTGTCTCACTGGGAAAGATAGAGGTAGTAAATTTGCCTGTTGAGATTGGGACTGCACCCTCTGCCGAACAGGTTCAGCGATTTGCGGAAATTGTGTCAGATAGTGCGAAGCCCATTTATCTTCATAGCCAGGAAGGGATTAGTAGGACTTCTGCGATGGTCTCTAGATGGAAGCAGTACGTCACTCGTGCTGAGAGACTGGCTACACAAAACCGTTCATTAAATGGGAATGGTAAGCCTGTGAAGAATGACCAAACAGAGCAGCTCATGAACAGCCCAGGTTTCTCCTCAGAAGGTAGCAAAAACAGTACACCTCTGGAATCTGATGGAACCATGAAGAAGGGGGAAACATGTGACATAGACATTGAAGCAGCACGGCATAATCTGGAAGTCACTAATTCCCTTCCCAGTGAACGAAATACTGAGCAAGGTGAACTGCATGGTACCAGGACAGATCTTCAGTCAAACTTTAAACTAGAAACTAATCCCCTTAAGGCACAATTTCCTTCTTGTGATGTTTTCTCCAAAAAGGGGATGACTGACTTTTTTAGAAGCAAAAAGGTATATCCAAAGTCTGTTTTAAACCCTCGGAGACGGTCGAATAGCATGCTGGTCTCAAGGAGAAAACAAAGTCTCAGTGCTGAACAAAATGGAGCCATTGACTATGAAGCAACCAAACTTAAAGTTCTGAAAAGTTCAAATGGAGCTTCCTTCGATAATGATTATGTTCTATCAGTTGCTTCAGGTATTACTAATGGAAACCCATCCAACAATGGAGCCTCCACATCTGTTGAGAAAAGGGAAATGAAAACCTCAGTGGTAACAGTTGATCCTAGGACATCTGATACCAGCAATTCTAATGGTAATGCTCAGCTTGGATCACAAAAATCTGCTGAAAGTAATGGTGCTCTTTATCTGGAGAGAGAAAAATCAGATCATGTTGATGGAAATATGTGTGCATCTGCTACTGGTGTTGTTAGACTTCAGTCAAGAAGAAAAGCTGAGATGTTTCTAGTACGCACTGATGGATTCTCCTGTACTAGAGAAAAAGTAACTGAATCATCTCTGGCTTTTACACATTCTAGCACCCAGCAACAGATGCTTATGTGGAAATCTCCTCCAAAGACTGTCCTACTATTGAAGAAATTAGGTGATGAGCTCATGGAAGAAGCTAAAGAGGTGTGTACATAATATTCCCTGCTTATGGATATATCTTTAATACTTCTAATACAACATATGTTGTATGTGTTTCTTGTATCTGGTAGCAACATATAGTTGAATCATCTCAAAGAAAACATTGCATTTCCTGCTTATGGATGATATACATCCATATAATTGGCACATATGATGCATATAGTGTTAGATACTTCTTTTCATGAAGGTTGTATGTTTCATGATCAGGATATACTTCTTTTCATAGGTTCTGAGCAGTGAGCACATCATTAATTTATAGTAAGATGTTGGTCTGCATATAATTAATTGAAAGCTCTTTAGGATTGTAGCAGGAGAACAATACTTCTATACTACTTTCTTCCGTGGTTTGAAAATGTTCTCTGGCTTTGGTTTGTAGAAATATTTCGATTGATCAACAATTCCTATTCAAGAGCTTGCTTCAAAATTGAAATGAGCTGTATGAATCAACAGACATCTCTGGCTGGTTATTGAATTGATTGGATAAAATAGCCCTTTTTCATATGAGGTGGATTTAACTGGTAGATCTCATTTCATGGTATGGATATTTTGTGTGACTTCACAGTTTTGTCAATGAAGTAACTCTTAAAGATTTAACATGTATAGCTTGTGCAGTGTATGCTTTTTGGCAACATATCTTTGTAGAGTGTCAAAGATGATCTTGATTTTATTATCTTCTTAAAGCTGTCTACCAGCCACTTAGGTTATGTATTTCATGTACTTCTACATAATTCCCATCTTTTTTTGGCACCAGGCATAGCTTTTGATCTGCTGTAAACTGTCACTTTTTTTTCAGGTTGCTTCATTTCTGCATCATCAAGAAAAGATGAATGTTCTAGTGGAGCCTGATGTTCATGATATATTTGCTAGGCTTCCTGGTTATGGTTTTGTGCAGACCTTCTATACTCAAGATACCAGGTACACCTTAAATATATTTAAGTTTATGATCCATAAGACACATCAATTTTCATATTGATATTTACTAACAATGTGTTGAGCTAAAAACCAGTGACCTTCATGAGAGAGTTGATTTCGTTGCTTGCCTGGGTGGTGATGGCGTCATTTTGCACACATCAAACTTATTTAGAACTTATGTACCACCTGTTGTGTCTTTCAATCTTGGATCTCTTGGATTTCTGACTTCACATAATGTATGGTTTAACAGCCTTTCAGAGAGAACTTTATCATGTTAACTTGTTATTTTGTCAAATCTAAGCATGGTATCATTTTCTTCACCTCAGTTCGAAGGTTTTAGACAAGACTTGAGAGCTGTCATCCATGGGAATAATACACTTGGAGTTTATATAACCCTTAGAATGCGTCTACGATGTGAGATCTTTCGCAATGGGAAAGCAATGCCTGGAAAAGTATTTGATGTGCTAAATGAAGTTGTTATTGACCGGGGTTCTAATCCATACCTGTCCAAAATTGAATGCTACGAGCATAACCATCTAATCACCAAGGTAAGATTCAGAAATTATTGTAGAAATACATTTCTCTTAGCATATTTTTGCTTCGTGGCTATGTTCATCATGGTGTTTTTTCAGCTATTTCTGTTTAGAGATTTAATGGATGGAATCATGAAGCTAGTCCCTTATCTTAATTGTATTATGCTTGACAAAGTTTAGGCAGCAACTGCATTGAAATAGAAAAGTCATAACTACTTTGTTTTACTACTGTTGATATGAGAAAAACATATTGCAGTAAGTTCATGTTTCATATTTCTCCAAGCTGAATTACCCTTTACCACATCCTCTAATGAGATCCAACGTTTCAGTAATGGAGACAACCCCTATCACTTCATTGCATGAACCAAGCGTTTGTTGCCACTAATTATTAAATACTAATGTAGACACACTTGAGCAGTTGAGGCTGCCTGCTTCACTTGGTCTCATACTCTTGGAGATTATATAATTTTTCTATTCTGGTATTTGTTTTTTTCTTAATCTGATGGAAAATATATCTAGGTTCAAGGCGATGGGGTAATAGTAGCAACACCGACTGGCAGTACAGCGTACTCTACTGCAGCAGGAGGCTCAATGGTAGGTTATTTCTTACAAGTATAAATCCTGGGAAGCACTAAATCGCCCCATGTCAATGATAAATGTTCATGAAAGAAAAAGTCTATACATATCCATGGAAAAAGCATTGTACAGTGTTATTGAATCACACCTATTTGTTCTATTGCTTTTCACTCCATGTTATATACACTGATATTTCCCATTGATGAAGCACATGCCTAATGTTTTTACATGAAAATATGGCATTTTTGTTATATGAATGGAACTTGTCTCTAGTAATTCATCCTGTACATGTTCGAGGAACATCAGAAAAGGCTAGTCATGTTTGCTAGAGGTCCATGGAACCTTTTGGCTAATCTTCAAAGAAAAAAAATATGTCCAATCAGCATTTATACTTATGAACAATAGTAACATCTAATCTCCATCGCCTATAAGCTAAATATCAGTTTCTTCTTAACCGTCATCAGAATATTTGATATTGAATCTGGTTGCAGCACTAAAGATACTCTTCATTTTTGGTTCTCTGTGAAATCCAGTTTGGTATTTGAAAGCTGGACAATGAGAAATCATGGGGTTGATTGTGTGCTTCTATGGTGGTCATCTACTCTTGTTTCATTCAAATGCTTTATGTTCGATATGCTATGAGCACTATGCAGTCACATAATGCATGTTTGTTAGCCTGAACTTTTTCTTTTTCAATGTATGCTACATGAACCAATCGAACAGAACAACTATTCACTATGATGTTTTTTTTTTGTTATCTAGGTCCATCCAAATGTCCCATGTATGTTGTTTACTCCAATCTGCCCACACTCGTTGTCATTTAGACCTGTCATCCTTCCTGATTCTGCACGACTTGAATTGAAGGTATGGAACAATTGACATTCAACAATGGATGAAATGCCTATCGTTTTCATGCAACCTTATCATCACCATTAACTATGAATGTTCACTATAGCTATAGCTCATCAGTTTGCCTTGGTTAGCTGACTGGTAAATTTTGCACCTGCTTTGGAACTGCCATTGCATTTGCAACTTTCGCAGATACCAGATGATGCAAGAAGTAATGCGTGGGTATCATTTGATGGCAAGAGAAGGCAGCAATTGTCAAGAGGAGAATCTGTTCTATTATCCATGAGTCAGCACCCACTCCCAACCGTTAATAAATCCGACCAAACCGGCGATTGGTTCCGCAGCTTGATCAGGTGCCTGAACTGGAACGAGCGACTGGACCAGAAGGCATTATAGACACTAGAATCTAGATTTCCCTTGTACATGCATAGCACACTACACATAGATACGTTTTTTACGAGGTGCAATACCAACCCAATGGCTAATCAATACTTAATAGTATAGCACCAAGCGCCTCGTGTCCAACCCAATCAACTACGTGTTGTATGGATTTAATTGTTTATACATTGTTCTCATGTCAATATTATAGTTTTTTTTATCTATATAGTTATTTCTTTGAGAATTTTTCATGAGCATTTACAAGTAGGTTTGTGTCCTAAGCAAACCCAAGCTGTAAACCGATGAAGTCCACAGAATTTTTCGTGATGCAGCCATTTGAACATTGACACAACTGAAATGAGATCGATGAGAAGAATATGCACTTGTATAGGCAGAGGCACAGCCTCATTATTTCTTTCTCATGTACAAATATCTCTACCTCTCCGATCGTATTTACAAATTTTACATGAGTTCTACTACACACATCTCTATATCCTCTGTATACTGAACACGGTAGTAACACTCCCAATTCTGGCACCATTTAATACAGCTCCAGCTTCAAGTAAGATAGAGCTAGGAGCTGGAGCTACACCAAACGGGCTCTATATTCCTCGTTACGCTAACATAGGCCTTTTGGGCCACGAGGGAGGTTTGGGCCTTTTTTGGGCTTGTTTCACGTACCGATCGTTTCCGACGCACCGCATGCTCTCTCTATAAATACAGATACAGATGACCTGCCTGCAGCGCAAGCTGAGACTGCGCCTCTGACTGTGGAGTGGAGATGGCGTCGGCCTCCAAGTCCAGCACCAAGGGCGGCGGCGGCGGCCCGGCGATCGGCATCGACCTCGGGACGACCTACTCGTGCGTGGCCGTGCGGCGGCACAACCGCAGCGAGGTCATCACCAACGACCAGGGCAACCGCCTCACGCCCTCCTGCGTCGCCTTCACCGCCGCCGACAGGTTCGTCGGCGACGCCGCCGAGAACCAGGCCGCCCTCAACCCCTCCAACACCGTCTACGGTGAGTTTGGCTGCTCACAAAATATGGATCATCCAATTCCAAGAACTAGCAGCAATTAGTATCATGTTTAGAATTTTCTTTCTGCCTTTCCATATTTCTGCTGTTTTTTAGCTACAGTTTTACTCGACTACCTTTTCGTCTTCTACGACTACGAGAGACTTTTAGTTTCCCTACACAACTGTTTAGATTCCCTGTGCACTTGTAATAAATACTTCTGCCATGCAAACCTGCCGTTCAAAGCATTAAGCAAGTCATTGAATTCTACCACTAAAAAAACAGGTCATTGAAATCTTTAAAGCACCAAGGCAAAACTTGACAATTAAGAGCAAATAGACCATGTTGCCTTCAAATTTCAGGAAAAAAAAAAGGAAAGCATGTGTATTACTAGATTCGTAGCGGCGAGTCAATATTTTTGAAGAAATGGTAAGGAGTCTCAAATAAAAGGTTATTGTATCCCTACTGATTATGCAACTGAACTCTTGTTGCAGAAGTGAAGCGACTGATCGGCCGCCTGTTCAGTGATGAGTCAGTACAAGAAGATATCAAGCTTTGGCCTTTCAATGTCGTGGCTGGTCGTGACGACCGGCCGACGATCGTGGTGCAGCATGAGGGCGAGGAGAGGCAGTTTGTGCCCGAGGAGATCTCCGCCATGGTGCTCTCCAAGATGAGGGAGGCGGCCGAGGCCTACCTCGGCGAGACGGTGAAGGACGCCGTCATCACTGTCCCCGTCTACTTCAGTAACTCCCAGCGCCAGGCCACCCTGGACGCCGGCGCCATCGCCGGCCTGAACGTCATGCGCATCATCCACGAGCCCTCAGTCGCCGCCATCGCCTACGGTCTCGACCAGATGCCCAAGGTCAGCAGCAACAAAGCCGCAGGGAGGATGGTGCTCATCTTTGATCTTGGTGGCGGTACCCTGGATGTCTCCCTCCTCAGCATCGGTCCGGGCATCGACACGTTCGAGGTGAAGGCCATCGCCGGCGACACTCACCTCGGCGGCGCGGATTTCGACAACGAGATGGTGAAGTACTTCATCCAGGAGTTCATACGGAAGCACGATGTGGTGGAGAACGACATTAGAAGCAACCAGAAGGCTCTCCGGAGGCTGAAGACTGCGTGCGAGAGAGCCAAGAGGATGCTGTCCTTCATGGCGCAGACCAGCATCGAGGTCGACTCGCTCCATGACGGCATCGACCTCTGCACCAAGATCACCCGCTCCCGGTTCGAGGAGCTCAATAAACACCTCTTCATCAAGTGCATCAAGGCTGTGGAGAAGTGCCTCCAGGACGCCAAGATGGACAAGAGCGCCGTGGATGATGTCGTGCTCGTGGGCGGCTCCTCCCGCATCCCCAAGGTGCAGAGCATGCTCCATGAGTTCTTCGAGGAGAAGAAGCTCCGCCAGAGCGTCAACCCCGACGAGGCCGTCGCCTGCGGCGCCGCCATCCAGGCCTCCGTCCTCAGCGGCGGCGAGACCGACGACAAGAAGAACGTGGTCCTGCGCGACATCAAGCACCTCTCGCTAGGGATCGAGGTCAATTTTGATCACACAATAAGCGTCGTGATCCCGAGGAACACCTTCATCCCGACCAAGAACGTGAAGCGCTACTCCACCCTCTACGACAACCAGACCAAGGTGAGCATCATGGTGTTCGAGGGCGAGAGCGCGAGCACCAAGGATAACCACCTGCTCGGCAATTTCGTGCTGTCCGGCATCCTCCCGGAGCCGCGGGGGGTGCCCCGTATCGACGTCACGTTCGACATCGACACCAACGGTGTCCTGAACGTGACCGCGGAGGACATGGACACCGGCAGGAAGAACGACATCACCATCACCAACCACAGCCGCGGCGGGCTCAACAAGGAGGAGGTCGACCGCATGTCGCAGGAGGCCATGAGGTACAAGAAGCTTAAGCAGACCAGATCATCGTAAGTAAATCATATATTCTCGGCCATCTTGGTTTTAATTTGTTGCAATGGATGCTTGGACTGTCAAGGTGATTCGGACGGACGTCTCCGCTTCTATGTAATAAAGAGAATTGAGAACATTTTGAGCCTAGCATGAGCTACTAGGTAATAAACGTCATTTAGAACTACTCAAAACAACAAATGCTCTAACCATCAATCCACCAAAATAACTATTTATTACCCTTCTTTTCTTTTCCTTGCCCTTAGAGCATCTTCAACAGCCTACCCAAATTAAACTCTCCAAATACCGATGGCCAGCTCTATAACTGATTTGGCTAGCCAGATTTGGTACTTACTCCAACAAAATCTCTATTAGCCTCTCTAAAATAACAATAGAACCTACATGTCATCCTCTATCCCCCTTCTTCTTCCTTCTCTTTGTCCCTCGGTCTACCACCACTAGCCTAGAGGTGCCCAAAAGGACTTGTCAAAAGCATTAGCTTGTACCGTGACCTCGGCGGTCCGAGGAAATGGCCTCGTAAAGAAGGGCTCCAAGCTTAGGGCCGCTAAGCTGCCTGCCTCGAGCTCAGGACCCCGACCTCGCCCTAGGGGCTCATGCCCAAGAGATGTTACCATACTAAGGTTCCCGAGTTCACACCCCTCTAGCCTTGCTTAGGGGGAGCTTGGAACCTACCTCTCCCTCCAGAGCTAGCGCCCTAGGGGATGCCTCTGTACAAAGGTTCCTGAGTTTATGCCCTTAGCATTGCTCGGTAGGAGCTCGGGAACCAATGTTCTCCACCTATCCTACTTACCACATTCAATGAGGGCAGGCAAGGCTTGTAGCAACATCACAGGCATACACACCTCTAACAAGGCTAGCATGAAGTGATGGGTGACAAGGCAATTATCAACCATGCGCTGCATGCCTACCGTAGACCTACTCCCGCAGACCACGTCTCTAGTCATGCCGCTCACGGGTGCTAACATGCAGGGCAGTGTGTAGCATGAGGGGATTCTTGACATGAGGGGACATCGACAAGATTGGCCTACCTACTAGCTAATGGTAGGGCTGATCTAGCGTGTCCTAGGATCGGCAAGCTCTATAGTCATTGTGGTACCCTCGAGAATATAAGGGAAGGAAAATGGCTAAGAGAAGGGGACTTTTCTTTTGGATTCTAACAATAAGACTTACACAGTAGACCAAGAACACAAGAGTAGTGTATTACACTCACTGTAGCTCGAACTTGTCTAAAATCTCTAGCGTCCATGTGATTGTTGGAGCTTCATCCCTATCCTTCCGAACCATTTCACTGACCCCTTGGGTTGAATTCAGAAGGGGGTTTGTCCTAATCCCTGCTATCGATGTCCACACGTTGATTGTTGGCATGCCACGTAGGGGAGTTTTTGTTGTTTGTGTTTTGAATTTTTGTTGGCATTGAAATTCCATATGGAAGGTGGTCATCATCAACACCATTCTGATCCCAAGATGGCGGCATTTGGCGAGTGGCGCCAAGCATGGCCACCCTAGGGCCACCATGCGACGGGCGAAGGGAGTGCAAACGCAGGCATGAAGTGCTTTGCATCGCCTCAAGCCAAGCGTGGAGGCGCTAGACCTAGCGCGGCAACCGCAATCGCTATAGCTTGGCTAGGACGCCCTCACCTTAGGGGGATCTAGAGAACATGGACATGCTAGGGCTCCACAACTCCCTGACCATCGCCTTGTCAACCTCAACATTGCCCGCTCTAGTGGTGCCTTGCCCATGGCGCGGATGCACCCAGGGCACGCACTGCCTCAGGTGGCCGAGGAATTGACTGATGCATCATGATTGCTGCAGGGGGCTTGTGACATTATGCAAAGAAACATTGAGTCACTGAAGCACTTCACCTAGTGCTTTATGCACATCTACAACACCGTCCTATGGTTTTCCCCCATGCCATCATCCTCGCATTCCAACGTGGTGTTCATGACAAGCAAATGTGGGAGAAACTTGCCACTCACTAGATCGAGACCATGTCGGAGTTATTCACCCTTGTAGACAAGTGCGCTAAAGTGGAGGAAGCATGGGCTCAACACACCACCCACTCTAGGCAACCTTTGTACAGAGGAGGCGTCATAGACACAAGTCAAAGCCACACGAAGAAGCCATTGAGCCCTTCCAGCCAAGCTAGCGTACCACATCCAACCTTTGTTGCTAGAGGTTAGGGACCCAGTGCTCTGCCACACCCTCACGTGAGTCAAAAAGAATAAACTTCCCTCTAGGTGGCAAGGTCCCCTCCTCGACATCGAGCTGCATCAGTCAGGCAAGTGCTCCATGTCTGACCTCAGTCACTAGAGGTTGGGGATCTAGTTTTGTTCACTTTCAATTTTTATAATTGCAATTCACTTTCAATTCAGAAGTATTTATGCTTTGTTGTTATGTCCTTATTCTATTCTAGTATAATAATTCAGCCGCAAGAATGCGAACAATGTGAGAAATGTTGTAACCCAAAGTTCCCTCAGTGCTTGCGACAAGAGTTAACACCGATTCGAATGGTCATGGTAACTTGGTCACTGTGCACTCCACCATGGTGCTCGCACCAGTAGATCATGCCCTAGGTGCCATCGAGCTCTAAAGTCCTTAGGCAGCCCTACCAACTTGAAAAAAAGAGTGGTCAAGGCAGCTTAGGCTTTGGCAGCAGGCTACGGTGCCTAGCCTAGCCAAATCCTTCCCAAGGACCATGTGGGTCCGGCAATCATGAGTTGCTCGATCATCCAAGTTTGCTGCTAGCTTAGCCCCCGTTGCTAGGCTAGAACCATGGGGCTACTCCTAAGTACTGCTTTGTCCGCGAGCTCACGGATGATCCCCTTTGTTTCCCGTTGCTTTTCCCTAAACAGGAGTAGTTGACCCGTTGTTATGAGTGCACACGCAAGAAGACGGACACAGGTCATAGGACCAAGGGCAACCTTGAATGACATAAGTTGGACTCCTCATAGGTCTGCGACCTCCAGCTCGTGACACTAAGGACAAAAAATACATCAAGACACAACGAGAAGATACTTATTTGTCAATGAAAAGCCCAAAGATGGTATATAAGATGTAGGAAATTGAAGAGAAAATTAAGAAAGGGATCGATGCTAAGGATATTCTATGTCATTGAAGTCCAGTACCACCTCTTCGTCATCGTCATTGTTGGTGTCTCCCACAAGTTTGTCCTCAACTCTTTTGAGCTCCTGCTCAAAGAAGCCAGTAATCTCCACAGTGGCATAGGCCTAGTCCCTACCATCTTTAGGCAAACCTAGGCGTGGTAGCGCGAGATCAAACCAGAGGTCATGCACGCAATAGGTAGCGAGTATGTACTCAGCCACCCCCACCACAAGCTCACGCCCTTCTTTGGTCAATAAAATCTTCACATGGGCGCGCAGACCTTCCTGCCGATCCACGATCCTAAAGAACCCAAGGGCAAAGTGCCCTAGGCTCTCTAGCTGCTGTGGGCAAGACCAAGATTGTCCACTATCTTTCGAGCCTATACGAAGGCCTCCTTCAACATCTTTTTGACCTCAGCGCTTGCGTTGAAGTGGACCTCCGAGCCCTTAACCGATTAAGACAGTGGTTCGCCCCCTGACCTTTAGTTGACGAGGGCGGTGGCCCGTGCATCCAGCTCCCACTCATGATGTTCCAGAGCAGACACCTCATGGGCGAGCTCAGCCTCTCCCATAGAACCGCCTGTTCTTGAGAGTCAAGGACGTCCTCCCACGTGTTGAACTCAGAGATTCAAAGCTCCACCTACTCCTCCAAGCGAACAGTGGCACCCTGCTCTTTGATGGCTTCCATGTCCTCGGCCACCCCCTCTTTGCAGCCCATTAGGAAGGCTTCATGAAGGGCGAGGTCTCGTTCATGTTTGGCCACTATCGTCTCAGGGTCCTCCACCTCCTAAGTGAGGGCCCGCGTCCTCTTTAGGTCAGCAGCCACCCTGGTCAACAAAGATATCGCTTTCTCACGCAGCTCTTCGTGGGCCTCCTGCTCCCTTTCCAAACGCTTTACCTCCTAGGTGTGTGAGGTGCGGGCAGCATGGACCTAAGCTTCTAGGAGCTCACTACATCATCTAGCCATCGGTGCTCCTCTTCTAGGGCCCGATGCTCCTATAGGAGGAAGGTCCTCTCACACAACACAATGGCTTTCATGTGGTGAACCATCTCTTGCGCTGCGTCAAGCTCCGAAGGGTAGAATCCTAAGGGAGCATTGGAAGTTTCCCTAGCTCTGAGGCTCAGCGCGCACCATTGAGCTAGGGATGCTGGAGCTCACTAAGCTGAAGTAATCACCGCTGCCTACCCTTCCTTCTAGGATCATCGTCAATGGTTCGGGCGGCAATAGCCGGATCCCTAGTGCCTAAGAAGGAACCTCTTATCTTCAGATGCGCTCCTACGACCTCTGCTTCTTCTATAGAGGTCGTAGGGAAGGCCTCTCTTTGCTTCATGGTGGGAAATGGAACTCCGCTCCAAAGGCAAGGCAATAAAAACCAAGGAAAGAAAGCAACCACAGCCGAACAAATGTTGAGAATAGGTGACTTACTTGGTCTTTGGCCCCTTGAAGTGCTAGCACTTCCCCACATCACCCATGCGGGCTTTCTTCTTCATCAAGAGCGCGGGCTCTAGTGATGCACCTCCTACAAGGTTGGGGGTAGAGGTCGTCTTTTCCATGGTATGCTCCTCTAATGCCGTGCGCCTGCTTGTTCCCTCAATAGTGGGGGGCTCGGTGGTCTCAAAGGACAGGGGCGACCTAACAAGGGAAGTGAGATGCTTCATTTTCCTATTCTAGTCCCTAGTGCTGGTAGCCTTCGATGACCGACCGGAGCTCATGCCCGTTTCCTATGAGAGTTTCCACTACATGGGAGTTCACACCGTGCCTACCGCCATGATCTTCTGGGGTCGAACTCTAGGATGGACTCCTAGATGGCCCAGTGCTCCATGTTCACGCAGAGGACTAGGTCTACCCGTAGCAGCGTTAGGTCGTGATTTCCCACAACTTGAACCAACCACTTGGTCCAGCTCATCACGTATTCCTCCTTGATGTTGTAGCAGGGGTCGATAGCGATCCTCATCACATCATTGGGGCCGGTGTATATCCACATGCCGTGCGAGCATTCCCTCAAGAAAGAGAGATGCGGTCGGACAAAATCCATGGCCACCAATGATGCGGTCAACCTGGCCATGCACAAGTAGGCTATGCATGCTAACACAAGGTCTAGGCGGGTGTCGATGCCTCGAGGCACCCTCCTAGATGGAGTTCCTTGACCTTGCCGGAGCCTAGGAGAGAAGTAGCCTGTCGTTGGGCTCTACCTTCATATACATCCAGTCCTAGAGCCATCTATCCCACTTATTTAAGAGGCCTTGCTTATGTAGATGTCATGGGTATCGTCGAGTAGCCAAAAGCTATAGCATCCGACAACCTCCAGCTCATCTATGGGGTGCACCCTTATTCCTGATGACCTCAACATGAAGAAATGGCAGAATAGGTCCACTGAAGCCTGATCCCGATGAACATCTCACATAAATGTGCAAAAACAGTCAGGATCACTATAGAGTTAAAAGGTCATATGCACCATCTGGATTCCACACACCTCCAAAACCTATAGGAAGAAGGTAGAGAAGGGAGGCACCAAGCCTATGGTGATGTGGGTGAATAAAACGATTATCTCCCACGGCACCACCGACGCCGAGGGCCAAGCAGTCTCCCTCAACCTTGTGGCTCCACACCGGTCAGTGGGGACCATTGGGTTTTAGGCCCTCTAAAGTCGTGCCTCACTCTCCATGGTAGAGCAGAGGACGATGGACTCCTCCTTGCTCTAGCTGTTGTGGGTTGTCCTCGACATGGCGAAGTCAAGGAGGCTCAAGGAAGACGAAGGGCTCCAAGAGTGTGAAGAAAGTAAAGAACTCAAAGAGGACAACAACTGATTGAGTGTAGTAGAAGAGGAAGATTGATTTCTCCCTTCCCCTTATATACTCACTAGGAACCTATTGGGGGTTGCCCCTATGATGCATTGCATTAGGGCATGACTCCCCACGTCTAGTGTGGATTTAATATTGTCACTTGACGTCCCTGCGTGCATGGTTTAGTAGGGGGAAAGGCAAGGCATCTCTAGGTGTTTTGTTTCTCCTCCTGTATCTATACGCCTACTACGCGGTCCATTGAACAGTGGATCATGGAAGCATTGACCGAGGCCCAATAGTCTCATCATGTCTGGGTCCTAGTCTCTCAAGGCTACGCCAAGAATGGTGGATCCCTTCTAGGTGACAACAACGTGGGCCTCATCACCATTTGCAGGCCAGCACCTAGCAACAAGACGGAGGGCTATTGTCAATGAAACAAATAAGAAGGCCTACCACCGCTAGCTTGGTGGTGCCCAAAAGTACAAATCAATGATGTTAACTCATACCGTGACCTTAAGTGGTATGGGGAAATGGCCCCGTGAGGAAGGGCTCCAAGCTTGGGGTCGCTAAGTTGCCTGCCCTAAACTCAAGACCCCGATCTCACCTGAGGGCTCATACCCCGAGAGATATTACCATACAAAGGTTCTCGAGCTTGCACCCCTCTAGCCTTACTTAGGGGAAGCACAGGACCTACCTCCCCCTTTGGATCTCATGCCTCAAGGATGCCTATGTACGAAGGTTCCTAAGCTCACACCCTTAGCATTGCTTGGGGGGAGCTCCAAAACTGGTTTTCTCCACCTGTCCTATCTACTACATTCAATGTGGATAGGCGGGGGCTATAGCAATGTCATGGGTGAGCGCGCCTCTAGCAAGGCCAACATGAAGTAATGGGTGACAAGGTAGTTATCTACCACGTGTCGTGTGCCTACCATAGACCTATTCCCGCATATCATGTCTCTGACCGCGCCGCTCATAGGCGCAAATAGACGGGGTAGCACAAGGGGATTCCTAACATGAGAGAACATCAACAAGACTAACCCTACCTATCGGTCAATGGTGAGGCCCCACCGAGCATGTCCTAAGACCGGCAAGCTCTATAATCGTTGTGATACTCTCGAGAATATAAAGGGAGGACTACGACTAAGAGAAAGGGACTTTTCTTTTGGATTCCAACTATAAGACTTACATAGTAGACTAAGAACACAAGAGTAGTGTAGTACACTCACTGCAGCTCGAACCTATCTAAAATCTTTGGTGTCCCTGTGATTCTCAAATCATCATCTCCATCCTTCAAAACGCTTTCACTGACCCCTAGGCCAAACTTAGAAGGGGGTATGTCTTGATCCCCATTATTGATGTCCACACGTCGACACCCACTATTGTCCAACGAGCCGACCGGGGCGAGGCTATACTCACTGATTAGGTGACGACAGCATCAGGAGAAGCCAAAGATTGGAGCAGCGGTGATGCTTGCTAGTGGGGACCGGTGAAAAGAGAGGAGATAGGGGCAGCGCCACTCTACGGACACAGGGCGAGAAAGATGAGGGAGGTGGTAGGAATAGTGGTGGGTCCTTCTTTAGGCAAGTGGAGGAGGCTAGCTACATTTGGCCATCTAGAGTATTGGTTTGGAATTTGTTGGAGCTTGATTTTTTTAATTGATAGCTAAATTTGGGTTTGGAGAATCAAATGGTCCACTCTGTTGAAGCAAAATTTTATTTTATAAAGGCTAATAACTGATGTTAAGCTTAATGATATCAATGTTTCCCTCTCCTCCATATCAGCAAATATATATAGTTGACAAAGGTTATGAGACTATTGTGTTGTTAACCTAGCCAATTCTGACAAACTTGGTTGGTTATTGATAAATTTCACTTTTCAAACCCTCACGACCAGCTTAGTCAAAAGGATTGTTGATTACTCTGCCCATCTCATACATTCTCCGTTCACTTAGACTAACAATCAGTATTAGTATAATAGAGATAAATTCAAGTGTTCATTTAGAAATTAACTAGCTTCCACCCTTATATGCGTGTAGGCATTCCCTTGCGGTGATCCATTGATTCTTCTCGTCCTTGACCAAACGTTTCTTCTTGGCTTCATTTAGGAGGTGTTTGGTTTTATGTACTTGGCTTGAGCTTGCCCAGTAGATACATCACTACACTGTTTGGTAAGGTGCATATTGTTTTTTCCCTATAAACTCATGCATTTTATTTATAAAGCAGTATAAGTACATATGACATGAGTGATACATAGTTGTAGCTCCATGCATGTCTACTACAAGATGACATCTGATTGAACATAAAGACACTGAGCGCATCTTAAAAAGACATAAGCAAACCGACAACATGGATGATCTTAACACCATTCAAAAGAGAAATCGAAGGAAGAACGAAGAGTGAAACTCCCAAAAGAAGCAGAGAGTAACAACTGATACAATTAACGAAGACCAGCGGTGTTACCACACCAAATGCATCTAGGTCCTCTTTTTGAAGCGTGCAACTCGTCGAGTGTTGGACTAGCGGACCCTCAAGCTCGAACTAGGCACTTTTGAGGATCACTGGTGTTAAGCTGTAGATTTGGCTTCTGCATCACTAGGCTTAAACAATTGGAAACATACCATCCCTTGTCAAATCTAAGGAGCAGCAATTGTCCTTTTGTTGGTATTTTGCAGACAAGTCTAACCACAAACAATCGCCATTCAACCTGAACAAGGGCTCCAACATGGTTGCTAAGATGAACAAAAACATTCCCAGGGACATCAAATGGTAGTCATGCCCGTTTCGCTAAGAAAAACATACACATATGATAGATAAAATGTGTTCACCACTTGATGGTTTTTATGGAACTTGAGATTAGTTGACACAAAATGTACACTAACTAAACCAAATTACATTGCATTTCAAATAATGTCTAAATCTTCAAGGCATTGAGTTTGCCTAGTCGAGACCATTGATGGCTAATTTGTTTCAAATTATTTTGCAGACAGTTTCTATACTGAATATACTTAGTATAAAGCTTCTGCATATAAATTTCTATGTATAAATTTTTATGTGTATAAAATTTCTTATGCTTAAACTTTTTGGACTAACAAGTTGCTCACTGGGCTTGAAAATGAGTGGGCTTGACTTCAAATGAATTGAATGCATGCATATAAATGGGCTACAAGCGTGCTCATAGGCAAAAAGGGAAAGCACCAATGCATGGGGAGGGCTAATTTTAGAGTCGAACTTCGAATTATGCATGTGGTACAATATCCATCATGTCAACTTAGCAATCTCTTTCTATTTTTGGAATCCTATTTGTTTTGCAATTGAGAAGTAAAAGGGAAATCTCATAGTCTAATTCCCAATTTTGGAATCCCACGCCTTCACATGTAACCAGATTTCATTCGTGGTCTGCATAAGTATTACACATGTCCTATGTCACATCTTGATTGGATACCACTGTAGAGATGATGCCACATAGGACATGTCACCAAAGACATCTAAACATGCCCTGCATAACCTCAATCACTAGCACTAGTCCTAATGGTACCCACGCTAATAAAATAAGAATCATTATAAATAGATTTTGCAACCTTGAGTAAACTCATAGTATCAACCTCCAAACGGAAACAACAATAACATAACTAATATCATAACTAGTACACCAAACCAAAACCTTCAACATCTTCTACTTTGGTTTACTTTAATTCAATTTTTTATATTTTTAAATTGTATTTCTACGTGTATTGTTTAGTTTATTTAAACTATTACTCTATTTCTACGATTAGTGTAGAATTTCTAGAGCATGAGCGAGAGTGAATATGATGGTTCATTTCTCTATCTATTATAAAGATCATTTTTAAAAAGATACAGTGTTCGGAGATTAAAAATTACTACTACATTAATTTAAAAAAAGAAAAAATCGTAATATAGATTATAACGGTATATATGGATCGCTATAGTTATATATAAAATATAATTATATGAAACTAAAACTTGTATATGAAATCCAAATATATTTCTACGTATATAGTTATATCTATAAAAATAAAACTTTAGAGTTGTATATATATTAAATATAACTCTACATGAATAAATTACTATATATAGCTCTGTGCAAAATTACGCGGGACATGGGACCTAGTTACTTTATCAAGATGATAGATTAAACATTAAATAAGTAATTCATGGACAAGCGGCGGGGTATTTGATTCATTTCTCGTTTCCGTTGAGCCGTGAAGAGGACCTTGGGGGTTCGTTCCTTGTTCGATTTCAAGCGTCAGTCCAAACGCTCGGCCCCGAAGAGATTGCACGCATCGATTTTGGTTAATTCCATTAACTCGTCGCCGTCGTCCGTTGCATGCATGCCGCCCTACATAAAAGGCGACGGGCAATTGCAAGCGCTACCATGCGTATTCCCCGCTGATTGTAGAGAGAGATGGCGGCCTCCAACTCCAATGGCGGCGGCCCGGCCGTCGGCATCGACCTCGGGACGACCTACTCGTGCGTGGCGGTGTGGCGGCACGACCGCGGCGAGGCCATCGCCAACGACCAGGGCAACCGCCTCACCCCGTCCTGCGTGGCGTTCGCCGATGGCCCCAAGAGGCTCGTCGGCGACGCGGCCACGAACCAGGCCGCCTTGAACCCCTCCAACACCGTCTTCGGTGAGAACTACACACGACACTAAAATTTCCTACTTTCTTCTCTCGCTTTTTATGTAAGATCCCATCCTTTGGCGTATAGCTGATATAAGCCATAAATGGCTGTTAATTAACAACAAAAATATAATTTATACATAGAACTTTTATATGTTTGTTTTTAGCGATTTAGGAATGGATCGTGGGGATATATGGTCGTTTATCCTGTTTTTCCGAGGTATCCATGAGAGACTTTTTAAGTATATATTCTTGCCTTGTGCACTATCGACTTGGCTAGTTTGGCTGTTCGCTGCTCCGTCACCATCTCACAAAATATCGATCATCCGATTCCAAGAACCAGCATGAACTAGTAGCATATGTTTAATTTTTTTTCATTCTGCCTTTTCATGTTTCTGCTAATTTTTACCCTTGTTTTACTCTACTACTTTTTCGTCTTCCACGAGACGTACTCTTTTTTGTTTCCTACGCGATTGTTTAGATTCCCTACGCACTACTGGTGGATAGGAGTAAATATCTGCCATGCAAACCTATCGTTCAAAAAAATAAGTTCTTGGACGCACCAAGGCCGAACTTGACAATTAATTAAGAAAAAAATTAGACCAAGCAGCCTTCAAATGTCGTTCAAAGCATTAGCTGCAAGTCAATAATTGCTTCACCCGATTGCTTACATGACTTAAACTATTGCAGAAGTGAAGCGACTGATTGGCCGCCGATTCAGTGATGCTGTACAAGAAGATATCAAGCTTTGGCCTTTCAAAGTCGTGGCAGGTCGCGAGGACAGGGCGATGATTGTGGTGCAGCATGAAGGCGAGGAGAGGCAGTTCATGCCCGAGGAGATCTCCATGGTGCTTGCCAAGATGAGGGAGACAGCCGAGGTGTACCTCGGCAAGACCGTCATCACCGTCCCCGTCTACTTCAGCAACTCTCAGCGCCAGGCCACCATCGACGCCGGCGCCATCGCCGGCCTCAACGTCATGCGCATCATCACCGTTAGCAACGAAGGGAGGATAGTGCTCGTCTTTGATCTTGGTGGTGGTACCTTCGATGTCTCCCTCCTCAACAGCGATCCGGGCGTCGACATTGACATGGGTCTCTTCGAGGTGAAGGCCACCGCCGGCGACACCCACCTCGGCGGAGCGGATTTCTACAACGAGTTGGTGAAATACTCTCTCTGCGAGAGTTCATCCGGAAACACGGGTCGATGGACATCATGAACAACCACAAGGCGCTCCGGAGACTGAGGACCGCCTGCGAGAGAGCGAAGAGGATGCTGTCTTCCATGGCGGAGACCACCATTGAGTTAGACTCGCTCCATCAGGGCATCGACTTCTGCGTCGCCATCACCCGGTCCAGGTTCGAGGAGCTGAACAAGGGGCTCTTCAGCAAGTGCATGGAGGGCATGGAGAAGTGCCTCCGCGACGCCAAGGTGGACAAGAACAACGTGCAAGACGTCGTCCTCGTCGGTGGCTCCACACGCATCCCCAAGGTGCAGAGAATGCTCCGTGAATTCTTCAACGGGAAGGAGCTCTGCCGGAGCATCAACCCCGATGAAGCCGTCGCCTATGGCGCCGCCATCCAGGCCTCCATCTTAGGCGGCGGAACCGACGATAGGAGGTTGGTGGACATGCTTCTGCGCGAGGTCACGCCGCTCTCGCTAGGGATCGAGGTCAATCATGGTGATCCCGAGGAACACTGCCATCCCGACCAAGAAGGTGGGAGGCTTCACTACCCTCTACGACAACCAGATCGAAGTGCTGTTTCAGGTGTTCGAGGGCGAGAGCGCAAGCACCAAGGAGAACAACCTGCTCGGCAAGTTCCTGCTATCCGGCATCACCCCGGCGCCCGCGTGCGTACCCCATTTCGATGTCACCTTCGACATTGATGTCAACGGCGTTCTGGACGTGTCCGCGGTGCACAAGGACACTGGGCGGAAGAACAACATCACCATCACCAACCGCAGCGGCCGGCTGAACATGGAGGAAATCGAGCGCATGGCTCTGGAGGCCGAGAGGCACAAGATGAAGCAGATCAAGCTAAATCAACCCAAGCAGTTCAAGGGCACTAAACATGGAAAGCTATTGATCTGAAACCTACCATAATCCAAGATGTCTCATCATCTCATCGGACCAACAATAATCCAACAAGTTTCATCGTTTTAGTAGTATTGTTATGCAACTTCTGGCTTGGCACATGTAAGACCATACCCTAGCTTATGCTTTCATTATTTTTGAAACCATGTTTTAATTGGTGATATTAGAGTAATTCGTAATCTTCTGTATCTGTTTTATGTCTTGCATTTGCGGAACTGGTGGTAGTAGTTTCAGTTTTCCTTCCACAGAGTACAGTTGTCTGATGTCAAAATGGACTAATTAAAGTGATTGTTAGTTCTTCTATCACTAAAAGAAAGGGGAAATGCTGAATGCATGACGAAAAACCCATCGAGAAACCCGAACTGAACACGACTCAAACTAGAATTCATGAGCAACTGCGCAATGGTCATGCAACCTTTGAACCAAACTGGCAGCGTAGTGCCAATTAACATATAGCAGGAATGTGCCTTTTTTACCATGAGTAGAAAATCGTATCGGTGTCCTGCGGATACCATACTGTTTGGCACAGAGTTATTTTCTCACCAGACCTGTGTTTTACACTAAACAATCAGGTCATTCCTCCGTTTCAAGCTTAAGCATACAGAGATGATCACAGTGCCGTTCTCATTTAGATTGGGAAGAGTCAGGCGATAAGAATTGTGAGGAAATTGTCTCTGTAACCGTACCTAGAGGAAATTTTTTTCCGAACAATTCGGGGGAGAGGAAACATGTGAAACGCCATTTTGCATTGCTTTGTGGGTGCGCCTAGCAGCCGCGCGGGCGTGAGAAGATTAAGTCGCGCGCGCGGCGAGCGGCGAGCGGCGAGCGGCATCATTTGCGCTAATAACTATCATTACCGTTTAATGGTTCTTTAATTATGAAATAATAAATAATAAATTGAGTTGAAAGTTTTTTAATTTCAGTTAAAAGTTTCAAATAATTGCAGTTGAAAGTTTTAATTCTGAGTATTTCCAAATTTTAATTGGAAGTTTTAAAATTTGAATTTGAATTGAAAGTTTTGAATTTGAGGTTGAAAGTTTTAAATGTAAGGTTGAAAGTTTCGAGCTGGAGTTGTCGCACGTACGTGAGGCCTAGCTGCGATTTGGAATCAGGCGCTAATTAGCGCTCGTGTTGCTTTATATCCCAAAAGAAGTGGCCATGCAAGGAAAGAGGTTCACGTTTGAGTCCCACTGCCTACACACAATACATGAAATATTTTCTCGAGGTTTTTCAGTATCACAAAAAAAAGAAAATGAAAATTTGGAACCTCACTATGACTATCTTATAGTCATGACATGCTATCTAATAATCAATCCACGGTAAGCACAATTTTCTTAATTATTATGAAACTCTCGTCAGTGGCAATCCTGTTTTTTAGAGAATTTACGTAAGAAGTGACCTATCCGCATTATCTTTTTCGATTCTAGATTTTCATCTGCATATTTCCTAGGCTTCTATGTTCTGTAAAAAAATCTATATATTTTTTTGAGTGAATTACATACCACTTTGGACCACCCTTAAACTTTTTTTTTACTTTGGATCAGGTAATTTTAAATTGTTGTAATATAAACCATCCAAAACAATTTTTCACTCCAAATCAGCGACCTCAAGAAATTAGATTTCCAAATATACTTTTTTTCTAACAATATACCTTTTTAAAAAAAATCAAAAAATATATCTCTTTCAGTAGTGGCTATTGTAATAGCCTCTAAGCCCCACCTTGTTACCACAATGTGTGACAATAAACCTTATAGGATCACTATGGTATCATAGCCAATAGCTATAAGCCTTCTACGGCCATCATGTTGCTACAGTAGCGATAAGGCTCTCGCCCTATAGAGCCTAATCAGCTAGTGGACAAAATTTTAAAAAAGAAAATCCGACCTTAAGCATATCAGTTACTACACACTGGGCAACTCTCTATGAGCCATATATATTTGCTAGAGGGGATAATAGACATGCGTAGAAAAGATGTTTTTATGGTTATAATATAAAAATAATAAAATTAACTAGCTTAAAGTGAAAGTTTAAGTGTGGTTGAGCGATAAGTGGCCCATATTATAATTTACTATTTTTTTACTAGTAATAACATAGTATAACCGTGTATTACAAAGGAGTATATATGCTTATATGATGGATCGTAATATTTCTCTAAAGGATGTGTGCGAGAGGAGGTGATATAAATGATGGACAACTGCGTTTTAAAATAGTAGAGAGATAGTTTCTTTTAGAACAACTTTTAAACTTCATATAAATAAATATATTTATTTATTTACACCCTTAAATATCTATCATAACAATTTCCTTGATTTATGGATTTCGGCAATCATAAACGGCCCTGTATATTCAGGTTTCCGAAGGGCCCGATGAAAAAATCGGCTCACCTCACGGACTTCAGAAATCACAACCCAACCTGTGCCCCAAGGCCCAAATCCCCACAAACCCCACCGCCTCCCCCAATCCTTCTCCCGAACCCCCAATCCTTCCGCCGCCACCGACGGCGGCGAAGATGATCATACCGGTGCGCTGCTTCACCTGCGGCAAGGTACCCCTCGTCTCCCTTACCCAACTCCCCCTTCCACGCTTCGCGCCTTGGTGGTAGTAGGGTTTTGGGGGGGTTCGTTATTCCGTCGCGTTTGTTTTAGGGTTTAGTGCCCTGTTACGCTGATTGCGATTCCCTTCTGATTTGGTTGGTTGTTTTGGTCTCGCAGGTGATCGGCAACAAGTGGGACCTCTACCTCTACCTCGACCTCGACCTCCTCTAGGCCGACTACACCGAGGGGTAGGCTGGAATTTACTCTTGCCCAAGTTAACATTCCACGATTTCGTTTCTGAGGCGTGTTGCAATTTTTCGGTAATATAGATTCTTGCCCTTGCATGAGAAAACTCGAATATGGCCATATGGTTTGGGCTGTCACACCTCTTGGAACCAATTTGGATTAGTTTCAGCATTGGCAAGCTGCTGTATGTGGGTTGTGGAGCGACGTTGCACCCTGAATTTACAAGAGAAGACTCAGTTATGGGTTTAGGCTCTAGGTAGTCAAGCATCTTGAAATTGGTTCAGTTAATTTGGACATTGTCCATGTTATGTGATTAGTAATAGGCAGGCAGAATGGATTGAGGCACAATGGCTGCTGCTGCTCTGGTAAGAGATAAGTCTGCTGGCCTTTTCTCAAAGATAAAGTTTGGTTTAGACCATGTGAACACAAGAGTTAATGTGGAGTAACTAGAGTAACAGTAGATTGTAGAATGGGCTTAATCAGGTTATGCAATACTAGCAACACGTTACAAATTGCATGCTTCCGCAGCTTCTGAATTCATCCCTTCATGGTGTTTTTTATGTGCACGTGGTCTGTTAACAATATGTTTTTCCACTGTGAGGTATTTCGCAAGAAAGAAGTGCTGTGCAGCTACCTTTATGACAGCTTAAGTAGGTTTGTTAATGTCTTATGGTGTGCATAGCATGTTTCTTATGTCACCTGCATTAAGGATGCTTCAGTGCCACTTCCTCCATCTCGTTATAGGATAATGAAGGAGCTTATTACAGCTAGTCAATCAATTTTGAATTTTGTTTCATATCAGAGTAATCAGTTTTCTGTATATGGTTGGCTGTTGAATCTAAGTTACATACCTTAGATCTAATGAGTTCAAGAAGATTTTATCTTACATCAAAGGATATACTGAATAGAACTACAGTGAACCAACCATGTCTCAGATTGGCGTGTTTCTAAGTCATGCTATAATGCTTGATATGGTTACTTTTAGCAAACCCAGGAGTCATGAATATTTCCAGTCACTCTGAGAAATGTCCGTGGTTTTATTCACACGACTAATTTTGTAGCAGCAGGGTACTATTCCGTACACAAGGATTTAATAGATCCTTTTGATCAGAGTTAGTTTGATGCTTGGTGGCCCTTTTGGTTCAAGGCAAAGTTTGGACACCTCTAAACAAAAGCTGCCTGTGCTTGTAGTTTTCCTATGCATTATTATAAAAATGGTAGTTCCTTTTTCGTCAGATTAACAATCTTGAATGGTGTTTTTGGCAACCTTCTATAGCAAAGTACAGTTTCTTATCAGTTTGAATGTGTGATTACTGCTGATCAGTGAATGTGTGATTACTGCTGGTATATGTCACATTATGAGATCATCTGCTGTGATTGAGTTCTCTCAGAAAAGATCATTCTGTGTGATCCAAATTACATATGGGTGGAGGGTGGAGAAAGGGTTCTTAAGTACTGGCTTGGCCTTCTTTGTTTTTTAAAACTCTGGTACCTTGTGTGGTTACTTTCTGATTTAAAATTAGCTACCAACACCATTCTGTATTTACTCCTATTTTCAGGGATGCTCTGGATGCGCTGGTCTTAGTCCGTTACTGCTGCAGGAGAATGTTGATGACCCATGTTGACCTCATTGAGAAGCTGCTCAACTACAACAGCAAGTGATTTTTTTTTCATTGCACATTTTGGCTCTGTTTCTCTGCTTCCAGCATGACACTGACACCACTATTTATTGCCAGCTCTGGAGAAGACTGATGCCAATGCTGGCAATTAGGCGAACCTGGCATACTCCGCCGCTTCATTGCAACTTACCCTTTAGTCTAGTGTTCTGTTGTGTATGACATATATGGACAGATTGAGTGCTGTTATGCTTAATTGCTTGTGCAAAAGGCTGTTCTTTGCATATCAGTGAATCTGGATGGACTTAACCACTTATGCAACCAGGAGTTCCCCTGCTGTATTTCTGCTATGTAACTTTCTGGTTAAGCTTGGCACTCAGTAACAACGCTAATGTGTTGACAGTTTGGAAGCCAACTTTATTCTGAAAATCATCTCGTCATTACACAGCAATTTATAGATGTTTATCGATTGCTGTAGTTATATACAACTGAGAACTGGTCATTTGCGAGATGAGAGTACTCCATGTGTGTGGTACCTGGGCCTCCATTGTAGAATCTGTGAATCCATGAGATGGTTAAAATCGTGTGCTATTGGTAACTGTAACCTTGGATGAATGGGTGATTGAAAAGGGAGAAAGCCATCCATATGTTTTGTCGTTAGCACAAACCGGAGAGACGTGTGATTTGAAGGTGTTTGGCATTTCAGACTATTGTTTATCCTCCAGTTCAGACTAATGTTTATTCTCCATGTTTCAAAGTGTCATTCTAATTCTTTTTTCATTACTCTTGTCGGCAAGTAGGATGGTCAAGTTCAGACTATTGTTTGTTCTCCATGTTTCAAAGTGTCACTGTTATTCTTTTTTCATTACTCTTGTCGGCAAGTAGGATGGTCATGGCAAGATGTCGGTTTGCTCATGTTGGCATGCATGCACAAAATGCGTTTCCAAGATCCCTTCAGCTCTCGGTTTCTCTCAAGGGGTCAGTCCATGTGAATCTGTTATGCCCCATGTGATGTGACATGTCCCAACTGGGGTTCATATGATATACTATGATTTAGCTTTCGTTTTCCACGATCTTTTTAATAAATTCACCGTACCGACCTCATCTGGTCATTCGACCATGATGCAGGCGATGATTACTTGTGAAACCGACACTACAGGTCAATTGAAGGAATTTTTTAAAAAAGGTGTTTAATGATGGCCATGCATCTTCATATGAGATGCATATTGTAGCGTGATCTTTTGCAGAGATGACCACATGTCCTGAACTTGTCATCTTAGGACGATTTGATGAGCATATATCAATAAAACTCTTTAACCATCCATATCAACTGAGATATTAGAGTTCACTCATACTCAAAAGAATGAGAAAATGGATACATGAGATAAGATTGATCAGGGTTTTGGAGAAAACCTGCAATAACAATAACAATCTAACTCTTTATTTCTCACTTCTCATCCGTTGGATGAAAGAATTTTGGTTTAACAAGGAAATTACATCCTTCTGAGACGAAAGAACTATACTTATGGGAGAACAAGAACTAAGGCATCATAAGGACAGACTTGGAGGAGGGCATTGCATGTGCCACTTCTCATCCAAGGAACAAAAGTTAACTTAAGAGGAAAAAGATCTATACTCACTATACAAAAATGACTACTGATCAATCAAAGCTCGATGATCGGCTCCATCTTCCTCGTAAATATGCTTCCAAGGAAGTGTTTGCAGCGATGAAATCGTTGCTGCTGACAGAGGCAGAATCATCGTCGACATCAAATGCAAGATTGATGTAGGACTGGATGTTGCAGTTATTCGCTGGAGGTGTGACCACAGCTTCATCACCATCACTCTCGTATGACAATCCTACTTCTGATCTAGCCCACTTCAGAATACCATAGTCGCCATTGAGTAGCTTCAGAACCTGGTGTATACACCAAGCTGTGTGTTAAGATACAGCACAATGGAAATAAATAGCATGGAAACTTATGCATTAGATGCATCTGAAGGGAAAATCTTACAGCAGCAATATGAGGACGGTGCTGAGGTGTTGGTCTAATGCAGAGGGAGGCAGCAAGGGTCATCCTCTCCACTTCGTTGGCATGGTCCTCTGTAGGCAAGTTGGGATCTACAAGTTGTGTGAGCTTTCTTCCTTGTATGATGGAATTTGCCTATATACAAAAACAAACTCCATTATCTTTTCTTTACCATAATGCAACCAAAAGTTTTGGATCCATAACAACAGATTGAGAAATGATGTATAAAACATGACACTTACCCACATCACGAGGCTCTCCTGACCTTTCGGACAACCAGTGCAAAGCGGTTTCTTGCCCGAAATGAGCTCAAGAAGAACGACACCAAAAGCATACACATCGATTTTGTCATTCACCTTGCCATGCATGAAATATTCTGGAGCCAAGTATCTGTCGAAGATAACCATACACAGGTAAGGTAAGGTTGTTACAACCCAACAAGAAAAAGTAAAATAGCAAACAATCAATTGGCTAACAAACCCAAAAGTTCCAGCAACATCATTGCATGTGATCTGGGATGTTGCATCAGTGTCCCAGAGTGCGAGGCCAAAATCTGATAACTGCATAACAAGAATGTTAAAATTTAAGCTCATGTAATTTGATATAGCAAGTCCACCAGTGTTGAGGTGACTTTGTTGTCTCAACATAGCAGGTTTCAGGTCTTAATAAAGATGGAGGGTTGTGTTAGGTCTGACGAACCAAATTAAAACTTAGCTACTCTTATGTAGATAAAATCTAAAAAAATCCCATTGAGACATAATCCTCTTAGCGACGCGCTATATCGAAACCTGAATATAATGTTAAATGGGCAAGAGCCGAGTCGTCACCTTCGTAACACGCTATGTCATGATCTGAACATGGTGTCAAGTGAGTAAAGATCAGGCCATCACATGCTTAACGGTGCGCCACATCAGCGCTCAGGTGTGATGAAAAATCTGACTTAGCGGGTGCGAAGGGTAAGGAAGCAAGTCAAGCTAGCTAAGATTCGTTTAGATAACTAATATGTAGGAGCGCTTATGGGTAAATTAAGAGAGCTAGTCGAGACATCAGTTAGGAGACGTGTAAATATCTTATGAATTTAAGAGACTAAATGGAAGAGTCAGAAGACGAAGGAGGTGAACGGTATCGGCTTCAAGCTATGGTACACAGAGACAACTTCAAACAAAAATGGAGTAGGAATTTTAATTGATAAGATCCTCAAAGATGATATGGTGGAGGTGAGAAGACAAGGTGATAGGATCATCGTAGTTAAACTTATCATTAGTGATGTAGTCTTAAATGTAATTAGTACGTATACCCTCTAAGTAGGCTAGGATGAGAGTGCTAAGAGACATTTCTGGAAAAACTTAGATGGCTTGGTTAGAGTTGTATCTAGTAGCAAGAATCTTTTTATAGAAGGAGATATTAATGGTCATGTAGGTGCAACACGTACAGGTTTCAATATGGAGGTTTTGGATATGGTGGTCGGAATCAGGAGGAAGAGAAAATATTGGACTTTGTTATAGCTTTTGATCTAATGGTTGTCAACATTTTCTTTAGGAAAAGATAGTCTCATTTAGTGATTTTTAGTAACGGTCAATACTCTAACCAGATTGGTTTTGTCCTTATAAGAAGAGAAGATAAAGGAGCTTGTGTGGATTGCAAGGTGATACCTAGAGAATGTGTGATTTCTCAACATAACCTGTTTGTGGCCAACTTTCGCTTTTTAATACATGCTCGTAGAGATAAACAGATCAAAATTATAAGAACCAAGTGGTGGAATTTAGAAGAGAGACATCAAATGTCTTTAAAAAAAGATTTATCGAAAAGAGCTCTTAAAAGGAAGAAGACGATACAAATAACATGTGGAAAAAGATAGCAACATGCATACGTAAAATTGCTTCAAAGGTGTTTGGAGTGACCAAAAAAAGTGGATGCGAAACTAAAGACTCTTGATAGTGGAATAAAGACGTGCAAAGAGCTATTAAGGAGAAAAAAATGTTATAAACGTTTATATCATGATATGAGTGAGGATAACATAAAGAATTATAAGATAACAAAGAAAACCACAAAACGAGCTATGAGTGAGGCAAAGGGGCGGGCTTTCAAGAATCTGTACCAACGACTGAGTACGAAAGAAAGAGAGAAGAACATCTATAAAATAGGTAGGGCTCGTGATAGAAAGACGAGGGACTTCAGCCAAGTTAAGTGTATTAAGAATGAGAGGGAGCGGTTCTTGGTAAAGGAGGAAAAGATTAGACATAAATGGCAAGAGTATTTTGACAATTTATTCAATGGTGAGAAAGAGAACATCACTGTTCAGTTGGACGACTCTTCGGATGACACTAATATGAACTTTGTACGAAGGATCTAAGAATCCGAGGTTAGAGAAGCTTCGAAAAGGATGAAATAGTGTAAGACGATGAGCCCTGATGGTATTCCAATCAAGGTGTGGAGATGTCTCAAGAATATAGCTATAGTATGGCTAACTATATTGTTCAAAAATATTTTTCACTCGAATATGATGCCTGATGAGTGGAGGAGAAGTATATTGGTACTAATCTATAAGAATAAGGGATATATCCAAAGTTGTACTAATTACCGAAGAAGTAAGTTAATGAGCCATACGATAAAGCTATGGAGAGAGTTATTGAACACCGTTTGAGAAGAACAACATAAATCTCTATGAACCAATTTGGTTTTATACCTAAAAAATCAACCATATAAGCAATTTTCTTAATAAGACAAGTTATGGAATGGTCTAGAGAGCAAAATAAGGATCTACATAAAGTTTTTATTAACTTGAAAAAGACTTACAATAAGATATCAAGAAATATTAAATGGTGGACTTTGACCAAACATAAAGTCCTAATAAAATATACCTCCCTTATCAAGATTATGTACAACAATGATATAATTAGTGTTCGAACAAATGATGGTAACATAAATTACTTTCTGATTAAAAAAGAACTACATCGGGGATCAACATTGAGCCTTTACTTTTTTGCATTGGTGATGGATGAGGTTACAAGAAACATACAAGGGGATATTCCTTAGTGTATGCTTTTTGTAAATGATATAGTATTAATTGATGAGAGCTGCGCAGAAGTAAATAAGAGACTAAAGTTGTGACGGTAGATTCTTAAGTCCAAAGATTTTAAAGTAAGCAGAACTAAAATTGAATACTTAAAATGTGACTTTGGCACTATCACACACGAGGAGAGAGATGTGAGTTTAAGAGGCTAAGTGGTGCCTAAGAAAAACACTTTTCGATATCTGAAATTAATATTATAGATGGATGGAGATATTGATATGGACGTTAGCTATAGAATCAAAACGGGCTAGTTGAAACGGTGCCAAGCATCTGGCATCATTTATAATAAGAGGGTATCTCAGAAGTTAAAAGACAAGTTTTATAGAACGGCGATTAGACTTACGATGCTATATGGAGTAGAATGTTGGTCTACAAAAAGACGTTATGTGTAACAGCTAAGTGTTGTAAAAATATATATACTACGTTGGATTTATGGTCATACAAGAATGGATAAGTCTGGAACGAGAAAATATGTGATTAACTAGGGGTAGCACCAATTAAAGAAAAACTTATCCAACATCGGTTGAGGTGGTTTGGCCATATTTAAAGAAAATCCTTTGAGGCACCATGTGGAATTATAATAAAGTGAAGAGAAATAGAGAGATCAAAAATAACATAAAGAGAAACAATAAAAAGATATGTGAAAGAGTAGGATATGGCTAAAGATTTGTACTGTAATAGGTGTGCTTGGAAAGTAACTATTGACGTGTCTGAATCGTGATTTAGAGATTCTTATTGGATTTCAACTTAGCATACCTCAACTTGTTTGAAACTGAAAGGCTAAGTTGAGTTAATTTGATATAGCACAAGAACTGAAGATTTTCCTTATATTAAATGGGCAAAGGTTACCTTTGGCTCAAAATCCTCTGAGATGAGGATGTTTGATGACTTGACATCCCTATGGATCACTGGACGATTGTTGCCATTACCATGGAGATATTCTAGTGCATGAGCAACTCCTAGGGCCACATTGAACCTCTTGGTCCATCCGAATAAGTTGCCACATCCTTTCTCACCTGTGTGACATCAGAATAAGATGATTTTTTTTAACATGGCAATGTCAAAGGGAGAAAGCTAGCAGTTGGTAAAAATTACAGAACATACCATGCAATATCTCTTCCAGGCTGCCTCTTTGCAAGTACTCATACACCAACAGAAGGTCAGTGTCCTTGAAGCAGAAACCAGCAAGGGATATAACGTTCTTGTGGCTGAGGGAGCTGACAATCTCAATCTCTGAGATGAACTCCTTCAATACTTCATCTGAATACTTCAGGATTTTCACTGCCAACTCCTTGCCATTTGCCAAACAACCTTTGTACACTCGGCTAGTACCACCTTGCCCAACTATACACTCTGCAGAAAACAATCAATTTGAGCACTAAACCTATCATGTCTAAAAATTATAGCAATAACAAAGACAAGTATGAAATGCTTACTAGGTGAGAAATCAGAAGTGATCTTTGCAAGGTCACTGTAACTGAGGGAAGAATAAATGGACGGGAATTTTTCTTTGAGTGAGATCAAGTCCTCTGGAATTTCCTTATCCAATTCCTCAATCACCACAGAAGACTTTCCTGAATCACTTCTGGAAGGAACAACCACCCTGTCACGCAAAATACAACTAGCACTGGTTGTGGTATCTGGTCTTGTGTTTCTGTACTCTGAACGGACTGGTGAAGCTGACAAATACCTACTAGGTAGCCGCATTGCCCACTGCACCACAGACATCTTTGATCTGTCATGAAAGGCAGGTTTTCGGTCAGGCAGGAACTTTTTCCTAAGCAAGGGCCAGCCAGTTGCCATTTCTGGCGATTCACACCGGTGAACCTTCACTGGGACCAATGCCAATGAAACTTCTTTCGTTGGTGCGGGAGAGATTGTTGGCATGGTGACAGCCCGAGATATGGACCTGCTATCTTGTTCATACTCATCCCGAAGTTTCTCCCCAATCACGGAGGTCAGGAGCTTCCGGTAGCTCCTCCTCGGTGTCTCGGTCACTGTATTCCATTTACAGACTTTAGGATGCTGAATTTTGCAGCCACCCATACCAAGAAATTAATAAACTGAGAACAAAGTTGTGTAAGTGGCGTACTTGTGGTAGCGTTATGGTATGGCTCTTGTTGTACCACATCTTTCTGGAAAACTATCTTGCCATTGTTCACTGCAAGAACCGAGCATCCAGTAGGAACTCTCTTTGCACAGTATTTGGCAACCGAAATGGAGGAGGATCTGCTATTTTGGAGCAAACAACGGAAATAACATCAGAAAACAAATTACTTTGAGATTAACACATAAACATATTGTAGAGTCGTGCCAAATGAAGTACCTAAAAGATAGGGAATTCTTTGCAACACCAAGGATCAGATGTGCAGCACCATACGAAGCCGCTTCTTTCACCAGAGTTTCCCGGATAGACGATCCTCCACAGACCTTTAGCTCCAAATTGATCTGAAGAATTTAAAGAGGAAAAGCAGAGTGATGAGTATTTCCAGCCAACTCTCAGCTGTTAGCATCGATGACAAATTAAACCCCCCAAGCTGGCAACTGGCAAGCAATTTTTTTTACAAAAAA
The DNA here is from genome assembly GCA_030770085.1 of Oryza coarctata. NCBI lineage: Eukaryota > Viridiplantae > Streptophyta > Magnoliopsida > Poales > Poaceae > Oryza > Oryza coarctata. The sequence continues at coordinate 3,175,342 of CM061483.1, forward strand.
GGAAACTTCAGAAATTCAATTCTGCAGCATGAATACTGAATGATCAAAACTTTGGCCGCTAAAATTTATTATCCCTAAATTTCTCTGTGCTCAAATCCTTAAAAAAGAAGGGAAAAATCAGATCGTCCAGTAAAAAAGAAAAAACAGGCACAGTTAGTGATAGTAAAAAGTTGAAACATAGGCACAAATACTGTAACGAACAGCAATCATGAGGAAAATTCGGAGCCGTTTGCAAGGAAAAGTTTAGGACTTCGCACAGCCACCATTGAACTTTTGGTTGTTAAAGCCTCAAAAACAAGGGGAAAAGGTCAGATCATCCAGTAAAAAAAAAGGAAAAACAAGCACAATAAAAAGGGGAAACATATGCACAAATACTGGAGGTAGCAGCAATTATGAGTCAAATTTGGAGCCGTTAGCATGGAGAAGTTCAGGGCTTTGCACCGCCACCATTGAATAGGAGCCGAGAAGTAACCGATACAAAAGTAAAGCAGAAAAAAAAAAGGAGATGATGGCGTCGTCGTTGTGCAGTGAGCTTTGGAGTTCGGACGAACGAGACGAACCTGCTTGAGGTTGCAGAAGCCCTCGTACACGGCGAGCACCGACACCAGCGAGTCCACCACCGCGTTGCTCCTCTCCTCCAATCCCACCGCCCCTCCTCCACGTCCTGAAAAAAGAGCCAAAACAATCCCCCCCAAAAAAGGATTCATACCATGAGCAAAGCGGAGCAAGCGAGCCAGAAATAGCAGATTAGAAGAAGCGAGTCTAATCAGAGCGAAGAGGGGGAGAAGAGCAGGGGGAGCGCACCGGCGGCGGCGCCGGCGACGTGGAGGGCGACGACGCGGTCCCCGGCATTGGCGACCTTGACGAGCGCCCACGTCAGCAGCTCGTGGCTCGCCGCGTCCCTCCTGATCCCCACCACCACCGTCCTCCCTCTCCCCGCCGCCGACGGTGACGCCCCCGCATCCAACGACGGCGACGGCAGGAATCCTCTGCCCCCGCGCGCGCCGTCGGGAACAAGCAACCTCATGGCGCCGACGCCGACGCCCGCGCGCTCGCTCCCGCTCCCGCTCCTTCCCCCTCTCTCCTCGCCGCGCAGCAGAGAGAGGAGAGAGAAACAAGAGAGAGAAAGTAGAGAGAGAGAATGGGGAGGTGTGCGTTGGGCTGTGTCAGCCGGCGATCCGAGGGAGGCTGCGTTTTATGCGGCCGCCTGCTGCTTCCACCGCTAGGATTAAGGGTTAAGTCAGCGTCGTTATTAATCCTAATCCTAATCCCGTCGGTTAATCACACTTAATCCAGCCGTTAACACCAGCCGCCGGCTGCTACGGTTGCTTGCTTTGCTCTGTTGCCGCCGTGGTTAATCACCCTGCCACTTAGCTAATCATCTCGTTAATCTCGGTGTCAGCACCGATCGACATGGAGATTTGTGTGGGGGGAATTGGGCTTTTTGCCTGCTTCCGAAGGGGTGGGGTCACATGGAAAGATGCCTCGATCGATCGAGCACGATGTGAGGTTATTATGATTAACATGATTGGCCATTGTTTCATGGATGTGGGTGATTAAGAATTTAAGATGAGCATGTTGATGTGGATGCGTTCATCATGAACAATCCAGCATCATCATCCACGATCCCTGTCATCATGGCCTTTTTTTATAAGTTCACTTTCAGCGGAAATTTAGGATAATCTCCGTACAAAGTGATATTTATGTTTTGTCATTCACCAAAGTTTAATTCACAGTACCCGCCAATATTACACAATTAGTTACGTTTTTAATAAAAATTCAATGAGATCAAAAATTTTACTATTGATTTTTATCTTTTTATGCATTCTTTAAGAAATACATCATAAATATATGTAAGTATGATGTATATGTATAGTGTGGTGTGTATGTATGTCTTTTTTATAATTGAAAAATATTCAGTTAGTACGTGTAGGCGGGTTAATTAGAGTTGATCTTGGTCTATTCCCGTTTCTGGAACACTGGACTCTGGACTCGCTAAGCTATTTTGTCTGTGGACCAGACACGGTCAGGTTCAGCTGGCTAGCTACTTAATTCTGGTACTCGTATGTTATTGTCTCACTAATCAAATTTGGTAATACTACCATTAACACTAATAATAATTAAGCAATAGTAAAATGTAAGAACATCTCATAAGTCAATTAGTATAGGACATGATTTTGTACAACATCTCAAAAGTCAATCAATACATTTTCCTACCACTCTCTCCGTTTAATATTATAAAACATTTTAATTTTTGCTAAAGTTAATTTTTTAAAAAAATTAATTAAGTTTATATAAAAACGTAATATCATTTATAATATTAAATTAATTATAGAATATTGAATATATTTTAATACTATATTTATTTTATATTAAAAGTATTATTTCATTTTTCTATAATATTAATCAAATTTTAAAAAATAACTTAAAAATAAAATATTTTATAATATGAAATGGAAGGAGTATGCACTTAGGTGCAGAGGAATTTTCTAGCTAATGCTAAGTCACTGACCATATGAGACAACCTAACAACTACCTGCAGTGTATTGTCTGTGATGACGCGTGTACGTAGTTCCAAAAATTCATAATGGCGTTTTTCATGCGTAAAAAAAATCCAAATTAATCAAGGTTTCGTGCGTAAAAAAAATCAAATTAATCAAGGTTTCATGCGTACAAGACGCTGCTGCCGTGTAACAGGAGGCCATTTCGTACTGCTGTCGGTCTCTTGGACGATGGGTTTGTTACCACGTTTATATGTCGCATGCCAAAGTTGATTGTAGGTGCAGCCATGACACACTTTGAATGGAAAACCGCCGTCACAATGCGTGTTTAATTTGGTGTTTGCTACAATTTCTTCTTTGACGAATACGTTACATGTATGAATGTATCGTTTAAGGTTTATTTATTCTTGTCTCTCATCTTGCTAAAATGTCGATGAGACACTAAATATGAGAAACTTTCAGCAGTAAGGATTTAGAACATGTGGACGTATGGATTATGAATACCATAGTTATCACATTAATTTTTTCAAAAACTTTATACTAGATATCTAAGCTATTTTTAGGTTTATAATAAATAATGTTTAATTAATCTCTATAAGCAATTGTCCATAATGTGTCAAATCGTATTACCATTTTTCTTCATCGCATAACATAATTTTAAGTCTCGATAAGTCCAAACAAGTTCTGAACTGAGATGGCTGAAATTGATAGAGTATATAGAAAAGCATAAATGAATGAATTAACTCCTACTAACTTAAAAAATCATTTTAAAAAATTATCTATATTTATTTAAAAAAAAGTTAGTGGTGGTGATAATAAATTTACCACCCTACTTATATAGTAAATTTTATAAATTATCTCGTAAACTTATTAATATTAATAATCAAACAAATATAAATGGATAGTTAAATATAATTTTCTATTAAAAAATATAACACGGTCTCACAGTAGATTAGTGATTGATTTTATATGTAGTTATATTTTAATTGCAAGAATTATTGTATAAATAAGAGACTATGTCAATATCTAAAACAAAGAGAAAAAGATGTCACAGTACAAAGCTATATAAGCAAAAATATGAGAACCTAGTTGCATTGCACGTCTTGCCGGGGAAGAAATAGAGATGTGGTGGCTGCGTGTGTAATTCAAAAAATAAAAATAAAACTGCATTTCTTACCCTTTGCCTATTTTGGCCGCCATACCAATAAATGCGAGATCACTTAATCTCTTTAAACTAACTGTTTTCTCGGTGATCTAGTCCATCTAATCTTGGATTTGTGGTAGAGCTCTGCTCACGTGGCGGTCATCAGTCATCATGCTCAGCTACCTCGCCACGTGGCACCTCCATCCGTGCGGCATGCATGACGGCATCGGCGTATCAGACCCATGGCCCATGGGGCCCGTGAAATCGATTGTGTCAAGCGAGCCGACCATCGAATCGATCGCGTGGCACAATGCGTTTGTCAAATGGAAAACATTGATACAGAAAAACCCTATATTGCCCTACGAGTATATATATAATATATATGAGATATGAAATAGAGATGATTTAAATTCATCATATCTCTACTATTTTATTATTTTTATTTCTAAAGTTTCTATTCAAATCTAATATCTCTAACCATGTATATATATATCGATATATCTATAACTCTAACAAGTCCGCTAAGATTGTATGGATTACAACATCCTGCGTCAGATTTCTCCACGGTTAGACGCCGATCTGATGGATAGAACTTTTCCTTTTTCATATATAAGAAGAAAATAAGCAAAATCAGGCTCCTAGCTAGCTCCATCATCGTGTGCATATACAAAGTCGTTGTTCATGTGAGATATGACATCCACTAAGATTAATTAATCTAGGTATAGACGTATAGTTGCATATCGGCGAGGTCTTAGCAAACTCAACTCACGATTTCGATCGACGTACGGACAAATTACTTGCTTAGATGATTATCGACCAAGGTTAATTAGCTAATTTGCATTCAAGAATATTCCGCTACCTAATTAGATTTGCATTATCTTCATAATTTAACTACTCGTGCAAAGTTATCCGGCCGATGGATAGAGTAGATATTTCTTTCAGGTTGAAAAGAAGAGAGGTGCTTTATTATTGTCGTAAAAATAGATTTTGTTGGACTTATTTGAGAAGTGAGAGATTCTAACAAGTAGCTATTTAGAATATATAAAAAAGTTAGTTTTCTCATCTTCTGAATTAACTATGTATTTTTAGAATCTAGGTTATTTAGATGAGCTAAAGGTTTTGAAAGAAAGTAACTGATCAATTAGAAACTTTATTATCTCCAGTTAGTGTGTACATTTGGTTTGGATATAGAGGTCGGTTTTTAATCTATATTTTAAAAAGAAACTTCATTATCCCCAACCGCACAAAAGGTATCATTAATCAAGTGATTAGTTGTAGAAGTAATCAAAAATGGAACTTTTAATTAGTTTCCTTATTCATGTGCACTTTGGAGCAGTTTCTATGCAGCATCGTCGATTTAATTCGAACTGCTTTAAATCAAATCTGATTTTTTCAGCCATATGGTCACATAACGTTGTCTCCTTAATTATATGTCTTGCTTGTTCTGGTTAAACAAATCATACTATAGCGCTATGTACTATGTCTCCATTGCCGCATCAATCATCAAATTGAAAGCTAATTGCTAGCTACATAAATTAAAGTTCCATTTTAAAATGAAAAAGGTGAGATTACTGATTTAAAATCATATTAATTAAATATTAACTTAAAAACTTAAAAATTTTAAAGCAACTTTTCATATTATGATTGTTTTAAGCAACTTTTCTATAATATATATTTTTTAAAAAAATATTACTTTAGAAAACATACGTGTGAAAACGAGTAAATGGAGATTAGAAAATCAGCCAACCGAACACCCTAAAGAGGTTTCTTTAAAGTGGAATTGCAGCTGGGAATGATTTGTTTGTGACCAAAGTGACGGCTCTCCTTTTAAGCTCGAGAAAAAGAAAAATCAAAAGGAGTGGCATACTGGCATGTGACCATCATTCCAATCGTAAGCCTGGAATGTTCTTTCCTAAAAGCAATACTAGCTATAATCTAATTATATATCCACCCATCAAGTAGGCAAGCACCCATTCCTATCGTGATATACATGAAAGATCAACAAAAGCATAAATGAAGGAGAAAAGTCTATATTCAAGTCTTCAACTATTGCTTTGTCCAATCTTGATCCCTCCAAGGAACCATTTACTTTTAGTCATTTAATCCTCAAAACCAACCGGTGGGACGAATGGCGGATTGAAGAGGGAGAAACCTGAGTCTGGCTGACAGAACACTCTAATTAAATCAGTTCTTATCTGCCAACCGGTTTATCTAGTCACCGCTCTAAAGGAACAAGAAATTCCTAGAAGTGCTAGATAAGCATAATTAGAGATATCACTGGTGAAAACTGCAAGGTTAATTAGGCTAGAATATGTTGACTATGAGAGGGGGTGTAGGGATTTTTAGATCTTGAGAAGTTCTCAAGGGCTCTCCGTATCAGATGGATATGGTAAGAGTGGAGATCCTCGGAAAAATAGAAACCTGTGTGACAAAAATGATACACTACTCTTTACTGTAGCTGCCAAAATTAAAATAAGCAACAGGACCACAGCCCGATTCTCAGACTCATGTCTCAAACGACGACAACCCAAAAATGTGGCGCCTTTGGTATACACAACATCAAGGACAAAGAATAGCTCTCACATGGTACCTTTGGTATACACAGCACCAAGGAGAACAAACTGCTCTTGGAAGACCTCGATATGCCCATCACTCCAACGAAATATGCTAGACCAATTGGTAAATTTGTGGAAATGCAGTTTAGTTGATCGATCTAATTCCAAACGAGGAAGATAAAATCACATGAAAACTCACAAGCCATGGTAAGTACACTACTTCCTCGGTCTACAAAGCATAATTTTTGCTCCCTCAAAACAAACTACAATACCTTTATTTGGAAGGACTAGGTACCGTGAAAATGCAAAACCTTTGCCTTATTGATCGTGTAGAACAGGATCTAGACCTTAGACAGGCTTGTAGCATATAAAGAGCTAAATAATGGATGCTACCCATTATGTCGACACATCTTCAAAACCTCCTTCCACCTTGTAACAAGGTGTCGATATACAAGAAAAATATGAAAGACAATATGACCTACTAAAGCCAACATCTTAGACGACAATGGCCACAATCTATGACTAGTGGGAGATGCTAGCAATGCAACAAGATATTCAGAACAGTCCCTACTCCTCATAATCTCCTAGGAAATATGGAAGGAGAGAACTAGAGGGTCTTTAAGCACAAATAGCTATCCAGGATGGCTCTAATAGCAAAAGTAAAGGAAGAGGCAAGAACTTGGTGATGACAACAGCCAAGCACCTAGCAGAGCTTTTGCCATAGGACACTGACTTTTGTAAATTTTAGCTTTTATAATGTTTCCCATTTATTATAACTATAGCCCTTTTTACTTCCTGCTATATTCAATAAAATTTGCATGTTGATGCTGGTTCGTTAAAAAATATAATCTTAAAACTATGTAGTCTCTGTGAAATTTACATGAACAAATAGTGATGATATTAGCATTCTAATAAATAATAAATAAAAACAAAATAAAAAAATGAAGGAAATAGTAGTACAACCTCACATCACCCTTATCTTTTTTCCTTTTTCTCTCCCATATTCAATATGTGATTTATTCTAAATTGATAACTAGATGTTACATGACGCCACGTTACTAGAAACCATTCAATTTAGGTTCTAGAGAGTACTGATTGTTTGAAAAGTTGAAGACGTAATAGTGACTGATTTCGTTGTTAATGACCAAAATTGAACGATTATCATTAAGGGAGTAAATGCGGATATTTTTCTAGATGAAATGCACGAACATTTGTTTTGGATTTGGCGTAGCCACCTATAGTACGTGTACATGCATACACATACGCATAGGTTGCTTGCTAGTGAATGTACTGTAGAAGGCGGCAAGAGCGGCGTGGCATTGAAGGCAGCTGCAATTAAGTAGTTGAAAGTTGAAAACGGTTTGGGCGGTTGGTTGATTCGGTTGGTTTACTTGGAGCGAGATCCGAGACCGATCGCGACCGCCAAAAACGCCACGAGCTTTGCCCATAGACTACCTACTCTCGTCCTATCCGTATGGGCACGGACCGGAGCGTGTCACCCCTCCCTCCAATACACGAATGGCCGTCGTTACACGCCGCCGTCTATCGATCGCTTTCACCACGGCGACGACGGCGGCGGCGGCGGCGGCGGCGACACGGGATCGCACACATACTTCCCATGGTCTCATCATCCGTGATCCGCCGTCCCGTCTCGCAAAACGAACCAAGCGTGCACGCGATTCGCGCGCGGAGACACGGACAACCCGCGCGTCGCGTGCTGCGTGCGCCGCCGTTTCGCGGCGCGGCGGTTGCGGCATGTGCGAGCCGAGCGCCGGTGCTGCTCTTGCTGTGGCTCAGGCTGCGTGCACTGTTACACACGAGTGCAGAGACCCAGATATGAGAGCAGGGGAGGGCCCGGCAGCAGACAGACAAGACAGCAACGTCGGTGTGCGGTCGTCACATGGATTGATGGATGGACGGCTGCATGCATGCGGATGCGGGCCCGTGTCAGTGACTCTGTGTCACTTACACGTACTTGCAGCACGCATCGACCGCATAAATTGCTCGCGTAGTAGGTCCCGGCGATGGAGCCCCATCCCTGCCGCCTCCGGCCGGTCAGCCAGGGCCGTATGTAACTCTGCACCTGCACGCCTCGGTTACCGACCTACCTACCCGGCTGCCCCTGCATGAGGCTAACTCACATGCAGAACGCAATCTCATGTTGCCAGTCCATCTTGACTTACTCGTTTAATCCTATTAGACATCATTGTAATCTTATCCTATCATAATGAGCACATCGAAAATGTTGTTAGACGTTTCTTTATTATGGACGTATTGTCTACTATTGAAATATAATATTTACCATAAATCCAAATACACGTGTTAAATTTACGAGTTAAGCTCATCAGACAGACGGTTACACTATAAGGTAATTTAATCAGCCTGAACCACGCTCACTTCACAACATAAACACTGTTTAGATATGTAGCTTTTGGAAAGAAGGCTATAAATACTTACTGTAGTACTTTTGTTTTTCTACTATTATGTATGTGGCCATAAGCGCCCCCGAACTTATAATTATTCATTAGAGCTAAGGAAGCTTCCATTGATCATATTAATTTTGTTAAGCCGATTCGAAGGTTGATACATCATATGCCCATGCACCGGCACGAGCAATTACATAACAATCACTCAATAACTAAAGGTATATCTATGATCATATGCATTTTCAGATGACCTGTACAGATACAATCCATCGAGCCTATAGCTAGCTAGCAGAAAAGCTTAATTTGTTGTACAAGCTAGCTAGTACATTATTGATTTGAGTGACTGTCTAAAATTAGTTATTGTTGTCACCCCAGGTTAATTAATCTGGACACCCCGATCTGATCACAGCTAATTTCATTCCGATGCCATTGCCTGTTACGCATCTAATACTTTAAAATTAAATTCTCCCAACTAGCATGCAGGTTATATATTGCCGGCCTGTTGCCTGTGTGTGTATATATATACATATATGTATATGTATATATATTTGTCTATCAGGTAGTATTATTCTGTCCAATTATATGTGTGTTGACTAAGCTACTTGCTGGAACTTAAGGTGGTTGGAGTTCGTTAGGTGCGGTGCACGTGTGTATGCAATTGCGACGAGACTTCGATCTCCTTTTCTTTATGTGTTCTAGGAGACAGCAACAACTGATAGATCACCTGAACGGTGAGGTTTCATACATCAATTTTTTTGGGAGATTTTAGTAGTACTTATATATCCATGCCCATGTATATCCATCCACCAACTTATAACTAACTAATCAATCCACTCGCTATAAGTTCAATCATCCTTATGCTGTACTCTTCTGCAAGCTAATAATGCAACACATACCTGCGCTGGATGGTGTTTCGATTCCCAAGCTAGCAAGCTAGCTAGCTAGGCTGGAATTGGAAGTACTAACGAGGATGAAGTCCCTTTCAAATTGTGAAAAAGCACTAGGATCAAGTTCATTTATCATTAAATAAAACTTCATTTGTCTGCTAGTTTTGTATAGCAGTTAATCAAGGGGGTAAAAGCTAATTAAATATGAAAATGTGCATAGTTGTACTAGTCGTTCTCGTTGAATGGTCTCCGAACTTCTATCTTCATCAGAATATATACATAAATTTCCACAATATATAGATGCTGATTTTCTTGCAAATTAAGTTTGTTTGGTTTACTTCAGAGCGAGTTATAAAAATTGACACATTTATGATTGGGTAAAGAAAAAATGAAAGAAAGAAAATTACAATCTATAGGCAGTTTAAGAATTTGTGTAAGAGATAGGAATGTGTGTAGTATACATATAACTTAAAATATGAGTGAACTGTTAAATTAGCTCTCTGGATAATATCTGAATTTTTTATTACTAGCAATTGATTATACTGTCACCTGCTGGTGTGATTGAGCAGCCAACTGATAATTAATCCAGCTGGTGGAACGTGAACATTTTTTATTATTTGGACATTTTATTTTTTAATTTTAAAACTATTTCTAAATTTACACCTTTTAACAACGCCACGCTAATATAATATGGTAGAATTTGTCACATTAATTATATTAGTGTGATAGAAAACAACACTAATCCCATTCTTACTGATGTGACTGAGCTGTTTTTGTCACGTGTAGGATGGCATGAGTAAAATGTATAGATATGAAAATAATTTTAAGATGGTTTAGTGTTAAAAATAAAAAAAATGTTCACGAAACGTTAAGTACCACAACGTATACGTACACGAGGAGCACGCACGTATGGCCACTCGTACGTGTATGCGATGCCACGTACGTACGGCTGTCCACCGACCGATCACCGATGACGTGTCCCGACTCCCGACTCCCGACTCTATGTAAAAGTTTTTCATCTAATCTTTTTAAAATATACCTTTACCTTTTTTCTAAAATAAAATTTAAGATTTTATAGCAGTTAATGTCTATATTCATACTGTTAATCTGGATTAGTTAGTTGGGCAACTTACATATTAACGTGTATCTACTGGGTGGGAGGTTATCTTTATCTTTCTCGATCTTCTTTTTATAACTGGAGATGTTTACATTAGTTGTTAGCTTCGCGGAAAATCAGAGCACGACCATCCGAACAAGGCACGGAACGGGATCCGGGATCCATGCAACGCAACACCAAGAGCTACAGTGAAATGCAGTTGGAGGGTCATCTCCACCCTTAGATTTGAAATATATCATCTTGAGGTTCTAGGGCACAAATTTTTACCGAAGCTATCTGTTTCGCTAGAATTAATACTGTGTGTTAGGCATATATAAAACACCGCGATAAAACTATGTATGAGGATCCGTTTATAGACCATGCGTATGTGGACGTTTTAATGCATTGCTGATAAGTAAGCCGTGAAAAATGAATAAAGAAATAAAAAATGATTTAAGAATCTAGGCTGGAAAATAGCCCATGACCTTAAATCAACTCTAAAATTGAATTTTAAAATTTAAGTTTTGGCTACGACAGATAAGCTTGTATGATCTTTTTATCAACCGAATCAAGCAAAACCATCTTAATTTAGTCGTCATCATCATCAGTTCATTATTTTCTAAGGTTGCTTTGGGTTTCTCCTCTTCCCAACCTCAACTTTCTTATTCTCTACAAATACATTTTCTGAATTGCTATATGATGTATTTTTTAAAATATATATATAGAAAAGTTGCACTAAAAATCATATTAATTTATTTTTTAAGTTTTTAGTTAATAGATCAAATCAAGCCTCACTGGCTAAAGCAGCGCCGGCAACGAAATGCTTACATACTTCCTCCGTCTTTAAATATAATAAATTTTAGATTGTCTTAAGGAAAATAAACATATAAAAAAGACTATAATATCCCTTATTAATATAGAGAAATATGGTGGTTGAGGATAAAATTAATAGCAATTTAAATAAAATATGATTGATAGGATAGGTAGTAGTATAGGATATATTAGTTTGTTAGATAAAATTTAAATATTAGAATCCTTGCTATAAGGACGGAAGGATTATATACGCATTTGTCGGTGGCCTAGTACAAGCCATGGTCGTGTACTCGTGTCGGAGTGTGCCGGACTAATTAAGGTTTATTAGCTTACGTACCGTGCTAAATTATACTAGTAGCTAGCTAGTATATACGTACTGTGCTACAATATTTGCCAGGATATGTACAAGCAAATGCAAGACAAACAGAAATGATTATACTGGTATCTCTTTTGTACTATGTATGTCATTTCAATGCATGCATCAAAATTTGATTTTATCTTCAACTAATAAACAAAAAAAACTTATTAAGCGGGAGAAGCCGTCCGTAATAGCCATTGCATATATGCTGATCCATCGTATATAACAAACGAGAGAAGAAGATCCTGATCTCGCCGATCTAATGATGGTGCTCGATTTCGATTATGACATTTTTATGCACATTACTGCAACCTATAAACAAGCCGATCGATGTGGCCGACACAATCAGCTCCATGCCTCAATGGACGATAAAAATGGCCAGCCAAGGACATGCGTATACCAATTGTCTTAAATATTTAGTATCGACTTTTCAATATGATGTTGACAGAAATTAGAAAAAAAATAGCTAAATACGAAAACGGTATTCGACAACCGACAAGTAAAAAATTAACACCGCTATTTTTAATTTTCCATCCTAGCTAGTAACATTTCTATATATATATACATATACATATGAAAGAATATGCTACACAGGCCATAAAAGATTTTCTTAACCAATAGCCTTTTTTTAAGTTAATGGTTGTGCTTCGTGTAATGTGGAGAGGAGTGGAGGAGGGATGATTAGAAGGATACACGGGTGCATAGTTTCTTAACCAACTATTATTTTTTTAGTTAGGTCACGTTAGATGTTGAGATGATGAAGACGAATTGGTGCCTCGTAAAACAAAATAAACCGTTTGATTAATTAAATTTTAATTATTAAAAAATAGATTTATTTAATATTTTATATAAAAAGTTTTAGCATGTAATATACTGTAAGAAAACAACGTATCCTTACTGGTTACGCTTTACGTAACACGGAGAGAAGTGGAGTAGGAACTACTCTTAATTAGTACTATTAGATATATTTAGATGGCTCATTAGCTCGTCCCAGATAAAAAGGGCCATAAATGGGCCTAAGAACTGGAGGTCCACGTGTAAATCCTCTTCCCCTTCTGCTCCTTCCCCATCACTCTACTCATTTGCTATGCTCCTTGTTTGGATTTTGGAATATTTTCCATCCACTTCTATAACGCAATCCATGTCATCTTTAATAGCTCAATAATCTACACACGAAATGACTACATTACCTTTGAATATGAACTCTCATTTATTCATCTTCCTCACCTCGTTATTGCAATGGGGTCGACAAGATGAGCTTAAAGAGATGGTTATGGTTAAAGGGGTTTTCTTTTTCTCGTTGCTCATACTCATTGACAGCGGCGAGCTTAGAGACATGGTTTTGATTGTCCAATCCCTCATGTTGGTGAGCTTCATCATACTTATTGCTTGCAGAGTGGTGCGTCAACACGGCTATTGGTGAGGCCTGAGCTAGCAAGATGATTCGTTGAGGTGGTAGTGATGCAAAACGATGGATCTAGTGGCGCATGGTGAGATTGGGCCTATGGATCAGACGATGGTACGTAGAATTCCTTGAGGTTACCCATCTTTTTTTATCCATCTCCTCTTTGTCATCTCTGTCCTTTCCACGCATTAAGATCCTCACTCGACAAGTAATGGTGAGAAGCCTTTTAAAATCTTCTTGATCGAAAAAGGATGAAAGAGAGGGGAAGGAAAAGACGAAGTTAGATAAAATTGGGATTTTGTACCATGTTATCTAGGTGACATGGTAGCCATCTGGGGGTAAATTGTGTTGAAAATAGTATAGAAGTGTTAAGGTTAAATAGTAAATAATCGAAGTGTATAGAGAAGATATTTGAGAATACACCATGGATGGGATGCCAAGTAGTGCAAAATCCCCATCTCTCAACCCCCCCCTCCCCATGGCGTCTCTCGCCTCCTCCCCTTCCATCCTCCTCGTCTCCGCCGCCACTCCCGCGCCTCGCGTCTTCCCCAGCAGCCCCAAAGGCGTTCCGATATCCAGCGCCAGGCCCAACCGGCATCATCCTCCTCCTCCTGCTCGTAATTCTCTCTCCTGCGCCGCCGTTGCCTCCACCGCTCCCGTGGTGACCGCCGCTGCGGAGAAGGCCTGCTCATGGAGGGACCTATGCAGCCTCAACGCCTGGGTGGTGCGGGACTACCGCCGCCTCGTGGACGCCGTCGGGGCGCTCGAGGCGCGGCTCCGGGGGCTCCCCGACGAGCGGCTCAGGGCGAGGACCGACGAGTTCCGCGCCCGCCTCGCCCGTGGGGAGACGCTCGCTGACGTCCAAGCAGGTAATGCCGCTGCTTGCCCGCCCAGTGGTGCAACTGCTGCTACTGCTGACGTTTTGTTTGGTCTGACGTCTGATTGCGTCGGTCCGTTGCTTGCTTCTTGTGTAGAGGCGTTCGCCGTGGTGAGGGAGGCCGCGAGGAGGACGCTTGGCATGCGCCACTTTGATGTCCAGGTATCCTGACTTCTTGGTTAGTCATGTGTTCAGTAATTGGTTGGGGATGATTGACAATTTGAGTTGGTGTTGGTTGTTTGAGTGATTGAGCTCTATTTCCTTGATGCCTGTGTCAGATAATTGGTGGTGCTGTACTGCATGATGGGTGCATCGCGGAGATGAAGACTGGCGAGGGGAAGACGCTTGTGTCTACCTTGGCGGCTTTTCTCAATGCGCTCACAGGCGAAGGGGTTCATGGTACTACATGAGTTGATATGCCACGTTTTGTTGATCAATCTGGCTACTTTATATGGTTCCGTGGAATCTGTTATGCAGTGTATGATTAGGCATTTAGGATTACACATGTAAATGACTGTTGGTTGACTGCACCTTTTCGTGTTAGTAGCTGCTGCATTTCATATATTCACTTACTTACTAGTTACTACTGTCTGCTATTTCTTCACAATGTGTTAAGAGTTGACATTTAGTGTATCACCTTTCCATTGTCATTCCCTTTAGATAATGTGCTAGTCATTTAACATGATTACATCCCCCATTTTTTTGCAACTAAAAAACATGATTCAAGTTTTAAGTGATTACTGTTAGTATGAAATATATTCTTTCTGGTTCATGTTTAACGATCTGAACAAAGACAATTATCCAATGTTGATTTTCTTAGCTGAGTGTATACATTGTTTTGATGGGCTGAGTGTATACATTGATCTGACACACTTAGAACATTTTGAGTGTTAGAAGCTCTATTTAGCCTGCCATGTCATTTTTTTCCACTTCAGATTTTATAAGCACTGTGATCCTTTTTCAGTTGTGACAGTAAATGATTATTTGGCACAGCGAGATGCTGAATGGATGGGTCGTGTGCATCGTTTTCTTGGTCTTTCCGTGGGTCTAATTCAGGTATTGACATTATGGTGAACAGCACTTTTTTTGTACTTTCCTGGCATAGAAATACCTGGCAGTGTTAGAAATATATCATTGGAGGCAAACATATAACTTTGTGTCACTTTGCCTTCTTTTTTGACATATCCACAAGGCTGGTATGAAGGCTGATGAGAGAAGAGCAAACTATAGGTGCGACATTACATACACTAACAACTCGGTAAGGTGCCCAGTAGAGGAACAATTTTTAGTTAGCCTTGTCATGTGGTTATTTAGATTTTGGGGACAATCTTTTTCTGTGCGAACTTTGTGTATTTCTTCAAGTTGACTTTGAAACTTTTATTAGATGCTAACAGTGACAAGCACATACAAATACTTGTATCTTTGACCTTCTTATTGTAGTACTTTTATGGTATTATTCAGTGAGTTCTCCATATATCTAGGTTCTCAAAGACTACTCATAACTTACAGGAGCTTGGATTTGACTATCTTCGTGACAACTTATCACGGCACAAAGAACAGCTAGTTATGAGATGGTACATTTTAGATTCCACTGACATTGCAGAATTTTGGTTTCTCCATATTTTATTTCCTTTTTATTTGAAGGGAACACATTAGGGGAGAGTTTCACTGTTAAAATTAACGCATGATTTGATAGGCCAACACCATTCCATTTTGCAATTGTGGATGAAGTGGATTCAGTGCTTATTGATGAGGGAAGAAACCCATTGTTAATAAGTGGAGAGGTTTATTGCTAATTCCTTCGCTAATTTTACTCTTATAGACATTTTCATTTGTGGACTGATCAAAATGTAAGATATTTACCAAAGTTTTCCCATCTTGTTATTAGGATAATAGAGATGCGGCACGGTATCCAGTAGCCGCTAAAGTTGCAGACCTTCTCATGGAGGGTGTTGTGAGTATTGTTCTTGTATGCCGAAACTAAATATTGCAAGGGGTCATGGTTTTCTGCTAAATAGTTAAATTGATTTATTCTGCAGCATTATACTGTTGAACTAAAGAGCAATAATATAGATCTAACAGAGGAGGGAGTTACTTGTGCTGAGATGATTCTTGGGACAAATGATCTATGGGATGAGAATGATCCTTGGGCAAGGTGCCATCACTGAACTGTTTATTCTTTATGTAGTTTTTGTCTGAATGTGGTTTTCTTGCCTTGTGCAAATGCGAGTATTGCTACTCAACTAATGAAGTGCAGTTTTTTGTACTTGTGTCAAATGCATTGAAATTGACAAGCCAACCAGCAAGACATAAATGTCATTGTTCTTCCATAGTAAGCTTGAGTTGTTTAGAAAGTAGTCATTTTATGCTGGTGCACATCTTTTGTCACCTCCACGTCAAAATAACTGCTGAACCTATAGAGTTAATGAATGCTGCTACATGAGAGGTTCAATCAACATAATAGCAACCTTTACATGCATTAACTAGTGATTCTAACCATAAACTTGCCACTATGCTACAGATTTGTGATGAATGCATTGAAGGCCAAAGAGTTTTACCACAGGGATGTCCAATATATTGTGAGGGATGGAAAAGCTCTCATAATTAATGAGGTATTATCTCAGTTTCAGTATTGTTGACAAGGATTCTGTTAGTTTCATACTTACCATAAATCCATAATACAGAGACAAAACTGTTTATTACATAAGGTATTGGATAAGAGCATAACATTCTATTTCAAAGAACCAACTCGGCAGAAGTTAATTTCAAACCAAGGTTTCTTCTCTAAAGAATATATATACAAGCAACATTAGATGCTCAGTTCACAACAAACAATGCTTTTTTAGTGGATTGTATGCAGAAATCTTGCATAGGTACACCGTATCATCCTAATCTTATATAAAATCAGATTGCAACTGTCCCAAACAATTGTCAATGCACCTGATACAAATATACAGTGCTTTCAGTTGTTGTATGGTATATCTGGCAGAACATTCGAGAATAACATAGTTCTGTTGGCTCAAACCTTCAGTGCATCCAGGATGTGCTATTCCTTTGTCACTCTTTCCATTTTTTCAATCTTGGGGTACATCTCAACTGGTAGTAGCAGCACTACAGCACTCATATAACAACTGCTGAACAGATCCCATTATAATATTGTGCAATGCACCAATTCTAATGCTTATGTGCCTTGATAGGCTTTGCAAAGTAATCTACTTTATCATGGGGTGACTAAGACTTCCAATTGTTGATTTGGAACCTCATTTCATGCTTTATTGATCATGATTTGGAACCTTTCTTTCAAGGTTGTCACGTCCATCCTTGTCATGGGCATTGGGCCCAAGAGGCCGTGGCCCATGGCACTCTAGCATTGGTTAGAGTTAGAGATAAGAGTAGATTGAGTCCTTGCTTATGGGTCAAGTCATACCATCTATATAAGGGTGTGATTGTATCTATTTTCATTGAATCAGAATTAGTCTGGTCTCCCCAATGTTCTTGCCCCCAATCTAGGTCACCTTGTCATCCCTAGCCGTTGACGCCGTCCTGCTATCTCAGTGGTGTTTACCCATCATGATTATCAATGTTCATACTTGATAATCCTACAGTACTGCATTGTTCCAATTAATGGCTTATCAATGTTCATATTTTTTTTGAGCTTATATTCTATATATCCTCTTGATCTTAAATTTGCCTAGATTCCATTACTGTTGCAAATTTTGGGAAGCCTGTGCTCTGATACAATAATGCTAATGCTTCTGCAGTTAACTGGCCGAGTTGAACCAAAAAGAAGGTGGTCCGATGGTATTCATCAAGCAGTAGAAGCAAAAGAAGGCCTCAAAATTCAGGTCAGTATTGACCTATTCATTGCTGATACACTGATTAATTTTGTAATTTTTTGAAAGTTTATGATAATTCTCATGTCCAATGCTAATTTCAATTTCATCAGGCAGATTCAGTAATCGTGGCTCAGATTACATATCAATCTTTGTTTAAGCTTTATCCTAAGCTTTCTGGGATGACAGGGACAGCTAAAACAGAGGTACAGCCAAATTGTTTCTATTTAACTATTTCCTAGGTTATTTCTTACTTTTTGTCATTTGTGCTCAAATGGCATGATGTTGATTTTACAGGAAAAGGAATTTCTGAAGATGTTTAAGATGCCAGTTATTGAAGTGCCCACAAATCTGCCAAATATACGGGTGGACTTGCCTATCCAAGCTTTTGCAGTAAGGATTGTCATGATTAGTGCATAAAATGATATGCAGTTTCTGTTTTACGTGACAAAAAAAATCGATGATGTACATAATTGCTCTTTGTAGACTGCAAGAGGTAAATGGCAATATGTGCGGGCAGAGGTAGAGTCCATGTTTCATTTGGGTCGCCCAGTTTTAGTTGGCACCACAAGGTGAACTTCCTAATAGCAAAATCCGTTTTGTTGCAACCCAGAATAATATGATCATGACTGCATGAAATAACACCAAGCTTACTTTATGAACTATGATTATTAGATTCCTGCACCTGAATTCTGAACCGTGGAATATTTTGATGATGTACCTTTTTAGTAAAAGTGATGTAGTTGCTTCTGTTCACCTGTTGTAACTTGTTTTTATGTAGTTGGAATTCCGAATAAATAGTTGCGTAGAGCAAACAATTTTTACAGCATTGTCTTATCTCTTAAGACAGATATGAGTTGATGGGTGGGATGTGTGAGTGCAGACCCTATATTTAAAATTGTAGAATAAGAGAGATCCTGCCAATTCAATACAACCCTGATTAGCTTCTCTTATATGATAGGAATACAGGCCCAATAATTCTTAGTAGTTAGCATAGTATAGGCATTGAGCAAATTTTGTGAGGATGCAAGTTGCTCCCATATTTGTTAGTTGCTTGTGTACTTGTCTGTAATCTTGTTTGGAACTAATAGTTTATATACCTGTTGCAGCATTGAGAGTTCAGAGTACTTGTCAGATCTTCTTAGAGATTGGAATATTCCTCACAACGTCCTTAATGCGAGGCCAAAGGTTTGATATCATTTTTTTAGTTCAACTTATTCCTCCTTATCTATAGCTAATCACATCATTCTCAACAGTATGCTGCAAGAGAGGCTGAAATTGTTGCACAAGCCGGAAGGAAACATGCTATTACAATTTCAACTAACATGGCTGGCAGAGGAACAGATATTATTTTAGGTGGTAACCCTAAGGTTAGTTATCCATATTTTTAGTATCTTATCTTTGCATTTTATTATATCTAAAAACTACTAAGAACATTATCTTTGTGGACTGATATTTTTATTCTTACTAGATGCTTGCGAAAGAAATTATAGAAGATAATGTACTTCCATTTCTTACCCATGAACCCCCAGACATTGAAACCTTAGGCGAATCGACATCCCACAAGGTGGTTCACTTAGAGCTTACTCCATCTAAAAACTTCACTGGTGTTTCACATCGTTTCCCTTTACTTTCTGTAGGGTCTCTCCAAGATTAAACTTGGGCCATCATCACTAGCCCTTCTTGCTAAAACTGCAATCATAGGTAAGTATTGAAGTATCAATGATTGCATATTATAGAATTTCTAGAAAACTATTATTTTTTTGTTTGGCTCACCCTTCCTTATTACTTGTAGCGAAATATGTTCAGAAAAGTGAAAAAAATGAATGGCCTTTTCAGAAGGCAAAATCTACTATTGCGGAGTCTGTAGAAATGAGTCATACAGTTGGGATGGAGAAATTGCAAGATCGCTTGGCCGAAGAGTCTGAGATGTATCCTCTTTGTGATACAATAGGACTTGCTTATCTTACTGTCTTGAGGGATTGTGAAATTCATTGTTCTGCTGAAGGTGCTGAGGTGAAGGCATTAGGGGGGCTCCATGTCTTGGGAACTTCTTTGCATGAATCACGCCGAATAGATAACCAAGTAAGGGGATACTTGCTACTTGTGATAACTTTTTGTGTCACATGAAACCCTATGATTCAAGTGATTTGAAACAATTTCAAATTTAGTAAATTGGCATTGAACTGCAAATAAAACATGTTGAGATCACATAATGCTTCTCTCTTCATTTCCTTTTTATAGGTTGGTGGCGAACTTGTGTTCTTGTTTTGCTATTATCTCCCCTTTGACTAGTCTGTAGTTTCCTGCGAATGTGTCACATGCAAAACTTGTTCTTTTGATACAATCTTAGTCTTCTAAGGCTCGTGGTATGACCCTGAGTTATGAATAGTTTACTGCTACAGTATCATTAAATCTTTTTGTTTTTCCCCTAGTTACGTGGCAGAGCTGGCAGACAAGGTGATCCTGGGTCAACGAGGTTTATGGTTAGGTATGTTTGTTCCTGAACATAATATTTATCACTTACAAGTTTTGGCATATATTGTCTGATCTTATCTATTCACTTGAAGCTAACTACTGATTGGTTAACCAGCCTACAAGATGAAATGTTCCGGAAATTCAATTTGGACACTGAATGGGCTGTGAGACTTATATCAAGGATAACAAATGATGAAGATATAGTTATTGAGAGCAATGCTGTTGTAAAACAGGTCATACTGCCTTTTTCTTGCCATGCCGAACGTTAGCAATTCAGCAGTTCTTTTGTTTTCACATAGCATTCCTTTTCAAATGCAGCTTCTAGGTCTTCAAATCAATGCAGAGAAGTATTATTTTAGCATAAGGAAGTGTCTAGTTGAGTTTGATGAAGTCTTGGAGGTATATAATTATTCCCAGTCAACATACTTCTCCCTACTTTATACCCAATTCTACTGGTTGAACTCTCTGTTATTTTAATGGTCACCACACAGTACTGTTAATGTGAATGCCCCATATCAACTGTGCTGAGTGCTACTATCTAATCTAGAATTCTCGACAACTGTTATGCTTTTCATTATGCCTATTCCAATCAACATTACTTGGCTAAGTTCTTAACAACCAGATCATGTATTTTTTTCTTTTTATTGCAGTTTTACTTATTAACAGGGCACTGTTTATATTGTTGATAGGTCCAAAGAAAGCATGTTTATAACCTTAGACAGGTGATATTATCAGGTTACTCTGAAAACTTCAGTGAGCAAATCTTTCAGTAAGTTTACCTTCTCTTATTAGATTCAAAATGTAGTTAAATAAAATGATCAACTGAGAGCTAGAGACATTCAGACATATTCTAACACGTTCATTCTCTTGGATCAACGCCACAGGATAGAGAATACTCCCTCCATTTTCATTTATTTGACGTTAGTTAGTTCAATTTTGAACCAAGCAACGTCAAATAAGAAAACAGAGGGAGTATATTTTTAAGGGTATAGCTAGATATGTTTCAGAAGCACGTTATTGACTGAGATGATGATATGTTATTCTATTAGACTGTTGGTGTTCTAATTATCATGCACAATGTGATGATTTTCAAATGTGAACATACTCAAGAGTTGAAAAATAATTTATCATGTACATGTTGCTTATTGTTGCTCTAACATTTTTGCTTGCATGCGACTGTTGTCTTGATGAATATCACTTACATGCCTTCACTTGAAATACTTGTAGGTACATGCAAGCTGTAGCTGATGATATTATCTTGGGACATGTTGACCCCCAGAAGGTACTTCAGCAGATCTGATTCTTAAGTTTCTTTCTTGATGCTTATTTTTGGTTCTATATCAGTTGTTCACCTTACCTTTTCTTTCAGCCTCCTAACACGTGGAAGTTGGCAAATCTTTTGGACGAGTTTGTCAGTCTAGGGGGAAGGTTACTTGATGGTAATACACAAATGATGTTTAGTCCCTGCTAATCTTCAGTAGATATCCTGATCTTGAGATGTTTTGCAGAACCATTCAAGGAAATTCAAGAGGAAGACGTACTATCATCACTTGAGCAAATTCATGGACGTGGTCCTGTGAATGTTGATAATTTTACTCTCCCAAATATGCCAGTGTCACCTAATTCATTCCGAGGAATCCGGAAGAGAACATCTTCAATGATGCGGTGGTTTGCCATTTGTGTTGATGATGCATCGAAGTGAGTTTTTCATAATGTTCCCTTTATGCTTTTCCTTGATGTATAGTTTCACATCCGTCTGCAGTTACTGATAATTTTTCTATACTGTGACAAACACCAGGAAAGGGAGATACACATACATTGTCAATATGCTTCGCAAATATTTTGGAGATTTTCTAATAGCTACATACTTGGATGCTGTGCAAGAGTCCCGTTATGATGATGCATACGTTTGGGAAATTGAGGTTTGCTTCCATCACTAATTTGTTTATGCAGTCTTGTTGGAGATAAAACCCAACTTAACCCTGTGTATTGTGAAGGCCAAGTTCATATACAGTATTGAGCATTTTGCAATCAACGGATTGTTCTAGGCAGCATATTATTCTATGTTCATAATGTTCATTTTTATGGCCTAATGCATATTGTTAATTCTACAAACTAATATGTGATTAAAATAAAAATAAAAAGAACCTCCACCTATGGGGTAAGGGTAATGTGAACTACGGGGAAGTACGGTATTTGTCGACAAGTTCTTTGCCTTGTCATGCCTGTAATCTTTTTCTGTAGTCAAAGCATATTTATTGTTCATTATCTTCAATATTGTTGAATTGCAGAGGGAAATACTTCTGAAGACTCTTGATACTCTGTGGAAGGACCATTTGGTGAACATGAACAAGCTTAGTTCGGCGGTAGCTTCAATATGTTCCTTTAAATTTGTGATTAACTCTTCTGTTGTCAACTTTCTGGTGTTGACTTGATTTTGATTTTTTTTCTAGGTGAATGTTCGGAGCTTTGGACATAGAAACCCTTTAGAAGAATATAAGATTGATGGTTGTCGGTTCTTCATCTCGATGTTGAGTGCCACGAGACGATTGACAGTGGAATCACTACTCCATTACTGGTCATCTCCAATGAAGTCTGAGGAAATCTTCAATACAGGTGATAAATAGCCAAAGATACCATCAGATAATATATAAAGTCCGCAAGAGAGTGCCCACCAGATACTCCTGAAATTCTGATGCATGAATCCTCATCGTATGGAATGTGTGATTTTTGCCAAAATCACCTCCATGATTCATGAAAGCTTGTATGGACAGCTTGACTCATGTGCCAGTCACATTGCGCTTTCACATGGTGTAGCATTCCCCAGGAGTCCAGTCGTCTTGGTAGGTTAGGTATTAACGTTATTCTATCAGAATTACAAAGCAATAGCACTGCATGACATAGAATTAGAAGTTGTGTTCACTCTGTAAAAACAAGAACTTGATATGAAATAGCTTTTATGCTAATGCTAGCTGCAAAGCCTGTACAGATTTGGCTTGCGCTCACATCTTGATGCAAAAGAGTGGGATTGTTCGTCAACAAGGCAGTAGTATTCTCTAATTTACAAGTACATATTCATTATTGTCCAAACTGTATTATCCTTATCATTACGGTTATCCCCACAAGTCCACTTTTGTACTTTAGCTGTGAGTGAAATGTGTACCGACCGTGTCTGAATTTCAGCTTTCCATGTACTGAGCACTTGAGACCTCTCATTTGCTCTCACCTCGCTCTTGTCAAATGGACTGCATGTGGAATCTCTTACTTGTGGACAATGAATTCTTGCTCCTTCATGTGCTAGTGGCAGCATTTGACATTTGAGTGGTTGTTGCCTTTACATCATGATGATAGGTCAATCGATTGAGTTCTGCATGCCATGTTTTCACATTTGCAAAATACCTTCCCAACCCTTTATTTGAGATCGATGCACAAGATGCGTATTTCCATTTGCTTGTGTGTTTGTGTTATTAGTAGTATTATTAGTATGGTCATTACTATTATACTATTGCACTAAGTTCATTTTAAAGTTTAAATACTGAGTCCATTTTTTTTTGTTTAGTTCATGCCATTCCATTGCTACAACTTGATGAGCCAAGATGATTTTAAGCCAGTGGGGATAAGATGCTACATTGCTGCTTGATGATGATGATGACCCATGCAACATGCAGTGCTATCGTGTGTGTTTCTTTTTGGATCTTTTTGGTGTAGCTATCAAAGAAACCAGCAGAAATCTTACACATAAAAAGTATAGTAGAGTATTTCACTTGCCTTTCGCGCGTTTATTTCGCGTGGGCGGCTTCTCTTAGGCTCCTCTCGTTTTTAAGCATTGCTTTCAACCACGCAAAGACCTCATTTTCTCTCAAGAAGGCCTGATATCATACTGATGATGTGCTGTTAAAATTATCGGGTTTGTTTGTTATACTTTTTGTCTCATCCAATTAAATGGAATGGTTAGGTGGTTTGAGATTTGGATGGATGACTTTCCTTGCTTGTGTCAGCATATCTAAGATGAATCATATAATGAATTGTTAATAATACACACTTTATCTCCTGTTATGTATATGTGTATTGATGAGTGAAAAAAAATATGGGTCATCATTGCTCAAACAAACAGCTGTGATGCAAGTTAACAACCAGGAAAGAAACTCAAGTGAGCGGAAAAGCACAATTGCCTAAGGTCTAAGCTACACATTTTTTTTGGTGGCATTTTATTCCCATCACCAACAAGAATGTGAAGAGGAACATGACAGCAGCTATTACCTCACTGGTAGGGAGTCAGCAGCATCCACAACATATATGATGGTATGATGTTGAGATTATAGAAGTTCCAAAGCACTGAAGGAGACTTCAAGTAGACTTTGACCAAGACCAGATCTCCATCATTGTAATTGTATATGTCCAAGCGTTGGGACTCAGGAGTACATGGCTATCAGGCCTCTTGACCGGGCGTTGCACTGTACTCAGCCGTGCCATTACCGATAAGGCAGATGCATTTTTTAAATTCTAATGGCATGACAAGCCACTTCATAAGCTTTCAAGCCAACCTCACTCTCACCAATCACAATATCCATGTCCATCTAGATGCAAATCATTCATGTATATTTTAATCATACATAATAATTGACATCGCCATATGTGGCGCCATTTGATTAGAGATCAACGGTGTGAATCGCATGTTTGGATGGTTGGATGGTGGAGGTCTACTCAGGTGGGATGAAAAACAGTTGAAAACGATATCATTTATTTGGACATGACTCTTGGTTAGTCCAGAATTTCTATATTTATCATTTTTATTATTTAGTGTCGTCAACCATATGAAGCTAAAATAATTAAATATATATATATAGCTAGGAACAAAAATAGTAAAAAATGATACTACTTTTACCAAAACTATACTTAGAATTTTTATCACCGTTTTCATCTATACTCATAGGAGATGAATTGATTGGAGCCTCTTTTACCCGTGATCTGAACCGTCCATCTGGGTTCTTAACCTGATCGAACTGCTCAGGTGCGGATTACCATCCTGACATGACACTGTTTTACTGGCCATTGAGGGTACAGACTAGCAGTAACTTCACTGTATTATTGTCCTAATGTTCATTAGTTAGTAGCAGTAATGCCTCAATCCAAGAAACATGCAAAATTGCTCGGATTTTTTCACTGTTTGGTACTGACTTTTGAAGCATAAATTGGCAGTCTTCGCCAAGGCATGGAACGAGATCGACCCATATAATAGGGAGGCATCAACAGCTTGGTTTTGAACGAAGACCATGACCACATCTACATCTGGTCAAAGCCTTTGAAATTCAGCAACATCATGTAGTTAGTGGTTGACAGTATGGGCCTTTGTCGACAATAGTTAATTTTCTACTCATAAATCACCCATGACATGAGTTCTCGGGACCCAAGTGTCATAGACGTACAGGGTGTCAAATCATCGAGTAATGCTATAAAGAGGGCAATGATCAATTCTTCCAAAATAAAAGGGGTGTCAAATTGGAAGATGCATGTCTTGTGGTTATTTTTCACCTCTCAACCATGTCATGTTCAATTTACTTTTCTAGTTTCTGTGGAGTTAATTACTTAACTACCAACAATGCAGGGGCATGTTTTAACCTCAGCAACAAAGTTTGTCATTTTGTAATAATTGATTGCCATACATCTTTACAATAAAATCACAGAAAAAAAAGCTCAGATATAGTTTCTGACATATCGAATTGTAAAAGACCCCCCTAAGAAATCTAATGGTGCTTGCAGTACACTCACCTTAAGAAACAATTTTATTGTCCATTTATTGCAAGCTAGTTACCTAGAGATATTTTTTTCTCTCTTTTATTCCCTATAAATATTCCAAAGGAAAATAGAAAGGACAACGATTTTGACCCTGAATATATGGCATGATAAAGAATATGCACCGCACTCTTGATGTGCTGTAATTACATGAGATCAACCTTAATTATTTTATTAATTCAGCTTGCCAAGAAAAAATAATTCAGTTTTTCACATCCACATGGCAGGAAAAAATAATTAAAGGAAACAGAAATAAAAGGGATAAGAAAGGAGAAAAAAAATGCTAGTAGGTCCAAAGAATTTAACATGATTCAATGCAGTAACTGTCAGCTACATGTCTTTGGTTCTTTAGCCTACCAGACGATTGATTCATCAAAGCACAGTGTATTCTAGAAGGTATAATTATATCACCCTATAATAATTGAAATAATTGAAGATATTATTTCACTGGAACAGGAGAGGGACCGGATCCATAATTCCACTTGGGTACACTGATTCAATTTTAGTTGAACATACAGAGGAGTTACACATAAAACATTGATCTACATCTATTTGGAGTTTAATTAGGCATCTCTCATGAAACAACTCAATTTTTACAGAAAAGGGAAAAGTTCAGACTCCAAATAGAGGCTATTTGTATTGCTTATGATCAAACAAACCATTTTTTAATACGGAAGTATCCACACCACTCTACACACTCTCTCCACGTACATATAACTACAAATACGCTTATAACATATACTCGAAGAGACAGAAACTAGTCGTATCATCACTAAAATTCTATTAAAATGTATATATATGTATATAATATTTGTTAACACTAGGATTTAAACCCTGGTGAATAGAATCGTGCATAATAACTCCACAACCGCTTCAACGATGCTTCATAGACATATCAATATTTTGAATCTAAGACCCGCAATGTTTGAGATGAAAATAAAATGACCCATTAGAAAAATTGAAAAAAAGGCTACATATACTTAAAAACGAGAAGAGATTTTAAACATGCAGTTCCCATAATTTCAAAAGATTTTAAATAAACAAGTTCTCAGAAATATAGTTTGTCCACTATGTCAACATTTATTTGATTGCCTATAACAATAAGTACTGCATCAGATGCAAATCCTAAAGATACCAATAAAATATATGCAGTGTCTTTTTTGAGCGTTTGTTCACACTCACCCAATGCAGAGCTGAGCCCAAACCGGATTTCATATTTTATTGACCTAACAGAAAGCAGTCCTTGTCGTTGATAAAAAACAAATGCTTAATTCAGAGATAGCATGTGGTGATTCTGACCCAATATTAAAAAAAGAGTCACTTGAGATAGAAAATGACGACTTTTCAAAAAGACACTCAAGATTTCTAAGTTCTTAGTTTTCACTGCATTAATATATACAAAATGTTGATTTCACCATGGAGGGTTTTCACGAAAGTGCCCAAAAAGGTAGCGATCTTCAAATCAAATAAAGAGGTTTGGGACCCCACCTTATTACCCTTTTTTAGTGCATGCACATGTAAAGGTCAAATTACTCTCAATAGAAGTGCAAATTTACTAGCTAGCCTTTGTTAAGATAATGTTGGTAAGTATAAGGTCTGATGGCCACTTAATCTCCACTACAGATACAAGCCAGTTTGCGTGCACACACATGAAGATTATTACTGCATGCGCAAAATAAAATGTTGAAAGCAACTCGAGGACAGTACACACCAATAGGCATTATAATATATCAATATTTTCATCATGTACCTCTGATGGAATGAAATGCATAAACTTCTTACGTGGGTGGCCTCTGGTGACAAAAATGTCAAATTTCTTGTGGTGTTTTCATTTATTTTGAATAGATCACTTTTGCTCTAGGAAGACCAACTATACCCTCCAAACCACTAACGAAAATGTGGAAGTGTGCATTGCATATGCTCATATTTACTTCGATGGATGCTTTGACATTGCAAAAGAAGCTGAGAATTCTAACATGAGATCGTCCTCAACCCTGGCAACACAAATTGCAAATTTGGACGAGAAGTTGAGATGCCAAACAATTTCTTGCAAAACACGAAATAAACCGGAAAAATAAAATCTATACCACTAGACGTTAAACAACTCATCATCGTATCGTAATACAATAGAGCAAAGGGCAAATGTGCAGCAGACGGAGTATAGTGTAGGCCATATTTGAATTGCATAAGGAAACACTAGTCATTACTATTTACTATACTAATTGAGAGTAGTATGCTGGGTACTAATTGACATGACATGATTTAGACCATTACTTTTTCCTCAAGACTGCAGAACTAAAACTCGACAAGTTCCCTGATGCAAAATCCACCGAATTATTTGACCAAAATGGTACTAGAACCACAGTTGTTTTCAAAAGAAAAAAAAAGAAATGGTATAATCAAAGTGGTCATGAGCCCATCTCCCATGTTTGCCCCCACACTCCAAGAGGACGAGGAGAACGCCGAATTAAACTTGATCACTTCATCCATCTCTCTCTGTCTTAAGTCTCAAAGCTTCTCTCTCTAGCCTCATTTCTGGGAAGCTCACTGCCCACCAGCCATGGAAGATGCCAGGGGAGAAGAAGAAAATTCGATGTAAGTTCCTCCTCACTCCAAAGCTCCCTTTTTTTCCATGGCTTTTCTTCCTTCTTCGCGTATAAATACCTTCTTGCATCAAACCGCGCGAAAAAGCTTCCTCCTTTAGCTCCTTTTCGCGCCCAATTTGAGAACAAAGAAAATGGTGGAATCCAAGAAGCTGAAATGCTTCTTCTCCCCCTTGTAAGGTTCGAGACCAGCCATGTCCTCGGCGCTCTGCTGGCCTCCTCGCCGCTGCTGGCGCGGGCGTGGGACCGGTGCGCGGCCGCGGCCGACGGCGGCGCCTCCTCGCTGGGGTTCGTGCACGGCGGCGGCGGGGAAGGGGAGCCGATGTACGTGGCGTTCTCCGGGGTGCAGGCGGCGCTGTCCGTGGCGGGCGCGGCGGTGGCCGGTTGCGGCGGCGCCGAGCTATTCAAGCCGGTAGGCCTCCGCGCGGACTCTGCCGGGCGGTTCTTCGCGCCGCTGGTCGCCGCCGAGCCGGAGGACGCCGCCGGGGAGCCGGTCGCCGTGCAGGCGCTGGCGCTGGAGGGGTTCTTGAGGCTGTGCGGCTCCCCTGAATTCAAGGTAATTGACCAATTACCTGAAAATATCTCGAAATAATCACCATCTGATTGTGCATTTAAGCTCGCTAATTACTCCTCCTAATTTAGTGCTTTCTTTGATTTTCGGCTGTGATGATCTGATATTTTTCTTTGAAATTAATTTGAGTACAAGTTATGGTGATGTTGATGCGTCTGTCTTTAGTTGGTTGCCATGTCCTTATGTTTAGACTTCAGCATATGAGGCTTGAGAGAGGCCGTACTGTGATTTTTTGTTTTATTATTGTGAAGTCAATGATTCTGTTTATGCAATATATAATTAAGAGTCTAATTGGGCAAGGAATCTCAACAACTCGAGCAATCTTCAGTGAAAATAATAAATAATGGTTACTGTGCCGTGCTGCCATGTGAGGATTGAGTGAGTGACTTGTACCCTTTTGTTTCCTCTTCCTTAGGCTAGTTTGTAAAGCTGTAATTTTTCTGATTCTTGCGAGAGTTAAACCGATCTCTTACAAAATACCATGAAATTCACGCATTCCTCATTCTGCTAGTTTTATTTTTTTTACTCCTGTCTCTTGTATTGCCATCTGAAGCCTTTTGTTTTGTGGTTGACCACTTTATTCAGTATCTATTTTCCTCTGTCACCGATTTGTTTGATCAAATTTGTCCCTTTGACAGTATAGTTTTTATACTTATCTCAGAGCTCATAGGACGTGTACATGTGTTGTAAAGTGTACAATCCCTATGAAACTAGGCCGACGACCCAGAGCACAGATGCTATGCACCTGTCCTTTCGTGTCAACTGAAACAAAAAGTACGGCACAAATGGCACATTGGCACGTTTGGCAGCACACTGAAATGTTTTTCTTGCTGTTGCTCTCTTGTTGTCACCTTCGTTTGATCCACTTGTGGTGGCCCATGGGTGACAGACGATGATTAAGCATGCTGAATGCAATGCATGATTGAGAGAGTGGCCACTGACAACATAATGTGTGTAGAGCTCTGAGCATAATGTTTTTAGCCGGGCAGATCCGAGCAAATTCAGTGCTGGCATGTGAAAAATGGGGATCCATGATGTGTCGTTATCTTCAGATGCTAATAACAAAACGGTTGATTATTGACGAGTAGTTGTGGACATACTTGTTTTTTTAATGGTAATTTAGATTTAAGCCTGTTTTTGATAGATGTACTTTTCCTATGCACCCCAGAGATAGACAAACTTGGATATGCAAGAAGCTTCCAATATAGAGAGTAGAGTGATTTCAGTTGATCCTTGAATTCTTTAAACTTTTTAGTTGGCTGTCAGACATATCACCTTAATATCACTCTTTGAGTAAACTGAAGATTAGAAGCTTCAGCATTTGTTGATCTTTTCTGTCATGTTACACAACAATTGTGTACAGTAATGCTTTTCTGGTCGTCATGAGTCGAAGCTATCTTGATGGTGCACCTTTTTTTGGACCAAGAAAACTGATCAGATCACTTACTAATTGTATTAATTGTATGGCATTGGTTACACTGCAGGTGCTGCTGAACCAGATCAGAGGCAAAGCAGTAGTGTTCACTGGCCACTCCCTCGGTGGCGCCATTGCCGCCCTAGTGGCGCTGCACTACCTTTGCACATCATCGTCAAGCTCAGCATGTGGCCCTGCTCCTGCAGTGCTATGCGTCACATTTGGTAGCCCGCTGCTTGGCAACGAGGCCCTGTCCAGGGCTATCCTGCGTGAGCGGTGGGCCGGCAACTTTTGCCACGTGGTCTCACAGCGCGACGTCGCCCCAAGGCTCCTCTTCTGCCCACTCGACGTCGTCCCAGCATACGTTGTGGTCGGGTTGCAGCTGCATCAGTTGCCGGCGCGCGCACGCCGTGCAGCCGGTGTGGTGGCCACGGTCACTGCGCGCATGGCTGACACCAACCAGGAGTCACTGCGGCAGCTGATCCTGGAGCACGCCGGTGCAGCAGCGATCGAGCAGAAGCTTGCGGCTCCAGAGATACGCGGCGGGAGCCCATACCGGCCTTTCGGGGCATATGTCCTGTGCTCCCCGGATGGCGCGGCATGCGTCGACAACCTGACAGCAACGGTTCAGATGCTGTATGCAACATTTGCGGCGCAGTGTGCTCCAGAGACAGGCGCGGTGTCACCGGAGTCTGCACACTCCTGCTACGGCGACCTCGTGCTGAGCATGCCGCACCAATTGCTGCTCAAGCGGCGCCTGGGTGCCACAGCCACCGCCCCTGCTGCGTCCAACTACGATGTTGGCATCTCCCTTGCACTGGAGGCGTCAGGCATCACAGGTGAAACTACCGAGGCAACACCGGCGCGGCAGTGGCTCAAGACGTCGAAGCGCGTGGGCCGGAGCCCGAGCCTGAACTGCGCCAGCCTTGCGACGCGGTTGGGACGGATCACGCCATGCCGTGCGCAGATCGAGTGGTACAAGGCATCATTCGACGCCAACGCCGGCTATTACGACGCGTTCAAGCAACGACTATCGCCTAAGAAGTTCAGCAAGGCCAACATGTACCGCATCAAGCTCGCTCAGTTCTGGGACGGTGTCCTTGCCATGCTTGACACCAGCCAGCTCCCCTATGACTTCCACCGCCGTGCCAAGTGGGTCAACGCTGCCCGCTTCTACCAGCTCCTTGTTGAGCCGCTTGACATTGCTGACTACCACCGGAACAACCTACACCGCACACGCGGCTCCTACATCACTCATGGCCGGGAGAGAAGGTAGCAGCAGTACTAGCACAGAACCACCATTGTTAATTCTAGATGATCCATGGACTCCATGAGGCTTATGCATTGTCTGCACTCTATAGGTATGAGCTGTTTGACAAGTGGTGGAACCAGAAGGGCTGCACGGGTGTCGGCACTGGCGACACCTCAGTCACCACGGCAGCGAGGAGGAGCAAGTTCGCTGGGCTAACACAGGACCCGTGCTTCTGGGCGAGGGTGGAGGAGGCGCGGGAGCAGACAGAGAGTGCCAAGAGCGAACGTGACATGACAGTGCTGGCGATGATGCTGGAGCGCCTACACAAGTTTGAGCGTTACTCCAGCAAGCTGGTGGAGAACAAGGAGGTTTCCGTCGACGTTGTCGCGCCACACTCAAGCTACTCCCTGTGGGTGACCGACTGGAATGGGCTCAAGCTCCGGGAAGAAGTTAGGACAATATTGTTTCAATTTTTAAGTTGAAACACCTTAAGCAAATTTAATTAATTAGTTTGTTGAGCATTTATCATCTAGTTTAGACATAGATGAATGAATGTTAGCAACATAGTATAGGTGATTGTAAATATACTTAGTCTTGTAGAGGCACTACATTATGATGTATCTGCTGTTCTTCATGTTGAAATTTGCGATACCTTGGAGCTGATTCACTTATCTTTCTTCTGTCAAGAGTTTGCTTCAACCAAACATGTACGACTCTATGCATATTTTGTTGTTATGGGTATCACCAAATGTACATAGTTTGATGACAGAGACCTGTTGGGTATCACCAAACCTGTATGACTCTATGCATCTTGTAGGTTTTCTGACTTGTGACCAAGAAAATTATGTGTGGGGTTGGATTCTTCTTTCTTCAGGTTGAGCCACTGGTGACTAGTATGACCAAGCAAAAGGTCTGCTTCCCTGATTTGATCTTCCAATTCTTTGAGGAGTTTGGTTTGCATTCTCCAATTTCATAATGATTATAGTCCCAGTCTGAATTGTGGAAAATGATCCAACCCCAGAGACCCTTTGAAATCGACCCAGGAATCGCGATCTAAATATATATATTTTTGTTTCCATCTGCGAGTTTGGCATGTAAAAATTTCAATTATGCAGCAGAAGTTTGTGGATGTCTCATCAACAGTTCAAAAGTTCTGCCTTATCTCGTCCAGAATTTCAGATATAGTGAACGGAATCTAAGGAGTTGAATTGCTCACAGCTTGTTGTCTTCACGCGCCGTCGACATCCTTGGTGGCGCCGAGCAAAGCGGCTCCTCTAGTCCACACCCACGCGTCGGCGTTTCGCGGCTCGTCCGGGACGGCTGTCGCAGTGCCGCTGATCGAGACCACGAGTAAATATGCGTCATCATCTCAGGGGGGTTGCCGGATCCAGTGGCCGTGGCCGGCGGCGCCGCGGCGGCGAGGGCTTGCCGGAGCACTGGCCATGAAATCGCTCGAAAGAAAGGACGGGACAGAAGAGGCATGAAATTTAGCAGTTTTTGCAGGGTCTATGATATAAATAAGCATGTCCATCTTCAATCCATGCCGGACGATCGTAATCCGACGGCTAGCGTGGGCACGAGTATACAAACACCGGATTTATGCAAGTAGCCCCCTGTTTCGGACAGTTCACAATTGTGCAGAACACACCCTATTTTGGAAACAAATTAATCCAATTCCCTCTTAAAAATAAGATCTAGGAGAGAAGTGAAAAAAATATCAATGTGAATTGCCATAATTTATTCAGTTTCTTTATTTCTATTGTTTATTATTAATTGGTATGTTGATGTCATCATTATTTATTTGTGTAAACTCCACATAGGAGTCAGGAAATTAAATACCATCCTAATTTAGACTCGTGATAAAATATAAATGGTTTTGAAAGTTGGGTGACCGACACTAAATGGTTTCGTAGGTAAGGGATCAAAATTAGATTAAGGTCATACAACATATAGACTTTTCTTAATCAAAACTGCAAATAGTACAAAGCATATAAAATCATATTCCCTAGCAAATATATATTGCACCTTATGTTTACCATTGTTATACAATATATATTGCTCTGGCGTGGCGACATATATCCAACTCTGCTATGCCAGCTGGAACCTCACTGATCCTTCAATGGACAGGCCTCCCTCTTACTGAATATCATAGTGTGCCTGCCAGATTCGCCAAAGATAGTGAATCAGGCTCCTCAGAAAAAAAAGGAATTCAGACATAATAGTAGCTAATCTGGGTTTGATACTCTGATCACTTCGAACATTTACTCATCAGAAAACGCCTACTGTTGTTTTATGGTTTAGTTGTTAACATGTTAGTTCCCTAATTCAGACATAATAGTAATACTAGGGAGGGAGCATTCTCTAGTCTATGTTAGTGATAAAACAAAGCATTGAGGTAAAAATTTGTCAATAAGGTAACAGACACCTAAAAAATATCAGGGAGAAGACAATATGCATATTTTGAGAACATATTTGTTTTGGGTTATAAGTATGGATATACGTTTAACTTTTAAAAAAAAATCAAAACATGATATAATATAAAACAAAGAGAGCAACAAGTGAATCAAACGCATATCTATTTCGGTGTGCCGTATGAAGCGGAGTGGAAAGTTGGGGCTTGGACACGTGGTCGGGCGACCGAGCCTCGACTCTCTATGAGCCTATCTCGTCAAGCACAAACCAACAGTGCAAGCGTCCAATTGTCCCGCCGTGCACGCGCGCGCGCGCCGCCGCCGCGTCGCATTCGTGCTGGAAAATTCCCATGCTTTCACGCTAGCTAACTGGATGCGTTCTCAGTGTCAGTGCTCACTTTACACTCTGCAAGATTACTTACTGCTG
Source organism: Oryza coarctata (assembly GCA_030770085.1). Taxonomy (NCBI): domain Eukaryota; kingdom Viridiplantae; phylum Streptophyta; class Magnoliopsida; order Poales; family Poaceae; genus Oryza; species Oryza coarctata. Next base: position 3,210,186 of record CM061483.1, read on the forward strand.
ATCATAGCAACACGCGTGCATGTTCTTTTGATTTGCAGAGAATTTGATGGGAAGAGACGATCGAATCCTGCTACTCGCATAACGATTATCACCTAGCACTGGCTCTGGCTGCTACTAGCAGCAACACACGAATATAAAATGGCCAGCGAATTATTAACCACTACCAAGTCACATGCATATTGATCGATCGATGGCACGTGATGATGTTGCCGGGCCGGTCGGCCGGTAGTTCGGTGGATATGTTCGCAAAATCCCGTTGATCATCTCGTCATCGATCTTCTTCCTCAAGCCTCTCTCTCGATCGAGTTGCAACGTCCATGACTACCAGGAGTCCAGGATGCATGGACGCCTGTGTGTTTTTTTTTTCCGCTTTCTTTTCACCCTATCGCTCATTCTTTGGAAAGTAAGATTATACCGATCAAATCAAACTCAATTGATCTATTATTGATATGAGAATGAAGCAGCTAACAGCACGGTATGCTTGCTTCAACTTCGATTGATATAACTAATAATTGAGGGAATAACATATCTAACTTATTTTTTTCTGTTTAGCGAAACAATTATTGACCATTCTCCTTTCACGTTATTTCCATTTTTCCAATTTGGAATTAGTACATTTGTCTCCGCTAGGAGATAAAATTGGCGTTCGTAACTTACATATATTTAACGCACGTCTTATCTAAAGACTGAATTATCGTATAGGTGTCTTGTTGTTAATGTATATATTGAGAATAATTAATTGGTGGTTTAGATTGAATAATGCATATACATTTTTTTATAAAGTGAATACATTTAAATGATAACCATAGATTTGTCTCGGGAAATATATACTTCCATAGTGTGTTATGACTTTATCCCATGTGTAGGAAACTTATATTCAAATCAAGTTGCATTTTCGTATATGTCCAAAAAAGAACACCATTTTCTTAAGCAGGATGGCAGGAGCTCTGCTTGTTATTATATTAAGCATGAGAGAGAAAAAAACCATTTTATCTGTGGACAAAAGAACAAGATGCCAACCTTGAACACTTTCAATTTTAGTCAAATTTAGGTAGATGAGGTTCTAACTTGCAAGCGATGTGGCGAATCCATCGTAACAAAAACTAAAAGAACCAGTAGCTAGCTAGCTAGCTAGTGGTCTAACACCTATGATTAAATGAACCTTACAAAGCTCCATTTTTGCTAGCTTTCTATGGGCACTGTGATCAACCTAGCTAGCATATATGCTACATTTTGACGAGTTGCCACGTCGATATATATGCTTTCTTTGCTTTATAGCGAGAAGATATTTGCGTACGTCCAATATGTAATTAACTGGTGTATTATTGCACCTCAAAATCACTTTGTTCCCTCCTTAAACTCCCATTACTTTCACCTGTGTCGCCAAATTTATCATCGAGATTCGGCTTAATATCAACATAAATTTCTCACTTTAACTCAAACACTGATAATTAATACAGCCTCTAACCGAGAAAAAACCTATATATAGATTCAACTTCATTCCAATTTGACATTCTTAATTCAACTCAACGGGAAAAACATGCAACTCAAAATTTGTTTAACAGGCTAATATAAGCAGGAATGCACTCTGAAAATTGCCCAGTGCACAGTTGTACTTGTACAAATTGGGATTTTGCAAGCACATCTACAATGTACCTGGTAGGAAAATTCATACAGTATCTGTCCAAGTTTGCTTGGTGGAATATATACATTAGATGGCAAAATGGTGGTGTGTATGGCTAAGTCACCATATGTACTTGTTGCTCCGTGCACGAACAAGTAGTCTACGGCGAGAAGGACGGTCACCTAGAAAAATTCCTCACTCGCTGGTTTAATTGTACATACATAAATGTTCTACAATGAAGAAAATTTAAAGCATACGAGGATAAAGGGCACGATTGTCCACATGTATATTATATGCACACACCTGCACCCTCCCAATATAGATAATTTTCTAAAATTATATATGATCCATTTAACATGAGTGAGAAAAATACATATTCTTTGCATCATTAATTCTACATTTTGGGTTTGTTTATTTTGCTAGAATTTTTTTTGTTGAATTTCGAACCATAGGTTGTTTAGAAATTCTCTCATAGTATGATCTAGAACTACAAGGATTCTTATTTATTATTTATTACAAGAGGGAAAATGTAATGAATTATAAATCGTTGCAATATGATATAATACTGCCATGAGAAAAAAATTATGGCAAAAAATACATATCTTATTGCAATGAATAACTGCATGTTGCAGCAGACTATTGCCACACAGCACAAATCGTTGCATATTAGCTGTAGTAGGTATTGTTGCAATATCAACATTTTATCCGTGACAGTCAAAAAAAAGTCGCTGTAATAGACGTTACCATAGTGTTTATTGCAATGGTCAACAACGTATCTGATATCATTGCAATAGGCATGTATTACAACGAATACAAGCTTATTGCTTTGTTTCATATTACAATATGTTTAACTTTTTCAATTCAACGTTTAATTAAATTTATAATAAAATCTAGCATCAAATCAATTTTATTAAATCTAATATTGAATATATTTTTAAATATATTTATTTTGTACTAAAATTATTGTTATTTTTTCTACAAAATTAGAAAGTTTAACTTTTAAAAAACTCAAAACGTATTGTAATAGGGAACAGAGGTAGTAGCTAGAGATCATATCCTAGACAAATTCTTACACTATACTGAGTACCTAACACAATACAACTCGATAAACCACAATCTCTTTATGAGAAAAATTCTTAAAACAGGCTAAGAGTTTTGTGCATATCTATCTATCCGGATTGGAGATGACAAGATGGAGCATATATGCCACATCTTTACAAGTAGTTAGAGGAGCATTGCAATTAAACATCTATAATAATAAAAAATAATTTTTAGATGACTAATAAGATTAGTTAGCTTGAAAAATATCTTTTCAGGTGGGTCAACCAACATGAGCCGCTTGCGAAGAGTTTTTCAGCTCATTATTTTATATAATTTTAAATAATATTATAAATAAAAAAAGAGTTACTCAATGAATCGACTCAACTCAAACCAATTACTTCAAGTAACCCCGCCCCCGCCCCCACATTCAACCAAGTAGCATATCAGAGAATCAACATTCAACATTATCCAACATTGAGATTTAAAAAATATTGATTTAGAATCATAGAACATCCAAATTATATCACGGAATCACAAAATCAAGAACATGAATAAGAAAGCATCTCCACTCAGATGTTTTGCCTCCTTCCACTGACCTCTTCTATTTCGGTCGTTGGAAAGGGGGAGGAAGCTATCATCGTTGTCAAGTGGGCATCCTCCGAGCCACTACGTCGAGGAGAGGGAAGAGAGTTATCATTGTCATCGAGCAGTTTACTCTTAAGCTCGTGATAGTTAGATTTGGCCACCACTGAGCTCAAGGCAGCTAGATCTAGCCACCATGGAGCCATTGAATTGGAAAGAAGGGAGGGAGTCATCAAAGTGAAGGGCCAGCCAGGTCGTTGAACGGGGTCGTGACAACCAGATCTGACCACCCTGAGCTTGTGTTGGCCAGATCGAGCAACCACCGTGATCTATGTCGTCGAATTTATCGACCGACCACCGGAGAGAGGAGGAGGCAAGGCCACTGCAATGGAGAGAAAGAGGGGAGCAACGATGAAGAGGAGGAGGGGGCTATGTGACGAAGATGAGCAGAAAGGGAGGGGGCGGAGGTGGATAGGAGGGAGTCAAGGCCACTACGGAGAAGAGGAGGAAGGGAGTGGGTAGAGGTGGAGAGCAGGAGAAGAGTGCAGGGATGAGGAAGAGGGCTCGGTGTGTTTAAAAAATATTTTTCTTCACACAATAAAAATTATAAAAGAAGAAATTATAGAGTGGAAATATTACAGACAACGGCCACTTAGAAATATATGTTGCCGTGTTACTCAAGGTTGAGAAAGGCTCTTTATAGGCAGCCTGTGGAGCATATTCCCAAGAATGCTATATGTACTATCAGTGGTTCAAATGCTTCTTGCATTTTAATTTCTCTGCCCTTCTAGTTCTTGGTCGATATGCCGACCATGCATGCATGCTACACATAATACGACGACGGAGATAATGGCGTACGCGTGCACGTCCAAGATCTCCAAGATCTGACGGGAGCGATCATGCAAAACGGAGCTACTCCGTAGTTAACAGTGCTGTTCTGTCCGTTTAAAAAAAGGCTAGGTTTCTATCATTTAAAATTTTATCCTACAAAAATTTCATTTCTATGGATTATGGACATTAGGCAAAGACCGGCACATTTAATTAGAGCCTATAAAACACAACCAAGAGTATTAATGAGAAACACCGTATCTGAAATTTGCTAGAAATAAACTCTTTTATGATGCAGGGAGTACATGGCATGATCAGTGGATTGAAGGGGATAGGTCTGCTATAATTAAATTCAGGGGTTCTGAGTGGCTCTGTATTGTTCTATATTTTGTTTTTCTTTCTTAGGTCGATCTCTGGCTTGATAATTAATGTAGAAAAAGGCAAAGCTCCTACCTTTTTATATAAAAAAAACTTCAGGGGATAAGATCACTTAACCCTCACGACCGAAACTAGAGAGGGAAATAGAATAACATTCTAAAATAGAACAAACCGCATATAAAAAGGTTTCAGGAGGGCATCTTTAATTTGTGTGTACGTTTTAAACATTTTTGTTGGAGAACCTCTTAAACAGTTATGGGAATGCATCAATGGAGCTCCTACCTTTTCTACGTAAAGGCATCAACAGCAAACAAAATCATGTGCATTAGTTGTTGATGAACAAAGCTGGGCAACGAAAAAATGACCTAAAATGCTAACTGAGACCAAGCAAACCATATGCCGGAGCATACGCTGAGGCGGAGAACGCATTGAAAATGCAGAGCTTCAATTAAATCGTATTGAAAGTTTCGCATGGTGTCACGCCTATGCTTCGAATGAAAATGCAGACAGTGCAGTTCGTGGCAAGAGCTTCCCCATTTCTTCTCACAACATGGAATGTCTTATGCCATTTTGTCCTAAATTAATTAGCATGCAAAAAAAAAGCATGAGGGAAACAAATTTTGCCTTTATCTTCTTTTCCCCACAACATACATGCCTCTGGCAAGATCGGCAATTATCCAAATATCTATTTTTTGCAATAGTGGTTGGAGCCAGTGTCTACATCAAGCCTAGACAGCGATAATCTTTTATTAGCTACTAGTAATCTTTTGTGGTGGATTTTGGCGGATAAGCATGGTGTATATTACTATTGAGAGTAGGTAGCCAACTGACCAATCCGGGAGGTGGCTCTGCTACGGAATTGTAGTGCGTTTCATCAAATACATACCTCTGGCAGGAATAAGATTGGCAATTATCCATATATATATATATACATATATCTATTTTTGCAATAGTTGTTGGAGCTGGTGGCTACATCAAGCGCAGACAACGAAATTGAAGCTTTTATTAGCTACTAGTAATATTTTGTTGTGTTTTTTGGGGGATAACCATGGTGGATTTCAAACATGCATTGAGCAAGGAGAACCGCATGATCTGTCCGGAAGGTGGCTCCGCCGCTGCATTTCAATGTGTTTGAGCAAAATGTGACCCAATTAAGCATGTATCTCATGAGAAAAAAATACAATTTTACCTTATATATATATATATATGTTTCAATCAATTTATCCTTCCACATCAGCTCTAAATCATCCAAAAAATGTAACCATTCATCCTAAGCTAACACACCAAAAGATTATCTGAAAATAAAAAAGCCACACAAAAGGACATGTGGCCATGATCGCAGGATGCCCAGGTGCACTGCCATTTGCCCCCGGTGGCAGTGGAAGTGTCAGTTGAAGTTGGAAAGCAAGCATGATCACCTCCACTTCCTGCATGTCCACGCTGGAGGAAGACGAAGCAGCAGCAACCCTGCACGCCTCTCTCTCCTCACACCTCTCCTCTCTCTATATATATAGCTCTCGTCTTCTTCTTCCATCTCTCACTCACAAGCACAAGCCAAGCACAGCAACAGCACCATCACCTGCTAATTGTTCGACGAGCTTCTTGGCGAGCTAGAGCTAGAGCTAGAGCTAGAGGGCGAGTGAGAAAGATGGGGAAGGCGGCGGCGTTGGAGGTGTCGAAGGTTGAGGCCGGGAGAGGAGTCGGAGGGGAAGGGGAGTGGAGGGACGACGACGGGCGGCACCGGCGGACGGGGACAGTGTGGACGGCGAGCGCGCACATAATCACGGCGGTGATCGGCTCCGGCGTGCTGTCGCTGGCATGGGCGATCGCGCAGATTGGATGGGTGGCCGGCCCCGCCGTCATGCTGCTCTTCGCCTTCGTCATCTACTACACCTCCACGCTGCTCACCGAGTGCTACCGCTCCGGCGACCCCTGCTCCGGCAAGCGCAACTACACCTACATGGACGCCGTCCGCGCCAACCTTGGCGGCGCCAAGGTCCGCCTCTGCGGCGTCATCCAGTACGCCAACCTCTTCGGCGTCACCATCGGCTACACCATCGCCGCCTCCATCAGCATGCTGTAATCAATCTCACAAACAATTTCTTGATTCGATTTGATCCAAACTCCATTGCCATTCCTTAACTATTAGCTGTTTGGTCGATCGAGCAGGGCTATCAAGAGGGCAGATTGCTTCCACGAGAAGGGGCACAAGAACCCGTGCAGGATCTCGAGCAACCCGTACATGATCCTGTTCGGAGTCGTGCAGATCGTCTTCTCTCAGATCCCGGATTTTGATCAGATATGGTGGCTGTCCATCGTCGCCGCCATCATGTCCTTCACCTACTCCATCATCGGTCTCTCGCTCGGCATCGCGCAGACCGTCGCCAACGGCGGGTTCCAGGGCAGCCTCACCGGCATCAGCGTCGGCGCCGGCGTCACTTCCATGCAGAAGGTCTGGCGCAGCCTCCAGGCCTTCGGGGACATCGCCTTCGCGTACTCCTACTCCATCATCCTCATCGAGATCCAGGCAAGCCGACATTGCTGCATCCTCTGTTTTCAACTCTGTATCTTGGCTTCCTCTGTTTCCGTGTCCTAACAGAGTGTTCTTGTGGTGTCAGGACACGATCAAGGCGCCGCCACCGTCGGAGGCGAAGGTGATGATTAGGGCGACGATGGTGAGCGTGGCGACGACGACGGTGTTCTACATGTTGTGCGGGTTCATGGGGTACGCGGCGTTCGGGGACAAATCGCCGGACAACCTGCTCACCGGGTTCGGCTTCTACGAGCCGTTCTGGCTGCTCGACGTCGCCAACGCCGCCATCGTCGTGCACCTCGTCGGCGCCTACCAGGTGTTCTGCCAACCGATCTTTGCCTTCGTCGAGCGGTGGGCGGCGGAGACGTGGCCGGACAGCGGCTTCATCTCGCGGGAGCTCCGGGTGGGCCCCTTGGCGCTCAGCGTGTTCCGGCTCACGTGGCGCACGGCGTTCGTCTGCGTCACCACCGTCGTCTCCATGCTGCTCCCCTTCTTCGGCGACGTGGTGGGGCTCCTCGGCGCCGTCTCCTTCTGGCCGCTCACCGTCTACTTCCCCGTCGAGATGTACATCGTGCAGCGCGGCGTGCGACGGGGGAGCGCGCGGTGGCTCTGCCTCAAGATCCTCTGCGCCGCCGGCCTCGTCGTCTCCGTCGCCGCGGCGGCCGGGTCCATCGCCGACGTCGTCGACGCGCTCAAGGTGTACCGGCCGTTCAGCGGCTAGAGCATGCAACATGTGTACGTCGTGCGGGCTGATGGGCGGCAGGGCAACACACTGCCGCTGCCCGGTGGGGTAAAAATATATCTTTACTGAGCTTGTATCGCGTTTTGTCATGTAACACCTTGTAGATTCTTGTACTGTGAGTCCGACACTTACATACACCTCTTTTTTTTCTCATTATTCCAAATACGCCAAACTTATTACTGTAATTATAATGTGGACTCACGCTACCATCAATGATATGGTATATATATATATATATTTCATGTTTCGTTTATTAATATGGTAATATTTATGTCTTGAGAAAGTGTAAGTATATGTGTATGATGGGGAAAGCCAATTTACAATTCCTGTGCACGTACTCATCTCTTGACGGTCATAAAATTGAAACTTACTAGCATACATTACAATGTTACATGAAACTCTTCAGACATGCAAAACTAAATTCCATGTGCATATCCCGCACCAAGGAAACACAATTTTGGTTATGAATAGTATAGGTATAATTCATAACTAAATTTATTTATTTTGTTTCTCGTTGTAGATTAAATTTTAACTTGATCAAGATGGTAGGTGCTTACTATATCAATGTTGCAAATTTTCTCTTGGAATTTTCACGACTATCTTAAGTGATATTCAAGAAGTGTTAAGCAGTTGTAAAATTCCATTTCCTATGTATGATTCCTAGTAATAATCGGCCTGTTTTATGTTTATATTGGTTAAGGCACCGCTCGGAATTACATGTTGAGATGAAATACCTCTTCATTTTCTATAAATATTTTCTCAGAAAACTTTCTATCTAAAAGTTTCTTTTTTTTTTAATTTTGCAATACTACATCTCTCTAAAAAGATTTTATCCTTTCCTATTTCACACGCACTAATATACAATAAAAAAACTAAAATATTCTTCGCTTTGTTAAACTGCAATAGTGTCTTTTACTTTCTTAAATTTCAATGATTCTATCTCTCATTTTTTAAAACTAAAGACAAATAAAAATAATAAAGCTGGAAGTACTTATTTATTTATTTATTAAAATTAATTATTTACTAATAAAATATCTCGGTTTTACGTATTGCAAATTAGTTCAACCACAGGTCCCGCTGAACACAGCCTGCTAGTCACATTACTCCGACACCATAAATAAGTTGACCCTGTGATTATAGATCTTTATTTCACCGGAAAAGTAACATGTAACATGCCATTCGAAAGATAAAAATGATATATATATATATATATGGCAAAACGTGCCATAGTGTGTTGTGCACTGTTGTAAATATTGTGACATTTGAGGCTACTGATGATTGAAACTTGCATTAATTCTTACATTTGATGTTGTGAGTGTCAGTGAGACTATCGGTGAAGCTTACACTGCCATTTTCCTCATGGATATTAATATTAATTATTAAATATAGTGTTTCTTTTTAAGTATACCTACAACTACAACGATCTACTTACTTTAACCATATAATATTTAATAAGAAGTAGTTTAGTCTTTTCTCTTCGAACATTAATATATACTTAACAAAAAATACTTATTTTACGAAGTACATATCAATCAAAACAGCACATCTCACCAGCTGTCGAAACTTTTTACTCCTAGAACATCACTTGACAGGCCTCCACACATGACAAGTGACAATGTCAGGGAGCTGGCAGGCTATAATATTTTCGTACGCCTATATATATTTTCTAGACAAGTCTAGAGACGTACAAGCATCACATCATTACACCATGGCCACTGTACTGTCCAATAATTTGGAGAGGAATATCTTCATGATATGTGAAGGGGTGCATCCACTGTAGGTGGATTATGATATCTGATAGAGCCACGTTAATTCATGCAAACATTTTTTCTGTTCTCCCAAAAAGGAGATAAATCCTTTTTTTGCGGGGAACAAAAAGGAGATAGATCGATTGAAGGACAGGCACAACGAAGATAGGATTAGATTTCATGTGTATGCATTCATCCATGGTAGGAGGAGGGCCAAGGGGTGTCCATGGCAGTGTTCATCAGGGCCATACGTGTTGCTTTCTTTGATTTTGGCAGATGAGTTAAGGCTGTTTTTGGCCTGGGATCTTGGCAGATGCCAATAAGAATGGCTCACAAAAGATTAGAATATTGGCACTCCTGGTTGGATGCTTTTTCCCTTGCAATCTTGCTATGATATGATGGGTCATGAGGGAGTGATGGGCTGGTTTACTTTGCTCAGATTCATGACTGCTGGGCCTGGGAGCTAGAATTTTTTGCAAGTTAATAGAGTAAATAGAACGCGTGTAGGTGCCTTCGGAGAGAGTTGAAAGACCTCTCCATAGTTTATTAGCGTATTATTAATAAGTATTAGTTATAAAAAAACTTAAAAAATAAATTAATACGATTTTAAAGCAATTTTACTATATAATTTTTTATATAAAATATATTGTTTAACGGTTTGAAATATATAAGTAGAAAAAAAGTAGAAGTTAGAAACTGGATGCTGAACGCACTCTTATGTGGGGGCCTTACGTTGTTGCCATGGTGTATTTTTTTCTAGTATGAAAAATCAACACTTCCTCATGCATTGCATGGTCCACATCTCTATAACTGAATACAATTGATACTAATAGTTGTATGGATTTAGATAATGGTAACAGTTTAGCACACGCTATTAAGCACATAACCAATGAGTTTTAGTTTTTTTTTAAAAAAAGACAAGCTGCCGGAACAAACCAGGCCTCAACTTCCTTCTTTTGGAAAAAGTACAAATTACACCCTAAACTATAAAAGATATTTTACACCCTAACTTTTTTATATTGAAGGAATAACCCCCATGAGCATTGTTTGAGTGGTTTTGATTTAAGCTAAGTACATGTGGCATCAATATGGTACCCTAGTCAACAAAAATAATAATAATAAAATTGTAGGGCCCACCTATCACTCCTTTCTTGCTTCTCCTTCCCTTTCCCTCTTCCTCTCTCTAGCAACATTGCCAACCTTCCTGATGTAGATCGGTGTTGGTGGTTGCCGCCATGCTGCCACCTTCCCCCACTTCACTGCTCTTTGCTCCACGCCGCTCTGCTCCTCATCGTTCTTCTCGTGGTATGAGCCTAAGAGGTTGCTGCTATTCCATCCCTCTCCACACTGTGTTGCGCCACCTCCTCAACCTTAGCTTTGGTGCCATTGTTGAACCCATGGCTGAGCTCGAGCTTAGGGTGGAGATGGCGACCAACAAGAGCTCAAGATGGAGGTAGCGTTGCTACTCAATGACGATGACATAGATCTAGAGGGGGCAGGCAGTAGCTTGATAGGGACATCCATAAGGTTAGCCACCCTCGCTGTCACCGGATATGAAGCAACCTCCGCCACCATAGAAGAAGAGGGGAGATGAGTGGGTGTTAGTGTCTCCATCTTCTTCGTCCCCCGCTTTGCTTCCCTCTTCTCCCATAGAAACTAGTAGCTAGCAAACTTGCGGAGGACATCAGTAGTGTGGGCTCACAAACCTAGTGGGAGGCATCCTGGCCACTATGAGCGAGGATGCAGATAGTAATGGTCGCCGTTGGTGAGGACACGCTCGATGCTATGAAATCTACTACTCGTGAGAGATAGGGGAGAGAGAGGGGTGAGGAAGATGACAAATGGGTCCCATAGATTGTTTTTTTTACTGGATTGTCACGTTTGTGCCACATGTGCTAGCTCGGATTAAATTTGTTCAAAATAGTGCTTAAGGGGTGGTTATTCGTCTGATATAAAAAGTTAGAGGTATCAAATGTAGTTTATATATTTAATTGGTACTCTTATAGTTGAGTGGTTAGTTCGGACTTGTACAAGTTTTCTTACTCAGATGAGAAGCACAGTTTTTTTTTCATTTTAAAAATTCTCACCGAAGCTAACCTGGTAATTTAAAAAAAACACACACCATAGTAAAGCTATTTTTATCACAAGACTATCTGAGTAATGCACGCCAATGTGTGTTTTCACTGAAAAAATGGGCTGGAAACATGGAAGTAGCAGGCACATATTCTGTACATTCTTTTCTTAAACTTGAGCAGTATAAGTCTCTTTCCAGAAAAACAAAGAAATCAACGAATACTGGGATAAGAATATATGGTTCATCTACATTGCTGCAGCCTGCAGATAAGTTATTCTTCACGCAATGCAAATGCTCAGAAGTGGAGCAGGCTGGCACGCATGCACTTGTATCAAACTCATACTGTTTAACCGAGTGAGATGTGTTTTACTTTAATTTTGCTATATATTGACAGGAGCATCTGTATCCTGAAAGTTGCTGCATTATTGCTACATGGATACATTCCATCGTACTGTTGAAGTATTTCAGAGTAGTTATCCCGCAAATGTGTGTTAATTAGTTAGGCATTGTGTGGTCCATAAATACTAGTAAATTGTTTCACAAAGTATAAGCGTTTATTTGAGTCCACGACAACGATATAAAATATGGCAGAATATGGCCAGGATTACTGAACAAGAAAGGGCCTGCCATGCATTAAGCTGAGCTTGATCTCTGACTCTGAAATGTAGAGGCTTTACACTAGTTTGTACTCCCTCCACTTGTTTTTTTTAACGTTGGCTAGTTCAAAAATATTTGGAAACGGAGGTAGTAGGTAATAGGAGTTGCCACAAATTAATACTATATACTATAAAAAGTATAGTAACTCTCGATTCATTCTCAGATTTTATGGATAAAAATTATGTCTGTCACAATCATGCATTCTACATACAATTCAATACTTGCCAAATAGATTTTTAACTCAACAGTGTATTTCACCATTTGTGTATGACTGTCCTATCATAACTACCACCCTCTAAGAATACAAACAAGATCACTTTCAACTTTTCAAGTCATAGTTCCAAAAATACAAAAAGGTGTAGGACCAATTTCAATTCAAGATGAACTGTTCATTCACACAGGTGTTTGAAATTGCAATAGGCTGCACCTTTTTTTTTTCATTTCTATACAGTTTCAGTGTACCAAGCAGGGGCTTATATCTGCATTCTTGCTTAGGCGCATGACTATACCAAATTCATCCAAATTCTTGCCATCCTCCAATTAACATCGGTTTGTACATGGATTTCATCAAATTTGATTCCCCACCTCACCTTCATTTTCGTCTTGAATAACTCTAGTTAACACTGCAGAAGAAAAGCATCATTTGCAACAGTTTAATTTGATCTAATTCTGTGGACATAATTAATCTTCAGATGACAATAAAGGTCACATTTTTTCTTCAGTAATTAGAAGCGTTGGCATGCATGCCGGTTGCTTACAATCAGTTTCAGGAGCCAGTCGCCGGCGAGTCGGCGCGGGAGCGCATGCTGCTACTGGCCGCCGGCGCCACGGCGGCCTGGCGCTCGGCGGTACGCCTCCCGGCGCACCGGTACGCGCACGTGGCCAGCCAGAACGCCCACGGGAGCGCGACGAGCGCCATCCCGACGGCGGGGAGCCAGTGCGGCACCTCGGTCGGCGGCAGCACGACGTAGCCGGCGAGGCACCCGCCGCCGGCAAGCACGGAGAAGAGCAGCAGCGCCGTCACCAGCCACACGCAGGCGCTCCCCGCCGGCCGCTCCTCCCCCTCCTGCATCTGCGGCGCCATCGGTGCGAAGAGGACACTAGGCGGCGCTCAGGTCAAGAACAAGAACGAGGCGGCGTGCATGGCAGTGGCGCCAACCGCCTCTCCCCGGCGCCCTTGTGTTCTTGTTGGATTTGATCAAAAAAATGTGCCAAAAAGTTTTGATTTTGTTATGCTGTTTGGGTTTTGTGGATCTTGGAGGAGGAGAAGCAATGGTGGAGGAAATTAAAGAGAGGTGCAGAGAAAATTGCGGGGAGCTAATAATAGCATCTTAAAATTCCATTAAAACATTTCTTAATTCCATTAAACTTTCATGCAAAACTGGCAAAGTTTTGCATTGGTATTACTAGTCCATACCTGTATTCACGCATTATCACCTCATTGGTTTGTATTATCAGTTTTTGGGGAAAAATTGAGGTAACTGAAATTCTGAAACAAACTTTAAATTAAGACCGAGTTTAGGAATATTTTTCATGTGAAGAATTTTCTGAAGGTTTTGTTACTGATTTTAAATTTCTTACGTTTTTATCTCCTGTTATGTAATTACTGTCACTACCAATGTAGTGAAATATGTAAAATAGTAAATTTTCTGAATTTTTGGGAAATTTTTTATTTTCCACTGCAGTGTGGGCTGTTCATTGTCTGAAGATGCAAACATATAAACATAGAGCAGTCAACATTTACACAAACTTACCTGCACAATCCACAACAAAGAACAGAAAGAAAAAGAAAACCAAACTACAAAGAAAGAAAGCAAATTTGCTCATCCAAATTGCACACAAGCAGCCACATCATGAGCACAGATAGGTAACTGGTAACAAGTGATATCAGCCCAGAACACTGTAAAGATCGCCGCTGCTGTAGAAGCCATCGCCCTTGTCCTTGGTGCTCTTCCTCTTGGAGAAGATGATGTCACCGATGAGAGGCACGATCGGCTTCGCCTTCCGCGCCTTCCGCCTCCTGCCGATCAGCTCGCCGTCGTCCACCTCGCCGAGGCTCAGCGCGTGGCTGAACGACGGCAGGTACTCGTACGACGTCGTGCGGGACCAGGAGGCCTTGTCGCCGACAGCGCCGCCCCACCGTTCGCTCCTGAACGTGGCCACCGTCACGTCGGTCTCACCCCCGACGCTGCGCCGCGCCGCCGACGCCGACGCCGCCCTGTCGGCCTCCAGCTCCGCCAGCTTCGACAGGCCGCGGTGGAGCTGCGCGTTGAGCGACGCCACGGCCATCTCCATCTCGGTGCCCCTCTTCTTGAGCTGCGCCACCTCCTGCCTCGTCTCGGCCATCCCCGCCTCCAGCTTCTTGACGGACCGCATCACCATCACCCCCGCCGCCGCCTCGTCGTCCACGCCGCCTTCGCGCTCGTCGTCGGCCTCACCGTTCGGCGGCGACTGCGATGACTGTGGTGAGGACGGCGCCGAGTACATCGGCACGACGGCCGGTGCCGGATCCTCCTCCGGCTCAGCTTCCATGGCATCAGGAGAAGATGCATTACCACCGCTGCTGCTACTACTGCCAGCTTCATGCTTGGCAATGGGGATGTCAACGACAGCAGCAGCATTGCCATTGCCGTTGCCATTGCTGGGCCGCGTTGAGTGACCGTCGCCGACGGGGATGCGCTCGCCGAACACGGCGACGGCCTCCTTGACGGACCGGAAAGGGCGGGCGATGTCGACCTCGACACGGTCGGAGGCCATGGCGATGGAGAAGAAGGCAAGCAGCAACACAAGAATCGATCGATCGAACTTGACTGCAAGCAAGCCACATGCACAATCGCTTGGAGGATTATATGAAGGCAAAGATGAGTAGATCACAAGGCTGGTAGTTTCTTTGCTTCCACTTCAATAGCACCCTGGCTAGTGTGGATGTGGTCACCAGCAGCTATATCCCCAAGCAACTAGTTTCCCAATAGCAAGAAGCAACGAGGCATGACTTGCCACCTAAAAGTAGTCAGATAAAACTCCCAAGCTACTAGCCTCGTCAGGGAGAAAATTTCAGAAAATCTGCAGGAGTGGAGCTGAAGCAGGGATGCTTTCCGGCTACTTCTTGATTGGCTCTTTGGCAGGCAGGAAGGCTCCAAAGGAGATTGTTTTTGTCTATCGTAACAACTGCATGCTGTCACACAACATGCAACAGAATAGAACAGAACAGAGCGTAGCAGAGCAGCACAGAACAGAAAAGAAATTCTGGAGTCATGAGGGTGGTTGGAAGAAATCATAGTTTTTTCAGTTGGGGAATGCAATTCTTGGAGTGAACAGGACAGGGACCTTGTAACAAACTGCCCTTGTTAAGGCGATTGGGGACATAATCCTAAGATGTAAAACAATAAATGCATATCAGTAGGGAAGTATAACGGGAAAACGGAATGAAATCAAATCGCAAAAAGGAATATTGCACCTTTTAGTATCTTGTACGTAACTACTCTCTCTATCTTATAATATAAGTTACTTTTAGCATTTAAATTTTTCTCATAATATTGCTACTTTTTCATCTATCTCATCATCTCAACCAATCGGTAACATCTCGATCTTCTTGTAGTCAGATAAAGCTATTTTAATAAAAACATATGTTCAAAATTTTGATTCTTTGTTTGTATTAAGGATTAGTGTCAAAGAGGTCAAATTAAACCATTCCTTGTGATCTCAAAACTTTGTCCCAAAAATCATATTCTGAAAATCTTTCATAAGTCCCTAGTTTAAATTTTGAAATTCAAACTCTCCCTCTAAACCCTTTCCTGAAGTTCATTGGAAACCCCTACTCCCCTACCAAAATGCTCTAAAACACGAGCAATCATTTTGTATCCTAGTCCCAGATGATATGAAAAATTCGACCATTAGATTTGGCATACAAATATCCCTTCGATTCTCCGCCTCTCTATCCTTCCCTCAAAATTTATCCAACCCAAACCATACAAAAGTTTCAGGACACCCTAAAGGACCTCTCTGTTGAACTCCTAAAATTTATGTGGAATCATATATCAAATTCAAATGAAATTAACCAACTAAATACTTCAATTATCTATTCAAACAAATCCAAGAAATTTTACAAAGCCTAATGTGCTTTTGGCCCGCACTTCCCCCTTTCTTCTCCTAACTAGCCCAAGCTCCACCCTTTTTGCAACCTGCCAGGCAGCCCGCCCTTTGCCATCTCTGGGGCACCCCCGGAGCTCTGCAGCCACTGTGAGCTCAGCTGAGAAGCCCTGTGTGAGCGCCTCGCTGGTCGCCTCCTGCTCTAAGAGCTCTCCGCCCTGTCGCTCCCCACTGGCCGCCATCCGCCACCAGTCTTCATTGCCCCAATCCCTGCACCGGCGTCCTGCCTCCGTGCGCCAAGGAGAAAGGAAGCAAGAGGAGAGAAAAGGAGAACGAGAAAACATGTAGCAGAGGAAGGAAAAAAAAAGGAGAGAAAGAAAGAAGAGAAGAAAAGGAAGAAAAAGAAAAGAAAAGGAGACAAAGAGGCCCAAAGAGGGGAATATTCCTATATTCTTTTCCAGAAATATATTCCCCCCGATTGTAATAAATCCTATTTCTTAGAATCTCATCTAAGCTTAGAAAATTCTTATCTCCCATATCATAACTCCTCTATTTCACTTTTAAAATTTTTCTAAAAATAAGATATATCGAATGACACTATTATTTTATAATGATCCTATTATATTCATAGGTTTTTATATGTTTTTCTTGTGTTGATTGTGCAGTGGACATGCCAGAAAAATCATGACCGTGAAGATTTGAATGCTGAGATCAAGGCAACTAGTTTATAAATATGTTGTTTGCTTGTAATTTCATTACTTTTTAAAGGATATTGTGAATCATGAACCTGTTGCTCCACCAATGAGGTACTTTAGTATTCATGCCTTTTGGGTATGAATATCCGTTAGCCCCACCCTTCACTACTATATATAGACTTTAGGAAAATGAGTTAGAAATTGTTTGAGAAAACCTAATACATGGAGGTTTGAAAAAGAAAAGGTGATTTGTGAAAGTCATAATACAGATCTTGTCTCATATTCACATATAAGGACCAATTTTTTTAAAAAAATTATTTAAATATCTTACAATATGATCACATGGGTAATATGGGTTACCCCTAAAAGAATAAATTATTAGTTTACGATTATTTTATATGCTAGTGGTTGTGGTGCAATGGGATGAGGAGATATAGTCTCATTTTCTATTATCAACCCTTTGTTGCCTCTATACATGGCATTCTAGGTGTAGGAGCATTATCAAGTGTACCTTGAGTAGACGATGGTAGGATTTTTCTTGATGCTTGTCAGACTCCACCAACTATGTGACATGGGGTTTGCATGGATTAGATTTGAAAAGGTCTTGTCATAAACTTCTAATATAGGCGGGCATCAAAGTAAGGTTTGTGTCGTATGGATAAAGCGTGTAAGCTCTATAGAGTTTAGCTAAATTAATCTAACAACTGTGTCCACGGTTAAGGGCAAATGTGAAGTGATTCTCTTAGATTAAATTTGATTGCCTGCACTTTGTAAAAATTGGTTTGTGGGATAGGAATCATTGCCAAAGTTAGTCCGAGTGATCGACGGGTAACCTGGGTGGTCAAAAACCGAGATATCATTTTACAATCATAGAGTAGGTTTTTCAAGTGGAAGCAAAGTGGTATAGGGTACGAATGGCTTAGAGAAGCAAGGTATAAGAGGTGATGAACAGTATGACAAGAAGGTAATTGATGGACATGTTGAAAAAGTGAGAAAGAAACTAACAGAGAAAAAGAGAGAAAAATGAATAAAATCTCAAGCTAAAATTTGGTTCTTTCTGCTTGAGTTACTACAAAGTAACTTGTGTGTAGGTAAAAATGGTAAGTCTCCCTTACAAATAATTTATTCAAACCCATGCTTAGAGTTTTAAAAAATATTTAAAATAAAAGATCTATAAAATGAATCTTACATATATACATTTTAGTATCTCAGAGTACGAAATTACTCACTTATTATTGTTTTTTTCTTATTCTATGTCTTGGTTGAAGATGTTAAAAATTATGGTTTCACCCCTACACCTAAGCCACTCTTTATGAATTGTTATTCTAACTATTGCTACTAATTTTGATTGAAGTTTTCTACTTAAGAATTAGCTGAGGCTGCAACAAAAGGCATAATTTATTACTAGTATTGCAATGATTCATGCCACAACAATATTTTTTTAGACTAATACCAGCATGGCGTTTCCGTAGGAGACGGTTCGTCATTTCTCTAGTGGCACACCTTGTTGGCGCTGTTTGTTCTGTGCTGCAGGGCAGGGTACTACACAATCACAACTCTCCATTATTTAATTTCTTCACATATTTCTCTCTCTCAACCAATTCTAACCATTCCCCATTCAAATTCTCTAAATTCCTGAATTTCTCCAAAAAGGCATAAGTATCAAAATTATTAGACGGTGGGAGCACTTCACCTGTTCCATCTAGTTCATAAGTATGTAATGATGTTTTATATTAGTTCTAGTTAAACTTTTAAAATTTTCAATATCTATACATTTAAAATATTTTATATTAAAACATAAGAATGGTAGTGAAAGTCGCACATTAACGATATAAAAAGTCAATTTCTATATATTTTAAAGAGAATTCGCAAATTTGAAAAATGCCACAAAAATTTTCCTATGTCGCATAACACCACAGGTGGCAGCATTTTGTTTGGAAAATGCCGCATCGTCATTCTTGGTGCAAACAGCGTTGGTCTAGACAAAATTGCCCACGCGATCCAACTTACTCGTATTTCTCCAAATAGTTCTTATCCTCAAATCAAATCTGAAGCATCTGGCACTGCGACCTGACTGGCTGAGTGCTGCTAGCCGGTGCCCACAGAGAGCTTGCTCCACCCTCTTGGGAAAAGAGAAGCTGCAGCCGGCCGAAGGAGGAGCGCCTTGTTGCTGCTATGTGCGGTGGTGCTTTGTTCCTGTCGACCAAGAAGACGCGAAAAAGAGGAGGAACATCTAGGTCCTTGTGAACGTGGGCTCCTTTGTTGTTGCTTGCTTCAGCCTGGTGAAAAATTCTTGTTTGCTGTAGGCGTTGCTTTCTCCGTGCACCTCCGGGGCCTGGGCTTTTGATCTCCATGATGCCCGACTCACCGTGTCACCGTGGTGACCTGCGTGCTTTGCTCGTCGGCGCTGGCAACCTCCAAGCTGTTGCTGTTCGACCCAAGCAGTGGCTCATTGTAGCCCTTGTGGCCTCCTGGTAGAAGGATCGATGGTCCATCGCATGTGAGATGAAGGGGAAGAGAATACGAACAAGTGGAGGCGTGGAGCCAAGTTTTATTGAAGCGGGAGTATTCTGGTCTTTTTATTCCTCTGATTAGGTTGACAATTTAACAAACCGTCTAAATCGTGATGGATGTGGTATTTCCAGAAGAGAAATGAGGCCACCTTTGCTATCAAGCGATCTGGGAAGTTTTTTGTGATATTTTCTGAACTTGACATCTCAGCTATGCTATGGATCGGATTTTCCCTTTTTTAAACCAAGGAACTAGCAAATACTCCATGAAAACAAGGGAAGGAATTTTCTAATTGATTCACCCAAAAGAGTGCATGCAGGTCGGATTCAATTGCATGATGATCCAATAAAATGTGTGTACAATCTAGGAACCATGGCTCCGACTATGTTTATTTTTTTTGGTGTGTGCGCGCATGATTGTGATAGGGTCATGATAGATGACGATGGAGCCATGGTGTCACATAATCAGAAGGGGTGCAAGAGATCTATTCTCTACCACATGCCATAAGGCAAGTCACAAATCTATTCCTTTGATCATATTGAACACAATAAAAACCCATTGTAGTTATTTATGCATTACTTATTTGCAATTTTATTTGGTGTATGATTTAATTTTAAATAAGTAATTGTTCATTTATTGAATCTATTATAAGTGCCCATCCTTTTTCCTTGTCGACCTAGGCATAAACTTGATTAGATCACAATAATTATGTAGTGAATAATATAATCAATTATTACCTTGGGCTCTACCATGATGCGATGGCATGTAAGGTGATACGGAAATATATTATGCATAAGTCACTCACCTGAATATCGTGGAAGGTTTAAGCTCCAAGTGAAAATAGGTGTTCTGAAATGTGAGGTTGTGCATTACTATGCTTGAAATGTGCATGGTCATGTGTTAGTTTGGTGGATTCTTCGTGTTTAGGGATAACCTCCTTATGCCATAAAGTGATGTACTTTGCATCCATCCACATGGCCAAGAAATCATACTTAGCTTAATTATCCCACTGTATGAAAGTCTGTAAAGAAGGTTCATCAGGGATATGGACCTACTAGGAACTAATTAATAGGAGTTGAAGTGCTATTTTTTCTTAACCTAGCTAACTGTTGGTATTGTGTATGTAAAGCTACATAATCTCTGTAGAGATGAAATGCTCATGTCCAAAGAGCTATGACATTAGCTGATTTCTAATTTTAGGGCATGCGTAGATTTTATAATTAAAACATATGTTAAAGGCGAGGATGATGGCGTATTAATATTGCTACCACTTCTAAAACAGTGTTTGCAACTTTTTGCAAATAAAATGGTTTTCAAAGTGAGGAAACGTGCAATACTAAAATAGGTTGTTATGAACCCTCCTTACTAAACCCAATTAATTCCTCGTACTCCCAACACTTATTTCTATTACCATGTCTTGATGAGTACTCTAGCACTTACCCTTGCATAATTTGTGGATTTAGAGAAGTGAAGATGAAGATCATGTCAGGTCATTCCTGCGCTCAGGCTTGCTTGTGAAATTTTTTGGATCTTCTGCTTGTACATGCTGTGCCCGACTGATCATTTCTACAAGCTAGGTTCACGCTTCTTATTTCTGTTGATACCAGTAGTGTTGGGGAGTTGGGTTGTTCTGGTTGGAGTCTGGTCAAGGTAAGAAGGGAGTATATAGTTGTGTTGTTTGGTGGCTTGTTGGCATTTTTTCTGCCTGATGAAACAATTCATTTTTTCTTACTAAGGGAAAAGGTGGAATCTTTATTGGAAAACATGTTCACATCACTTTTATGAAGCACAGTTGTTTGAGGTAGCCATGATCATCATCGAGCACTTCTCAGAACAAAAAAAAAAAAGCTAGTTCAAGCCGAATCATTGGAGAGAAAGGAGTTTGAAATAACAAAGTGAAGAGAACTTAAACATATCGAAAAGCATTGGCTTGGATTGAAATATACATATACTCCCTCCATTGCTGAATATATTGTTTAGCAAAAAACTAATCATAAAGGACAAGATTTGCTTTCGGTTATCTTATTGGTCATATTTTCAATTGCTTGGATTTCCCTCCTATAAATATCTGATTGATTGAAAATACTTCAATTCGTCTGCATTAGACTCAGTGCCCTAGAAATACTTACATTATGTATAAAATTTAAATTCTAAAATACTTAAATTTTACAACTAAAGGAGTATAATATTTTGCGGGTCTTGAACGATTGTCACAAGCTATATCAGAAACAGTTCACAAGTTTGTAAATAGTGCCCCAAAAAATAAAATGTTCCATGTCAAAGATAAATATAAGTACATATTTATATGTACGTGCAATGCTATGCACCAAATATATATCGTTAAAGAATAAACTAGCCAAATCTACTAATAGCTAGATTAACATATGACCACTATGCAGTATTGATAATTTCAATAGAGCATTTAAAACTTGAAAAACACCAACTATATTTAAAATTATGGAATTAAGAGTCCAATATATTTAATTTATTTTCTAGATAATTTTGAAATATAAAAATAGACTCCATAATAATAATTAACTATTACTTTATAAATGAAGGCTAGCAGCTCTGGATCTCAGGCAGAACCAACAAGATGATCCTCTCCGCGACTTAGCCGGTTTCGGCCAACTGGAGGTTCTTGATTTGTCCTTCAATTCCCTGTATAGTGATGAAGGAACCAAGCTGAGCTCTTAGCTCAGGTTGAGAAGCTTAAACCTTAGATCCAATGGATTTGCTGGGGACATCCCAACAAACATGACTCACTCTTTGGAAGAACTGGTGCTATCGAGTAATCAATTCGGTGGTCTGATTCCACTTGGTTTGTTTCAGTATGGATATCTTACTATATTAGATCTGTTAGAACAGACTTGACTTTCTGTATAAAGTTAGGGTCTTAGTCTTACTGTACACCACATTTCTATATGGTATTAGAATAAGTCTAGACATCTCCAACGCGCTAGCATTTTCTCATCGGCGAGCCGACGCTTCCTTCCCGTCGCAGACCTTCTTCTTCGATATTTCTCATCTGTCTTCTCATTTCGGCTCTCTCCTCCCTATCTCCTCTGCAGATGATTTTCTCCTCCTTCATCGCCCTCTCCCCCCTTTTCTACAACGTGACAAGGCGACAGCCTCTATCCGCCTCCTCGTCTTGTTCAGACCCGTCTCAGCTTTTCCCTTGCTTCGACGCACCTTCCCCTCCTCCGATGCCGGCGCAACTCTGCGCTCATCGTCTTCATTAACTGGACCTGTCCGCCCTCCATCGGCTAGACTCATCTGCCCTCCATCGGCTGGAACTCTCTCAGTTCCCGCTTTTCCGACATGCTTACCTGCTCCTGGACACAAAATTTCTCCACTCGCGTCCGAGCCACTCCGACGTGTCCACGTGTCCATGGACACGAATTTCTGCTTCCCGGCCGTGAACTTCCTTTCTTCGCGTCAACGCCTTCTCCGATTTTTTGAGTCCGCTCCACTCCGTTACGTCCATGAGTCCATGGACGTGAAACCTCCCTTCACGGACGCGAATCTTCTCCCATGACCCACCTACTCTCTCCCACTCGTGACCTACCTACTTTGCCACCCACTCTTTAACTACTCCGCTACCTACTCCCATCGGTCAACCACTCTCCTCATCGGCCACCTACTCTCATCGACCAACGACTCTCCTCATCAGCCCCTACCATCATCGGCTTATCGCGCCCCGTTACTCTTTCGTCATGACCACCGAGTCGGCTCTTAGTTTCAGAACTCTTTCAGTCACCGGATCTCTTTCGGCCATTGGCGCTCCTGACCATACCTCGGGCACCACTTCGTCGATTTTCTCACCACCTTACGCCGCCGTCAACGTGAAATCTCACGTTCCTATCTCCCTTGACCTCAATGCCAACTATTTCAAGTGGGCATTTTTCTTTAAATCCCTATGTGGAAAGTTCGACCTTCATTCCCACATCGATGGCTCCGCTCCACCTTGACTCGATGATCGCCAGTGGGATATCGTCAAGTGTTGCATGCGCAGCTAGCTGCTTGGCTCGGTCGATGACTCCGTCCTCGACCTTGCAATGGACGACACCGACCCCACCGCCCGAGATCTTTGGGTGGCCATCGAGCGAATCTTCCTCGCTAATAAACAGTCGCACGCCATCTTCCTCCTAAGTGAATTCCACTCCATGGTACAAAGAGACTCATCTATCTCCTCGTACTGCCAATGCCTAAAGGTTAAGCTTGCCGCCCTCCGTGATGTCGGTTACCCTGTGGCTGACTCACAACTCATCCTTGCTCTCCTACGAGGACTTAACCCCCGCTTCTCAAACACCACCAATAACATCATCAACTCCACAGCTCTTCCCACGTTCGTCCAGGGCCACGATATGCTAGTTTTTAAAGAACTACGCCTGACCAACGATGAGAAGATTGTGGCCCACACCGCTCTCCTTGTCGCAGCTGATCATGGCTGCTCCAACCCCATCAGTGGTGCGCGGCCATGGCTGACGAGTATAGGGCCCTTATGGATAACGAGACCTGGCGCCTCGTCTCTCGTCCTCCCGGTGCCAATGTTATGATCGATAAGTGGATCTTTAAACACAAGTTCTACGCCAATAGATCGCTTGCTCGTCATAAGACTGGCGTTGACTACGACGAGACCTTCAGTCCTGTCATCAAACCTATTACTATTTGGGTTGTTCTCACTCTCGCTGCCTCGCACTCTTGGCCGATCCATTAGCTCAACGTGAAGAACACATTCCTTCACGATCATCTGATGAAAACGGTCTACTGTCAGCAGTCTCTAGGCTTCATCGATCTATCTCGTTCCGACGACGTTTGCCTCCTTCAGCGCTCCCTCTACGGCCTCAAACAGGCCCCTCAGGCCTGGTACCAGCACAACCTGACTGGGGATGTGCCAGATGAGTTCTTTAGGTTCTCCCAGCTACAGACTTTGCTCCTTTCAGGTAACTTTGTCTGGCTTGAACTATACCAGCTAGTTTGTCAAGTGTATCAACCCTATGCCAGCTGCAATCTAATATGACCAATTTTAGTGGCTTGATACCTAGCGGAATCACCAAGCATGTGACGCTGTTGGATTTGACTTACAACATGTTCAGTGGTGAGATACCTTCTGATCTATTCTCAACTCCCGATTTGCATACTGTTGATCTCACTAGTAACATGCTAGAAGGGCAAATTCTAGGGTGGTTCTCTCATGACCTCTACTGCCTCCGGCTCGGAGGAAACTTCATCAACGGGAGCATCCCATACTCCATCGGTGAAGCCTTGAACATGGCTTATCTTGAGTTGGATGACAATCGTTTGGTGGGAGGGATACCCTGGTAGATTAGCAAATGCAGTAAGTTGAATCTTTTGAATCTGGTAGATAATGAGTTGCAAGGTCCAGTGCCCAATGTGCTTGGAAATCTTGATAGACTAGCTGTCCTGAAACTACAAATGGACAATCTTAACGGACATATCTTGAGCACACTTCCTAACATGTCAAGCCTCAGTACACTGAACCACATGAACCACACTTCCTAACATATCCCAAGCACACTTCCTAACTGTCAAGCCTCAGTACACTGAACCACACTTCCTAACGAACATTTGCAGGGGTGATACCACATGAAGTATTTCAGTTATCAAGGCTCTCTGTCATGAATTTGCAAGGCAACAAGATCAGTGGCACGATTCCAACTTCAATCAGCATGTTGCCATCCCTCATTGAACTTGATCTTGGAGACAATGAACTGACAGGCAAAATCCCTATGATGCCACCCAAGCTATCAACTCTTCTCAATCTAAGTCACAATCATCTCAGTGGATCAATTCCTGCAAATCTTGGTCTTTTGAACGACTTGGAGATCCTTGATCTTTCCTACAACTACTTGTCTAGTGTGATACCAGCCTCGGTAGTAAGTATGCAAAGCTTGACACAATTGCTTCTTTCTTATAATCGGCTCACCGGATCTCCTCCAACATTTCCACAGCATGTGCTTGTCGAAGTCATTGGAAACCCTAATCTCAAAATCAATCAAGATTACAGTGGTTGCAGCAGTCTCATTTGTAGGCGGCTTCATCATCTCTTTCTAAGGTGATGGGATCAGAAAGGAACGGTTTACAGGTTGAGAATCAGCTTGCCTGCAAGGGCCCTTCACCAAGCTCTGTGATGCATGTAAAATTTTTTATTAACAACAACAAAATATTTCAATTTTAAGTAAGTTAAAATATGTTCAAGTTGAAATCTAAGACTCAAATCATGATTCAGACATATTAATAATTATTTTTTTAAATACTCATATTTAAATACATATCATAAGTTATTTTCTAACCTTTTAAGTTTATTTTTATCATCTATTCCCATATCAATTTCGGTCTTCTCCTATCTATCTCCATATTATTATCTTAACTTAAAATTTTATAATATAATAAATAACTCCAAAGGTTTTCTTTGATATAACCAAATAATCTCAACCGATATTGGATAATATTTTATTCAACAGATACTATCTCTAACCGATCATGTATATTATCATTTCGGACTCGATCTATGATCACAAATTCAATGTAACATATGTATTTATACAATACTCAACTGTTGAACATGTTATCTTTTTTATGTCAACATTCTGCTACATATAATATAACAGATTTAATCATTATTCTATAAAACTTATCTTTTATCTTCTACGATATCCACTTATCATAAAAAATGCTAGATGTTTGGCGTCACTTCATTCACCCGCTTTGATTCTATTGCTAACGTCTATATCAATATCCCCATCCATTTGTAGTATCGATCCCACATATAAAAAATATCCTTCTTATGCACTACTTCATTCTAAACTCACATCTTCCTCCTTGTGTGCAATAATACCAAAATCACATCTCAATTATCTAGTCTTAATTTGCTTAATTCAAAACTTTTGGACTCAAGAGTTTACCGTCACAACACCAGTTTCATACTTACTTCTGTTTAGCTCTCATCAACTAACACTATATCATCTACGAAAAGCATACACCAAAAAAAATGTCCTTATATGTTGCTTATAATCTCATCCTTTATTAAGACAAAGAAATACGTGCTTAAGACCGATCCCTGATTTAATCATATTTTAATCGAAAAGTAATATGTGTTACTCGAACAATAGTCATAATATTATTCTACATGTACTTAATGATAGAAACATATTTTGTTGTGACTTTGTGTTTGTCTAAAACTCACCACATAATATTTCTTGTTATTTTGTTATAAGACTTTTTAAGTTAATAAAATCCATATGTATGTCTTTATTTTACTCTCTAAACCGCTCCGTAACTTATTTATTAAGAAAATTGCTTCTATGATTTACCATTCGGGCATAAAACTAAATTGGTTCTTCAAAGTCATCATTTGTTCGAACACTAGTCATAGTATTATTGTATATGTACTTAATGATAGCAACATATTTTGTTAGGACTTTGTATTTGTCTAAAGCCCACCACATAATATTTCTTGGTTTCTTATTATAAGACTTTTCAAATTAATAAAAACCATGTATATGCCTTTCTTCTACTCTCTAAACCGCTTCATAACTTGTCTTATTAAGAAAATTGCTTCTATGATTGACCATCTGAGCATAAAACTAAATTGGTTCATAGTATTATGTTCAAAGCCATTATTTGTTTGAACATTAGTCATAATATTATTGTACATGTACTTAAAGATAGCAACATATTTTGTTGGGACTTTGTGTTTGTCCAAAGCCCACCACATAATATTTCTTAGTTTCTTGTAACAAGACTTTTTCAAGTTAATAAAAACCATATATGTCTTTCTTCTACTCTCTAAACCGCTCCATAACTTGTCTTATTAAGAAAATTACTTCTATGGTTGACTATCCGGATATAAAATAAAATTGGTTCCTAGAGACCCACGTTGTTCCTCTTAAATGGTGCTCAATAACTCTATTATAGCTACATAATATAACTCATCAACTTAATTCTCCGGTAATTAGTAACATTTTGGATATATCTCTTATTCTTGTAGATTTGCCGATATACTTCTCCTCTACTTCTTAGGCATCGTGTTCGATTGAAAATATAATTGAACAACTTGGTTAGCCATATAGCCCCTTTTACCCTACTTATTACTTGTTTTACGATCTTTTTTGGCACCTTGTACTTTTTCATGTCATCCTCACTCCTGTTATAATATAGGCGTTTATATCATTCTTTCTTCTCTTTAATAGCTCTTTGCACATATTCGTTCCACCACTAAGTATCTTTAGTTTCGCATCCACTCCCTTTGGTCACTAGTAATCTTTTGAATGCATGTTACCATCTTCTCCCACATATTATTTCCATCATCTTCCTTCTTACAAGAGTCATCTTCCATAAATCTTTTTTTAAAGACATTTGATGTCTCCTCTTCTAATTTCCACTACTTGGTTCTTATAATTGTGACTTATTTATCTCTACGACCATACATCAAAAAGCGAAAGTCAGCCACCATCAGTCTATATTAAGAAACCACACATTCTTTAGATATTATTTTATAATCCACACATTCTCGTTTACCTACTCTTCTTATAAGGATAATGTCAATTTGACTAGAGTGTTGATCGCTACTAAAAGTCACTAAATAGGATTGCATCTTACTAAAGAAATTGTTGGCTATCTTTAGATCAAAAGCTATTGTAAAGTCTAAGATTTTCTCTCCCTCCTCATTCCTACCACCATACCCAAAACATACATGTGTTGCTTCAAAACCTATAATTGTTGCACCTACATGGTCATTAAGATCGTTTCTTATAAAAAAACTTCTCACTATTAGCTCTAACTAAGCCATTTAAATCTTTTTAGAAATATCTCTTAATACTTTCATCTTGGCCTACTTAAAAGACATACGTATTAATTATGTTTAAGACTATATCATTAATGATAAGTTTAATTAAAATGATTATATTTTCTTGTCTTTTCACCTCTACCATATCATTCTTGATACTCTTATCAATCAGAATTTTTACTCTATTTCTATTTAAAGTTATCCTAGTATACTAGAGCTTAAAACTGGTACTATCCACCTCTTTCACTTTCTAACCCTTCTATTTAATCTTTTGAACGTATAATATTTACACTCATTCTAATCGTTGTCTCGACTCGCTCTCTTAATTTACCCATAAGAAACTCTATATTCTAACTATCTAAACAGATCCTAGTTAACTCAACAGCTTTCTTACACTTCATAACCACTAAGTCAGGTGTGAAGATTTTTACTAATTTTTCACCACACCTAGGCACTGATGTGGCGTACCACTAAGGATACGACGGTTCAATCCTTACTTACTTGACACCATACCTAGATCACGACATTGCGCGTCACGGGAATAACGACTTAACTCTTGCATATTTAACACCATACACGGTTCCGATATAGCGTGTCGCTAAGAGAGTTACGCCCCAATAAAATTCTCTTGTGTTTTATCTTTATAAAAATAGCTAAGTTTTTTTATTGGCTTGTTAAGTTAATACAACTCTCCTTTGTATAAGGCTTAGGACTGAGATATTATAGTTACCCAACATTAACGGAGTTGATGTAACGATAGAAGTTGATTTGAAGTTGATCCTGTAGTAGGACATTCATTTTTTCCTACAGAACATTGGATATCAATAGTTTGTACGCAAAGGAACTGCCCCTTGTTTTAGAGGCTTGCAAGTTAATACAAATATTGAAGCGTCAACAGTGTTACCTCTGTCATTGGAAATATAATTTAGTTTCTTTTATTTTCTAACTGCACCTTATAAGTCTTGGTCTTGAATCTTAGAACTTCAATTTTAGAATTAATTTAGAGATCATTTCATCATTTTCACTACTGGCCTTGGCTTTTGTGTGGTTAATGGTATAATTAAGTGTAATAAGCCCTTACCTATAATTATTTTTCGTTCTACCAGCCAGTCAAGTATATTTGGCTTTTGAAAGGTGCGGTTGCTAGCAATGCATCGATTAGTTTGTGCATTCCAATGGGTCATGGGTGCGAACATTTACACATACAAAGGTTTGAGTCCTACTTAACATGCATATTTGTATTTATAATTCTTTAAGTAATAGATGTTATACATATCGACAATGAGACGTCTATTGTGTTCACGTTAGTTTTAAGATATGCCGATTTATTAAGATAGAGTGTGTGTGCGTATATATGAACGCCTGCTGTGTTTCAAAAAGAAGATGCATAAAAAGGTTTATTAGGAGTGAAATTTTGAGGCACTCTTATAGATGCTTTAGCATATGAACGTCCGATCGCATCAGAACATTTGGCTTGTTCAGCCCAATATCTTGCTAACCTAAGCGCCTAGCACTTTGCTCCATGTGCTCTTCCTTTTATCTAGGCACCCCACACATCAAGTACGATCTCTAGATCTATAGAGTATCTTCAATAGAGTGGTTATTCCAGGCTCTTCAAATTTCCATATGGCCAGCTAGCCAAAAAATTTGCTTTCCAAACTTTATGTGTACACCAACAGCCTTACCCATCCTACTCTTCGAATTTCCTAGGCCTTGTCGGAGGTCGCCGGACTTCGGAACACCGGTGAACTCACGGGAACGCACTCAGAACACGATGAACACGGTGTTTGGTGCTACGTAACAGTGCGGCTTCTTTTCTGGTGTTCTTTCATTGCTATACAAAGAAACTCCTAAGCTAAACTTGGCAGCACTCCTGCCTACATGCGCGGCACACACGCCACTACTCGCCGTGCCATCCCACAACGCACGCACAGCCGCGCACTTCTCCTACGACGCGAAACAGAACGCGGAAGAAAAGGAAACGAACTCGCCTTCGCATGGACGCAGCATGCGTCAGGCTGACTCGCACACATCTAGAACATGTGCTTGACACGCTAACAAACTTTGTACACAAAGTAACAGACTCGATGACCTGATTATGTTCAACAGGCCTCATGTAAATGTCTCCTCACCATCTTCTTCTCTCCCTCTTGCTCCCTTGGATTGCATCCATCAGGGTGTAGTTCAAACACTGACGCATATAGTTCAAATATAATACAAGAGAGGAAGAAAAAAAACTCGCCCCCAAAAGGAGAAAGATCTCCCTTGAGGTATTTCAATTAATAAAAAGCACCTGAAATCGAAGCGGAGAAAGTCTAAAAATAATACAAGAGGGGAAGTGTAGAAAGTGTACAATGACTATGAATCCCCCGATCGTATACGAGGAGGTCGGGTCTATATATATACAGCCTAGACCAGTGGTCTGTCTAACACCTCCCGCAGTCGCAGCGGGAGAGGAACGGACGCAGAGACTGGACCAAAAACTGGTGAACAAAGGCGTGGGCAGGCCTTTGGTCATTATATCAGCAAACTGATGTGCCGATGGTACATGAAGCACCCGAACCTGTCCTAATGCAACCTTGTCACGGACAATGAATATCGATCTCGATGTGCTTGGTGCGTCAGTGATGGACCGGGTTGGCGGTCATGTAGACGGCACTGACATTGTCACAGTAGACGACGGTCGCGGTGGAGAGGGGTTCACGGAGCTCCTGGAGAAGCTGGCGAAGCCAGCAGCACTCGGCGACGGCGTGGGCGATGGCGCGGTACTCGGCTTCAGCGCTGGAGCGGGACACTGTAGTCTGGCGTTTTGAGGACCAGGATATGAGAGTGTCACCGAGGTAGACGCAGTAGCCGGACGTAGAGCGTCGAGAGTTGGGGCAGCCTGCCAGTCCACGTCGAAGTACGCGGTGAGGGAGTCGATGGGGCTGGAGCTGAGATGCAGCCCGCTGGAGAGAGTGCCCTTCACGTAGCGTAGGATGCGCTTGAGCAGCGCGAGGTGAGGTTCGTGCGGAGCGTGCATGAAGAGACACACTTGCTGGACAGCGTACGTGAGGTCGGGTCGGGTGAGTGTGAGGTATTGGAGAGCCCCGGCAAGACTCCGATAGTGAGAGGGATCGGCAACGAGGGCGCCATCGGCTGCGGAGAGTTTGGCTCGAGTGTCGACTGGGGTGGCCATGGGGTGACAGTCGGCCATGCCCGTACGCTAGAGGAGGTCGATGGCGTACTGGCATTGGTTAAGGAAGAGCACGTAGATGGAACGGGTTACGGTGATGCCAAGGATCGGTCATGGCGAACTCAGAGTGGAGTCGGGCCATGATCTGGTCGATGAGAGATGTCGAAGACGCTGTGAGGACAATGTCTTCGACATAGAGAAGTAGATAGGCAGTGGCAGAGCCGATATGGAAAGTGAACAGGGAACTATCGGACGCAGAGGCCACGAAGCCGATGTGCCGAAGATAGACAGCAAAGCGCTGGTACCAGGCACGAGGGGCTTATTTGAGGCTGTAGAGAGAGCGTTGAAGGAGACAGACGTCGTCGGGCCAAGAAGGGTCGACGAAGCCTAAGGGCTGCTGGCAGTAGACTGTTTCCCGTCAGGTGGCCGTGAAGAAAGGCGTTCTTCACGTCTAGTTTATGGATCGGCCAGGAGCGAGAGGCAGCCAAGGTGAGGACGACTCGGATGGTGGCGGGTTTGACAACGGGACTGAAGGTCTCGTCGTAGTCGACACTGGGTCGTTGGGAGAAACCCCGGACTACCCAGCGAGCCTTGTGACGGGCAAGGGAGCCATCGACGTGGAATTTGTGTTTAAAAATCCACTTACCGGTCACAATGTTGGCGCCGAGAGGTCAGGGAACGAGGCGCCAGGTCTCGTTGTCCATTAGGGCCTTGTACTCGTCGGTCATGGCCGCGCGCCACTGAGGGTCGGCCAAGGCTGAGCGAGAAGTCGCCGGGATGGGCGAGATAGAGCTGTGAACGACGGAGAGATCGTAGCGCGGAGTGGGTCGGAGAGACCCGGTCTGGGAGCGGGTGACCATGTGAGAGGTGGAGGGAACTAGAGCCGATGGGGGTGCAGGAGTAATGGGAAGAACTGGTTGGGTGGGGGGCGTCATCGGCTTCGAGTCGGCGACTGTAGACAAGAGAAAAAGGAGGAATTAGATCGGCCTGAGCCGATGAGGTCGGGTAGGCTGAGTATTCCGATCGGTCCGATAGAGATGGATCAGGCCGATAGGGTGGGGGGAGCCGACGGAAAGTGAGGAGCCGATGGAAGTGGGGTGTCCGATGGAGAGGGAACAGTATCGGCTAAAGGATAAATAGGATCGGTATCGGCCAATAAAGATGGGTCCGATGGGGGTCCGATGGTGGGGACATCGGACCGAGTAGTGGTGGGATATGTGATGGATAAATCCTCAGCAGCGGCCGATGAGGGAGCCGATGAAGAGGGCAGTGGGGGAGACCTGGTCGGCACGGTGTTGGTGAGGAGGAAGTCGAGATCACTAGAGGAGGATCTCGGATGAAGGAGACCGAAGGGAAAACATGTCTCGTCAAAAATGACGTGACGAGAGACGAGGACCCGTCGGGTGGAAAGGTCGAGGCATCGGTATCCCTTGTGAGAGGTGGAATAGCCGAGGAGAATACAGGCGGTGGAGCGGGGAGCGAGTTTGTGGGAAGCTGTGGCGGTGAGATTTAGGTAGCAGAGGCACCCAAAAACGCGAAGGTGGGAGTAGTCGGGCGCCGTGCGGTAGAGAAGGGCATAGGGAACATTGTTATGAACGGAGGAGCATGGGCGTCGATTGAGAAGAAACGTCGCAGTAACCAGAGCTTCGGCCCAATAAGTGGCGGGTAGGTGGGCGTGAAGTAGCATGGTGCGACTGATGTTGTTGAGGGTGCGAAAGAGGCGCTCGGCTTTGCCGTTCTGAGGAAAGGTGTAGGGGCAGGAGAGCCGGAGATGGATACCCTGCGAGGTGAGGAGGTTTGTAACGGTATGGTTGACGAATTCCGTACCGTTATCGGCTTGTAAAGCCTTGATGGAGAGGTTCAACTGAGTGGATACGTACGTGACGAAGTGAGTGAGGTGAGAGGCGACCTCGGATTTGTGGATGAGCGGGAAGGTCTAGCAATAGTGTGTGTAATCGTCAAGTATAGCGAGATAATACTAATTACCGGAGACACTTTTAACTGGGGACGTCCATACATCACAATGTATAAGTTCAAATGGACGCGAGGTACAGGAGAGAGAACTAGAAAAGGGCAGATGCACATGTTTGCTAAGTTGACATGAGTGACAAACTGTGGAGCTGTTGTGAGTACATCGGATGGAGGCGCTGCGACGGAGGGTGGCGACAGCGTCGGGGCCGAGGTGGCCGAGGCGAAGGTGCCAAAGGTTGGTGGAGAGAACGGCGCTGGCGTGTGGGGTGGACGGCGCAGCGGGAATGATGTAGAGGTCGCCGCCACTATTGCAGTGAAGGATCTGTCGCCGGGTTGGGATATCCTTCATAGAGAAACCAGACGCGTCAAATTCAATGGAGCAATGGTTGTCTCGTGTGAATTGGCGAACATATATAAGATTATGAATGAGAGAAGGGACGATAAGAACATTGCGTAGGGGGAGGTTAGTGGTGGATGTAGACAGAGAGGAGTCACCACGGCATTGGACAGGAAGAGAGTGACCATTGTCGATGGTGACAAAAGGGGAGGAAGAGGGGTGACAGGAGCGAAGTATACCGGCCGATGACGCCATGTGTGAAGACGCCTCAGAGTCCAGCACCCAAGAGTGCTGTGGTTGGAGCGTCATCTGGTTGAGGGCAGCGACGAGGCCAGCCTGGTTCTAGGAGGGAACCGACTGGGTGGTTGGGGTCGGTAGCATCGGCTGAGGCGGCAGAACGGGAGCCGATGCTAGGTGAGCCTAGGGATGGACTCATGGAGGCCAAGGAGTGGGGCGGACGCAAAAAAGGCAGGGAGTGGCCGGACACGAATAGAATATGCTCGCGTCCGAGAGGCAGGATTCGTGTCCGTGGATACGTGGACACGTTGGACTGGCTCGGACGTGAGGGGAGAAGGTTCACGTCCGAGAGCCGTTGAGCGTGTCGAAAAGGGCAAGAACCGAGGGAGGTTTCCAGCCGATGGAGACGACGAGCGCGGAGGTGCGCCGGCGTCAGAGAAGGAGAGATGCACGAAACAAGAGGAAGAGCGGAGACGGGTGCGAAGAGGGACGAGGAGGCGGATCGAGACCGTCGCCTGGTCGCACGGAGGTGGAGCGGAGAAAAGGTGACTGCGAGAGAGATGGGGAGAAGAAGAAATGGAGACGAGAGAGCGAGGGGAGTACCGGGAAGAGAGTCGGCGATGGGAAGAAGACGTCGATGACGAGGAGGAAAGGGTCGGCTCGCCGAAGGGAGAAGCTAGTGCGCCGGAATGTCTAGACTCGCTCTGATACCATGTAGAAAGTGTACAGTGACTATGAATTCTCCAAGTGTATATGAGAGGGTCGGGTCAGAAAGGAAAACCACTTGTCTAAACTACAATATCAACCAACTATCTATGGCTATAACACACAAACCAGCAACCATTTCAACAGTGTCCTGATTCACTAACACCTGATCAGCCATTACCTGCATCAATCAGTGAAAATCCAAATCAAAAATCAAACCCACTTAATCAAGATAGCAGCAACCCGAGGCACAAGTCACATATTTCACAAGCCCAAAACCAATCAAGTGAACCACAACAATACAACATCAATGGTAGAAGATTCACACGATCGACTAGACTACCTGCACCTGCTCCTGGTTGTAGTGCCTTGATAGCCGTCGTTTCATGATTGTTGCAAGGGCCACAACCGATAACAGCACAATGTTTCATAACCTTGTGTGTTGCAATAGGTTACAAAATATCGTATCATGCACTTTATATAACCTGCCAAAAAAAGGAAGAAACAAAATGGTGATAAAAAAATATATTGTGTTTAATAACAAAGAAATACAATTTTCTAAATACATATTACCATTAGTATATAATTATCTCTTTATGTTTGTATGATTAGCATATAGCAATCATTTTAGAAATTAGAATCGTTTTAGCATGCAACATTGCTTTTGATCGCTGACAGCTAGCATTCTACAATTTCTATGTGTGTGCGCGCTTTGTCAAGCTTGACAGCAAAATGCCATGATGTAACTATCGTCTCACTGGCGACCTCTCACCCGTTTAGTTGCAAGTTTCTTACTTTGACGGTCTTACCATTCCGGTTCCTGCAAGCCAGCTCAATTGCTCAAACGATTTCAGTGCTTTTTCAAACTGTGACACCGACTTGTGGCCTCCTGAATGTTTGCATCAGCCAAGCGAAATTATTGCAAGTCAAGACCGCGCGATGCATGTCTCTGCTCTGATCGACAAGCCATGAATAGGTGACAACGAACACTGGCCGTGCTCAGTCAGACTGCTTGACCCCTTCCTACATGCCACCATTCTTGAACCAAGCTGATTTACTGTCCACAAGTCTGAAGTTTCAACATTTTTATGTTGAATATTGTGCATTTCTGTATTCATGTGTTCTGTATGTAGAGTTTACTGGATTTAACATCCAGTGATCACCGTGATGCTATATATATCTAGTTTACATAAGCACCCAAGGGCAATCTACAAACGATCTGCCTTTCTACTTCCTTCAGTTCAGAGCTTCAGATGTGAGTTGCAGGAGGAGAGATGGAGAAAGTGCTGAGAGTAGCGATGAGTAGGCACCATGCTCCTGCTAGAAGCCTGTGCTTACTGCTGCTGTTCTTGCTTCTTGGTGTGCCCATGGCTGCGTCCACCGAACAATCGCCAGTGCGACTGAACAAGGCACAAGAGGACATCATGCGAGATATTTTGAGCACCGTGAGTAGTGCCTTGGATTCATCCCTCACCAAGAACTGGACCAGCAGCTCAAATCCATGCGAATGGAGTGGAGTTCATTGCACTTCTACTGCATCCTCTGCTTTTGTCACCAGGATCTCCCTCTCCGGATATGGCCTCTCCAATGCCACCATCCTTGCATCCATGTGCCATCTAGACACCTTACGATCTCTAAATCTCTCGAGAAACTTCTTCACCGGTTTGCCAGGTCAATTCTCTCCTTGCTCCATGAAGGCTGAATTACAAGAACTAGATCTCAGCAACAATATGTTAACTGGTCATCTTGGAAATTTCTCCGGTTTTCACAAGCTCGAGGTTCTTGATTTGTCCTTCAACTCTTTAAATGGCAAAATAAGTACCCAGCTGAGTGATTTGCCAAAACTGAGAAGCTTGAACCTCGGTTTCAATGGCTTTGAGGGCCCCGTCCCAACAAGCATGGCTTCCTCTCTGGAAGAACTGATGTTATCCCGTAATAATTTCAGTAGTCGCATTCCGATGGGATTGTTCAAGTACGGAAGTCTCACTCTGTTGGACCTCAGCCAGAACAATCTAGTCGGTGACATCCCAGATGGCTTCCTGGGCTTCCCAGAGCTCAGGACTTTGATCCTTTCAGACAACAACCTAACTGGGAAAATTCCACGAAGCCTGCTGAATATCACCACACTATTCCGGTTTGCAGGTAACCAGAACATTTTTTCTGGTTCAATTCCACAAGGAATCACCAAGAACATTAGAATGTTGGATCTGAGTTACAACATGATCAATGGAGAGATTCCTTATGATCTCCTCTCGCATGATAGTTTGGAGGCTATTGACCTCACTGCCAATAGGCTTGAAGGGTCCATCCCAGGGAGGTTTTCACATAGCCTCCATAGCATTCGGCTTGGTCAAAACCTGCTCAATGGAAGCATCCCAGAATCAATCGGAGATGCCATTGGCTTGGTTTATCTGGAGTTACATGGCAATAGGTTGGTTGGATATATACCTTGGCAGCTCAGCAAATGCAAGAAGTTGGCGCTCATAGATCTGTCATCAAACCAGCTGCAAGGTCATATACCTGGTGAGCTGTGCAACCTTGAGCAGCTGGGAGTTTTGAAGCTCCAATGGAACAATCTCAGTGGAGATATCCCAAGTTCATTTTCGGACATGACAACCCTGGAAATACTTCACCTGAGTCGGAACTCCTTCACTGGAGAACTACCTTTCACAGCTACTACTCGGTCACTGAAGCTCTGCTACTTGGGTTTGCATAGCAACAAGCTCAACGGTGTGATTCCATCGTCAATCAGCTTGCTGCAGTCTCTAACTACCCTTGATTTCGGGAACAATCAGCTGACTGGAACTATCCCCACAAGTATTGGGGCTTTACCGAACTTAGAGTTTCTTGATCTTTCAGAGAACAACTTGTCAGGTCAGGTGCCATCCTCAGTTGCGAGCCTGAAAAGATTAACGAATTTGTCACTTTCAGACAACAACCTTTCTGGACCACTGCCGAAGCTGCCTGAATGGGTGTTCGTTAATGTTACTGGAAATCCAGGCCTCATAGAAGGCACGGAAGAAAGTAACAATTCAGGCAATATGAAAGGCTCTCAGGATGATTTCAGATCAGCTGCATGGGTCACAGCAGTTTCTTTTATACTTGGCTTCATCTCGTCCTTCTATTGGGCTGGGTTCAGGGGAAAAAATGGTGGCAGGGTTGGATACTCATCACTGTGATGATCATTCTATTCATACCAGTGCAGGTGAATAAGTTAATCCGTGCATGGAAAATGATGTACTACTAGGTGACATGGAAAATGACTAAAGACTGCAATTATATCATCCTTAGTGTACAAATGTTGAGCACAGCCTAAGGTTGATTCGGATAGTCATATTTATTTCATTTTTATAGGTGGTTGTTTTAGAATTTCTTTGGTTACTGAAATTTTCTTGAATTTCTTGATATAAATATTTAAGGCTTTACATTATTCATTTTAGCTGAATCCATCACAATCCAGTCACTATATTAAACCAAATTTTCTGATAAAACATTGTTGGTGCTTATCCTTGCCAAACAAAAAGCTTATTTTCTACTAATTCTTTAACGGTTAAGCATTAGAACTAGTAAGGAAATATTAAGAAAAGGTAGTAGCGAATGTTTGGTTGTGAAAGGCAGAAACAAATTTAAGTAAACATTCAGTTCAGTGACGAATATGTTCTTTGCGTTGTATAGGTGGATAAAGTAGTAGCAGAATGTTTGAGAAGTGGCTTTGTCCTATATACACCAACTCATTTCCATTTATTTCTGTAATCAGGCCTTCTCCAAACAAAAAAAGTATCACAAACACTGCATGAAAACAATTCAGGAGCATGGATCTCCCAATGTCTGAAGAACATGGGCTACTTAACTTCGTCAGGCACGAGCACCGTTGCTGGCTGCAACTTACCTTGCCCTCCTCAAATTGGTTTTAAGGTAGATTTTGTTGTTGAGATGTGTAGCTCCTGCTGCCTGTTGCTTGCAGCCTCGCAGCAGGTGCTCTCCCAATTGCCTGCTTGCATGAAAACCAGTGACCATTTGGCCTGCCTCTCTGTATTCATCTGCACTACACAGGATTGTGAATTGAGTGACCACTGAATGCAGAAGAGCAGCAATAACACGAATGGCGCAGTGCAACTGCAGGTTGCGCACCATAGGGGTAGGCAGACTGGTGTAGGTCTCGCCGGCGGCGTGGGCGCCGAGGCTGCTGTCGCCGGCGGAGGCCTAGAGGAGGATGACGCGGAGGACGCAGGGATCGGAGGTTGTCGAGCCATGGCCGGAGTTGGAGGGGAGCGGCGGCGGATTCGTGGGGTGGCGGAGAGCCACCGTGCACCTGTTAGCAGCCTGTGCTTACTGCTTCTGTTCTTGCTTCTTGGCGTGTCCATGGCTTCGGCCACCAAGCAATCGCGCAGCGCAACTGAACAAGGCACAGGAGAACATCATGCGAGATAATCAGAGCTCGATGAGTACGTAGTACCAAGAACCGGAACACCAGCTCAAATCCATGCCAATGGAGTGGTGGCGTTCATTGCTCTTCTGCTGCGTCCTCTGCTTTCGTCACCTGCAGGCTATATCGATCCATACGCCGTCTACACTGATCGACGAGAGGAACCCTATTGAGCGGAGGAAGACAAGGAGCCCTGCTAATCTAGTCCTTGCGAGGGAGGAGGAAATGAGGAAGAAGATGGGCTGGCTCACGGGCACGGCCGTCGGTCGCCGGAGCAGAAGAACGCTAAACGCGGCGGCGCCTATCGGGGCCGGAGACGGGATAGGTCTCGTTGGATGGGCTGGAATTTGCCTCAATCCCAGGCCAGCCCATTTAAAATAAAGCGTAAATTACACTTACGGTATATGACTTTACACGATGGGTATAAATAAGTATAATAACTTGTAAATTGTTTTTTATGTAACTTATTAGTCTATGCGAACAATAGTTAAAATGGTCCACACAACCTAAATAATCGGTCAGAATGGTCCGCACAACCTAAATAATTTGACCGATGCCACTTTGTCTTCCACGTTAGCATGGTTTAGTCACAGTTGGCACAATTTTTTGATTGTAGGTTTTTGCTAGATCAATATGATATTAGACGATGTCGGGAGATTGTGTGTGATAGGATACACAAAATAACACCTCCATGTACATGGCTTTTTCCAAAATAAAAAATTCAAATCGTGATCAAATTGTGCTAGCGTGAAAGCCGATAGGATATCTATAGCACCGTCACATCATCTTATATTTTGATTTTGGTTTGCATAAATTAAGCATGTTGTTGTATTAGAATGGGTTACCACTATCCAAGTTTATATACCATTGATGTAAATTAAACTTGAGGGATTTTGCCGACCCAATCGACAATGGTCGCTTATCATCTCAAAAACGAAATGCTCATCCAGCAAGACTCGTGAAATTGTCCATACATTTCACGATACTCATGAAATATGTGAACAATCCTCACCTGCTTAGTCCACCACCATCGCTTGCTATTCATTTCCACATATGCTTCTCTCTCTGATTCTCTTCGTTAGTTTGTTGGTGTGTTATGCGTAGGAGTACGGGAGACTTCGAGTGAATTCTCCGTAAGTTGGTTAGGTCTCCTTGCCCCTTTTTTTTTCCTTTTCAATGGATCCCACGGTCCATATTTGATCTCCATATTTTTGTTTTTTTTCTAATCTAATGGCCCATATAATTTCCATGACGTGGCACAGGATTATCTTAAGGTTGGCTTTGCATGCCATACTAGAAACAATGGTGCGGCCTTGGCATGCCCAACTGAGATTGGGAGTGTGCCAGCTGCAGGGCCCACCACCGTAGCATACTCGGTGGCAGTATAGTGGGACATGATGGATGGCTTAGGGAAGAAGCAGTGGTCGAGGCAAACATGAAGGGAAAAGCATGGTCAAGCGGTTCAAAGCGTATCTTACTCTAACAGGTTGTGTTGATAGTGTGGTGGTCATGTAACAGGTGGTAGTGACACACTTCTTAGCATTAGCTTTGACACACCTGGCGTTGTGCTTGGTGGCCTCCACCTTGTGTATGCGCTCCACCTTAAGGGCTTAGGTGGCATCCTTTACAGGTCATGTGGCTTGACTAGATAAAAACGGTCGGAAATAGTATCATTTTTATATTATTTTTATAAAAATGGTTCTTCTAAGGTAAATTTTTTTCATATTGAATGTAACTAAGACGACTCAATATGACAGTGACATAAATTTTTAAAAATAGATTTTATATGTGGCTAAAACAAAAACGATCGGAATCAATTTTATTTTTAAAATATTTTTACAAAAAATAGTATTAAAACTATCAAGAATTTCCGTAACAATTTTACCTCTAATTTATGTACCATTTTCACCCCTAATCAATGGTGCCCTCCACAACAGCCTTGGTTTTCTATTTGCCTGCCCACACAAACGTGCCCACATTCTCCACTGCCTTTGCCACTGGACAAGGGGAGGAGTAGCGCCAAAGACACAGTGCTCGGTGGATGATTTGCTCCTCTCCATCCCTACACACCACAACAGTGATAAGGAGGGGACAGTAATGAAGAGGGTGGCAGGTTAGATCTATGCCCATCGCTGCTCAAGAGCCGCTTGTCATGCCATCGTCTAACTCTCTCCTTTCCTATCCCACATGTCACCACCAAACTACTTGTCTCCCATTCAACAATGACGAGGAGGGAATGGGAAAGGATAAGAGAACACACCAGCGTGTGGGAGACAAGAAAGGAGGATGGGGTAAGAGATTGAGCACTTTTTTAAAAAAAACCTTAAACTTTATATATTACAGCAAGTTTCATCGTAGTTATCTCTCCCCATCGATCTACAATCCAATGGATGGTTGTGGAAGGAGGACAAACGCTGGAATCGCTTGGTGCCACGTGACAGTCTCGGGGTCAAGAAATCGCCCGGAATTCGTAGTAAGATACAAATTAGTGTAGTACTCCTTACTGACATCGTAGTGCCTTAATAGCCGTCGTTATCACAATACGGCACAATGTTTAGCTGAGTGTTCATGTGTTGAAATGGGTTTTCAAAATATCTTTTTGTGCTATATATAACCTCCAAAAAAGTGTAGATAACAGAACGACAATAAAATATACTATTGTGTTGAACAGCAGAGAAATATAATTTTCTTAAATATGTACTACCAATTAGTATATTATTATCTCTTTATGTTTAAATGATTAGTGTCAAGCAATCATTTTAGAAATTAGATTAGAAATTGCTGTAGCACGCGACATTGCGTTTGATCGCTGACAGCCAATATTCTACAATTGCTACGTGCGTACGCACTTCGTCACACGCTTGACACCAAAAATGTCATGATGTTAATTATCATCTCATCTCTGTGGCGATTTCTCACACCGGCCGTTTGGTTGCAAGTATTACTTTGACCGTTCCTCTTCCTGCAAAAGATTTCCAAGCTACAAGCCGAGTGAAAGATGGTCAAGGTTCAGTCAGTGCCGTTGCCAAATGTGAAACAAATGCAAGTCAGTTCTGCACGATGAATTGCCTCTGCTCTGCCCTATACGCCATCACAAAAGCTCTGAAAACGACCACGGTTGTGCCAATTCAGCCTGCTTGACCCCTTCTTGCAGTACTTTATGGCCTTTCCTTTCTTCGATCTAATGCAATATATATAGGGATATAGAGGTAGTAGTTCACAACTTCACATAAACACCTCCCACCTGAAAACTGCACTGGTTTTTCAGTTCAGAACTCCAGATGTACCAGTCCAAATCTTGAATCAACAAACTTGAAGACGAGAGAAAGAGAACGTGCCGAGTGTAGCCATGGAGGCGATAGGTCGACCCCGTGCTCCTGCTAACACTAGTAGTCTGTGCCTACCGCTTCTGTTCTTGCTTCTTGGCGTGTCCACGGCTGCAACCACCGAGCGATCGCCAGTGCAACTGAACAAAGCACATGAGAACATCATGCGAAATATTCTGAGCTCCGTGAGTAGTACCAAGAACAGGAACACCAGCTCAGATCCATGCGAATGGAGTGGTGTTCATTGCTCTTATGTTGCATCCTCTGCATTTGTTACCACGCTATCCCTCTCTGGATATGGCCTCTCCAATGCCACCATCCTTGCATCCATATGCCACCTTAACACCTTGCAATCTCTTGATCTCTCAAGAAACTTTTTCACAGGGTTGCCAAGCCAATTCTCTCCATGCCCCATGAAGGCTGAATTGCAAGTGCTGAATCTCAGCAGCAATATGCTGTCTGGTCATCTTGGTAATTTCTCTGGTTTTCACAAGCTCGATGTTCTTGATTTGTCCTTCAACTCTTTAAATGGCAAAATAAGTACACAGTTGAGTGATTTGCCAAAACTGAAAAGCTTGAACCTCAGTTTCAATGGCTTTGAAGGCCCTGTCCCAACAAGCATGGCTCCCTCTCTAGAAGAACTGGTGTTCTCCGGCAATAATTTCAGTGGTTGCATTCCGATGGGTTTGTTCAGGTACGGGAATCTTACTTTGTTGGACTTCAGCCAGAATAATCTAGTCAGTGATGTCCCAGCAGATGGCTTCTTGAGCTTCCCAAAACTCAGGATTTTGCTCCTTTCAGAAAACAACCTAACCGGGAAAATTCCACGTACCTTGCTGAATGTGACCACACTCATTAGGTTTGCAGGTTATCAGAACAAATTTTTTGGGTCACTTCCTCAAGGAATCACCAAGAACATTAGGATGTTGGATTTGAGTTACAACATGCTCAATGGTGAGATGCCCTCTTATCTTCTCTCACCTGATACTTTGGAGACCATTGACCTCACTGCCAATAGGCTTGAAGGGTCCATCCCTGGGAATTTTTCTCGTAGCCTCTACAGTATTCGACTTGGTGGAAACCTGCTCAGTGGAAGCATTCCAGAATCAATTGGTGATGCCATTAACTTGGTTAATCTGTTGTTAGATGACAATAAATTGGTTGGATCTATACCTTGGCAGCTCAGCATATGCAAGAAATTGGTGCTCATAGATCTATCATTAAACCAGCTGCAAGGCAATATACCTACTGAGCTGAGCAACCTTGAGCAGCTGGTAGCTTTGAAGCTCCAAAAGAACAATCTCAGTGGAGATATCCCAAGTTCATTTTCAGTCATGGAAACCCTGGAGATACTTAACCTGTGCCAGAACTCATTCACTGGAGAAATACCCTTCAGAGCAAATACTAGGTCAGCAAAACTCTGCTACTTGAGTTTGTATGACAACAAGCTCAATGGTGTTATTCCTTCATCGATCGGCTTGCTGCAGTCTCTGGACATCCTTGATCTAGGGAAAAATGAGCTGACTGGAACTATCCCCACAAACATTGGAACTTTACGCAAGTTGGAGTTTATTAATCTTTCACAAAACAATTTGTCAGGTCAGGTGCCATCTTCAGTTGCAAACCTGGAAAGATTAATGTGGCTGTT
Source organism: Oryza coarctata (assembly GCA_030770085.1). Taxonomy (NCBI): domain Eukaryota; kingdom Viridiplantae; phylum Streptophyta; class Magnoliopsida; order Poales; family Poaceae; genus Oryza; species Oryza coarctata. The sequence goes on from CM061483.1 coordinate 3,254,322, forward strand.
CCTTTCAGACAATAATCTCTCTGGACCACTGCCTGAACTGCCTAAATGGGTGATGGTCAATGTAACTGGAAATCCAGGCATCAGAAAAGACAGGAAATATAATAGATCTTCAGGCAGTATGGAAGGCTCTCAGGATGATTTCCGATCAGCAAAATGGGCCGCAGCAGCTTCTTTTGTACTTGGCTTCATCTTGTCCCTCTATTGGGCTGGACTCAGGGGAAAAAATGATGGCAAGGTTGGAGAATCATCGCTGTGATGATCATTCTATTCATACCTATGCAGGTGACCAAGTTGATCCATGTATAATGGACACAAATACCTTCAAGGCTTTCCCACGCAACTTTGGGCAGGATAGTTGAATTGGATTTGTTATACAATCTTAGCTCTTACTTACATATGCAATTATATTTTGTATACAATAAATATTAAAAGTAGGATTGGATTCAATATACAACGCTTCTCTTCTATTTATATAAGTACAATTATACTTTGTATACAACTATTGCTATCAATCTACACCGTTATAATTTGGTCCCACAATAATCTAATGGTTTTTAGATTTTATTTTTTTCTGTGGTAATTTAGAGTAAACGTGTGCCTCTTTTTCAAGTTATCTTAACAATATAATAGATTAAAGATTGCTCATGTATCATCCTCAGTGTACACATGTTGAGCACAGCCTAAGGCTGATTTGGATAGTTGTATTTATTGATGGAGGTGGTTCTTTTCTATAGGGGAGTATTTTTTGGCTGCTTTGTTTACTGAATTTTTTTCTTTAATTTCTTGATACAAATATCAAAGTCTTTACATTTTCATTCTGGCTGAATCCAGCACTATATTAAACCGAATTTTCTATTAAAGCATTGTTGGTGCTTAACCTTGATAAAAACTCATTTGGTAGAATTTATGAGTAACTAACTACAAGATTGAAACCTAGCAAGGAAAGATCATGAAAAGGTAGTAAACAAATGTTTGGTGGCGAAGGGCAGCAACAAAATTTAGTAAACGTAAAGTTCATTGGCGAACATGTTCTTTGCCTTGTATTATAGATGATAAAAGTAGTAGCATAATGTTTGAGTGGCAACTTTGTCCTATATGCACCAACCATTTCCATTTATTTCTGTGATCAGGACTTCTCCAAACATAAAAAGTATCACGAACGCTGCATTAAAATAATGGGTGGATCGCCCTGTGTCTGAATAACATGGGCTGCTTACTTAACTTTGTCAGGCAGGAACAGCATTGGTGGCTGCAACTTACCTTGTCCTCAAATTGGTTTCAGGGCAGATCTTGCTGAGATGTGTAGCTCCTGCTGCCTGTTGCTTGCAGCCTTGTAGCAGGTGCTCTCTCCCAGTTGCCTGCTGATCTGATGTGCATGAAAACCAGTGTGACCATATGGCTCGTGTATTCATCTGCACAACACAGGATTGCGAATCGAGTGGTCACCTGAATGAGGAAGAGCAGCAGCAGCAGCAACACAAATGGTACGGCCTGAAGATTTCACAAACCATTTTACGACCTGAAAAGATTTGCTCTCTCTGAATCTTCGCAGCCTAGAAGATGGGCAGCGCAGAGTGCGGGGGAGGCGGATTCACATCGGAGGAGACGGGCACGCGCGCGGCGCGGCGGCGGTCTGTCGAGTCATGGCCGGAGATGGAGCGGCGGCGGATTCGTGGGGAGGCGGTGGAGACGGATCTCTTCCGAAGAGGAAGGAGGGCATGCTTGGTTGGGCTGAAGCGGGCGCAATGCGGCCCATACTAGTTCAGCCCAAATAGGATGGTGGCCTACTTTAGGGCCATTATATTTGGGCCGGAAAGGGCTCGTGGCCTAGACGCGGCCCATCAGAATTCAGCCTGCTGGTGCTGTTCGCTCCATGCTGTGAGAAATCATTAGTTCTGACAGTGTGGGCCATGCATCGAATGGGACCCACCAAAGAATTCCAGCCGCTGCGACCCACGGGACTAGAACCGGAGCCGCACAAAACGATCGGACGGCGCGGAGAGCATTCCCAGGTCGACTCCCGAGCCGACGCACTCCGGCGGCCGGAGAGACCGAGTCGCCCGCCACTGCCGGTCAACATGGTTGTTGCAGCCTCTTCCAAATATATGTTGTTGCATCAGCCGGTCAACATAAGTTCCCAGCTGAATCATTTGCCATTTTGCCAAAATCGAGAAGCTTCAACATTAGTTTCCATGGCTTTGAAGGCCCTGACCTTGGAAGCATGGTTCACCCTCTGGAAGAACTGGAGTTTGCTGGTAATCATTTCAGCGGTACCATTTCAATGGGTTTGTTCAGGTAAACAAATCTTACTCTGTCAGACCTCAGCCGGAGTAATCAGTCTGTGATGTCCCAGGTTACTTCTTGAGCTTCCCGAAACAACAGGATTTTGCTCCTTTCATGAAACAAACTGGCCAGAAAAAAAAATATATGAATGTCACCATATTGTTTCGGTAGGATGTTGGATCTGATCTCCTATTACCTGATATTGTAGTAAGTAGTGGTAGTAGCAAATAACATCTTTCTAGCGCCTTCCCACCATTTTCGTTGCAAGTCGTCCCTTACCTTAACGTTCCTCTAAACCAACTTAAATTATTACAGTAGCCGTAGGCCTAGTGAAAACAAGAGAATCACGAGCTAGCGATTAATTGAGTTTTAATTATTATAAATTTTTATAAAATAGATTTATTTGATTTATTTTAAAATCAAAATATATATATATATAACGTATCGTTAGTATTTTAAAAAGCATGTTAATGAAAAACGACAAAAAAAAACTGTCCAATGGTTCGAACAGTACCTTAGCGAGCGTTGGTGCCAAATGTTGACACCGACGGCCTCCATCTGCCCAGTGAGATGAGTGCAAGTCACACTACACGGTGAATGGTGCTCCATATGCATGCCATCAGATTTTTTACCGTGTCACAAAGTAAAGCGGCGAAAACGAACTTTTGGCCCCTTCCTGTATGACCCTATGGCCTTTCCCTCTAATGCAATTGCTATATGTATAGTATAGTTCACATCTTCACATAAGCGCCCAACTGAAAACTGCACCGGTGTGCCTTTCTACTTCCATCGGTTCAGAACTTCAGATGTAACCAGTCGATATCTTGAATCGACAGAGTTGCCGAGGAGAGATGGAGAAAGTACTGAGAGTAGCCATGGAGGTGAGCAGTCGGCACCGTGCTCCTGCTACCAGCATGTGCTTACTGCTTCTGATCTTGCTTCTGGCTGTATCGATGGCCGCGGCCACTGAGAAATCACTGATAAGGCACAGGAGAACATCATGCGAGATACTCTTACACATGCTAGACAGACCAGTAACCACTCGTCTAGGTTATATATATATATATAGACTCAACTCTCTTATATATGTTTTAGGTCCTAGTCACTATACATATTCTACATGGTATCAGAGTAAGTCTAGATATCCTGGCGCGCTAGCTTCTCCCTCCGGCGAGCTGACTCTTTCCTCCTCGTCGTCGACATCTTCTTTCCATCGCCGACCCTCTTCCCGGTACTCTCCTCGCTCTCTCGCCTCCGTTTTCCACTTCCGTAGTCACCTTCTCTTCTCCGTTCCACCTACGCGCGACCAGGCGGTGGTCTCGATCCGCCTCCTCGTCTCACCTCGCACCCGTCTCCGCTCTTCTTCTTGCTTCAAGCATCTTTCCTTCTTTGACGCCGGTGCACCTCCACGCTCGTCCCATCAGCTGACCTCGTCCGCCCTCCCATTAGCTGGACCTATCCAGTCCTCCATCGGCTGGAACCCTCCCTCGGTTCTCGCCTTTTTCGACACACTCAACGGCTCTTGGACGTGAACCTTCTCCCTTCACATCTGATCCAGTCAAACGTGTCCACGTGTCCATGGATATGAATCCCTGCCTCCCGGACGCGAACATATTCTCTTCGCGTCCGACCACTCCCCGACTTTTTCGCGTCCGCCCCACTCCTTGGCCTTCACGAGTCCACGGATGTGAATCTTCTCTTCACGGACGTGAATCTTCGCACATCCGTGACCCACCTACTCTCTGACCCACCCACTCTGTCACCATCATTTTCCACACCTACTCCGCTGCCTACTCCCCATCGGCCAACCACTTCTCATCGGCTGGCCGGTCCCACGGGTCCGTGGCTCTGCTACAACCCCTGGGCGCCCCAGTCCCAGCCACGCAGCCCCATCGGCTGGCAACCCGGGGTACTCGATGCCTATCACTAGGCTCACCTGGCATCGGCTCCTGTTCTGCCGCCTCAGTCGATGCTACCGACTCCACCCACCCAGTCGATTTCCTCCTGGAACCAGGCTGGCCTCGTCGCTGCCCTTAACCAGATAACGCTCCAACCACAGCACCCTTGGGTGCTGGACTCTGGGGCGTCTTCACACATGGTGTCATCGGCCAGTATACTTCGCTCCTGTCACCCCTCTTCCTCCCCTTTTGTCACCATCGGCAATGGTCACTCTCTTCCTGTCCAATGCCGAGGTGACTCCTATCTGTCTACATCCAGCACTAATCTTCCCTTACGCATTGTTCTTATTGTCCCTCCCTTATTCACAATCTTATATCTGTTCGTCAATTCACAAGAAACAACAACTGCTCCATTGAATTTGACGCATCTGGTTTCTCTGTGAAGGATATCCCAACCCTGCGACAGATCCTTCGCTGCAATAGTGGTGGAGATCTCTACACCATTCCCGCTGCGCCGTCCACTCCACACGCTAGCGTCGCCCTCTACACCAACCTTTGGCACCTTCGCCTCGGCCACCTCGGCCCCGACGCTGTCGCCACCCTCTGCCGCAGCGCCTCCATCCGATGTACTCACAGCAGCTCCATAGTTTGCCACTCATGTCAACTTGGCAAACATGTGCGTCTGCCCTTTTCTAGCTCTCTCTCATGTACCTCACAAGGGATACCGATGTCTCGACCTTTCAATTCAACAGGTCATCGTCTCTCGTCATGTCATTTTTGACGAGACATGTTTTCCCTTCGGTCTACTTCATCCGAGATCCTACTCTAGTGCTCTCGACTTTCTCCTCACCAACACCGTGCCGACCAGATCTCCTCCATTGTCCTCTCCATCGGCCCCCTCATCGGCCGCTGCTGAGGATTTACTCTTCACATATCCCACCACTACTCGGTCCGATGTTCCCACCATCGGACCCACCTCCATCGGTCGATACCGATCCTATTTATCCTTCAGTCGATACCGTTCCCTCTCCATCAGACACCCCACTTCCATCGGCTCCTCCGTTTCCATCGATTCCCCCACCCTATCGGCTGATCCATCTCTATCGGACCGATCGGAATACTCGGCCCATCCGACCTCATCGGCTCAGGCCGATCTAATTCCTCCTTTTCCTCTCGTCTACAGTCACCGACTCGGAGCCGATGACGCCCCCACCCGACCAGTTCTTCCCATTACTCCCGCACCCCCATCGGCTCCAGTTCCCTCCACCTCTCACATGGTCACCCGCTCCCAGACCGGGTCTCTCCGCCCCACTCGGCGCTACGGTCTCTCTGCCGTCCACAGCTCTATCTCGTCCATCCCGGCGACTTCTCGCTCAGCCCTGGCCAACCCTCAGTGGCGCGCGGCCATGGCAGAGAGTACAAGGCCCTAATGGACAACGAGACCTGGTGCCTCGTTCTCTGACCTCCCGGTGCCAACATTGTGACCGGTAAGTGGATTTTCAAATACAAATTCCATGCTGATGGCTCTCTTGCCCGTCACAAGGCTCGCTGGATAGTCCGGGGTTTCTCCCGATGACCCGGTATCAACTACGACGAGACCTTCAGTCCCGTTGTCAAACCCGCCACCATCCGAGTCGTCCTCACCTTGGCTGCCTCTCGCTCCTGGCCAATCCATTAACTAGACGTGAAGAACGCCTTTCTTCACGGCCACCTGACGAAAACAGTCTACTGCCAGCAGCCCCTAGGCTTCGTCGATCCTTCTCGTCTCGTCGACGTCTGTCTCCTTCAATTCTCTCTCTACGCCTCAAACAAGCCCCTCGTGCCTTATAACAGCGCTTTGCTGCCTATCTTCGACACATCGGATTCGTGGCCTCTGCGTCTGATAGTTCCCTGTTCACTTTCCATATCGGCTCCGCCACTGTCTATCTACTTCTCTATGTCGATGACATTGCCCTTACAGCGTCTTCGACATCTCTACTCGACCAAATCATGGCCCGACTCCACTCTCCACCATTTCCGTGGCATCTCTGTAACCCGCTCCACCCACGGGCTCTTTCTTTCCCAACACCAGTACGCCATCGACCTCCTCCAGCGTGCGGGTATGGCCGATTGTCACCCCACGGCCATCCCGGTTGACACTCGAGCCAAACTCTTCGCTGCCGATGGCGCCCTCGTTGCCGATCCCTCTCACTATCGGAGTCTTGCCGGGGCTTTCCAATACCTCACACTCACCCGACCTGACCTCACGTATGCTGTCCAGCAAGTGTGCCTCTTCATGCACGCTCCGCACGAACCTCACCTCACGTTGCTCAAGCGCATCCTACGCTACGTGAAGGGCACCCTCTCTAGCGGGCTGCATCTCAGCTCCAGCCCCATTGACTCCCTCACCGCGTACTCCGACGCAGACTGGGCAGGCTGCCTCGACTCTCGTCGCTCTACGTCCGGCTACTGTGTTTACCTCGGTGACACTCTCATATCCTGGTCTTCAAAACACCAGACTACAGTGTCCCGGTCCAGCGCCAAAGCCGAGTACCGCGCCATCGCCCACGCCGTCGCTGAGTGCTGCTAGTTTTGCCAGCTTCTTCAGGAGCTCCGTGCACCCCTCTCCACTGCGATCGTCGTCTACTGCGATAATATCAGTGCCGTCTATATGACCGCCAACCCGGTCCATCACCGACGCACCAAGCACATCAAGATCGATATCCATTTTGTCCGTGACAAGGTCGCATTAGGACAGGTTCGGATGATTCATGTACCATCGACACATCAGTTTACCGATATAACGACCAAAGGCCTACCCACGCCTTTGTTCACTAGTTTTCAGTACAGTCTCTGCGTCCGTTCCCCTTCCGCTACGACTGCGGGGGTGTTAGACTGACCACTGGCCTAGGTTGTATATATATATACTCGACCCCCTTTTATACGTTTTGGGTCTTAGTCACTACACTGTTTCGGGATCATCGGGGTGGAACCTGTTTCAGTCTCATTTTTCCCTCTTAGGTTCCTACAATGATTGGTAACAAGTTAGAAGCAAATTCTGGGCTTGGAGCTATTCTCTTTTTTTTTTTTGAGTGGCTAGGAACTACATTAGAATTTATCTATTATATCGCAAAAAACACTGTAATTCAATAAGCTAAAGCCTACAAAGGTACCGGTCACACCCATGGCAATCAAAATATCCAAAAAGTGTGTAATGATTTTACGAAATAAAATGTTCCAACAATTAGCAAAACCCAGATAATTAATATTCAACAAAATAAATTGACCCTTTTATCTTTTTTTTCTTGGCAAAATTTTTGCAGAAGCACTGCTATTTCAGCCAGTAAGGAGCAGCAAAATTTCTTTGAGCAATTATCCACAACATTTGCCATACCCTGGTTTCAGGCTCCCCAAAAAGTACTTCTTTGGTTCGGAAAAGCTAACAAAAGTGCATGCTTATATTAACTTTATAACATACTCCCTCTATTAAAATTTTTAATAGATGACGCCGTTGATTTTTGAACATTTGTTCATCTTGTTAAAAAAATACATATTATCATTTGTTTTATTGTGATACAGCCTTATGGGTTACTTGCAATTTTCTTGCCAGTAATAACAGAATAGAGTAATCTACACTGAACACCATGTCCTGACTACAAGTTATTATTCATGGTCAGTTTCTGGATGAGCAGCCGTGCAATTGTCATCAATTCTAAATTTATAATCACAGTTACAGGCTAGACAATGCTCGGTACGAATTTAAATCTCCGCCGTTCCAATTATCCAAATCGGAAACATCTCGCCCAGATTCAGAACTAAATTTGACTAACCAGGAAACCCAACCTAATTTGACCAACGCAGCACGGACCTGAGAGTAGCGTAGCAGCGGCGGCGACCGGCGAGTAGGGGAGTTTGGCGGTGTCACCCTCACCCGTCACCTTAGCCGAGCACAAAGACGAAGCGCCCTGGCGCCGTACACCGGCACCGCCACCTCGCCGGAGCCGGCCCAAAACGAAGGCTTTCCTTTCCGTAACCCTCCCTCGATGTTGGCTCGTCGGATGGATACTTCTCTTTTTTAGCATGTTACTAAGTTGCTAAACAGTACCTACTTCGTCTCAAAACAAATGATAAGTTTAAATTTAAAATTTATTCTAAGTGACTTACTATTTTTTTCATCTATTATCTCTTATTTAAATTTCTTTCTATTCTACTCTCAACCACCCTGTCGCTCATAAGCATATATTATTTAATAAAATGCATCTTAATCACTTTTCTTCAATTATAATTTATTCTTCCTCCTAAAGTGGTACTTATTTTAAAACAGTGGTTACTTATTTTGAGTTTTTATATAAAAAATTTGTAAAAAATTTGTTAAAAATTCAAATCAACCTATTTTCAATTTACTTATTTAATGACGGGGCCAAAGGCTGCTTAGGCTGAAACAGAACACATCGCGGCCCATACTAGTTAGCCCAAATGGGGTCGAAACATACGTACGGCCCGTATTAGTTGGGCCAGAATTGGATCAATGGTGTACGTGCGGCTCAGACTAGTTTTTAATCAATTGTTCCGTCAATTGCTTATTTTAAGACAATAACAAAATAAAAATGGCAGAATGAGGCATCCTCACCAAATTATTTACGGCACAAAATATGGACATTAGATTCACCAGTTATCTGTCAGAAAGTATGATTTGATACTTACAGTCCCAGTCAACATATTGACAGCTATGTTGGGCAGCAATTTTATCAGGTAAGTACAGGTAAAAAATCAAAAAATGGAGCCTGATGTCCCTATATTACATCTTCCTAGAAAAATCTGGTAAGCTCAAATTGCAGCAAAACTGCATGACTACCTAAAAAGAAAAAAAAAGTGAAGGATGCCACCCTGCGAATGTGCACTTATGTTCTTTTCCAGAACTGGTATTCCAGAATAACTCTCAACTGGCTTTAAGGTTGGAACCATCCCTGCTTTCTCTGTATTAGAGAATTCATCATCCAGAAAAGAGGTAACTGATAATTTCATCATATCAATCTATCCAATGCATAGACTTTGTAAAACCTCCACCTCCAGTTCTTCATGAGCTAGTCATGTCTGAGCATTGTGCGAGGCGCCAAATTTCCGAATAGGGTTCCTAGCATGTGTTGGCAAAGATTATTTTTATCAGACAATATTCAAGTCTTTGTATCTAACAGGAAAGTCTTCCATTAGGTAGCGATCGTCAGCTTTGGGAAGTGACAATGGCAAGGTCTCGTCATCCACAGAATCTCGGTATTTTAATGGAACAGCCTCAATCGCAAACCTATTTTGGCTGGCCGGCTTTGAACGACTTGTGGGTAAAGATGGTCCAGTGCCTATTTGGAAAAATATCATTAGACGTGATGAAATGGTATCTCAGAAAGATGTGTAAAATGACAGATCGTGGCATACTGTCAGTCATGTCCTTTGTCTTGTGGAGGAGAAATGTCCCAGAAAGGATGGTCACAAAACCGCACAGCTCCATGACAATTTGTGTTGGATTTTGTCGATCCCAATCCTGCACGACAATAAACTATGCTATCACGAATTGAGGAAATAAACTTTCCATGAGGCATGCAACAACATGAAAGAAAATTAAGGTGCATAGTGCAAGGTAACAGCATCGTTCATAATAATAATCACAGCAGCATTGTTAGCAGAGCAGGACATATGTAGAACTACACAGTAAGCCAAAAAAAAAATTGTTCATGGCTTTTTGCGACAAGAAAGTTCAGTTAACAATAAGGGCAGAATGCCTAATGGAGGCGATAGAAAAGGTTACCTTGAACATTATCACACTGGCTATAATTGTTAGTGAAGTAAACATCACGTAATATATTGGAGAGACAACTGCTGTATTAAAGGTGTCCAATGCCTGCAAGTTACAGAGAAAAATTTTACTGCTACAGTAATGTAATAAGCCCATATGTCACAATAATAGTAGCTCAATGAGCTACGTTATTGTTTCTATGCCCCAGTGGCGAGCCAGGGTCACTGAGCAGTGGCTCCACCACTGCTATGCCCTACATCTTATTAGAATTAATGAAGATTCATTTAAGGGCTGGTGCTATGATGTTATATGAATGAGACAAGCTGCTAGAAGATCACTTAAGTTCAATCTCATCATGTACCTTATTTAGATAGTTAATCTGGGTGCTCACACAGGTGGCTACAATTAGGGCAAAAGCCCATGTCTGAGGATAGAATAACTGGTTCACTCCTGAGAATGTTAACTTCAGTGCAATGCCAAGAGCTTTTACACTCATCACCTGTTAAATTCTCACTATCAGATACAAAATGGAATTTAGATGTAAACTTGAAATAACAGTGGAATAAGCATCAAAATTGATTATGGTTGAGTCATGCATTTGGAGGGAAAGCATACGGTGAGAGATCCTAGAAGAGAACAGACTCCGATGTACACCATGATGTTTGTTTGTCCATGTTGAGGAACGACAAAATATATAAGCACCAGTGCTGCTGCAACTACTATAGCCGCGTAGCAAAGAAAACCTGAAAACAAAGGAAAACAATAATGAATCAATCATTCAGTCTTGCCCATGAAACTTGCAGTAAGGCTACTGATGACCATGTGATGAATATATTTTAGTAAAGTAAATACCTGGTTCAATGGCAAGATCCCAAACTTCCCTTACAGAATCGATGTTGCGCTCCTGTGGAGCATGGAGTACAATTGTGATAGACCCAACTACACAAAGAACACAACCAAGTATTCCAAAGGTGTGTAGTTTCTCCTGCAGAATGGCGTGCGCAAGTGCAGCACTGAATAAATTGACAAAAGAGTTATAGTTTTGATTTAATATCTAGAAAGCAAAACCACATTTTTAGCAAGTTTTTTACTTGACTCTTGTGAAATTACCTGATGATTATACTGAGTGCCCCAAGAGGAGTAACAAGAATAGCAGGAGCAAATGCATAAGCAGCAAAATTAGCAACTTCTCCCACAATCACTGCTCATACAAGCCATGTACGATGCCATTAGTCAAGTTTCTTTCCTTAATGACATGTTTTTTTTTCTAAAAAATGAAATAGCAACTTCAGTAGTATCAGAAAAGGCACTTTGCTGTTCACTACCAATCAATAACTTTGCCAAATATCTTACTGAAAGAATAACTACGAAGAAACAACAGAATCCCTAGGAACAAACAGTAGTAAGAGTTATTCGTGCTAAGGAGCCATATTCAGATGACAGGAAACCATGATCCGTACAATAACTTTCATGCCCCAGTTAAGCCCAAAGAACGTACTAATATCTAGTAGCATACTTGTATCAATGTAATTATAAAGAATTTCGTTTTGGATTCATTGAATTCAGCCCCAATTAAAACGTTTAGTTTCTCCTAATACAAACTAACTGTACTTATCCTGATTCTCAAGGCACAGAATCATCTTGTTGTAAGTTTTCTTCAGTTGGGGAGTTGACAAGTTGACGTCAACATGAGTTTACATCACCAACAATACGTAACCAGGTAACAGACAATTAAGGTCTCATCATGATCAAAATGACATTAGTAAGGCAAAAATAATAGCAGGGTAATGTTCAAGCAGAGCAAGTTATATGTCAGATTAGAGGGTAAAAAACTGATAACTGCAATGATGGAAAAATATTGAGAACATAACATAACAGAGAAAAAGAAAGGAACATTTCATGAAGTAAAAAAATTGTATAATTTAAAAAGAATTGAATGTGGCTTACTAGAAATCATGCCTATCCACCATAGAGGCTCCATTAAGTAAGAAAACCCTCCATATCCTGTTTTAAAGAAAACATATTACCTTCTGCATTGAAACTTGTAGAACTTGTAAGTTGCAACACAGTAATTTATCGTGAAGGACATAAGTGCATTGATCTGACATCAATCATTTCAGGTTGGGATGTAAGTGCAAATCATTTCAGCTATTATAGAGGAAAGTATCATATTAGTTGGTTGGTATGATAAAATATTGCACATGTGACACCGCTATCATTGAAGTGAACACCTAGCTAGCCAGCCAAAAAGATCTAACTTCGTCCTGGCATACTCAAGAACCACTATCAGTTAACCACTAATCGCAGAAACACCAAACCAACCAGGCAAGTAGCAACCCCAGATTTGACTTGACTATACTTACTCTTTCCGCAAACGAATCCAACACAATCCACAGTAACCATCCATGACTCGATCAGGATACATGCATTGGTACCACAGGCATTCAACACCATCCTGTAAACAAATTTAATAATGGAGGATTCTTGCAAAAGGCCAAGGATACCAGCACAAAAGACGACTTTTTTTTTCGGACTCACTCATCTCGGTTCCAATTAAAAAATCTCGCAAGGAACAAATGCCGCCTCAAATGTAAAGCAAGAGAGGAATTCTTCGAATCAACTGATCCCCTTTGCAAGTAAAGTAATGATTCTAAGATCCTTGACTCGATTACAACTACTTTTGCGGGAAAAACTTTCCAGCTTCCACGCGCAAATCATTGCAATCCTTTTCACCCGAGAGGAAAAGGAGAAGCAATCCATCCAATCGAAATGCAAAGAGGTGTCTGACTAGATTCACAACTTGAGTCAAGTTAGATTTTCACATCAGCCGAATCTACCGCCAAAACGGCTTCACTGACCCCAAACAAAAAAAGTTCACCTTTTCCAGCCTCTCCTCTGACCTCTGACAACCAAATCAAGATAAAGAAAATTTCGGAAAAAAGGACAAAAATTTCCACTCCTATGAGAAATCCTCTTGACTCAACTACACTACAAATTTACCCCAAGAACAACAGCCTGGCGAAAACATTTTTTTCCAAAGCAAAGACAGTCACAGATCCCTCTCTCCCACCGAGCGAACCAATAAAGCAATGAAAGCTACCGGAAACCGCATCGCGATGCAAAGGGAGATCCTCCACTCGATTCCACTGCCCACGAATCCAACCCAACCCACCCAGAGAGGAGGAAACCGCGTAGACCCTACACGCCCGCCCCCATCGCCCGACCTCACACCGGCGGGGGAGATCCAAAACCCAGAGCACAGACGGCCGCACGCGGCCGGCCGCAACCCACCGCCACCAACGCGACGCAAAACTCACCCGCGCGGACGCCGGAGTCGGCGGCCCTCCTGAGCCCCATCTTCTTGACGATGAAGCTTGCCCCGATGAAGGCGCTGGACGACACCGCGAGGACCAGCCCCTTGGCGTTGTCGGTGGACATGCCCCCGAGTCCCGCCGCAGACGCAGACGCGGGCGCCGCCATCGCCGCACCGCCGCCGCAATATACACTTCGCCGTCACCGCACCGCCGAACCTGGTTACGATGCTGCTGCCCTAGCCGCCGCCGCCGCCGCAGTCATGTGCAGGTGGAGGTGGAGGTGGAGGGAGAAGGGGAGTAATCGGAAGCGGGAGGGAAAGGTAGAAGAAGGTGGAGTGGGAATTTTAAGGGGAGGGGGTTTTATGCGTCGAGACCCTCAAGGATTCACTTAATTCCTATGTCTTTTGGGGTTAGACAACATACACCGTGACTAACTCTAATTTTGGTATCCGTTTCTAGTATCCCTAATTCAAAAGCTTGCTTAACACTCCGTAAATAACTCTAGTTTTTGGAATATATTATTTACTGGATTGTTGTTGTCTGTTTTGAAATAAATTATTCATCGAATTATTGTTACGGATCATCTAAGTTGATTATAGGGATAAATTTAATATTTTAAGATATAGACTTAACAAAGAAAAAAAATTTAGCACATTTTTAGAAGTGTTGAGCAAATATATGCAAACAATAATAGAGTGAATAAGCTAGAAAAAAAGGAGAATTTGTTTTAAAACTCATATGTGTTTTTTCTAGTATCCATCTTAATTATAAATTAGGTGTTTTAGGTGCTCCTATAAATGAAGGCAAAAAAGCTATTTGAATTGTTTTCTTAGCTCTTACATGTCTAAACAATTTATATTTGGAATCAAATGGAGTAAATTTTCTGTGAGACAGCTTCAAGCGTATCAAACTTTATTTATTCACCTCTATGTCTGCAGCCTTGTATAAAAGCCCATCTCTGATTGCTGTTATGATAGATCTATTTTATGCTTATTCTCAATTTAATTTTCACCACTTTTTTTTATTTCAAGGCGTGGCATGTGTTTATACATGACGTGATTCGTAATATACACACTACATACATCCAGAATTAATTCTAGGAGTGGTAAACTTAATTATTGGGTTTGATCACAACCACAGATTTATTATGCGTACTTAATATGATTAGCGCGTGTTCACTTCACAGCTAGGACCACTTAGGTGAAGTTCTTCCTCCTTTCAAATTTAATAAACCCTTGCAATTATCGCCATGTTCTCCTATCAAAGATTAGCAAAAAAAATTAGATACTACTAACTCTATTACAGAATATAAGGGATTTTAGCAATACAAGTATACAACCAAAATCTTCTCTTATATATTTCAGTATTCCACTAGAAAAAGTTGCCCCAAATATGTAACAAGTCCGAAATACAAAATACCCAAGATCCTGGGGACTGGCATGCAAAAAATGCCCGAAAATCCAGGTGAATCGAAATAAATGTGTTTCGTATGGCAGGCACTGTCAGAACTCCCTCCGCACTGCGTCGCCTACGCGGACGTCAACATCAGCCGTCCATCTCCACATCGGACGTCCCGGATTTCTCCAAGCCGGGTAGGGGAGAAACCAAAACCAACGCGGCCGGGCCGGGCCGGGTGGCGTTGGTACGTGGGGACGGTCGGTCGGGTCGGGTCGGCACGTGGAATATGCCTCTTGCCCTCCTGTAGTTTGTACCGGCCGGAGAGGACGAAGGAATCATCCGCCACGCTGGCGCGTCGTCTTCGTCTTCGGCTCGTTCCGTCGCTTCCGCGGCTGGCTGTCCTCCTCATGCCTCTCCCTCTCCAGCGAGCTTAGCTTCATGATAATCTAAATTCTCTCCATTCTTCGTTTTTTTTTTTTGTGATGTAGGTCTGCACCATGCAAGGTTTTCTCTTATCGCCAGGGCACTATCGTGTTTCTCTTATCACCAGAGCATTTTCATATTTCTTTTGGTGATATAGATTTGTACCATGGTTCCTGTAAAAAACCTTTAAACATTATTAGAAATTTAAATTATCTTTAAAATTTACTTAATTTTGATGTGGTTACCACTGTCTTCCAGTTACCGTTAAGTGTGGTTTTCGTTAGTATTAAAAACCGTGGTATTATACTGTCAAACACGGCATATCTAAACATATTTTTGTTTTATGAGAAAATGTCGGTACCATGCTATAATTTTGTGGATGTAACTTCATTTCATGTCCATTATGAGTCATAAGTTTACTCATATCCTGCAAATCTTCTAAAGTTTTGATATTAACAGCTGGTTTGATATTGGGATGATTGTTTGAATTACAAATATGAACAACTCGATGGTTTTTAGTAAGTCTACATTGTGAAAACTTTGATTATCACGTCACAACATGTTCTGGAGAGACTCAAAAGTTCTTATTTTCAGACAGTAGTATATAATTAATATAATGATATAATAATGATAACTCCGTCCTTAAATATACATTATTAAGAACTAACGTCCCTATTAATATAAGTGGAGGATGGTTAACAGTAAAATAAAAAAATCTAAAATATAATAATTAATGAGACATATTACAGTGTAGAATCCTTATATTAATAAAAAAATTAAACGAATTCTTCGCAAGACAAATGGAGTAATCACTTACTACGCTACTCCGTTGACTTAAAAAAAAAGGACAAAACGCAGTGCAAAGCCAGCCAAGCACGTATAGTACGGTATTATTTATTTCTGACCAAATGCGTCCATGTGTTCTGAATTTAGGACGTGGGAGCCTCTACCCTCTTTTGCCTGACATAGATTTTCAGACAAAGCAAAAAAATATATATACTAGTATATCTTTGTGCGGTTGTGCCAACTATATACGCACCTAGAAAACAGAGAGAAATTAATTAATTAATTAATGCTCTGTCCTACAGTTGACTGTTGTCAATGTCATCCCTTTGTCCTGAACCTTTTTTTTTAAAGAACACTTCGTCCGGGACTTTTGCCCGTGAGCGACACAGAAGATGAGATAGTGGCATCTGCTCCAAAGTACAGCAAGCAAAGTCATGGAGAGTGTTTGCAGTTCCTAATCTCTTTTTTTTCATCCACTATCAGCTATAGTTCACTGCTAGAAGCGCAAAAGCTGCTGCTGCTTTGGCTAGTTGCCCACTGGAACTGCTCACTCATGAAGACAGCAACAGCTTATCTTGTCTCCTTGCTTTACCTTCTTCAATTACAGCTTTGGCATTTTTATCCCTCCAATGCACATAAATATTCCAGAGTGATAAAATTGCAAAAACCACTATAGAAACTCTCTGTCAAGGCGTTATTTAGACAGTTTCATATATGGGACTAAGTAGAACCAACCTGTAGTTTAGGAAATGATGCTTTAGGAAATAAAATTAGTGAGTGACACCCGTTTAATTTAGATTATTGAGTGAATTATTGTGGTAGATTATCAACTTGATTATAGGGATGAATTAAATATTTTAAGAACAAATAGCTTAAAACAAATTATATAGATAACATGGTAGAAGAAAGTTTTTTGAGAAAATGTATTTTCCAAAGCATTGAGCAAATAATCTGAAAAGAACATGTAGTATAATTATGTTGTATGAAACGTTAAATAATAATGACCGAAGGGGTACATTGATTAAACCTATTTCTTTCTAATCTAAGTAACATTGAAGATGCATGGATGGATATACTTTTTAGAGTAGTTATTTATATGATACACTATACTATACTTGAAACTCATGTAACCAATCATTATTCGATCATTACAGGATCACCTTAGTAGAAGTATATACTACAAGTACGTGACCACCGGGTTTGTGGTTACAATAAGTTGTAAACTTCAGGCTCAGCTTGGCATGCTACAATTTTGGCTTTTGGAACTATAGAATCCACTATAGTTAATTAGAAGAGGCTAAATGATTACAAAAGTCAAAAATAAAATTTAACACTTCTTTCTAATAACAAAATAAAAATGTATTTTTTAAATTTGGACATAACGCAATTTAATCACTAAACAGATTGTAACCGAAGATCTTTATCTTCAATTGACCTAGAACTAAATAAAATTTATAAACAAAACTAATTAGAATCACATCAATTAAATTTCTAAATCTCAATATATTATGAAACAAAATTACTAAAAAATGTTTGACAATAAAATATAAAGATCAGAACACTACAAAACACTCTAGATTGCTAGATTTTAGATCAATAAAACCAATCTAAATCTCAGAGAAAAAATAAATTAATATAAAATTAATCGTTAGGCATGTACAAAAGTGAATGAAGTACTAATCTTCTATAAATTTATCTAATTCCCATGAATATGCTTATAATATGCCTCCAAGATATTCAAAAAATTTCTCCACGAAATCTCCAAAATTCTAAATTAAAACTCTATTTTGCTTTCTCTTTAAATCATGTTAGAAAATAAAAAATATTTTTCCTTTTATAGTGAATAGTAATAAACCGCACCTATAGCCAAATAGAACATCAATTTTATATACCGCTAGTCCACCCCCAACTTAGGTTGTGCCCACACCACACGTGCTATCGCCGCTTCATCAGGTCTTATTAATTGCTAGCCTATCTGTCGCACATGTCGGCCCATCTTCGTGCGCTAGCTGCTAAGCCACCTATCGTGCATGCCAGCCCATCTTTGTGCGTCGGCCCATATTTGTGATCTTATACTTATATAAAAAATAGTTTTAGTCATAGATTCTCACAAACTAATATACACATATACTCGTCACACTTTATCATAATAATTTTAATATAATATAATTATACAATATTAATTTTTTGTTAACTTTTTTATCAATTTTATTTCACTGGAACTCACATGAAGTGTGACAAAAGTTGTTGGGTACAGGCCAAGGAATGCATGGTGCGCATGCTTTGATGTCAGACTTGTGTTTTGGGCTGAAAACACTCAACAATGTACAGCCTGTACTACAATTGAGTACTTGAAATTCTCCTACTATGCTTGTAGTAGCCTAGGGTCATGACTTACTTAAAAATTGACTCTAGCAACTGCATTCTGTCTCTAATACAACAAGTTTGATTGATTTTACACCTGGCAAAATTTTCATATGGACTCATCTTTTCAAGATAGACCATCCAAATCTGATCTGTCCTGATGCCCATTCATCTTATCATTTAATTATTTGCATCAGAAATGTTACTATTATATTAGATAATGTATCTCTTTATATGCGAGGGAAGGCTGGATTGAATTCCATTATGGAAAAAAACGTATGCCTATAAATTAACTCTAAACCCGACTAACTGAATTTGGAAGTCCTATGTGGAGTAGACTCCAAAGGATGCACTCCTGAGTAGCCACATTTCAATCATTAGCCTTGTTAATGTTGCTAGGGTACCTAGATTAATTAACAATAAATTAACTAATTAATTAATCACCCCACCTTATGTAGCATCCAGAGCAACACCATCATTATTTATGCCACCACCCAATGATGCTGGGAGGTTAGGAGGAAGCCATTGTTGACCAGCATGCACGCCCAGCTCGCCTTTAGAGGCTTGAACATGCAATGCGGCGACATGGGGCCGAAATGAGGTATGGTTTAATAATGGACGGTCACCTAACTGTGCGCTTTATATTAGACGAAACCCATGTGAATTATGTTCCAGAGTTGTATGATACACAAGGTGAAAAATTGTGTTATGTTAGAATGAGATTATACGAATTAGGTGCTTATTCCAAACTAGGGCAATTTACCATAGTTAGTTCTAATATTATGAACAACCCTACTGTAGAATGTATACAGTAACTAAGACCCCAAACGTATACAAGAAGGATCGGGTCTATATATATACAACTCAGGCTAGTGGTCTATCTAACACCCCCTGCAGTCATAGCGGGAGAGGAACGGACGCAGAGACTGGACCGAAAACTAGTGAACAAAGACGTGGGCAGGCCTTTGGTCATTATATCGGTAAACTGATGTGCCGATGGTACATGGAGCACCCGAACCTGTCCTAATGCGACCTTATCACGGACAAAATGGATATCGATCTCGATGTGCTTGGTGCGTCGATGATGGACCGGGTTGACGGTCATGTAGACGGCACTGACATTGTCGCAGTAGCCAGACATAGAGCGTCGAGAGTAGGGGCAGCCTGCCCAGTCCGCGTCGGAGTACGCGGTGAGGGAGTCGATGGAGCTGGAGTTGAGATGCAGCCCGCTGGAGAGGGTGCCCTTCATGTAGCGTAGGATGCGCTTGAGCAGCGCGAGGTGAGGTTCGTGCGGAGCGTGAATGAAGAGGTACACTTGTTGGATAGCGTACGTGAGGTCGGGCCGGAAGAGTGTGAGGTATTGGAGAGCCCCGGTAAGACTCCGATAGTGAGAAGGATCGACAATGAGTGCGCCATCGGCAACGGAGAGTTTGGCTCGAGTGTCGACCGGGGTGGTCATGGGGTGACAATCGGCCATGCCCGCACGCTGGAGGAGGTCGATGGTGTACTGGCGTTGGAAAAGAAAGAGCCCGTGGGTGGAATGGGTTACGGAGATACCAAGGAAATGGTGGAGAGGACTAAGATCGGTCATGGCGAACTCAGAGTGGAGTCGGACCATGATCTGGTCGAAGATGTTGTAAGGGCAATGTCATCGATATAGAGAAGTAGATAGGTAGTGGCGGAGCCGATATGGAAAGTGAACAGAGAACTATCGGACGTAGAGGCCACGAAGCCGATGTGCCGAAGATAGGCAGCAAAGCGCTGGTACCAGGCACAAGGGGCTTGTTTGAGGCCGTAGAGAGAGCATTGAATGAGACAGACGTCGTCGGGACGAGAAGTGTCGACGAAGCCTGAGGGCTACTGGCAGTAGACTGTTTCCGTCAGGTGGCCGTGAAAAAAGGCGTTCTTCACGTCTAGTTGATGGATCGGCCAGGAGCGAGAGGCAGCCAAGGTGAGGACGACTCGGATGGTGGCGGGTTTGACAACGGGACTGAAGGTCTCGTCGTAGTCGACACCGGGTCATTGGGAGAAACCCCGGACTACCCAGCGAGCCTTATGACGGGCAAGGGAGCCATCGGCGTGGAATTTGTGTTTGAAAATCCACTTACCGGTCACAATGTTGGCGTCGGGAGGTCGGGGAACGAGACGCCAGGTCTCGTTGTCCATTAGGGCCTTGTACTCGTCGGCCATGGCCGCGCGCCACTGAGGGTCAGCCAGGGCTGAGCGAGAAGTCGCCGGGATGGGCGAGATAGAGCTATGGACGGCGGAGAGACCGTAGCGTTGAGTGGAGCGGAGAGACCCGGTCTGAGAACGGGTGACCATATAAGAGGTGGAGGGAACTGGAGCCGATGGGGGTACGGGAGTAATGGGAAGAACTGGTCGGGTGGGGGCATCATCGGCTCCGAGTTGGCGACTGTAGATGAGAGGAAAAGGAGGAATTAGATTGGCCTGAGCCGATGAGGTCGGGTGGGCCGAGTATTCCGATCGGTCCAATAGAGATGGATCAGCCAATAGGGTGGGGGAGCCGATGGAAACTGAGGAGGGTGGGGGGAGCCGATGGAAAGTGAGGAGCCGATGGAATTGGGGTGTCTGATGGAGAGGGAATGGTATCGGCTGAAGGATAAATAGAATCGGTATCAGCCGATGGAGGTGGGTCTGATGGGGGTCCGATGGTGGGGACATCGGACCGAGTAGTGGTGGGATATGTGAAGGGTAAATCCTCAGCAGCGGCCGATGAGGGGGCTGATGGAGAGGACAGTGGAGGAGACCTGGTCGGCATGGTGTTGGTGAGGAGGAAGTCGAAATCACTAGAGGAGGATCTCGGATGAAATAGACCGAAGGGAAAACATGTCTCGTCAAAAATGATGTGACGACAGACGATGACCCGTCGGGTAGAAAGGTCGAGACATCGGTATCCCTTGTGAGAGGTGGGATAGCCGAGGAGAATACAGGCGGTGGAGCAGGGAGCGAGTTTGTGGGAAGCTGTGGCGGTGAGATTTGGGTAGCAGAGGTACCCGAAAACATGAAGGTAGGAGTAGTCGGGTGCCGTGCGGTAGAGAAGGGCATAGGGAACGTTGTTTTGAATGGAAGAGCATGGGCGCCGATTAAGAAGGTACGTCGCAGTAGCCAGAGCTTCGGCCTAATAAGTGGTGGGTAAGTGGGCGTGAAGTAGCATGGTGCGACTGATGTTGTTGAGGGTGCGAAGGAGGCACTCGGCTTTGCCGTTCTGAGAAGAGGTGTAGGGGCAGGAGAGTCGGAGATGGATGCCCTGCGAGGTGAGGAGGTTTGTAACGGTATGATTGAGGAATTCCGTACCGTTATCGGCTTGTAAAGTCTTGATGGGAAGGTTGAACTGAGGGGACACGTACGTGACGAAGTGAGTGAGGTGAGAGGCGACCTTGGATTTGTGGATGAGCAGGAAGGTCCAGCAATAGTGTGTGTAATCGTCAAGTATAGCGAGATAATACTGATTACCGGAGACACTTTTAACTGGAGAGGTCCATACATCACAATGTATAAGTTCAAATGGACGCGAGTACAGGAGATAGAACTAAAAAAGGGCAGACGCACATGTTTGCCAAGTTGACATGAGTGGCAAACTGTGGAGCTGCTGTGAGTACATCGGATGGAGGCGCTGCGATGGAGGGTGGCAACAGCGTCGGGGCCGGAGTGGCCGAGGCGAAATTGCCAAAGGTTGGTGGAGAGGACGACGCTGGCGTGTGGAGTGGATGGCGCAGCGGGAATGGTGTAGAGGTCTCTGCCACTATTGCAGCGAAGGATCTGTCGCCGGGTTGGGATATCCTTCACAGAGAAACCAGACGCGTCAAATTCAATGGAGCAGTTGTTGTCTCTTGTAAATTGGCGAACAGATATAAGATTGTGAATAAGAGAAGGGACGATAAGAACATTGCGTAGGGGGAGGTTAGTGGTGGATGTAGACAAAGAGAAGTCATCTCGGTATTGGATAGGAAGAGAGTGACCATTGCCGATGGTGACAAAAGGGGAGGAAGAGGGGTGACAAGAGCGAAGTATACCGGGCGATGACGCCATGTGTGAAGACACTCTAGAGTCCAGCACCCAAGGGTGCTGTGGTTGGAGCGTCATCTGGTTGAGGGCAGCGACGAGGCCAGCTTGGTTCCAGGAGAGAACCGACTGGGTGGGTGGGGTCGGTAGCATCGGCTGAGGCGGTAGAACGGGAGCCAATGCCAGGTGAGCCTAGGGATGGGCGCCAAGAACCCCGGGTTGCTAGCCGATGGGGCTGCGTGGTTGGGGCTGGGGCGCCTAGGGGTTGTAGCAGAGCCATGGACCCGTGGGACCGGCAGGGTGGGCAGGGACCGAGGTGGGTTGTGATTGCGTCAGACCCTGCCAGGTCCTGCCTTTGCCTTTCCCGGTGCGGGCTGTGTTGCTGTGGCCAGAGCCATGGCCACCAGAACCACAGGAGGAAGGGGCAGCGCAAGAAGCTCGGCAGCCATTATCGGATACGGCAAAAAGAGCGGTGTAGGCCATTGTCTTCTCATCGTTGGTCAGACAAAGTTCTTTAAGAACTAGCATGTCATGAGCCCGGACGAACGATGGAAAAGGTGTGGCGTTGGCGATGTCATCGGCGGTGTTGGAGAAGCGGGGATTGAGGCCTCACAGAAGGGCGAGGACGAGTTGAGAGTCGGCCACAGGGTGGCTGACATCCTGGAGAGTAGCAGCCTTGACTTTAGGGCGCTGACAGTACGAGGAGACAGAGGAGTCGCCTTGTATCATGGAGTGGAACTCGTTGAGGAGGAAGTTGGCGCGAGGTTGATTGTTGGCCAGAAAGATCCGCTCGATGGCCACCTAGAGATCCTAGGTGGTGGGGTCAGTATCGTCCATGGTGAGGTTGAGGACAGAGTCATCGACCGAGCCGAGCAGCCAGCTGCGCACGTAGCACTCGGTGATGTCCCACTGAGGATCATCGGGGCAAGGTGGAGCAGAGCCATCAATATAGGACCGGAGGCTGAATTTTCCACAGAGAGATTTGAAGAAGAAAACACACTTGGAATAATTGGCGTTAAGGTCAAGTAAGATAGGAACGTGAGATTTCACGTTCACAGCAACGTAAGGAGGGGAGAAGATCGGTGAGGTGGTGCCTGAGGTGTGGTCTGAGGCACCGAGGGCCGGAGCAGACTTGGCGACTGGGAGAGTGCCGGAGCTGAGAGCGGACTCGGTGGCCATGATGGGAGAACGGGAGCAAAAAGCCGATGGGAGAAAGAAGCTGATGGGAGGGAGAAGCCGATGAGAGGACGGATCGGCCGATCAAGGATGTGAGAAGCCGATGGAAAGTGGGCCGGCCAGCCGATGAGGAGTGGTTGGCCAATGGGGAGTGGGCAGTGGAGTAGGTGAGGAAAAAAGTGGTGATAGAGTGGGTGGGTCAGAGAGTAGTTGGGTCACGGATGTGCGAAGATTCACGTCCGTGGACTCGTGGAGGCCAAGGAGTAGGGCGGACGCGAAAAAGGCGGGGAGTGGCCGGACGCGAAGAGAATATGTTTGCGTCCGGGAGGCAGGGATTCGTGTACGTGGACACGTTTGACTGGCTCGGACGTGAGGGGAGAAGGTTCGCGTCCGAGAGCCGTTGAGCGTGTCGGAAAAGGCGAGAACCGAGAGAGTGTTCCAGCCGATGGAGGGCTGGACAAGTCTAGTCGATGGGAGGGCGGACGAGTTCAGCCGATGGAGACGACGAGCGCGGAGGTGTGCCAGCGTCAGAGAAGGAGAGATGCACGAAGCAAGAAGAAGAGCGGAGACGGGTGCGAGGCGAGACGAGGAGGCGGATCGAGACCGTCGCCTGGTCGCGCAGAGGTGGGACAAAGAAAAGAAGGTGACTGCGGGAGAGACGGGGAGACGAAGAAACGGGGGTGAGAGAGCGAGGAGAGTACCGGAAAGAGGGTCGGCGACGGGAAAAAGATGTCGACGACGAAGAGGAAAGGGTCGGCTCGCTGGAGGAAGTAGTTAGCGCGCCGGGATGTTTAGACTCGCTCTGATACTATATAAAATGTGTACAGTGACTAAAACCCTGAGCGTATATAAGGGGGTCGGATCTATATATATATATAACCTAGGCCAATGGTCTGTCTAACAATTACAAATATAGGACCGTCCTTCGAAATCTTATATTGCTAAAATTCTGTGATATCAATTCTAGGGATTAATGTGGTTAATTTATTGCCAAATCAACCAGCTAGGCAAGGATATTTGAATGGCCATATTTTCAAAGAGCATTTTCACATTTTCTTTTTCTTAAAAAATTGGTAAAGATCCATGCCATTCAAAAATGAGAAAAATGTGTATCCCACGTTGGTCAGGACTTGCATATATCCTATTCCAGAGCACTTTAACATCAACCAATGCACACATCCAAGCACATTAACATGAAGCTTGGAAAAGGTAAATAACAGTATACGACTGTCAGAGTAGGAGTAGGATGAAAAAACATGACAAACAAAACATGAAAATGACAAAAACAAATAGTTTCAATCCTAACACAACCTACTATTGTTAAATCTTCGTCATGATTGCAAAGTAATTTCTTGGTGGTAGACTCCACAACCTAGCGCATCTACGGTACCATGTCCAACACCTCTTACCATCTAGGTCACTATTGATGACAAGAAGAAGTAAATTCTTTTTTTTCTTAAAACAAGCAATATCATTTTAAAATTTCAAAGTACTGTATTAAACAGATAGTAGTAGAACCAACCATAATTGCATTTTAGACTTAGTTCTGATACCCAATAGCCAATCCCCAAACGTATTGTCTTGCTAGTTGGGGAAAAGGATCAGACAATTTATACAACCCATCAAATTAATCAGTGCTCAAATTGACACTCAAAAAATAGATGTTATTTGGTTTCACTGTTATTATCTAAAAAAATTGGTTTCACTGTTAAAAACAACATTCTTCACTGCCTCTGTCGATTTCTTTTATGCTAATACAAAGCAAAGCAGTAAAAAAAGATGGAAAATGTTAATACACTCCTTGTACTTTAGATCTAATCGAAGCTTGCACCATGAACTAGCTTTGGACAACAGATAATTTCCATTACAGAGACCGTCCATGTGCATCTTACATACAATTTATGAATTGGGACACATTATTAGGTATTGCAACATCTGTCACCATATTAATTGAGCCATTGAGCATGCATAGATATAAATAAAGTCTCATACAACAAGTGTCAATCTTCCATTATTACAATGTCATCTTCCATAATATTTTTCCATGGGACGTGCGATCAAAGCAAGAGGCAGCTTCTAGTACCACTAGATATTTGTCACATGGCAAATCCAGAAACAAAGAAAAGAGGTAGTCTATGCACAGTTTATGAGTTGGACCACAATGCTATGCCAATGTTCTCCATGCCATTGAAAGCTAGTTGCAGATCATATATGATTGCACAAGAAACATTTCTTTGCCATTGGATGTATGATTAAAAATTGCATTGGTAATTTGGTATCCACTCAAGAAGTTAATTGCACTAGGCAGCTATTGTTTTATCAACGTGGTACATATATCCCCAAAAGGGTAAAGAGTCGACCAACTTCTATCTTGGACATGTATAGAATTTTCATGTTTTATGTGATATCGTATGTGTTCCTATGAATATAGTACATGTTTTGTGTTGTTGATACATATACACCACCATTAATTGTATAGAAACACATCCAAACAATAGAACATGAAGAAACTGTTACATCTTTTTTGTCTCTTGTGTGCCTAGTTTTATCAAAGGTAAGCAACGTAATGGTTAATACCACAACTTACATGACATCTAATGTCATGTTTGATATCACAAAACTTCATTTTCTTGGTGAGTTTTGGACTACAACTTAGTTGTTGTCACATTTCCTCACCAAATGCATGCCACACATCACACGACCAATTAAATTCGTAATTAAATTATGTGTTCCTTTAATTAATGTTGTTCTCACAGGAAAGCTAATGTACATTACCCAAGTCTTCAAGATTTTTTGAGAGTCATCTACTGGACCAGCAATGCTGTGGACTGAGCTGGGCCTTTCATCCCATACACTTGTTACTTGGACAAGGCCCTCATGCAGTGGTCCATTATTCTGCTGTATGCATTTATCGTGGAGAAGAATATGATCAGATCCCTGGAACTTCGATAAATCCATAAATATTTCATAAAAGATCTAGAATTTTCTTCTTAAAGATTTGGATTTTATTTCCAAGGCCGAATATATTTAGGCATTATCAAAAATACATGATGGTGTCAAGGAAAGTCCAAATCTGTTGACAATAATAGGAAAACTTGAAAGTGCATCTAGACCCATAATTAATTTTGGTAATTAATAATAATCAATTAGGAATGAATAATGCTTCTTATTGAGTTATGTTAGAGATAATTTAGTTCTTCAAAGTGTGAGGAACTTAATTTTCAATGAATCCACTATGTTAAGAAGAACGGATGGTAAACACTATGACAAAATATAATTTTGTTTCATTTTAAGTTATAAGAAAATACATATTATCAAGATCGATGTCGCTTTGAAACGTAGGGTTCAAAGTTTGGTACTCAAATTCTTATTTAAAAAGTGTACTTTAAAATTTTTTAGAGTGCTGAAAATTCCAACTAAATGGAATTTCTGTTATTAGCTAACGAAACTTTCATTTTGGACCAATTTTATTATGTTAGGTTTTATTGAGAAATTAACTAAATTTTCATTGTGTATCAATAGAACTTCTATTATTGCTATTATCAGTTTTGTTAGCTTTATTGGAATATTAATGAAACTTCCGTTAGATGCTAACAGAACTTCCGTTATTAGCCAAATCGATTCTTTTGAGAAAATTAATGGAACTTCTATTAGATGCTAATGAAACTTTCGTCATTTGCCAAATTAGTTCTATTGGTTTTGTTGAGAAAATTAACAGAATTTTTGTTAGTTGCTAACAGAACTTTTGTTATGGCCCCTATTGAAAAATTAATGAAATTTTCGTTGTGTTATAACTGAATTTCCGCTATGTGTTCTAGTGGTTGAGTTGGAGTTTAAAATTTATATTGAATAGAAATTCCAATGATATATAACGGAATATCTGTTATAAGAAATCTTAGCCTTCAACTTTATGTGGTGCTATAAATAACCTCTACCCACTCTCAAAGTAGATTGGTCACTTTCAATATTTTTGAGCTTTGAATTTGCATCTCATTTTCTCACTTTGAGTCTTTTGTTTCCAAACCATTTCTCTCTAGATCTATTTGTTTTGACTTTGTGTGAGTGGATTTGGTTTTTGAAAAAATTGGTAATCTGTGTATTATTGATTCTATTTGAGTATACCTTTTCAACCCAAAAGAGTTTTCATTACATCTACTAGGACTCTTAAATAGCTAGGTATCACTCTCTAGTCATTGATTCACTTGTGCTAAGCTAGAGAAGTTTATAAAAGTCAGATCTCGTCCATATAAGAAAAGAAATACTACTAGTAAAAAGATAAAAAGATGATTGTATTTGTGTAACTTTTAGAGAAAAGTGTTAAGTAAAGATCTAGCCCTTTATGAATTCCTAAATGGATAATAGAATCCACTTAAGGATTTAAACTCCGAAAAATATATCTACAAGCTTTACTCGATTCAATAGCCCTTGCATTGATTTGCTCTTTGTGCCCGTATCTAGTTGTTATTTGTGTAAATATTTTATACTAGATTTAGTTAATCTAGTTGTTTAGCTTGGCTTGATGTCGATGTGAATAACGGAAATTTTGTTGTTTAGCATTAGATATTCCGTTATAGTGCTTCCGCTTTTTTAAAGTTTTAAATTATCTATTCACTCTCTTTTTAGTTCTCAAATGATCCTTTTAAAATTAAATCCCGACAAGGATCAATATATGATTTTAGACTAAAATCTTGAGAGGGCTGAGATTTCACTATCTTGGGCAAAATCATGCCGAGAGAAAATGATTTTTTTTATCAAATTTTATTTGAATTAGAAGCAGTTTGAATAAATTTTAGAGAGATTTGATTGAACTCGAAATTTTTGGCAGGGATAATAATATCTCGGGAGGTTCCCAATATCACAAGATATCAGCGAGATCTCGTCGAGAAATTAATCTATGGATCCTGCTGGATGCATGCTGGCTGTTTGAGAAATCTAAACAGTACATCTCACTGTAGCAACAGGGGTTGATGTTTCTGTGAGACAAAACTGCACTTGCTTGTTGTACTGTATCAGCTTAATCTAAGCCATTGATCGTGATTCGACCGGTGGAGAATGTTCCCCAATGCACCTTACTGTTGGCCTCTACCATAGCATGTTGTCATTTAAGAGGGATCACATTCATGAATTTATTTGATTTGTATCAATAATGCATGAGATGACTT
This sequence comes from Oryza coarctata, assembly GCA_030770085.1. NCBI lineage: Eukaryota > Viridiplantae > Streptophyta > Magnoliopsida > Poales > Poaceae > Oryza > Oryza coarctata. The sequence continues at coordinate 3,282,916 of CM061483.1, forward strand.
GTCATGGTATATGTAATATAGAATCATAGTACGTGTAACTACACGTAGAATCATATTAAGGCATGTTTAGAACATAAGTTTCTATAGGCGCAAGAATAGAACAATCTAGGAATTTAAGCGATGTCCTTAGAATTCCTATGGTATTTAAAAAGACAATAGATTTTCGTAACTGTTAGTTTGATGACCAAAGACTCTTACACTACAAAGAGAACAAATATGGTAAAAGAAATTTCAAAGTAATTCACATGGGTTAATCCTCGGTTTTAAGGAGGCCTAAACATTGTAATCTATTGCATGCACCAACTATTACTAAATTAAAAAAAAGATGGATCTTTTTAAACGAGAAATCAAGTGTTTTAAGGGAAAAAGCTAACCACATTGACATTTTTTAGTGCTCAAGAAAAAAAATGTACCCTCAATGATTGGGTCTCCTGTACTTTATAAAGAAACACCTAGCTTCTTTTGAGCTAATCCATCAAGATTCCAGCTTCCTCTGAATTGCGTAATCTTTTTTCCATACAAAAACAAAAAAAATAGCCTCAAAATATCCATGAGTGGTCCACTTGTCAAGTTTTTTGTGCTTGCTAAACCGCTTTATGTGCAATGTGCAATAAGCCATCATGTCCTTCCAAAATTTTCATCGGCATTGCATCCTTCCTTTCAAGTGAAAGTAAACACATACAGATTAATCATGCTCAGCTGTCCCGCAAAAAAAAAAATGCTGAGTTGCATTCTTGCTATTTCAGCTAGCATTATGGTAGTACAGATATTTTAGATATTCCACATGCCTATGTTTGTAGTAGTAAATTGGAATCTACAAGGCGCACCTAAAACTAAGAACACTCCAGCTTGCACTAGTCTGTAGAATTTCAATGTGTCTAGAATCTTGTTACATCAAGCTAACAACAATGCAGTGCCAACCAACAAAATCTGTTACACAAGGTATTCTCCTCATTCAGTCATTTTTTCCATTTTGTGAAAACCAGTGCTAAACATCTCATTCAGTCATATTTACTCTTTACCAGAAAGTACTAGTACTACATACACAACAGCATACACAGATAGAGTAAGGGAAATTCCATCTTTCCAAGCAGCATCACTCATCTTTGGCAGAAAGACATCAGGAAAAAAAAAAGCAACAATCCCTGAATCATCTGTTGGCTCTGCATAACTGCATTGTTGCTGTTGCTGCCTGCCATACACCCTCCCTCCAAAACCATTCAATTACTCATCCTGCTGCTCCTGCACATGCCTGTCTATGGATTCCAGCTTCCCTTTGCTTTTCAATCACACTAACAATGCAACAGAAACCCTTTCTTTTTTTATACTTCAAAAATTTGTGATTGGTTGGTCCAACTCAAGTGCAGTGCAGCGCTTTACAGCTTCTGTTACTGTTAGGCAGGTCAGATACATGAACATTCTTCCTAGGGTGGTGTATCACTCTATCCTACAACCTTTCCTCTTTTTAACTTTGGCTGTATAATACTCTCTCCATTCTAAATGTAAGTATTTTTAGATTGTTTAATAAGGATTAAGATTGAGAAGAAAATGCTACAGTGCTCCCCATTAAATGAGAAGTGGGATGATGATGAGTGTAAGATGAGAAGAAATTTAAATGATAGATGATTGATAAGAGAGATAGTACTATAGAAATACTTATATTTTAATATAAAATATGAATACTACTTGAAACAGAAAAAGTATTTGCCTGTCATTTGGGATAAACAGTGCATAGTAGTGTTCAGTAATCACAGTATCATCACTTCATCGTTATTGCCATCTGAAGCTTTAGGGGAAACATATCTGAATCCTCCAATAGCTGCATATTTCAAGTAGATGAGTATGGTGTACTCTATAAACTAGCTACACCGCCTTTGTCCCTCAACCTTGGCTCTATAATAGAGGCATTGGATCAGGCCTGCCATTTTGCATGAACAGTGAAAACTAACCACCTTATCATCACTGCATCATTATTGCCAGCTCCATCTGAACTCTGAATCTTCAGTGCACAACTATATCTGAGTTCTCCCAACAGCTGCATATTTCAAGCAGGTAGATGAGGATGCTTCACCCTCCAAGAAAGTGAGACCATTCATGACCACACTTGTCATGTACACTTGCTTTCATATATAGTACACATATATACACATATTGTAGCTATCACCGTTCATCTCATATATATAGGAGGAGAGTAGACTGAGTAGCAGTAGTAGATACATCAAGACAGAAACATAGAAACATACATATTAAAAAGATAGCAACTTTGTTGCAGTCATGGACGAGTTCACCTTCTTCCCCGGTGTAGCAGGAGAGCAGTGCAAGATTCCAGCAGCGACGTCGTTGCCGTTGTCGTCTCCTCGTCGTGATCGTCAGCTCGGCTTCGGCTCTCCTCCGCCGTGGCTGTTCACCGCCGTCGCCGAGGACGACGACGGCGGTGACGACGATGGTGGAGAGGAGGAGGAGAAGATGGACTTGCTGTGGGAGGACTTCAACGAGGAGCTGGCGCGCACGCCGCCGGTGTGCCCTCTGAGCCCACTGAACATCAAGGGGGTTGGTCTGACAACGACGATGGTCAAGGACGCATGGCTCGACGCCGTCGACGGTGGCAGTGGTGGGTTCGGCGTCATCGTCGCCGGCGGCGGTGAGCAGCAGGTGAGGTGTGACAGGCGCATGTACTCCGGCAGCGTCGTGCGGCGCCGCCGGAGATGGAGCCTGCTGCTGATGCTCAGGCTGCTCAAGAATCTGTTCCTGGACAAGAACAAGAGGAACCAAAGAACTGCACCGATCTGAAGTATGAAACGATCAATTGATCAGGTTTCCTCTCTAGGCTCCAGCGATCAAGAAATCCGAGAGCTGATGATGATCATGATGATGATGAATTATATACACGAGTGTAAACAAATAATGTGTATATATATATTGATATCTACATGTTTGATGTTTCTGTCACAGGACAGAATAACCCCAGGAGGTAAATTTCTTTTTGCTGAAAAGTGTGTTCTTGTTCATCAATATAGTTTCCTGCATAATTATCTGTTCATGTTCTTCCCTCTGATTCTTCTCATGCTATCAGTTATCACAATGTATATTGGCCTCTGAATCATCAAAATTTTGTTTTTGAATCAAGTGCAATAAGCCTTGACCATTTCTCAGTATACTGATTGAGATCAATAATGAATCCATCTGAATTTTGCTTGTAAATGTAAGTATACACTTGTAACTACAGTAGCAGCTTGGTTTGTTGTCACCAACCTCGTAGATGCAGATGCCTTGCCATAATCAAAACCTACCGAAATGAGGGAGCTATTAAATGTCAAGGAAGGAGCTAGCCAAGTTTTTCTGGTGACTTCACCAGAAATCCCAGTGAGGCAGTGCCAGATGATTCCAAGTCTTCAGCTTCATAAATGTTGCAACCAAAAGAGACTAGGATAAGGGGGTACAATCATTTGTGCACCTTCTGGAATGCTGGGATTAGTAAGATCAATTTCTCAATGCCCTATCAGATCATAATTTGTAATAATAATCTTTCTCTTCCAATCAGACAATAATTAAAAAAAACTGTCCCACAAAGAAATACTTCTCTAATCTGTACTGTATTTCTCCAACTGATGAAGAAATATATACAGGGAAGATGAAGCATTCAACTGTTCTTAACCTGCCAACTGAATCTGTCAGTGATCAAAATTTCAAACTATCACCTAACACATCCTAGATATCTACAGTTTGATTTAGCTCTTGCCCTTACTTTGTTATAATAACCAGTACTACATGTTAGTCAATCATCGTAGTCATAGTACACATCAACTTTGAAAAGTCACCTGAGTTTGGACTTTCTGATTGGGATCTCTACACTGTCCACTGGAGTAGAAAGGAAGAAGGCCTCAGGTTAGCTCCGACGCTGACACGTGGCGTCGCCAGGGCATTCGCGGTGTATGCAGTGTTAGTTATCTGAGATCTGTATATGGACCTGAAACTAACAAAGTGAAGCAACAATGAGGTCAGCTAGGCAAGACAGCTGTGAGAGGGATTCAGCTACCAACCGGTTGGTCTCAAACAGCAGAGGAATTGGTTGTGTACTCCTTGTACGCTGTCAGAAAATCTTGGCACCAATCAGCACTTCCCTGTTGGGAATATTCATGCAAGAAGAGGAAGAAACTATTCTCACATCATAAGCTAATCATGCTATAACATGAATAGCAGCAGAGGGTTAGAACAACTGTTCTAGAATGAAACTGAATCAGAATTGTTCTAGCACAAAAAAAAAACTGAAACTGAATCAGAATTGCTGCAGTCATAAATCACACAAATTTGCAAGCATAAAAAGTACCATCTCAACGGTCACATCAAAAAAGTTTCAAGGTTTAAGAAAACATGATCACAAGAGAGCCAATTCAGTAACAGTTTCCCCAGAAAGAGGCAACGATCAGAAACTTTTTGCCAAGAGCAATAAGATCAGAACATTTCGCAGCTAACAGCCAATTTTCATCGAAGCTTCAGTTGCACACTAGAGCCACAAGTGTGCAACAGCCAGCCCAAGTAAAAGCTGATCAAATATGGTGAAGCATACCAGACCACATCTGGTTTTCGGCTCTCAGGCCAGTATACTTCGATGATAATAATAATATGCATAAATCTATCGGTGACACAAAAATAATTAACAGCCACAAAAAAATGCAAATTACATTGTTCATATAATGTAGCATTATAATGGCTGCACGTCTGCAACAATAGTACTATTTAACCAATACAACCAGGTCTAACTAGTCATTCAACAACCGAATCAGAACAACAGCTTGCTTATTAACCAGGCACTTATTTTGTTTTTAAATAGCACCAACATATAAATACTCCTTATTGCCAACTACAGCCTCAGATCAATGGAATTGAAGCCTCCAGCATGCCACAATACCCCTGTTACTTCTTGTTGGCACAGAATTTGTGCGGAGTAATTTCTGGGACAACTCTGTAGATGTGCACTTTTATGTTATCCTTCTGGACAAGCTCGAAGACACAAACGTCAAACTTCTCCAGATTATTTCCAACAGCAAACTTGCCCCAGCCACCACTAAAAGAACCAACAGAACGATCACTGTAGTAGACATAGTTAACTTCCCAAGCCTTCCCTTGTGGATCCCAAAGTGTGATCCTTTTGCTGGTCCGGGGAAGACACTCGCGGACAAATTCACATGGGATATTCTGCAAGATAAGAAAACAAGGGAGTCAAGACTAAACAACACAGTTGAGTAAAAATATACAGGTATATGACAACACTACTCATATATATAGATGAACGTCAAGAAATATAACATGAGCCTTTCTGTAAAAAATGTACTGCCCTGGGTGAAGGCCATAATTGAAAAAAAAAAATCCTCAATCCAAGGGCAAATTGGAAGTTTATCTAAGCAAAAACAGTTGAAACTACTAAACTTGCTTCCTGATGTGATTAACCGAATGCATGCAGATTACTACTATGGCCTGTTGCATGTCTATAGAACGCTCTCTGCTGTATCCAGAAACTTTGTAATAAGGCTTAGTGTGTCTTTTACACAATGGCTAGTTTATACATTATCTACAAAAAGGCTATATTGTGTTTCACGACACACAGGCTGGGAGTTGATTCTTCCAGTATCATAAGGAAGTTTTGCAAATTATTTGCTATCACAAAAAATGTGCTTCTGATGTATTTGCAAATTATTTGCAATGTGCTACAATAGGAAACCTATCACAAATTGGTGATTTATGTAGTTTTCAGCTTTTTAACATATATGATCACATTCCAATGATACATAGAAATCAGAACTCATTCAAAACTCTCAAACTGTAGTGGAAGTGTCATTGTGCAAACTAGAATCATGAATTAAAGAATCCTCTAATGAACATAGAAAAAGGGAAAAGTTCGATAATGGATGAAGATTAACACATGAAAGTAACATTACCATGAAAAATCCAACATAGACATATGACTCCATCATTATTTGCAGAACGAAAGGATTCTTAGATTTAAATTCTTTTGCCCTTTGAAGAGCATGGTCCTTCTCTGCTTCAGTTACCGGACGCCTTTGTGATATTACTCGTAGTTGTCTTTGACCCTTTGAAATGCCTGAAAAGTGCAACCACATCAAATTATCTACAGAAATCATTTATTAGCACTATGTTTAGGGGACAGATAACTTACATTTACCACGTCGAGCCACTTCACCAGACATGAAGCGCATCAGGAATGGTGCCTTTGGCGACTTGCTACAAGAAATATCTTCATCTGACATGCTGCATGAGGAACCTATAATGTGCAAAAGTAAGCTTGATGGGAAATCACATGAATCCTTAGGATTCTGAACAAGTATGAGCTACAACAATGATTTTCATAATCAGTGATACCGGAAATATATCAGCCACCTCTAACCAAGAGATTAGAGATAGGTCTCTTTGACATTACTTTGCCTGTTTTGACACTGCATATGGCCTCCTGACTTGTGGCCATGCATGGAACAAATCAAGATGCAACTAAAAAAGTTCTATAAATGAAACGAATGTGGCACATCATTTGTGCAGTTATGCTGCACTCCTTCATCCTCTAACAGTCCAAAATAAATATATTAATGCATATAACATTTTTAGAAATAGAAGAATGTTTTACCTCTGGTACTGTTATGGCTTGTTGATGTAGCCTTAGATTTACTAACAGAAGCTCCTGAACGTTTTCTCTTAGCACGTGCCGAAACATTAGCCTCGGAGGACTTCTTCAATAGAATCCTATCTTCCAATTGACAGTCCACATCTACATCTATGGCTCTCTTTCCCGTGGCTCTGTTACCATCCTTCAGTGGGGGAGCCATTTTTTCTGAAGTGATAGCTGCATTGTCCATGCCCACTTCATCACTTTCTGTTTTTATGATCAAGTTTTTTGAGATGTGAGTGAAGTGGACTGGCATCTTGTCAATGCCTGATGGATCGAACACTACTACTGAGAAATGTGAGCGCTTATCGTAAGTGAAGACTACAAATTGTCCACACTGAATGGAGTTAACTCTGGCGAATTCTTTCCACCCATGCACAAAAGAGAATCCCTCAGAGTCTGAAGTTAGCTCTGCACTCCATGTATTGCCACTTCGATCAGCCAGGGAAACCATTCCAGTAGGCTGATTCTGAAGGCATTGGTTGAATGATGACGGAATTTTCTGCATTGTACCAAAGTATAAAACTTATTAATTTCTTTTTTCCAGACTACTTGTTAATATTGTGAACTACTCATATTATGCAATGTCAGTTCGAAAACAATGATATTAAACAAATACAATATGCCACATAATGTAATTGTTCTAGAAGTCATCAAATTATCCAAGGCCAGCAAAGCAGTCCTGAAATCATAGCCTCAAAGATACAAAATATGGACCATATGTGATACATGACTGAGAAAACTAAATGTTTAGAAACCAACTAAGACAAAAACTTTACCCTTATTAATGAAATTCCTTCTTTTCCTGCCCCCCCCCCCCCCCAAAAAAAAAAAAACAAGACTAAAACCCAACCCATTAGTAGAGGTCCATGTTGTGTAAGTTTCTAGCCATTGAGTTGAAATTTTGAAAGGACATCACAGCCAATTTTGTTGTAACACAGTGCCTTCTTCTGTTCGTTGGCCACATCAATGTGAAAATGAACTAAGCAGGTTTGGCAGCTAGTCAGCTACTTTGGAAAAACAACGAAAACAGTAAATGTAGTAACCATGAACTTCTTAACCAATCGTGTGACCAATACACCTGACAGTGTTAGACAAACCTGGGTTAAATGAACTTCTGATCCTAACCTTATATGTTCAACTATTGATCGTACACATTAAATCTCTCTACTTTGGTAGTGGAAACGACTAGTGCATGCTTGGTATGGAACACTATGAGAACACACATCGCCACTAAACAAGGTGGAATCAAGATGCTGACCATGAGAGTCCAACTATGCAGTGCAAATGAAGAGCTACATATCAATAGTCACTTGTGTGAACGATTAAAGTGTATAAGACTACCAACAAACCAAAGCAAGCCATTCACAGCCACACTCAGTTATATACATAACAACAGCAAAAACTCGGACATTTATTTGAAATGCATTTCCCATTTTTGCGCAGCTAACTAACACATCGCAAGGTGGCATTTTAATTCCAACACCTAAAAAATAGAACCGGTATAGAATTGTTCAACATTCTATAAAAGACTCCCAGACACAATAAGCAGCCGCCTTAGGCCTCAAACACATAATAAAAAAACAAATAGTACTAAATCACAAATTGATCGCTGCGCAATCAACAACCGTGGGATTTGTAAAAAGAAACAGATGCATACCGCTACCCAGCAATCAAACAGCCACCTTGGGGCTCAAACACATAATCATAAACCATTAATTGAACAAGCACAATCGGCATATGTTCCTAAATCATTAACCGAACAAGCACACAATCGACATGTGTTCCCAAATCATTAATCGAACGTGCATAATGGGCATATGTTCCTAAATCATTAATCCAACAAGCACAATCGGTATATGTGGGACTCACAAATATACTACCCTGCAATAAAACAGCCACCACCTTTGGTCCCAAAAACATCATCAAACATGCATGCTCCTAAATCATGAATCCAACTAGCACAATCAGCATCCGATGAACAGAAAGATTAAAAGCACAAGTGCATACAACATTATTAGTACCCCGCAATCAATCATCCAACCGTTCCATAAGAGATTGTAGCCGATTGAACAACGCAGAGGGGGAATCAAGAAAATCACCATCCGTTCCAAGGATTGCGGCGTGAGAAGCACCCTGAAGAAGCTCCTGCCGAAGTGCTTGCTGCCCTCCTCCTTCTCCATCCGGCCACCCTCCTCTTCCCTCACCACCGTGACCGCCCTCTCCTCCTCCTCCCTGCTCCGCCCGGCCTCCCGGTTGTTGCGCCGCCTCATGCCCTCCTCGCTCCTCTCCTCCTCTCACTCTCTACCACCACCAATCTACCAGCGCCACCACCAGAGCAAGAAAGCAAGAACCTTCTCCGGCCACGGAGGAAGGGTTTATTAATACCCGCAGCGGGCGGTAGGGTCCAGCCGCCGGGTTGCACGCAGGCTGCTGGCGCTCGCCGCTGGGGCACACAAAGCACAGCATCAGACAGCAAAGCTGCCACTTTTGTCCTCGCCCTCATCGCTTGCACCTGGGAGTGAGTGAGGGGCAAATTGGTCCGTCTTGTCAGTAGCAGCAGTCGGAGTAGCAGAGCATGGATGGAAAGGGCCCTCACGACATGATGGTCCTCTCTGGGGCAGTGTGCATGTGTGCTGCTGCAGGGGGAAAAAACGGGCAAGATCTTGGAGCTGCCTTCTCGCTCGGATTGCGTCTCTTTTCCCAGAGAAGAACATACGGTGACATTGTTGTTTTGCTTAAGCCCCCTGATGCCCTACTACATGAGATGGCCGCCATCTTGGGAGATTTTAGCCTTTTAGGTGGTGGCTGCATTTTCTTTCCTGTGTAGATAAAAATATAGTACGCGGACCACCCGACAGGTTCGAACGCAGGCCGGTGGGCACGCACATATGTAACCATATATGTATATGATAAATGTATGTTTGGCTATGATAATTGTCGGCATTGTTGGCATTGGTGTTGGCTGCATTTTCTTTTTCACACTCATGATCCACCACCACACTCACTTTACACGTGTGTATTCCTTTTACACATGTACCGAAGAAGAGGAGAGGATATATATGCGCGTTCGGTACTCACTTTACACGTGTGCATTCCTTTCACACATGAGCGTGATATATGCGTTCGGTTACCAGGGAATTGGGAAAAACCCAGGTGAGGCAACGCTGTCCGATATATGGGAATCGTACTCGCGCTGGCAAGCTCTCACCACCGAGAGCCAACCATTGAGCTAACAAAATCAGTGAGAGAACATTTACAAAACATTTTATTGTGATGATTGACAACTTTTTAGTTAAATGGGAGAAAGTGTAGGATTCACAAAATCAATTAGCTGTCAAAGCCATGGTCAATGAGAAATCTGGCGGTGTTTAAAATTTTAAATGTTGTGTAATGATGTTAGCACAAAGTGTTTAAGTTTTAATTTAAAAGATTTGGTCCCATTTAAAGTTTTGGCTGCAAATAATCAAATTGTATATTGCTCTAATTTGCAAAATTATACTAGTGGATCCGTATTTTAAATTACTGTGTATGAGGTTGGCTTATAGCTTTTAACGGAATATATTACGTGTACAATCAATTCTAAAAGTCAGTTTTGAAGTCTACCCAAAATCCGTACAATCCCAATATCCATGAAGAGAATAATTAAAAAAAATATTTCAACTCAACTTAACTATTTCAATTACAAACAAGTGAGGATAGACTAGTATTCCTAAAAATCTCTATGAGGAAAAAAATTATAATTCTCCTGAAAAGATGTACTGTGATTCATCGAGGTTGACTGGAACACTGTTGTGCCACGCAATGTTTTATTTTGTTCTCACATTTAAACACCCAATTATAAATTCCGGAGAAAATTCCAAGCTTCATTCCCATCAGTTGTTATTTTGTAGGTATTTACTTTTATCTGTTTAGCTCTTATCATTGGTATTACTTTCCATGTTTTCATAATCAGTGATTTAACAGAAAGAGGTATCTTTGCAAATTAGTTTTGCATGCTTTGATCATAAATTTGGATTATGCCATCATCAAAAATAGGGTTCCTCTAAATACTACTCTGCAAAAGGATTTGATAAAATACTAGATTCTTGTCACTCACTCCCTCAACAATACACTTCAATCCCAGCATCAGTCAGGCCAAACCCCACCATCACCATGGTGGCTAGAGACGACAGCATCATTGTACAGGAGTCACCACCCAAATCTTCTTCAAAACTAAAGCATCCTACCCCCATCATCTACTTGCCTACTTCTTCTTTTCCTCCATGAATGCCACCCACCTGCTCACATTGCCGCTCTTGCCCCCGGTGATTTTGACCCTATCCTTAACAGTAAGCTCAAGGTAGAGTTTAAGGGGTAGGTGGTGGTAGCAGAATCCCCCAAACTCTAAAGGAAATGGAGTTCAAGGGCAAGGTGTGCCACGACAATGGTGCTCTTCTCTAGCTTGTTGCCTTTTGGTCTAATGACACCAACACATTTGTCCAACGAGCACAAATGACGTTGGAGGAAGAAGAGGAACCAAGGATAATTATGTCTATGACGGTGTTCTGGTGTAGATGCACCCTAATTGAGAGCAGTATTTTATCGAATCCCTTTTAAGGAGTCGTATTTAGAGAAAGCCCACTTTTGACAATGATATAATCCCAAATTTCTCTATTTTGACTCCACATGTGGGTTCCATGCATGAAAAAAATAAGAATATAATCAAACACGTAGGTGCATTCGGTGGTAAAATGTACATATGTGCTATATTAGCCTTTACATATATAGTTTTTAAAGGTGTGCTAAGATGCACTCATATGGGTGTGGGAGGGTGTGATGTGTGGACATGAATATTTTACCTTTGTACTTTTATGGCTTTTTAATATTACCTTAGACTTACTGACAAAAGAAAAGTTCTTGTAAAAAGTTCTTGTACATTTTTCCTTAGTACTTTTTGAAACATTAGCGCTTCAATCCTATCTTCCATAGGATAATTACATCTTAGTTCCCATTACGCCAAGTAAGGCTATGTTTAAGGAGCTAGATATTAAAGCAGCCGGTGAGAATCTGAAAATGCCAACTTTCCTACCATTGAGTTATAATTCATTCTCTATTATGTAACTATTAGCTTAAAATATAGGTAAGAATATGGACAATAGTTTAAGTAGCTAGAGATTTATGAGAGAAGTTGTTTTTGTCACAAGTTCCCCAAACATTACCTAAGCTACATAACTAAGCCAAATAACTCCTATTAAATACTTAAACACCAATGATGAGAGGAAAATAGAATAAATCAAATACGTATGAAACAGTACTGTTGGGAATGAAGCTTGGAGCGAAATTTTCTCAGATTACATTTGTTTTTATTTTAATTTAAATTATCTAATCTTGAAGGAAAGTTAATTCACTCAAGCTCATCTCATCTCATTTTATTAGCCCATTTCTAAAATCGCTCCCAAATTATCGATACGAGGGTACATTTCTAACTGAGCTTGAGAAAACTTGGAAACAACTCATCTTCCGCACTAAAGCTGCCTGCACCTACCATTAGGCTGTGTTTGTTGTTATTGTTGCCAACATTTTTTTCTTTTTTCACGCGCACATTTACTAAACTAATAATATTTTTTATAAAAAATTATAGAAAATTTGTTTTAAAAAAATATATTAATATTTTTTCAAGGTTTTTAAATAATATTTAATCAATTATGTGCTAATCGAATGTATCGTTTTACGTGCTAAGAGAAGGATTCTCAACCCTCGGCGAATGCAGACTAACCACTACAAGGAGGAAGCCACGTGGGAAAAGAGAGTAGGTGGAGTTGTTTACCTAGCCATGAATCTCGAGACAAGATTATCTCAAGAGGTAGGTTTGTAACGGTCACTATTTTCCTAAAATTTTAATTTCAACATTTTTTAGTGGTACCATTAAATCACGTTCCCATCTTCAAAACCAATTTCAAAATTTTTTGATCATATAGGCAAATAATTTCCTTCCCATCCAAAAATTTTATATTTTGTTTTTAGACCCCGACCATCTATTAAATATTTTCTTCCCTATTTAACATCTTTTTATACCATAATTCAATCCCCCCACATGTGCATGTGCGGATCATACCGTCTATCATTTTTTCTCACCGAAATTAATCACGTGCGAACAAAACCAGCAAAAGCCGAGATTTTGTACCAGCCTCACTCTTCTATCTCTTCAAACAGCAACATCACACAACATCCCTTTCCTTTTTCTAGGCGAACTGAAAGCACACATGCTTTTGTCTCTCCTAAACAAGCAACCTGTCTTGTGCATGTGCAACTCTCCTTTTGTTTTCCCAATTCAAACCAAAACAGGGCCATCACTATAGGCCTCATCCATCTTTTCAAATAAAATCTCACACATGAAGCTACTCTCTACTACTTGCGAACAAGACAGACAACAGGCAACACCTACATGCATGCTTCATCCGTCTTTTCAAAACACACGTGTAAAGTTTTTATGCTCAAGATCACGAAGCGATAAAGGAACAAGCTGAGCGAAGACAACAGTGGATGTAGGTTAGTTCTCCGTCCCATCACGATAAATGTGGAAAGGGCATCGAGTACTTCACGTGATTCATGGCGACCCATGGAGGCTTGTCGTCATGCTGGTTGTCATGAGGCGGTGGAAGTAGCTATAAAACCGAGTATGCTGTCATAATTGGTTTTTGTCCTTCTTTGGATCACTGCATTCCTCTTGTACTACTTCTTTACATAGCTGAGCCTGACTATCAAAATTGCAACCGCTATCGAAACCGAGCAGAGTTGTCGTCTGTCATTGCCACCCCTGCTCCTCACCACCACAAAGGTAGCGAACTCCTTTCTCTCTCTTCCTCCTGAACCGTTGCACCTATCCGTAGCTGACGTGCCTCCTAGCTTTGCCATGCGCACCCAAGCCTCTAGCCACACCACCGCCATAATCGCCACCACCCTCGGCTCTAGCTACTAGCCCTTTGGAGCCATGCTACTTGAGTTGTTGTCACGCCCAGTCAAGCCAAGCGCCACATGTGTCCGCCTCTAAGCGCTCACCACCGCCTACTGCATCGCTTGTCCCTCAAGCATCACCACTGCCCTCGTCGCATCAAGCCAAGCACGCTCAACTCAAGGAGGAAGAAATAAGGAGAGTGCAAATGAGGAGAAGGAAAAAAATAGAGAAAAAGAAAACAGAAAGTAAGTATGACCCATATAGGGCCATCCTTTCCAATAGATTCCTATGGATCTAATTCACCGTAGACCATGCTCTTCTTCTCACTAACATCAAACCTGTAAACCAAGGAATATTATTCCTCTCCTAATTAAATTAATCATTTTATATTTACAAAAAATCGATTTAAACTTTAAAATTCATATCTTTTTATCTGCAACTCTGTTTGATCTTATTCCAGTCCCAAAATATTTCTAAAATACTCCTCTATACTATTATTTTCTATGTTTTATTAATTTTATTAGTACCTTATATAATATTTGTATTTATCACGTGTAGAGGTTACGTCTCAAGGAGAGTTCGTATCAAATTTCGTCACACCAGGAACCATAGTTTACCAAGACAAGCTATTCTTTTAATATTTTGAAACTATATTTGTGAATTATTTTATTTATGAAATTATATTACTTAGCTTACACTTTAATCATGCTTAGTCTTGGTTTACGTAAAACTGATGGACCTACTCAGTAGTTGTACTTATATTGTATAGGATATTGATATACCTAATTAATTGGTTATCATATAGAAATCTTATATGTTAATAGTTATGTAATGTTGGGATTAGGAGATGGTATTTTGGATCATACTACCCAATATGTGTATTGCTATAGCATCTTTTAATGCAATTGGATAGGTATAGGAGACATCATCAATATGTCCTAAGTAGATGAGGTTATGAGGCTTGTCTAATACTCGGTTATAAGATATTCAACCCAATTATGTGATATGAGGTATTCGTAGGTTGGTTTAAAAAATAGGCTTGTAGTGAGCCTCATTTGTCACAAGTATTTGATTGTGATGTGTTATATAAAAAAAGAAGTTTATGACGTGTAGGTAAAAGCATACAATATCTGAAGAGTTTAGTTAAATTATTTAAACAACCATGCTTATGGTTATGTACCAATGTGAGGTGTTTCTTATAGCGTAGTTTTGTTTTTACCAAAGGTTGGTAAACATGATTGTTGCAATGAAAATTATTTTTAGAATCCGCCTTTGTGACAGACGGTCAAATTTCATGGTTAAAAATATATCTGTGTGATCTAGGGTATCTTGTGATATCATAGTGTCATAGTATCGAGAAGACGAACTTATGCTATAAAAGCATATTAACTACAAGAAATAGTTAAGAAATAATATTTTATAAATTGTTAAGTGTTGAGAAAGTAAAAAGAAGCTAATAAAAGAGAATATAAGGAAATATTGATTATTTTGCTATCACATATAAACACGGTGATAAGTTATTGTAAAGCAACTTATAAAATGAATTGATGTGTTAAATTTTTAACTCACTAGTGTTTTGTAAAATAACTCATTTAAAGAAAAGTCTGCTTTCATAGATAAAAACCATAGACTCTCTTATTAAGCTAAAACATATCTTCTTTTTCTGTCTTGCTGAATATGTAAAATTCTTACCCTTGCTTACATATAAAGTACAGAGAGTTTGAAGAAAATGACGTAGGCTAATTGTCAAAGAGTTTCTCCAGTAGCAAGTCGATTACAAAGACTTTTAGGGTTTCGAGTCTAACCCTTGAGCCTAGCTCTTAAACCATACCTGTGAAATAAATTAGTTGGTTAGATATTGTATTTAATACTTAGTCACTTTTTTATTATTATTAGCTTTCGTTTAGGCACTATGATTGGTTTTGTCTCGTGTATTGTGATATATCTATATTAACTTATATAAGGACTAACTGATATAATAAAAATTAGTTATTTTTAAGTTTATGATTATTCTGTATATATTACGTTGGACAGTGTTAACTTTTAATTTATATTAGTCCGTACTCTATGACCAGTAGAATTTGGGGGCGTTACAACTCTACTCTCTAATTTGGCAATTTCCAATCTCCACCGAGGCACCAAGCGTGCGGCACCGCAGCCATCGGAGAAGCAGCGAGCCGGCGCAGGCGGCAGGCCGCACACGCGTAGCCGAGAACGGCGCGCCAGAGCCAGCTCGCAGCAGGCAGCAGGCAGGTGCAGGTGTGCCGTGTGCGGCTTCACTTCGTTCCGTGGCGAGCTCTGCGCGGCCGCGCCGCCTAGCAGCTGCTTTGCGTCCTTGTCTGTGTCGACGGATGGTTCCTTCCCACTGGGCGCACGGGTGGTGGTTTTTCTCTTTTTTCCCTGTTCTTTTTGTGTGGGGATTCTGTGTTGGTTCGACGTCGGAGAAGGCTACGGTTTTGTGTATGCGATGCCAACGTTCGAGTGCTGTAGGACGGTGCAGATGCCGCACAACGATGCGCGCATACTTCGCCTCCGATGGTAGCACTGGATGCAAACTTGGACATGATTTTCTATGATATCATGGACCACACCTCCCTCTGTTTTTTTTCGTCCTCGGTCACTGCCTAAGGGGTGCCTAGCTTGTATGTCAGTCTCTGCAACAAGTTGCTCCTACCAGTGATTCGCCGGCCCTAATCCATTAAGCACCATGTTGCACACCGTCGCTAACGTTTTCATTGCTAATTGCCGCCAACATTTGTAAAAACTATTAGTTAGCGGAAAACTTTATTAGTTGTCTAGGCTTCGTCTTGCCACCGGCTCCACCACTGGAGCGGATGGTGGACGGACGAGCTGAAGAAGCATTCTCTCTATCAGTGTGGGCTCCGACATGGTTCAGTCACCAGTCACCACTGCTATGAAGGCTGTGGAGCACACAGCACAGTAAAGCCTACTTCTTTATCCTCCTAATTGTCCATTATGTTCACCCTCGTTCTACTTTGCTCACTATTCTTAATCTACGATAAATTTCTTAGAGCACCGTCCTCGATATAAGGAGGATATTACTCCACGTAGAACAAACCCAAAATATCTCCACCTCCTCCTGTTTCATGCTATGGCCTTGTTTTTCACGTCCTCATCCACACCAATCTGTTTCCACGAACCAAACGCTACCATAGCTATTGGTAACATGTCAGTCTTGTAGAGGGTGTGGATAAAGAGGCAAGAATGATGGCCTTCTTTGGGCAGTGTGCAACTGAGCTCATCCGAATCATGCATGTGCTGCTGCGGCGAATGGATAGACTTCTCCTTCGTAGCACTACTTTCTTTTTTTTTTCTTGGATTGCCTGCTCTTTCCGGGAGCAGAGCATGGACATCATCGTTCTCATTGGACACCTGAAATTGTCAGAATCTGCAAGATTCTCGGGGTGGTATAACAGAATCTGGACTTACAGTGGGTGTGTCCTTAATTTTGAGCTAACCAAACGATGGATTATCGGGAATACGTTTACTAAGCTTATAAACGCTACGATTTCTAAACAAACTTTCTTCATTAATATTTCTTAACAAACTTTTAAAATTAACTTATCAACTTTCTAACTTTTAATTTATTCATTTGTGACATCAATAATTGTCATGGTCTTCATTAATATTTCTTAACAAACTTTTAAAATTAACTTATCAACTTTCTAACTTTTAATTTATTCATTTGTGACATCAATAATTGTCATAAAATCAGTTTAAAAGTAGACCATGTTGCTACAAGTAAACGCACCGTGCATCCTCTATACAGTCGAGTGCAATCGTGAATTGGATGAGGGGAAGTAATTAGGGATTCATAAAATTAATTAGCCGTGATGTGAATGCAATGACCCATGAAGAAAATATGGCAATGTTTAAATCTTTAAATGAGATACACCGGTGCTATTAAAAGTGAATGAATGGAATAATTGCTGAAAATCCCTAAGGAAAATGAACTCCCTCCTTGAATGTTGCATTAGGATCGACCGAGGTAGACAGGAACACACTGCCTTCGTACTGGAGCTCTTTGCTTACCAGTTACCACAATCCGACAAAGCATAAGAGAGAGAGAGAGAATTCCAAAAAAATTGTACTAACTGTTTAGAAAAAAAAACCACTTTCATGTAGCTTTAGCTACACATTTCATAAAA
Organism: Oryza coarctata; assembly: GCA_030770085.1. Taxonomy (NCBI): domain Eukaryota; kingdom Viridiplantae; phylum Streptophyta; class Magnoliopsida; order Poales; family Poaceae; genus Oryza; species Oryza coarctata. Next base: position 3,300,698 of record CM061483.1, read on the forward strand.
CTATTTCAACAGCAAATAATTTTATTATAATACTTTACTTTATATGTTTTTCATGTACTTACACCAGCCTAAGTATTACACATGTCTGATAGGTAGTTTATCTATCATATAAACAAAACTGCATTTTGTTATAAACATTCAACTAATAGTGCATTTCTGTAACTAACTAAACCTGTAACAAAATACTCCCTTGTTCAAAATATCAGCCGGTTTTAACTTTGAGTTGCTATGTTTTAACTAACAATATATTTAAAATAATCTAAGATGTATTGTTAAATTTGTAATCGAAAGCATAAAATATATTTGCCATGTTGTTGCTTAAAATCCACTATCAAAATTCATATACTTCTGCTCAAAACGACAAGAATTTATAAAAGAGAGTATTAATTTTGATGGCAAAATTTATTATAGGACCAGCAGCAAAAGTTTACGTAGCTTGTTGAAGATAACGTAAAAAAATAACATGGCTCGATGACAATCCTAAAAATATATGTTATTTGGTAGAGAATATCAAAGTCATTATTTTATTATTTTTACATAAATAAGAGAGAAACAATTAAAAAAAAGACAAAATTGGCTCTTAGGTCAGCAGGATCTAACCCAATAACAAGACCCTAGCTAGTGACTGACTTCATCCTGCGTGAATACATCCCTGGCACCATCGATGCCACATGGCTTCACAACTCCATCGATGCACACGTAGCCACTTGAATCCAGCACCTTTGGTCGCCAGTCACTATCGTGGACATCATAGCTGCCATGGACACTAGGGTTTTTGGGAGGAAATCAGGAAGAGAGTGTAGCTGGGTCTGGTTCAAACTAAGCCTAGTCGAGTTAAATGTTACTGGTGTGAAGGATTTTCTTATTGTTTCTTTCTCCTTTTGCCCCGAAAATAATAAAACAATGGTTTAAGTTTTAAAAATTCGCTCACACTTAGCACATCCCTTATGAAATTATGTACATTTCTCATCTATGTTATCCCCTAGGTCCATTAACATGTTTAGATGTACCTTATTTCTGATCCATCCATGAAAATGGTCCCGGGCGATAGATGTGAATGGACTAAACGAGGCCTAAGGCAGTCGTTACTCGTTAGGCTTGTGGATAGTCCATCTTACTTTCATCTCGAGGCCCATCAAGCCGGAACCAGGATCATCGTCACCGATCTCCTCGTCAACACAAGACGAGCATGTGCCTGTAGGCCGATGTTGAAGCTGTCTGAGGCCGGCTCAAACTCGTGCCAGCACTGAACCATCCAAATGGTTGTACAAAAAAGTTTTTTTAAAAAATACTCTTAGATCGTAATGCGAGATTCTCGTTGAATTGAAGTTTGGTTGGTGTTTCGGTTTAGTATTCAGTAATTTTATCCTCATGAGTTTCTTTGGTGATCTATGATTTTCATGCTATAAGAGAAATTTGTCTTATGATAAAAATTGTTAGATGTATGATTTAAATTTTAACATGTAATATGTTTAGATTAGTTTTGTAATAGGATTTCTAATTTTTAACTGTTAGGAATTACTTATTTTTCCTTTATATTCGTATCAGAAGAGTACGGACAATGCATTAGTATGCTTGCGTATTGTAATCATCTCTCCATAGCGATTATTACCTGTGTTTATTCTCATGAGAGTTTTTCATATAAAATTCATGTTTTTTTCATCTATATTTATTTTTTTCCCTCCCCGTACGGGAGACTAGGGACAACTGGGTTTATTTTTTCCTCCCCTACGTGTTTACAGTGATATTTGCCATTGTAATCTATATTGTCAATATTCTTCTTATTTTTTTAATACTACAATATTGTACATACAACGATGGTGGCACACAACTTTTGTTGTGAAATGACTGGGTTTTGCTCCCACATTTTCCCAGTTTCATATTGTTTTTTTTCTCACAGTCTACGCTGCTGATCAGTCTTTCACCGGTGACAACCCCCCAAACCAAAGCAACAAAGTTAGAAACTAAAAACCACAGTTCACACGTGCATAAGGTCATTATTTATCACTTGTTGCCCCTCATCTCCGTTGTCCCTCTGTCACTCATGTCCTTATCTTACTCGAGAGTCTAGACTAACCAACTGATTATATATGACTAATTGACTACCTATGTTCACCTCATGCATGTGTTAGGATGCAGTTCATGGGAAAGAATAATAAGAACAACTAGGATTATTTCAGTCATTTTCAGTATCCACAAGACTATGTGTAATATAATAAAAATGCAGACCATAAAATATTAGAATTCTGATGACCTTCCATAACGGCTCTTCTAATATATAAATCTTCTGAGAACATTTTATATAGCGACTCTTCTATTTTTATAAGTTACGTCAGGGACTCTTCCTGCCTATATATAACATGTAGATGGTATGAAGTCAAGCGTACGCTTGAAGCCCTCTGATTATCTTTCATGATGTTAGAGCAAATAAATAATAATAGATTAGATCATCTTCCACCATGTCAACCTCTTATGCCACCGCCATTAATCCCTTGGTCGACCAAGCTGTCTCTAAGAAGCTGACCAAGAATAACCATGCACTGTGGAAGATGCAAGTGCTTGCCATCGTGAGGGACGCACACCTGGAGGGATTTCTCATAGGCGCCACAAAGACCCCCGTGTCTACCATGAAGACGACAGCAGATGGCAAAGAAGTGAAGGTGCAGAACCCGCTCTACGTTGAGTGGGGTGCTACGGATCAACAGGTCCTAGGATTCCTGCTCTCTTCTATCACTCTAAATATTTTGTCTCAGTTAACTGCTTGCAAGACTGCTGCTAAAGTATGGAGTGCTGTCGAGGCCATGTTCACCTCAATGTTACAAGCGCGCACCGTCAACAACAGGATCGCGCTCTCCACAACAAAGAAGGGCAATCTCTCCATAGCGAAATACGTCGCCAAGATACGGTCTCTCGTCGATGAGATCGTGTTTGTTGGCAAGGCCATCGACGATGATGAGCTGGTTTCCTACGTTCTCGCCGGCCTTGATTTCGACTACAATCCCATCATCTCAGCCCTAGTTGCCAGAATTGAGCCGATTAGTGTAGGAGAGATGTACTCCCAGCTGCTCTCGTTTGAGTAGCGCATGGATCTTCTCCAGCCTGATAGCCGCTTCTTGGTTAATTTCGTCAACCGGGGGCGCGATGTGTTGCAAGGCACGCGACGCAGAGGGTGCTCCATCTCGCGGGCGTAGCCGAAGCAATAGGCAGCGCCAGCAGAATCAAGGCCCACAAAATAATCAGCAACATGGGTCTGACAACAGACCTAGGCGTCAGGTTTGTAAGATAAAATGACATACTGTTGACATATGTTGGTATAGATTTGACGAAGACTTCGTACCAGAAGAAAAATATGCAGGTGCAACGTCTACGTCCTACGGAGTAGACACCAACTGGTATATGGATTCGGGCGCTACAGATAACATCACCAGCAACTTGGAGAAACTGTCAATCCATGATAGGTACAAGGGCCACGATCAGATCCATACGGCGAGTGGGGCAGGTATGAAAATCAGTCACATTGGTCATTATACTGTTACAACCCCTAGTCGTGATCTTCATCTCAATAATGTTCTATATGTTCCCAAGGCCAACAAAAATCTTTTTTCAGTTTATCATCTCACATCTGATAATTCTACATTTATAGAATTTCATCCTGATTTTTTCTTGATTAAGGATCAGGCAACAAAGAAAACTCTGCTTAGGGGACATTGTGATCGTGGCCTCTATCCTCTTCCTGCTAGACGCACAATAAAGCAAGCCTATGGAGCTACAAAAATTTCTTTTGATAGATGGCATTCTCGTTTAGGTCATTTGGTTGCTCCGATTGTTGAAAAAGTTATCAACCAATTTAATCTTCCTATTTTAGCAGATTCAAATAAACATTCGGTGTGTGATGCATATCAAAAGCTGTCAGTTACTTTTTCCTCATTCCAACTCTGTTTCCTAGCATCCTTTAGAAATTATTTATTCTGATGTGTAGGGTCATGTGCTCAAATCAGTTGGTGGACATAAATACTATGTGAATTTCATTGATAATTATAGTAAGTTCACCTGGATTTACCTCCTTAAATTCAAATATGAGGTATTTACCAAATTTTGAGAATTTCAATCTCTTGTTGAGTGCTTATTTAATCGTACGATTATAACAATGCAGACCGACTGGAGGGTGAATATCAAAAACCGCATCCCTTTTTCGCCCAAGTTGGCATCACACACCATACATCAGCAGAACGAGACAGTCAAACGCAAGCATCGACATATTGTCAAAGTTGGTCTAGCTCTTCTTGCTCACGCCAACATGCTACTAAAATTTTGGCCTGATGCCTTTCTTTCCACCACACATTTAATAAATAGAACACCTAGTCGGTTACTATCATACGACATGCCCCTCTTTCGGTTGTTCAACCAACAGCTAGATTATTCCTCTCTTCGTGTCTTCGGATGTACTTGTTGGCCTAATCTACGACTCTACAATACCCATAAACTCCAATTCCGCTCCAAGCAATGTACTTTCTTAGGATACAATATATTTCATAAAGAGTTTAAGTGCCTGGATCTTGATTCTGGAAGTGTTTACATTTCTCAAAATATAACTTTTGATGAATCTCTATTTCCCTTTCAATTTCTTGGTCCTAATGCTAGTCGTAGGTTTCAAGATGAAATTAATTTTTTACCTACCTATTTGTTAAATCCGACTAGTGGGGTTTGTACCATGAGTGATCATGTGGCTGATTCTCCAATTAATCCGACTAACAATGATTTTCTAGCGCATGAAGTCATGCAGGAATTGCCATCATCGCATACGGGGGTACCCGGAGCTCCTTTTGTCAGAGCTGACCCCCAAGGCAATTCACCTACGCCTCCAACGACTTTCGCAGGTGTATCTGCCCAGGAGTCCAAGCCCAGCGTATCGTCCCATGACACATCGCCTAGGCCAACGACTGCCTCTCCAACGCGTGCGAGCAATTCTGCATCCGGCGCACCCGACACGATCAAGGCACTAAATCCGGAGACCCCGGCGGCCGTATCCACTCTGGATCCCATGCTGGGATCTTCTATGGCACCTTCGGCTAAGGGTGAGCTGGTATTCGTAAGGAGAAGCGCTATACCAATGGTACGGTTAAATATTCTTTCTTAACATCAACCGGTGAGCCACAAAACTTATCAGAAGCATTAGAGGATAATAATTAGAAACATGCAATGGATGCTAAATATGATGCGTTAATGAAAAATAAAATATGGCATTTGGTTCCTCCTCAGAAAGGGCGTAATATTATTGACTGCAAGTGGGTATATAAAATCAAACGTAAACAAGATGACAGCTTAGATATATACAAGGCTCGGTTGGTTGCAAAAGGTTTTAAGCAATGGTATGGTATTGATTATGAAGATACTTTCAGTCCTGTTGTTAAAGCTGCCACTATTCGAGTTGTTCTCTCTATTGTTGTGCCGAGGGATTGGACTATTAGATAATTAGATGTTCACAATGCTTTCTTATATGGGCTTCTTGAAGAAAATGTCTATATGAAGCAGCCTCCTGAGTACGTGGACAATTCTAGAAGAAACTATGTTTGCAAGTTAGATAAGATACAATATAGATTGAAGCAGGCGCCTAGAGCATGGTTCTCAAGATTAAGTAAGAAACTTTAAGTCCTTGGTTTTAAAGGATCCAAAGCCGATACTTACTTATTCTATTACAGTAAGGGTGACATCGTTATGTTCATATTAATTTATGTTGATAACATAATTATGGCTAGTTCTAAACAAGAGGCAGTGGACGTATTACTTTAGGATCTTCATAATGATTTTTTATTAAAAGATTTAGGTGACTTATACTATTTTCTCGGTATCGAAGTTACCAAGACTAAGCATAGAATTATTTTGATACAAGAAAAATATGTAAATGATCTGTTGAAAAGAGCAAATATGGCGGATTGCAAGCCGGTAAGCACACCTCTATCCACTAGTGATAAACTCTCAGTTTATGAAGAAGATCCGCTTGGTCCTATAGATATATTAAGATACAGGAGTATTGTAGGAGTCTTGCAGTATCTTACATTGATAAGATCTGACATTGCTTTCTCAGTAAATAAGGTTTGTCAATTTCTTCATGCACGAATAGTACATTGGGCGGTTGTTAAAAGAATTTTGAGATATCTCAAGTCATGTACAAAGCTTGGTCTAAAGATAAACAAGTCATTTTGCTTCTTGGTAAGTGTATATTCAGATGTTGATTGGGCTGGCTATCCTGATGATAGAAGATCAACAGATGGCTTTGCAGTATTTCTGAAAAATAATCTTGTATCTTAGCATGAAAAGAAGTAAGCTATAGTATCAAGGTCAAGTACTGAATTTGAGTATAAGGCATTGACTAATGCAACTGCTGAGATTATTTAGATTCAGACTTTGTTGAAAGAATTAAATATATTCAGTCCGCCTGTTGCACGGTTGTGGTGTGATAACATGGGGGTTAAATATTTTACATCAAATCCTTTCATGCTAGAACTAAACACATTGAAGTTGATTTTCATTTTGTCAGAGAATGGGTAAACAGTAAATTACTTCAGATTAATTTTGCTCCTTCTAAAGATCAAGTAGCAAATGGTTTCACCAAAGCCTTAAAGTGTACGAAAGTTGGAGAATTTTAAGTACCATCTTAACTTAGGAAAGTTGTGATTGAGCGAGAGTATTAGGAAAGTTAAGAACTTTCTATATGATGCCTCTTCTGTAATTAGGAAAGTTAAAAGAACCTTTCATATGGCGTCTCTTCTATTCTTATAAACTATGTCAAGGGACTCTTTCTGACTATATATAACATATAGACGGTACGAGGTCAAGTGCACGCTAGCTCTTTGATTATCTTTCAAACTAAATGCATTCAAAATTACTTAAAATATATAAGTACATACCTAGTGAGAATAAACAAACCAGCTAGTCATGAACACAAGGGGATGGTGTATCCGTATAATAATGTTTTGGAGACAAGACTAAAATAAATTTCAATTTGATAGATATGATACGTCATGATGAGATTTTTAGACCATATGCTATTTTCCCTTTATAGGTGCGTTTGACAACCTCTTGAATTACCATTTGTTGGTTTATTTGTTCGTAATTATCTTTGTTCAATAATGGATATTCAAATGAAAATAGCACTATATCCAAAAATCATTAGGCGTGTTTATCGAGCCCTTGAGGTTTCAATTACTAGATTTAGTGCCCCATTACCAAAATTTACAAGGGCACACGTTATACTTGCGGCGTAATACTTCAAAATGTCTTTGATGGCCTCATGGAGTATAAAAGTGTAAGTGATAGTGATGGGTTTAATATGTGATAGGCACTCTAAGAAAAATAAAAAATAATGAAAGTAGACAAGGATTAGTTTTACTCTTTTTAGAACATATAGTACTAGCTGTAAAGTTAAGTCTAAGATTACACACCTTTACCATCACATACTACATATTTAAAAGTTTCCCACCTTTGCCATCTCGCTTTAGACTTCCATCACAACCATACGCACCTAGTCTTCGCAGTGGTGAAGCCAACGTTATCATCGAGCCCAGGCAATGGAGAGTGTTTGTTAGCGATCGAAAATGTTTGATATGTGTTGCCGACGAAATGACAGTGGAAACGCCAGCGGCAGAGCCCGAGCTGCTAACCAAACGCCCTCAGGAGGTGGGTCTGTTACTGAATTTTCCCCCTTTTCACCATTCGCTCCCCTATGGACCTCCATATCGCACTCGCTTTCTCGCTGCTCGCTCCCATCTCAGCCTTGTCCATACAATGTGCTCCTCTTGCTTATCAAGCTAGCAAGGGTCTACACGAAGGTTCCCACAGCGAAGAGACTGCCACTACTCGATCGTAATATCATGAAATCTCTTTCTCCATCCATGCAATGCACCTGTCTTTTCTAAAATATTGTTTATATGTCCTTTATTCTCAGTTACAGATTATTGGATTCAATATTTAACCTTGGGTCATTACAAATAACATGGTATTGTTTCTCCCGACGGCATTGACATACTGTTTATTTACCACATGATCTGTTAAATTAATCAGCCTCATATGCATCTATCATGCTGAATTTATTGCCACAACTACTGCATATGTTGTTGAGTCGAATTGTTCTTTAAGCAAAATAATTAAAAACATTTAGTTAGTACTCCATCTGTCGCAAAAACATTTTATCTTTTCCTTATCTCACACATATTAATATAAAACTTAAATAACTATATTGCCTTTACTTTCTCAAACTTTAATATATCTGTCTTTTACTCTTCTTAAACTCTAATATATTTATTCCCTGTTTTTTAAAACTCTTGATTTTTAAAGTCTTCTAGAATAAATAAAATAATAAAAATAAAGTATTATAAGATGAAGTGAGTAAGTAGTAATAGCGCATATATATATATATTTGAGTTTTTATATATATACTAACTGTAATTTTTATATAATGTTTATTTCACCCACGAGATAAACTCAAATATATTGTTTCTAAAAACCTCATGTCTGAAGTCTATGTATCTGTATCTATATATATCTTCATCTCTTCTCACCAACCTGAGAGATCAAAAGCCTCAATAGTCTTTGTGTCCTAACCCCATCATCATCACGTGCAACTACCAAACCATCCCTCCAACCGTTTGGCGCAAATGACAGAAAAGCCCCTCCATTTCTCACCCTCTTACCCCTCCGTCCCTCTCCTACCCTTCTCCCTCCTCCGTCCATGGTGGTCGGGCACCGGCGCGGCCACCGCGACGACCACGACCTCCACCTCCACCTATAATGGCGCAGTACATGCAGTCGGGTGGCTTCTTCGACTGTCGACTCGGCGGCGGAGCGCACCACCCCGCGCTCCCGGAGTACCACCGTGCCCACCCCTCCAAGCCCTCCCGGATTCGCCGCCCCGGGAAGCCCTCGCGCCGCTGCTCGCCCGCCGCGGCTGCGGCCGTTGCCTCCGCGCTCCTGCTCGCGGGCGTGTTCCTCCTCTCCCGCCGCCTCTCCCGCCAACCCGCAGGTTCGATGGTTTGACGCCGCCCGTTGTGGTGATCCTTTTTTTAAAATCTTTTGAGAGAGAGAGAGAGAGAGAAGTTGCATCTTTGACGCGTTCCGGTTTTGTTTGCGGTGCTGACGGAGAGTTCTTGATCCAATTTCGTGTTTGCCGCCTCGGCGTGCTTGATTTGATGGCTTGGTCGTTGCTGGTCTCAATGCGATCTCGTGTGTGCAGAGATCAGCCAAGATTTGGGCGGCGGGGAGGGGTTACCGGAGTGGAACCGGAGCAAGAACTGGAAGGAGCTCAAGTTCGGCCATGGCGGGGGCGGCCGGAGCGCGCAGGATTCGAGGTACTGGGACCAGGACGATCGGAGGCGGGATGAGGACTACTCGGAGGATGAGATGGAGAAGATCTCGGGTGCAAGTGGAAATGCAGGTGATGCTGGTGTCAGTGATAAAGGTGCTGTGACCTCTGATCCTGTTGTTGAGGAGAAAGGGTTGGCCTTGGATGCCGGTGGTGCCGAGAAGGAGGTTACTGAGGTTGCTGAAGGTGGGAAAGGAGGGACCTTGTACAATGAGGGGGGTAGGAAAGAGTTGGAGCGGTATGAGGCGGCTGCCATGGGAGCTGTGGGTAATGGGATCAGGGAGATTGATCCAGATGATGAGTATGATGATGGCATCGATGCACAGGACGATCTTGATGATGCTCAATCACATTCGTGTGATGGCAGGAGAAAGCTTGGTGACAGTAGTCATGAGAGCACTGAGAGTAAGGAAAACATTGCTCATGAGAGCACTGACAATAAGGAAAATATCATCTTAGAGACTCACAGAAACAGGTGGGGGTATTAGTGATGGTGGGGATGTGATGCTGGTAACGTGAACCAAAAGAAGGTTTCAGGGACTGGTGATAAGAAACACGCGTCAAAGAAGAAATCAAAGCATAAGAAGTCTGGTGAGTTGTTCCTCAAATTTAAAATGCTAGAGTCAGATGATTTGAATTCAGAAACCTGATTTCTTGTTTAGCTTAGTGGACATTTTGATCCTTCTGCTGAGGATAACTAAGTTTTCTGCATTTTATTTTGTTTCAATAGCCTTCTGTAGTGTTTACAGGTAGTTCTAGCTTGCTGGAATGATATAAGAAACACCAATTATGGAATCTGCTTGTAATAATGTACTATGTGCTATTTTACATTGTACTTACCTACACCATGATGTGAACATCATGTGTATCGCACTAAGGCATTACCTATGCGAGAACATGAGTACCATATTGAATTGCACATTGCATTTAATGCCAGTGGCTAGGTATCTTAAAACATGAATAGCATGGGCTAATTGTTGGATGTCTTGGACATTTTAGACTGCCAACTAATATGTTAGTGCTACAACATTAGTATCCCTTAAAATGAAGATTGAGATGTTAGCAGTGCAACAGCATCATGTTGTATTGATGTAGTATTGTGTACAAGTCTAAAATATCTATGAGCTTGATTACAATGTTTATCAATGTGATTTCTATGTTTGATAATTTGGTGTCACATAAAATATTGTTGGTATCAAATATGACACCGTTTGTAATCGATTACATATGCAGTGAAAAGCTGGCACCATGTCTTTTTTAGGCACACAAATAAAACTTATTCTAGCATTTGTTAGTATGGATAGTTTTCTAATCTGTTGGATGATTATAAATCAGGTTCAAGTTGTGAAATGAGGTTTCTGAACTCCACTGTGCAACTCGTAGAGCCTGCTAAAAATGAGAAATTTGCTAGTTTTAATTTGGAGTATGTGGAAATTGAAGAAAAACCTCTTGGATCAGACTATTGGGAACCAAGATTTGCTGGCCACCAGAGTCTACAGGAAAGAGAGGAATCATACTTAGCTCATGACCAACAGTTAAAATGTGATTTTGTTAAGGGTCCCAATGGTACAAGCACTGGTTTTGATATTTCAGAGGAAAACAGAAAGTACATGAGCAAATGCCACATTGCCCTATCTTCCTGCATCTTTGAAAATTCTAACCGTTTGAGGACTCCGTTTGGAAAAACAGTATGTTATCTTTTCTGCACAACAAACTCCTTAAAAATTTACAACACTCCCTCCATTTTTCATAAGTTACAATCAATGTTATTCATATCAATGCATTTATTTTGGTCTCTTGTATATTTTGGTAATAAAAAAATTAGTGTTCTTTGCATGGTTTGCCTCAAGTTTATAGTCTCAGTAGTGTCAAGCTAGAACATTATTTCCTGTGGTAATAGGGCAATGATACATAACTCAACTCAACACAGGTTTTTAATCATAAGCAAATTAGAGTAGGTTAGAGTTATAACCTAATAAAAACTTCTAAATTATGGTTTAGACATGTCAATAGCTGATTTTTAAAGATTACTATTCAAATATAGTTCTTTAGATATATTCTACTCTTTCAAGTCCTTTCGTATTGTCTCTCGTAATGTTAATTTTGATATTTCTTTATTTCTCTTTATATGATTATCTTAACTTAAGATTGTATAATATATTGATGTCTCTGGAGTCTCTTTTGTACATGGCTAAACCATTCCAACCGATGTTAGACAAGTTTTTTTTTAATTGGTGCTATCACTAGTCGATTATATATATTCTCGTTTCGAACTCTATCTATTTTTATATAATCACAAATCCAACTTAGCATACGCATTTCTGTAATACTCAGCTGTTGAATATAATGGTTTTTTGTAGGCTTGTAAAATACAACCGGGTATTCTACAATGTTACTTTGCTTTATTTGGATATACAATCATGCATGAACATGATCAAACAGTTTCCTTTTTGCATTTTTTAATCATCATGACCGTGCTCTCCATAACTTAGGTTAAATAATTACCGACCTTTCTATTATGTGAATCCAATGCTCCTATAATCTTTTTAAATGCTTCAGAAGTTGATGATTTAGATTTTTTAAAAAAAAACTGACAGTCCAGTAATATTTAAGAAATGGCTTTCTATGATACTTTACAGATCACAAGTCTATCAAAGAAGACGGTATGCTTTGCTATGTTTTTGGATGAAATCACATTGCAAACATTGGAATCTGAAGGCCAAAAAATGGACAGTTTGGGTTTCATTGGTATATGGAAGATCATATTGGTTAAGAATATGCCTTATAATGACATGTGGAGAGTTGGCAAAATACCAAAATTTCTGGCACATCGTCTTTTCCCATCATCAAGGTAAAAATGAATGGCCTTACATATGGTGGCTGTACTTTTTTTCACATTGAATCCACTCTGTCATATTTATGTGCCAATTGCATTCTTAATCCTCTGCTAATCTTAGCCAGTCAATAACTCCGCTCCCCCAAGATAAATCAACTTGGGAAATCCAAGCAATTATCAGCCAGTTACTATTTTTACCAAAAAAATTGGCCAACCCTAACTGCCAGAAAATTACCACCAGTAACATGAACTGGTGCCACCATGTGGAACTCTGTTTTTCACCCCTTCTTGTCCCATGGACAAAGCCCATGCTGCACTGTTCCTATCTGTATGTTCACTCCTGACTGCCTTGCTACTAGTAGCGATCAATCCTGGTTTCTTCAATTCAGCTGTAGCAGTGTTGGTGCCTTGCTGGTCTCACTTATCTTGAGCTCACATGGACACATATTATTTAGTATTACTGTTTCTTATTTTTTCTGATTTGTTCTCTTCTTTCCATTTGTATTAGAATCACCAGCACAAATGACCTCAATTTCCACATGTATTTATTGCTCTTTCAAGTTGAGCAAAACAAATTGAGAAGCCCTCCTTATTTCAATATTTAGGGTGTTTCATATAATCATTTGCTGTGAAAACATGTCATCTTGATGTTAGGTGAATGTGCTCATTGGATTATTGGAACAAGTGTCACTTATACTTGCTCCCTGAATTTATTGTGCTTATTTTACCATCATGTTTTTGCATGCCTAAGGACATTACTATTTTTGTCAGGTTCTCAATCTGGTTAGACAGCAAATTGCGATTACAAAATGATCCTATCCTTATCCTAGAGTATTTTCTTTGGTGGCATGGTTATGAATATGCTATTTCCAATCATTATGATCGGCACTGTGTTTGGGAGGAAGTGGCACAGAACAAAAAGCTGAACAAGTTCAGCCATACAATAATTGATCAGCAGTTTGAGTTTTACCAAGCAGATGGACTGACAAAGTTCAACCCATTGGATCCCAACATGCTGCTACCAAGCTGTATGTGCTCTTGCCTGCTAGTTTATTGCTGGTGTATGAGCTGTTTTGACCTAAGTTTCTTTTTTATTAAACTTTGTACAGATGTCCCTGAAGGTTCTTTCATTGTGAGGGAACACACACCAATGTCCAACTTATTTTCATGCTTGTGGTTCAATGAGGTTGATCAATTCACACCGTGTGATCAGCTCAGCTTTGCATACACATATTTGAAGCTTAGAAGAATAAATCCGGAGAAGCCATTACGCCTCAATATGTTTAAGGTGGGTATAGATATGGGGGATCATCATAACTGATTTGAACGTAACCATACTGATTTAACTTACACAGTTTTCTATGACTGTTCAGGATTGTGAGAAGCAGTCAATAGCAAAGCTATCCCATCATCAATCAGAAGAGAGACGCAGCAGTCCACAACTAACAAGATGACAGATTCTTTCGCAGAATGGGTTGTGCAAGGAAGTTTTAGGATTTCACCTTGATATTATAACACAGGATGGCACAGGACTATTCAGTGTCAAGATTTATGCATGCCCCTGCTGAGGAATTCAAGCTTAATATAAGGTCGCAAGTGATTTTACTCCTTTACTCTATGATCCTGCAGGCCAGTTACTGCCGCCTTTCTATTTTGCGCTTTGGCAAAGGCGGATTAGGGAACGATAGATGATTGCTTTTCATAAGTTCTTCTGCTCTTGGTAAAGTTTTGTTCATTCTTTTGGGGTGACCTGGGATAAGTTGTGGGGCATGAACTCCCAGAACTATCATATGGTTGTCAAAGGAACTACGAAGTGAAGACATGATTCTATTGTAATCCTCAATGGTCTTACTGAAATGTAATACTACAACAGGTAACAACCTTCTGCAATTTCTGTGATAACAAACTAGCAATTTTTTGCCAGAATCTGTGGAATCTCCAGGTTTCATTTGTGATTTTGCTAGATCATAAGTGACATTGAAGAAGTGATCATCTGTTTGTGTTTTATTCTCTGAACTACGGCTTAGTGTGTCTGTAATCGAGCATTCCTTCAACAATGAAGAAGTGATCATCAGTTTGTTTTTTGTTCTCTGAACTTCAGTTCACTTAACTATGCCCTTCATTTTTTCTGCATCAACTGCAATATGTGTCAAATTGAATCTGCTGCTTCAACTCTTGTGACAGATGTGAAATATATAACTGAATATCAGGTGCTTTATTGATCAATACATCACGGTCAAACAAGTTACAAACCAAAGGATATAAACATCTTCATAAGCACAAACTCACACATTGCAATAACCTCTACCTCAACAAAACAAACCCAATTGATTAGTCAATTAGCATCAACAAGGCCAATTACATCTTTCAGGTTTTTCAGATTACACAAGGTAAATTAATTTCAGAGGCTACATCTAAAATTTCACCCCAATGTCAGGGCCTTATCTCTGAAGATGCCAAGCATCTCATTCCTGCCCTTGATCACCTCATCAAAGACTTCGTCCAAAACACAATCAAACATCTCCACACCTTGCGTGAGCTCACCTGATCTTGTTCTTAGAAGCTCAACATGTCTCACCATTTCATCACCTTTTTGTTCTTGTTGTTTGCCATTGCCTTCCATCTTGGTGTTGACCATCATTGACTTCACCACCATGGCCACCCTCTCGTGCTCCGTGACGCTCGGCCTCCTCGGGAACCGGTCGGTGATCACGGACAGGGACTCACGCCATGGCTGGAGCTCCAGGACCGGGACGGCGGTGCAGCTGAGGGTGCGGTGGTCGTCGGTGGCGAGGGGGATGATGGGTGAGGTGAGGGCCTGGAGCACGAACATTGACACGACGGCCATGGTGATCTTGGCGACGAGCATGACGACGACCATGCCGCGGGCGTCGTCGTCCCCGGCGCCGGCGCCGCTGCCGCTGGACATGATCTTCCTCCCTAGCCGCTCCGCCTCGGTCACCACCGCCTTCACGTCGGACAGCCTGTCGCGGACGGCGTCGTCGGCCGGCTCCTCCTGAAGCCACCCGCCGGCGCCGTTGTCCGCAACGAGCGAGACGCCGCCGCCGCCGGCGCAGCCGACCTGCGCGGCGAAGTCGACGACCATGCAGTACCGGTGGAACCGCGACACGGCGGACTTGAACGCGTTGCAGAAGTC
The DNA here is from genome assembly GCA_030770085.1 of Oryza coarctata. NCBI lineage: Eukaryota > Viridiplantae > Streptophyta > Magnoliopsida > Poales > Poaceae > Oryza > Oryza coarctata. The sequence continues at coordinate 3,316,049 of CM061483.1, forward strand.
AAGCAGCGCCGCCGTCTCCTGCATGTAGTGCTCGAACCAGCACCCGCCGTCGTTGCCCCGGCTGCCTCCTCTTCCACCGCTACCATAAGATACGGCGCCGCCCACCGGCACGTCGGCCTTCTTGAACATAACCAGAAGCTCCCGCTGCATCCGCTTCACCATCCTCATGGCGTCGGCGCACCACCTCATCGACACTGCCCCACCGCCACCGCCATCGCCATCATCCTCACGTAGCAACGTGCTCTCCAGCTGCGCGAGCCCCTCCACCAGCGAGGCGCAGAAGGCGGCGGTGTTGCCGCCGAGAAGCTGGCATCGCCGGCGACCACCACCAGGCCTCAGACATCTCATGATCGTCACGCATGCGAAGACAAGAATCAAGAATTAAAGGATCAAACAAGCAATGGTGAAATGGCCATCTTCACATTTATGTTTGTGCAATTTGCACATTTGCATGGTAGCAAACTTGGGTTTCTTGGAGGAGTAGGCAAAATTTTTTCAAAGGAAAGAAGGAGAGGAGTGAAGGAAGAGGATAGCTATAGCTAGGTATGCATACTATTCCATGCATGCACCTAGCTTTAGCTTGATTAGCACTTGCTCTTTTTATTTTGATTTTGGCATTGTTGTCAAGAAGTAGGGAGGTTGTTTTGGAGTTTGGAGACAACTCACCAACCAACAACCAACCTTACTTACTTTGGGGATTTAGCTAGCTAGCCTGGTCTTTGATTTGGATGTAGTGGCAACTACTAATAACTTATTGATTGACTTGTAAGGATGGATGGATGGATGCATGGGGCCCTTTGGGGTGCCTTGAGAAGAAAAAAATGATGCACTTTCACTAAAAAGGTCAAAAACGACCTACGACATATGCATGTACTTTGTACTATCTGATAAACTGCCAATACTCGTAATATCAACATGAATAAACTCAATTGTTTTATTTAATATGTGTATGTAGTACATGAAAATTGAGCATGCTCTGTTGGTTAGGTTTCTTACGTTGAACCGACCTACGTGATTTGATAAATGAATGAGAAAATGAAGTTGGGAAATAGAACCTAATTTGCTTCATGTATACGCAATTTAACATGACAATAAGATGAACATGAGCATGTAAAGGTGCTAGCAGCACCCAAATTGGTGTCTGATTTGACTTATTGATTGACTTGTAAGGATGGATGGATGCATGGGGCCCTTTGGTGCCCTGCAGGAAAAAAAATGTTATGCTCTCTTAGGGGAAGTGTTTTAAGCGCTCCCTCTCTCTTTGCGAGGAGTGTTTTAAGCTCTCGAGGGCATATCTCTTTATTTTTTCATATGGTTCAAGCAATTACGAAAAACTTAAAATAAGAATTAGACAACGTATATTATTATGTCATATATGTTCTTTCAAAATTATTATTTTTTTGTGAAAACTTGCAAGATTAAATTTGATATATAAAAGTAGAAACAAAATAACAAATTATACGGGTGAAAAAGAAAACTTGCAAGATTAAATTTGATATCTGAAGTAGTGAGAAGATTAATCTTTCTTGCCACTGGAGTGAGCCACGTCATAATATTAGCCATCAGATGCAAGATGTTGATGAAAAATGACCGTTCGATCAAAGAGGGAGGCAGGGAGACGTAAGCAAACCAGTGGGAGTTCCAGGCCCTTCTAGGATCTCCGCCTCCATCATGCTGAGAGTAGAGAATATAGTAGGATCGAGTGGAGAAACATAAAGAATCGAGTCTAGAGATGAATGAGATGAATGGTACTAAAACTTTTTTTAATTAAAATTATCTCTGATCAATCAAATTAATCTTTTATTTAAAATTCTAGATTTCTATATTTCTTTTTGATCCCACCAGTTCGACCATCCTCCTATCACCGATTTAACCACCCTTTTGCCGACAGTCTAACCGCTGTATACTTCCTAGACCGACCACTGATTTACCTTCAATTTCACTGACTTAATCAAACTGGTTTGACCACTTACAACAAAAGAAAAACAATCTTGATAAAACAATCTTGATAAAAGTTGACGAAACTCTTAAAAACCTACCAATTTTATTTAATTATGATATGTTTATAAAGTGTATATAATAAAATAGGTCTATAAAATGCGTATATTAAGGTCAAACTTTTAAATTCTCTTTAACTTTCAATTAAACTCATAACTTAATTCTAAAACCTAATTTTTTTCTATCCGACTACCTATCTATTTATAACCATATATGGCTTAAAAAACCATAAATTCTAATGAAAAAACACTCCTAAACCTTTAGAAAACCCTTTCGACGCACATAATTTATCTTGTATATTATATAAAATCTTCACCTCTACGTGTATTAATCTCTAGCTTTTAGTATCTCGTGTGATATCTCGATCTTCTAAACATCAACTTTTTCTAAGTCGACTACTGATCTATCACCAACAACACTATCGAGGCCTCAAGACTCACCTATACATGCCCGATCATTAGTTTTTCCCAACATAACTCATGTTAGCACATAAACCGTATATCATACACATATAAAACACATAGAAGCATTATCTATCAAGAATTCAATAAGAAAATGACTCAAAACCAATTTCTTGCTAGAGTTTGCAAGTTGGACCATTGGGCTGGCCAGTCCGATTGCATTCATGCCTATAGTCCAATCATAATCCCTAGCCCGATCTAACCGCGATCATACAGAAACATCTTAGACTCGTGCACACACCCATGATCCAATCGACCTCTAGGCTCGGTTTGACTGCAAGCAAACAAAATCGTCTAAAACCAATTTAATTAAATTTGAGCCAATTGTTTATCATAAATTTTTAAATCAAGACAATGATGACATAATCTTTCCCTTGATGAATATATTGGTAAACCTTTTTAAAATGTGATTTATTGTTTGAAAATAAAAATGAAAAGGATTTGTTAAAACAACACTCAAGGCTAAAAATTGAAAAAGAAAAATTATCTCCCTTTTCAAAAGAAAGAAATTCCCTATACCATGAAAAATTTTAAACATTTTGTATCTTGTCTCTCCCTTCTGACAATGATTTCATCAATAATTGTACTAATTATTTTTTCTAAGAGTTTTGAAGTATATCTAGAGCAAATTTTCAAGAATATGTATTACAAGACAAGAGAGATAAAATAATCAACTTTCTAGTATAAAGATGAATTGAACATGTAACAGGTAAGCTCAATTCAGCATTAATGATTCATACATTCAAACAATTTATAATGCAATATATTCACTAGTACATAGGTTGAAAGAAAAACCACTACACATTAATAAGTTGCATTAAACAATCTTTCTCAAATTGACTTGCTCTTTTAAAGAGAAACTTTCATCAACTTTAGATTTTTTTCTCTCTTTTTTGTAAGCTTTTTGCTCTTTTTAACAACACAAAACAAAATCTCTCAATTATCCTGGTAAGTCCTTATTGTGAATACTATTTTTAATAATTTTGTACTCATTATTATCCTTACTGTAGATACGTTCTTATCGTGAATACTATTTTTAAAGATTCAATATCTATTTTTATCTCTTATAAAGTAAAAAAACAATTTTGTTTGATTGCATTTGCACCATTTAGAGTATTTGAGGAATGAAAATTCAACAATTATACATATAAGTATAAATCATCTAATAAGCAATATCAAATATTCATATAAAAACTAAAATGCATACAAGCTAAACTAGTGAGCAAAAGACCACATTTATATTGTTAGCAAGCATAAGAATATACTAAATGTAAAAAATTAAGCTCTTCTTTTTTTAGTTTATAAGTTTTTTATTGTTACAAAAAAAATTACATCTAAACTAAATATGCAAGAAAAAGAAATCAAATTAAGAAAAAAACATCTATACAACAAGAAGCGTAAAAAACTCTCTCCTCAAAATATGATAAAAGGATGAGCAATTCTCAATTCTCCCCAAATAAACATAAAACAAGAAAAATCCAAAAGAATATCTGTCAATTGTAATTTTGTATCAATAAATTGAAGCACAGTATCTCCTTTTTCAATATGATCTTGTAAAAAATAAAAATGAATATTAGTTTGTAAGTGTTACACATGATTTTTTTAGTAATATTTATAGTACTTGTATTATCATAAAAGATTGAAAGTTTATCATAATCAAGATCATAATTTTTTAAAGTTGAAATTAACCAAAATGTCTATGAATAACAGCTAGCAGAAGATTCAACAGTTGATTGAGTTGATTACTTTCTAGAAGACCCTGCAACAAGATAAATACCAAGAAAATAACATGTTTCACTTATACTTTTTCTATCTATTTTACAATCTCTAAAATTAACATTCAAAAAAGTATTCAAACCTATAGATAACAAAGTAGAATACCATATGCCACATATGCCAAATTTAAGAGTACGTTCCAAAAATACCTTAAAATACGCTTGACGGTTTACTGATATAAAACCAGAGGAGAAGCTTGAAATTGAGCACACAAATATATAGCAATTTGTATGTCTACCTCAAAGCAGTGAAATACAGCAATGAATCAATCATATTTCGATACTCTTTTTAGTCAATAACCTCACCTTCTTCATATAGATCCAATATAACATTAGATCCCATTAGCGTTGAAATTGGCTTATAATTCTCCATCTCGAAACGTTGTAAAAGATCTTTGATATACTTTTGTTTGATATATAAACGTTCCTTGTGTCGCTTGCTTGATTTACAATCCTAAAAAGTAAGTCAATTTTTCCATCATAAGTGGAGATTGAGAGTCGGTCAAGCTGACCAACTCAGGTCATTCACAGGTCAAGCAGCCTACTTTGGGCAAGGCGGCTATGCTGACTGCTCCAAAAGTGAGTACAATAAGTGATGTAAGTGAGCTTTAAAAATTACTATATTAGATTTGTACTTTGGTAAAGAAGAGAAGAGATGAAAGAGAAGAAAAATGGGCTACAAATTTGTAGTTAGCAGAAGCACGGGCTCTAAGACGATGTGTGTTTGAGATGTGTGTTAGATATTAGTGGTGTAGTATATATTTATATAAAAATATTATATATGTATGCTATTAGATTAGATTGATGGTAGATGACATGTTATTTTTTAAGCTAAGTAGGCTGGACTATTAAACTTGCTCTAAATAGACCAATAGGTCAAATTAGAAGGTGCAACTACTATGTTTTTACTTTTGGCACTTTGGAAACCAATGTAAGGTGATATGATTTCACCAAAAAATCATATTTAAATTGGAATCTTATTACCATACATTAGGACTCATACACACACACACACACATATATATATGTATAGATATGTAGAAATTTTCATTTTTTTGAAATTTTTATGAATTTAGCAAAATTTATTTAAATTTGGTCAAAATTTCTTTAAAAATCAAATAATTTCGGACCAAAATATTCCAAAATTTTTGAGATTTTGGATTTGCTAGTCTCCCACAAAATTTTTTAATTAACCAAAATTGTTAACCCTGATCATGACAATTTATACATTTATTAATTGAGTTCTAAGGAGCTGTCGCGTTAATTAGAATGATGTAGCCGTTTGTTAGCTAGATCTTATAATTATAGCCAACAATTGTATTAAGAGTCCATAAAATATGCAATTGAAAATATCATGGAGTCTTAGTTTTTAGCTTTTAGCATTGGTAATAAGCCGATGGAGTCCTGTTTGTAATACTCCCGATGGATTTTATCCTTTTTATACGTAGTCAAAACACATATAAACAGAACGACAAGACGTAACATATGTGCTGTTAGTCACGGCGATGCGTTAAAAACTCTGGCATGGGCCAACCCCCAAGCAAGGATGTTGTGGCGACAACCGACAATGGCGCTGGCGCAATGTCAAAAGATACGTGCAAGCTAGCGTCTCCAGCTGCGGCAACACATCGTAGTGACGTAGTGTGCGACATGCTAGAAGCGAGGGCTGAAACAGCAGCTGCAATGCACCAATCTTCCGATAGCTGCGTTGCGAGTCATCGATCGGCGCCGGTTCGGCTAGAAGAAACTCATGTCGCCGGCAGATGGCAAAGTAATATACTATTATTGATTAGTGGCTGGTTATGTTTTCAGCATCGGATAATAGATAGATACGCATTAGTGCATCTTAATTAGATGCTCATAATATTAACAAATCCGTCAGTATGCAAGGGACGTCGGGAGCTAGCCGCAAGGAAGGCTGGGAGAGAGTACGATCGATCTTGATGGACACCACCGACGGAAGCAGCTTCTGCCAATCGTTTACAACTCCAATGCTAGTTACCTAGCTCCACCAAGGTTTGATCAGGAAAAAACTCTTCCGTCTCCCGATTTGTTGATTCCAGTAAGTCTTCTGATTCAAACTTTTCACGATTTCCAAAATTTTCTTATCTTTTACCTATTTCTTATCTGACTCTGATTGACGTTGGTGCCTTTCCAACATGCATGATCAGAATCGTTTCGCCACTATAGTTCATTTTCTGCGTTGTAAGCTATCCATAGGAAAAATAAAAATATTTGTAACGCTGACCTGTCATCTATTAATGGAATTTGAATTTATTTTATCAATGTAAATTGGATCTGGTTAAAAGGGTACATTTTTTTATTTTAGATTGAAAAACTGTTCTTCTCTCTAAAATAAAAGAATTTTACAGATTTATTTATTGCTATGTCCAATTTATGATATTGATATAATTTATGTCAATTCATTAAAATTAAGAAGGTTTAAGGTACTCTTTTTATTTGATGTTCTGATTATCTAGGAATGTTGCGATATGACGTTTGTATTTTTATACCACATTCCATGTCAAGTTATTGATTTGGACAATTTTACTATCTTATCTTTGAGAGAAAGTACATCTAGTACCAAAATTTACACTTAAAATTTTAGATCATCGAGATACATGGTAACTGAATGTACCAAATTTTACACTATTACTTTAATTGCCCGATGGATTCAACAGGTGATTTACAACTAAAAGTGGAGATACTATTTTAGCATTTGCAATTGACCAATAAGTAATTTATTTAGTATTTAATTGTCTGGTTAATTAATCATTTTTTCATGAATTCTTCACAATCCATTTGCATTCATACAAATCAGATTTTCAAGTCAGTAAACCATTTAAAAAAATACATGCCATATTATATGATTAAATTTTCAATTGTGTACTGTAATTGTGAAGATTACTAAAATTATTGTCAACTAATTAGCTATCCAAAATAATTCTAAAATTTGAAATTAATTAATACGAAGTTGTATGGTCCCTCAATTTTTTAATAAATTAATTTAATTTGAAAATTCAAAAGTAATAAATAGTAAGTGATATTGACGTGGGCTCTCCTTTGAATCAAAACCAATATATTTGAAATTCATTAATAAATATGAAGTTGTACCCATATTTAACTCTCCTTTTAGTTTGCACCACTATAATCTGAAAAATAACCAATACATTTAACATGTGATTAAATTTGTAACATTTAAAATATAAAAATAAAACTGCCATTTTCAAACTTTGCAAAGTGCCATTTTCGAACTTCATGCAGGCTGTTTTGGCCCCTAAATCTATGCATGATGGTCATGCTCTGGGTGAGACAAAAATAAATTCTCTTTGAACCGCTTCTGTAATCCTGTTTGCTAACAACAAAACCTTCTTTCTTTCACGCCACAACCACTAAGCAAACTCCGCAAGAAAAAATAATAAAAAGGTGAAAGGAAAAGGTCAGAGTTTTGCGGGTAATTAGAAGTCGGTAGCCTCCCCTAAGCTTTGCTCAGCTCTGACCTTATTATCTTGTGCAGTCGTCCATCCAAACCGTGCGGCAAGAAAACAAACTATGTGAGAATGTGGCGATGTTGACCACGCCATGGGACATATATACGTACAGTTGCAGTGAAAATCCAATCAAAATATGGATCTCTTTCTAACAAAGGTAGAGGCTACTTAGAGAATCCAATTCCAAGCATGAAAAAGCTGAAAAAGCGTAAGCATCACCGTTATTAGATGAGCAAAAACAAAAGAAACAAATTAAAGCAGATGTGACGCGACTGATGATGCAGCCTTAATCAACCTGTCCGGAACCCCTTTTGTACGTACCATCACTTTTGTATGGGTTAATTAATTATTCTCATTTAAAATGTGTTTGGTTGAGCGGATGAAAGTGAATGGAAGATGGTCACCATTTTTATGTGCTTGGTTTAATAGTACTTTTTAAACATATCTACGCATAGCATTTTTTTTTCAGTTTTCAAAGTTTCAAAAGTTTAAATAAACTTTATATCATAATATTTATATTTATGACCAGATTTCTGTACATGGTTATGCTCTTCGGGGAAAAAGAAACTGCACAAATATTTTCTCCCTATACAGTAGGTAACCACTACAGCTATAATTGCTATAAAGCTGTGCTTAGGTGAAGCCACGTCGTCAGTTTTCCAGGCCGTTGGATGAACAGCCGATGACACACGTTGTTTTCATCCCAATCCTCCGACGCCGCCTCTCCTGCCCCCATCCCCATCGTTTTTTTATTCTGCAGCCTGTGTCGTCGTCTTCAACCCCTTTTCGCTCAGCTCTCACAGTTTTTTTATTCTCAGCCATGTCGTGGTCAAAGGATGGATGGCAAGGTGTCATATACATGCACTAGAGCTAGACCACCATCAGGATTCAGGATCCATTGAGACGTAAGGCGTCTTTATATTCTAACTGCAGTGGATCTTGAGTTTATAGAACGGAACGAGCACAGTTGATCGGAGAATCACTTGGATTCGCCTCCAGCCATGATCCACAATTCACTTTGGTAAAGTTTACTGTTTCATTGCATCGCTTTTCCCTACATCCCTCTACGTCAAGCATACATTAGGTTGTACGTTGATCTTTCTCTTTTCCACACGTAAATACACACCTCTATTCTCGTATTTCCTGATTATTTATTTTCTTCAGCTTCTATTGAGATCAATGATCACTCAACTTCTGAAAGTACTCCTATGTACCCTTCCTAAACGCTGCAGTTTTCCTTCGCATGCTATTTCAACTAGTCTTTTTTCCTATTTCTAAATCATCTACTGTGCCACTTTGATATATTTTGTGGTTGCATCTATACTACATGGGCAAATTTTATCATTCTTGATAAAGCCCAGCGCAGTCGCCACGGCGTGCAGCTCCGGGCAGCCTGGGATCCATCGTCACGTACAGACGCACTGGCTAGCTCTCGATCACGTCGTCGGTGGGAAAAGATGTGCAAGCAGGTCAATCCTCGAGAGCATCGAACTTATTCTCACCCACATATAATGAAGATCACTGTGTCTTTCTTGTTGAGAATCCCTTTAATTAATTTTAGGTTTTGACCTCCATGTAGTTATTTTTAAGTGGTAAGGGGAAGCTGCTACACGTACCATTTGATATGGCGATGGTGGAAGGCGACAATCAAATATTCAAATGGGCAGATGAAGAACAGAACAGACATTGCAGCCCGCCGGTACTGTCTAGGCCCGTTGGTACTTTGCAATTACTTAGTCAAAAAGCTTTGTTTAAAGCCAAAAAATTTGGCTTATGAATTCTAAAGGGACCGAATTTTGTATATGTTTTTAAGTTGAAAAAGAGAGTTGTAAAAGGGCCCATGGGCCGTGGCCCATTATCACCCCTAAGTACCTGAGAAAATAAGAAAGTCATGTGCTGTAAGAATATATCTGGTTTAGAAATATCTATAACGCGTTAGTCCTGTGGGGTGGCACTAGAGGCAACCAAAGCGTTCTCCACAGCCACCCTACTCAACCCTCCCACCCCTCCTCTTCTATGTTCGATGGAACTCTATGCGTTTATAAAAAATAGTTGGTGACGGTATCCTTAGCATGCTCGTTGACCAGGCAGCTAGGGTGGGCAGAATACACTAAAACCGAAAAACCGAACTGAACAGAGTGACTGAAACCGAATAAATTGGTCATACATTCAGTCGGCAGGTTTTACTAACTGAAATTATTCCGGCTAATTCAATCTTCTCTCTTGGCTAATTCAATCCCTTGGTCAGTCAAGCTGTCTCCGAGAAGCTGACCAAGAACAATCATGTATTGTGGAAAATGCAAGTGCTTGCCATCGTGAGGAGCGCACGCCTGGAGGGATTTCTCACAGGCGCCACAAAGACCCTCGCGTCTACCATGAAAACGATAGCAGATGACAAAGAAGTAAAGGTGTAGAACCTGCTCTACGTTGAATGGGGTGCTATGGATCAGCAGGTCCTAGAATTCTTGCTCTCTTCTATCACTCCAAACATTTTGTCTCAGTTAACTACTTGCAAGACTGCTGCTGAAGTATGGAGTGCTGTCGAGGCCATGTTCACCTCGATGTCACAAGCACGCACCGTCAACACCAGGATCGCGCTCACCACAACGAAGAAGGGCAATATCTCCATGATGAAATACGTCATCAAGATACGGTCTCTCGCCGATGAGATCGCGTCTACTGGCAAGGCCATCGACGACGACGAGCGGGTCTCCTACGTTCTTGTCAGCCTCGATTTCGACTATAATCTCATCGTCTCAGCCCTAGTCGCTAGGACTGAGCGATCAGTGTGGGAGAGATGTACTCCCAGTTGCTCTTGTTTGAGCAACGTATGGATCTTCTCTAGCCTGATAGCCGTTCCTTGGTTAATTCCGCCAACCGGGGGCGTGGTGCGTTGCAAGGCATGCGAGGCAGAGGGCGCTCACGTGGGGGTGCTCCATCTCACGGGTGTGGCCGAAGCAATGGGCAGCGCCAACAGAATCAAGGCGCACAAAATAATCAGTAGCATGGGTCTGACAACAGACCTATGTGTCAGGTTTGCAAGATAAAAGTATATACTGCTGACATATGTTGGTATAAATTTGATGAAGAATTCGTACTAGAAGAAAAATATGCAGGTGCAACGTCTACGTCCTACGGAGTAGACACCAACTGGTATATGGATTTGGATGCTACAGATAACATCACCAGCAACTTGAGGAAACTATCATCCATGACAAGTACAAGGGCCACGATCAGATCCACACGGTGAGTGGGACAGGTATGAAAATCAGTCATATTGGTCATTGTACTGTTACAACCCCTATCATGATCTTCATCTCAATAATGTTCTATATGTTCTTAAGGCCAACAAAAATCTTATTTCTATTCATCATCTCACATCTGATAATTCTATCTTTATAGAATTTTATCCTGATTTTTTCTTGATTAAGGATCAGGCAATAAAAAAACTCTGCTTAGAGGACGTTGTGATCCTAGCCTCTATCCTCTTCCTGCTAGGCACACAATAAAGCAAGTCTATGGAGCTGCAAAAATTTCTTTTGATAGATGACATTCTCATTTAGGTTATCCGGCTGCTCCGATTGTGAAAAAAGTTATTAGCCAATTTAATCTTTCTGTTTTAGTAGATTCAAATAAATATTCAATGTGTGATGCATGTCAGAAAGCCAAGAGCCGTCGGCTACCTTTTCCTCATTCCAGCTCTATTTCCTAGCATCCTTTAGAAATTATTTATTCTGATGTGTGGGGTCTTACGTCTAAATCAGTTGGTGGACACAAATACTATGTAAGTTTAATTGATAATTATAATAAGTTCACCTAGATTTACCTCCTTAATTTCAAATATGAGGTATTTACCATATTTCGAGAATTTCAATATCTTATTGAGCGCTTATTTAATCGTAAGATTATAACAATGCATATTGACTGGAGGGTGAATATCAAAAACTGCATCCATTTTTCGCTCAAGTTGGCATCACACACCATATTTCCTACCCGCATACACATCAGCAGAACAGGACAGCCGAACACAAGCATCGCTATATCGTCGAAGTTGGTCTAGCTTTCTTGCTCACGCCAACATGCCACTAAAATTTTGGTCTGATAACTTTCTTTCCGCCACACATTTGATAAATAGAACACCTAGTCGATTACTATCATATGACACGCTCCTCTTTCGGGTGTTCAACCAACAGCCAGATTATTTCTCTCTTTGCGTCTTCGGATGTACTTGTTGGCCTAATCTACGACCCTACAATACCCATAAACTCTAATTTTGCTCTAAGCAATACACTTTCTTATGATACAGTCTATTTCATAAAGGGTTTAAGTGCCTGGATTCTGATTCTGGAAGGGTTTACATTTCTCGAGATGTAACTTTTGATGAATCTCTATTTTCCTTTCAATTTCTTGGTCCTAATGTTGGTCATAGATTTCAAGATGAAATTTATCTTTTACCTACCTATTTGTTAAATCCGACTAGTGGGGTTCGTATCATAAGTGCTCATGTGGCTGATTCTTCAATTAATCCTGCTAACAATAATTTCCTAGCGCATGAAGTCATGCAGGAATTGCCGTCATCGCATACGGAGGTATCCGGAGCTCCGACAGAGCTCCTTCTGTCAGAGCTGACCCCCAAGGCGTTTCACCTACGCCTCCAATGACTTCCGCAGGTGTATCTATCTAGGAATCCAAGCCCGGCGTATCGTCCCATGACGCATTGCTTGGGCCAACAACCGCCTCTCCAATGTGTGCATATGATTCTGCATCCGACACACCCAACACGATCAGGGCGCTGAATCCGGAGCCCCCGATGGCCATATCCACTCTGGATCCCAGCTGAGATCTTCTACGGCACCTTCGGCTAGGGGCAAGCTACATCAAAGGCCGAAGACCCATTTACAAAATGGTATTCATAAAGAGAAGCGCTACACCGATGGTACGGTTAAATATTCTTTCTTAACATCAACCGGTGAGCCATAAAACTTATCAGAAGCATTAGAGGATAATAATTGGAAACAGGTAATAGATGCTGAATATAATACGTTAATGAAAAATAAAACATGGCATTTGGTTCCTACTCAGAAATGGCGTAATATTATTGACTGTAAGTGGGTATATAAAATCAAATGTAAACAAGATGGCAACTTAGATAGATGCAAGGCTCGGTTGGTTGCAAAAGGTTTTAAGCAATGGTATGGTATTGATTATGAAGATACTTTCAGTTCTGTTATTAAAGTTGCCACTATTCGAGTTGTTATCTCTATTGCAGTGTTCAGGGATTGGACTATTAGACAATTGGATGTTCACAATGCTTTCTTGTATGGGCTTTTTGAAGAAGATGTCTATATGAAGCAGTCTCTTGGGTACGAGGACAATTCTAGAAGAAACTATGTATGCAAGTTAGATAAAGCACTATATGGATTTAAGTAGGCGTCTAGAGCATGGTTCTCAAGGTTAAGTAAGAAACTTTATGCCCTTGGTTTTAAAGAATTCAAAGCTGATATTTTCTTATTCTATTATAGTAAGGGTGACATCGTTATGTTCATGTTAATTTATGTTAATGACATAATTGTGGTTAGTTCTAAACAAGAGACGGTGGTCACATTACTTCAGGATCTCCATAATGATTTTCCATTAAAAGATTTAGATGACTTAGACTATTTTTTTGGTATCGAAGTTGCTAAGACTAAGCATAGAATTATTTTGATACAAGAAAGATATATAAATGATATATTGAAAAGAGCAAATATGGCGGATTGTAAGACGGCAAACACACCTCTATCCACTAGTGATAAACTCTCAGTTTATGAAGAAGATCTGTTTGGTTCTATAGATGCATCAAGATACAGAAGTATTATAGGAGCCTTACAGTATCTTACATTGATAAGACCTGACATTGTTTTCTTAGTAAATAAGATTTATCAATTTCTTCGTGTTCCAATAACAGTATATTGGGCCGCTGTTAAAAGAATATTGAGATATCTCAAGTCATGTGCAAAGCTTGGTCTAAAGATAAACAAGTTATTTTTCTTCTTGGTAAGTGCATATTCAGATGTTGATTAGTCTGGCTATCCTGATGACAGAAGATTAACAGGTGGATTTATAGTATTTTTAGAAAATAATCTTGTATCATGGTATGCAAAGAAACAAGGTACAATATCAAGGTCAAGTACTGAATCTGAGTATAATACATTGGCTAATGTAATTGCTGAGATTATTTGGATTAGACTTTGTTGAAAGAATTAATGGTATCCAGTCTGCCTGTTGTATGGTTGTGGTGTGATAACATGGGGGCCAAATATATTACATCAAATACTGTGTTCCATACTAGAACTAAATACATTGAAGTTGATTTTTACTTTGTCAGAGAACGGGTAAACAATAAATTACTGCAGATTAATTTTGTTCCTTCTGAAGATCAAGTCGCAGTTGGTTTCATCAAAACCTTGAGTATATAAAAGTTAGAGAATTTCAAGTACCATCTCAATTTAAAAAAGTTGTGATTGAGGGAGAGTATTAGGAAAATTAAGAATCTTTCATATGGCGCCTCTTCTAATATATAAATCTTCTATAATTAAGAAGGTTAAAAGAACGTATCTTCTATTCTTGTAAGCTTCACCAGGGTTTTTTTTACTTATATATAACATGTAGACGGCACGAGATCAAGTGCACGCTTTTAAGTACTCTGATTATTTTCAACCCAACAAAATACTTGCGTGGTCTATGTAACCAGGCCGCAACCTGGCTTGCGTGGGGTCACAGGAAGGCCATGCAGCTGGAGTGGCCACGATAGGTACGAGAGGCCGTCACCGGGGGAGGAAACTGGACGTCGGCCAGACAGTTTGAGCCATGTAGATGGCGGAGATGGTGACCGGGCTTGGGGCACAAAGAGGCGGCTGAGGTGGAGGTGGAGGTGCCGCTACTGTTTTCTCTGTGGCAACTGTGGTGTGGTTGGGCAGTTATATTGCAAGGTCGGAGTTGATATATTGTGTACTCATTGGAGGTCTCGTTTAGAAGGTTCTGTCTTACGCTGAGCAGCGATCAATGGCTTTCATCGACGTTGTTGTCCATAGAGGTTAAGTTTCATCACAAGAAATTGGAGTTGCTTGGTCTTTTAACTTCAAACTTGACGATGATGACTTGTGGTAGGTCCTATCAGTCTTAGGCTGTCATGTTGTGGAGGAGTGTGTTTTCTCAGTAAAGATTTTTATCGGTTTCTCTTTAATTAATCATATAGTTGTAACATTTTAGAGTCTGGTTTTCCTTAATAAACCAGGTCAATTATCTTTTTCTATAATTTAAAAAATATATAGGAACTCCTTGTCTCTTTTATTTTTGAGAAAAAGAAATGTACCCACGAACGATAGCCTACCTAGATGCAACGCAAATGCAGCTAGGTGTTATTAAAAAGACTTTCATATTCTCTTTCTGTGGACATATCTAAGCACCTCCGCTGGTGCTAGCCTCCAAACAAAAATCAGAACGCAGAGCGCAGGGCAGAAGGGTGCACCGAAGATGATCAAGTAGACAAGATTGGACACCAGCAGGTCGAAGGCGATCGGGAGCCCAATCCTTGCCAGCACCAAGATCCCCATCCTCCTACGCAGCACGTACGCGCTGGCCAGCATCCGCACCATCTCCCTGTTCCTGAACAGCAGCGTGCCGGCGGTGAGGACGCAGACGCCGACTGCGGTGGCGCGGGACACCGGGGCCAGCACAAGGTACACCCCCAGCGCGAAGGCCACCAGCAGGCTCCTCATCGACTTGCGCATCCACCACAAGGAGTGCTTGAAGTACCTGTGCCGGATCTTCCACTCCACCGCCGCCGTGCCGGCGTACATCAGGCTGAACGTGGCGAGCATGGAGCAGGTGAAGGACAGAGCCACGGCGTACGTGAACGCGTCGAAGGCGTACCTCCCCGCCAGCGCTGGGGTGCCGACGTTGCCACGGCCATTACTTTCGCCGGCTGCGTATCCCCCCGGTGGGGAGAAGGCCACCGCGAAAGCCACGGTCGCGACGAGGACGGAGCCGACGCCTAGGATCTGAGCCGACTCCGTCATTTTCTTGGACTCGGCGCTCTCATCTAGCTTGGGTACGTACTGCTGCAGGAAGTGATCGCGCCTGATGTTTCCGCCAAGGGCATTGGCTACTACTAGACACCAAAGTATCCACGTTCGCGCGTTCTACAGCAACACAAGCAAAGTAAGACAGTTAGCTTAACAATGTATCCACAGTGTCACTCCGGTTATAAATTCTGTTAGACAATATTCGATCAAACTTTTTGAAACTATGAATCATCGATTTTATATTAAAATAAATTTATAAAATCTAATAAGTTTTTTCATACACTGGCTATAACCATTCTTGTTCTTTTCAAGCGTTGAATTTAAAATTACACGTGTTTGTACATTGCCATACTATATATATTGGTCTAATTGTTCTTCAATTCTTGGTGACTATTTTGATGATTTCAAAAAATGAGGAGAAATCTCTTTGAGGAATGAAAAAACCAACTATAGGAATTCGAGCAGACCAATGACTCAAATCAGTTGGCATGCACTTAGACAGGACTACATGTACATATTCATGCTACTGAATTTATTGTAATTAACTGGGTTAGGACTACTATAAATTAGTTTAATTCCAGTAAAATTATTCTAAAAACACTATTCCAAAACAGACTAGTTAAACTACAAATGAAAGTGATGTACCGTACCGTTCTGTAATAGTATAGACCCGCTGGAATGGTACTCCTGGAGAGATCAGCTGGGGTGAGGCCGTCGTTGTTGGCAAGATCCAGGCAAACCTTGCGATTCCGCAACAAGCACCAGAACACTCTTAGGACCCCGGTCAAGATCGCCAGGTGCAGCGCAGTGTTGCCATCGTCATCCTGCGCGTTGAGGATAGCTGCCAGAAACATCCGCCCATCATCGGTGGCGAACTCCACAATCTCCTGCATCCTCCGGTCGACGGCAACATGGAGAAAAGTTCTCCCGCGAGCGTTGCGAAGGCCGGCGCACTCGGGACACTTGTCGAGCAAGAGGGCAACGAGATTCAGGTTGCCGATGGACGCAGCAATGTGTATGGGGTAATCCCCTTTGCTATCCGGCTGGCAAGCTAAGGACGGGTCGGTTTCCAGGAGAACTTGAGTTGATGTTCGGCGGCAATGGCACGGGCACGGCGGCAACCGGAGCCACCGGAGGAGTGAACTGTTCTCAATATCGATCTTTGGTCCCTCCGCTGAAGCTGCGAAGTGTAGCGCTGTGCTGCCGGACGCGTCAGCTTCGCCGGAGAGCGAATAGTTCCATTCCAATATCCTTTCTGTCATTTCTTCAATTTATGGAGCAAAGCATAAGAAAAACTAATTATACAAGCTATCTAACTAATAAGTACTTTTTACAGTGTCCTTTATGAAATGATAGTTAAATAAAATTGGAGCCTTTAATTTACAATGGTTTTACTTTTTTATTGGAAAAATAGTAAATTTTATCAAACTCGATATACGTTTATGGTTAAACTTATAAAAAACTACCATGTCAGATTCCATAAAACCCGTCTTATTCAAATCTCAAGTAAATTTAATATAAATAAAATAATATTATTTAAAATAGGAAAAAGTCAAAGTAGCAACTTGTATTAAGAAATGATTAAAACTTTAACTAAATGCATATTTAACATGCATGGGGTGGGATTTTGTGAAACCCCATAATACCTAGGATTATGTGTGGCAACATGAATCCCTCATCTATGACAGGTGACAACCACATTTATGATAGATTTAGTTCTTAGCGCTGATAAATAGTAAGTGATGAGAAAAATATCACTCATCGCTCGTAATATTTGTAACAAGCTAAAACTGAAATCCGTCACTGGTAATGATATAGTTTAGATATCATCTGTCACTTATGCCAATAACCCAATAAAAAAATAAATAATAAATAAAATTGCAAGCAGGTGTGAATACCCAACAAAAAAAAGAACACATTGCTATTGCGGTGCTCACCCTCGCTGCCATTACTAGCCAGTTACTCGATTTCAATTTTATTCGTCTCTAAATCTTTACACAGATGTTAACATTAAAATTTGAAAAGCCTTGAGAAGATTGAAAAAAAATCGACTTAAATAAAGAAGAGTCCAGTTGCTACAGGAAGAAAGCCGATCGAACGAAGCAGGAAAAGATTCGGTACAAGAATAAAAGTTTATCCAAATAAGAACGAGTTTAAAAAGAAGCCATGAAATCATATCTTGTGTGGATAGAAAGGTTTAGTTAGTTTAGTTAACTTAATTAGAGATATTTTTTTTTATCTTTGTTAGAAAATAACGTCCGATGATTGTTATAAATATATCGGACTTTATAAACCCAGGGTATAAATATAGATCCTTGGAAACATGTATCAAATCATCTTTCAATCAAATCTACTTTGGCACATCGCCACCCTAGTTCTACCAGCGGGGTTTGGCTCTCGACACGGGGCTGTATCGGTTAACTTCGATCTTCGACGAAAGGGTAAGCCTCATCACTATCCCGATATATCTTGCTCTATCTAAGGCTACATCATTTAGGTTTGACCTCTTAGGCCGATCGAATATATCGCATCACGTCCATACAGGGTCTATCGACCTATCAAGCTCTCTCTGCCATCATCGGTCTCATGCTACATCGGTTAGGTTCAACCTACGAGGTTGTCGACGCTAGATTGAGCTTTAGGCCTATAGGTCTCTGTACGGCATTTCATCAGAAAGTTAGCCGATGAATTATCTATACATTGAGTAACACGCCCAGCGTATCGGCTCCTTGGCCGATACGCATCGGCCTTTAGAGACTTTCCTCGAGCGCCATGCCAAGCGCATCGGCCTTCCAGCCGATGCGCGTGTCTTTGAAAAGATGTCCTCTCATCGGCTCAGCTAGCCGATGGGTTTGCTTCGCCCTTACTTCAGCACGATCAATTCGGCATCCACCGTCCCGTTGCCGTTAGTCTCGGTCTCGTACTGTCTCGATTAGGTTCCATCTTCGAGATCCAGTGCTAGCGGTGTCGTCACGGCGGGTGAAGGGTCTCGTGCTACTATATCCAGAGTGGCATTGGCTTTGCAGCCGATGTCTTTTATACGATTCCTTGCCAGTTCACATATGCTTTTATCGGCTGGAAAGCCGATGAATGAGCGGTACAGCTTCCATTGGCAACCAAGAGGGATCCCGTGCGCTTTGCTATTTTTTAAATACCCTTCGGTGCTTCCATCGGCTCTACGGCTGATGGATTAGGATCTCGCTTTCACCACACCCGAAGCCATCATATCCTTCGTCGACATCTACCTACGCCTTCATCGGTTCCCCAGCCGATGGAAGAGTGTCCTGATTTCAATCGGTGATCAGCCAATAGCAGGAGCCATCTGGACACGGCCGATGACCACCTCGATCCTATCGGCAGCCAGCTGATAACGTGAGCTCATATCGGCCCATCGTCCGACTGACCTGTTTGCCTCACCTCCTTGTCAATTACAGGGTCAAATTGACTGGTGTGCCCACACCCGCACTGTCACACCAAAGTCGAGCGAAACTCACGGGTCCCGACGCACGTACCTCGAGCCACAAAGAGAAGCCGATCGGCCTGCAATGGAGCTAAGCAGACCACCCAGGCGTCGGTGTATTCGCACTGGGTGCGCGAGATCCCGTGTGAACAACAGACAAGCTATGCAACAAGGTTGTAGATTCTTTATCCAATTTGTTTACAGAGACACAAATCACATTTCACACGAAATGCAGCAAAGACATAATAGAAGTGCTACGAATCTTAAGTAAAGAATAGGGCACATAATCTGGGATGTGCGAGAGAGACCTAAAGGACAGTGCGGTGTAGGCGGTAGTGCTAGAAGTGGTTGACAGTGTGGAAAATGTGCCCGTGGTGCACGGCGTGGCCTTACCCAGCGCACACCAATACTACCTGCTCCACCCACTGCACCAGCAAGCCCTCCTTATGGGGTTCCGCTACTGTAGAAAGGCGAGGTGGAGAGTGTGCTATAAGGGAGTTTCCTAAGCTCGTAAAGAAGGTAGCTATGATGGCGGTGGCGATGAGGGGGATTGGTGGCCATCGGTGGTCCAGGGGGTGGAGGCGGTGCCTAGCGTACTAGGGGTAGGGAAAGGCGACACCTAGCGAACAGGGGTCGAAGAAGTGGTGCCTGGCAAACTTAGGCATTGAGCGGTCAGCTCCAATGTCCCACGACCCCATGGAGGCCGGATCTAGCCATAGGTGGTCAGGAGACGGAGGAGATGGAGACTAGCAAACGTAGGACGGAGAAGGCGACACTCAGTAGTCATGGCTGCTTGACATTGAGCATAGCGGCCGGCGGATAGGAGGCAGAGGCCAGGGCGGCTGGTTGTCGCAGACGTTGGCCTCGTCACCAACGGATGGGAGGCGAAGGCAACGGCCAGTGCATGGGGATGCTTCAAGAGAGGGAGAGAGAGTTTGCAAGGCCGAGAGAGAGAGTTCGAGAGATAGGATAAAAAATGTAGGGTTGCATTTACTTGGTCGAACGAAATGAAGAGATAAGTTCCACCTCGTTACCAGTAACGGGTAAAAATATAAATCCATTTGAGATTATTTTTAATTTGTGACATACAACATTTTGATCCTAGGAATGCTCGTCTACGATGGGTAATAAGTCAACGTTCCTCGCAGATGACTTCTTATCTATAATGGGCAATTATTTGAATCTAACATAGAGCATCTATGTCGGATCTAAATATCAACATGCCATAGATGACATATCACATGTGACGGGTCCTGCCGTTTTGTCTTATCTCTAATAGGTCCTATTTTAACCTGTTAGAGATAAGATTATATATGATAATAGATGTGGCATCTCCGATGAGTGGATCAATGGTAGTGTAAGTCATATTACATGTGGGTTTTCTGTAACTTTTATCATAAAACGTGGGGTTTTTTTAAAAATTTACTCTTAAAAAAATTATCATTGATTCTACTACCAGCACTTATAAAAATGATAGTTGGAAGGACTATGTTTTATTTAAAAAAAAGTTAACTTTTTTATGCTATTTACGCTATAAATTACTTATATTTATATTATAATTATACTGTGTATTTTAATACTTACGCCATAATTTTTCTACAGATAAGTCTATTTGACCTCATGATGTATTCACTTTATCTAAAATTAAACCATGAACTTTAAAATTTGTCACCCGACCCTGTGGAGTGGTTTTTTCCTCTCTTACTCGTCATCTCTCTAATTAGTCACCACCAACATTGACATAGTGTAACATCTTGCTTTTCGGGTCATTAAAAATTATTTTAATAAACATACTAATTTCAACAATTTGGTTCTTTGAGTATGAAATTAATACCTAAGTGTCGAAGATATCAATTAATCCTCCCTTATGAGAAAAATTCCCAATCAAAAATTCCAACCCAATATTCAGAATCATAATTCATATTTTACAATTCAAATTTCTACTATAATTTTTTTTCTAAATCCAAAGCCTATCATTCCCTCACCTTCTAAAAATCAAAAATCCATCAAAAACCTCTCATATGACTATGGTCTAAATTTGAAATTTCAAAATTCAAACTCCATTTAAAATCCCTTTGTTTTCCTTCCTAAAGTCGTCTCAATTTCCTTCAAAATTCAAAGCTATTCAAAAAATATTCAATATCCTAGCCAAAATCTTCTCGATTGGAATCAATTTTCAGTTCAAATGTCAATACTAAATCCTCCAAATATCCCTCAACAACACCCCTAGAAAATTCTTAGAAGCCACTATTTACCTAGGCCTCTTCTCTATTCTTTCTCCACTCAACTCGCCTAGCCAACCTCCTTTCCCTTTCTCACTTCCTCATTTGACCACATTCCATTCCCTAGCTGCGCAGCCTCTTCTCCTCCTTCTCCTACAAGCCACAAGCTTGCCCAACTCAAACGACTTACAATGATGTATCTCGGTTGACCGTGGGTATCAGTATTATGTTCTAGGACTAGCGCCGACATCATGATTCCATAGGGATCGGTTCACGCTGATCTCCTATGACACACCATTTTTGGTGTCACTAAAGATGGTGCTAGGGTAGGGTATGACACATAGGCCACCGAAATTCAGGCCTAGCGCCCCCACGAGCTCACCAGCAATCTCCCAAATCTCAACCTATAGTTGACCTCCCTAAGCTCAATGAGGAAAGTGGCAATACCGAAACATGGGTAGAAGGCAACAATGAATGTAAATCCTACCAGAGGAGATGAAGTGGAGGCAGAGGTTGGTGGAGTTTCAGATTGTATTGACACATAGATCGGTCTAGACAGAAGGCGTGCCGAGAGAGAGCGTGCTCGCCGATGGAGGTTCGATTCGATGCACTTAAACATGCAAAGGCCTAGGAGATATGCTTAGTTCCAGTACAAGTCCTTAAGCTCTTTGATATCTTTAGGTAAACTCGAGATTCATGGGCGTGCCGATCAATTTGGCCTTTAATTGACAAGGAAGACAGATAGAGTTAGATCATTGGGCCAATCGGCCGATAGACCGATACAGACTCTTGTTATTGACTGAATGTATCGATAGAGTTGAGATAGTCATCGACTGTGAGTTCAATACACTTCTGCTATCAACTGATTGTCGATAGGGGTTGTAGCGCTTATACATCGGCTAGAAAGCAGATAACGACATAGACAAATAGTGAGCAATAAAATAAAAGACACATTGGTTATAGAGTCGATGACGCTCTGAATAAAATAAACGATAAGCAGTAAAGAGTAAAATCCGATCTTCCAAAGAGACGAGACCTAATGACCATCGATGATTGTACCGTTAGAATCAGTCTTGATATATTGGACCTAACCGACACAGTATAAAGATGAAGCTAACGACAATGAAATGGTGAAAGCTAGATCGGTCATGCTGATAGAAGGGATAAGTAAATCCATCGGCTAGCTATGATATAAATAAGTAAACTCATCGGCTAGTTGAGCCGATAGGAGAAACGAAACTCACTAGATCACGATGCCAGCCCTATTATACATAGTCTTGATAGATCAGATCTAGTCAAGACAGTATAAGGTTGGATCTAACTGAACCAGATCGATCAATAGCGGATTAATTGTGGACGATCTATTTAAGCCGATACATTAAATGTGAAGCTCAGTATAAAGATAACTTATCGGCTGGCTACTCTGATGAAACATCACATAAAAACCTACTGACTTAAGATTTAATCTACTATCAGCAGTCTAGAAGGTTGAACCTAACCGATGCAGTACGAGACAAATGACAGTAAAAAGAGCTTAATAAGCCGATATATCTCACGTGAATGTGATGTAATATATTCAATCAAACTAAAAGATTAGACCCAACCGATACAGGCTTAGATAGAGTGAATACAACAAGATAATGGAGGGACATACCCCTTCGGCAGAGGTTGAACCTAACCGATGTAGCCTTGCATCGAGAGCCAGAACAGTCGGAAGAAACCTAGATGACCTAGGGTGATAATGTGACAAAATTATATTGATCTGTGAAGATGCTTGACAAGGCTTCAGGGGGTCTATATTTATGCTCTAAGGTTACACAAATCTCACACGAGTATGGAATAAACTTTTCTAATGATAAAATAGAATCTATCTTAGAGATAAAAGAAAAAACTAACTGACTTGCCTATCTATAAGATATATTTTACAAAGATAAAAACTACCTTGCCATGGCTTCTATAATTTCTACTTAGATCATGTCTCATCTGGATAAATTTCCATCTATCAATCGGCCTCTTCTTCTATCAATCGGACTCTTTCCATAAGTTAATCGGCTCTTTGATGCTTAATCGAATATGTTTGTAGGCTTACCAAATCTTGACGTTAACAACTTACTGGAAAGATCCCATGGAAAGATCTTGTTCAGTGCCAACCTTGAGTTCAACATCATTCCTCCACCCCTAGTCATAGGGAGGAGCTCATAGTGGTGATGGGGATTGAGCTCCTCTCGCACATGTGACTCTAGTGAGCTCCATCTCTCCCTCATGATTAATGCTGAGCACCATCCCAACCCTACCCCTTCTCATTGTTGTCACTACAGACAAAGACAACCACCACATCTAATAAGGAAAAGTGATGAAGGATATGACATCAAATCTTATGAATGAAGAGGAGGTGGCAGTGAAGGCTAAGGTCAGTAGAGGATCTCATAGAGAGAGGCAGTAGAGCCAAGCGAGTGGCTAGCTCATGGAGGGGGAGGTGGAGTTGGGCAAAGGAGCTCAAGGACATGATGCTCGGCGGAGAGGAATGGATGCGGTGTTTAAGCTCAAGCTCGCCTCTATCGAGTTTTTTAGGGAGACACTAGACCTTGAGGGGGCAAAGTGGATCTAGAGCTCCATGAGGTGATGACGATAAGGGAGCTAACAGACTCGATGAGGTGGTGGTATTTGAGGAAGCGAAGCTTAGTGAAGGGTAGATATGGAGGCAGTGGAGCTGGTGGCGACACCGCGATGGTAGTGATGGCTGGGTGGCACGATGGCAAATGGGGTTTAGCTCCTTCATTTAATTCTCCCATCGAGCTCGTTGTGAGGCAATGGAAGGGAGCGGAGAGAGTGGGGAGGAAAAAGAGAGAGTGGCACTGATTGGTGGGACCCTCTCTCTCCCCCACTAACATGGCATCTCTATACATGTGGCATAATACATAGTGTCTTAGTGTACCAAAACAAGTTAAGAATGATTTAGAGGTGTTAGATGCCCGGTAATCTGGTATTGAAAGTTCAAAAGTGCCAAACACTCTGGTTATAAAGTTTAGAGTGTGTCCGAGAAAAAGTGAAGAGTTTAGTAAGGTCAAATGCACTTGCCCTATTTGTTAATACACTGTATGAAAGATAAAAAGGAATGATTATTTAAAAAAA
Source organism: Oryza coarctata (assembly GCA_030770085.1). NCBI lineage: Eukaryota > Viridiplantae > Streptophyta > Magnoliopsida > Poales > Poaceae > Oryza > Oryza coarctata. The sequence goes on from CM061483.1 coordinate 3,340,654, forward strand.
GATAGAAGACATACAAATATACTTACATATAACAGATACTAAAAAAAAGGACTGAAATGACACTGTATTTTTAGCTTGTTAAATTGTTCTCGTTTGATTGTTTGATCACCTAAAAAGTTCGTCATACATTACTAAATGTCGTTATGGCTTTCTAATTACTAATCATCGGTAATTCCATTTCATTTAAATATTTTTTTAGATAATGATTTCTTTTTAAAGAAATAGTAGAAGTATTTCTTTGAAGGAAAATGGAAATAACTATACCAATGAATACATAGAATGTAAGTTTAGGATATAAATGATGCAATAGTAGAGTCTTAGGGCATAATTTTACTTATCAAGATTTAAATCATGCTATTCTAATATATATATATATATATATATTAAAGGCTATTCTAGAAACCCCCACATTAATCATATGTGTTAATTTGAGAAAAGGAAAAGATCTCATCCATCCAATTGGTATATCTTAGAATTCTAATTTGGGTACACATCATGCCTCAGGTCGAATCCTGAAAAACCATCATTCAATGCCTCTACTATGCCGAGTCCGATTAAGCAGTCAAATCTGCATATCCGCATGCATGCAAATTGCAAAGTTCTGATTTAAATTCTATATAGAGTAATCAGCCAACAGCTCTGCATGCGTATTTGTGCCAGCAACATGGGTGTATGTTCTTTAGGTGAAAAGAAAAATAGAGAAGATAATTTGCTGAGCTTTTTAAGACTCATCTGTTACTACGCATCCAATTATTTCCTGAATATGTAAGTCAAATATTTATATGGCTTCTAAAATATTCCTTAAAATAAAAGGTGTATGATATGCTCTGATTCAATAGTCTTTTTTAACATCCCCTGGCCCAAAAAAAAAAAAATTTTCTTACGAGACTACTTCAAAAAATATCTTAAATAATCTATTTTCGAAATACACACATAAAAGTTACTCGAAATTATAAATCTATTTAAGTTTTTTGGTATATTAATTATATGATATATACAAAAGGGAAATTGCTGTTTTGAATTTTCATACACGCCCATTGCCTAAAGCCTTACTTTTTTAAATCCGTAATTGTTCGGCAAAATTGTTTATGCAACCTGACATACGTACGTAGGAAAATTGAGTCTTAAACACTGGGAAAGCTTGAGAAGACTAATACAAATGAGTTTCTTATACACTGAAAAACCCCTGCGAAGACTAATACTGAAAAAGGAGGAATGCACTGGGAAGCTATTATATATTATACAATGCTAATATGCTGTTAAAACAAGTTTCTTGTGATGAAGTTGACATAGTAATAAAATTATTGTTTACAAAGTAATTTCAACAGTGAAGGAAGAATAAATAAACTACTGTTCTAAAAGTGTATATATAAAAATTAAAATATATTATTGTAATTGTTTGCCCGTGCTGGTGGCTGATGGCTAGTAATATGAATGTAGTTTAGTCTGAGCTATTGACCGCTGGCTTTTGTCTTTGAACGTTTGTCAAGAGGTGCATTTTCTTTTGAGCGTGTGTTAAAAGGGCATATTTGTGGGTATATGGGTGTATGGGTCTCTATGTAATCTAACTGGAAAAACACAATCTAATCGGGAAAAAAAACATAGAATGTACGACTGTACGTACGTACCTGCACCGCGTAGGACAGCAGCGTGCAGGGCAGTTTGGCCCGCCGGTCCAGCATAGGAGAGCTCGTTGCCCAGCCGATGCAGGAGCTCCGCGATGCGATCATGCCCCAACGAGACCGCCAGGTACAACGGCGACAACCCGTCGTCGCCGCCGGGAAGACGGGCAAGCCGCGGATGCACCAACATGAGATGGTCCACGAGCTGCTCGTCGCCGAGCCTGACGGCGTCGTGCAGGGCCGTCTCTCGACGACTGTTCTGCCTCTCGAGCACTTCCACCACCCTGCCTCTCGCTCCGCCGCGCTCCTCCTCCCCGGCCATGTCGACAAGGCACCTGACCATCGCCGCGTTGCCCGACCTTGCGGCGCAGTGCAGCGGCGTGTCGCCCCTCGCGTTGGGGCGGTCCAGGAGGCGCTCGGCGTTACGGTAGATCGTGCGCGCGCAGCACAGGAAATCTTCGCTGTCACCGGAGGCTGCCACCACGTGCAGCGCGGAGTCTCCCTGCGGTGTCGTCGACACGTCCAGGAGCAGCGCCGCCGCCGAGGGTGGCGGCTGTTGCCCCGGTCCCGGTGCAGGGGCCGGCAGAGGTGGATTCAGGCTGAGAAACCATTAGCGTCGACGTCACATGCATTACTTCAAACATGAACAAGTAATCAAAAGTACAAATTTTAATGGAGTTCGTAAAAATTCATAGGCGACACTGACACCACAAGACATGCCTGGATCCGGCCTGCCCGCCGGTGGTGCCATCCACGACGTTGACGGCGACTTGGTTTGGCGCCGGGGCGGCGCCGCCCAGAACAGCCTCCAGCCACACGCGATCGCCACCGCGCGCGGCTCTGAGCAGCCTGGGATCCATCGTCACCGCGACAAATTCGCAAGACTGCAAGTAGCTAGGAAATGCTCGAGAACACAACGATCTCCATTGTGTTATAAGCTTATGTGTTGCACAATTGGAAAGCTGGATTTACCTTGCATGATTTAATCGATTCGAGGTTTTGACCTCCATTGTGTTATTAGTTTTTGAAGGGGTACTGGGGAGCTTCTACTCGTACCATTTTGTACGGTGGTAGGCGGCTGTAATCAAACGAGTACATGAGGACAGGACACCAGACAGTACCGCTGATCTAAACCACGTATGGTATGTTGCAATTAACTTACAATTAACATGTCAGAGCTGCTTAGTCAGACGCATTAAACAAAACATACGAGGCTTCCTGGAAGCGGCCTGGAACCGTTCGGTTCATGCGTGCAAAAACCATGGACGTACAAACCGGCGCATCACCTTGTCTTGCATCCCGTGTGCCGTGTGCGACCGGGAATTTTTAAAGTTGTCTTGTTTGCCGTTCTTGTTCTTTTCAGCTTTATAGATTTATCTTATCGATTATCGCAGGCATATTTCTTAAGCTCATGAACAATAAAGTTTACCAAAAACTTAAAAGATGAATGGGCGTAAAAAAACAATCAAACAAAGAAAGGGCGTAAAAAAACAATCAAACAAAGAAAGGTATGGTTGAAAATTCGTATTTATCTATACTTGTGTTGTTCTCTAGTCTTTTAACAATAAATGTATTTAGAATCAGTAGGAACATATATACCAATGCCAATATATTCATACCTCATGAGCTAGCATTATGAGCTATATATATATATATACACACACACATACACCTCTTAATTGTAAGAATGGTTTTGGTATTATAGATCGTGCATTTGTGCTATAATCAATTTAATTATTTTATCTCTCAAATATTAAGAGGACAGATGCAACTTGAGGTAGAGGGGCTCATTGCTGCCTTCTTTCTCTAGCACCCCCCTATGGAGATCCAGCTTGTAGGGGAGCTGGAGCCCTACTCTGGATTCACAACTGTAAGTATATATATCTAAGGATAATAAAATACCTCAAACACCTGTTATTATTAAGCTATTACTATACTTTTGCCATTCATCATTCACGTAAAGACACCAGGTGTATCTCGACGTACTTTCTCATTTTAGTTTTGAGACATGCAATTTAAACTCGTCCTATATATATAATTTTTAATAAAAATATTATATAATATCAAATATTAACTCAGAAGTTAGTTTTTCAAATACTAAAAATAGTTGCAATATCATATATACTATAAGATAATGTGTATAAGAGATGCTATTGTTACGTACGTAAGGACTAAAAAAATCAAAAGATGAAGCTACAATTCTCTCTGGCCTCATACCATCACTCCTATGTAGCAAAGGCTATAAAATTTGTATTCGCTCTGTCTACCTTTTATTTAGTCTCTCTCTCACTTTCTCACTCTACTTATCCTTTATTTTTTTCACACTGCAGCAGGTAGTAGCGACTACAATTCTTCTCTATACTATAAACAGAGCAGTGTTAGAAGCATATTATACTATACCAGATATGTGTAGACGTTGTAAAAATATTTTCTAAGTCTTAATAACGCTGCTTAATACATATTATAAACCTCTCGTTAACGTTATTCATATTCGTCTTGCAGTCTATTACTCTATTGCATTAGCTAAATGTCTAAATTAATAGTAGCAACTGTTTATACAGCTGGACCGTAAATAAATAGTATGACTACATGATAGACAGCCATTTATATATTTTAATATATGTGCTATATCATGATGTAATTATCCAATAATTTTATAATAAGATCATAAACACTAAAAACTCCCATAGCAGCTTGATAGCCAAAAAGAATTTTAAAAAGACAGTGAAATGAAAAGGCCATCCAATAACCTCTAATAACCTCTCAGCTTTTCTCACCTCTAACCTTTTTTTTTAGATGTGCGTCTAAAGCGCTAAACCTTGCGTCAAGAAAACCACCATGGGGTTGTGTTTGACCTTGCTACTGGCAGGGTTTCCTTACCTTCTGGTAAACGGTTATCGCACCCCAGCAAGCAATAAACAGTAAAAAAACCCAACAAAATTTACTAAATTTTTAATTCTATCTTTTTTTTTCAAATTAGATAGGGTTAACTCACCCTTACCATTCCGGTAAATAGCCATTCGGCTAGCTAAGCCAAAAATTAACGGCTAGTCTAGCTGAATGACTAATCTCTTGAAGCTCCAGCTACTACGATGCTAGCTAAAATTTGGTTTGTATAGTGATCTAGCGTAGTCTCTTAAAGATACTTTAAGCTCTGCTCTCCAGAGCCACTAACATTTGGCATTAGATGCGATTCTTCAGATGAAAAGCGAACCAAAATTTGGATCTCATTTGCAAAGGTCAAGGCTATTTGGCGGCCAATATGGCCAATATAACCTGCCGCTCCTCCTTAGTGACTTTCAGGCTATCAGCAACCACCAGGCAAACAATATAATTCGACAGAGGGTCGATATCCAACCCGAGCATAAAAAGCGTTTGAACAGCCGCAATTCATCACCGTTATTGGATCAGCAAAAACCAAACAAGCTTTTATTCAACTTGTACAGAACCACTTTTTCTACCGACTATCACTTTTGCATGGGTAAATTAACTAAGGTACCACGGTTTGATTGTACAGTATTTCTCAATGGGGCAGACATGACGAAACATCAAACTATTCCCCCTCACTCAACTCTGTCACGTCTTCGAGCACCTTGGCAAAATCTGGCGTTGGAGCTGTCAAACAAGTTAGCGTCAGGACCCCCTTTTTCATGTCTACAGACACAAGCATCCATGCCTCCCCTACTCACTGCACATCAAGTGTTTCAGATTCATCTAAAAAAATGTTTCAAATTAGTAAACATAGAGATTTTGAGGTGAAACAGACAATAAAGACAAATCAATGAACAAGGTAACAGTTTCAGATTATTAAACAAGGGATTTTGAGGTGAAAAAGATAATAAGAGGACATCGATGCACAAACCTTGTTTAGAGTTCATCCTTGACAGGCTCGGTTGAGGCTGACTCTGCCTTCTCCGTCACCTGACCGGCAGTTTCCTTGTTCTTCTTAATGAAGTCAATGATCTCATCAGCTGTCCTGCCACCTTCATAGGGAACTATCTTTCTGCTGGGAGTGACGAAGTACAGGGTGGGGTAACCTTGCACATCAAACTCGCTCGGCACATCATTCGCAGTTGCGTCCTGCATACAAGGTTGCAAACTAGTGGTTAGATAAATTTTACTTGTGATTTAACTAATGGCACCACACAGCTATTAAAGGAAATTACCATCTTAGCGATGACAACATCCTCTTCACTTTTAAGCGTCATGGCTGCCTCATCCAAGATAGGTGCCAGCTTCTTGCAGTGTCCACACCATGGTGCATAGAATTCAACAAGGACTGAAACAGAAGACACAAATCTCATTAGAGCTCTTGCCACAGTGACAAATGACAGGAATAAATAGTCAAACTTGTTTCAAACTAGGAATCAGAATTAAATCATTTCATTGAATAGATTAAGGAGGACAACACTATATACCGTTTTTGCCAGACTTGAACACGAAATCATGGACGTTATCAGCAACCACAACCTTAACCGGCTCATCAGTGACCTCAGGGATAGGTTCAGACTTCCTGAATGGGGACAATTTACCATCCTAAAAATAAAGATACAGAAGTTTTGTGAGACATTGTGCAGGTTAAATAGACACCCTAAAATTACATAAATAGAAACAAATAGTCAACAGTTATATTTTGTAAGTACAAAAGACTACTTACAAAGTACTCCTTCAACCAAGAAACAATTTGGTCAGGCTCAACTTGTGCCTTCAAAAATTTCTTGGAATCGCCATCCTGAATGAGGATGAGGGGTACCTGATCCTCTTTAAGCCCAAAGTACTGTATAGATTTAATGTTAGCATCAAGTACATCAATAACAGTTTGAAAAAATTATGAGAAAGTGAAGAAACAAACCTGGAAGGCACCTTGACTGGCTTCAATGTCACCAATGAGGAACTTAATTTCCTTGTCCTTGAACTCCTCTGCAGCGCCATGATAAACAGACTTGAAAGATTCAAATGGTCCAGTGGAAAAGTTCAGAAATAGCATAGCCTGCATATAATTTGGTGTCATGAAGTCAGTCATCAACAATTGCGAATCACTGGCATGAAGTGATATTAAAGAATAATATTTTGAACCGCTATTGTTGTAAACATACGAATGGACAAAAACATCAGATATTCCAGTCTAAGCAAGTTATTTGAAACACAAGAAATAAAAATTTAAACTGACTACACATACATTATCAATTAACTTTCAGCTGTTATTAATAGTAATCAAGCTTTTCAGGGAGCAAGCAGTATCAAGAGCTTACTTTGGCAGCTGAGCTTTGGAAAAATTTCAGGAGGTAAGGGTGGTTGTCAGGGTTCTTGTCAAAAGTAACAACTTTAGGGGTGCTGCTGGCATCAATGAACTTCTCCAAAGCAATAACATCAAAATCCTGAAAAACACATAATGCATACACTTAATAAGCTATAGGAAACATAGTGGCCATACACAAAATAAAAATATTTAAAACAATTAAGTGTTATTTGAAGGAGTTATAACCTTGCTGTCAACAACAAGCTCATCAAATGGCTTGAATAGCCTAACCAATGGCCTCTCGACTGCAGCATCACCACGTGGAAGGTGGTTAGCATGCAAAGTGTGCCCAAAATCATAATCAGATCTCAGCTTCTCTGCAACCTCCATGAAGTTTGTAAACTCAGTGCCGCTGAATGCTGTGAAGATTCCAACCTATTTCAATTGTAAATACAAGTCAGCAGTCAATTTTAAAGCATGAACAGTGAACAATAAATAGAAGATGGGAAAACATCATAAGGAATTAAGATTTTACAATGTAGATTTTCTTATCATCAATAAGGTTGGTTGCATCTTCTGGTGACTTGATCTCCTTGGAAGCAGGACCAACCTGGTTCTTCAAGTAGTCAACAATGCCCTCAGCCTCCCTCGGGCCCTTGTATTCCTGAATGTTATTCCCCTGGTTCCTGAATATCTTGAGGGTCGGGAAACCCTGGATCTCATACTTAGTAGCAAGCGGCCTGTTCTTCTCATCATTGGCATCAACTTTAGCAAGAACAATCGGTGGATCGTGCTTGCTTAGTTCTTGGGCAGCTTTCTCATACTGAAACAGACCATGCACCAAAAAATAATAAATTGGATCAAATAATTTAGGTAAATATGTGAAAAATGTACTGATAAGGAAGTGATCCAGCTCTACAGAAGCATACCTCTGGAGCAAGTTTCTTGCAGTGCCCACACCTGCAATTGAGTTTATCCAGTCAGACACATTGGTTAAATTTGATTCAGATAACACAATAGCACGATGCACAAGCATAATTGCATACAGCATCGACTTTGCAGTACAAAGAAAATATTAGTTAGAAACTGAACCAGGACTACAGAGGACAACAACAATTGGTCTATATTCGCAGATAGCTTCAAGAAAAAAGCTAAGCTGTCTGGATTTAAAACCTCTGAAAGTGAGAGAACACCCGAAATCCTCAGATGCAACACTGATACAGACACCTTAAAACCTTAACCCAACTCAAATCCTATCTAAACCACTGAAATTTGACTGGAGACCAGGCATGGTAGTATTGACACGAACAAGGTAAATCTACTGTAATTTACAGCATCACTACCTCCAACTACGAACCCACAAAGCCGCCCACCCGCACTCACAGTCACAGATGCACTCACTCGAACAAACCAGCGAATCGTATGCGAATCTAAGACCGAATTACCGAGATCGTCACCACAAACCCATCAATTCACCAAACACCGAGCCCCAAACGCACCACCAGCTTCCCCAATTCCCGCATCTGAAACCCCTCCCGCAAACCCCGCGATCTAAACCCACCAAAACCAACCCAAACCCCCGCCTCACCGAGATCCACGCACATCCCATCAACATAGCTCCGTAGCATACACTCACCAGGGGGCGTAGAACTCGACTACCATGAACGGGTGCTTGGCGACGGCGTCATCGAAGCTGTCCGCGTCGAGGGTCAGCACGGCCTCCGCCGCCGCCTCACCCCCCTCCTCCGCCGCAGCCTCCTCCGCCCTCGCCGCCGGCGCCGATAGCACCACGGCGAGCGCCAGCAGCAGCGAGATCCACACCTTCGAGATCGCCATGACGCGGACACGGGAGGAACACGAAGAGTGTGATGGCTTTCGGAATTTCTCTTGAGACGACACGACGCAGCAAGCACTGTTTAATAGGGCGGAGAACGCGAGGGGGGTTTGGGACCAGGTGGACCCGGTCCACATGGACGCTGACTCTTCCATGCGGGCCCCACCCCGCGGACTCCCTCGTGGGCGCGGCGCACAGGAGTCACGAGATATTTTCCTCGTATTTTTCTAAGATTAGTATTTTGTTGATGAGGTTAAGGTGGGCTAGAATTTAAGCTAATAAATTACAAATTGCCCCTGAGGGGGATTGCTATGTAATTAGATGGAATTTTGGGGGTAAAAGCGGGTGTGGTCCCGAGGGATAGATCCAATCCTGCATCGAGAATGGCAGCCAACGCCACGTCACCCCGTGCCCGCATACGTACCTGTACAGCGCTAGCCCAATGAGAGGGCGCCACGTCAGGGCTATGACATGTCCCGGAGCCCTGATTTGCTGCGCCCCCACCAGCGCCACGCACGTTTCCAAAATCCGGATCCGGGTAAATTAGGAGGCGCATTTACTGCTCTTTGGATGTGGTAAAAACTTTGTTAAAAAAAATTCTAATCTTGGCCTCGCGCCGTGCGTGACGCTGACGCGGCGTTGGATTCGCAGCTCGTTTCCGTTGCGGCACTGGCGACGTGGCAGTATCGGGCTCCAGCCCGTTTGATCCCGATCGGACGGTGCTGCGGATGGCATTTTCTCGAATGGAGTCGATGACTATCCTAAGCTGATCTGGAGCTTACGTGGATCGTCCTCGGCTCTAAGCGCATCGCAATCAAGCGCAGCCACAGCCAGTGCATCAGAACACGGTAGAGGAAATTATGTATATATTTTTCTAGAAAATGTGTTTATAACATGCACGTGTTTAATATTAGACTAATTCGACAGTGGATGAAGTATTATTAATGTCATGAGTGCTAGTTATGTAGTTATGGATCGAGTTTATTTCTAGTTGAGCAGCAGTTGGGTTGACCGATTCGAGATGGAATTTAGACATCCATAAGCTCCTATACTACATGTTCTTTTTTCAAGAATGCAAGGCTGTGCATGACACCAAGATATTAATGGCGCATGTGAAAAGAAAGAAAATTGATTTGATAACTATTTTTTTAGATAGAATCGTTGCACAAATGGTTGATCTTGACAGGCAAGTTCAATATTTGCACGGCCGTGACTTTGTGGTGCGCAGTTTTCTTAATTGAATAAAACAACTTCTTGAAAAGAATCATGACTTTTAACTCCCTACTACTTAGATTTTAACCAAGGAAAATTCCACTCTCAACTTTATTTCGTGTTTTTTTAACCCATAGATAACATTTTCTGATTGCTTTGATTAAAAGAAATGAAAATGTGATATTACTTCTTTGTAATGAAACACTACCTACTATTATCTTACTAGAAGATAATTAGTATCTGCCAAGCTCATACTTCAGACAGAAAAAAGGATGAAGTAAATAAGAACAAAACCTTCTCTGTGAATTTTGTTCTCTTCCCCAACGGTAACGCCAGTCATATGCTTTCATACTTGTGCGACACGTGTTGTTGTGCCTTTCGTGCTGTCCCTGTGCGCGTAGGACTAGTCCAAGGAAGAGCACGAATGTGATCTTCTGCCTGAAAAAAAAAACATCTCTCTATATTTTCTTTTTTCTTTTTTATGTTTGTCCTAGCGCAAAATGTGGTCTCCTGCGGCCTGAGAAAAAAAAAAGCAGTAACAGAAAGGAGCTTTATAAACTGAAAAGGCTGGAAAACATGTCACTGCACTACGTCTGACAAGAAACAACAGCTGGATATTTGGCACTGTTCTTGATTGTTCTATAAAGAAAACAAATGAATATTTGTGCGAAACAACTTAACTCCTGTGTAAGGCTACAAAATACAAGACCAGCCTCGCTGGGTAATGTACCTGAACATAAATAAAGATCAGTTGATCAATGGTAGTACGTGGAGTCTAAATGAGTACTCTTATGTGCTTTTTTTAAAGAGAGATTAAGATTGAAATACAAAATAGTTATGATTGATTGAGATGAAAAAATAGATAAAAAATTAAATGTGAAAATGTTGTTTAAAATAAATTTAAATTTAAAAAATAGTTTTAAAACGGATAGAGTATATATTATCTTATAGTGCAACATCATGAACGGCCACTACTCATCCGAGATAAATGAATAAAGATATGTTTCTGATGATGCAAGTGCAACCAGCCAACCAGAGTGAATCGATCAACCTACCATGCCGTTTTTCGCCTCCACCTACTCCCGCGCACGCAAGCATGCAATCCAGCAATAGGTGGTTGCTGACTTTGCTCTGAGCTTTGACAAATTCAGTTTGGATGAGTCTCAGAGTCTGCAATTCTGACGACAGAAGTGATGGGAAGGACAAAAATGAAAAAGGGTTATATCTTCGTTTACTCAACGTCTAATAAAATGATAAGTATTCAGAGATAACACAATGGGCGAAACTACTTGAGTTGACCTGTTTTTACGTAGGATCTGCTCTCAAAGAGTCTGCTCCAGCTAGGAAGACAATATACTTGCTGGTCATACAGATCCAGCAAGTTCGTCAGATGGCATGACTCAATCGTCACACACTCACACGTACCATACATGTGTCATCTTGGGAGTGCTGGGGCTACCAGTAATTCTTCCAATGATACCCTTCCTCATGAAGTCATGACTGACAAGACAAGAATGGACACATGAGGATAAGCCGAGATATCATGCTTACAGAAAACTCAGGAAGATAAGCACACCATTCCTCATGTTGCATTGTTGCAGGATTCACATGTTCTTACAAATATCAAAGAGATACACACAACAGGAAGAACTAGAATTTAAATTACTTCATCATAAAAGGAAGGGAAAACAGTAATGGCCCTGCATTCAGACTCGTTACATGCTTCTTGGAGGACGCCTGGTACATGCATCTACAATGACGAGGAAAAGAAATGACATGAAGACAATAGTATATCATCATAATTGACATCCTTGTTGCCTGCTCCAGTGCTCCAAACTCAGCGCCTACAGCTTCGCTTCCTGCTCTTCTTCCGACTGCCCTTGTCATCAGAATCACTGTGTGATGCAGATACAGATTCGGAATCAGATTCAGACGATGCTGATGATGAGGTTTCACTTCTGTGCCTCCTCTTCTGCTGCTTCCTTTTGGGTCGCCGCTTCTTGTCTTCTGAGTCTGAGGAACTGTAGCCTGAACTACTTCCAGAAGAATATTCAGAGCCAGTAACTGATGATTCACTGTCAGAGTCAAAGACAGAAGCTTCACTACTATCTGAATCACTCAGTGAGCGGTATTTTCTCTTGCTCTTCCGTTTGCTTTTCTCAGACTTCTCCTTCTTCATCTTTTCTTTCATCAGCTTCCTCTCCTCCTCCTTTTCCTTTTCAAGATCAGGATTCTGGAACTGATAGGAAACAGGAGCAGCCATCTTCTTCAGCTTGGGATTCTTGAGCTGCTGTGTCCTTGAGGGCCGTGACATGTAAACACGTTCGTTCTTGCACTCGTATGTCCAGTGCCCAGGCTGGAAACACTTCTGGCATTGGGTATACGCACCACCAGAAGAAGATTGTGTGGCTTTTGGTTTCACTCCAAGTATCACAGCCTTCTCTGTACTCATCAGATACATCTGTCTCTTGGCTTCCTTCCTCTCCTGCCAGCGGCTAGGCCCCTCCTCTTTCTGCCCATAAGCATTGACATTGCGCGCAGCAGCTGTGGCAGCACGCTCGGCTTGAGTTCTGCTCAATCCCTTAGCGGCCGACAATGCCTGGGCTTTTATTCTATCGGCTGCAGCCTGAGACTTATCATCATTTCCAGACATTTTGGTTCTCCCAATAAGAATCAAATCATATACAACCAGCAATACAACTGTCCTGTAAAAGAAATAAAATTGCGTTAGTTTGTAATTGAGTAAAGGGGTAATAAATAATAGGGCAAATGCAAGCAACAGATAAGCTTTCTGCTAGACCAAAATCCACACATCAATGCAGAAAAGGAGAACACTTTTTTTTTCTTTACTAGCATAAGAACAGAATGTACTTATCATTATAAAACCAGCAATATAACTATCCTGCAAGGAAATCAAAATACATTAATTACTAATCAAAATACATTAATTAGTAATTGAGTAATGGGGCAATAAAAAATAGGGCTAGTGAAGCAACAAATAAGCTTTCTGCTAGACCCAAATCCACACATTAGTGCAGAAAAAAAAACCTCGCACATTTTTTGTTCTTTACAATAAGAACAGTATGTACTTACCACACGCTTGGTTCTTTGACCAATCGTTGCTACGCCAAAAAAAGGGGCAATCCTAGAGCTAAGAGGTTCTAATAAGACTATCCTAGAATTGTGAGGTACAGCTCAAAAGCAAATAAATCCAATGAATACAACTTCCACTTGCACATAAATTGCGAAATCATAGCAGAAACTACTTCCCAAGGGCGGATCTAACGCGGGGCATGTGGATTCAGCTGAGCCCCCCAAATTTCTTCTGGAAGCAAGCCGTCTGTTATTAGTACTAAGGTTAGGGCAAATTAAGAGAAAACCTTCCAGATCTAGAAGAGAAGTTAGGGTTTAGGCGTGCGAGAGGTGGGTAGAAAGGGGTGAGAGAGGATGCGCGTGCGGGTGGTACTCGCCGGCGACGAGGATGGATGCGGCGGAAGGCAGCAGCAGCAGGACGCCGGCCGGCACCTCTGCTCGCGGGGGGTGGAGATCGGCGCAGGCGGCGGGCGAGGGGGAGACGGGTAGTCGAGGCCGAGGGGACGGGGAGAGGAGATCGACGAGACAACGACGACAACTATAGGCTGCGCGGCTGGCGCAAGAGGAGTCAAGCCCAATTACGGGGGAATTATGGCGGCCCAGCCCGACAAAGCTGTACGGCCAATTATAAATGGGATCGGCAACATTCAGGAGTAGAAATTGCTCATGTGACAGCGTTGTTCCGTCATATCAAATAGGTTGGTATAGAGAAATGATATATATATATATATTTCAAAATGAGTTTTAAAATTAAAAATAAAGATGTTCGTATTTGTATCCGAATTATCTATTTCGATTTGTATTTGTACTATATTTTCTCTGGAGCGGTTGAAAACTATCCACTTGGTTTCATTCCTAGCTAAAAGGGAATGAGAGTTTAGGCGATTGGAGCTCTTTGTTTGTTTGGTGAGAATGGGAATTTACAAGGGATGGGGATGAGGAATTTGTCTTCAAACTCGCTCTGTTTGAAGAAAATGTCCCCTCTAAGTATAACAAGTTAGATCTCAGCAGTCTATCTTTACTTAAAATCTAATTCTTATCCAAACTCCTCCACCACTCTTTTGTTTTTACCAACCAATAGATTGAGGGTAGCATCAAAGTCGCATGACCAATCTCACCATCAACTCACTCCTCTAGGCTTCTATCCCACTTCCTACAAGTTGCCAAACACGCTGTAGCAATGTGGGGAGGACGTGCGTACGGTTTAGTATTTCCGGAATGCTCCACTGCTAGGAGAGAGGTTTGACACAGGCGCGGAGCTTTCTTCTCCTGCTCATCTTCTTCGCCTTCCTTTTGTTTCTCCTGCTCATCGACATCTTATGTGCGTAAGTGTCCTTGCGTGCGTGTTTGCAGCTGCGTCGTCGGTGACGTTCAGGATGACCAACAACTGCGGTTACAGGGTGTGCCCGGCGATGGTTTCGGTAGCTGGACACGATTCCGCTGTCGACAACAGGGGGCGTCCGCGACGGTCGAGGCGCCGGCGAGTTGGTCGGGCCGCGTGTGGGCTCTGTTCCGAGGACGGGAATGGCAAGTTCATCTGCGTCACAGGGGAGTGTGGACCGGGTGCCATCCAGCGCAACGGCGGTGGCGCCGCGGCGGCGGTCACGCTGGTGGAGTTCAAGCTCGGCCAAGACTCCGGCCGCATCGACGTCAGTCTCATGGACGAGCACAAACCTGCCCATGCTCGTCGTCCCGCAGCCGCAGGGCGGTAGTCTTATTTTTGTTTTTAATTATATATGTCAAATTTAAACATAAATAGTAAAATAGCATATCACATTGATCTATTTTACTATTTTTTAAAAAAAATTTAATAACTTTCTAAACGTCATGCACAAAACGAGAGGACGTTGTCGAGGGAAAAAAAAATCAATCTCCATGACACTACTGCTTGTGTTCGTTCGGCTGATCTGGCTCCGCTGCAGCAGTAACTTTAGCCAAGCAGCTACCACCAATGTGTGCGTTGGCTGCGGCACAGGCGCCGCAACAGGAGGCGAGCGAGCCCGTCGTCGTCGTCGTCGCCTCCGATATTCTCTAGGCCGGCAATGGGGCGGACCTCCGACGAATATGCATGGATTATTGACAAGCACGTTATCGGTTTGATGGTTGTATGCTATCGGTTTAGGCATGATTAGCATGTTATTGCACAAATAAACGCGAGCGGCATATGTGTGATCGTCTTTATTTCTTGCACAATATCATAAGCAGTGGTACCTACAATTTGCATTGAAGCAATTGCATTTTGATCCCCTGTTCGCTCTGTTTCTTGCTCTGTCTTCGGTACTTTCCTCATTTCCGGTCGACGAGTGAAACAAGAAAACAAGAATTATATGATATCCACACAGATCGCGGTGTTAGACAGACCAGGTCTGGGTTCACCCGACCCCCTTTTATACTATTAGGATCTTAGTCACTATACACATTTCTAGTATCAGAGCAAGTCTAGACATCCTAGCGCGTAAGCTTCTCTCTTCGACGAGCCGACTCTTTCCTCCTCCTCATCGACGTCTTCTTCCTATCGCCGACCCTTTTCCCGGTACTCTCTTCCTGGCACTCTCCTCGCTCTTTCGCCCCGTTTCTTCTCCTTCTCGTCTCTCCCGCAGTCATCCTCTTTTCTCCGTCCCACCTCTGCGCGACCAAGCGACGGTCTCGATCCGCCTCCTCATCTCGCCTCGTACCCGCCTTCGTTTCTCTTCTTGCTTCATGCATCTCTCCTTCTCTAACGCCGGCGCACCTCCGCGCTCATCGTCTCCATCGGCTGAACTCGTCCACCCTCCCATCGGCTGGACTTGTCCAGCTCTCTATTGGCTGGAACCCTCCCTCGGTTCTCGCATTTTCCGACACGCTCAACGCCTCTCGGACGCGAACTTTTTTCCCTCACGCCCGAGCCAGTGAAACGTGTCCTCGTGTCCGCGGACACGAGTCCCTGCCTCTCGGACGCGAACATATTCTCTTCGCGTCCGGCCACTCCCCGCCTTTTTCGCGTCCGCCCCACTCCTTGGCCTCCACAAGTCCACGGACGTGAATCTTCTCTTTACGGACGTGAATCTTCGCACGTCCATGACCCAACTACTCTCTGACCCACTCTGCCACCACCTTTTACTCACCTACTTCGCTGCCTACTCCCTATCGGCCAACCACTCCTCATTGGTTGGCCGGCCCACTCCCCATCGGCTTCTCACATCCTTGATCGGCCGATCCGTCCTCTCATCGGCTTCTCCCTCCCATCGGCTTCTTTCTCCCATCGGCTATTTGCTCCCGTTCTCCCGTCATGGCCACCGAGTTCGTCCTCAGCGCCGGCACTCTCCCAATCGCCGATTCTGCTCCGGCCCTCGGTACCTCGGACCACACCTCGGGCACCACCTCATCGATCTTCTCCCTTCCTTACGCTGCTGTGAACGTGAAATCTCATGTTACTATCTTCCTTGATCTTAACGCCAATTATTTCAAGTGAGTTTTCTTCTTCAAATCTCTCTATGGAAAATCCGGTCTCCGGTCCCATATTGATGGCTTCACTCCACCTCGCCTCGATGATCCTCAGTGGGACATCACCGAGTGCTGCGTGCGTAGCTAGCTACTCGGCTCAGTCGACGACTCTGTCCTCAACCTCGCCATGGACGATACCGACCCTACCGCCCGGGATCTTTTGGTGGCCATCGAGTGGATCTTCCTAGCCAACAGGCAACCTCGCGGCATCTTCCTCCTCAACGAGTTCCACTCCATGGTACAATGAGACTCCTCTATCTTCTCGTACTATCAACGCCTCAAGGTCAAGATTGTTGCTCTCCAGGACATCAACCACCCTGTGGCCGACTCTCAACTCGTCCTCACCCTTCTGCGAGGCCTCAATCCCCGCTTCTCAAATACCGCCAACGCCACACCTCTTCCATCGTTCGTCCGGGCCCATGACGTGCTAGTTCTTAAAGAACTCCGTCTGACCAACGATGAGAAGATAGTGGCCCACACCGCTCTTCTTACCGCAACCAATAATGGCTGCCTAGCTTCCTGCGCTGCCCCTTCCTCCCATAGCTCTGGTGGCCATGGCTCCAGCCATGGCAACACAGCCCGCACCGGGAAAGGCAAGGGCAAAGGCAAAGACAGGACCTAGCAGGGTCCGATGCAATCACGACCTGCCTCGGTCCCTACCCAACCTACCGGTCTCACGGGTCCGTGGCTCTGCTACAACCCATGGGCGCCCTAGCTCCAGCCACACAGCCCCATCGGCTAGCAACCCGGGGTTCTTGGCGCCCATCCCCAGGCTCACCTAGCATCGGCTCCCGTTCTGCTGCCTCAGCCGATGCTACCGACCCCACCCACCCAGTCGGTTCCCTCCTAGAACCAGGCTGGCCTCGTCGCTGCCCTCAACCAGATGACGCTCCAACCACAGCCCCCTTGGGTGCTGGATTCTGGGGCGTCTTCACACATGACATCATCGGCCGATATACTTCGCTCCTGTCACCCCTCTTCCTCCCCCTTTGTCACCATCGGCAATGGTCACTCTCTTCCTGTCCAATGCCGTGGTGACTCCTCTCTGTCTACATCCACCACTAACCTTCCCTTATATAATGTTCTTATCATACCTTCTCTTATTCATAATCTTATATCTGTTTGCCAATTCACAAGAGACAACAACTGTTTCATCGAATTTGACGCGTCTGGTTTCTCTGTGAAGGATATCCCAAGCCGGTGACAGATCCTTCGTTGCAATAGTGGCGGAGACCTCTACACCATTCCCGCTGCGCTGTCCACTCCACACGCCAGCGTCGTCCTCTCCACCAACCTTTGGTACCTTCGCCTCGGCCACCCCAACCCCGACGCTGTCACCACCCTCCGTCGCAGCGCCTCCATCTGATGTACCCACAGTAGCTCCACAGTTTGCCACTCCTGTCAACTTGGCAAACATGTGCGTCTATCCTTTTCTACTTCTCTCTCCTGTACCTTGCGTCCATTTGAACTTATACATTGTGATGTATGGACGTCTCCAGTTAAAAGTGTCTCCGGTAATCAGTATTACCTCACTATAATTGACGATTACACACATTATTGCTGGACCTTTCCCCTCATCAACAAATCCGAGGTCGCCTCTCACCTCACTCACTTCGTCACGTACGTGTCCACTCAGTTCCACCTCCCTATCAAGGCTTTACAAGCCGATAACGGTATGGAATTCATTAACCGTACCGTTACAACCCTCCTTACCTCATAGGGCATCCATCCCGGCTCTCCTGCGCCTACACCTCTTCTCAGAACGGCAAAGCCGAGCGCCTCCTTCGTACCCTCAACAATATCAGTCGCTCCATGCTACTTCATGCCCACTTACCTACTACTTATTGGACCGAAGCTCTGGCTACTGCGACGTATCTTCTCAATCGACGCCCATGCTCCTCCGTTCAAAACAACATTCCCTATGCCCTTCTCTACCTCACGGCGCCAGACTACTCTCACCTTCACGTTTTCGGGTGCCTCTGCTACCCAAACCTCACCGCCACAGCTTCCCACAAACTCGCTCCCCGCTCCATCGCCTGTATTCTCCTCGGCTATCCCACCGATGTCTCGACCTTTCCACTCGACGGGTCATCGTCTCTTGTCACGTCATTTTTGACGAGACATGTTTTCCCTTCGGTCTACTTCGTCCGAGATCCTCCTCTAGTGATCTCGACTTCCTCCTCACCAACACCGTACCGACCAGGTCTCCTCCACTATCCCCTCCATCGGCCCCCTCATCGGTCGCTGTTGAGGACTTACCCTTCACATATCCCACCACTATGGGGTCCGATGTCCCAACCATCAGACCCCCATTGGCCCTACCATCGGCCGATACCGATCTCGTTTATCCTTCAGCCGATACCGTCCTCTTTCCATAGGACACCCCACTTACATCGGCTCCTCAACTTCCATCGGCTCCCCCCACCCTATCGATTGATCCATCTTTATCGGACCAATCGGACCACTCAGCCCACCCGATCCCATCGGCTCAGCCCGATCTAATTCCTTCTTTTCCTCTTGTCTACAGTCACCACCTCGGAGCCGATGACGCCCCCACCCAACCAGTCCTTCCCATTACTCCCACACCCTCATCGGCTCCAGTTCCCTCCACCTCTCATATGGTCACCCGCTCCTAAACCGGGTCTCTTCGCCCCACTTGGCGCTACGGGCTCTCCACCGTCCACAGCTCTATCTCGCATATCTCGGCGACATCTCGCTCAGCCCTGACCGACCCTCAGTGGCACACGGCTATGGCCGATGAGTACAAGGCCCTAATGGACAACGAGACCTGGCGCCTCATTCCCCGACCTCCCGGCACCAACATTGTGACCGGTAAGTGGATTTTCAAACACAAATTCCACGCCGATGGCTCCCTTGCCCGTCACAAGGCTCGCTGGGTAGTCCGGGGTTTCTCCCAATGACCCGGTGTCGACTACGACGATACCTTCGGTCCCATCGTCAAACCCGCCACCATCCGAGTCGTCCTCACTTTGGTTGCCTCTCGCTCCTGGCCGATCCATCAGCTGAACGTGAAGAACGCTTTTCTTCACAGCCACCTGACGGAAACAGTCTACTGCTAGCAGCCCCTAGGCTTCGTCGACCCTTCTCGTCCCGATGACGTCTGTCTTCTTCAACGCTCTCTATACGGCCTCAAACAAGCCCCTCGTGCCTGGTACCGACGCTTTGCTACGTATCTTCGACACATCGGCTTTGTGGCCTCTGCGTCCGATAGTTCCCTGTTCACTTTCCGTATCGGCTTCGCCACTGCCTATCTACTTCTATATGTCGATGACATTGTCCTTACAGCATCTTTGATATCTCTCCTCGACCAGATCATGGCCTGACTCCACTCTGAGTTCGCCATGACCGATCTTGGTCCTCTCCACCATTTTTCTGGCATCTCCGTAACCCATTCCTCCCATGGGCTCTTTCTTTCCCAACGCCAGTACGCCATCGACCTCCTCCAGCGTGCGGGCATAGCCGATTGTCACCCCACGGCCACCTCGGTCGACACTTGAGCTAAACTCTCCGCCGCCGATGGCGCACTCGTTGCCGATCCCTCTCACTATTGGAGTCTTGCCGGGACTCTCCAGTACCTCACCCTCACCTGGCCCGATCTCACGTACGTTGTCCTGCAAGTATGCCTCTTCATGCACGCTCCGCGTGAACCTCACCTCGCGCTACTCAAGCGAATCCTACGCTACGTGAAATGCACCCTCTCCAACGGGCTGCATCTCAGCTTCAGCCCCATCGAGTCCCTCACTGCGTACTCCGACGCGGACTGGGCAGGCTGCCCCGACTCTCGACGCTCTACGTCCGACTACTGCGTTTACCTCGGTGACATTCTCGTATCTTGGTTCCTAAAACGCCAGACTACAATGTCCTGGTCCAGCGTCGAAGCCGAATACCGCGCCGTCGCCCACGCCGTCGCCGAGTGCTGCTGGCTTCGCCAGCTTCTCTAGGAGCTCCGTGCACCCCTATCCACCGTGACCGTCGTCTACTGTGACAATGTTAGTGCCGTCTATATGACCGCCAATCTGGTACATCATCGACGCACCAAACACATTGAAATCGATATCTATTTTGTCCGTGACAAGGTCGCATTAGGATAGGTTCGGGTGCTCCATGTACCATCGGCACATCAGTTCGCTGATATAATGACCAAAGGGCTGCTCACGCTTTGTTTACCAGTTTTCGGTCCAGTTTCTGCGTCCGTTCCCCTCCTGCTGCGACTGCGGGAGGTGTTATACAGACAACTGGCCTAGATTGTATATATATATATAGATCCGATCCTATTTATACTCTCGGGGTCTTAGTCACTGTACACATTTCTACACACGGCTTTCTCAATTGCTTTATATTAGGCTTAGAGATTACAGTGCTAGTTAATTAGTTCTCTAAAAAAAACTCTTGTTCGTCGTGATACGGATTACGGACACGACTTTGATTTAGAGGGGAAAAGAAAGGGCATGGTCGATTCCATTCGTGTACGTAGACATGTGAACGGTGAATGCATGACAAGCGACGCGGCGATGCGTGTAACAAGTTGGCATGCTTGCATGAACGTGCCAAAAGTGCAAGCAAACAAGACCAACTTAATACACCGGCCGAAAGCAGCCAAAGGCACAACTGTTCTTTGGGTTGTATTCCTAACGACTTGTAACTCAGCTCGGTTTGGGTAGCTGTTGAGCCTATTTGCAACAGCTGTTTCAACAAATAGACACAATTTAGCACAAAAACACACAGAACCATCCCAGTTTCGTCAAGTTTTCGGAGATCTATTATCTGCAGCTCGGCGCAGCGAGATTGAGGCCTATTTCTAACTAGTCGATTATCACCGACACGTTTTTCAAACCAAGTCGATTATCACCGACACGTTTTTCAAACCAAGTCGATTATCACCGACACGTTTTTCAAATCACTAGACAATGTGATTTTTTTAAAAAAAAACTTTGTTTTTTAAGAATTTAAATAAATTTATTTTTCAACTTTTTAATAATTAATATTTAATTAATCATGCATTAGTTATTCTCCAAATGCTATCAGCTGCCAATAATCTAGAACGACGAAACGCCCAAACGAACGGGGCACACTGGAAACTAGTATAAATATAGCCGACTGCTTTTGGATGACCAGTTTCCAGTTTCTTCTCCAAATGCTATCTGCAGCGAGACTGAATTGTATAATCATAAAACTGACGGATTTTCGATAGCCATGTTCACAGTTTCTGAAAACGAACAGTAAAGTAAAGTGACATCAAATTGCAACCTGCACTATGAATATTGCTGTCAAATGGAGTAATATATATACAGCAAAGGAAAATGGGAGCTGGAAACTGGAAGAAAAAAAAACATGGCAAAAGTTGAAAAGGCATCCTGCTACACAAGCACACACCCAGGATGATCATGACCGAATGTATCTGATATCTATGAATTCTAACTGTCGAATGCGCAAGAACACCTTGCACATCCAAAATAATTCCCAAGGTAATGAAAACCAGACCGAAACTCTTATTTGATGGTACAAATCGGCTCTAAAGCCGCTAAACCTGTAAAAGCCAATGACTTGGCAGCTCAAGTGCTTCCCTAGCACCCATTGGTCAGCGAGTCCTGCGGCTGTTGGCTGGTTTAGATGGGGAAGACGATGGCTTGTTCTTAGCGAAATCAACGAGATCCTTGAAAAGAGAATCTTCAGGTTTGGTCTGCCGTGATGCGGTTGGAACTGATGCACCTCTCTGGTTCTCATTATTCCTCTGATTAAGAGAGAGGCCTTCTGTTTGGCTCACCAGTTCGTTGTACCCTCCTCCATTGTTACCACTAGGAAGGCTGTGCTGTTGCTCAAAGTACTGCTGTCTTTGGCCATACCTTGCTGGAGGGGGCGGTAAGGAACCCGGAGCTGATTCTTCCCACGGAGCTTTTGGAAGATCTTCACTGGAATCTCCATACTTGTTAGCATTTGAAGACGAAGAAAAACCAGGCAGAGCTGTTGGGTTTATAAAATCATCATCAGGTAGACTCTTCTGCCTATTGACAGAGGGACGATTTGACTCGCTCATAGGATGAGAAGGCATAGAGAAGCTGGGTACTGCAGTTGGATTTATGAAGTCAACAGACAAACTTTCTGACCGGTTATCATAACTTGGCAGTGGATTCACTTCTATTTTTGAATGAGATGGCGCAGGAATATTGGCTGGGGCAGTTGGGTTAATAAAGTCATCTGATACTTTTTCTGTCTTGTAGGAGTCACCACTAAGATAGTCAACGTTGCTTGCCTCCGTGCAAATTGGCCTCTTTGATGATGGTGGCGGAGGAAGAATTGGGCTTGGGTATGGCCTTTCACTTTTTGGAGCAGAAGGCAGATTGCCCTGTGCTGCTGTGCCATCCCTTGCAGACCTACAAAACATATATTTATACATTAGCAGATGAACTAAACGGACCATGAATCTGGTAACATAACATGATCTATATCAACAAAACATCCTCTTAAGAACAGTCAACAACCCACAATCTGAGAATATGATATGAGCTGATAGTTCACAGCCATCCAAAGCATAGAATAGCAATAGCATGTATGAGAAATAATTAGTAATGGGTACTAATAGGGAAAACTAATATAGCTCGCCTGCGGGAAAGCATGGAGAACTCATCTTCTGGTTCATCGTCTTCATGGTGCACATTAAGAAGTGGGGAAAATGGAACCCCAGTAGGCCTAGGAGGAGCTGTTCCTCGGTTTACATTAGCAGCAGCAGGAACTGGTGCCCCTGAACCAGGAGGAACTCCCTTTGCTATGTCATCATGACGCTGAAGAACACGCTGCAATTCATCATTTAAACCAAGAGCCTGAAATAGAAGGCTCTCATCACTGCAGAGATGATACAGGACAATCAGTCACATGACAGTGAAAAAGACATGGAATAAAAATTTCAGAGTAAAAGAAAAACATACCCAGTATTGCTAACAAGGTCCATGACTTGATTTTGATAAGATCGGCACTGTCCAACAAGGTCAACAATGACCTCCTCCCTCACACCCTACAGCATGACGCACTATTAGACAAATTTACAGAAAAGAGCATAGGCAGGTGGATTCAATAGTTAAATACAGAGAAGCGTAGAGACATCACACTAATGCAAGTTTTATTATGGTAAAAAACAACCAATTGGTCTAAAATACATTTAATAGGCCACAGCTTTTATAAGTAGATCCAGGCTAGAATAATTTCAGTTGTACAAGTCACTCGGACTGCCACAAACTGATGGCATAAAATTCAATTGTACATATATTTATGGGCTGTTCTTATTCTCCTATCATCCTATGTTTGGTCATAATACATTAAAACATAAGTGCATATTATGCTTACCCAAGATACCAGACAAAGTTCTACAAAATACTAAAGCTTAGAAATCTCTATTTAATTATTCTAAAGACCTCAATCTCCTATGCTGCTAAACATTATTCGTTCCGATAAAAAAATCACACATTCGAGTAAACTGATGAGGAAAAATTGATGGATAAGCTCTAAATGGATGATATACTAGACTCCACAAACGTCACATAAGTTGGAACTTGAAAGCCTAGTAAGAAACTACTTTATCATCCATTACACATAGATCTGATCAATGATGGCACATTCATAATATTTCCTCCTCTATGTAAATAAAGAATATGTTCTATGAAATATCTCAGCTCATAACTCGTTAGATGTGAAATTACAATTTCCATGCAATATTATGAACATATGAAGCAAAATACATTATTTATGTTTCTCATGAAAAACAGGTCTAGAAGATATGGTAATCATATTAAAACTTTTACAAGTAAAAGAAGCTACAGAAGATATACAAGGATTATACTATAATGCACCAAATTTTAATGCTTTAGAAAGTCACCTCAGGGTGCCTGTGGTCCAATGCATTTAACATCTCATCTAGCACGTCCACAATTCCTCGAGCACTCTGAATCTCACTTAGACTGTAATGCAGATCAAACAAGAAATTATAGGTTGATTGTAACAAAAGCAGTTCTGCAAACTTGCAAAGATGGTGAAATAAGTTAATAAACAAAATTACAAGCATTCATGTATTGTTTAGGATGATGATGAAACTAAATTGTCACTAGGCAATAAGTAATCTCTTTTGGCAAGATTAACAGTTAACACCTCCGTATTTTGTTGTTAGAAATGCCAATTTAAGTATCAAATTCTTGGAAAGCTAGCATGGTGTTAACTCCAGAATTTAGTAAGCCTATGGGTAGATTGAAAAGACGATCGGTATAGTAAAGAAGAGTCCGATTGCTACAGCGAAGAAGCCGATCGAACGAAGCAAGCAAAGATTCGGTTTAATTATAAAAGACTATTCAAATGAGGTCGAGTTTGAGAAAGAGCCGTGGAACTCACAGCAAGATAATTTATTTATGTAAATCGTATTTTATATTGATAGGAAGGTTTAATTAGTTCAGTTAACTTCCTTATAGATATTCTCCTTTTATATTTTTAGGAAATAACGTCCGATGGTTATTGTAACCGCTTCAGATTCTGTAATACCAGGTTATAAATATAGACCCCTGGAAGCCTGTAAATCATCAATCGATCAATCCAATAAACCTTCAACGCATCGCCAGCCTAGCTCGTCTAGGCTTTTACCGGCAAGTTCTAGCTCTCGACGCAGAGCTGCATCGATTAAGTTCGATATTCGACGAAAGGATAAGTTCCGCCACTATGCTGATATGTTTTGCTCTGTCTAAGGCTACATCGGTTAGGTTCGACCTCTTAGTCAGATCGAGCGTACCGCATCATGTCCGCACGAGGCTCACCGGCGCGTCAGTCTCCTTCCTCCGTCCACGGTCTTGTGCTGCATTGGTTAGGTTTGACCTACGAGATCGGCGGTAGCAATTCGAGCTGGCGCCCCGGCAGGTCTTCGCACGGCGTATCGTCAGAGTGAGTAGCCAACGAGTTATCCTCACCACAGGCCTCGCATCCGTCTCGCATATCGTCTAACGATCGATCTTCTAGAGATCGATCCGGACACATCGGACACTTCTGGTACTGTCTCGGTTCGGTCCGATCTACTGGGGCTCGCGTCTGACGTGGCCGGCGTCGAGATCTAGAAGGTCTCGTTTCCCATTGGCTCGAACGACTGATGGGTTTAAGTGTAGGCCTACGTCGAACGTTTGGCCATTAGGTAGTCGATGACATCGCATTTTTCCTCCCTCGTCGTTACGTTTAGTCTAAACCTCCGTCGTCTCCACGCCGTTAGCCCTAGCCTCATACTGTCTCGGTTTGGTCCGATCTATTAAGGTTGGTACTAACAGTGTCATTATCGCAGTCGCTGGTCCTCGTGGCTTCACGGGGGATCAGGCCCTGCTCCGCGGTTCGGATGACGTGGAGCGTCATCGGCTCTTTGGCCGATAGGTCCTCTAATCCGTTCCACGCGTCTATCTCTCACACCTCCATCGGTTGTTCAGCTGATGCTCGAGCGCTGTCTTACCTACTGGCACCCAGCCGATAGGATGAACCAGACAGACCTATCGGCCGACCGGCTCGCGGGTCTCATTCTTTCTCCTTATCAATTGCAGGGTCAAATTGACTGGTACATTCTCGGACCTTAAAGCTTAAGGATCTGCACTGGAGCTAAGCAGATCTCCCAGACCTTCGCGTGACCAAGCCGTCATCTTTCCTCGATTGGACCTCTGCTCAGCTTGGTCGGACACCCCCCTACAAGGTTTGGCGGCGAGCACATAGCCCTAGTTCTATGAATATCTTGCCTATAACAGGAAGACAAACAAAATTACTATTGATGTAATGTGTCGTTGTTACTTGTGTATGCTTTAGAGTTTACTATGAGGGATAACAAAGATAGCCGCAATGACAGCCATCAGTAGTAGAGGTTCTAGCCTTAAATCAGAGATGGTCAGATAGCATACTCCAAGAGCAATTAACTAGAATCCATTGCTAAAATATGCCTAGCAATTTAATGTGGTTGTAGGCTGATTAATAATTCTGATGGATGTCATGCGTTCAATGTTTTCCACAACTATGAGTTTGAGAAACCTAGGTCATGCTTGTACCAACCAAAGTAGGGTGTTCTTGTTTATAGAAAACAATAGTCATATAACTGAAAAGTATAAATGTGAGTAAATCAATCATTAATTATTTCTTTCTTCAGGTTCAAGGAAGAAGTAAAATAACAAAGGTTAGCTAAAAAGAAACAAAACAAAGCATAAAGAAATGATGGATGAAGATAACAGTATTGCTTGAAGTGAACAAGTTAAAAGGAACATAATTTGCATTAAAATAAAAATATATACCTCAAGGCAGATGCGGGAGGGGCACTAGATTGAAGAGAAGCTTGTATCGCTGCATCTTCATAGCTTTGACCTGGAGGTGGATATAGATGTGGTTGCCTCAATGGTTGAGTTTGAGGAGGTGTAAAGAGCGGAACCGTGTTTTCTTCACGAGGTGGAAAATCAACACCAGCATTCTGCACACAGGGGAAGGAAGATATATTGTTTGTCGTTTGGACAGAAGCAATTGACCACCAACTCAAAATGTTATTGCAAATCTAATCTATGTTTCCATTGAAACAAAGGGCGGAACAGACTGGAGTTGAGTGGAACAGTAGTTCAGTAGACAAATTGAGTTCTGTGATTGCACAGGATAAATAACAGAGAAAAATGGAAGGGATATGAGTAGACGGTACCCTGAGTTCTTGGTAAGCAGCATGATGCTGGGGATATCTGCCAGATGGACCTCCAAAAGCCACTTGCCATGTGTCAATCAAACTCAATATTTTCTCCCGAACATTTAAATCTGGCTGAAACCATATATTAACAATCAAATAAAGATGCATAAGAATGTAGGAAAGCAGTAGTTAGCCACTGAATGTGAGTATTATCCTCACCTTTTTCTTTACTATCTTAACCATCTCGCTTAATATGTCTCGCTCAATGATTTGCTGGTAAACAACGTCCCCACAATTTTTGCTTAAAGTCTCTAGCACCTGAAAAAAAAAGACAGCCAGACACAGCAAACCAGCACATTAAACAAGACACGAATGTCCACACACAAACTATGTTTGCTGACTGTAGTTTCAAAATCTGGAAGAGGCACAAGAAATAACATGTAGATTTTGTGTAGCTGTGAAGGCAGGTAAATTCTGAAATTTAGCAATGAATCCACCTAAAACTTACACTGTTAAAATAATAAATCAGAAGATAACATACTGAGTATCAATATATAACGAGTCTTGAAATACTCACATAAAGTGTCAGAATTTGCACTTTTGAATTCTTGTTTGTAAGGCGTTTCTTTAGGATCTTGAGTGCATCCTTTGCTTGTCTGCACTTCAGCAAACATTTATCAGCATGCTAAAGTATAAAACATGACAAATTAGAAGTTGTATTGGAAATATTGCAAAAAATTCCTAGGCAGTATTTAAGACCAAACAACAATAACAAAATATTTTAGTTCTAAATAAGTTGGGGTAGGCTAGAGTTGAAACCCAACAAAAGCCTTAGTTCAGACACATCAATAGTTTCAATAGCGAATCAAATCTCCGTTTTATAAAATTTACCTTTTAAGTTCTGTGATACCCTCTTATCACAGAGGACGCTAGATGATTGGTGTCTCTTCATTCACCCCATTTTAATTTTATAACTAACATCTACATTAATATCTCCATCCATCTATAGCATCGATCCTAAATATCAAAAAGTATCATTCTTAAGCTCTTAAACTCACATCTCTCTTCTCATGTGCAATGATATCAAAGTTACATATCAAATATTCAATCTTAGTTCTACTTACTTTATAACATTTGAACTCAATAGTTTGCCGCTACAACCTTAGTTTCCTATTTACTCCCATTCGGCTCTCATCAACTAACACTATATCATCTGCGAAAAGCATACATTAAGAGATATTCTCTTATATATTCTTTGAAACCTCACCCGTTATCAAGACAAAGAGATACAGGTTTAAGACTGATTCTTGATGTAGTTTTATTTTAATCGAGAAGTAACGTATATTATTATTATTTGTTCAAACACTAGTTATAATATTATTATACATGTTTTTGATGAGGACAGCATACTTTGTTAGGAATTTATGTTTGTCCAAAGTTTACCGCATAATATTTCTTGGTGTCTTGTCATAAGTCTTTGTCAAGTCAATAAAAAACATATGTAGGTCCTTCATCTACTTTCTAAACAGCTTCATAATTTATCTTATTAAGAAAATTGGTTCTATGGTTGACCTTTCTAGTATAAAACCAAATTGGTTCATAAAAATTCGCGTCGTTGCTCTTAAACGGTGCTTGATAACTCTCTTCCATAGCTTCATAATGTGGCTCATCAACTTAATTCTCTGGTAATTAATACAACTTTAGATATATCCCTTATTCTTATAGATTGGTACCAACATACTTTTTCTCTACTCCTCAGGTATCGTATTTAATTGAAAACTATTATTAAACAACTTGGTTAACCATACTATAACTATATTTCTAAGACATCTCTACACTTTGATTAGAATATCATCAGAGCCTATCGCCTTACTCTCTTTCATCCTTTTCAAAACTTCATTGACCTTAGATTCTTAGATCCTCTGTGCAAAGCGCCTATTGGTGTCATCTGACGAGTCGTTCAACTGGACGATGGTGTCCTCATTCCTACTATTAAAACAAATTGTCAAAATACTTTTATCATCTATGTCTAATCTCATCCTCTTTCATTAAGAGCTGCTTCTTCTCATTCTTAATACACTTAATTTGGTTGAAGTCTCTTATCTTTCTATCACAAGCCCTAGCCATTCGATAGATATACTTTTCTCCTTTCGTACTCAGACGTTGATAAAGATCCTCAAAAGCCCACTCCTTTGTCTCACTCATAGCTCGTTTTGTGGTCTTCTTTATCAACTTATATTTCTTCATGTTGTCTTCACTTTTGTCATAGTGCAAGCGTTTGTAGTATTCTTTCTTCTCCTTAATAGCTCCTTATACGTCTTCGTTCCACCATCAAGTGTTTTTAGTTTCACATCTACTCCCTTTGATCACTCCAAACACATCTAAAGCAATATTCCGAATACATATTGTCATCTTCTTTCACATGTTATTTGCATCGTTTTCTTTCTTTCAAGAATTTTTTTTCGATAATCTTTTCATTAAATATATTTGATATCTTATCTTTCAACTTTTACCACTTGGTTCTTATAATTTTGGCTTGTTTATCTTCATGAGCATGCAACAGAAAGCCGAAGTCGGCCACTACCAACCTATGTTAAGAAATCATACATTCTCTAAGTATCACCTTACAATCTACATATGCTTGTTTATCCCCTCTTCTTACAAGGACAAAGTCAATCTAGCTAATATGTTAGCCGCTACTAAAAGTCACTAAATAGGATTGTCCTTTCCTTAAAAAAGCAATAACTATCATCAAATCAAAAGCTATAGCAAAATTAAAGATTTTTTCTCCCTCCTAATTTCTATCACCATACCCAAAATCTCCATGTGGCGGCTCGAAACATGTACCTGTGGCCATTAAAATCCCCTACTATAAAAAGTTTTTTGTTACTAGGTACAGCTCTAACTAAGTCAGCTAAGTATTTTTAAAAATATCTTTTAGCACTCTCATCCTGCCCTACTTGAGGAGCATGCGTCCTAATTACGTTTAACACTATATTACTAATGACAAGTTTAATTAAGATGATCCTATCTCCTTGCCTTCTCACCTCCACCACACCCTCCTTGAGGCTAGCGAAATATCTTAAATTAGTGGGTCATATACATAGATTGTTATATTATCAAATGTCAAAAATTGGACAAACATAATCACCCCCAAGGAAGTCATAGTAACCCTCATTAATCCTTTAAAAGTTATTGAAGTTATGGATCACACCATCACACACAAGAGTAGAGAAAAAATAGCAAGTTTTTTTCTGTGCCCTCAATGCTTATATCATCATGGCAAAAAAATGATGTCACACCTAAACTACACCTCAACAATAAATGACACCAACTTATCACCAAAATCAGTGGCCTCCATGAGATTATAGCTCAACAAATCAATCACAAGCTATCATCAATTATCAAATTATTCTGCCCTCCAAACCAACAACCGTACAACCTAAGATTCCAAATTCCTAATTAATTAGGAAGAAAAAAGACCGAAAATATATTTTTTAAAAACATAAAGCTCACATCGGAGTAGCAAAAATCACAGATTCAATGCATCATAGAAGCACCATTAAACCTTGCTAAATTTAACAACTTTGTAAACAACCGTAGGTTAAACAAGCATGATAACAATTAACAACTGGGTCACATAAATGGGCATGAGAACCCTACTAAATTACACGATTTGATGAACAACCGTAGATTAAACAAGATACAACATACAAACGAAATCCACAATCACAACTGAATCACACAAATGTGCAAAGATGCCACAGAACCCTACAAAATCACCCATAGTTGAACATCGTAGAAAACTATGAACACTCCTTCCCGCGAAATGATAGCAATAACAATTCAAACAAAATAAAAGAACAGAAATTCGAACAGAGACATCGAGAGGCCAGACCCGGGATCCATGTTGATGATGTCGCAGAGTTCGATGTTAACGGCCCAATCCGGCCCGATCAGCATGTCGCTCGTCGCCCTCTCCGCGCACGCCACTGCGGTCGCCATTTCCCTCCACACCCAAAATCTAAATCCTGCAACATCAAACCCCCCAAATCAGCCCCCAAATTCCCACCTTTCCGTACAATCCCAACGCCACCAACCCGATTCCGCCCCCAAAAACCCACCTTTGACCCCGCAAGAGCTCGAACCCCTCACCGAATCTGAGCCGCCTCCTCCCCCAAGATTCGGCGCCAAGAAGCACCAAGGCGGCCTCTTTTCTCCGATCCAGAGGTCCTGGCCGCGCCTGCGACGGGAGGAAGGGGAGAGATGCGTGGGAGAACTCGAGCGAACTGTAGGATTGGAGGAATTTTTGGCTCGGCGAGGAGGACGAAGGAAAAAGGTTAGAGAGACAGGCTGGTAGACTAGGCAGTTGGAAGGAAAGAAGGGAACACAGCGTAGACTTTTCTTTCCTCTGGTGTGAAAATGAGGGCCTGCAAAACTATGGCCGCTTTCGATTCCGCTGGTTGATGGACCGTTTCTTCTCGGTTTTACAAGTACGTTTAATATTATTAAATGGTATATTTTTTAATAAAAGTTTTTATCTCATATTTTTAAAAATATGTTTTCTAAACTGTTATATGATATTTTTAAAAA
This sequence comes from Oryza coarctata, assembly GCA_030770085.1. NCBI lineage: Eukaryota > Viridiplantae > Streptophyta > Magnoliopsida > Poales > Poaceae > Oryza > Oryza coarctata. The sequence goes on from CM061483.1 coordinate 3,372,408, forward strand.
ATTATATAAAAGTTTCTTATTTTATATATTTAAAATAGATTTTTAAATTTATAGTAGTTAATTTTATCATTTATATCATTAAATAACTATTAGATAATCTTTTATCTTCTACTACTTTTAATGATTTAGTTTGGAATTGTTTGAAAAGAATGGGTACTGTTCAAGATAATTTTAGATGATGATAATATTAGGTTCAGGTTTATTCGGAATGAAGAATTTTTTTAAAAAATGTACGAGAATTAAATTGGTTTATACGGAAATTTTATAAAATCCGTGCATCTAAAGAGCCAAAGGTTTGATTATAAAATTATGGGTGCAAAAATGCATATTGTTATGTTGGGATGCAATAGATTGTGTTTGCTTATAAGCCTCTGATGGGTGACATAAAGAGGTTGTGCCATGGCATAAGGGGTAGTTTTCATAGTAGATAAGTAGGACTACGTCTAGGGCTGATGCAAGGACGATGCGAAAACCGTAGGGTTTCGGAGAAAGACTGATAACCCTGCCAGCCACGCAAAACAGATAGCATAATTAACGTGTAATTAATTCAATATTAGCTTAAAAAGCTTGAAATAAATTAATATAATTTTTAATTATTTTTTCCTATATAAAACTTTTTTAAAAATATCGTTTGCGTATGCATAAAAAATAAGAAAAAAATATTTAAAACATGGGCAGCCGAATCATCCAAATTGTATAACTTATCTTTATTCATCTTCATTCATTAATTAATATCCTTATCCTTGTAATAAATCTACTTTCCTACTGTACTTTTCAGTGTTTTTTCTTTCGATTTTCATAAAATGTTGACACATTAGATATTATGAGCAAACTATTTTTCCACTAGCACAAGACATGTTTGTCTTTTTCCCTATTTATCTTCTAGAAGAGAGCGGGAAGACAAACATGATTAAAAATATTCTTACCAGGATCTTATCGGACACAATGAACTTCAAAAATCAGATCTCTGTAGCGTATTTTTACAAACAATAGGAGCAATTTTCAAACTTAGAGCGTATTTAATGTTAATAGGCATATAGCTTGAAAATTATAGGTAGTACCATGCATATAATACTAGTAGTGTAACCAAACCCCACATGAATTATTCAATGAGAACCAATCTTGAGCTTTAATTCAGTAGATAGACGATCAAAGTTCCAAATTGGGCCAGCTTGATGGGTCCACCATCCACTAAAACGCCGTCTGCGTTGGGCAAAATGTTTTTCCATTTGACGATCAACCAGACGGGCCCACACCCTTGATGCAGAATCAAGCCAAGCTTTGCTCATCTTGGCCATTCCAAGCCAAAATAGCTTGCTGTTTGCCACCCAACCTTTTTATTCCTATGGTTAAGCAAAGTTTGATTGAATTAGATCTGACTTTTAAACATGGTCCTCTCATATCAGCACAAAGTTAACCTTTTCTTGGATCCCCTTAATTACCTGGAAAGCTAGTTTTTTTTTCTCTCTTCATAGCAAGAAAGAGCCTAATCATGGGCATGGGTTTCACTGTTTGCAAGTAGATCCAAGCAAACAGCAGAGCTGGTTGGCTTTTTTTTTTTTCATTTGTTATGCCTAAGTTCTGCATATATCATGAAATAAATAAATAACCCACCAAATGCCTACATATACGCCTAGAAATTAAGTTGTATTGGCCCATGTGTCTTATCAATTACTATGCGAAAAGACATTATAACGCAATGGTGAGCCTACCATCTGCTTATATTTTGCCTTCTCTCCTTGATAAACGTAAGCAGAAATTCAACGCGTCATCCTGAAAATCTACATAAAACAGCTGATGTATTGATCCAAATATTTCTTTTACTAGTAGTAATGACAAGGTGACATGTTTTAATTATTAGCTAATGCTACCGAGGTAATACATACATGTTTCAGAACTGCAGATCCTTAACTCCAAAGGTCTTCCTGTTCCGGTCGCATGGATGTAGTGTTATACTAGATTCCTAATTTGACCATTTGGTAGACAACACGGTTTTGTTTGAGTCATCAAACGTCAAGCATTCCAGCCAGTAGCATCCACATCATTCATGACTAATGAGCCATCACCAGGTTTACAAATAAGACCTGTCACGAATATCACTCTGCGGTTCCGTCGATGAAAACCAATGAAATTTAAATATAATTTACTGATTTTTTGTTAAAATTTTGTATTTTCGAAACTTGATTGGTTTATCGAGCGGTTTCTAAATGTGAACTGGTGCAATAATGTCAATAAACATGAAAACCGAGTAGTTATCGTTGTGTTTTGAAAAACTCGTCATTACCCCATTCTTTCAAGGCTGCATATAATTCCCATTTATAAAAGAGAATTTTGTCCATTTTAAAATATTTTTACATGAGTTTGGTAGGAATTTTGCATAGAGCAATTCAATACTCTTTGAAGAACACGGAGGATTTCCCAGACTCCCAGTATTCTACCCTTTCAAAAAGGAAAATCTCTAAAGCTGGGCCTTACATGCATCACTTTGTCAGAAAAAGCTTTTGCAATCTGGGCCTCCAGAATTAGTTGGTTTAAAAGCAAGCCGACAAGCCAAATTTTAATTAGGTCGCCCTTGTTCACACTGCACAGTGCAGGCCGCAAATAAATTTTGAAAAGGGATTTGCTAGATTTTAGATGCCTAAAAATTAATAAATTTTTAGGTCACCTAAAATTACACATATATTGCTAAACCTAAAATTACATTACAATGCAATGTACAATTTTAGTTTATTCTAACTGCGACTTTGTTATTGTATATAATTTTACTTTATTTTTTATCTAAGGTGTTTGTATTTTTTATGAACTATATATTTATTTAATTTTTTACGTCAGTGTAATTTATTGTTTAATGTTCTCTATGAAATAACAAACTTTGTTTTGAATAATTAACAGTAGGAGTGATGTGAACCATTGGATTGCATCCAATAGATGGGTAAAGTGATTGAAATTTTAATCTAGATATCCCTTTTAAAAATTGACAAATGGTAGTTGTGGACTTGTGATTACCAACACAAGATGTACTGCACATGGGTCACATTTCAACCTGATCTTGCCGTTAAATATTTAACTAATGGACAAGTGATTAGTTCCTCTTGCATTGCATGATCACCTCAACTACAACTTGTAACTTTTTGTTTGAGAGGTACAATTAGAAACCTAACCGGCGAGAATCCACCCTTGTTCTTCCTTTTTGCAAGAGGCTAGATTCCACTTAGCTCCAGACACTGCATTAACAAACATTAATTAACATGAAAAGCAACTCCATCGGTTCAACTAATCTGCTCTTTCCGTTCCATTAAATCTGACCTAGTGATGAAGGCTAAAAAGTTAGCCATATTCTATCCAACATTGTTTTTTTAGTAGGTATAATGAAAGGCAGAACTATAGTATGTTAAATAATAATAATAATAAATTACTTTAAGAAAAATTGGTAAAATAGTTTAGGTTGAAATTCACAAAATTAGTTTATATTAAAAATTGATATTATTTAATCAGTTTATATTTAAAATTATTTATAAAAAATATATGGTGAGTTTGTACGTTGACTTAGGTCAGGTTAAAAAATCTGTATCAAAAAATATTTTTTATGTGTAGAAATTAAATTTTAAAAATAGATGAAAAATTGCTGAAATATTTAGAGCAATTTTGGACAAAAATTAAGAAAACAAATTTCTAAATTTGAAATAGTAACAAGCTAAATTTTCGGTAGCCTAGGTACACAGTAATGGGCATAGCTAGTACGCGCGAAGTTGGCCTAGTAGGCCATGGCACGGTGATGGCCCAAAGTCAGCGGTGAGGTTGATAGGTGAAGCCGGATTATTAGTAAGAGCAAGTGCGCGCGCTACTGCATCGTAGAGGGTGATAGGCGGGATCGGCTTGTCAGTGGGCATGGATGTTCGTGCGGTAGTAGCGATGTGGCTGATAGGCAAGACATGAAAAGACGCAGACATGAAAAGACGTGCGACTGACAAGTGGGCTAGGTCTATCAGTAAGTGCGAGCATAGACAAGATAAGACGCTGTGACTGAGATCAGAAGGGGCGATGTGTCGTACATAGAAGCACGCTTGTGCGGTCGCAGGAAATCCAGAGGGGATGTAGCGCATTCTGATTAGAACGGAGGCACTAGAATAGTGAACTAGCTAAATTCTATGTGGATATGAGTTAAACTTTCTAGCCTTCTATACAACTGATGATGTGACATATGGGAGCGTAAAGATCAGATGATTGAAAATAAATAGCACAGTAGTTATGAAATCTTAGGATATTTAGCTATTTTTCTTTGGGATTTTTTTCTACAAGATGTTAGTGATTGAGACACAGAAAATTAAGAGAGTTTTTTATATAAATTTTATAAGCGCAATTTTATATGGGATGTTAGGAATCGCACATTGACCTCAAAGACATTATTAGGCCTAAATCTCAGCTAAGATCTTAGTTATCATTGATTAGTTGCCCATTTGGTTCAACACAACTTTGTCAAGAAATGCAAACTCATAAAAGCAAAAGTAAACAAGTGAACTGGCGTGTCATCATCCACAAACTCTGTTTTAATTAGCAACTAACAAAAACTAAAGAGATTATTACATTAGGACATGTACAGACAGAGGAATAGAACAAGAGATGCGAGACTTTCAGAAAGTACAGGAAATGTGGCAAATAGAAGATCTCAGTTCCAATGCAGGATGTTTGTCCCTTGCATTTTTATGCATCCCTCTCTATCTCTAATCTCTGTGTATTTTTATGCATCCCTCTCTATCTCTAATCTCTATGTGTGTGAAGCTGTGAATCAGTGATAATGGTGCACATTACAAGTTCACTGCTGCCATATCGTTTCATGCATCTTGCACTAGTTTATGTATGCAAAGTTGGTGTGTTGCATGATTGCATGAGCTCCTTTTGGATGCTAATGCTGCTTGTATAAGCAGATCACTAGAGAAGCTTTATATCCTCTTGGATGTAGCCCACTGCATCATCTGCATGATGTTCTAATCTTCAGTGCCTCCATTTTTGCTTTTGTTCGCCTTGAAGAAACCATAGCACCCAATTCTCTTTCTTCACCGTACAAAAATAATATGTTCGTTAGAGTGCGACGAAAGCTTGAATGGGTTTGTTAGATCATTTGCTGAATTAGATATGTTCTAGTCCCTAGTGGGAAGATGATGATTAGAATTGCAATAGCTGAATCAAAGGACATAAAGCATTCATGCAATGATTGGGATTCAGGTGACAAGAAGCCGGCCTTAATTAAGCTTTTCGGAAAAAAGAAACGAAACCCACTTAGAAAAACCAGACAAAATAAAGTAGCCAACATGAAGAAAGATCCTACAAAAAATTTGTTTGATCAGAAGTTGGACGTATGATTGGAGTCCAAGTAGCATCCAACTGTGGCCAAATCTATTCAAAATGACCCTGCAAAGATGTTACACTAGTCTGAAATAGTCTATCTGATGACCAATTTTCAAGGACAACTAGTGAAACCCACAATATTGATTACTAATGTGCAGCTAGAATCCAAAACACAACCAACAAGCTTGAACATATTTTCCTTAAAAGAAGGGCAAATTGTCAACAAACAACGGCCAAATGAAGAATTTTCCAAAACTCAGAAACCAAGCACTTTCTGAAACTCAGAAGCCAAACTAGGAGTGAACAAAGGACCGTGTTAAGTCATGCCCCCTTTGCCAAGAAGACTTGATAGGTAGAAAAGATTGACTGTTAAGTTAGGTTGTGATGAAACAAAGATGGACTTGAAGCTATGACTCTATCCGTATTGACCAATCTGCCTCCAAACTTTATGGCTTCACACCAACTTCCTCAAGGGGGCAGTGTAAATTGTCTCTTATTTTTAGCAGCCTAAGCTGATTTTTTTTACACTGACGTATTTGCTGACAAACATATACTGTGATGTTTGATCTAGTCTATTACCATCTCCAGACTTTGAATTTAGTATGTGGCTATGTGTGAGCTCTTGACCTCAGGTTTTGGTATTTTTCAAAAAGTTGTCTTCTAGAACTACTATTTGTCTCATTCATTTTGAAAAAAAAGGGTTATTGGGATGGAACTGCTAACTGGCAGGAAAAAAGTTTGATGGTAGAAAAATCTTCAGAACATAGGGGAAATACATTCATATTATTGTCGTTCTTTTTCATTTAATGTCAAATTAAGTTTTCTTATTTGTGAGGGAAAACTCTACAAAAATGGAGCTTAAAGTGTGCTGATTGCTACTTAATTAAGTTTCAATATTTTCAATTGCTATTTTGATCACAAACAGTTCACTAAGAACCCAACAAAATTTTAAAAGTATCAAGAAGGGCGAAAAATCCAAATTACGACTAAATAAGTTCCATTAACCATAGTTATACTGCAACTCAAGCACACAATACACTACTAAATCTCCTAACAAACTCTGATCCACTCCTTTTTTTTAAAAAGGAATAAAATTTTGCATTCGAAAAAACAATTAATTCTCCAAATAAGATACTACAGCTAAAACTGATCAAACTCCCATTTCAGAGTAAAGAAGAGATGAAAAAAGAATAACCATTGACATTAGACTTAAATATGAAATGAAATAATGCCAAATTAGCAAGTTTAATTACCTGCTCCTACTCCTGGTTGTCACAAACTTCGTGTTGCCGTTTCCATGGCCATTCCCACCGCCGCTGCTACTGCTGTTCGTGCTGCTCGTCGTGTTGCTGAACTCGCCCTTGTTCCACCACTCCTGCTGCGCCTCCTGCTTCTTCGTCTTCTTCTTGCCGGAGGCCGGCGGCTTGGGGGAGACCTTCTTCTTCCCGCCTCCGACAGAGAGCGGCAGGAAGAGCTTTATGAGCAGGCCGGTGTCGAGGCTCACGCTGCGGTCGAGGCTCCGGCTCCGCGTCCGCCCCATCGTCCTCTGCTTCCTCGTCCTGGTGGTGGTGGATTTCCCCTGTTTCTTGCTCTGCTTCTTGTTGGCTTCCTCGTCCATGGCGCCCGCCGCCGCGGCAATCTTGGCTTCGGCGACGACTCCTTGTTGCTGGTGAGAGGCAGTGGTGGTCAGTGGCGGGGTAGGAGGAGGAGGAGGGAGAGGCTGCGGAGGCGGCGGAGGAGGGGCGGGCGGGGACTCGACGATGTCGCGGAGGGAGAGCTCGTAGGCGGACTCGGGGAGGCCGCGGACGAGGTCGAGCATCTCGCGGCGGTACCCCGCGATGGCCTTCGCCCTCGACGGCGGGCTTCCGGCCGACGCCGGGTAGAGCCGTTGGAGGCGCCAGAACTCCGGCGACGGCGTGCCGGACCCTGACTCCGGCGAGCCGACCCTCGACGCCTGCAGCCACCGCGACTCCTCCTCCCCTTCCCTCGGCGCCATCGGATTCCCCAGAGGGCTCCTCGCTCTAGTAGTCTCATACTCCGCTCCCCCCGCCGCCGCCATCATCGTCGACGACGACGCCGACCCCTGGAAGCTGAACTCCTGCCGCCGCTGCCCCGACGGCATCGCCATCAGAGAAAGAAAGACACGCACGAACCGCGAGATCAAGAGGGAGATCGACGAGGAGGCGGGGTGGGTAATAATGGCGAGGCGGTGGACGGCGAGACGGAGAAGCAGAGGAGGCGGAAAGCGATGGCGCGCGGGGGTGCGGGCGAGAGATTTAAAGCGGGGGTTTGAATTTGGAGGGAGTACAGCTTTAAATAATTAAACGAACGGGTAGCATACGGCGTGGCGCCAAAGTGTAGATCACAACTTCACAAACGGTTGCTGTACATTTCCGTCAGGTCAGCCGTCCATTGCTCCACACCGTGGGTGTGTGTTTGTGTTTGTGACGTTTCTCGCTGCCACGTTTGAGTTGGGACGGCGTCGGTTTTACGCAGAACTCGTGGTGTGCTAAAATTTTCTTATTACGTGCCATTCGTGTAGTTTTTTTTTCCTCTCGATTATTGGCCTGTGATTCGGCGGATGGGTTACTATTACGTGGCAGATAGATAGTGGTGATAGTGATTGGTAATTAATGCGAGTGACTAAAAACCGAGGGTACGCTCGAATTTGTTGGGTGTTGAAATGTTTGTTTGCTTGTTGCAATGGGCTTTAAATTGCTGTGATGCTTTACTTTGTTTTAAACGTGTGATAGTATAAAAATATGATATTTTCTTGACTGAGGAACTGTACCTATCCATTTCGTGACACCCTAATCGGCACAAGAATTGTTGTGATGTTTTGGTTCATTCTGAACGTGACATATAAATTTGACATTTTCATGATATTAAAACTATACTGATCCACTGTGTTCAACTCCCAATTAACACTGTGCAATTGCTCCATCAAAGCGACTCAGTGTGTACAATTTGCCACGTATTGCCAAGCTTGAGTTGGACGACGTGGGTTTATGCAGAACTTGTGAACTAAACTATCTTGTACCCTGCGTGTCATCCGTACAAATTTTCTTTTATTAGCGTGTGTTAATTTGATTTGGCAAACATGATACTATTACGTGGTGAATAGAGAGCGATGCCGGTGATTGGTAATTAATGCGAGTGATTAAAAAACTGAGGGTACACTAGAATTTATTGGGTGTTGAAATGTTTGATTGCTTGTTGCAATGGCCTTCAATCGTCAGCGTGATGCTTTACTTTGTTTTAAACGTGTGATAGTATAAAAATATGATATTTTCTTGACTGAGGAACTGTACCTATCCATTTCGTGACACCCTAATCGGCACAAGAATTGTTGTGATGTTTTGGTTCATTCTAAACGTGACGTATAAATTTGACATTTTCATGATATTAAAACTATACTGATCCACTGTGTTCAACTCCCAATTAACACTGTGCAATAGCTCCATCAAAGCGACTCAGTGTGTACAATTTGCCACGTATTGTCAAGCTTGAGTTGGACGACGTGGGTTTATGAAGAACTTGTGAACTAAACTATCTTATTATGTACCCTGCGTGTCATTCGTACAAATTTTCTTTTATTAGCGTGTGTTAATTTTATTTGGCAAACATGATACTATTACGTGGTGAATAGAGAATGGTGCCGGTGATTGGTAATTAATGCAAGTGATTAAAAAACTGAGGGTACACTAGAATTTATTGGGTGTTGAAATGTTTGATTGTTTGTTGCAATGGCCTTCAATCGGCGGCGTGATGCTTTACTTTGTTTTAAACGTGTGATAATATAAAAATATGATATTTTCTTGACTGAGGAACTGTACCGATCCGTCCAATGCAACCCCAGTTGGCACCAGAATTTTTGGCGAGGCTCTTTTTCATTCTAAACGTGATATATAGTATATGAACAATAAATGTACTAGCATTTTCCTGACATTGAAACAGCACCGATCGTCCATTGTGTTTAACCCCTCAATTGACACCGTTCACAGAAACGATGAAAGCGATCGATTCAGTGTAAAATTTGCAGCGTAATACAGACTTTGCAGTAACCATCCAGATAGTTGGCGGCGTGCTTGGACTGATGGAAAATCAGACATGATGGTTGCTACATGTCGTGGTCTGTCACATCTCGCAACCACAGAATGGTCCGTGATTAATCAAACTACTACTACTACTAAATAATATATACTATCTCCAGCGATGCAAAATATCGACGAAACTATTAATTATAACTTGTAGCATCATCTCCAGTGAAGCAAAATATCAACTAAACCATATACATTTGCAACTTAGCTTATCTTATCATCTCTCTCTTTAGTTTCAAGAACACAATCTCAAAGATTATGAGACTAATATTTTTTAGAGGTTTACTGTTGGAACAAAATCCAACGACTATCTATAGAGGAGATTGAGTGACAAAATATTTATATTTTGTTGGTGTTGTTTTTTCTTTGAGAAGTATATTATATACTTTATAGTTCAACAATATACATAGAAAATAGCTATCTTAGAAACTTTTCCGAGATAAACGAGTGACCGGCCTCCACTCCTAGGGTTAACTAAGTAAAATCCTAGAAGACCGAGAATGATAGCCCATTAAGTCTTAGGCTAGGTAAATCTCATGGATCCTAGGATTGTTTGCATGACGAGATGCTCCTAGGATCCATGGCCTCGACTGTTGCTCTTTCGTCACACTTGCCTCTAGGTGAGAGCTTTAAATGACTTCATCTTATCATCATAAATGTTGTTTGATCATCCCCATGGTCCTTGAAGCCTTGCCTCTAGCATGACCACCTAGAGGCATCCAGACTTTAGTATGATGGAATTCGGTGCCCTCTAGAGGATTCCCTAAGGTCTTCTTAGAATATAACCTTGGGGTCACCTCGCCCTACCAGGAGTGGAGCTAGAGCCACTCCCTCAACAGTAACCCCATAGGGACTTAGGCTTGACAATGGCGAGGCCAAGCCCTCATATACTCCATGAACTCCACGTTGTTTGGGAAAACCCAAGGGACACTAACAATCAACTTTTCTTTGGTCTCTACCTTGATCTTCTTGCTTTTGATAAAGATGTGACCAAATGGAGCCCACCACGATAGGGTGTGCCAGGTGTGGTGGGCCATGTGTCGTGCAGGGGTGCCGTGACTCCTGGGTGGGTCTTGGCATTTATGACTGCATGTCTCCCATTTAATAGTGGTTTGACCATAACATTCCCTATTCTTTACTCTTGCCATCTTCTTGCCCTCCTTTTGACTACTGCAGCACTACGTGTGATTCTCTTCTTCCAGTTGCTTGTGGCATCTCTCTATGGTGCCTCTCTCCAATTTCATTGGCCCTTCTTCCAATGCCCTTATGGCCAATGGTAGTAGTCATACCTCACTTTGCTGGCTGGTGGTGGATGACAGTGGCATGGAGGACTTGGCCAGATTGGAGGAGAGACAATAACCCTTGTTGGCAGTGGGCGATGATAGGGCAGACTGTAGCCATGCTACTGGCAGCATGGCCCTGAGAGACGAGAGCAGACAGGATGTCATTGGGGACAATGACGTGGATGTTGGTGATGTCGACTAGCTATACCGGGTTAGCTGAAAGTATCTTGAGCAGTCTTGTCTACTCGGGTGCTCGTCTATCACCTAGTGTAAGATCGAGGTGCCGGTCGCCGTGAGGAAAATCCCCTCGATGCGGCATGCACAGTGGCTGCCCTGTGGCAAGGTGGTGCTAGTGTTCAAGTCACAAAAGGCAGTGGTATTCAAAGCTTTCTTCACCGCTGGCTTCGATTCCCTCTTCGTCCCACTCATCGTTGATGTCTTGGAGTGCTTCCTCGTCGAGCTCCTATATCTAACAGCAAATGCCATGGATTGGCTCACAATCTACAAGTGGGCTATGTGGGTGGAAGGAAAGATGGCCTCCCCCAGCTCTTTGACATGCTTCATATGGCTAGCTGCCAATTGAAGTCAGTCATAGACAAGAGGGAGTTTAAGGCATTAAGCTTCACCTCCATCAGCTTCTAGGTCTGTCCTTTACTAATGGAGTACTTTCTTGCCTGTGCAATGAGTGACTGGTGGTCCATAGGATGGCCACGACAGTGGTTCTACCTTGACGTGGGGATGGAGTCTAGGCTCCGCTCCATGAATTGGGACATCAACTACTGAAGGGCCCTCGCCATCAACGTGTTGGAAGGGAAACTTTTCGTGCTGAGCAGTATCCTCTATCGTATCTCTGCTCATTAGGGGATGAGGGATCTAGTGGAGTTTTGCCTCTTGTGGGTTACCTTACTGAAGATGAGATGGAGCCACTCCCTAATTTCTAGAACCTCGCGGTCCCCTAAAAAGTATTTAGGCCCAGTTGTGTCATTAGGTTTATATCCTAATGCGTTTCTACTTTGAGGGTTCTCCTTTTCTCACCTACCTTTTGTGCCCTTGCATACCAACTGGTTCTGATGTCTGCTGTGGTTGGTGAGGCAAAGTGGATGCTTGGTAAGACTCTCTTGATGGAGAAGAATGATTGTCTCGCATAGACTGGTGCTCGGGAGCAGTGCAACCGGGTGGTGGCCAAGTTTGGGCTATCAATCCCCACACTGCCCTCACTCCGTGATATGGAAGAGGAAGAGGAGGCGAAGCAAAAGGTGGTAGATAGGGCAAAGTGAAAGATAGGGCATGGATTAGACAACAACTGCGACCTAGAGTGATCGAAAGGCATGCCGAAGACCACCATGAGCCTTACCATGACAGTTCCTCTTAGGTCGAAGGGACATCTCTTGCTTTGGTAAGAGACCTTCATGGGTACGCCCAAACTTGATGTCATGGAAGCTGCTTCTTCTGGTCCTGTGGGTTAGGATCCTACCGCGATAGGGCCAAAGGGCTCCGACAAGACTAGCTAGGCCATGGACCTCCTAAAAAAGGACCCTCTGTTCTTCGTACAGCGTCTGAGGTTGGGTCTACCTTGTTAAGCCATGCTCTCTCCTTTGCTTTGCAAGGCAGGCATCATCATCTGCTCTGTCGGATATCAGTGAGGCCTCATCGCCGCCTAGAGTGAATGCGGGTGAAGGGGCAATCCCCTTTTCAGCACCAATTGTGGATGGCGTCATGACTCTGAGAGAGGCCATGGCTACGGGCACAACTGGGGCTATGGGCGAGGTAGCTACCATGGTCGGGGCTTCGTAGGACATAGACGGCTAGCGTGGTAGGGCAAGTTAGGCGGCCTCCTTCCTAGTGATGGCGGTGTTGGTTTTGCTGCCTCCGCTCCCACCTCTGCCGAGTGCATGTTGGTCTCTGTGGAGTTGCTCACCCTTCGCCTTGAGAGGGCACCCAACAACTGGCATACCTTAGCGGGGGACTGGGCCAACGTGTTGGCCGGTGCCATTAACTCAGCAGAGCTCATAGAGTTGCTGCGCTATTTGCGGTGGTAGGTAATCTCTTTGCCTTCTCTTTTCCTCCTAGGTTGTCATGGGTCCTCCTGAGCGCTTCCCTACTTTACCATGGCAAGATGATGGTCATCGACACTGCCATGATTGAAAGTAGAGGACATGATGTGACTTCACTCCACATAGAGCGACTCTAGGTGGAGGAACAAACCGCGACCACCATTGCAGTGGTTTGCAAAGTGGTAGTTAAAGCAAAGGAATGGAGGCGTGCTGCTAAGAGCGCCCTTCGAGAGGCCGAGGCTAGCTAGGCTACAGCGTAGGAGGCCTTAGGTCGGGCAGAGTCCTTGTGCTCTCAGGCGGAGCATTCTCTTGTGGTGGTTCGGGCAGAGTTGGCCCAAATAAAGGAGGAGTGGGACATGCTTTTGTCGGACCTCACTAAATCCAGGGGACTCGAGGAGGCATGTGAGGTGAAGGCCCATGACCTCTGGGGTGTGTTGAAGTGCGCCAAGTTCGTCCAGGTGGGGCTGAACCATGTGATCACGGAGTTCAACCTTCGCTAGCATCAAGATACAGGTCCTAGCAGTGCCTAGGAAAGACAACACCATCAGCAAGAAGCTAAAATGGATCAAAGTGGTAGGGGCCTTCGCCATGAAGGCTGTGTCGACCTATGGGGCCTGATGTTCCTAGGCCACTATGTGTATGTTATCCCTGCTTCTTTGGAGCAAGAGGGTGCGCACATGTTGGCCTCTCCATCTGTTCATAGCCCGAGGAGGTGTCAGCCTTAGTGGACAGGGGCTCTGGTGCCGCTTCATCATGGAACGATGCCAATGATTTTGTAGGGAAGATCTAACCTGTGTTGGGTCATGACGTGGCCATGAAGTAGCTAGCGGTCTCTACCAAGAGCAAGGAAAAATCTACCCTGAAGATGTAGGATGCAGCCTTTCCTCCCTTTTTTTTCTCTTGTCTTTTGTAATGCCCACAATGGCCTTGCCTTTATGTAGGCTCCAAGCCTAGCTACCACTGGCGTCTTAGCTTGTACCTAAGGGCTTTTATTAATATATGAGAATTTTTCTTGTTCCCCCTTGTTTTGTGCCCATGGACTATTTCTTTGTTTACAGGCTTTGGCGTTGGCTTCCCCTTTGATTGACGTCCCTTCTGTCCTAGCTCCTATCATGCCCACTAGGTCCTCTGTCCTCTCCATGGCTTCAGAGATCATGGATGTGTCTTCATCGTCTTCATCTTTTGGACCCGAGGAGAGGGCTTCTATTTCTAGCTCGACCTTTTACAGAGATGCTTCATGAGAGGGCTTTGCGGGGGATGAGGCCTAAGGGTCCTCGCACCTTGTGCTTCCATGCCCTACTGTCGGTCCAAGTAGGAATGATTCCTCAGGGGCTCATCGTGTTCCGAGGTCTCTACTTGACTTTGGTGCCTTTGACACTATGGGGCATGGTCATTCGCCTATTTTCCAGGGCTCTTCAACATAGCTAATTGGATCTCGAGCGTGGTCGTGGGGACTTGGCTTTGGGTTTGGAGCCGAGGAGCGGGGGTGCTGCCGTGGAATGCTTTTTTTACTAGGGCTAAACAAAAATTTCTCCGACCCTTTTCTATAATTATGTGGCTTGTGCTTTGTATACTATTGTGTTATGAATAAAGTGAACTATTATTTTTGCACTTGGGAAGCAGGGCAACTAGGGCTACATGAACCCTTCTCTCCTTTTTTTGATGTGTTGAACCCAGCCACACGTGTAGATAGATGCCGTGTCGTTTTTACGCATGGACATGGTGGGCTGGGGGAGTCTTTTATCTCCGGAGCGCTTTGTTCAACGAAGACTAGGCCACTACAACGCATGAGCAAAGGGTCGAGAATTCATTGTATTTTGAACCAACATCATTTGCTCAACGGAGGCTAGGCTAGTACAATGTGTGGACATGGAGGAGCTAAGAATCCTTTCGTGAAACCAATTTTGCTTTTTCAGCGGAGGCTTTTAGCAAAGGCTTTTTTTTTGAGTAAACAAGGTGTGGAGGCAGCATTGCCTTTCATTGATATAGCAAAAGATAATAATCATAGGGATACAAGGCCAAGGGGTTTTCTATTGGGCCAATAGGTCTAACCTGGCTCATACATAGTATTTCTTGTGGACTTTTGTGTTCCACAGGTGCAATAGTGAGGTGATGTCTAGCTTCATGAGGCGGTAGGCTCTATTAGCGCTTGCCTGGGCCACTATGAACATGCCTTCCCATTTGTTCTAAAACTTTCCTAGGCTGAGTGTGCGCTGGAGCACTATGCCACTTGAGGCGAAGTGGCAAGGTGCCAACTTGTTGTCATACCATGCCTTGGAGGTCGCAACGTAATGGCTAAGGTTCTCAACAGCACCTTCTCTTGCTTCATCGACCAAATTGATGGAAAAGTTTCGCTTGTCCGCATGCTCCAATAGGACAGTCCTCAGAGATTGTCCCTTGATCTTTGTCGGCGTCATGGGTTTGTTGTCGAATAATAGTTTGAACGGGGTGAACCTGGTCATATGTGTGGTTGAGGTCCTGTGCCCCACAATATTGCAAGTAGCTCGTCCACCCATGTCCCTTCGGGGTGTCAACGAGGCATTTATTGAGGGTGTTGACAATGTTGCCATTGGTGCACTTGATCGCTCCATTACTCTATAGATGCTGGATGGAGGCAAAGCATAGCTACATGCCCATATCGGTGTAGAACTCCTTAAGGAGGACAAATCAAACTGCTAGCCGTTATCCATTTCAGTTGCCAGGGCACTCCAAAACGGCACATTATATTTTGCCAAATAAAGTGTTGGATGCTACGCATAGTGATCTTAGAAAGGGCCTTTACCTCGGCCCACTTGGAGAAGTACTCAATGACCACCACGATAAAACGAAGGTTGTTGGGGGCTCATAGGAGGGGACAACTATGTTGACCCCAACGAGCAAAGGGCCATACCAAAAATATGGGTGTCAACTATGTAGGTGGCCTATGGGATGCCCTTCCTATCTACTTGCATCCTTGGTAGCAGTGGACAAGGTGCTCTGCATCTGCTGCAATTGTAGGCCAATATAACCATTAACGGAGAGTTTTGCTTAATGCCCATGGAGCAAGGTGTGCAACACGGTAGCCCTCATGTACTTCCTTTAGCAGATCAGCCCCTTTCTCCTTGCTGATGCGTCGAAGCAAGTCGTCGGTCTTGTAGAGCACACCCTCGATGAGGATATGGCCTCTAGCTCTCTTGCGAAGCCACCGCTCTTCTGTTTCTGTTGTAGCTTCCACCCAGTCGATCAGGATATCGATGATGGGGTTGTACCAATCTAGCGTCGCAATGATCGTTGCTACAGTGGAGGGCAGCATGTTTGTAGGCTAGGTCACAAGGGTGTGCGAGACCTTATACATGACATGTGGCAGTAGTGGTGTGTTTGTTGTTGTGGCCTTGGCCAAAGCTTTCGTATCCACGATGTTGGCATGAGGGGTGTGGTATATCATGATACCTCGGAAGTGCAACTCAGCCTTCTTGAACACCGCGAGGTACTTGGTGAGCTCCAAGTTCCAATCCTAGTAAGACTTATCAATGTGCCCCACCGCCACCTACGAGTCAGTGCTGATGATTATGCGAGGACAGCTCAGGCTTTGTGGAGTGTAAGGAGGATGGCCTCATATTTGGCTATGTTATTGGTGGCCAAGAACTCAAGTTTTATAGTGAAAACTGCCTTCTGTAAGATGGGCGAGGTGATCACCGCAGCCACGTCGACCTTAGTGGTGTTGCATGCTCCGTCTGTGTGCACAGTCCATAATTCTTCTACGAGCGTGGTTGGTAGCTCTTGAGGGGGCTTCGTCGACCCATTCTATGACGAAGTGGATGGGCACTTGTGATTTGACTGTCATTTGCATGACAAAGTGCAAGGCAAATGGAGCCACCTCGATAGACCATTTGTCGATGTGACCAATGGCCTATCTATTCTAGAACATGTTTCCTAGGGTTACGTTGTGGGCACCATTATGTTGTATGCAAGGATTTAACAATGGAGCTTGTGGGAGGTTATGACGAGGGCATAAGCCATCTTCTTGAGCTTGGTGTAGCACTTCTAAAGGCTACCAAGCATCTCGGATACATAGTAAATCAGGCACTGGATCAAGCAAGGGTCACCGTCGCTTTTCAACACAAGCACGGTGGAGACGGCCGCTGCTAAGGCCAATAGGTAAAGCAACATCCCCTGGCCTAGCAAAGGGGTTGTCAAGGTGGTGAGTTTGTTCTAGGTGGGCCTTGAGGCCATCGAATGCCTACAAGTATTCATCTGTCCAACTAAACGGGGACACCTTGCGAAGCACCGCAAAGAACGAGTGGCATTTCTCGATTGACTTGGCCAAAAAATAGCTAAGGGCCTCTAGGCGGCCTATAATCCATTGGACTTCCTTTGGGTTGCGAGGGACGGTCATATCTATTATTGCTTTTATCTTCTTGGGGTTGGCTTTAATGCCTCGCTTAGAGGCAAGATAGCCTAGTAACCTCCTAGTAGTCACCCTGAAGGTGCACTTCTCTAGGTTGAGCTTGATGCTGACAGCTCAGAGGCTGACAAAGGTTTCTTGTAGATTGGCCATGTGATGGGCCACGAGCTTGCTCTTGACGACAACGTCATCGATGTAGCCCTAGATTTTATGGCCTAGTTGCGCATGGAGCACTTGGTGAATGAGCCAAAGAAGGTGGCTTCGGTATTTCGGGGACCGAAGGGCATGTGAGCGTAACAGTACACTTTGTCTGACATGATGAAGCTTGTCTTATCTTTGTCCTTTGATGCCATGTACACTTTATGGTAGCTAGAGTATACATCGAGAAAGCTCAACATCTCACACTCTACCATAGAGTCTATGAGATGATCAATGCACGATAGGGGGAATTGATCGTAGGGGCACGCCTTGTTAAGCATGGTGAAATTCATGCAGATCCGGCACTTGCTATTGGCTTTCTTCACCAGTACAAGGCTGCAGAGCCATTCAGAGTATTGTGCCTTCCAAATGACTCTAGCCATGATCAACTTACACACCTCCTCGCGAGCCGCCTATGCCCATTTGACGAACATTCGTCAGAGCCCCTGGCGCACTAGCCTAGCTTCCAAGTGGATATGGAGCTTGTGCTCAATAATGGAGTGGTCTACTCTAGGCAAGTCTATAGAGGACCAAGCGAACACACCCATGTTATCTTAGAGGACTTTGACTATGGTGGTCTCTTCCTCTAGGGAGAAGCCATCGCCGATCTAGGAGACACGCTTCGGGTGTACTTGGTCTATGGCTATGGCATGCATGCCACCCTCACCCTACGCCTAAGCAGGAAGCCCTTCTTCTGGCACCTTTATCTCGATGGTCTCATGGTTGCCAACGGTATGTATCATCTTATCTTTAGGGCGCGGTGAGTGGTCATAGTCAATCTTGCATGCCGCATCCTAGTTTTCACAGGCCATGATGACTTCGATGAGGCTAAACATTTTCATACACATGTAGTTTTGGTGGACCGTAGCCTTAAACTTGTTAAGGTCCCCTTGCCTATGATCGCGTTATACATGTACGGAAGGTTGATCACGTCGAAAATGATTGTGTTTGTGCGTGCTCCAGCATCCTAGCCGAAACTAACCGATAGCTCAATCTAGCCAAGGGACACTATTAGGTCTATGTTGAAACCTTTGAGGGGTCGCTTGGCCCTCGTCAATCTACTAAAGGGATTCGCATCTAGTCAAAGGCATACGCAAAGAGAATGTCTGCAGAGCTGCCTCCGTCGACCAGTATGCAGTGTATGTTAGTCTTTACCACACACGTTGTGATTACCATGGCGTCATTGTGAGGGTTCAGGTGGCCACAACCGTCCAACGTGAACGCGATAGGTTTCCCGACCCATGCTAGAGCCAACGGGCTGCTGGCTGTGCCCATGTAGTAGACATCTCGAGCATACTTGCAGCATTGGCATTTATAATCATGGCCACTAAGCTTCTCCTGGTGATGATGATGAAAACTTGCCTTGGTTCTTTCTCTTTTATGTGTTGTACGTGGGCTACGTGTGGCTGGGCATAGCCGGGGAGCGGTGGCGGGGCAACAACGCATGGTACGCCTAGGTAGGTGGTGGGGTGTGGTATGGCGGAGGCAGCGAGGACGCGTAATACTCCTATGGTTGGTGGGCATGACCTTAAAGAATGTGCTCGACTATCTGGGGTAGCCTTAGTGGTGCCACTGATTGGGCGTTTGGTAGTATGCATTGTGTTCTACCAGTTGGACTTGGCCACCGGCGCCTTCGCCGCAAGCTTGATGTTCTTCCTTTTTTATGAGGGTGTGGCAATTGTCAGAGACGTGGATAGGGTTTTAGCCATGCAGGGCACACCAATTGCAGCCTTCGCCAAGGCCTCACATCTCTCCCCAATAGCCATCGACTTGTGTGCTGCCTCCATAGCCTAGGCCTTGTCCTCGTCCATGGGAGGGTTAGGCGTCTTTGATCTGCATGAGGTTTAGGAAGTCATGGGTTTCTAGATGCAAGTGATTATTTTATAGGTGGATGGTTATTTTATAGGTGGATGAGTGCCACTGGATGTTTAGAATTAAACAACTTTTGAAAAACGAGCACAAGTTTTCTTACGAGGACGACAAGGTTTCTCCTTTGGTGGGATTCTAACTTTTCTTTAGTTTCAATTCACACCGATTGTGGCATTTTTTAAATGATGATGAAGGAAAAGAAAGGTTTTATTATTTATGTGGATGAGATGTCTCTGTATGTCTTTCAACAAGTGGAACTATGCAAATCTATGTTGAATTTTTAAGTCAATATTTTCGTTTTCGGAGGATGTTGTATGAATTATAAAAGTGAAAAGAAAAACCTGTTGTTAAAGCTGTTCACGCATGGTTGGAGAATTTTCTAGTTGTAATTTAATTGTAATTTTTAGTAGTCCCCCTTTTCTCTTGTCTTCTCAACACTAACCATCTAAAATAATCATGCGCATGCATGCTTATGGTACAATATAAGTGGAATTAATACTAGTTCAGCTTTGTTCAGAAAAAGATTGAGAAGAAATGCTGCTTCAATTACTATGGTGATCTCAATCTGCCACAGAAGACAAATAATCTATGTCGTTTTCAGATATGGTTATTATTCCACAGCGATTGTAGTATTTTTCTAATGGTGAAAGGGATGTGTTATAAGATATCTCTACATGCTCTTTTACTGACAGGTGAACCGGTGCGATTAATCTACGTCGAATTTTTAGGTCAATGTTTTCATTTTGGGAGGATGTTGTGTGAATTATAAAAATGAAAATCTGTCGGTAAAGCTGTTCACGCATGCTTGGAGTTGAAATTGTTAACTAGTCTAATTGTAATATGCCGCCCATTTCTTTGTCTTTTCAACACTTAATAATCATGCGCATGCATGCGTACAATAAGTACTCCCATGCGTCATTTAGTCTCAGGCGTACGTTTCACCATGCTTTCTTATTTAAACATTTTATGCAAATGGATAGAATGGTAAGAAATGATTGAAGTATAAATCAAATCACAATAAAAAGACGAACGATAAAATGTATATCTGAAATCATCTATTTAAAATCAAAGAGAGGATAAGAGAAATTAATACTAGTTCAACTTTGCTGAGAAAAAAAATCCTACCTACCATTACGATCGATCTGCCACATAAGACAATCTATGTCGTTTTCAGGTATGGTTATTCCACAGCAAAAAAACTTTGAAATAATCAGATACAAGTACAATTAAACAACTGAACAAACTCTGCTGGTATAATATCTTGAGTGACTTTTTTTCCAATGAACAAATCGTCAGACATTCATCAGATAGACACAGGTCTTCAAAAGATCTCAAGGTGAAATATTATATTATATGTTCGATCAGTGTGGGGATATTGTATAATCAAGTTGCTTCCACTAGTTGGCAACAGCATAAATACATAATTTGTGCTTAATTTAATTAGTTTGCCATCACGATATATATGGACTAGATCGAGCTGTGACGTGGCATTCAGTTTGTGTGTGAATATAATTAATCGTTTCTACAATCATTCATGGTAGGTATACTCCTACTAATTAAGTAGGTATACTTTATGAAGTATATATACCATGATCAAACAAATTTGACTTGGTGTGGGAATACAATTATTTCCAAATGTTTGCCATGATAGTGCTGTTTAGTAATCTGTGATGGTAAAGTGCAGTGCAGCCAATCCAAACGCTAGCGATGTCAAAACCGGCTGTGCCTAATGCCTAGCGCATGTTTTTGTCTCTGACGATCACATCAAAACTAGAGCAGAGACAAATTGAAGTTGGAGTAGCAGTTTTGCTTACCTTGATTTCGCCCTGAAATCTGGCTTACAATAGCATACTCAGTGCCAATTTTTCTTTTTGTCACAACCAAATTTTGGCCTAAAAAGAAAAAAAATAAGTAAATTTCCTATCGACATTACCTATTGATCTATTCAATTTTAGCTCAGCAAAAAAATTGGCATGAGAGCATCAAGCAAAAAAAACAATCTCCAAATTGTCATGTTGTTTCCCTCATCCACACTACCACATGTTGTCCTAGGCTTGGATCTCCAAATTGAAGCACCTATCACCACTAATAAGCTTTGAAAGAACCACATCCATGGCACGTTCGTGGTAACAATGAATGCCACGATAATCTCACCAAGTTACCATAATTCAATCCTATTTTCTTCGACCCCACGAATATACATGTCGTCTCTAGTTTTACTTTCTAACAATAATGATTTCTTCCAGAATATTTCGCGTAATAAGTCAACGTACTTGCCAAACTTTTTTTTTCTAATAAGATGGCAAAACCAGGTTCTTTTAAGGTTCTAGAATTAGTACAAGACATGCATGCTTGCAATGGCGGTGGGTTTAGTTCCATTGTAAGAGTCAAACCTGTCACAATTTTCATACGTGATGGATCAAATCCTGGCCGTTCATGCTCAATCGTGTGGACAACCGCTAATCACCCCACGTGCGATCGGCGTTGTGCAAATCAGGTCCTCGGAATGGCTCGAGCTTTCACAACTAGAGGACTGGAACGCACGCACGTACATGCGGGCGACCCACATCTAGCACCTTTTTTTAGATGTTGATCGTTAGTTCTTAGGTTATTCAAATCCCCCTTAAATTCGAGTCATCTAGTCTTTAAGCTTGAGATGAGGGGTAGAGGAAAGGAATAAGGAGGGAAAGCTAGCATTGCACACTGGTAACTATGATGATAACACCAAAAACTTAGCAAACTTCTTTCAAAATAGGGTTATGGGGTTCTCAGGTTAGAGGGTGTTAGGAGGAGAGATAGTAAGTGGTGAGGGATGATCAGAAAGGTGTAAGCCCGGTGGTGACGGGCGGGTGACGAGATGGTGGAGACACTATGGTCGCTGTGGGGATAGAGGTCAGTGGTGGTGGGGTTGACAGCGAGAACATTTGCAAAGAGAGTGGTTAGGAGATAGTGTGAGTTGTCGAAGAGAAGGACCAGTGTAGAGAGGGAGAAAGCTTTGCATCTCACGAGTTGAAGAAGAGGATGAGCGTCAAGCCATACGTGCCCATGCCTAGTTCGAGAGGAAGGAAAGAGATAATAGCGGATATAAAGAGTCATCCATATGAATCCTAATACAATCTTAACCTTGAAAAAATAATTAAAATTTGTAGGTATTTCTATGTGGCTAAAAACTATTTAAGATTTATTAGAAATTGAGGCTCCCTAGCCTCATCTTCGTGATTTCATTAATCTTTTTCGTGTTGTTCAGTTTACATGCCGGAATTTCAGTGGTTGTTGACACGAGCGAACGTGTGGAGCACGCACAAGACTTAATTAGCTAATGCATGACTTCGAACACGCACGTGCATGCACACATATACTCACAGGAACACTAGCCATCATCATGCTCATCGCCAACTAACTTACTGATGTCATATTTAGGCTTGCAAAATCACAATGACATCATGATTACTTGCGAGCATGCGAATGTGGTCGGCATGCATGTCCAAACAGGGCTCTTCTAGAAGGCAAAAATTTCAGGACCTCTACGAAAAATGATGACGTATATATTTGGTGTGAATTCCAGCAAATTTTTGGCATTTCAGCCGTTAAGATTGTAGTGGCTGTTCACGTAGTCTGTGTTAAAATGATTAGAGGAGGTGTGTGCGCATATATATCTTCCGTAATTACAGGGTTTATTTATATATTATAAATATATATACTCATAACACGCTCACACTTACATAAATATACACATGCTTTGTCCTCGTGAGCGTGACTAATATATTTTGTCTGTGCATATATTTTTCGTGTAATAAAAAAAATGACTAGAGAGAGGTTTGAGCTTAGACGAGTACTATGTAGGTTTTTGCGCATGATGGCTGTAGATAAAATATTGTGAAACTGAAGTGAGTAACTGCGTTAAACTTGAGATGTTAGCATTATTATTGTGTGGCTCAGACGGGGGATTAGACTGGAGAAACTTTGCCATGGTCAAGATTGAGCAGAGTCCGTGGTCCAAGAGCATACATCCAAATGACTATTAACTTGTGGTACACGGTTTTGAACTTTGAGAAGTATGAATGCCATGCTAATAGCCAGGTAAAGCTTCTAGTGTGTCCAAGCCAGCTAGCTAGAGAGTTTTGCCACCTTGGAGTCTAATTAGGTCTAAAATGGAGGACCTCATGGAACATTCCGTTAAAGGTGCCTTATTTGGACCGACTTGTTTACTCCATTTTACAGAAAACCATACAGATTATGAATTACATGTTTTATGATATTAAGGTTTTATAGAATTCTACCTTATTTAAATCTCCAGTAAATTTAACATATCTAAAACAATATTATTTAAAATAGGGTAAAATTTTCATAAACAATTTACAAGATGAAAACTTTAAGTAAATGCATATTTAACATGTATAAGGGTGAGGTTTTGTAAATCTTTAGGATTATAGTACCCAAAGTTAGATGCCACAAGTCATAATACATACGTTTTCCCACAACTTTGACCATAATTACTCTATATTTTATCTCTTTAAGAATTTTTTTATCATATTGCAAGCTAATTGGACATTGTTGTAATGCATAGGATGACTATTAATCTTTTTTCACCAAATGTATGTCTCAAATCATTCTCAAATGTCCGTCTTTGTGTACCTAACTTCCTCGCACTTTTAACTCTTAGATGTTCATGTTTTTACTTTTCGCATCGCTTTCTACTGGGCTCCTTTTCTTTTGATTTGATTCACACTAAATGTATTCACGTACTACGATTTCTACTCAAGGTTTGATCCATAGCTAGTACAAAAGGGAACAAGAAGAGGTTGAATGATCCCTTTTTGATAAGATGGGCGTAAAGTTATTAGCTGACGTTGTTGGGTTAGGTGTGACAGATAAATGCCAAACGCAACCGCTTCATTTCATAAAGATAATTGGCGTGCGATCACAAGTATAGACCAGGACAAGCAAAGCTAGTGACATCAGCAGTGATCGAGAGAATATTGAAGGAGAAGTACTTTGAAATCTAAATCTCTGAACATGGCATGAAACTTGAGAACAGTTTCGTGTTCCCTTCAAGTTTGCAAGACTTAGCCTCTGTTTGAATACGAGTGAAGAAGAATATACAGCAAATATTAAAAAGTAGTTAATGGACTCGTGTGGCAGTAATTGGGTAGTTATTGTTAGTCTGAATTATGTTTGCCGGAATTGGTCTGAGTTGATGTGTGACAAGCTCGTTGCCGTACTAGGATTTGCCAGCATATATAGCTGTACTAGCCCGTCTCCGTCGCTGTAACCGCACACTACTGCACACGAAGCGTCGTCGTCGATCAGCGGCGGTGGTCCGCGGTGGCCGCGCCGGAGGGCGTACCTGCCGGTGAGCGAGGTGAGGATGCGGTGACGTGTCGAGACCTTCTCGTTTCTGCTCGGTTTCCGCGGTGTCATTTGTCGTGTCGCCTCTCTCTGGACCGCCGGCAGAACGGGCTCTCGCCACCTGTTCGACGGAATGGCCATGGGGGCCGACAGCAGCAGGGGACGTGAGGGACTCACGGCCGCGGAGGGCTGCGACGAGGACTTCCTTAGCACCCTCCCGGAAGAGCTACTCCACAATGTTCTCTCCTTCCTGCCCGCACACGAGGCCGTGTGGACGTGCAAGCTCTCCCGCCGCTGGCGCAACCTCTGGAGGTCCGCGCCTGTCCAGCGCATCAGACTCCGAAACTCTCGGAGATGGGGGGGAATGTGGATAATTTCAACAAGCTTGTGAACAATCTTCTGCTCTTGCGCGACCTGCTTATACCGGCCTACCATGATATCAAAGAGGTCACGTATGCTGACCCAGATCAGGCATGCGCTCATGTGCAATGTTCGGGTGCTCAGAGTCCTTGCTCAAAGTGAAACTAGACCCTGGATGAATGTTAACATGCCTCTCGTCTCTGAACACTTGACCACCTTAGAGCTTCGATGTGTAGAGCTGGACAACCGTGCTCTTGATTTCTCAAGCTGTCCTGCACTGGAGGACCTTGAGATGATTTATTGTGAGATTGAAACCAAGGACAACATTCTGTCCCAATCGCTAAAGTGTCTTTGCTTCACCAAATGTTACGCTGTTCCATTCACCGATGATCTGTCAAGCTTACCTTGAGATGGAATCATTCAGAATTTCCACTGACAAGACGGTGTCCCAGTCACTAAAGCATCTCTGTGTCACTGGATCTAACTTTGATATGAACACACGTATTTCTGCCCCAGGTCTCATTTCACTACGATTGGGTGATAATTACTACTGGACTCCTTTGCTGGAAGGCATGCCATTTCTAGTAGCAGCATCTGTAAGCTTGGGAATTGGTCTTTGGGTTGTTGTTGGGGTTGCAGTTTTTGTCCCAGTACATGTGTTCGTTGTGTTGTGTAGAAATATATACAGCGACTAAGATCCCAAGAGTATACAAGGGGGGTCGGGTCTATATATATACAACCTAGACCAGTGGTCTGTATAACACCTCCCGCAGTCGCAGCGGGAGAGGAACGGACGTAGAAACTGGACCGAAAACTAGTGAACAAAGGCGTGGACAGACATTTGATCATTATATCGGCAAATTGATATGTCGATGGTACATGGAGCACCCGAACCTGTCCTAATGCGACCTTGTCACGGACAAAATGGATATCGATCTCGATATGCTTGGTGCGTTAGTGATGCACCGGGTTGGCGGTTATGTAGACGACACTAACATTGTCGCAGTAGACGACGGTCGCGGTGGAGAGGGGTGCACGGAGCTCCTGGAGAAGCTGGCGAAGCCAGCAGCACTCGGCGACGGCGTGGGTAATGGCGCGGTACTCGGCTTCGGCGCTGGACCGGGACACTGTAGTCTGGCGTTTTGAGAACCAGGATACGAGAGTGTCACCGAGGTAAACGCAGTAGCCGGACGTAGAGCGTCGAGAGTCCGGGCAGCTTGCCCAGTCCGCGTCGGAGTACGCGGTGAGGGAGTCGATGGGGCTGGAGCTGAGATGCAGCCCGCTGGAGAGGGTGCCCTTCACGTAGCGTAGGATTCGCTTGAGCAGCGCGAGGTGAGGTTCGCGCGGAGAGTGCATGAAGAGGCACACTTGCTGGACAGCGTACGTGAGGTCGGGTCGGGTGAGGGTGACGTATTGGAGAGCCCCGGCAAGACTCCGATAGTGAGAGGGATCGGCAATGAGTGCGCCATCGGTAATAGAGAGTTTGGCTCGAGTGTCGATCGGGGTGGCCGTGGGGTGACAATCGGCCATGCCTGCACGC
This sequence comes from Oryza coarctata, assembly GCA_030770085.1. NCBI lineage: Eukaryota > Viridiplantae > Streptophyta > Magnoliopsida > Poales > Poaceae > Oryza > Oryza coarctata. Next base: position 3,398,891 of record CM061483.1, read on the forward strand.
TGGAGGAGGTCGATGGCGTACTGGCGTTGGGAAAGAAAGAGCCCGTGGGAGGAACGGGTTACGAAGATACCAAGGAAATGGTGGAGAGGACCAAGATCAGTCATGGCGAACTCAGAGTGGAGTCGGGTCATGATCTGGTCGAGGAGAGATGTCGAAGACGCTGTAAGGATAATGTCATCGACATACAGAAGTAAATAGGCAGTGGTGGAGCCGATATAGAAAGTGAACAGGGAACTATCGAACGCAGAGGCCACGAAGCTGATGTGCCGAAGATAGATAGCAAAGCGCTGGTACCAAACACGAGGGGCTTGTTTGAGGCCGTAGAGAGAGTGTTGAAGGAGACATACGTCGTCGGGACGAGAAAGGTCGACGAAGCCTGGGGGCAGCTGGCAGTAGATTGTTTCGGTCAGGTAGCTGTGAAGAAAAGCGTTCTTCACGTCTAGTTGATGGATCGGCCAGGAGCGAGAGGCAGCGAAGGTGAGGACGACTCAGATGGTGGCGGGTTTGATGACAGGACTGAAGGTCTCATCGTAGTCGACACCGGGTCGTTGGGAGAAACCCCGAACTACCCAGCGAGCCTTGTGACGGGCAAGGGAGCCATCGGCGTGTTTGAGAAGCGGGGATTGAAGCCTTGCAAAAGGGCGAGGACGAGTTGAGAGTCGGCCACAGGGTGGCCAATGTCCTGGAGAGCAGCAGCCTTGACTTTGAGGCGCTGACAGTACGAGGAGACAGAGGAGTCGCCTTGTACCATGGAGTGGAACTCGTTGAGGAGGAAGATGCCGCGAGGCTACTTATTGGCTAAGAAGATCCGCTCGATGGCCACCTAGAGATCCCGGGCGGTGGAGTCGGTATCGTCTATGGCGAGGTCGAGGACAGAGTCATCGACCAAGCCGAGTAGCCAGCTACGCATGCAGCACTCGGTGATGTCCCACTGAGGATCATCGGGGCGAGGTGGAGCAGAGCCATCAATATGGGACCGGAGGCCGAATTTGCCACAGAGGGATTTGAAGAAAAAACCCACTTGAAATAATTGGCGTTAAGGTCCAGAGAGATAGGAACGTGAGATTTCACGTTCACATCAGCGTAAGGAGGGGAGAAGATCGGCGAGGTAGTGCCCGAGGTGTGGTATGAGGCACCGAGGGCCGGAGCAGACTCGGCGACTAGGAGAGTGCTGGAGCTGAGAGCAGACTCGATGGCCATGACGGGAGAACGGGAGCAAATAGCCGATGGGAGAAAGAAGCCGATGGGAGGGTGAAGCCGATGAGAGGACGGATCGGCCGATCAAGGATATGAGAAGCCGATGGGGAGTGAGTCGGCCAACCGATGAGGAGTGGTTGGCCGATGGGGAGTAGGCAGCGGAGTAGGTGAGGAAAAGGTGGTGGCAGAGTGGGTCAGAGAGTAGTTGGGTCACGGACATGCGAAGATTCACGTCCGTGAAGAGAAGATTCACGTCTGTGGACTCGTGGAGGCCAAGGAGTGGGGCGGACGCGAAAAAGGCGTGGAGTGACCGGACGCGAAGAGAATATGTTCGGGTATGGGAGGCAGGGACTCGTGTCCGCGGACACGTTTGACTGGCTTGGTCGTGAGGAAAGAAAGTTCGCGTCCGAGAGCCGTTGAGCGTGTCGAAAAAGATGAGAACCGAAGGAGGGTTCCAACCGATGGAGAGCTGGACAAGTCCAGCCAATGGGAGGATGGACGAGTTCAGTCAATGGAGACGACGAGAGCGGAGGTGCGTCGGCGTCAGAGAAGGAGAGATGCACGAAGCAAGAAGAGAAACGGAGATGGGTGCGAGGCGAGACGAGGAGGCGGATCGAGACCGTTGCCTGGTCGCGCGGAGGTGGGATGGAGAAAAGAGGATGACTGCGGGAGAGACGGAAAGAAGAAGAAACGGAGGCGAGAGAGCGAGGAGAGTGCCGGAAGAAAAGTACCGGGAAGAGGGTCGGCGACAGGAAGAAGACGTCGACGATGAGGAGGAAAGGGTCGGCTCGCCGGAGGGAGAATCTTGCGTGCCGGAGATGTCTAGACTCGCTCTGATACCATGTAGAAATGTGTACAGTGACTAAGACCCTGAGATTATATAAGGAGGGTTGGGTCTATATATATACAACCTAGTGGTCTTTCTAACACATTGTGATGGTGATCCTGATAGCAGTTTCAAGAGTGCGCTTCTCGGATGTCTGTCCAATGCTGCGAATTTGGAGATGGCAGCCGAAACTGGAATGGTACATTTATGTTCTTCTCTAACTATCTTGTAGTTGTTTTTTTGCCATTCATACTATCAAACATTACATATTCATTAGCTTTATACTGTTACCATGGATTTCTTTTCTGCCTTACCATGTTTCAATAAGGACATCCCTGCAAGTTGGTTTGCGTGGGTGAGTGGTTGGGCGAATAATTGTATTTTATGGATTTGGAGCTTCTGAAGTTGTGTTTTTAGAACTTTAGATAGTTACATCTGTGGTCATTTCTCCAGGACCCCAATCAGTACTGTGAAGACAAGAATATGTCTATTGGTCTGTTTTATTATGTCTTGATTTTGTTTGAAAGGTCTATTTAATGTTCATTTTTCATTTTATGTTGTATGTTAAAATGATATGTTCCTCCTTACTTTCTACAGTGTATTTTCAAGCAAGACTTATATGGTGTCAGGTAAGACGGAGCCATCGATGTGAGAGCGAAGATGGAACTTTTCACATAAGAATTTGAAGAAGAAAACCCACTTGAAATAGTTAGCGTTGAGATCAAGTGGGATATGAATGTGAGATTTCACGTTGATGACGACGTAGGATGGGGAGAACATCGGTAGAGGGTTGCCCGAGTGTTGTCAAGAGCGCTGATGGTCGAAAGGGATCCGGTGACTAGAAAGGTGCTGGAACCAAGAGCTGACTCGATGATCATGACGAGAGAGTATTAGGCGTGATAGGGCGATGGGAGTGTTGAGTCGATAGGGAGAGACGAGTGGTCGAGGTGGACCGATGAGTGTTGAGCCGATGGGAGTAGGTGGCATAGATGGATCACGGGCGCAAGAAAGGTGAGCCGATGGGAGTAGGTGGGGGTAGATAGATCATGGGTGCGAGAGAGGTGGGTTACGGGCGCGCGAGAGTTCACGTCCGTGAAGTGAGTTTTCACGTCCATGGACATATGGACGTAGTGGAGTGGGGTGGACCCGGAAAACGAAAGAAGTCATGGGCGCGAAGAAAAAAAGTTCGCGTCTATGGACACGTGAACGTGTCGGAGTGGCGTGGACACGAGTGGAGAGATTTTGTGTCCGGGAGCAAGTGAGCGTGTTGGACTGGGCGGGAACCAAAAGTGTCTGAAAATGTGCCAGCCGATAGAGGACGGACAGGTCCAGCTGATGGAGACCGCGAGCGCTGAGGTGTGCCAGCGTGAGGAGAAGGAGAGAAGCATCGAAGCAAGGAGAAAAAGCTGAAGTGGAAAGCGAAGGTGGGTCTAAATAAGACGAAGAGGCAGAAGAGGCCATCTCCTTGTTACGTGGTGGAGAAGTGGCGTACTAGAGGAGAAGTAAGACCGTCTATGGAGGAGACAATGAGGAGAGATCGAGGGAAGAAAGACAGATAAGGAATATTGAAATGGAGGAGGTCTGCGACGGGGAGGAAACATCGGCTCGCTGGCGAGAGATGGGTTGCTAGCACGCCGAAAATGTCTAAACCCGTTCTGATACCATGTATGAGTATGATGCATAGTGAGATTAAGACTCTAACTTTATAGAAGGTTGGATATATATATATATAAGTCTAGTAATGATACATAGTTTAATGATTATTTGAGTGTCTCAAATATTCATGTTGGTACGATGAATGAATTAAAGCAATTTGCTTCTCAAGGATGATTGATGGAGCTGACGACGTCCATGCAGAAGTCAGTATCTGAAAGTAGCCTGCAAGAATTAACACTAACGCTGCTTGCTGAAGCTCATAGAAATACAAACATAGATCGAATTGGTTTACGATACGGTTTTAATTCTTTGCCGACTCGGACTGAGAGTCCATGACCGAGACTCATGTGTCCTTTCTTATATCCATGTGAGATAAGACATCATCACTGCAGCCTTCTGTTCAATCTCAATCTGTCAAGAACTCTCGATCCATGGCCACCGGCGGGAACTCGCTGCCGTCGCCATCGTGCGCCGACGGCAAGAAGCGGCGGGTGTGCTACTACTACGACCCAGGCATCGCCCACATCGACTTCGGCGAGGACCATGTCATGGTGCCGGCCCGCGTCGCCATGGCGCACAGCCTCGTCGGCGTCTACGGCATGCTCGACAACATGCGCCGCCTCCGCACGAGACCTGCCACGGAGGCGGAGATCCGCCGCTACCACTCGCCGGAGTATGTGAGCCTCCTCCGCGACCTCACCCCGGAGAGATACGCCAACGACGGCTTGCTCCCGCAGAAGGCCCAGGATGACCACGGCATCGGCGTCGGCGGCGACGTCGATTGCCCCGCCTTCGCCCGCCTCTGGGAGTACTGCCGCGGCTACGCTGGTGGGTCGCTCGCCGCGGCGCGCGCGCTCGTCGACGGCGCCTCTGACATCGCCGTCAATTGGTCCGGCGGCATGCACCACGCGTGCGCCGCCAAGGCCAACGGCTTCTGCTACGTCAACGACATCGTGCTCGCCATCAACGAGCTCCTCGGCTGCTTCAGGCGCGTGATCTACGTCGACATCGACGCGCACCACGGCGACGGCGTGCAGGAGGCCTTCGTGGATTCTAACCGGGTCATGACGCTGTCCTTCCACCGGTACGACGGCGAGTTCTTCCCGGGCAGCGGCGCCGTCGGCGAAATCGGCGAAGGCGTTGGCCAGTACTACAGCGTGAACGTGCCGCTGGACTTCGGCGTCGGCGACGACGGGTACCACACGCTGTTCAAGCCGATCGTCGGCAAGGCCATGGAGGTGTTCCAGCCGGAAGCCATCGTGCTGCAGTGCGGCGCCGACTCGCTCTCCGGTGATCGGCTCGGCGGCATGGAGCTGTCGGTGCGCGGCCACGCGGAATGCGTCAGCTTCCTCCGGGGGTTCAACTTGCCGCTGCTGCTCCTCGGCGGCGGCGGCTACACCACCACGTCGCCTCCACTTGGTGCTACGAGACGGCGGTCGCCATCGGCAAGGAGAGGGAGCTCCCCGACGAGATACCCAGGCACGGTTACGAGCTCTTCTACGAGAACCAGGGGAACAAGCTCCATTACCGGACGTCACCAGCGCCGGCGAGCAAGAAGTCAAGAAAGACGGCGTCGGAAACGAAGAAGAGTGTCCTCGAGCGCCTCTCGAGCGGCTCAAGTATGCTGACCTATGGATCAGGCATGCGCTCATGTGCAATGTTCGGGTGCTCAGAGTCCTCGTTCAAAGTGAAAATGGACCCCTGCTGAAAGTCAACATTTCTCTCGTCTCTGAACACTTAAAGATCTTAGAGCTTAGGTGTGTACTGCTGGACGACCGAGTTCTGGATTTCTCAAGTTGTCCTGCACTGGAGGATCTTGAGATGAATGATTGTAGTATTCCCACCAAGAACAAGATTTTGTCCCAGTCACTAAAGCGTCTTTGCATCACTGAATGTGACTCAACTGTCTTCACTGACGATCTGTCAAACTTACCTGCATTAGAGGACCTTGAGATGGAATCATGCAGAATTTCCACTGACAAGATGGTGTCCCAGTCACTAAAGCATCTTTGCGTTACTCGATGTTAGTTCAATTTGTGCACTCATATTTCTGCCCCAAGTCTTATTTCACTAGAATTGAGTGATAATAAGTACCGGATTCCTTTTCTGGAAGGCATGCCACTGCTAGTAACAGCGTTGGTCAAGCTTGAGTCTTGGTCTTTGCGTTGTTGTCTGGGTTGTCCTGGTACACGTCTTCGTTGTGATAGTGATCCTGATGTAAGTGTCAAGTGTGTGCTTCTCAGAGGTCTGTCTAATGCTGAAAATTTGGAGTTGACAGCTGAAGCTGGAATGGTACATTTGTGTTCATTTCTAACTTCTAGCAGTTTTTTTGTTATTCATACTATCAAACTCTACATGTTCATTAGCTTTATGCTCAAACATAATTCTTTTGTATTACCATGGATTTCTATTCTACTTTACCATATTTCAGCAAGGACATCCCTGAAAGCTGGTTTTGTGTGGGTGGGTGAATTATTTCATTTTATGGTTTTCAAGCTTATGATATCAAGTTGTTTTTTAGAGCATAAGATAGTTAGATTTGTGGTAATTTCTGCAGGACTTCTATCAGTATTATTAAAACAAGAATATTTTTGTTTCAGTAAAGAGATCCTTATAAAGCAACAAGTGATCTATGGCCTATTTTCTTATGTCTTGATTTTGCTTTAAATGGTCTATACAATTTCCATATTCATTTATGTTGTATTTTAATCTTATTTTGTACAGTGTATTTTCAAGCAAGATTTGACACGGTGCCCCATATTCAGCAAGTTAAAGACTTTGCTTCTTGATGGGTGGGTTGTCGGGCATGATTTCCGTGCTCTTGTTTGCTTTCTCCAACACACACCAATTCTGGAGAAGCTCACTCTTCAACTTTGTAAGGTATGTGCATTCTAATATGATAGCGATTGCTTACTGAAGTTGTCATGCACGATTGATTGAGCTAAGATATTTTTTATCTGCTATAGGGACATGAACATATGGTAGAAATTGAAGAATGTAGCAGTCCAGTTGAACAGTTGGTTCGGTGTGAGCACCTTGAAACAGTCGAAGTCCAATGTCTAAGGAATGATGAATGGGTTCACAATATTTTGAAGATCTTGAATACCTGTGGCATGGCTCCTGATAAATTCCACATCCAGATCCAGGTTTGAAAAGACTCTAATCCATCCTTGTATCATATATATTGTCAATCCACCTACCTGTCTCATTAGTATTTCTACTTATAACTAGAAGTGTTGGCTGAAAATGAAAAGGTTCAAATAGCCCATATATGTGAAGGTAAAATGCAGTAGGTTTAATTACAACAGTTGTTCAGTACTGAATTTACACATATCATGTGGGGAATACATATGATGAGATCAGTAGCAGCTGTAAGAGAGGTATCAGCTGCAGTTCTTGGGATGTAGAGTTAATCATTCTGGTTGCAGGAGTTCATATAGATAGGTTTGTGCCTAGGAAGTTCGTAACGAGAATTAGAGATGTGTTAGAATGAATTGATTTCGGTTGTATCTAGTCTGGTTGTTAGAGTACTAGTTTATTAGGGAGTTGAATAAAGCCTTCAATACAAGTCAGCTTGCCGTACAACTGAGATTGAGCCCAGAATTAAAGACTTCAATTTCGTCACCTACATTAGTCTTAACAAGACCTGCCATGTTGTCTTCTACTCTTCTTTACAACAATTCTCAGTTCCACCTAGGCACAACCGCACAAGATTGGAACCAACAAACCTCTAATGTTACACGATTACGTGGTACTCAGGCTAGGGTGTGACAACAGATTTGGTTGAAATGAAGCACTATTTATACGCAAACAAATCGGAGCACAAATAGTCATTCCAACCATGTAGATAGTTAGCATTATTTCAATGGCACCAACTAGACTGGTTGAAAGAGATAATATTCTATCTTCTTTCTTTTGTAGGGCAAATATTCTGTTTTCTTCAATTAATCAATGAAAGTTCTAGCCCATCCTCCCTTCAACCAAGCCTCAGAACCTCTGTAGCTCTAATAATGAGGAGCCCTGCTGGTGGCCGGTTTGATGTGATCTATAAATCTAGGGGTGATGATGGATAATTTGATGACTATCAGACTCTCAAATATTCATGTCGATATGATGAATGAATTAAAGTAATTTGCATGTTGAGTGAACTGGAAATTATAAAATGAAGCATGTAGTTTAGTGGTAGTTGTTTATTCCATAGTCACAAAGTTACCGAATCTATGAGACTTGCGAGAGGTTTTTATAAGGTGAGGATAAAAATATTTCTCCGTTTCTTAGACAAAGACGACGTTTCTAAATCGAGGAATGTTGCCATTGACCCTATTTTTCATGACTATGGTTTATTCATGTAGCACCCTTTTTTTAAAAAAATGGATTAAAAATCTGGCCTCTATGTCGAAACCGGATGTACTCAGCCAAATGTAGCACCTAGGTTGCTGTCTGCTATACTGTCATTCTTGTTCCTCTACTCATTTCATGCTAAAGACAGACCACTGGCCTGGGCTATATATATATAGACCCGACCCCCCTTTATACGCTTGGGTGTTCATAGTTACTGTACATATTCTACATGGTATCAGAGCGAGTCTAGACATCCTGGCGCGCTAGCTTCTCCCTCCGGCGAGCCGACCCTTTCCTCCTCATCGTCGACGTCTTTTTTCCGTCGCCGATTCTCTTCCCGGTACTCTCCTCGCTCTCTCGCCTCCATTTCTTCTTCTCCCCGTCTCTCCCGCAGTCACCTTCTTTTCTCCGTCCCACCTCCGCGCGGCCAGGCGACGGTCTCGATCCGCCTCCTCGTCTCGCCTCGCACCCGTCTCCGCTCTTCCTCTTGTTTCATGCATCTCTTCTTCTCTGACGCCGGCGCACCTCCGCGCTCGTCGTCTCCATCGGCTGGACTTGTCCAGCCCTCCATCGGCTAAAAACCTCCCTCGGTTCTTGTCCTTTTCGACACGCTCAACGGCTCTCGGACGCGAACCTTCTCCCCTCACGTCCGAGCCAGTCTAACGTGTCCACGTGTCCACGGACACGAATCCCTGCCTCCCGGACGCGAACATATTCAATTCGCGTCCGGCCACTCCCTGCCTTTTTCGCGTTCGCCCCACTCCTTGGCCTCCACGAGTCCACGGACGTGAATCTTCTCTTCACAGACGTGAATCCTCGCACGTCCGTGACCCAACCACTCTCTGACACACCCACTCTGTCCTCACCTAGTTTGCTGCCTACTCCCCATCGGCCAACCACTCCTCATCGGCTGGCCGGCCCACTTCCCATCGGCTTCTCACATCCTTAATCGGCCGATCCGTCCTCTCATCGGCTTCCCCTCTCCCATCGGCTTCTTTCTCCTATCGGCTCTTTGCTCCCGTTCTCTTGTCATGGCCACCGAGTCCGCTCTCAGCTCCGGCACTCTCCCAGTCGCCGAATCTGCTCCGGCCCTCGGTGCCTCAGATCACACCTTGGGCACCACCTCGCCGATCTTCTCCCCTCCCTACGCTGCTGTGAACGTGAAATCTCACGTTCCTATCTCGCTTGATCTTAACGCCAATTATTCCAAGTGGGTTTTCTTCTTCAAATCCCTCTGTGGAAAATTCGGCCTCCGGTCCCATATTGATGGCTCCGCTCCACCTCATCCCGATGATCCTCAGTGGGACATCGCTGAGTGCTGCGTACGCAGCTGGCTGCTCGGCTCGGTCGACGACTCTATCCTCGACCTTGCCATGGACGATACCGACCCCACCACCCGGGATCTCTGGGTGGCCATCGAGCGGATCTTCCTGGCCAACAAACAGCCTCGCGCTATCTTCCTCCTCAACGAGTTCCACTCCATGGTACAAGGCGACTCCTCTGTCTCCTCGTACTGTCAGCACCTCAAAGTCAAGGCTGCTGCTCTCCGGGACGTCGGCCACCCCGTGGCTAACTCTTAACTCGTCCTCGCCCTTCTGTGAGGCCTCAATCCCCGCTTCTCCAACACCGCCGATGACATCGCCAACACCACACCTCTTCCATCGTTCGCCCGGGCTCACGACATGCTAGTTCTTAAAGAACGCCGTCTGGCCAACGATGAGAAGACAGTGATCCACACCGCTCTTCTTGCCGCAGTCGATAATGGCTGCCGAGCTTCTTGCGCTACCCCTTCCTCCCGCGGTCCTGGTGGCCATGGCTCTGGCCACAGGAACACAGCCCGCACCGGGAAAGGCAAGGGCAAAGGCAAAGGCAAGACCTGGCAGGGTCCGACGCCAGCACGACCTACCTCGGTCCCTACCCACCCTGCCGGTTCCCCGGGTCCGTGGCTCTGCTACAACCCCTAGGCGCCCCAGCCCTAGCCACGCAATCCATCGGCTGGCAACCCGGAGTTCTCGGCGCCCATCCCCAAGCTCACCTGGCATCGGCTCCCATTCTGCCGCCTCAGCCGATGCTACCGACCCCAACCACCCAGTCGGTTCCCTCCTAGAACCAGGCTGGCCTCGTCGCTGCCCTCAACCAGATGACGCTCCAACCACAGCACCCTTGGGTGCTAGACTCTAAGGCGTCTTCACACATGGCGTCATCGGCCGGTATACTTCGCTCCTGTCACCCCTCTTCCTCCCCTTTTGTCACCATCGGCAATGGTCACTCTCTTCCTGTCCAATGCCGCGGTAACTCCTCTCTGTCTACATCCACCACTAACCTCCCCCTACGTAATGTTCTTATCGTCCCTTCTTTTATTCACAATTTTATATCTGTTCGCCAATTCACACGAGACAACCACTGCTCCATTGAATTTCACGCATCTGGTTTCTCTATGAAGGATATCCCAACCCGGCGACAGATCCTTCGTTGCAATAGTGGCGGAGACCTCTACACCATTCCCGCTGCGCCGTCCACCCCACACGCCAGCGTCACCCTCTCCACCAACCTTTGGCACCTTTGCCTCGGCCACCCCAGCCCCGACGCTGTCGCCACCCTCCGTCACAGCGCCTCCATCTGATGTACTCATAGTAGCTCCACAGTTTGCCACTCATGTTAACTTGGCAAACATGTGCGTCTGCCCTTTTCTAGTTCTCTCTCCTATACCTCGCGTTCATTTGAACTTATACATTGTGATGTATGGACGTCCCTAGTTAAAAGTGTCTCCGGTAATCAGTATTATCTCGCTATACTTGATGATTACACACACTATTGCTAGACCTTCCCGCTCATCCACAAATCCGAGGTCGCCTCTCACCTCACTCACTTCGTCACATACGTATCCACTCAGTTCAATTTCCCCGTCAAGGCTTTACAAGCCGATAACGGTACGGAATTCATTAATCATACCGTTACAAACCTCCTCACCTCACAGGGCATCCATCTCCGGCTCTCCTGCCCCTACACCTCTCCTCAGAACGGCAAAGCCGAGCGCCTCCTTCGCACCCTCAACAACATCAGTCGCACCATGCTACTTCACGCCTACTTACCCGTCACTTATTGGGCCGAAGCTCTGGCTACTGCGACGTACCTTCTTAATCGGCGCCCATGCTCCTCTGTTCATAACAACATTCCCTATGCCCTTCTCTACCGCATGGCGCCCGACTACTCCCACCTTCGTGTTTTCGGGTGCCTCGGCCCCCCTCATCGGCCGCTACTGAGTATTTACCCATCACATATCCCACCACTACTCGGTCCGATGTCCCCACCATCGGACCCCCATTGGACCCACCTCCATCGGCCGATACCAATCCTATTTATCCTTCAGCCGATACCGTTTCCTCTCCATCGGACACCCCACTTCCATCGGCTCCTCAGTTTCCATCGGCTCCTCCCACCCTATCGGCTGATCCATCTCTATCGGACCGATCGGAATACTCGGCCCACCCGACCTCATCGGCTCAGGCCGATCTAATTCCTCCTTTTTCTCTTGTCTACAGTCGCCGACTCGGAGCCGATGACGCCCCTACCCGACCAGTTCTTCCTATTACTCCCGCACCCCTATCGGCTCCAGTTCCCTCCACCTCTCACATGGTCACCCGCTCCCAGACCGGGTCTTTCCGCCCCACTCCGCGCTACGGTCTCTCCGTCGTCCACAGCTCTATCTCGCCCATCCCGGCGACTTCTCGCTCAGCCCTGGCCGACCCTCAGTGGCGCATGGCCATGGCCGACGAGTACAAGGCCCTAATGGACAACGAGACCTGGCGCCTCGTTCCCCACCCTCCCGGCGCCAACATTGTGACCGGTAAGTGGATTCATCAACTAGACGTGAAGAACGCCTTTTTTCACGGCCACCTGACGAAAAACAGTCTACTGCTAGCAGCCCCAGGCTTCGTCGACCCTTCTCGTCCTGATGACGTCTGTCTCCTTCAACGCTCTCTCTATGGCCTTAAACAAGCCCCTCGTGCCTGGTACCAGCGCTTTGTTGCCTATCTTTGGCACATCGGCTTCGTGGCTTTTGCGTCCGATAGTTCCCTGTTCACTTTCTATATCAGGTCCGCCACTGCCTATCTACTTCTCTATGTCGATGACATTGTCCTCACAGCGTCTTCGACATCTCTCCTCGACCAAATCATGGCCCGACTCCACTCTGAGTTCGCCATGACCGATCTTGGTCCTCTCCACCATTTCCTTGGTATCTCCGTAACCCGTTCCATCCACGGTCTCTTCCTTTCCCAACGCCAGTACACCATCGACCTCCTCCAGTGTGCGGGCATGGCCGACTGTCACCCCACGGCCACCCCAGTCGACACTCGAGCCAAACTCTCCGCCGCCGATGGCGTCCTCGTTGCCGATCCCTCTCACTATCGGAGTCTTACCGGGGCTCTCTAATACCTCACACTAACTCGACCCGACCTCACGTACGCTGTCCAGCAAGTGTGCCTCATCATGCACACTTCGCGCGAACCTCACCTCGCGCTGCTCAAGCGTATCCTACGCTACGTGAAGGGCACCCTCTCCAGCGGGCTGCATCTCAGCTCCAGCCCCATCGACTCCCTCACCGCGTACTCCGACGCAGATTGGGCAGGTTGCCCTGACTCTCGACGCTCTATGTCCGGCTACTGCGTTTACCTCGGTGACACTCTCGTATTCTGGTCCTCAAAACGCCAGACTATAGTGTCCCGATCCAGCGTTGAAGCCGAGTACCGCGCCGTCGCCAACGCCGTCGCCGAGTGCTGTTGGCTTCGCCAGTTTCTCCAGGAGCTACGTGCACCCCTCTCCACCGCGACCGTCGTCTACTGTGACAATATCAGTGCCGTCTACATGACCGCCAACCCGGTCCATCACCGACGCATCAAGCACATCAAGATCGATATTCATTTTGTCTGTGACAATGTTGTATTAGGAAAGGTTCGGATACTCCATGTACCATTGGCACATCAGTTTGTCAATATAATGACCAAAGGTCTGCCCACGTCTTTATTCACCAGTTTTCAGTCCAGTCTCTGCGTTCATTCTCCTCCCGCTGCGACTGCAGGAGGATGTTAGACAGACCATTGGCCTGGGCTATATATATATAGACCCGACCCCCTTTATACGCTCGGGTGTTTATAGCCACGGTACATATTCTATAGAAAACCATCAAAATATTATGTCCAGATTTTGGCTTGCACCTTTGTCCCACTAAATCCAATTTTGGTTACACGTCATTAAAAAAAACCTGCAAACAGATTGCATCCAATCTTTTAGATGAACATAGACCTATTTCATTAACCATAATACATGACCAAATAAATGAATCATCGGCAACTTGAGTGCGTCACTCCTGAACTGGCCTGTTCTTTGGCATTCAATATTTTTCTACTTATACATTCAATATCGTACTCTTATAATGAGGGAAAACACGGCTCATTTTGTTCTCCGATGATATGATGATTTCTACAATATTTTTATCTGCTACGAAGTGTCCCTTTTCATGCAATTCAATATTTTTCATTTATACATGTCAGAGGATATGTTGCGTGTTTGTGCATAATTCAGTGTCAGAAGTTCATGAATGACAGATGATTGATCGAGCTGACGACGTCCATGCAGAAGTCATTATCTGAAAGTGCATGCTTTGAGGCTGCAAGAATTAATACTAACAGTCTTTGATCAAGCTCGTAGAAATACAGCTTTGATCGAATTTATTACAGAAAAATTAGCAAACACGGTAGTTCTGAATTGATTCCTAATTATACTAGTCGCTAAAATATTTCTCAGCTAGTTAATTAACCTGCGAAAGCCATATTTTCCCCTTGTTTACGATACGGTTGTCGTTGCCGACTCATGTGCCTCTTTTTATACGCGTCTGAGATGAGGGATCGGTGCTGCATTCTGTTCGATCTCAATCTGTCAAGAACTCTCGATCAATGGCCACCGGCGGGAACTCGCGGCCGTCGCCGTCGTGCGCTGACGACAAGAAGCGGCGGTTGTGCTACTACTACGACCCCGGCATCGCCCACATCGACTTCGGCGAGGACCATGTCATGGTTCCGGCCGGCGTCGCCATGGCGCACAGCCTCGTCGGCGTCTACGGCATGCTCGGCTACATGCGACGCCTCCGCACGATACCTGTCACGGAGGAGGACATCCGCCACTACCAGTCGCCGGAGTACGTCGGCCAATTCCGCGACCTCACCCGGAGAGCTACGGAGACGACGACTTGCTCCGGTGCAAGGCCAAGAGACACGGCGTCAACGGCGCCGATTGCCCCGCCTTCAAGGGACAATCTCGTTTTTCTGTTGTTTTTCTCTATTTGACTCAAGACTAATAAAATAATGTTTTCAGTGTGTTATAGTAAATTACACGGTTTTTTATTATCATAGAGCTCAGTCATATTTTTACAATGTCCTACAATTAATTACATAAATTTTAGATGTTATGTAGCTAACTATACAAATTTTAATGTTACTTAGCTAACTATAGTACTACCCTCACAGTTAAAAAAAATATAAGCATTTTAGATTATTTAATTAAGATTAGAGTTGAGTAGAAAAGAATTTAATATCCATTATTAAATAATAATACTTACTTCTGACCGTTTGATGCTGCTACTTTCCTCGGGTGCTCCGTCCCTTCCTTCATTTCCCTATTTCTTATCTCTCCCTCACCTTATGTGGCACACATCGCTATCCACCACCCGCCATTGCCACTGTGTGATTTTCTCTGCTGCGGTGTAGGAAATGAGGGAGGTCACCGAGAATAGGTGCAGAGGTTGTCAAGGGGTTAGAGCTCATTAGAGATGGGCTGCAGAAACACCAAACATGACTTATGACTCAAATCACGTAAAAAAAATTACCCTTATGTAACTCGAGATATCAGGAAGTACTATTTGCCATCTTCCTTCCAATACAACATGAGACACCAATCATGTGTTTGGTTGAAGGGAATGAGTCAGGATAAGGTGAGCCCTAGGTGTTTGGTTTAGAGACATATGGAATGAGATAACCCCTAAAAGAGAATATTTCTGTCAGCTTTATACCTTGAAAGAGACCACTCAAAAACTGATGAATTAATCCAACACACCTTCCATCTCTCTGATGTAGATTTGCCCTCACATTCTTAAAGTCAGACCAGCCGTCGAACCACTTAGACTCTTGGTTCACCGGTTCATTAGTCTAACCAATGGGCTGCCGGTTAAACTATGGTTCAAGAATGTTAAATATGTTTAATATTTCTATGTACACATAACTTCTCAACTATCTAGTTGGCTACCGAGTGGTGCTCCCATGCAACCCACCAGAGATTGATCCCCATATAGTTTTTGGTGATTTTAACACATCATAGTCCTTGTTGGCTACATGGGCCATCTAGAGGCCCAAGTTTCTTTAAGTGCATGTGTTGAGCTGACGTCTCGGTTTACCTCTGGTTGGCTAGTTCACATGGAAAATCATCTAGATCACTTGGTTCACACCGATTCAATTACAAGGGCGGTTCTCATAGCAAACCAGTTTGCTAAGGGTATTGGCTCTAGGTTTTTCATTTTAACCACTAAGTCATCCGGTTTGTTTTACTATGCCTCCGTGTATCACAAGTTACACACCCAATAAAAACAAAAGCCATGAGATCTATACAGTCCTTGCCCGCTTTAGGTTTGAGGGCAATGTTGGATGGGATATGGCTATACATGTTTTTAGGGATATGATGATCCATGTTATTTGTTTAGCTGGGTAGATTGGATGAGTCAGTTTTTTTGTTTGGTTGTAAGGATAAGGGTGGATGAAATGAAGATAATAGACTAATAATTGATAATAAAATATATTGATTATTAGTAATCTTACCATGATTAATAGTAACAACAGAAACATACTAACAATCCCTAATCAATACTAATCTTGGCATGGTAATTACTAATTAACAACGAAACATGTTAATTTGCAGGTTAGTGAAGGTAGTAGTACTCATCCGACCAATTGTACCAGATCCACTTATCCAGCATCTGAAGAGAATATTCTTAGGGTGGCCACTCCATACATCACTCAGCCCTAAACCAAACACTACAGAAAAGATGGCAGCCATCACTCCCACCCAGGCTCATCTATCCAACCAAACAGACTAGTCGTGCCCGATGATACTCGTTGGGTGCGACATGCACATGGTTAGACCTAGTTGCACTCGGCCTATGCGACATGTTGGAACGTGCGACCAACTAAACCGAGTCCATCATGACCCGTTGCGAGGCCAGTCGAACCGACCTTGTGCTATAGGTTGGCGTTCGCCTACGTGGCGCTAATATGTCCTACATGGCACCAGGCTAGACGACTCGCCCCTGTTGGCCTGACTAGTTCTGACATGACCTCTATCTTACGACTTAGGCCGACATTACACTAAACATGCGATTTTGTTGAACCCATCAACATTTCTGCAACTTGCCATTTTAAAAATAAAATTTCTAAATAAAAACCACTTTCCAAGTGCCAAAAGGTGCTAGAACCACTATTTTTTTCAAAATCAAAATTATTTTAGTGATTTCCCCTTCACATAACTTTATTTCCAAAAAAATCACAGGGAAATATCCAAAATAAATGGCATATGTCCAGAAACTAACGGAAGCAGAAGAGTAAAAGTTCTACAGATTCAAGCAGTTAGGATGCGTGTTGTGAGACGGACCTACAGTATAAAGATCAGCTTGTGGAGGCCTCTGAGAAAGGGGAGGAGCAGAATATTTCGAAAGCTGGGCTGTGATTTCACAGAGGATCTGCTGCCGCCGCTGCAGCTGAGATAGGAGCTGCTGCTGTTGCTGTTGCTGCGCTAGTAACTCTTGCTGCTGTGCTAACATTTGATCAATCGTGCTTTTCAATTGAGCATTCTCCGACGCGGAAATTGGCAGTGCCCGAATTCCAGAAGGCCCAGCTCCTGAATCACCCGTAGGCTCTGTAGATTCATCGCTATTATCACTATTAATCATCAGACCTGAAGTTGGAGAATAGATGGTACAAGTGTCAATAGTCGAGTTATCTTCAGAATGTCTCACGCTTCGCTGGATATAGATTTGCTCAATATTTAAACCAAAGGTACTGAAGATCATTATAATTTTGTGAACTCTCATATCAAACTTTTCACACTTGATTTCAACTATCTTAAGTTGCTTAGATGCAAACGGATTTTCTTTTGGGTTGTTGCTCCCTTCCATTTCCATCCAATTGGCAGGTGCCTGTACCAAACAACATAATATAAATTTAATGACTCATAATCCATGCATGATATCTTTAACTAAAATATCTATCAGATGTATAAAATTACCTTGCAAAGTTGAAGAGTGAGATTCTCTAGAACAGGTGTATGTTGCAGTAAACATATCAGTGGAACAAGATCAATTGCCACACACCACTCATTGAGTAGCAACGTCTTCAACTTACGATATGTTGGACACCACTTCAAATCCCTCCTGAATATGAACTGGACAATAATAACAAATAGAAAAGCATGACAAACATGCACAATGATCAGTTCATCACAAACAGATCATTGACTACCTCACTAAACCATGATGGTATCTGGTTGATGAAATGCAGATGAGCTAATTATTTAGGTTCATGTTAACAAAGTGTCAAGAGATCATAAGGATAGTGTAAGGGAAATAGTTGGGCGGGCATAACAAGAAATGTTTAAGATGTAAGTGTCAACGTACCACTCTAGGTATAGATATCAACTCCAAGCTTTTTGCCTCTGACAATCCCTCAAGTACCACACAATGTCCGCTGTTGTCCCAATTAGTACCACAATTATCACAGGCGTTATAATCACATGAACCCCCAAATTCTTCTTTGCCACAATGATCATCACAGTCAGTGAGTTTTATAAATGCTGTTAACAATGATGGCGTACTTTCCAGAACAGGAGTACTCCCCCAAGGTTCAGTTAACTCCAGTGTGACAAGACTCGGGAGTGAAATCTGCATCCGGGGATAAGAAGAAAATTCACAGTCAACTGCGGTCAGCCGTTTCAGGGATTCGGACAAGATCTTGCCAGCTTCAATATGGCAACTCCTCATCACTAGTTCCTCCAATGCTGGGCAGCTCAAAAAATTGAGAAAGCAGTTTTTCAGCACCACATTGCAAAGCTCCAACCTTGCCAAATGCTGTGAGACGAGAGCCAGGTCTTCCAGATCAAAGCTGTTATTATCAATGCTTAGATGAACCTGTAAGACTCGAGCTTGGCACAGCAGCGCATGGCGAATCCAAAGCTTGATTTGTGGATCATCCTGGCTCCGGAACGTATCGAGCTTTATCTCGCACACATCCAGACGAGCGTTGCGGTCACGGAGGAGCAACAGGTGGTTCATAAACTTGTTCAACCTCCTGACGCCGCGCCGGTTGAGCACCCTCCCCTCACCGGGGATGCGCACGACAGGCATAGACTTCCACAGGTGGCGCCAGCGCCTCGCGAGTGCGCTGGTCCGCACGGCCTCCATCAAAGGCAAGAAGGACAGCACGTGCTGCAGGGCCTCGTCCGGGAGGGCGCCAAGCCGATCATCTCCGCCTTGAGGCTGTGGCATTTCGTCGAACAGGTGGCGAGCGCCGGTGCTGAATCATGGAAATGAGGGCAAACAACACGGAGGAAACATAAGGCATGAATTCCTCGCTGCATCCTCTAAAAAATGATCAAATTTTTAGCTCATAGACTGTTCACCTTTAGCTTGAAGCAGAGGGCAGTGACTAGTTAGCAGCTGGCGCGCCTCCTTCCCCGATGCAGCAGGCCGGCAGCCACCTGCCCACCTCTGGCCGTTGCCGGATGGTAGGAAGGGTAGGATACTGCACGGTAACTTGGGCTTCCTAGGTCCTTAATGTTCTAGAATCTTCTCGAAGAGTAAACAACCGGAGACGAAGTCGAGTTGCAAGGCAGCGAAGAGGAAGGGGGGAGTCTGGGGATTTCGGCGACCGTCCGCAGGTGAGCGGCGACTTTTAGTGGAGCGCCGCCAGCCCGTCGAACCACCAATCGTCGACAGGGCCCACCTCACTTAGCAAACCGCTGATTTGCTGTAGTTTCTCGTCCGCACCCTCAAAATAATTCTAGCTACAAACTGATATAGTACATATATCTAAATTTATAGTCAGAAATTAATTTCGTTTGAGGCAGGGCGAGTATGACATTGGCATGTAGGCATGGTGGGGCTTGTCGGTAATTTGGCTGGCCGATAGGGTTTTGTTAGTAATTGATGCTCCCCTCATAGAAAAATATAGGACGTGCATGTTTTCAAAAGAGTAAACTGTAGTAACGAAATTTATCAGACGGTCTGTATACCATAAAATCTAATATGGCGTGCTCACTCACTTCTTGTCTATTCCATTTTATTCTTTTTTCTCTTTTCCTTCTTTATTCTCTTACTCACCTTGTTTGATTGTTCAACGGGTGATTTGACCATTGCTAGCGACGACGCATTGACACCTTCCACCCCTCCTCTCTTCCCTTCGACACCAATGGTGAGGTCATGGACAATGGGTCGGTGGTGGTTCTAATGGCGATGACAAGTAGGGGCAAGTGGATCTAACGTGTGCTATGAGACGGTGACAAAGAGAACAAGAAAGACAGTAGAGGTGTGATAGTGTTTGCACTATAAATAAGGCTAGGAGATGGTGGTAGCATTAGTGGGCTACTCTGTTGTTTCTCACTAACCCCGGTGTGGCTACAAGAGACACTGGATCTGAAGTTGTGGTCCTCAAGCTCGCTCCTTGCTGTGGGCGCTTGATCTCTTGCCCCTGTAATGGCCGTTGAGTCCATCATCAGTTGTTATTGTCGAGCTTATCCTAAAAACCAATGTTGATCTGTGAGGAGGAGAGATGGGAGATAACATAGAGGAAAAAAATATAAAAAAGAGGATGGCCTTACTTGTTAGCACCCTAGCATGATATGTTAGATTTTACGTTATGTTACCGTCCACGTGGAATTGGCACGCTAGATTTTTATCAAGACAAAACATTTAATAAGTTTAAGTGTAAATATATATTTTGTAAGTTTATGAATAAGAGTCACTACTTCATTTTGTATACTTTGATCTAGTAAATTATAATTATGTTTTGTTTATAAGAATTATACCATTAGATCTATGCGAGATCAGTTTCGTTGCTATAAACAATGTATTATGTGAGAGTGATTGTTAAAGTTGATTTTTAAAGACTGTGTCAAAATGAATAACCTATATTCTTGGAAAGAGAGGGAGTAAATAATGTCAACAGTTCCCTTCACATTTAGTTTTCCATTGTCATCATTTTTAAACCTGGCACTAATGCTATTTTTACCATTTTCCATTTAATTAGTACTATTTTTGTAAAAATAAAATCTCAAACCAACTACTAAGGTAGAAAATGCTCCCTTTATTTCAAAATATAAGACATATATTTTAAGTGGTCATATTAAGGTGAATATTAAATAAGGGAAAACGAAAGATAAGTTAAAATAGGACTCCTAATATACATTAGAAATAGGAAGTGCAAGATGTGTTTTAGGAAAGATATGGTGCAATAAATAGGGGTAACCAGGAAAAAGAAGCAATAGAAGCATTTATGAGTTTTTGTTTGAGAGATTAAGGCAAAGGGATTTTTTTTTTTTGAAACCTTGCAGCGGTCTCCACACCATCACAATGGCACGAACTCCACGTTGGGAGTTGGGACTTCGGATGGTTGGCTCTCTCGTTGGAAGATTGGTCGGCATCACCATTTCTCGGATGGTTGGCTAAGAAGAAATGGCGCTTTTCTCCTAGAACTCAGGTCCCGCGGATTCGATGCTTTGCTTTGGAGTGTAGAGGCACCTTTCTACATTTAAGGCTTAGCTAATCTTTGTAGCACGTAAACAGTGTCTTCTTTTTTTTAAAAAAAAACTAAGTTTCTTATAAAATCAAATAAAGTTTTAATAATTACTCCCTATATTTTAAGTTATAATATGTTTTATTTTTTAAGTTAAACTTTTTTCAAGTTTGATTAAATTTATAAGAAAATATAGAAACAACACTAAATTATTTTTATTAAATTTAACATAGTGTTACTATATTTTTCTATAAATACAATCAAACTTAAATAATTTTAACTTAAAAGAATTAAAATATCTTATAATAATCAATTAATCGTGCACTACCATTAATAATTTGTATATAAATAAAAAGCTCAGCCTACCAACACCCGTTGATTCAAATGGTGCCTTAGGCTTTGTTGTGTAGCTCAGGTTAAAAACCTCACCTCCACACACGGAAAACAGAGTGGTTTATTAATTAAAAACAGACTAATAATAGACTAATATAATTTTTTATAGCAATTTTTATTTTTCTATAGATTTTTTTTAAAAAATACTGTTTATTAATTTAAGAAGTGTGCATGAAAAAAAGAGTAAATGTCAGTAACCATCACTGCAGAACAAAGGCTGCTTAGTGTTAAGGGAACGAAGTAATAAGTATCGCCATCGAGCATGGTCCGGACGAAATACTGGCTGAAACAGGGAACATGCAATACACCACAGTTACATACGAAATCACAATGTGGCATGCTCTGTTTGCTGGACTACTACAACGATACAACCAGAATACATGCAACACAATATTGTTACATACGAAGGCGCCATGCCGCACACTTTGGTGCTAGACTATTGCTATGGTACAACTGGCAACAATAATCCGCACTGTGCTGTACCTCAGGTTCAGAGCACTAGCTTCTTTGCCATGGGAGAACTAATCTAATGCCTAACTGAACCAGCAACTGAGCCAGAGAAGGAGATGGATTTCCACTGAAGATCTCCATATGATGTCAGAACTGTTGAAAGCACAAAATCATCAACTTCATGCCGTTCTTGCTGCATTAGGCACATGTACTTCAGAGCCTCTTCACAGAGGCCATTCTGAGCAAATCCTGTAATAATCACTTTCCATGTTACCAAGTTGTGTCCTGGCATGGCATCGAAGACTCTTCAGGCTTCATCAACTTTCCCACACCTCATGTACATATCGATAAGTGAGCTTCCCACAAACACATTGGAGAAATCTTGAGTCTTGTTAACAAAACCATGGATCTTCCTTCCATGCAGTGCCTCCAATTTTGAACAAGCTTTCAGAGCCGAGGAGTAAGTGTAGGTAATTGGTTTTACACTATCCCATAGCATATCATCTAATGATTTAAGTGCTTCCACATTATGACCAAGATTATTGTAGCCGGAAATCAGAGCTGTCCATGAGATAGCATCACAGTCAGGCATTGCTCCAAGAATTCTTGCAGCATATGTGTACTCTCCACATTTACAGTAGAACCAAACAAGTGTACTCCCAATTTGAAGATTGTCTTCCATAGAATTCTTTATTATCTGAGCATGCAGTTCCTTGCCAAGATAAAGCGATTGTAAGGAGCCACAGGCACTCAGCAAACCAACAATGGTGAGGTTGCTATGCTAACAAACACTCAGCGCATCTTCATCTTTCTGAACAAGATAGTCTTTTCACCATGGCCACTTTGTGCATAGCCAGAGATCATAGAAGTCCATGATAGTGTTTCTTGGTGGCATCATATCAAACACTGTCTGAGCATCAAAAACTTCACCGCATCTGGCATACATGGTGACAAGGGCATTGTCGACATAGAATTCATTTTTGTACATTTTCTTCACAACAGCACAATGCAGCTGCTTCCCAAATCTCACAGCCTTCTCTTCTGCGCAAGCCTTGAGGACACTGCACACAGTGAACTCATTTGGTCGTAATCCTTCTGACACCATTTCTGAAAACATCCTAAGAGCTTGGTCCCCATGCCCATGCTGCACATAAGCTGTGATCATTGTTGTCCAAGAGATGACATTGCGAGAGGCCATCTTATCAAATATAGCAGAAGCACTAGCAACATCGCCACACTGAGCATAAAAGAGCACAACAGCACAGTCCACAATCACATTTATCCACCAACCTTTGACAATACAACAGTGGACCTGCTGCCCTAGCTTAGCATCGCAACACTCACCGCAGGATTTCAACAAGCAAACGTAAGTCAAGCTGTTACCTTGCACTCCACTTCCCAACATATCAAAGAATAGCCTCACAACCTCGCTATAGTGGCCTAATTTCAGACACCCACTCATCATTGCTGTCCACGACACAACACACCTCTCTGGAATTTCGTCGAACACCTTCGCGGCGTCCAAAACCTCGTCGAACCTGGCATACGCGCTGACCAAATTGTTGGCCACGAACGTCCCCAGGCATCCGGGAGGGACGGCGCTGCTGCCG
Source organism: Oryza coarctata (assembly GCA_030770085.1). Taxonomy (NCBI): domain Eukaryota; kingdom Viridiplantae; phylum Streptophyta; class Magnoliopsida; order Poales; family Poaceae; genus Oryza; species Oryza coarctata. The sequence goes on from CM061483.1 coordinate 3,422,191, forward strand.
AGCCCGACGAATCCCCACCCAACTCTTGCTCCACAGATTCATAGCCACCTTCTGGGTGGTTCCGCACTCGCAGGGACTTGCCTTTGGCCGGTGGGAAATATTGCGGACGGAGGTGTTGGTGCTCCGCCTTCCTGCTCCCGAGCTCGCCGGAGTCGCAAATGCTCGGAGACGAGCTGTTCGCTCGGAATGGTGGGAGCGAACAAGTAGTTCAGATTGGAGGGGGAGAAGTAGGGCAGCAGAATAGCATCTGGATCCTCCCCCGCTCCGCCGCGCAGGGGTGGAATCGGAGAAGAGTAGCAAAGACACCACACCACTACGCACGGAGCGGTAGCAGCGAGTCCCCCGCCCAGGGACGGGGAGACGAGCGAGCGAGCAAGCGCGCGCGCGCAGGAGGTAGAAGCAGCTGCAGCGGCTCGCTGGACGGCGAGCGCAGAGATGGGTGGAGGCGTCGGCCGGCGGGCGGCGGCGCCGCCACCGTGGCGAGAGGTGGGGAGTGGAGGTGGAGCTCAACTGGGTGAGTGAGCCGCGATTTTTGTGAGCTGATGTTTTATTGCGGGCGGGTGGACGAAGATGGGAATGTAACTGCGGACTTCACGAGCAGGTGGGCAAATTCGGCCCAAATATCAAATTTTGTCTCTATTTTTGAATTTTGAGCATGAATCCAGCGAGAGGCCAGGCATGAAGTAGAAAAGGTGAAATTTGATCGATTTCCCCCAAAATACAACGTTTGGGGACTACACCGAGCTTTGAAAGGCAGTTCAAAAGCAAAAAAGAGAAAAAATCAAGCATGAAACTGTCCTAGACCGGACGCAACATCGCAAGTCCATAAATCGCTTGAACATTCTGTAGCCAAGCTTCCGTCATCCATTAAAAAAAAAGATGAGCTTCAGTCATGGCACAAGATATTGCGAAAGTCAGGCCGTTAACAAAATATGGAGCAAAAGTCGATAGCTAATAAAAAAAACCACGTCCAGCCACATCTAATTATCTACACAAAGTCATACTACCAAACCTCACCAACAGGTATGGAACCGATTCTAAGATTCCCACAGATTTCAGACGGCAATACCTGGTGACTGCAAACTTGCTCTACATCCATAACAAATTAAGGATCCGAGGTGTCGATAAATTATCCTCAGATGGTAATTTTGATAGCATACAATAATCTATGAAGAAAATAGTTACCTTAGAAGGCTGAAGAGTGAGCTTCTCCAGAAATGGTGAGTGTCGAAGAATCCAAATTTGCAAACAGTGTCAGCAGACTCAAACCATTGGCTGAGTAATAAAGTCTTCAACTTAGTAAATGTAGGGCACCATCTCAAATCCCTTCTGAGAATAAACCGGACAGTTTTAAATAGCAACACATCAACTAAAGGTTTACTTTTAAAAGTAAAGTTGTAACATAATGGAACGGTTAGAAGTTTTTGGCACTTAGTAGCAGATATGAATTATAGATACTCACTTAAACAATGCACCAAATAATTACATAGCCCATGCCATACTGTACAAATTTCTTTAAATTACAGAAAAATCCATATACTGCAGATATTGCACGAAATCATGAGAGAATTAACAACAATCAGTAACCTTTCTCAACATAATATTTTAGAATATACAGTATGATAGTATACATTGAATGATATACAGAAATTTCATATTTTATAGTATATATGGACTGTCCAAAGTGAAACTTGGTATTTAAAGCACAACTAATTTGAACATATGCAACTTCTTAAATGTAAGCATTCAAATATTTGTTTACTGATGGAACGCAGTTGTGGTAGTAAGCGTACCACTTCGGGATCAGCTATCAACTCCAAATTCGTAGCATCAGCCAAACCTTTTAGAAGCACACGGCCTGCAGTGCCATCATCAAAGCCATAATAATGCGTAAAACCAATAGGACAATACCCATGGTTACTTCTGTGACAACAGTCCTTACAGTAGTAGCCACACAGTATAACTTTTGCTGTTACCAACACTGGCATATCTTCAAGGAAAGGAGTTCTACCCTCGAAAGCTATTAGTTGCAAAAAAAAAGGAGACTTGGTACAGAGATACCTGTCCTCACGTTTGACTTAAATTTGCATTTGCAGATGCTCAGACGCTTGAGGAGTGGGGAAGAGATTTTGTCAGCAGATATGGTGCATTTGGTCATCTTCAGCTTTTCCAGTGCCGGACAGCTCGAGAAATCATCAGACTACCAAGCTCCAACGTAGTCAAGATTCCAGAGACTACAGGCAGATCAATCAGCCTAAGTCCACCGATGTCAAGAGTGAGCACCCGACCTAGGCACAACATGACATACCGAATCCAGAGGTTCACGAAGGGCATGTCGTACTTGGAGTATGCACTGAAGTCGAATGCGCAAGCTTCCAGGGAAGATCGGTCGCGGAGGAGCAGGAGATGGACCATAAAAGTGTGGGACTCCTGCGCATCGCCGCCGCCGGTGACGCGCAGGACGGGCATGGACTTCCAGAGGTGGCGCCAGCGCCGGGCGAGCACGCACGTACGCACGACCTCCTTCGTCTGCAGGAAGGCGCTGATATGGTCGCCGCCGCCCTCCACTTTCGCCTTCTTGCTCTGAGGAGGCATTCCGTCGAACTTGCTGCGAGCGTCAGACGGTCAGAGCAAGGATGACGAAAGAAACCTGCGGAGGATGACACCTCAACAATGACAACAATATCGCGGAACGCACGCACGCGCTCGCAGTGAAAGAGGACGGAAGATTCATGGGCGGGGCGCATCACGCCATTACCTCAACTGGGGCGAGGAGTTCACACACCACGCGCGCTGAGAGGAGGGAGAAGACGAAGACGAACTCGATCCTCGCCTGTGTTCCCGAGCCAAGGTCAAATGTCCGTGGCGCGTTGAAGGAACATCGGTTGATCGCCGTCGACGAGCCGCTGGTGGCGGCGCGCGCGGTGGAGGAACCTAACTCATCGCCACTCTTGGTTTAAATGCCCCTGATGATCACTGGGAGTTGGAGGACAGGACAGGAGGAAATGAAAAAAAAATGGAGAAATGCGGGGTCTCTGGAAGTCCTGGCTCTTTCACTTTATTGATATATTTAATCTTTTTAAATTTTAGTATAACCAAAATTTGACAAAACAACAAATTAAATATTTCATTACCAACCCAACCAAACTAAATTTTGGCCATTTTAAACAAACCAAACACGACCCAACCTTATCTTATCTCACCACCATTTGTAACTGCCAAATGAAGTAAACAAGCTCTGCTCTGGAACAGTATGTAAAAGCATGAATTTTAGTAGGATTAATTATTTTTTCAGCGATTCAATAGTAGGAGTTTTGCACGAATTTGTATATTTTGAGTTAGAAATTTGGTACCTTACGAATTATGGACAAATCTTGAGTGAAGGAGTAGGTAAAGAATAGAATTTTGGTATATCATTCTTTACCTAAATTCTAATGACTAATTTGGCTCTTAATGTATGTTCTTCCGCTGGGGCTGAAATTGTATGTAGTAAATGAATAAAAAAGCGTAATTGAAACCTGCAAGAGACAAAGGTCTAATTTTAAGCGGTTGGATATAGCAATATTCCGTCACTGCTGCCTGCTCGTAAAAATAGTTACTATCAGATGTAAGAAAAGACTAATATAATGATCTGACATTTAATTTCTTTACTATGTTTCGTGTACGCAATACCTAATTTAACACAAGGGTGTTCATCACCTGCAAATTTTTGGGGAAATCCAACGCTTACTACCAATTCTGTTCTCCGGCATGGAAAGAACACAAACAATGATCATACATCAACAAATGTACAAATGCAAGAGATCATAACTACCAATCTATCCAACTCATCAGGTTCAGAAGATGGGTAGGCTGTAGCAGTGCGTGCACTTGATACAAAAAGCCATATTGGAAAAATATAAATGAGCCAAAAGTGCAAAATATTTTCTGTAATTTATAGTTCGTTCCTACATCCTACAAATGGAACTGACATGTTTATGTCCATGATTGCAATAGAACAAACAGCCGGGAACATAATCATGGCACATTTCTGGTTGAGGAAACTCCTAGGACCTAGGCCCCGTTGATTTTTTTTATTTTTTAAACTTTTTTATTTTTTAGTTTTAAAAATAGGTTTATTTTCAAATCTCAACCCTTTATTAGTCTATCCGTGGTGAAAGAATAACAGGTCAGTAAGTAATATAATATTGTCATGTCGATTTCTATAATATTATCTTATCATGTTAAATTAAATAGCGTGGTCAAAATGTTTAAATTTTAGAAATAAATTTTAAGAAGGCCTATTTTAAAAAATTAAAAAAATAAAAAAAGTTTTTTAAAAAATTGGCCTAGATTTTGGATTTTCACGGATACACATAAAAAAATTTCGTAAAAATTTTACTAATTAATTTAATCATTTATACTCTTAAATAATTATAAATAATATAATTGGCCTAGATTTTGGATTTTCATGGATACGCTTTCTAAGTTTCATATAAAAAAATTTCGTAAAAAATTTACTTTATAGTAATTAATTTAATCATTTATACTCTTAAATAATTATAAAAATTATAATTCTTCAATCCTTCTGTCTCAAACACCACCCTAGTGGCTACTAGATAGCAGCACGGTTGGTGTGCTAGCCACCCTACATTCGATTCCACCCTCCAAAATTTTTTGGGGGCTGCCTCTTCCCACAAACCTCGTTTGAGACTGCAAGCTAACGCAGGTGGCACAGGGGCTGCTGTCGAGCGCCTCGCTGCCCGCGTTGGACTCTCAGAGCGTGCTTAATTTCCTCTTAATTTAATTGATACCAGGTTTATCCTTGGTGTATAAATATTGATATATTATATCTTGCTAAAACTTTTAATATTTTTTATAACCATTTATATGACCTCGAGAGAGTTTAAAAGACTTTCCATGCACCGTGTCGGAGGTAGCAGCAGCCGCGGCGGCTTGCTTCTGGACGAGCGTGGAGATCAGTGGAGGCATCGCGACGGCGGCGGTGCCATGGCGAGAGCTGCGGTTTTTGTGAGCTGATATTGGATTGCGGGCGGATGGACGAAGATGGGAAAGTAGGACTACACGAGCTGGATGGCTGCCCAGCACCGCATAACAATACGCCCGAGAAAATTCGGCCCAAATATTAAGTTTTGGCCTTTTTTTAAAATTTCGAGATTTGATCAAATTTCGCCAAAATACAAAGTTTGGCGCTAGCCCGAGCTTTGAAAAGGCCGTTCAGAAGAAAAAAAACAGTAAAAGCAAGCCAAAAACTGTCCCAGACCGGATGCAAGCACGACATCGCCAAGTTTATAAATCGCCAGAACATTCAGTAGCTAACTCAGCTTCAGTCATGGCACAAGATATTGCCAAGATATTGCCGAGTCAGGCTGTTAACAAAATGTGGAGCAAAACTAGGTAGCTAATACTGAAAAACAAGGTCCAGTTGCATCTAATTATCTACGCAAAGTCAAAAAATCATATTACCAAGTCTCACCAACAGGTTTGGAACAGATTTTAAGATTCCCACTGTTGTTTCAGAATTCAGACAGCTACACCTGGTGACTGCACACTTGATCTACATCCAAAGCAAATTAAAGAGAATGGAGATACATCGACAGCCTGGATCTTCATCAACTCTGCCTTGGGATGAATCCTGTCCAAACGAAATTAATGCCTGTTGAAAAAGAAGATGAAAAGGCGCAATGCATTCAGAGAGGTCCTTTCCTCTAAAGAAACAGAGGTGCCAATACGATAGAAGAGGCAATATAGCTCAGTTTACAATAAAAATGCAAGAAACCGGTAAGTCTAACATGTATGCTAGATAATAATTGAAGTGTGGTGGCAGAACAGACAAGGGGAAGCATAAATTCACTAGAGAATCGGATCTTTTGTACGAAATAGATCAGGCTGGCAGTAAATTCAAACAAAATTAACTTATATTGCATGGTGCATGAGAACATGACGAATACTTACAATAATGTCAGTCAGCAACAACAAAATGGTGTCCACAGTTATACGACTCGCAGGTCAGGGACTCAGATGAACTGAAGTAAAATGTGATTGTCAGATTTTGATATATTGTAATTCGACACAAATGTTTATTGTGCATCTGAGCTCTGAGGGTAAGTCTGTCAGTTATATGCATGCATTATATTCTGTACCATATTCCCTTCTCCAAATATGAGATTTTGCCCCGTTTTTCCTAATTTGTTCGATATTTTCTTTACATATTTAAAAGATGTAAATGAAAGAAGAAAAAAAATTGTTTATGCATAGCTGGATAAGGTCTATGAACCATATTTGACGATATTATATTAAAAATCTGTGTTTGGTCATTCATTATATGAATGAAACCTCACATAAAGTGGGATATTGAATAATTTTTTGAAGGGAAAGGCAGGAGTGCTGCCTAATCAATTAAGCAGCAAAAGAGGTTTTATAAGGCTATTTTTACAGGATCTTGGCCCTAGGCATCATTTCCTGAAGGCGTACACTTTCAAAGAGGTTGGATGTTTAGTAATGATATAGAGGAAAATAATTTATGCATAAACATATATTGGAGATTCAAATCTAAATGAGGTTAGCAACTTAGCTTGTGTCAATGAGATCTAGATGGTACGAACTTGGTCAAAATGGAAAGGAAGAGAGGTAGAAGTCCATTCAGAATTTCAGATAAAAGCAAGCATAGATAACTTCGAAGCTCTCTACACAATATTAAATAACCAGCACCAGTCCGTCATGTTCTTCGATTTTAGAGAAAATATGGGGAAATAGAAGTCTGAGGACCAGAGCCCCAGCGCTTCGGCAGTGCCATAATGACAGTGATGTCCAAGAGAAGGCGCTGGCTAGCAGGTGGAAGGATAAGATATAGACCTCTTTCTTTGCTTGATCATCTAACAGAGGTTGTCTTATGTGCCTACTCTTCACAATGATAATAATTGGTACTGTAATGTAACTAATAGATAAGATACGCATGCAAATGAATGGCAAGGAAAAATCTAACTTGTTTATGTGCCAACAGTCTCAGCAGTAGCATTGATAGCTGTAGCTCCACATGGCACCGTAAAATAATATTAGTTACTCCTGAATTTCTAGTCAACATATAATGGGATTGAGTATGCGTTGTAGTTTAACTTTAACATATCTTATATTTCGGAAAAAAAACTTACCATTACTCCACTAGAGAAGAATAAGAATTTTTCACCTTCTCACTTCGTCCATAATATAAATATATCCAGCTTATATACATAATTGTATAGTTTAGGAGTTTCTCTCCTTATATAAAATAAAAGTGTAGAAATTAGAGGTGGCAAAGGGGCGTGACGGGGGCAGGTTGGACAGGGACACCCCGTCCTCACTCCCCACATTCTCTCCCACCTCTGCAATGTCAATCGGGTGGAAAACATCCCCCGTCCCCCACCCCTATGGGGGAGTGGATACTTCATAAAAAAACACAACATACTGAATAATAATTATTAAAATTTTAACAACCACATATAATTATCACATAATGATATAAACACATGTTCAATACAATATATAACAGGTAAAATAGCACTAGCATATATGCTAACATGCATGATGCATAGTAGATAAACTAAATCTTTTAATCGACTAACAATCTCAACAAAAAAGAAATCACACATTGACAATCACAACCATTGTCTAATTGTCAATCGAACCATTCAAGCAAACAAGCAAAGTAGTAAAGTAGTAAACACATAATTAAGTATCAAATCAAGAAATATGTTTTACTTTTATGGCCTTGTAATGAGCTATCTCTAGAATGGTAACACATACCCCCAAAGCCTCACGGATTACCTATAGTGACTTCCGATCCCTGGCCTCGCCTCTGCTCACCCACGGGTAGGAATTCCTACCCACACCTAGCCTTAAAGGAGAAATTGTCACCCTAGTAGAAATCTAGGAAGCTTGAAAGATTACAATACCAAACTTACACTCAGATGATTTGTTTGTTGGAAATTAATTTTCTCAAGCGGCATTCCATAGGGACTTCATAAGTTTGTGAACTTAATAGTCAATATCTTGACATTTAACTTCTACTGTCTTAAGCTTTTCTGATGCAAATGATTGTTCCATCGAATTGTAGATTGCTCTTGATTGAACATTGATTTCAGGTTTCTGTAGCAAGGAAAATATTTTAATAAGATAAATCATCAACCGATGGTAGCTTTGACAGCATAAAATTATCTATGAAGAAAACAGATGCCTTTGAAAGCTGAAGAGTGAGCTTCTCCAGAAATGGTGAGTGTTGAAGAATGCAAATTAGCGCACAGTGGTCAGCAGACTCAAACTATTGACTGAGCAATAAAGTCTTCAAATTAGTAAATGTAGGACACCACCTCAAATAGCTTTTGAGAATAAAATGGACAGTTTTAAATAGCAACATCAACTCAAGGGTTAATTTTTAAAGTAAAGTTGTAACATAATGAAACGGATAGAAGTTTTTGGCACTTAGCAGATATAGATGTAGAGGAAGTTTGCAGTCACCAGGCGCTGCTGCCTGAAACCTGTGGAAATCTTAAAACCGGCTTCAAACTTCTTGGTGAGGCTTGGTAAAATATTCTTGAATTGTCGGTTCATAAACCTACCCTGCTATGAATGAACGAGTTAGCAGATATCATATTAATCTGTGTTTGGTCAAATTGAACCCCAGTAAAGTTGGATATTCAATAATTTTTGAAGAGAAAGGCAGGAGCATTGCCTAATCAATTAAGCAGCAACAGAAATTTTATACAGGCCATTTTTACAGGAGGCTTGGCCCTAAGCCCCATTTCCCGAAGGTTTACACTCTCAAAGAGGTTGGATGTTGAGTAAAATTATGCATAAACACATATTGGAGATTCAAATCTAAATGAGATTAGCAACTTAGCTTGTGTCAATGAGATCTAGATGGTAGGAACTTGGTAAAAATGAAAAGGAAGAGAGAGGCAGAAGCCTATTCAGATAAAGGCAATATAAGATAACTTCGAAAGCTCTCTACACAATCCAGCACCAGTCTGCCATGTTCTTCAGATATTAGAGAAATTAGGGAAATAGAAGCGTGAGGACCAGGGGCCCTAGTGCTTGGGCAGTGTCATAATGACAGTGCTAACAAGAGAAGGCGCTGGCTGGCAGAGGTGGAAGGATAAGATATACTACATCTGTCTAGAAATATAATGGATTTTAGATTGTTTAGTAGAGTTTAAGGTTAAGATGAAATTATTTTGATACCCCTAAGAGTTTACTTTATTAAGAAAGATCACGCCTAGCAATGCAACTAACAAAAGGAATAAATGCAGTGATGGGATGGATTGGAAAAATTGTACTTCAAAATCCTTTATATTTGTAGATACATTTTAAACCCTATAATCCCTTATATTTATAGATGGATGGAGTACTATATAGGACCTCTTTCTTTGTTTGATCATCCAAGGACATGACAGAGGTTGGCTTATATACCTGCTCTTTGCAATGATAATAATCAGTACTGAAATGCAACTAATATATAAGATACATGACTAAATGGTCAAGAAAAATCTAAATTGGTTTTCCAGCAGTCTTGATGGTAGCATTGATAGTTATAGCCTCACATGGCACGGTGAAATAATACTAGTTACTTGTAGAATTTCTGAATTTCAAGTCAAAATATAATGGGATTGAATATGCGTTGTAGTTTAACTTTAACACATCTAATACCTTGGTAAAAAATGCCTGCCATTACTTAATTATTAGAGAATAAAATGTATAAGTTCTCAAATCAACTATAAGGATTTTCCAACTTTTCATTTTGCACCAAATATGAAAGTGCCAGCTTCTATACATACATTTTCTACAGTTTAGGAGTTTCTTTGCTTAAATTTTCAAAGATATAAAAGAGAAGTGTAGAAATACAAGTCTGAAGATCAGCAATAGAAAACTTTACACTCAAACGATTGATTTGTCTGTTGGATAGTAATTTTTTCAAGGGGTATGCCATAACTGTTCAAGGACTTCATAATTTTGTGAACTCTCTGGTCGATATCTTGACATTTAACTTCAACTGTCTTAAGGTTTTCTGATGCAAATGACTGTTCCATCGAATTGTAGATTGTTCTTGATTACACATTGATTTTAGGTTTCTGTAGCAAGGAGAATATTATGATAACATAAATCATCCATAGATGGTAGCTTTGATAGCATACAATTATCTATGAAGAAAACAGATAAATTAGAAAGCTGAAGAGTAAGCTTCTCCAGAAATGGGGATTGTTGGAGAACGCAAATTAGTGCACAGTGGTCAGCAGACTCAAACCATTGACTAAGTAATAAAGTTTTCAGTTTAGTAAATGTAGGGCACCATCTCGAATCCCGTTTGAGAATAAACTGGACAGTTTGAAATAGCAACATCAACTCAAAGTTTAATTTCTAAAGTAAGATTGTAACATTATGAAACAGATAGAAGTTTTTGGCATTTAGCAGATATGAATTATAGGTACTAATTCAAACAATGCAACCAAAAAATTACATAGCCCAAGCCATATCATACAAATTTCTTTAATTTACAGAAATATCCATGTACTACAGTCTACAGATATTGAATGAAGTCATGAGAGAATTAACAACAATCAGTAACCTTTCTCAACTTAATGTTTTGAATATACAGTATGCCATAATACATTTTATGATATACAGAAACTTCCTATATTGTATAACTATCCTAAGTGAAACTGGGGGGGGGGGGGGGGGAGGGGGGTGAGGCTCCCCATCTGAATTTAATTTGATCAAAGGAAAACATCAGTTTTTGTACAATTTATCAAAAGTAAGCGGTCAAATATTTTCTTATGGAAAGACAATAGTAGTGAGTGTAGCACTTCAGGATCAGCTACCAACTCCAAATCCATAGCATCAGCCAAACCTTTTAGAAGCACACAGCCTGCACTGCCATCATCAATGCCATAACAATGCGTACAACCAATAGGACAATACCCAGGGTCATTGCTGCGTCGACGATCCTTACACAATAGGAGTCAGACGGTATAACTTTTGCTGTTACCAACACTGGCATATCTTCAAGGAAAGGAATTCTACCCTTGGCAGCTGTTAGTTGCAAGAAAAGGAGGCAGGTACAGAAATAGTTGCCCTCATGTAAGACTTAAACTTGCATTCACAAATGCTCAGCCGCTTCAGGGATATGGAAGAGATTTTGTCAGCAGATATGGTGCATTTGGTCATCTTCAGCTCTTCCAGTGCCGGACAGCTCGAGAAATCAAGAAAATTACCATAGACACCCACAGTAGCAAGCTCCAACGTAGTCAAGATTCCAGAGACTACAGGCAGATTAATCAGCCGAAGCCCACCAACGTCAAGAGTGAGCAACCGAACTTGGCACAACAAGACATACCGAATCCAGAGGTTGACGAAGGACCTGTCGTCGCTGCAGAACGCACTGAGTTCGAACATGCAAGCCTCCAGGGGCGATCGGTCGAGGAGGAACAGGAGATGGTCCATGAACTTGTGGAAAGCCTGGGCGCTGTCCCAGCCAATGACGCGCAGGACGGGCACGGACTTCCAGAGGTGGCGCCAACACCGGGCGAGCACGCCCGTACGCTCGACCTCCTTCGTCTGCAAGAACGACAGCACGTGCTGCAGGAGGGCGTCCGGGAGGGAGCTGATATGGTCACACCGCCACCCTCCACCAACGCCTTTTTTCTCTCAGGAGACATTCCGTCGAACATGCTGCGAGCGTCAGAGGAAGAAAGTAACCTGCGTGGACAGATGAAACCTCAACAATGTCACCCGCACACACCTGCGCACGTACAGGCAAGGCAATCACGCGCGCACTCGCAGTGAAAGAGGACGAAAGATTCATGGTCACCTCACGTCCTCACCTTGGGCGAGGAATTCACTGACCACGCGGCTGCGACCAGAGATGGGAGCAAGAAGACGACTCGATCCTCGCCTGTATCCCCGATCAACCTGTATCCCTGATCACGCGGGCTAAGAGGGGAGGAAGGAGACGATCCGTATCCGCGATCAAGGTCTAAGATCCAGAGCGCGTTGGACTGGAGGCACGGCGGTTGACTGCCGTCGACGAGCCCCGGGCGGCGGCGCCATGGAGAAATACGGGGCTTGAATTTGGCAAGTCCTTTTTTCTCTTTTGCAGCTGTTTTAATAGCAGGAGTTTTGCACGAATTGGTAAATTTTGCAGTAGGGAGCTGTTCAGTTCGTCACCAACCCTACTAACTAAAATTTGGCATTATTATATTTCTATTTGTTACAAACGAAACATACTGTTACCATTCTTAAGGATTGGATTTGACAACAGTAATTAGACTACAGTACGCCTTAATTGGTGCAAATTTAATACTTCCTCCGGTTTTTAATTTTAACATTGTTGACTTTTAAATAAGCATTCATCTTAAGAAAAATTACGTACTTATCACTTATTTTATTATGATTTATTTTATTATTAAAGAAATTTTAAATATAATTTATATTTTTTTATATTTATATTAAAAAATTGAATAAAACGAAAGATAACCGTGTCAAATATAAAAAACCGGAGAAAAACCGGAGGAAGTACAGTATTACTTCTGATTTTGGTAGTGATTTGAATGTTCTCCCATCATTAATAATAATGCACGTCACTTACGGTCTCACACATAGAGCTTCTCAGAAGCTCTGATGGCGAACAAACAATATGTCTGCAACTGCATCCAGATGACAGAGATCTGAAGATTACACGCTTCCCTCACGTGGCATTTAACTAACATAATATGGTGTCAACTCATCTGGTGCCCAAATCCAGGTGCAAATCTTCCTTCAACCTTTTTGCCCTTTCTTGAAAACTAGCTCGTACCCACGCATTGCCACGGAAGAATCCAGAGCTGTATTGCTGTACATCATATGATTCTACAATTTACTTATCCATAATATTTGTAAATAAGCAACACAGAAGAATTGGACTTGTTACTAGTCATACATTTTGCCTGATAGTATTGGAGGGTTCTTCAAGCAAAAAAAAAGTCTAAACCCTGTGAGCTTCATCATGTCAACCTGTGGTACCGCAATTGGGTTGGTATCAATAAAATATTCCAGCAAAGATTTACCCAGAAACAGAAGCATCTTGGCATTGACACCTGATGTTTGGGTGCTGCACATTAGAAGAAAGAACAAAGTAAGCATGATAAATAGGTAAATTCATCAGTAATAGTCACATAGGAAATATCAGCTGATTCAATTTGTATCCGAATGCTTGATCATAGAAACATTTTGACTGGAGATCTGAAGCAAAACGATTGGCATTTGTTTTTCAGTGTTGATATAAAATTCTATTAACCCAAACTTCATAACTCGTTTCCATGTGTTTGCCAAGACTTAGCTGAAACGCCTTACTGCAATCCAGATCAAATAGTATTTTCATGTCCGGTGGGTGCATACCATACAGTTTGTGTAGGCTAACATATAGTGTCCAAATGATTATATGCAGTGAAACTATAGAGTGAAACAACAATGACAATTGAAAAAAAAATCAACATAATCATCAAATCATTTTCCTAATAAGAACAAAGAAAAATACCTCTAAAGAAGTTAACTAACTAACTCCTAATAAGGTTACAATTTACAAAAATAGAACATCTTGCTGTGGAGTCCATGGTTCTTCCACAAACTCGGTTTTATCTGAGTAATCTTTCAATTTGGAACCGATTCTTCCTTCGCTACAACCCGATTGGCTTCTTCACTGTAGTAATCGGACCTCTTTTTACTCAAGCCGATCTTTTTCCTACCTTTCCTCGGGCTTCTCGGACCTGACGCCAATCGGATAATTCCCTGTCTTCAAACCGATCCAATCTTCCGCTAGTTTGATCGGCTTCTCTACAGTTCCGATCGGCTTTGTCTCACGAGCTGACTAGTATCTCCATCAGCTGATCCTGTTTACCGACTAAATCAAAAATCTCCATCGGACACCTCTCCGCCGATCAGCTTTAGCACCATCGGATCGTCCAGATTTTGGCGTTAACACACGTATATTATTATTTTAGACCCGATATATTCTTATATATCCACAAATTCAACGCAACATACGTATTTTCTTAGCACTTAATTGTTGAATTTTTTTATAGACCAACATTACACACATTATTTTATAAAACTCGCATTTTTAATTTTTGGGGTATTTTCTTATCATAGAAATTGTTTGATGTTTTTCATCATTTCAGCTAATTTTATGACTAATATCTTTATTAATATCTCTATCTCTTGGTATCATCGATCCCAAATAGCGAAAAATATTATTCTTGTACATTACTTTTTTTAAACTAACATTTTCTACATATGCTTCTATCTCATATGTAGTAGTGTGAAAATCACATTTCATATATTCAATTTTACTTCTGCTAAACTTAAAACATTTTAACTTTATATTCGACTAACAGTCCATCATTATCGAAAAACATACACCAAAAAATATCCATGATCATGTAAAGAAAGATAAGAAATTAAAACCAATACTTAATACCTTATAGGATGTCATATGAGTCCCTATCGCTTATTTGACAGCAAATTTTATTGAAAGTTTGAGTATTGACAACATTAAAAATTATCATATATTTAATTTTTTGTAATAACAGGGCACATAGCACTTCTATGTGAAGTTCATATTTGTAAGCTCATAATAATTAGAAAATTGACTTCCCATTAATTCATTTCAAGCTCCGATAGACCACATATGACAACGCAGAAAATGAAATGCATGCAAATTTGTGACATAAAAATTTAACTGAAGCTATTATAAAATGTGAAATCAAGAGTTATTCAGTACTTGGGCGGGAGTTCTTGTTGTTTCTTGTAAAATTGATATGCTTCAGGAACATCTCCTTTTCACATTCCTTTGCAAAGCACCCATAAGAATCATAGACAAATCCGGCTCGGCACTATACGGCTGCAGCAGATGAAGCTCCAGATCCTCTTGGCAAAGCTGCTGCAGAAAGAAGCTCATACTAAATTGTGCTTAGCTGTATATCACACAAAAATAAATTCCCAAAATCGACAACAGGTCAATTGTTGTGATGGAATAGCAGTGACTGTATTTTCATTGAACATAGTAAACAACTGCAGAGAGCTTACTTTATTTTTCCCTTTGAGCACACTCCATCATAGACATTCTATGTTTTTTACGTGCCTGAGAAGCTGTTGCATTGTCTAGGCATGGAAATTGTTGTAAAATGGATAGAAATATGACCACCTGTGTCGCAAAAGTTCATGAAAGAACCATGCATAGCATGTGTCATCTTGTCCTTATTATGAGCCAACAAAATAGCATTTTGAAGGAAAAATACAGAGTACAGATGATATTGCCCAAGAAGGGCATGAGGTATGTTAGCCAAGCAAAAAGAAAGGCATGAAAAGTGAACAAATTAAATCTCACACTTCAACATACCAATGGGATTGGTAGATAGACAACGCCGCATTGATCGGCCTGAAGATAAATGGAAGTTTGTTGAGAACTCATCATCATTAATTTGCAGAGCTCCACCTAGTAACACGTCTGTATAACATAGAATGTAACAGGAACCGCTCTTTACTTTTTTTTAACTGCCTGAAACTTTGCTTACAGAATTCTCTGTGAAGATCCATCCCAATTATGATGATTTAACCCTTCAATATGGCCTTTCCCACTCAATTCATCTAAATCATCTGATGTTTTAATGGAACTAAATTATCTAAATCAAACTGAAATCAATAAATAGATAAAAAAGAAAAAAAACTAAGTTAACTGGTAATCAACTTTCGCTCACCTGACAGATCAACATCACAGTCCATAATCGTGATCCATGGAGAATCATCGGCTTACCAAAAAAAAAAGATATCAGGAAAAAAAATCTATGAATGCAAGCCAACTTAATGACTGATGCTGCAGTAATTGCTGGAAACATGGAATTCTACCAGGCTCACAGTTGTCTTTGAGTTTTTTTTTAACACTACATAAGTCAACCAAGTATATAGAGTATATACATCCTGCTTACCAATTAAAACAAAAGTGATCTTGAACTGATGAATTTCTGAATAAGTACGTAGGTGCTATCTAGTTGTCAAACTAAGTCGACTCGTTTTCCTGTGATGCAGGCGTGCGCAGTAACCATGGTGTATGCAGTACTTCCCCAGTTAAGCAGGTGCATGCCAAAACAGAGAGATTAGACACTGACGGAGACGAAAAAAGGGGAACCGAGGACGGCGCTACAGGCAGGCGGCCGTGGCGGCGGCGATTTCTGAGGGGATCGACTGGGGCGGCGTGGGGATTGGGATTTAGGAGGAGTCGAGGGGACACCGGGTTTCATGTGGAAGAGGCAGGGACAAAACGGGAAAGGCGGCTGGCTCTACTAACGGACAGCCAGATCGCATCCCGTGCGATCGATCGAACGGACACTGGGAACAGTGTAACAGTAGCGTGGGCAAATTGTAGCAAAATTATAGTTTTTTCATAGATAGATGGATATTTAAATGTAAATTTGTTCGGTTGGTCTGCCTCTGGTGACTACAAAGTTACAACTAGGTGAGCTCATAAACTGATAGCATCTCCCTGAATTTCCAAGGTTGATCACTGCATGCACTACCACCCCCTTTTCCCCTCATCTTGTCTTGTAAAACAATCCAAAGTTCCAAACCACATGGTTTAGTATTTATCTCTGTTTTCTCGGATTTGATTTAGCAACATCTAAATAGTGCATGCATAGAGCAAATACTGTCAAGGATTATGATGTTTGCTGTTGCTCTGCTGTAATATTAGTCGATTTATCAGCTGCATGAAGGAAACCAAGGAGAATGCTTAATATATGATGTCTCACAGGTTGATCGGTACAGAGGACTGCATGGCCAAACGAGCAGAATTTAGAACTATAAAAGAAAAAAGTGACCGCTTTCAGGTAGTTGACCTAATAACAACCCATTACAAATCCAAAAGTCTGCCCTTCGAGCTACAGACATCATGTAATCATCCTTGAGGTGTCGACCTTCTGAATAATCAAAACGGTGGCACATCAAGCCTCTTCATCTTCATCCTCTTGCTCTTGCTCTTCGTCTACATAAGAGTCGTCATCTTCATCTTCCTCGTCCTCTTCCTCTTGGTCATTGCCATCATTGTTATCTTCAGAAATCTCGACTTCCTCAAAACTGAAAACTGCACAAACATGAAAAGCGCTGTAAGCTTCAAGACATCTCCCCTGAAAATTCACTTATAGATATTTCAGTTACTTCAAATCCATTGAGAAACTTAGTCCATAGGATCAGTCCTTCAAAATACGAATTGATATAACTACTTCATTAATCATCCAGCAATAAAATTTGATTATATCAACTACTTCATTCAAAGAAAAGAAACATAATAAAATGCCCTCACTTGGAGAATGCAAGGGTTGGTAGCATTGCACTAAGAAGAGTTTAAAAATTACATCCCCTGCCCTACTAAAAATTACATACAAGAATGAAACTTAAACCTCGCAGATGATTGAGTGACCCCTACGACAGAAAGGGCTATACTGCTGGCTTGGCCATCTGAACTCTGGCCGTGACCCAGAGACTTGCCTCTTCAGTAATGGACTATACGGATGGCTGTAGTAATTGGTAAACAAGATGCCTAGGCCTGGTGCTGTGAATAGAGTCCCCACCTAACAAATATAATCTATTTACACTGAAAAACATCGAGACAAATTGGCCAAACAAAACAACTAAGCAACCTTATCATTGGCTACAAGCTGTTCTGATCTAGCCAGGATGGCTAGTGCACCTTGGTGGATACACTCGGCACCTCCGGTAAGCTGACCATTACAGAAGAACAATATTTTCTCACAACACTAGAGTTTGAGAATAAGATAAGCAGCTTGTGAGGTACTTGTTCACATGGCAAATGACATCCGAGTTATAACAGCAAGTAACAAACTGAAATTTAAGACGGCAACATTGACTATCTCAGATTTATACAACTGATGCAAAAGAAAATCAAATCAAATGATTGGAAGATATCATTACGACCATATTACATACATGTCATACTGGTTATGTGATGCAAGAAAGTTTTAAGAAATCTTTGTATAGTTTGTTGGACACTACCAGCCAAAAAAAGTAGGTTAGATAATGTCTTGCAATCAGATCAAATGCAGTGCATGCTTTCATTTCTCAATTAATCTCTGTTCATAGAATCCATTCCAGTGAACTTAACTTTGATACCGCTTCTATGATTCACACATATGAAGGTAAAAGAAGATTTTCAGAAATATATAAAGAATGAAGAATGTTGTTTACGTATGTTAAATGTAGACAGATGCTTCAAGACTTTAAGTACTCTCTTATCAACTGCTTCACATCTGATTTCAACTGTCTCAAGGTGTTCTGATATTGCTGCTGATCTATCCATTGGATGGCAGTTTCCTTTGATTTTCATTGCATGTTTAGGACCCTGTCAGAAATAGAAACATTTTTCTAATATCAATAGAAAACGTTTAATAACTTCAACAAGGAATTAGTTGTCTAATTAGAGAAGGTATACCTCGGAATAGAGCTGCAGAATGAGTTTCTCTAGAACTGGTGCGTGTTCAAGAATGCAAGCTAGTGCACTAAAATCATCAGGCACACACCAGTATTCATTGAGCAATAAAGTCTTTAACTTGCTAAACATAGGGCACCATTTCAAATCCCTATTGAAAATAAACTGGACAAAAGAATGAAAAAAAAGAGATAAATAAGTCTCACAATTACTGAGATAATTCAAAAGACAATAATGGACAAGAAAAGATGTGAAAGGCCTAGCCAGGCATGTATGTCCAGAAGTTGATATAGAAACAGTAATAGAAATAATGGGAAAAAATAATTGAGTTAACGTGCAAGCATACCGATCTGACTTCATCTATCAATGACAAAGTCTTAGCTTCTGATAAACCATCCAGAAGCACACAGCTGTTGCCATCCTCGATACCATAACATGACTCACAATGCTCACTACCACAATCACCAGAGCTAATGCTACTATACCCACAACAATCCAAAGTCCTGTGAGCTACTCTGACAAATGCCTCAACTAATAATGGCATCATCTTGAGCACTGGAGTTCGGCGATAAAAATCATCAAGCCGCAATGAAACGATACTTGGGACACAAATGCAAATTCGTGATGTTTGATTGAACTTGCAGTCAGTGATGCTCAGAAATTTTAGGGACGTTGATGAGATCTTGTCACACAACAACTCACAGCGGTCAAAATCTAGATGCTGTAAAGCTAGGCATCTGGAGAAATCAAGGAAACTGCCCACCAACCGTACACCGGAAAGCTCTAGCCTTGTCAAGTGCGGTGAGACAAGAGGCAAGATGTCTAGATAAATCTGGTGATAACAGGCTCCATTCTGTATGTAGACCTGGAGGAACCGAACCTTACGCAGCAGAGCATGCCTAATCCAGAGGTTCAGGCGGGATGTGTCGTCGCTGTCTTCTTTGAATATAATGAACCTGAACACACATGTGTCAAGAGGCGCGCTGTAGCGGAGCAGCAGAAGATGGTCCACGAAACCCTGGAGACCCTTCACCGTCCACAGATCCTGATTATCAGAGTCGTCGATGCGCAAAGCTGCGACGGACTTCCAGAGGTTGACCCACCGCTTGGCGAGCACGCACGTCCGCACGGCATCCTGAGACGGCAGGAAGGAGAGAACGTGGCGGAGCACGGTGTCCGGGAGCGCGCCAATCCTTTCGACGTCGGTCTCCAAGGGCTCTTCGTTCCCCTCCCCCGTAGCCATTTCGTCGAACAAGCTGCGTGCGTCAGGCGCTCTGCGAAACAGAACCGCTCAGACGACGGAAGATCCATCGGTGGATAAAACGAGAGAGAGAGAGAGAGAGAGAGAGAGAGAGAGAGAGAGAGATAGAGATAGAGAGAGACGGAGACCGTCTAGGCAGGGAAGAGATGCAAGAGAGGACCTCACCTCGCCTCGCCGGCGGCAGCTTCTTCGCACGGTGCGCAGCAGCAGTGAGTGAGCCGCAGCCAAGGATGCCGCTACCGCCAACGGCGCAACACTCTGCTAGCCCGAGGCGATCAGACCGAACGGAGGAGAGGACCCGCGGCGACGAGGTGAGGGACCAGGCGTGGGATCACCATGGAAGAATCCGGAGGAGCTCGGCGGCGGCGCGACGACCCGGAGAAGGACGCAGGCAGTCCTTAAAGAGAGAGACGTGTGACGTGTCCACTTCTCACGGAAGCGACAGGCTTCACTGAGCCCTTGTTTGGATGGCCTGGAAAAAGCCCATACGAGTTAATGGGCCTGCAAAAAGGCCATCTAAATTGCGAGAAGCCGACAAGTGGGGCCAGGGGGTCCTCCTGTTCTGAGAACAGCAAACGTCATAGACAAATGGCAGCAAAATGTTGGTTATTTTTTAGTCAAAAAAATGTTGGTTATATTTTGTTGTTTCAAAAATGTTGGTTATTTTTGGATTGTTTCAAAAAAAAATGTCACATTTCTATTACGGTTTTCATGGTGTTATCGGCAAGGAAAATACGTACTATTGTCTTTAAATTTTATCAACTGATATAGAGCTTGGTTGGAACCCATGAATTCCACATGATTTTCACATGACTTATTTCAATTTTCACAAAAATATCCTTTACAATTCGTCCATTTCGGCAGAGGCCTCACGATTTTAGGACTTAACGAGCAAAGCAGTCTAGCAAACCAACACAAAAAAAAGGAAAGTCGTATTTTCGTACACTACTAAAACTCCAGCAATTAATGGAGTTTGTAGCCTCATAAGCCATCCTCTTAACACGGCACTAACATCACAGCCATAGCTGAAATGAACTATTGCCCTTGGCTTCAAGAGAAGCAATTCTATTCCGGCTTCAAGGATAAGAACACGTCACTGCTTGAAAAATCAATCCATCAAATACAAAACATCCATGAGATATGCCACGAACTAAATAGGCTATTGAAATGTTAATAGCAACTCAGCAATTGATTGGAGTGACAATTCTAGCTTACATCAGTCAAGAAATCTACCCAAAAATAACATGCATGATCCAAAGAGCAAGGAAAATAGCATGATACGAGAAACCCATATCCAGGTAAACAACGCGAAAGGGCCATTACAAGTCAAAACTAAGTTCTTTTAAGTCGAGACACATAAAGGAAAGACAACGATGTTCACGGCTCAAACTTCTAATAATAACAAGCGTTGTTGCCATTCGTCATCGTCATGATCATCAAATTCTCAAAACGCCACTTCCTCGAAACTGAAATCTGCACGAACTGAAAAGTGCCATGAGTTAGAATTAAGTCCATAACCATCCAAGGAAATCTCAAATGCATTAGCAGATTTATTATAATTCAAAGCTATTCAAACCAAAAATTAGCATACCTTTCATTACACTCTACAAATGACAGCTAGCAATGTGCATCAGTTCATGGCAAGAAAGATCAATCCATTGGCTGCTCAAAATAGGTTACAGCCTAGGTAGCAGAGTAGCTTGAAGGTGAAGGCAATTTTCCACACTGTAAAAGAAAAGGTATGAATGCATTTTACATATTTTAAATGTTGACAGGAATCTCAAAACTCTAAGAACTCTGTTGTCAACCACATCACCTTGAACTTCAACTATCTGAAGGTGTTCTAATATTCCAGCTTATCTCTCCATTGGATTGAAAGTTCCTTTAATTTTACTTTTATGTTCAAGTCCCTGTAGCAAATAAAAATACTTCATATAGATAAATATAAAAGACATAAGTAATAACGTCAGCAAGCAGAAATTGTCCATTTAAAGAAAGTATACCTGGGAATAAATCTGGAGAATGAGTTTTTCTAGGATTGGTAAGTGTTCAAGAATGCAAGCTAGCATGTGAAAGTCATCTGGCACACACCAGTGTTCAATGAGTGTCAAAGTCTTTAACTTGGTAAATGTTGGGCACCATTTCAAATCCCTTTTGAAAATAAACTGGGCAGAATGCAAACAAGCTAAATATCAAGTGGACATAAGCACAATAAGAGAAGAAATGAGACAATATAAACAAAGTTACAGATGGAAGTGCAAGCATACCGATTCATGTTCATTTATCAGCACCAATGTCTTAGCTTCGGATAAACCTTTCAAAACCACGCAGTTGTTGTCCTTAATACCGTAACAAGATTCACAGCTCTCACGACCACAATCCCCAGTGTCAGATTCACTACAGAAGTCTATACTACAGTCGAGTACTCTGAGAAATGCGTCAACTAATGATGCAATCCTCTCAAGCACCGGAGTCCGGTCACATAAGTCATCCTGTCGCAGAGAAACAAGACGTGGGGTATCAATATGTACCGGCAAGGTCTCACTGAAATTGGAATCAGTTATGCTCAAAAGTTTTGCGGATTTAGATGAGATCTTGGCACACTTGAATACACGACTCAAACACTAGATGCTCCAATGCTGGAAAGCTCGAGAAATTTAGGAAGCTGTCATTTATCCCTATACCATAAAGTTGTAGCCTTGTCAAGTACCGGGAAACAAGAGGCAGTTCATCTATCAGAACCGGGTCATAATCGCCTTCGCCCTGCAGACGTCAAGCTGGAGGAACCAAACCTTGCGGAGCAGAGCATGCCTGAACCAGAGGTTCAACTTGGCTTCGTCCTCATCCTCAATGCCCTCCTTGTACTCACGGAACCTTAGCACACACGTGTCGAGAGGCGCACTATCACAGAGTACTAGCAGATGTCGAGAAACCCCTGGTGCTCCTTCACGCTTCCCAGGTTGATGTCACCGTCGCCGATGCGCATCCCCGTGGCGGACTTCCAGAGGTGGCGCAAGCGCTGGGCTAGAAGGCACGTCCGGACGGCCCCCCGCGCCGACAGGAAGGAGAGCACGTGGTGGAGCACCTCGTCTGGGAGGCCCTCCATGCGGTCGCCGCCGGTCGAGCGAGGCGCCGCTCTTCTGGCCTTCTTCCTCCGAGGCATTCCGTCGAATAGGCGGCGGGTGTGCGCGGAGCCCCCAGTGGAGCAAGAACCGCTCACACGAAAAAAAAGGAGAGAGTGCAGACAGTAGCGTGAACAAGCAGGAGCGAGGCCATCTCCGGGTCGCCGCCGGCGGCTTCACCCGGTCCCCGGAGACCAGAGTGGAACGTGCAGCAGACACCCGCGTGCGGCAGCAAAGGATATTATTCAACGTGCGCGAGACTCGCCAGCCCGAGCAGTCAAGCTGTACGGCGGAGAGAGACGAAGGAACGTACCCTAGGAACGAGGCGGCTGGAGAAGCAGGAGTGCACGTGAGGATGATCGGGGGGAATCGCCGGATCGGAGGGAGCTCGGCTTGAGGCGGACGAGGAGACGAACGGGCGGGTGATCGGTGAAGACGTCGGTCGATTTTTTTTTCGAACTTTTTGTTTTTTTTTAAATTTTAAAATAAGATCGTGCTGCAACTTATTTATCTAAACAATACATGACATCAACAAGTCATTAGAAGTTGGCAGCAGTCTTCTGCTGTACCAATTTAATTGACATTGTATAATAGTTGACACATCTAATGTGGTCGTTGTCACGCCACTTCTGATATGACGTGGTTAAAGGTTGATATATAGAAATAATTCTTCTTATGTTCTAATTTTAAAATTAAAAAATAAAAAATCACAGTGGTAACAAAGATGCCATGTGATTTTTCAATGTGGCTTCATTTTGATAAGGGTTTAATAGTCTCTGACAAGTGGGCCAGCCTCAAGATGCCGTTTGTATGTATAAAATTTTGGGGAAATTTCGAATTCCAGAGTATGTTCATTAAAGGTCTTATATGGAAATATATACTTATTATATTTTTTACATATAATTATGATGTTTTTTTGTTGAAAATATCATCACTGGTTGTTAGGATCAGTAATGTAGGTGATCATTTTTATCAAGTAATATCTGATCACATGATTGTATCCTTGGATGAGGTACTATGATATTTTCTTTTTTAAGATTAATTTAATATTCATATCATAGCCATTTTATAAAAAATAGAATAATAATAATATATGACGTATAAACATAGAGATATTTGTAAAAAAAACTATACAGTACAACTAATTGTTTTATTTAGAGTTGTAAGGTGCTGTCAAATATGTTCATAAACTTACAAATTCCGCAATTAGCCATTAAATTGTTTAATGTACCATCACCGGTCCAATCGCTCGTTTGATACTGGCTGCGCCAACATGGCGCCAAGTTGTATACCAAGTAGTCATATCCAATGTGGTATAGTCTCATGCTGGCACGTTAGAATATTTTCGCTAGCTTGACTAAGCGAGTGGCTCTGTATGGATGCACGTTAGCGCATGTCTTGAAGAAGGCATGCAAGCCTTAGCAGATCCACGCTCTAGTGCGGTGAGGCCTGACGTGGCGAGCCATGTTTGGGAGCAGTGTCTCCTTGCGCCATTGCCCTGCATAGTTGTCTCACACATTGCTAAGTAAAGAAGTCAAGCTTAAAGAAGTAGTGGCAAAGTAGGGTGATAATGGCAACTAGCCGAAACACCAGATTAGGAGTGATAGGGATTGAGGTTGAGGTCATTGTAGGCACGAACTGCTCCTACTGAGGTCGTTGCCTCCACGAACTGCTCTATGTCGTAGCTCATCCAGTGAGATAGAGGCTGACCTTGCGACTAGATCCAAATCAGATCCAACAAGCACTAGGCTAGATCTAATGGTGAGCTAGCCGTCCTTGCTATTGCAAGAGCATTGGCATCAACCCTTTCTCCAATAGCATTACAGCAAGCCATCTTGAGTAACCAAAACTCTTATATTTCTGTAGAGTTTCTCATCGAAAATATGTTGGAACATTTGGTTCCTTGGTTTCTAGTAGGCATATTGAACAAAGCCCTTTCAATAACTCTAGTCATATATTTTAACCAGTGTGCACATGTAATACTTTTGTTTTCTTCGAAACCAGATAAGCCATTGCTGTCGTATTTTATATAACAAGAAGATGCCTCATTTTAAAGAGAAAACAAAACCAAAACCTTATAATACACACTTAATTAGGGAAACTGTATCAAAACAATAATTACAATAGACTACTATCACCACAGTTGTCACTACCATGACTTTCCACTGCCTCTAAACAACCCACCTCTAATTAAGGCCTCCTTGTGATCACTTAACATCATTTAGCAACTGACGCCTCCATTCACCAAAACAAAAAATGTGTCGTGTCATCATTTCCAAGCTCGTCTCCCTTGACACAACAACTATAACTTCACCTCAACATCTCTCATTCACCTGTGTCAATGGGAACCATGGAACAACCAAGAGAGGTCAGAAAGACAAGCGCTGCGAGAGGTAGATCATCGCTCCTACCTCCACATCTACCATTGCCGCAACCTCTAGCCATTACCTCCATGCAACCACCTCCAAACCAAAACCTCCAAGTGATCACTACACAACTGATGTCTCTGCTCATCAAACAAAACATGTTATGTGTTATCGTTGCCGAGCTTGTCACCATTGACGTAGCAACTCCAACTTCACCTCAACTTACCTCATTGTCTTACATCGATGATAATTGCTACACAATCAAGAAAGATTGGAAAGTCAAGCACTACGAGAAGCAGAATCCTGCTACTCCCTCCATGACTACCACTGTTGTGGTCTCAACCATAAGTTATCGTTGAAACCAAACACTGGGTCATCATTCCCAAGCTTCATTAGACACAACAAAATAGCTCTGATTTCCATGTGCCCAACTGCTCACCGGCTTACTCCCACGCCATCCCACCCCTACATAGATGAGAGGAACCTCTAATGCAATGCCTTCAACAAGGTAACGACATCTAGGATGCTATCATTGCTGTTCCGAACATCTGAAAAACCAATTTTCGCTAAGAGAGTCCCACTCAAAAGCACAGAGAGGAGGGATGAAGTGTTTAAACATCGCCTCTAAGAAGGGAAATGGCGCCCGTAGGCATCACCGATGTCGGCATCCTAGAGCTATGGTCTCTATTGACATTGGTGGCCCTAACATCAAAGCTAGCAGCAACGGTGACCTCCTTCCACAGCCACTAGAAGCAGCCCATGATGCCCCGTCGTTACTGTGTTCCACCCGAGGTAGCCTAAGCAACTGTAGTCACTACCCTTAGCCCACCAACCAACCATAGGGGCTATCGTCTTGACACCCTTGACTAAGGTGTCGCGGCTACCATGGTGCCTTGAATCTAGCTGGCCACACTCCAAATCCGTCCCTATGCAAATCCAACCCATCAAGCACCTTGCCGATAACGGCCAAGCATGAGGGGAAGGAGGAGGGGAGGCTTGCTATTTTGACCTCTAGCCACCGCGCCAAAGGTGCTATAGCTGCCAAAGCCCCATCGTCGTCGATTCCATCCCTACCACACCCTAATGCCATTGTAGCTGAGGTTGCCTTAACCCTAGCTATGTGGTGAAGTCGCTTCGTGCTCGTGTAGCTACCACAATAGGGTTGGCAGTGGCATGAGACCGCCCATATGCCTCTACAGCCGCCATGGTACTCTGGATCTAGCCAACCGACTACTATACCACACTGATCTCCATGAGCTTGAGGAAAAGGAGTCCCTGTCACCATCGTTTGTCACCATCGTTCTTATAGCCATGCAATTTTTGACGGCTTGCTTAGGCAGTGATGAGGGAGAGAGGAAGAGGGTGGGTGGCGGCGCGGTGGGTTGCTACCTGTGTCACCCCTTATGGATGATACGGGGTACTTTCTCCGATATTACATAATACTTTTGTTATTGACTAGCCTAGTAATGTCTATAAGTTTCCATGAGCATGTTACATACAAGTTTGGTGCCACTCTAATAACAAATTTCTAATTATTTACTCCCTTTAACGTTGTTAGACATACGTTGGACCATTCGTCTTATTTAAAAGTTTTGTACAAATATAAATAAATATATATATAAATGATACTTAAAATATCTTTAATTATCATGCAAATCATAATAAAATAAATAATTATTATGTAATATTTTTTATTAATACAACCAAGAGTCAATAGCTCCAAACATTAAAAAAAACTACATACTACGATGTAACCTTTTGAGGTTAAATGAAATGAACGGCAAACATTCAAATAGTTAATTTGTGTTTAATGGAATTTCTGCTTAAGCCATATTTGCGTGCGCAGTTGAGCGCGGTGTGACGCCACGTGTTCACTTCGAGCAAGTCTAAAATGCCTTAGAATAAGAGTAAATATAGAACTCCCCACAAAATAAAAGAGGACACAACAAACCCGTAATTAACTGGAATGAACTCTAAAAATATTCAACACAGATTCACAAAGCTTATCAGAACTCAGAAAGCTCCGATGGCGAACAATCAAATGCCTGGTGCCCAAATCCAAGGTTGTGCAAATCTCCGTACATTGCTATTTTGGGATTAGAGAGGACTATTCCAATGTAAATTAGTTCGGTCCCTCAGCCTTTGATGATTACAAATTTACAATTAAGTGAGCTCATGAGTTGATATTATCTGGAGTATCACCTCCTTTTACCCCCCTCATGTTGTCTTGTGAAACAGTCCAAAGTTCCAAACCACATGGTTCAGTATTTATTTGTGTTTTCTTGGATTTGATGTTCAAACATCTAAATGGTGCATGCATAGAGCAAATACTATCGAGGATTGATGTTTGCACTTACTCTGGTGTAATATTAGATTATAAGCTGCAAACTAGGAGATGTCACTCGACTTATATATATTAACCCAACCTCATTATAGAAAATAGGGTCTCAGTCTCACTATATACTAACTTCTATATAATATCAGAGTGGGTTTAGACATTTCTGACGCACTAGCAATACTCTCGTCAGGGAGCTGACGCTTCCTCCTCGTCGCAGACCTTCTTCTCCGGTATTCCTCCTCTGCCTTTTTCACCTTAGTTCTCATCCTCTCCGTCTCCTCCGCAGACGGTCTTCCTCCACCGCCTACTCGCCTCTTTCCACCATGTGATAAGGAGACGGCCTCCATCCGCCTCCTTCTCTCATTCAGACCCACCTTGCTTCGACGCACCTTTCCTTCTTTCGACGCCGGCACACCTCTGCGCTCGCTGTCTCCATCAGCTGGACCGCTGGAACATTCTCTTGGTTCCCGCTTTTTCGACACGCTCGCCTGCTCTCAGACACGAAACTTCTCCACTCGTGTCCGCTCCACTCCGTTGCGTCCACGTGTCCACGGACATGAAACCTCACTTCACGGACGTGAACCCCCTCGCGCTCGTGACCCATCTACTCTCTCATACTCGTGATCTATCTACTCTACCCACTCCACCTACTCCACCACCTACTCTCATCGGCCATCCACTCCGCCACCTACTCTCATCGGCCATCCACTCCACCACCTACTCTCATCGGCTACACATTTCCATATCGGACACCTGCCTCTTCCCATCGACTCAATACTCTCATTGGCTTATCACACCCCGCTACTCTCTTATCATGACCACCAAATCAACTCTTAGTTTCGGTACTCTTCCAGTCACCGGATCCCTTTCGGCCATCGGCACTCTTGACAATAACTCGGACACTACTCCGTCGATGTTCTCACCACCCTACGTCGCCGTCAACGTGAAATCTCACATTTCCATCTCCTTTGACCTCAATGCCAACTATTTCAAGTGGGTATTTTTCTTCAAATTCTTATGTGGAAAGTTTAGCCTTTGCTCCTACATCGATAGCTCCGCTCCACCTCGACCCGATGATACCCAGTGGGACAACGCCGAGTGCTACATGCGCAACTAGCTGCTTGGCTCGGTCGATAACTCCATTCTCGACCTTGCAATGGACGACATCGATCCCACCTCCTGGAATCTCTGGGTGGCCATCGAGCGGATCTTTCAAGCAAACAAGCAGCCGCGTGCCATCTTCCTTCTTAATGAGTTTCACTCCATGGTACAAGGAAACTCCTCTATCTCCTCATACTACCAACGCCTTAAGGTCAAGACCGCCACCCTTCGTGATGTTGGTCACCCTGTGGCTGACTCACAACTCGTCATTGCCCTCCAGCGAGGCCTCAACCCTCGCTTTTTCAATACCGCCGATAACATCGCCAACTCCATACCTCTTCCCACGTTCGTCCGGGCTCATGATATGTTAGTTCTCATGAAACTTCGCCTAGCCAACGATGAGAAGATTGTGGCCCACACCGCTTTCCTCGCCGCAGCCGATCATGGCTGCTCTAACCCTATCTACTGTCATCCACCGTGCGCTGCTATCACCTCTCGCGGCTCTGGTAGCCATGGCTTCGGCCAAGGCAACAAAGCCTGCGCCGGTGGTAATGGCAAAGGCAAAGGGAAGGACAAAGGCAAGAGCTGGGGCGATCCAATATAACCACACCTTGCTCCTATCCCTACCCCGTTCGCTAGCCCCATGGGTTCATGGCTTTGCTACAACCCTTAGGCACCCCAACCCCAGCGGCGCATCCCCATCGGCTGGTAGCTCGGGGTCCTCGGCGCACACCCTTAGGCCTACCTGGTGTCCGCTCCCATCCAACCGCCTCAGCCGATTACACCGACCACCCAGTCGGCTCCCTTGTGGAACCAGGCTGGCCTCATTGCCGCTCTTAGCCAGATGATGCTCCAACCCCAACACCCCTAGGTGCTGGACTCTGGTGCGTCATCCCATATGGCTTCATCGGACGGTATATTACTCTCTCGCCACCCTTCCTCCTCCTCTTTTATCACCGTCGATAATAGGCAATCTCTCCCTATCACATGCCACGGTGACTCCATCATGGCTACACCCACAACCAATTTTTCACTCCACAATGTCCTCATAGTTCCTTCACTCGTCCACAATCTACTTTCTGTCCGCCAATTCACCAGAGATAACAATTGCTCAATTGAATTTGACGCTTCTGGTTTCTCTATGAAGGATATTTCAACTCGACGCGAGATGCTCCAATGCAATAGTGGCGGCAACCTCTACATCATCCCCACTGCACCGTCCACTCCTTACACCAACCTAGCCATCTTCACCAACTTGTGGCATCTTCGCCTTGGTCACCTCAGCCCCGACGCTGTCGCTACTCTCCATCGCAGCACCTCCATACAGTGCAACCACAACAGCTCTACTGTTTGCCATTCTTGTCAACTTGGCAAGCATGTGCGGCTGCCTTTCTTCCCCTCTATGTCTTGTACCTCTAGACCCTTTGAATTAATTCACTGTGATGTGTTGACTTCTTCAGTTAAGAGTGTCTCGGGTTATTAGTACTATCTTACATTACTTGATGATTATATACATTACTGCTAGACGTTTCTCCTCACAAGCAGGTCCGAGGTTGCCTCTCACCTCATCAACTTCACAAACTATGTTTTCACCCAATTTGATCTCTCCATCCAAGCCATCCAGGCCGACAATGATACGGAATTTGTAAACCGTACCAT
Source organism: Oryza coarctata (assembly GCA_030770085.1). Taxonomy (NCBI): domain Eukaryota; kingdom Viridiplantae; phylum Streptophyta; class Magnoliopsida; order Poales; family Poaceae; genus Oryza; species Oryza coarctata. The sequence goes on from CM061483.1 coordinate 3,452,540, forward strand.
CCAAGCATTTCTCACCTCCCATAGTACTCATCTTCGTATTTCCTGCCCCTACACCTCTTCCCAAAATGGTAAGTCCGAACGCCTTCTTCGAACTTTAAACAACATCAATCGCACTATGCTTCTTCACGCCCATCTACCTACACCCTACTTGGCTAAAGCACTAACCACTGCGACCTACTTACTAAATCGACATCCTTGCTCTTCCATTCGTAACAACGTTCTCTACATCTTTCTGTACCATAAGACGTCCGACTATTCTCACTTACGCGTCTTTGGGTGTTTCTGCTACCCCAACCTAACAACCACCGCCCCTCATAAACTCGCACCATGCTCCACCACCTGTATCTTCCTTGGCTATCCTTCTTTCCACAAGGGATACCGCTGTCTTGATCTCTCCATCCAACGAATCATCATCTCCCACCATATCGTATTTGATGAGTCATGCTTCCCTCTCGGTTTACTTCACCATGAACCCTCGTCTGGCGACCTTGACTTCCTTCTAACCAACACGATACCATCCCGATATTCTCCACCCACCACACCTCTGCACTTTCTATCGGTCGTTCCTAAGGATCCCCTGAACGACTATCCCACTCTTCTCCGCTCCGCTGTCACCTACATCGGATCTCCATCGGCTCCACAACCCCCATCGGCCCTCCACACTCCATCGGTTCATCAACCTTCATCGGCTCACCAACCCCTATCAGCCCCCTACCCTCCATCGGCTTAGACTGGCCTCGTCCAGCCCTTTCTCCAAACCTACAGTCGTTGATCCCCAGCCGATGCCACCCTTCCCCCTTTCGACCCTGCCCCACCACCAACACTACCATCGGACCGTGCGGCACCTGCTACCTCCACCTCTTCTTATATAGTCACCCGATCTCAAATCGGATCCCTCTGCCCTACCTAGCGCTATGGGTTCTCTGTAGTCTATTGTGCCATCTCACCCATCCCGGCTACTCACCGTTTTGTCTTGCCCGATCCTCAGTGGCACACAACTATGACCGATGAGTACAAGGCCCTCATAGACAACGAGACCTAGCGCCTCGTCCCTCGTCCTCCCAGTGCCAACGTTGTGACCGGCAAGTGGATCTTTATATACAAGTTCCACTCCGATGGCTCGTTTGCTCGTCACAAAGCACGCTGGGTAGTCCACCGTTTCTCTCAACGTACCGGTGTTGACTACGACGAGACTTTTAGCCCTGTCGTTAAGCCTGCTACCATTCGCATTGTGCTCACTCTCGCTGCCTCGCGTTCCTAGCCGATCCATCAGCTCGACGTGAAGAATGCCTTTCTTCATGACCATCTGACGGAAACGGTCTACTGCCAGCAGCCTCTAGGCTTCGTCGACCCATCTCGTCCCGACGACGTCTGCCTCCTTCAGTGTTCTCTTTATGGCCTCAAACATGCCCTTCTGGCCTGGTACCAGTGCTTTGCTGCCTATCTCCAGTAGCTTGCTTTGTGGCCTCCATCTCCGATACGTCCTTCTTCGTTCTTCACACCGGAGACACCACTGCCTATCTCCTTCTCTACGTTGACGACATCATTCTTATGGTGTCCTCGACAACCACCCTACAGCACATCATGGCCTGACTCCACTCGGAGTTTTCCATGACCGATCTAGGTTCTCTTCATCACTTTCTTGGCATCTCTGTTACGTGCTCTTCCCATGGGCTATTTCTCTTCTAGCGCCAGTATGACATGGATCTTTTTCAGCATGCGGCATGGCCAAATGTCACCCTACCACCACTCCGATCAACACTCATGCTAAGCTCTCCGCCACCGATGGCTCTCTCCTCGCCGACCCCATCCAGTACCGGAGTCTTGCTGGTGCTTTCTAGTATCTCACACTTACACGGCCTGATCTCACCTATGTCGTACAACAAGTGTGTCTCTTTATGCATGCTCCGTGCGAACCTCACCTTGTGCTGCTCAAGCTTATCCTTCGCTATGTAAAGGGCACACTATCCATCGGCCTATACCTCAGCTCTAGCCCTATCGACTCTCTCACCGCGTATTTTGACGCGGATTGGGTGGGTTGCTCCGACTCTCGATGCTCCACCTCTAGCTACTGCGTCTTACTCGGCGACACTCTAATCTCTTGGTCCTCCAAGCGCCAGACTACAGTGTCTCGGTCCAGCGCTGAAGCCGAGTATCACGCCATCACCTACGTCGTTGCCGAGTGCTATTGGATTCACCAGCTTCTCCAAGAGCTTCATACACCCATCGCTTCCGCGACCGTTGTCTACTGCGACAACGTCAGTACCGTCTATATGACCGTCAACCCGGTTCATCGCACGAAGCATATTGAGATTGATATTTACTTCGTACGTGACTAGGTCGTTCTAGGACACGTTCAGATGCTCTATATACCATTGACGTACCAATTTACCAATATCATGACTAAAGGCCTTTTCGCGCCTTTGTTCACCAGTTTTCGCTTCAGTCTTTACGTTCATTCCTCTTTCGCTATGACTTCAGGGGGTGTTAGACCACTAGACTTATATATATATAGCCGACCTCCTGTATAAAAAATAAGGTCTTAGTTTTACTATATACTATACTTCTGTACTCATGTCTCATAGATTGTTCGATACTATGATCAAACTAGCAAAAACTAGAAATGTACATAAAACATCAAACCGCCTCCATGTAGATGACCTAAGCAACCTTACAAATCCAGAAGTCTGCCCTTCAAGCTATTGAGAGAGAGAGAAAAACACCATGTAATCATCCTTGTGGTCTCAAACTTCTGAATAATCAAAATGGTGGTGCATCAAGCATCTTCCTTTTCGTTTTCGTCTTTATGGTCTTCTTCGTTTAAGTTTTTTTAAGAGTTTTTTTAAGAGCTATATCTTTGTCTTTTGTCTTCCTCCTCATCTTCCAATTTCCTTAAAATTGAAAACTGCAAAAAAAAAAAACAAATATAAAGAGCATGTGCCTATGTCCACTAACAATCTAGTCTAACCTTTTAGCCTCTGCCGTGCGCGCGCCCGTTGATAGCTCCGTGGGTCTCACGTCGATGTCGCTAGGCCATTGCTATGTTGCAGCCTGTTAGTAGTCTCTGCATATTGTTTCACTAGAACATGCCTATTACCGTGCGACTAGGTCGTAAAAAATCAGCCAGTTACTGTTTTAAATTTAGTAAATTGTTTTCTGAAATTCCTCAAAAAATTTTAAGCTATTATTTATTTATTTTCCAAATTTAATTCCTACATACAAATAAATAAAAAAATATTTTTCAGCATATATTTTTCAACCCACCTATTTCAACGCATACCATATTTTCCATAAATAATTTAAATAATAACCAATTAAATAATATCAATTTTAATATAAATTATTTTTGTCAATTTTAATGTAAACTATTTTTTAAACCAAATTTTCATCATTATTATCTAATAAGTTGGAATCAAAATCAATCAAAGGCTGCATATAGAAACAATATATATAGTCTGCTCAAGGCATATAACATGAAATTTAGCCTCTACCGCAAGATTATTATCTGTACACATTATCAGTGTATAAATATCGGTTGCTTTACTGACAGAAAAATATTTGTGAGCAATCTAACAGGTGAAACTTCAAGGTTATAATCAAGTGTAACAGGATCAAACTGTACTTTTGAGAGAGATATACACAAAATGAAACCCAAAATCAAAAGCAGGGGTAGCATTCAGGCAATCGAATAATCTATGTAAGGTTTTTTTGCTGTCATGGCCAAATATGTACCGTTGATACATGTAGGGGGCTCAGATTTTGGGAACATATGGCATGACACAGCAGAAAAAAACTCGAATAAAGAAGGCTGATTTCTGTTGATTAAAAACTTCACAAGTATCATCCTAACTACAGTAAATTAGCAACATGTATTTTTTTCCTGGACGGCCGAAGGATTAGGCCATCCAATTTTATTAAGATTGGGAGAAGGTGTTACAAGAATTAGCAACATGTATTAGAACTATATACTGCCATATATGACCGTGCATATTATAGCTTGAAGAGTAACCAGTTCCAGTTGAAGTTGAGGATTGATTTACCGTTCTCTTTAACGCTTTCTTTGTACATCGTTGGCGCTTAAATTAGTAATATCTTCAGGTGGACCTGTTCAAACATGAATAAATTATAAAATGTTCGATCAGAAACCAATGTGGAGTATATGTTGATTGTTAAATGTACCTCTTACCCTCCCCCCCCCCCCACCCCCCGGGTCCAAAAAAAACAAAGAAAACGATAAGCAATTATATCTTTATATTGAAACGGTGTGTTCACCTAGCTATAACAGAGAGGAAAATTATGCAAAAGTGACATCACTGAATATCTGTATTGCTGTCTTCCAAGAACTCAGCCATAACAGAGGAACAGATGAAGCTCACAGCTACCGTTAGTAGATGGATCAGTGAAAGTCGCATTCATCGAGTGGAGTCCATGTTGTTCAGGATGTAGACATGAGAGGATGGCAGTGCTTGGCCTCAGGTTTCAGGATGGCAAGGATCACTGAATAACAGTACCTAAAAAACTGAGAAAGTAGCACAATGCTTCAAGCTGTGTCCAAAGACTGAATGCACTTTGCGTGCATTTGACATAGCGATATTGCAGCCAGGTGCCCACAACATCTATATAAGAACATAATCTGTGTAAATAAAAGATCAGATGGCGAGTGCATGCCCCTTGATACATTACTTATGCTGTGATGCCCCTGACTGCTTCCTGAAGCACCAAATAGGCAAATAATTTTGTTTCAAGGAAAACGTCAACTATTTATGTATCATCCAGTATCCAGATCTTGTGACCTTAGAAAATGAACCTTAATGTTCTGTGCCAATGCCTTCTTTTTTAGGAATACAATTCCAGTATGATCTTAAATCTGAAGATATACACAGATGACCAGAAGATTGACACAATAGTTTATTTACCTTTTTCACTTAAACAGCCTACAGAATATTTAGAAAACTATTTTTGAAGGCATTTATATGGTTAACAGCACATGTTGGCATATGGCACTTAGAATAACCTGGAGCATTATGACAGGACCTTGGCTCGAACTACTGTAAGCCTCTAAGAAATCTTCGTCAGCTGCAACAGGAGGATCAAAATTTATGGCCTGGACAAAGAAATCCTAAAGGATAATTTCATCGAGCAGTAGGGGAGCATGTGCACAAAGCAATGTACATGTCGTCATCATCTTCCCGGACCACTCAATGATGTACCTCAACGTTGGCTTGAAATCCCCTGTCATCTTCTTTCTTGAACTGCAGTCCTGGGAATGGCGTGGGGATCCGTTCTGGAGGAGCAGGCGCGGGCGACCGAGGGCATGCAAGCGTGCGGCGGCACCGGATGGATACGTTTCTGGTGGAGGTGTGCAGCATCGCCGGGTGGATCCGTTTCCGGAGGAGGCTTGGGCGGCACCGTTGATCGCCGAGGGCAGCTACAGCGGAGGGCGAGGGGCGGACAGTGGCAGAGGCGGAGGACGTCCTAGGGCTTCTGGAGGAGGCTTAGGCGGTGCCGTCGATCGCAGTGGGCGGCTACGACGGAGAGTGGCGTGGCGTGGAAGGTAAGTCGCGGGCGGCGAGCGAGGCGGCAGTGGCAGAGGCCGGCCAAGGGCGCGGAGGAGGAGGATTTTGTGGGGCTGGTAGGTTGGGGGAGGAGAATTGCAGAATTTCTCAATGTGGAAACTATTTTGGATTAAGGTATTGGTTTCAGATGATCCGTGAGGAAGACGAAGTTGCTTTATTTATAATATAGATAGATATAAATATAAATTAGAGGCATTTTCTTCCGTGGCTAAATGAAGAGCAGCATATGTGTGCTTGTCGAATATCCCCAGTAAGCAAACGGTAAAAAAATTAACAGATAAAAAGATGCCATGAAAATTAAGTGGCTTTTAATTTTATAAGATTTCGACGTGAAATGATTTAATTCCTCTCGTTTTATTTTCAACCTTCCCAGACACAAACAAATCCATCGCTGCTTCACCGCTCCGCACTCCCGCTCCACAAAATCACGCCGTCGGCGGCTCTGCTCACCGGCCGCTGCCTTCCGCCGCCTGAGCCCCATGCTGCGCCTCCGAAAACTCCTCCCTCTCCGCTCCGGCGCCGCCGCTGCCGCGGCCTCTAATCCCGCCAGCCCCACACTCTCTTCTCTCTACCTCCGCACCCTCCTGTCCACCTCCGCCACCGCGACCCCCTTCTCCGTCGAGGGCTACCTCATCGCCACCTGCGGCCTCACCGGCGCCCAGGCGCTCCAAGCGTCCAAGAAGGTCTCCCATCTCAAGTCCGCCTCCAACCCGGACGCCGTGCTCGCCGTCCTCTCCGTCGTCGGCCTCTCCCGCGCGGACCTCGCCGCCGTCGTTGACGCCGAACCGCGACTCCTCTGCGTCAGGGCTGACACCATCGCCCGCCGCATCGCCTCTCTACGCGACCGCGTGGGGCTGTCCGACCCTCAAATCCTCAGCTTTATCCTCAACAACGGCGGCGCAAGGGGACTCTGGTCATGCGACGTCGCCTCGAGGCTGGAGTTCTGGATCCCCTTCTTGGGCTCCTTCGAGATGCTTCTCAAGATCACCAAGAGAAGCAACCGCTTCCTCTCCGCCGACCTCGAGAAGGTGATCAAAACCAACATTGCGCTGCTGGAGCAGCGCGGGCTAACTGTTTGTGATATTGCCAAGCTGGCCCGTTCCTACACGAGGCTGCTCGCGTTCAATCCAGAGAGAGTGAAGGGCTATCTGGATCGTGCTGAGATGCTTGGCGTGACCCGTTGCTCACGGGCATTTAGGTTGGCTGTCATCACCGTCGCCTGTACCAATGAAGGCAGCGTCTCTGCGAGGATGGAGTTCTTGAGTAGCACTCTTGGTTGCTCCATGGACAAGATCCGTTTTGCGGTCAGCAAGATGCCAACTATTCTTAATCTATCAACGGAGAATCTTCGCTGCAAGATAGAGTTCCTGGTGACGGAGGTTGGCTTAAAGCCAGAGTACATTGTGGAGTGCCCTGTGATTCTCTCCTACAGCCTTGAGAAGCGTATGGTGCCACGTCATTCTGTCATGAAGATCCTGCAGGAGAGGGGGTTGATGAAGAAAGATGTTCCCTTTGATCGTTTAATTAGGTATGGTGAGGCTGATTTCATTGCAAGATACGTTGATCCTCATAAGGACATGGTTCCTGGGCTTTCAGATGTTCACATTGCGGCTTGTTCTGGGAAAATGCCTGTACCGCCAGAGTCCATTGTTAAAAAGAGATAGGGAAGGCTCAATCTCTCTTGCAGGCGTACAGACGGTTAATACTGGGCCTTAGGATCTGATGCTTAGTCGAAGATGTCCATTCATGGTGAGTTCTCACTTCTCTATCAATTGACTTCCATGGTAGAACTGTAGGCGATCTTATTTCTGATATGGTGATCCATGTTTCAACTGTGGATATGTGGAAAGTAGCTGGACTGTCATAATTTGTTTCCTGCACTCATGTCTCATTGCTTCAGTACCTGAGCTGACAGTGTTCAGGCTGTATTAGACTATTAGCTACCTCTTCTGCTTTTCATGCCCTCTTTGACCCAACTCTTGTTTACATTTCAAGATATTGATCTTAAACACTGAATTACTTTTTCCTAAAGAGCATTATGTTCAAGGAATATTCAAGTGGTTGCTCTGCGTTGGGATCAGTTGCCACCTAGTTTCAGTTATGTAACAGATATTAACATGTCAATTCTATTTGACTATTTGATCAGGATTTGTTATGTTTGACAGTTGGAGCCTCTGGAATTATTTGCTCTAGCATGTCATTTGTACGATACATTTGCAAATGTAGCATTGTTTTCGGAACCAGCATTGACAGATTGTATGAGCTCTTGGCCTGCTTATTTTCTCGTCATAATTTTGTATGAAAGAAGACATATGAAATTCGTTTAGATGTGATGGAGGGATGATTGCTACTAGAATTGCTTGACAGGTTTGAAAATGAAAGGGAACATAATTTTGTTGGTGAACAGAATTGTGAGAGCCAGCTGCTGGGTTTATTGGATCGATTCAGGAAGAAGAGAGAGTTAGAGGGGATCAAACCAATGGGAAGAAATTTGGACGCCAGGTTTGACTTTGATATACTGGCATCAATTCATTTGTGAAATGTGGCGGGAACAAACTGAGAATACTGTGTTCTTTGTTTTTTTTTTTGTGACAGTTTTAAACTATGTGTTCGCAAACCATTGAATGTCTAGGGATGGATATTGAGCAATGCTCGGATTTTTATCAATTTTTATTTGGAATTTATTTATTGTGATTTGTTGTTATGGTCATTGGGTCCGGAGACCAAGGCCTAACCTAAGGTAAAACGTGAACAGTACTAACGCGTTCTATTGTAGCAGGGATAGGTTTATTAGGTTTATGGTTAGTAGAGATAAAGTTAAATTGAGTTTGTTTAAGAATGGATTGTATCTTTATCAAAGAATTAGGCCATAAATCCCAATTAGTTTTCTAAAGCTCCCTCGCTAATCTCTTTTCGTCCAATCAAGCCCTCTTCATCTAGCTAGCTATCCTTCGACTATGTTATCTCCAATAAATCATGGGCTACTTATTTATTTTAGACAACTTATTTATTTTATGTGTTTATTTATTTTAGATAATATTATGATTGTTTTCATCGGTAGCAAAAGCACGGATATTTAACTAATGAGCAGTGTTAAAAAAAAAAGGAGTGTTGCAGATTAGTTACAGCTGTGTGTGTATATATACATCGGCGACCAAAATCACGTGTACTGATGGGCTAAATTTGCGCCAACGTATGGGCTGAAATTGCGCAAAGTGATGAGCCGCAGTAGCAACGTGCCATCAAGACAGCAGAAGGAATTTCCCCGGAAGGGCGGCGGGCGGCGGCGGCGACATGCTCCACCGCCGGGAGCACCTCCTCCTCCCGCTGCTCCGCACCGCCACCCATCTCCCCACCTCAGCGTCCGCCGCACCCTCCTCCTCGTCTCTACACCTCAGTCGGCTACTGCTGTCCACTGCCGCCACAGCCGCTACCCCCTTCTCCGTGGTGGAGTACCTCGTCGCCACCTGCGGCCTCACCGGCGCCAGGCGCTCCAAGCATCCAAGAAGGTCTCCCACCACAAGTCCGCCTCCAATCCGAACGCCGTGCTCGCCCACCTCTCCGGCGTCGGCCTCTCCCGCACTGACCTCGCCGCCGTCGTCGCCGCCGAACCGCAACTCCTCCGCGTCAGGGCTGACAACATCGCCCGCCGTATCGCCGCTCTACGCGACCGCATGGGGCTGTCCGACCCTCAAATCGGCAGCCTTCTCCTTGCCGGCGGCGCAATGGACCTCCGCAAATGCGACATCGCCTCGAGGCTGGAGTTCTGGATCCCGTTTTTAGGAACGTCTAATCGGCAGCCTTCTTCCCTTGAAGTAAGATTTTTTTTTTGTTTGATGTTTGAACTAACCAACGTCAAACATTTGGAAACGGAGGTAGTAATTGCTTAAACTCTCTTTTACATTCTTTTAGGAACATCACCATTCTTTTGCAGAAAAAAAGCATCTTCAGGTTAGATCTCTGTCTCTCTCTTCTTCTTCTTTTTTTTGTTCCTTTGAGGTGATGTAGTCTTTGTAGTTTCAATTGTTCATCTGTACTCTTTTCGGGAATATGAGAAGAATCACACAAAGTAAAAGTATAGTAATGGTCAGTTAAGTGAATACAAACATGTGGCAAGCTGTTTGGACGAACTAATTCATCAATAAATTTCAAGAGGCTTTCAAGCAACCTGAAAAAAATTGACAATACTATAATAGGTATCTACCTTGTTGTAAAATTTCTGTTCCAAATTCAATCTACACAGAGAGAAACAAAGTAAACAAATTTGGTGATGGAAGGTGTCGACATTGTTTCTACCAAAATTTGTGTGTTTTTTGTGAGATATTTTTTTAGAATTGTTTATAACAATTCCGATAAACGAGTGCATGTGCACTTAAGTTGTAAATCGACTTTCCCCTTGTGGTTCATTCTTCTGTGCATGGAGCGTTATAATACAAGCATTATTTATCTTGTTTCTTCAGGTTCTTGGATAATTTTTTGAGGAGACCAGTTTCTCTTGGAACAAGAAAACAATTCTCAAAGCTTAAAGGTGTACTTTATCTAACCGCTTACACAAATTTAAGCTGTTCCCATTTGAAGGTTGGGTCTCTGCTGTATGAACTGCAAAAGCCTTCCAAGCATGTGACTGTTGATTGTTTTGCTTACACAAATTTAGGCTGTGGTGAAATGATGTCCTGTATTTTTCTCGAAATTATTTGATTTATCAAGAGTGTAATAATAAATGTATGGTGGAAGATTTGACAATCGATCTAAAAGAGTTGTTCAGAATATTGCATGGCTCCAAATTCAACCTTTGAATACCATTATGTTTCTGAAATCAGTTTGCCAGATATTTTAGATGTCTGAGTTGATGTTGCTTTTTTCAATTTTATTTGTTAGGCAACTTTGTGATAATATAATGCAATAAAAATTGTATGTTTTGAAAGAACTGTAATGGAGACATATTTTCAGGATTGTTTGCTTGAACCCCAATGATAAAAGTTCTGTTGCACGTAGAAATCACAGCTTTCAGTTCATGATATATGAAATTCATTCATCTCAAAACTGTGGGATGGAAGAATATAAAATTATATACATGGTTAAAACACTACTATTCGGCGACATTCAACAATCTTTCAAATTTAGTAAACCGAGGTACAATTATTTATACTCCTAAGTGGTGGTGGCAGCGAATGTGCCATTCTATCTATTCATATTATAAATTTTGCAAATTACATCTTCTTAATACTAAGAAACAATCAAACTTAGATGGATAGCTACGTATAAAATTAATATTCTATGTAGAATGGTAACACATTCAATGGAAATTATATTTTTATTTATTTTAAGCTCTATTAAAAATATTTTTTATCAATAGCAAAGCACAAGCATACGCTTAGGTAGTGATTAAAAGAAAGAGTAGCACAGATTAGCGTCCAAAATCAGTACACTGGTGGGCAAAATTTGTGCCAACATATGGGCCGAAATCGCGCAAAGTGAGAGGTTGAGTTGCCGTAAAGACAACACAAGGAATTTCCCTGGAAGGGTGGCGGGCGATGGCAGCGACGCTCCTCCTCAGGACACCTTCTCCTCCCGCTGCTCCATGCCACCACCCATCTCCCCGCCTCCATGCCCGTCACACTCTCCTCCTCCTCATGGTCAGTCCTATCGTTTCATTTACGTTTATCCGTATTAGTAATAAGTAAAAAACATTATATATTTTTTCTTAACGATTTAACAAAACTATAAAATTAATTATTAAGTTTTAAAACATAAATTTTTACCTGCATAAGTGAATGATAGGACCGTACTTCTCAGTCGGAGTCGGCTCCTCCTCTCTACCGCCGCTACCCTTTCTCCGTGGTGGAGTATCTCGTCGCCACCTGCGGGCCTCTCAAAACCTCCAAGAAGGTCTCCCACCTCAAGTACGCCACCAACCCAGTCGCCGTGCTCGCCCACCTCTCCGGCGTCGGCCTCTCCCGTGCCGTCGTCGGGCTCTCCCGCGCTGTCGTCGACGCCGAACCACAACTCCTCCGCGTCAAGGCTGACAACATCGCCCGCCGCATCGCCGCTCTAGGTGACCGCGAGGGGCTGTCCAACCCTCAAATCGGCAGCCTTATCCTAGCCGGCGGCGCGATGGGCCTCCGCAAATGCGACATCGCCTCGAGGCTGGAGTGTTGGATCCCGTTAGTTGGCTCCTTCGAGATGCTTCTCGAAGATGGTGAAAGGAAACTACTGCATCCTCACCGCCAACATCGACATGGTGATCAAGCCCAACATCGCGCTGCTCCAGGAGTGCGGGCCAACTGTTTGTGATATTGTCAAGATGGCTCGTCACAACAGCAGGATGCTCTCGAAGAATCCAGAGCGGATGGAAATGTGTGTGCAGCGCACAGACCAGCTTGGGGTGCGACGCTCCTCTGGTCTATTCAAGTATGCGCTGTCTATCACTTGTTGCATCGGAGAAGGCAAGGCCACTGCAAGGATGAGGTTCTTGAGTAGCACTCTTAGTTGCTCCATGGACAAAATCCATCATATTATCTGCAAAATGCCAGCTATTCTAGGATATTCTGAGGAGAACATTCGCAGCAAGATAAAGTTCTTGACTAACACTCTTGGTTGCTCTAAGTAGAAGATCTGCGTGGCAGTCTGCAAGCACCCACATATTCTAGGATTGTGTAACGAGAATCTTTGCAGCAAGATGAAGTTCTTGACTAACACTCTTGGTTGCTCCAAGGAGAAGATCTGCGTGGCAGTCTCCAAGTACCCACAAATTCTAGGATTGTCTAATGAGAATCTTCGCCGTAAGATAAACTTCATGATCACCGAGGTTGTCTTGGAGCCTGACTACATTGTGGAAAGGCTTTGGGTGCTCACCTACAGCCTGGACAAGCGTATAGTGCCACGATGTCATAAAGATCCTGCAGGCTATGGGATTGATGAAGGATGTTGTTGACTTCAGCATTGCACTTCCTCGCTGTGAGAAAAATTTCATTGCAAGATACATTGATCCTTACAATCAAGAAGCTTCCAAGCTCGCAGACGCCTACGCTGCAGATTGCAAGGGGAAAATGTCTGATGAAGTTCATCTTTGAATGTAGTTTTTGCCAGGTTCATCCTTTCTCTAAGGCTAATTGCTAACATGGTGCCTTATGTTCTTATGGTCGTCATTTAATGTTTATCCACGGTAAATCCACTCTAAATCGTGGTTTTTATCAGTAGAATTGATGGCCATCTAATTACTCAATGTGATTCAATTGTGGATATCTATATCTCACGTTCTGTTGCTTCTATTAATGGAGAAACACAGCGGTATTAGTATTTTCTAATTCGATGTTTTTCTCCGTTTATCAGAGGTTGCCTTTGCTTTATTTTGATTATCTACAATGTTGTGGCATGGCCAATTTACACAGGGATGAAACTTTCCAACAAACTATCGTGTCAAGCTGTTGTTTGCTAAATCATTGTTTAAAGTCAATAGCTAAACATAAACTAAATTTATATACTTGGTAACATACTGATGTAGCGCGGCTAGAGATTTTCAGAGGCTAAGAACTAAGAATGACAATTTTCCAATAAACAACAACTTGGGGATTCCTTTTTATTCCCTTTTTGACATGCATTAAATAAATCAAGGAACATAGCAGGAAGATAGCCTTGACTAACCTGTTGAGTCTAGTAATATCACCCTAACGAAAAATTCCACTAGTAGAGGTTGTAGAATTTTTGTATGTTTATTTTCCTCCAAGAACCCAAGAGATCACCCTACAAAAGTTCCAAACAAACTGAAGTAAGTTATAGTCGACTCCTGCAATTTTTCTGTGATACATGAAAATAACAATATGGCATAATTGTTTCTCTATTACCTGTTTTTGTTCCCTGGAAGTAAGAATGGCTTAGTAGTCACCTAAAATTCTCTTTTGCTTTCTTCTAGGAACACCACAATTCCTTTGCAGGAAGAAGCACATGACGTAGGCTGTATCTTTGTCATTAATTGTTTTTGTTCTTTTCAAGTGCCATACTCTAATATTTTCCATCGTTCATTTCTACTATTTCCATAAACATGAAAAGAAGCAAAGGAAAAATATAGTGAGGGATGGTGGCAGTGATGGCTGAATGCTAAGTTGCTAACATACGTCAATCTGTTTGGACGAGCTAATTTATTGATCCATTTAAAGATGCTACTATGACAGATACACCATGCGTTCATTCTTGCGGTTGAATTTTTTTTTCAACTAGTGTATTATAATTATGAGCTCAATTTGGTACTGACCAGAACCGTGATGAAATCAGTTCAGGCCTAGTCTGAATTGGCAAGAAATAGGCCCATCAAACTAGCAGCCGAGTTATTCCGTCATGCTCGAAACTGAAGCCTGTGTAAACAAGATAAGAGAGAGAAAAAAAGGGACAGAGTAACGAGAAGGTTCAGATTCAATTGATTGGCAAGGAACATTCAGATGCACCAAACCCATTAATTCGCCCGATAAAATCGGCAATACATGGTAACTTTAATAAAACAGATATGTTAGAGAACACCCACATACCAAACATTGAGCAACAATATGTTTTTACCTTGCTAAATGTAGGATAATGCATATATTGAAATCCTTTCTAAAATGAACTGCATGAAGCACACCAGAGCAAAGACAATTCAAGGTCTTACTCCAAATGTGCAGACTCCCTTAACTAAGTGTTAGACAGACCACTGATCTGGGTTTTATATATATAGACTCAACCCCCTTATATACGCTCGGAGTCTCAGTCACTGTACATATTCTACATGGTATCAGAGCGAGTCTAAACATCCCCAGTGCGCTAACTTTTCCCTCCGGCGAGCCGATCCTTTCCTCCTCGTCGTCGATGTCTTCTTCCCATCGTCGACCCTCTTCCTGGTACTCTCCTCGCTCTCTCACCCCCGTTTCTTCTTCTCCCTGTCTCTCCCACAGTCACCTTCTTTTCTCCGTCCCACCTCCGCGCGACTAGGCGACGGTCTCGATCCGCCTCCTCGTCTCGCCTCACACCCGTCTCCGTTCTTCTTCTTGCTTCGTGCATCTCTCCTTCTCTGACGCCGGTGCACCTCCGCGCTCGTCGTCTCCATCGGCTGAACTCGTCCGCCCTCCCATCGGCTGGAACCCTCCCTCGGTTCTCGCCTTTTCCGACACGCTCAACGGCTCTCGGACGCGAACCCTCTCCCCTCACGTCCGAGCCAGTCAAACGTGTCCACGTGTCCATGGACACGAATCCCTGCCTCCTGAACGCGAACATATTCTCTTCGCGTCTAGCCATTCCCCACCTTTTTTCACGTCCGCCCCACTCCTTGGCCTCCACGAGTCCACGGATGTGAATCTTCGCACGTCCATGACCCAACTACTCTCTGACCCACCCACTCTGTCACCACCTTTTCCTCACCTACTCCGCTGCCTACTCCCCATCGGCCAACCACTCCTCGTCGGCTGGCCGGCCCACTTCCCATCGGCTTCTCATATCCTTGATCGGTTGATCCGTCCTCTCATCGGCTTCTCCCTCCCATCGGCTTCTTTCTCCCATCGGCTCTTTGCTCGTTCTCTCGTCATGGCCACCGAGTCCGCTCTTAGCTCCGGCACTCTCCCAGTCGCCAAGTCTGCTCCAGCCCTCGATGCCTCACACCACACCTCGGGCACCACCTCGCCGATCTTCTCCCCTCCTTATGCTGCTGCGAATATGAAATCTAATGTTCCTATCTCCCTTAACCTTAACGCCAATTATTTTAAGTGGATTTTCTTCTTCAAATCTCTCTGTGGAAAATTCGGCCTCCGGTCCCATATTGATAGCTCCGCTCCACCTCGCCCCGATGATCCTCAGTAGGACATGGACGATACCGACCCCATCACTCGGGATCTCTGGGTGGCCATCGATCAGATCTTCCTGGTCAACAAGTAGCCTCGCGCCATCTTCCTCCTCAACGAGTTTCACTCCATGGTACAAGGCGACTCCTCTGTCTCCTTGTACTGTCAGCGCCTCAAAGTCAAGGCCGCTGCTCTCCGGGACGTCGGCCACCCTTTGGCCGACTCTCAACTCGTCCTCGCCCTTCTGCGAGGCCTCAATCCTCGCTTCTCCAACACCGCCGATGACATCGCCAACGCCACACCTTTTCCATTATTCGTCCGGGCTCATGACATGCTAGTTCTTAAAGAACTCTGTCTAGCAAATGATGAGAAGACAGTGGCCCACACCGCTCTTCTTGCCGCAGCCGATAATGGCTGCCGAGCCTCTTGCGCTGCCCCTTCCTCCCGCGGTTCTGGTGGCCATGGCTCCGACCACAGCAACATAGCCTGCACCGAGAAAGGCAAGGGCAAAGGCAAAGGCAGGACCTAGCAGGGTCCGACGCGATCACGACCTACCTTGGTCCCTACCCACCCTGCCGGTCCCATGGATCCGTGGCTCTACTACAACCCCTGGGTGCCCTAGCCCCAACCACGCAGCCCCATCTGCTGACAACCCGGGGTTCTCGACGCCCATCCCTAGGCTCACCTAGCATCGGCTCCTGTTTTACCGCCTCAGCCGATGCTACCGTTGACAAAAGGATCACCCTAAGATGATCATCTCATGGCTATTGGGAACGAATCAAATCAAATGGTTGACCCCACCCACCCAGTCGGTTCCTTCCTGGAACCAGGCTGGCCTCGTCGCTGCCCTCAACCAGATGACGCTCCAACCACAGCACCCTTGGGTGCTGGACTCTAGGGCGTCTTCACACATGGTGTCATCGGCCGATATACTTCGCTGCTGTCATCCCTCTCCCTCCCCTTTTGTCACCATCGACAATGGCCACTCTCTTCCTATCCAATGCCGAGGTGACTCCTCTCTGTCTACATCCACTACTAACCTCCCCCTACGCAATGTTCTTATCGTCCTCTCTCTTATTCACAATCTTATATCTGTTCACCAATTCACAAGAGACAACAACTGCTCCATTGAATTTGACGCGTCTAGTTTTTCTGTGAAGGATATCCCAACCTGGCGATAGATCCTTCGCTGCAATAGTGGCGGAGATCTCTACACCATTCCCGTTGCGCCGTCCACTCCACACGCCAGCGTCGCCCTCTCCACCAACCTTTGGCACCTTTGCCTCAGCCACCCTGGCCCCGACGCTGTCGCCACCCTCCGTCGCAGCGCCTCCATCCGATGTACTCACAGCAGCTCCACAGTTTGCCACTCATGTCAACTTGGCAAACATATGTGTCTGCCCTTTTCTAGTTCTCTCTCCTATATCTCGCGTCGATTTGAACTTATACATTATGATGTATGGACATCTCCAGTTAAAAGTGTCTCCGGTAATCAGTATTATCTCGCTATACTTGATGATTACACACACTATTACTGGACCTTCCCGCTCATCTACAAATCCGAGGTTGCCTCTCACCTCACTCACTTCGTCACGTACGTGTCCACTCAGTTCAGCCTCTCCATCAAGGCTTTACAAGCCGATAACGGTACGGAATTCGTCAACCATACTGTTACAAACCTCCTCACCTCGTAGGGCATCCATCTCCGGCTCTCCTGCTCCTACACCTCTCCTTAGAACAGCAAAGCCGAGCGTCTCCTTCGTACCCTCAACAACATCAGTCGCACCATGCTACTTCACGCCTACTTACCGCCACTTATTGGGCCGAAGCTCTAGCTACTGCGACGTAACTTCTCAATCGGCGCCCATGCTTCTCCATTCAACACAATGTTCTCTATGCCCTTCTCTATCGCACGATGCCCGACTACTCCCACCTTCACGTTTTCGGGTGCTTCTGCTACCCAAATCTCACCGCCACAGCTTCCCACAAACTCGCTCCCCGCTCCACTGCCTGTATTCTCCTCGGCTATCCCACCTCTCACAAGGGATACCGATGTCTCGACCTTTCCACCCGACGGATCATCGTCTCTCGTCACGTCATTTTTGACGAGACTTGTTTTTCCTTCGGTCTACTTCATCCGAGATCCTCCTTTAGTGATCTCGACTTCCTCCTCACCAACACCGTGCCGACCAAGTCTCCTCCACTGTCCTCTCCATCGGCCCCCTCATCGGCCGTTGCTGAGGATTTACCCTTCACATATCCCATCACTACTCGGTCCGATGTCCCCACCATCGGACCCTCATCGGACCCACCTCCATCGGCCGATACCGATTTTATTTATCCTTCAGCCGATACCGTTCTCTCTCCATCGGACACCCCACTTCCATCGGCTCCTCAGTTTCCATCGGCTCCCCCCACCCTATCGGCTGATCGATCTCTATCGGACCGATCGGAATACTTGGCCCACCCGACCTCATCGGCTCAGGCCTATCTAATTCCTCCTTTTCCTCTCATCTACAGTCGCGAACTCGGAGCCGATGACGCCCTCACCCGACCAGTTCTTCCCATTACTCCCGCATCCCCATCGGCTCCAGTTCCCTCCACCTCTCACATAGTCACCCGCTCCCAGACCGGGTCTCTTCGCCCCACTCAGCGCTACGGTCTCTCCACCGTCCACAGCTCTATCTCGCCCATCCCGGTGACTTCTCGCTCAGCCCTGGCCGACCCTCAGTGGCATGCAATCATGTCCGACGAGTACAAGGCCCTAATGGACAACGAGACCTGGCGCCTCGTTCCCCGACCTCCCGGCGCCAACATTGTGACTGGTAAGTGAATTTTCAAACACAAATTCTACACCGATGGCTCCCTTGCCCATCACAAGGCTCACTGGGTAGTCCGGGGTTTCTCCCAATGACCCGGTGTCGACTACGATGAGACCTTCAGTCCCGTTGTCAAACCCGCCACCATCCGAGTCATCCTCACCTTGGCTGTCTCTCGCTCCTGGCCAATCCATCAACTAGACGTGAAGAACGCCTTTCTTCACGGCCACCTGACGAAAACAGTCTACTGCCAGCAGCCCCAGGCTTCGTCGATGTGGCTCCCTCACTCAAAAGATATTATGTAAAGTCATTATCCTTTATTGAGTTGTTTAAGAATTGCATCTTTTTCTCATGGATATATTTTTTTAATAATGAAATTTTCTTAAACTCACTACATTACATTAAGATGATACAATTATCCTGACAACACTTCCAACTTCTCCATAATTAGAATGCACATAGCCAGCTTACACACACCAAAAGATAAAACATAATGGATTACAAGGAGACTTAATGACTATCAATTTTATGACTAGATCGTCACTCATGTCTCTAGGTAAAATACTTCTAAGCCTGTTCTAGCCAAATCCAAACCAGGAAAGGCAAAAGAAATTAAAATGAAACCAGAAGTCTTTAAATATATTGGAACACATTAGCATGAATACAAAAATATGAAAATTTTGGAGCCCTAACTTTGGGGGGCCATGTTCTATCGCCTAGCTCTAACATCCTCATCTACAGTCCTGCTTCTGTATCCACCACTCACTGCTAATTTGATTGCCGTCCACGGCCAATCCCCCCAAGAAAAACCCATTTTTTCCTCCCCAACTTCCTCTCGATCCCAATCCTAAACAGGTCTTTTCTCGGAGTGAAGACACCACCGGTGCCATATAATAAGAGGAGATAGATAGAAAAAAGCTTAGCACGAAGTGATTCTTGGTTAATGGAATTCTGGAGGGGAAGAAGGGATGAATATGTCTCTGACCACCTCAGTTAAACAAAGGCTTTTTTTATTTCTTTCACAAAATCACTGCACATATATTTCCATCCATGTACAGAGGGAGCAAAAGTAAAAAGAAAAAACGAAAAAAACTCCCAAATATATCAAACATAAAAGCTGACGATGTTAATCAGAACGGAGCAGTAACAACGTCCCGTCGTCTCTTTGCAGCGCGGCCGCGGCCACTGCCGACGAACTCGCCCGGATCGAACATCTCGCCGCCGCCGTCGTCGTCTTTGGAATCGGAGTCGATGAAGAAGTTGTTCCTGATGCCGACCACCGGCTGCAATCCATTCTAAAATGAACTGCATTGAAGCACACCAGAGCAAAGACAATTCAAGGACTAATTCCAAATGTGCAGAGACTCCCTTAACTAAAAATGCATGTACCTAGCTAAATTATTGCTCCGGCATATTTAGTTTTCAAGTTGTTGTATTCAAATACACCCACCTAAACTAACCAAATATATAGTAATTTATCTCATACGAGACTCTGTGTGTGTTTTATTCTCGGAAGTATATTTTAAATCAGCCATACTAGCTAACACACTTCCCAAAAATGTATTGAACACTAATTAATCCCAAAGTCATTCTTTTCAACAATGTGTTGTTAGAAGTATATAATCCAATAGTGGAAAACACATTAACACATAATGTATTAATGTATTGGCATTCTCACGAAACAAAAAATAATTATTCTCTACTCCTTAAAAGGAGTTGATGGTGGTGTCTGATGTGGCTCCCTCACTCAAAAGATATTATTTAAATTCATTATATTTTATTGCATTATTTAAAATTGTATCTTTTACTCATGGTTATATGCATTTAGTAGATTGATGTATAAAACATTTTACATCTAGCGGTTATCTTTTTTAAAATTTTCAAAATTTTGGAGTTTATGTTTGTGATCTGTTGCAAAGCACAAGTAATAGGCTATTCAATATAATTTGATTTGTCAAAAAATGTGGTCCATACATAAAACTTTTGAGAAAATGTGTATAGTTCTAATTTAGAGTTGAAAAATATGAAATATAGTGAATGCCAGTAGGAGATAGCATAAGTGAAAATATACCACTTCAGGTGAAGTTATCAGCTCTAAATTTGTGGCATTCGACAAAACGCAAAGAAAAACACGATAATGGCCTAGTCAAGTGCTTGGAGGTGATAGCTAGACTACTCTAGCATCCGCAGGTAATCAATTGTTAGTTCCAGAGAATGGGAAGCTCCCGTGTGCAAAAAACACACGGGAATGGCATTACCGAGTGATAACACTCGGTAGAACTCAGGGAGACTTCACCCCTTTACTGTGGGCCTGATCCCGAGAGTTCGAAAAATAACACATGGCAAGAGCCAAATCATATCGAATGCACAGAAATACACGGTAATAACCGGTTTACCGAGTGTAACTGGACACCCGGGATGATTTTCACGTAACGGGGATCCCAAACAGAACAGTAGCGTCCCGAGCATGCCGAAAACACGGTGAGGACGTGGGAACTCGATCGGTAAAGTTCCAGATGTTACCGTGTTTCATAAAAAAAAACATACGGTAAGATACAATTTGACGCTCGGTAAGCAACTGTAATTTTGCCGTGCTATTTGAAATTCATTTATTATTATCAGCAATTCAATTACTATTCATGGGCACTTATTTCCATCACAATACAAACACCAGAATGCATACAATAGCACACATCCAAATAAACAGCAGATTTCATTAAACAGAGGTTACAATTAATTAGCATACAAACATCGTCTCATGGTTCCTGTCAATTAAAGCAATACACCAGGAGCACTTGCTTCCAATGTAAAATGTATAACACAATACTCTGAAGCATTGATACAATAGCTAATTAGCTATCCAAAGATTATTTGGTTGATCAGTGAACAGGCATATGAATATGATGCATGGATGCTTGAGCCTTGAGTTGGTAACTGAATGTATATACCTGCAATTAATTGTGATAAACTTGTTAAGAAAACAAGGACATAAAAGATTGGTAGAAGCAGAATTGATATGAAAATGAAGCATCCTACATTGCATGCGACTCATCTTTAGTCGGAATCAGTGAACCACACATTAAGAATCAACACCTGGGATTAGGCATATGATGCAAAGCTGACTAGCTACAACCTAATCAAGGTGCTATTTTCATTATGTCACGAGAATAACACGGTGTAAAAAGATGGCATATACACGGTAGCCCATTAACTCAGCAAGCAGCTACATCATATGTACAACCCCAAAATTTACAAAATCGACAACATTTATTATTGTAACCATTCTAGCAAGATTTTCCCACGAACTGACATGTACAAGTGTTAAGTGAAAGTATGTCCCCTTCTGACCTCCCCCCTGCTGCTACTCATATTCCCTCTTAACCTGTTGAAACAGCCCAACTTTAAATTGTTATGAACGGTGTCAACCCGAAGCAAGTTTGCATGATACACATTATATACTCACATTATACCATTAATTGTGGAATATCTCTATATATTGTAAAAACACTATATATATATAGTGTAATAACTAAAATACGCTTTTTAAGAAAAATTTTACTAATAGGCTAAATAGTGGTATTTTGACGATGATTGCTCTGGTATGTTTTAGCTATATCACACCTTGAATGTGGTATAATATGTCTAGAGAGAGATGTCACAACATGTCCGTTCACGGTAGAGCAGAAGGTGGTTGACAAAACCTATTAATTTTCTTAGACACTATGGAAAGTCTATGTCATTAATTTGAAGTTTGGTCAAATAGTTGCATTAGTAGCTCCAACACTAGGGAGAGCACACACACATCTGCACATCCTCAAGTGTGGGACGGAAATAGATAGGGTGTGGGAGGAGCTCACCTGGGAAGGGTGCTAATGCGATCCTTCCTTGCACTACTATAGAAACAGTCATTAATGACGAGTTATTTGTAACAGGTTAAAGAGACTCATCTCAGATGACCTCATTTGTACTAGGTTGAAAAGTACTTCATTTGAGATATAGCTATGGGAGACGTCCCGTCACTGATATTGGGTCATCTGTGATGGGTGGTAGTTTTGAGATATAGCTAGTTTTGATTTCTATCGGCTCAAAACTACCACCCATCGTAGATAACTCCACATCTATAATGGGGACACATTACAAATAAGTCCTTTATCTATAACAATTAATATATATATATATGACCTGTTAGACATGCGTATCACCTCTAACGGATCTATTTGTTTTAACTGGCACAGATGTAACTGAGTCCCACGACAAAGGCACCAAGTCAGGCCCACCCCTTTGCCTCCTCCCTCTATCTCTTTCTCATCCCCATGGCTATGATGAGGCTAATACCCGTCATTGATAATAATCTGTACCTATCATAGATATGAGTTAGGACCCGTCATAAATGACTAGTTCTCTAAGTAGTGGTTACCATCATGGCCACTTTCTTGCTTCCCTCGAGCATGAACCTATTGGGCATTTCATCGAATATGTTTCTAGTGTTGGACCTGTAGTCTGATACCACTGGAAAGTTTGGTACCAGATAGGACATGCCACCGAGGATAACGAACCATCCCTAGTGGAACCACGCATGTCGATGCTAGTCTTAGGATTTTAAGCTAGCACTCGTAGTAACAAAACATTAATCATTGCAACAACTAAATGAAAACATTATATCTTATTATCATGTTGGGTAAACCCTTATCAGCAACTATCAAGAAAAATTATGACAATGAAACTTAGCACGGCTAGCACCATAGGGATGAAATCAAACTCTTCATTATCTTCCACCTAAACTTAAGGAAGGATAAAGAAAAACAATAAAATGGAGGGGTTAAATAATTTTGTACTCACAAGTTATGGGAAACGTAAGTATGCAAACTGCAAAGTAAGTCTAGATTTATTTCGTAAATTTTTTGTTTGAAAATGTTTTACAATCTCTAAGTATGAGTTTTACCATTCATTCGGGAAAGAGACTTACCATCTCGATCCGATATGAATTGCTTTGCAATAACCTAAACATAAGAACAAGGTTTTAGTTTCATTAATAATTTCTTTTCATGTTTTATCTCTTCAACAAATATCATTTCTTAAGCCACACATACAACCCTTATCTTGCTTCATCCAAAACTAAACCAATACATTTTTTTTATCGGCTCCTTATCAAAACCACTAAACTTTAGTTTCCGCTTCTGCCATTGTGGTATTCTAGGTCACAAACCCATTCCCGAACACTAAGGTCATCCATCAGTCATCAAGAATTAATGGTTCTTATTTTCACAAATATTTTTATAAAACACTGATAAATAAATCTATGCTAAAAGAATCACCTTATATTCAGTCTTAACCGTGAGCACGGCTATTCGAATAGTTTAAGTTCTGTAGAGTTTGTATGCTTTACCCACACAACACGAAACTGACATCGGATATCCATCGACATCGAAATTCGTGACAAGGCATTTTTAAAGCTAATCCATAAATATTTCATATCACATAGTTGGATCGAATCTCTCAAACTAAGTATTAGGCAAGTCTCATACCTTCATTTACTCAGAACACACCAGGGATGTCACATATTCCTAACCAATTGTCTTAAAAGATACTAGAATAACACTTGTCTCGAGAAATAAAGAACCATAATCTCGTCTTCTCATCTTCAATGTTCCATAACTATTAACATACAAGATTTTTATGTAATAATTAAATACTTATCCATGAGTATCCTATAAATACTTGTGTGATCATATGCTAAGATGTTCAAATGTAATTTCCTAATAAATCGATCCTTACATGCGATTACCAAAACAAACAACACAAACAAGATTATGTATCGCAAGTTTTTACAGATCTTTTCTCTTTTCTAAACCCACCAACTCCTCAAGTCGGTTTTTCACAAAGGTTTCATAACCCAATTTTTTTCATAACGATAATCAACAGTGTAAGATGGGGTAGTGTTATTTCTACTCAAGAAGCGAGAAATTTCAAGCACTATTATGGTGGAGTTAAAGGATAGGATTCAACAACCTATGAAAGTAATACACCTACTAGGTTGATCCGTGAGTCATACACAAATCAAGACCGATCAAATTAGTTGTGTGCACTAAGCACACAACTTAGAAAACAATTATATTTTATAAATTAAGAAAAATATGATCAAGGAAGACACCTCTGGTTCTTGGACTTCTCATTCGTATTTCTCAATTGGCTGCTCCTTGGTGATCAAAACATATTTTAGTTAACTAATAGCACCACCGTGTAGATCTCAATTTTTGAAAAAAAATGAGACTTGAATGACCTCAAACGGAGTTATAATTAAAAAAGATATAAATTTTTAAAATTTAAATTATTTTCGGATACTAGAAATGTGTTAAACGAAGAAATGATTTTAGATAGAGGCTGACAAGTGGGATTAGGCTGAGAAAGGTAAACTAGAATTCTTTTTATTGGATAAACGAGTTAAATGGGTTATTAGGCCTACTGGATGCCAAAGCCTTATTGGGCCTTGAGGTTTGACGGGCCAAGAAGAGAGAGATTAGAAGGCCATATGGGCTAGCCCATAGACTGATGGCCTGGCCCAAGATAGTGGAGCCTAGGTGGCAAAGAAGGCTCGCGCGATGGGGACGTGGCAGCCACATGGCCTTGCCATGTTGGCATTGACTGAGGTCAGTTGACCCTAGTGTGGAATGATGACCGGCAGTGACTAAGGCCGATCCAATGAATGGTGGTGAGGAAGGAAACATGATGCATAAGAATGAGTGAGGTGCGACGGAGTTTGATGAATGGTTTGGATTAGGAAGAGATGGACTGGAGATGAAGGGAACTGATGGCGTCTCTCGCTGCTGAGAGCCACGTACAAGAGGTCACCGTTGGTGATGATTCGGGCGGCGAAAGGGCTTGAGATAGAGATGATCGGGCACATCATGACGGGAGGAAGAAGAAAGAAGGAAGGATAGGGCTATACCTTCGATGATGATGAGTTTGAGGCTAGCGGCAATGGTGGACGGCGATTGCCGAGTTGGGGGAAAACTGGCTTGGCAGTGATTAGGTCTTTGGGATGGGTGGAACAGGGTCACATGGACATGAGGAGCTCAATGGTGGTGATGGCTTGATCAAGGAAAGTGGGAGAGGGGTGAGGCACGAGTTGGGAGAGCTCACTGGCGCCTTTTATAAGCGATTAGGCGTGGATGCAGAGGGGACAAGGACGATGTGACACAATGACACAATGGCTTAGACATGCACAACACGACAAGGGGAACAAAAGGGGGGAGTCAGGGATTCTTAACGATGGGGCCGAGCTTGGCGTGACGTGGCGTGAAAAGGCTTGATGAAGTGATTCATGGTGGTGAGGCCACACTTGGTGCGACACGGGAAGGGAGACAACAGACGAGATTAACGATGGCTGGTGCAGTGTGGAACGGTGGAACACAATGGGGGTGCACGATGCAGGGGAATAGGGTTATGGCACACAGGCTTGGCATTTCACTAAACATCCGGCGCACATACAAGCATGACATGGGGAGGAGGAGGATTGCATAGAGTGGGTGCACGTGGCTTAGCTGAGTGGGTATGCAGCGAGCGTGCGTACAGATGTAGCACGGGCGGACGTGTACAGGAAGGAGAGGAGCTGGGCCTTGGGCCATCGGGGAGGTAGGGGAGAGGAAGGGAGGTGCTAGGCCGGCATGGTAATGAGATGGGCCGGCAGAAAAAGGAAACAGAGAGGGAAAGGAGAAAGGGGTTGGGTCGAGGGAGAAATGGTGGCCTAGAGAAAGGTGTTTTCCTTTTTTTCTAGAAATTTTATATTAGAATTTTGAGAGGATTTAGAGGGATTTTAAATTCAAACTTGTCTCGATATAATTTGATGATTTCAAGGGAACGTATAAAAGGAGTGTTTGAAATATTTGAAGGGATATTTGATTTCTAATTTGCTATTTAAACTCATAAAAAATATGAGAATTTCAAACAAAAAGTCTTTAAGATTAAGACTTATATTTTTATGAATAGATTTGATTTTGTGGAAAGGAAAGAAAGAGTGAGTTTCAAAGGGATTTTGGATAAGATTCTTGATATATCTGAATTTCAAAATTTGAGACTTGGAATTCAAATCTCAAGATTTGCTTAGAAGAAAAAAATCTGGATTGAAATTTTATAGAATCATAGCATGGGATATAATTGAGATCTTTATCATCGCTATGACTATCACTTAGCTATACTCAAGAAAAAAATTAAAACTATAATTTTTATTAAAATAACTTTTAATAAGTAAATTGAAATCGAGATGTTCCAGTGCATGCATGGAATGAGTGAGAGCAACAAAAGAAAATAGTGGCATAATAACTCAAATATTATCATCGCATGATTAATTTTACCTTATGTATCGAAACCTGTTGACTACTATAGAGAACTGCAACTATAGTTCTCCCCACTCCCCTCGTTGGATGGTGCACGTTGGGGCTATGATGTACAACTCCAGGTGCTCTCCCGATTTCTTGGTCTATGGTGCACGTTGGAGTTTATGTTTGTGATCTGATGCAAAGCACATGCTAATATTCTAGTCAATATAATTTGATTTGTCCAAAAATATGGTCCATCCATAAAACTTTGTCTGATAGTGTTGTACAAACAAACTCCAAATGCTTTCTCAATTTCTTGGCTAATGGAACTGTGGAGAGGAAGAAAGGATGAATAATTGTCTCTGACCACCTCCGATACACAAAGGCTTTTTGTATTTCTTTCACAAAATCACTGCACATAATTTACATCCATGTACAGAGAGGGCGAAAGAAAAAAAAGGAAAGAAAAAAACTCCAGCCAAACAGATCAAACAGAAATTAAAGCTGATGATGTTAATCAGAACGGTGCAGTAACAAGGTCCCGTCGTCTCTTTGCAGCGCGGCCGTGGCCCCCGCCGATGAACGCGGCCGGATCGAACATCTCGCCGCCTACGCCGCCGCCGTCGTCGGAATCGGAGTCGATGAAGAAGCTGTTACTGATGCCGAGCACCGGCTGCAAACCCTGCATATATATTTCATGAATGTCAGGTGTAATATATTAGCATTAGTTCGAGATCATGGAGAGATTTTGAGACGATTTGAGAAATGAGAATGATTAATTAGAGGTAAACAATTAATTATACGTACCTCGGTGAAGATTTGGACGGCTTCCTCTGATGAGTGAGTGCTTAGCACGTACAGAGCTGCTTCCTGCTAAATTGAAGGAAAATTTTAATATTAATTTTTAGTAACCAGATATTAATTCAGAAATAAACAAGTAATAAAAAAGCTGAGAGCCTAGCTTCTCCAAATTCTTATCTCCTTCCCATCTCTTCAAATAGGGCCTAAATATTAATTTACCAAACTTCATTTGATTTGACCATAATTCATAAAGACATGTGCATGCTTAGCAAACAAAATTGCGCATAATAACGTGCTGTATTCATCTTTTGAAATTATCATTCCAACTCGATCGATTTCATCTATATATCATCCATTCTCTCACGTGTACGCATGCATACAGGTACGTGCATACATAGTTGTGTACGTGTATATGTACTTTTGGCAATAGTATTTTAACTATGTATATTCTTACCCTGGCGTGCTTGAGCTCCTCGAGTGAGAGCGTCTTGGGCTCCCACTCCACCGACGGCACCCTCCCATCAGGCCGCATCTATCACCAATATATATGTACAGCCACACGCACGCACGTACGTATGTACGGAGGTGTACGCAGACAAAAATACGTATGTGTGGTACGTATGCGTACCGTATACCTCAACGCCGGTCGAATCAAAACGTACGAGGATTATAGCCAGGGAGGGAAGGGAGAAGCCGGTGCTTATATAGCCTCACGGGCGGGACACGTGTCGCCCTCCCACGCGGCCGGCCGGTGGCCCCGCGCCCACGTGGCCACGATGACACGATGCGGCCGCCGGAGAGGAGGCGGTGGCGAGGTCGGCCGGCGGCGGGGGCTGCGGTTGCCGGCCGGTGATGGCGCGGCGCCGAGGGGCCAATCGGGAGGCGACGCGTGTGCGCGGGCCCCGCTCCAGAGGTTGCAGGTGGCGCCGCGCCAGCTGTCTGGAGTCCGGCCATGCACCGTGCGGTGTGATCCTGTCGGGCCCCCTGCACGCTGCACGTGTCGTGCGCGCACGTATGTACTACGGCGTGCCGCTAAAATGTACTATGCATGCGTCGCAATTAATCCCTATGTTCCTTTTTCCATTGACTCATATATTAGTTTAGTTTTAGGGAGACGGCCTCGCGGTCAAATTTTTTTTTATATTTATAAATTTAACTATTCAGCAACGAATTCAATACGACGTCAATAGAAATTAGAAAATTTAAATTTTTATATATATATAGCTGGAAATGAAAGCTGTTGAAAAATTCAGCACAAGCTATTATTATAAACAATTTTACCGCTCATTTTTTTAAAAAAAAAATATTAATATTTTAAAAATGCCACATTATTAAGGTATTTTGCATGTTCAATGTTACTACAATATTTATATTTATCAAAGCATTGTAATTTTAAAAATTTTATTGGTCAAAAGATAAAATCACGTTGGTCGATGATATCAAATAAAAAAACAGAGGGAGTACGTGATTGCTTGATTGAAAGCACCGTTCAATTGAATTTTCACTCTTCGAATACTAGTATTAAAATCTCTACTTTCTTGTTGAAACAGATGCTTATGGTACGTAGCTAGTAAATACCACGCGAGGTAGGAAAAACATGCGCTTAAATTAGATATTAAATTTCCTACAGAAAGAAAAGTTTCCTACGTTTTTCCTTTTCTCAATCCTACAAATCAAAGGCATGAACTGGGTGCAGAAATTGCAATTACTTTTCAGATAGGATTTTTCCTTGTTATAGTCAATTTATTGGCGTTCTACCTTACATAACAGCTGATCTGCAGCATGATTTTACAGTTAGCGTTGATTAGTTCACTGCACACGATGGATACATATCATTTCTGTAATAAGTTGGCAAGCCGGCAATTTGCAGAGCTACACTTTCACTTTCCTTTCATGCTGAAGCTGCACAACTCGCCTTCACATGGGCTCATAACCTTTGTGCTGCTTGTTCATGGAATTGCATTTTACTAGAAATTAAAACATATCACACAATTGATTTTTTTTCTTTATTTGTACATTTTCTGGAAAAAAATTGGCACAAAAAAAGGACCAGCAGATCCTATTCTCTTCAAATAGACAAAGCAATTTCGATCAGGATAACCTGTAAAATTAATATACAACCATCAATGTTTTCTGTACCATTTGGCGATAGGAAGACAGCAATCTTCACCAGGCAGCCAAAATCGTTTCAACAATCCACTACTAAATTCATTCCGCTCTGATGAACGGAGAGGAGCTCAATTCCGTGGTGCTGTAGAATGAGTCATCATGGAAATAGTTATTATTATCCTTCTCATCTTCCCACCTGAGAATCTCTCTTATGTACTTGAACGATTCGTCGACCGTCTGGCGATCACAGGCTCGTGCCTGCCATACAAAGAGTTTCCGGTTCGTGTGCGCATAGTACAGGTCCTTGAACTTCACCGCGATGTAGTAGTAAGCATGTTGGGCTAGTGATTGGTTGTTGTGGTGTGTCCGTACTGGGGAGAAGTCGTTGAACCACTCACAGGTTGATAGTGGTGTGCGGTTGATCTTCTCCTCGAAGAGGTCATACTTGTTGAGTACCAGGACGAAAGGAGTATCACCGAAGCATGGTTGCCTGGTTGTCAAACAGCAGAGAAGATCAATAAAAAGACCTGCTGACTGATTCAACAAAATCCATTCAAGAACGATTTCCAATTTTATGGGGAACATTACCCACAACAACAGTATTGACTATACATCTTTCTAATTTGGTTGCTGTATCTAAACCCTGAAATTGACATCAACTTAATTACTGTACTACTTTAGAAAAACGTGATTATGATACTGGAATGATTACTTCGTCCAAGATATTTGAGGTTAAGAATCACCATATGTGGTAGTGGAGAAAAGAAAGACAATCTGTACTATGTAGGAATGTACTCCAATTTCAATGAAATATAGCAGCATACCGAATCGTAGCCTCAAATAACTCTTTTACTTGCATCATCTTGTTCAGGAAAGACCAACTGCTGCCATATACAGGAGGTCCCACTTGGTCATAGTCACTGATGGCTACACAGAATATCACCAGGCGGACATCCTCAAACATTTCCACCCACTTGCAGCCATCATTCATGCCCTTGGCACTTACTCTAATCAGCTGATATCTGAGGAGCAAAACATATATGAAAATTAAGTGTGCATGGCTGAGATCAACTTGCACAAGGCATCCAGGAAGTTAAGAGCTTACTTGGTAAGAGATTGAGAATGTGCCTCAGGGTTGTCAATGTAAGGTTCAGACATGGGACTGCGATCATCAAGGGCAAATTCAATGAAAACCAACCCATTCCCTTGTGTTACACCTTCAGCAAAGATCACATCTTTCTCTGAAGGTTCATACTCATTGCTTGATACCTCAATGGCCTGCAAACGTATTCCACGTATAGGAGAAATCACTTGAACAGTTTAAAATAAAAATTCAACTACACATGACAAAATGTAGTTTTGCCAACATGACAACATCAAAACAGACAAAATTAAAAAATAAATAAAATTGCAAGATAATGGAGACTCGGACATAATTTTTTTTATTTCAGTAAATTTTGAGACTGGGGGTCTCCTTTCCTATCTTTAAAAAATAACATTGCAAAGAGATAAGCAATCCTTGAAAAATCCAAAGATGGCTTCAACACAGAAAATAGATACAGTTTTCTGGATGAGTGAAACTGTTACCGTTGTTTACAACGGAGACTAGCACATGCTCTGGACTTGTAATCTTTTTTGAAACAAAAGGTGGTAATCAAACAAAATATAGTTCAATGCAAATTATGTAGCGCCATCTCTAGCAATGGTGGAGTTATATTAATTTAAAAACTCAAAGATTATACCCTGCTCAAGAAGTACTCAGCAACATCAGGGAGAAAATGCAATTCATCCTTTCTTTTATATGTTGCTTGAATGGCAGAATCCTTCCACATCTCATCAACAAATGGAGCATATTCACGTGTTGCAGCAGGGAAAAAAGCATCTAGATCACCCATCGCTATGATATCCAAAAGCCAATCTGAGAATTTCTTCAGCCTTGGACTTATCGAGTATATACAGGAATTTGAACAATTTGTTTTATTTTCATCTGCAGCCCAGAAAACAGATCAGCAATACAGCATTGCTGCAGAAACAAACACCGGAGCAAATGAATTGACCATTTTACCTTGAAGGGCTTCTTCGTCCTCTGAAATCATGCAATTTGATCTAGAGAAAGCTTCTTCCTCGAAACGTTCACGACCCTCTAGTAAAATTCCAAGGTACTTGAAAATATTACTTTGTATAATCAGTTTGATGTTTTCAAGTTCTTCATGGGTGAATCTTGTCCCATACAAGTACTTAGCCTGTACATAAGACCGAAAACATTATCAGAATGATCATACAAGATTTATTATCAAGACAGGTTACAGAGCACTACCAGGTAGATATGATCATACAACATAACTACTGATAATGGATCATGATTTGTGGGTATTAGTTAAAAACTTCCAAGTTTTATGCTAAGAACATATGTCTGGTGGCTAAACCATGAAAAACTACTAATGCATCCCTGCTCTGTGGAAAGTATCTTACGGTACACAAACATGGATTGCCAACTACAATTAATTGGATTTCTACATCGCTCAACTGTATCACTACATAAGAGATGCAATCTCATACAGGTCCAATTACACTTTCAAAGAAAGGATAAAGATCAATTAGATAGTTATTAAAATTATAAGAGACCTGTTTGAAAATCGTGCTTGTACCAGCACCATCTGGTCCAAGAAGCAGCAGCTTTTGGATTCTTTTCTGGTCCAAATAATCAGGCACAGTTCTTACAGAATAGAGAACTTCATCTCTGGTTTCATTAGAGTTCCCAGGAGGCACCGGAAGTGAAAACAATGCGCATGCAAAACGTGTCAAGGCCTGGGAATAAAATAATCATTAGCAACAAGAAATTTTGAGGAAATGGCAATGGACTTTAATTTATTTTAACAGAGATACATACCGACTCCCATATTTTTCCTTTGATGTTGTTCTGCCCTTCTTCCTCATACCGACCGTCATCATAAACCCAAAAATGAGTATCATGAGGGCATTGAACATTTGCAACCTATAAGAAACAATCCCAACAATGTGATGAGCTCTCTTGACAGTGTTATCTTGCTTCTTTGTGGTTAAGAAAAAAACTCGTTTAAATATTGGCCATTGATTCAAGTGCCCAGTTTGGCTAAAACAAAGAATTAGCTACTAGTGCCAGTTAGTACCCGTTGCTAACAGGAACTTCTTGTTGATGAATTAAATACCATGATGTGTAATGCTAATAGCATGCGGTCTATATTCTCTAAAATGACAAAACCACTGCATTTAGGGAAACTTCCTAATTGTCTAAGCTGTGAACCCTTTAAAGTTTAAACAAACATGAAAGTTGAGGCTTTTCACAAAAAGGAAAGGTCACGGTTACAC
Source organism: Oryza coarctata (assembly GCA_030770085.1). Classification (NCBI taxonomy): domain Eukaryota; kingdom Viridiplantae; phylum Streptophyta; class Magnoliopsida; order Poales; family Poaceae; genus Oryza; species Oryza coarctata. The sequence goes on from CM061483.1 coordinate 3,485,311, forward strand.
CAAAATATTGATAGTATCATTAATTGGCACCTAAGGTTACAGTTAATGATCAGGTCTTTTATTTTGAATATTCCAAACTATATAAAATGCCCTTTCCAAATGCAGTGGTTCATGACCTAGATGTTAAATAACTGGGTCAGAGCCTGAAAGGTACCCAGCAATTGGGAGGTACTAAGTTTATCCAGCTCATGCTTTCCACCAAAAGGACTATCGATAAGCAGCTTAGAAGAGTAAAGCATGATCGGCTAATAGCGAGACACGGTTCTAGAGCAACAGAGATGGAAATATTGGTACCTTCAGAATTTTCAGCTCAATCTTTGTAATTTCCCTTCCATTTATATAAACCTGGGTATTTCCGTTACTGGCATTGGCCTGAAGCTTACCAGTAAAGCTGAGGTTAGAGATAATAATCCTTTCTGGTTTTTCTCCTTCCTATCAGAACAAAAAGTTTTATTAGCACAAATCATCTTAAACTTATCACAAAAACTTGTAGCCTTATGCTCATAATGAATTTACCTTTCCCCATAAACCTGACTCCTTGTCATACCAATACTTTCCCGGCTTCAGCTTCTGAGGCGACCGGGAGCAACTAAGCAGCTCTGTCAGCTCATCTGGCCTCAGCGGGCAACCATTCACAATAAGTTGCTCAGGTCGAAGCTGGTTTGCTTGGCACTCCTTCTCAGCTTTCAGTATTTGCCTTACTTCCAAGGGGCTGAGTAATCTTGAGAGCGTCCTTGAGTTCTTCCCTAGCTTTGACCGCTTGGACTCATCAATTGGCTGGCCAATGCAACTTACGCACTTGCGCCCTTCTGGCATTGAGCCCATCATCCTCAGCACACAGTAGCCACAGTACCTAGCATCGCATACAAGGCATGACTCCTTGCTCTCCCATTTTCTCTTCCCACACCGATAGCACGCCCTCCTCCTCTTCTCCTTCTTGGTTACCGCCACGTATTGCTCAGACATCTCCTCAAACTCCTTGCTCTCATACTTGCTGTCCGGCGTGAACCCAAAGGTCACCGTAGGACCTCTCCTCCCCTCCTGCATATGGTGGTTCCTATCCTGCGGCCCTGGTGAACTCTGAGCTGTATCATGAGACAATGAGCGGGAGTCATCGTCGTCATCCACCTCCTCGTTCTGCAGGACCGAATTGACCGAATCCGAGCTGCCGCCAACTTGAGCTGACACAGGCTCCGCGCACCGGGCGATCCGGGACACCGGGAGAGGAATAGGCTCAACAACGGGCGCAACCGGCAACCCTCCATTCCCTAGCCTGTGTGAACCCGACACTGGCTCCGCCGTGGGGATCTCGACGGGGTCTACCCTCGGCAGCTCATACGACACCGGCGGGCCGTCGTACTCGAGGGCGATAGAGTAATCGAGGTTGGGTGGCGCCTCGGGGATGGGAGCCCCCGGCGTGAGGATCCTCCTCAGCATGTCTTCCCAACTGCCCCCATCCATCGCCTCCGCCATAGCTGCCCCTCCTCCGGTAATCGTGTGCTCCTCCTACTCCCTCGTCGCGGAACGGAGAGCTGACAAGGTTGACTCTTTCCGGAGCGGAATCGGCGGCGGGCAGGCAAGGGGTGGAATCAAAATCCAATCTTTCCACCACCAAACTGACCTTTCCGGCAGGGAGGGGGCTCATTTCACGGTGAACCAAACTCACCGGGCAAGGTGGGTCGTAGCTCGGAAATGAGGGCTGCGGCGGTGGCAGCGGAGCTCGACGACGACAGGATGATGCGTTGTGGACTTGCGGCTCCCGGATGGTGCGGGAGGAACAGCAAGGGGATCTGTCGGAGGGGGAGAGTGGGAAGATGAGGTGAAACGCGTGGGTGGATGGATGGAGGAAGAAGAAATGGAACGTGGGAGCATGAACGGTATGCTACCGAAAGTGTCCTGCTATACATAGGGCTCCATCGTCCGACCCGCATTCGACCTTGCCTGACCACACGGATCGATTAGGCCGGCAAGGCCCATGGTCCAGCCCACTATAGTATAATATGTTAAGGTACAACTGCTATAGCGAATCGTGTATCGGTTCACGTATCAATGTTATAATATAAGTCACGAATTATTGATAAGTTGAATCGTGCCGAGCTGGCCTAGATACGCATATGGACTAATTAAATGAATAAATAAATAAAAATATAGAAAAGAGAAAAAATAGGGAAATAAAAAAATATAGGGAAAATTAATAAAAATAGGGAAAATAAGGGAGAATAAAAAAATTATGAAAAAAAGGTGGGCCATTCGAATCTTGCTCGTACTTAGCCTAGCCTACTACAGCAGCTGAGCCATGTCGTACTAACCAACCGTGTTGCGTCCTCAACCTATATATTGCAATGTCAGTTGCAAGCCGTGTACAGGACGCCCATGCCCAAGCCAACCCTCGCTAGCATAGCCTATTTGGCAATGTATAAGCTTGCCTCATCTACCAATCACTACCCCTACCATCTCTCCATGTGGGCTAGCAGGGGCCTAGCCAAACATTGGCTAAGCACTAATCGAATGTTTACTTTTGTTACTTAACCTAAGGCTTCGTTTAGAGTGCATGATAGGGGATTAGCTTCTATGGTTTTCCACAAGCATATTAAATGATGTATTTTTTATAAAAAATTTTTATATAAAGTTGTTTTAAAAAAATCATATTAATATATTTTTTAAGCTTGTAATAGCTAGTAATTAATTAGTTATTTACTAATAAGCATCCTCGTTTTATATAATCATCTTCATCTTCTTCACCCATCTTCAAACACACCTCAAATCGACTAATCAAATAATGATCTTTGACGGCCTAGACAACTATCTTCCACCTTCAATCAAGGCGAAGAGAGGCACAAGAGACATAGGGACATGACAAGAAAGACTCACTAATAATATCAAAGGTGACTTCTTTAGTGAGTTTACAACGATAACAATGTATTTTCCAACAATGGTGAGCAAGGGCTGGTATTATATTATTAGGTCAAACGATGGTGGGGTGGGGTAGGGTTGGGAGGGCGTTGGGACAATGAGGCTATGTTAAGAAAGAGAATAGGATAGTGAGATCAATAAACGATGGTAGGTGAAATGAAGACACGCGCACAATGAGGCAAGAGTATCACTAAAGTCTTTGACATGGAGGAGGGCATAGCGTGGTTAGCAGGGGAGCGAAGGAGATAGGGTGGTTGATCCAATGGCACAAAGGCGACAGAGAGAAACATAAGAAAACATGAGAAAGTTAATAAAGAGGGGTAACGACTACCACGAGAAAGAGGTTGAAGTGAAGGAGGGAGAGAATTGACAACGGACATGGGTAGAGGGGATCACCTATGCTAGCATTTGGAGGGAAGGCATAGCCATGATGCTAGTCTCAGTAAGTAGTAGTTGGAGATGGAATTAGGAGAAGAAGAGGGTAGGACTATATAAATATCTTGCTATATGCATCTTGAGGTGATTTGAATCGTTCAAAATAACAAATAGATTAGAAAAAAGTAGCTAACAATAAATAAATCCATAGTATTTCACTCATATCTCATCTCATAATCTATATTGAACTTGACGTGTATCCAAATGAATCTCAAATGATGAGCCAAGGAAGTGTCCAACACCCTGTTCCACCTAATAGTATGTTAACGCCAGAATTTGATTCAGCCTGTAAACAGGATCGGTTGATGGAAATATTGATCGACTCGTGAGACAAAGCTGATCGGTACTGTAGAGAAGCCGATCAAATTAGTAGAAGATTGGATCGGTTTGACGACAGTGAATTATCTGATTAGGGTCAGGTTCGAGAAGCCCGAGGAGAGGTTGGAAAAGGATCGGTTTGAGTAAAAAGAGGTCCGATTGCTACAGGAAGGGAGCCGATCGGGTGGAGCAAAGAAAGATTCGGTCTAAAATAGAAGATTATCTAAATAAGACCGAGTTTGTGGAGGAGCCGTGGGGTTCACAGCAGGGTACTATCTTCAGTTAAATTGCATCCTATATGGTTAGGAAGTCTTAGTTAGTTTAGTTAACTGCTTTAGAGATGTTTCCTGTTATTTTTGTTAAGAGATGACGTCCAATGGTAGTTATAAACGCGTCGGACTCTGTAAACCCAGGGTATAAATATAGACCACCTGAAAATATGTAACAGATCTCTCGATCAATATACAATCTTGGTGCATCGCCACCCTAGTTCACCTAGGTGTTTACTGGTAGGTTCTAGCTCTCGACGCGGGGTTGTATCGGTTAAATCCAATCTCCGGCGAAGGAATAAGTCCCGCCACTATCTTGGTATACTTTGTTCTGTCCAAGCCTACATCGTTTAAGTTTGAACTTTTAGTCAGATCAGGTGTACCGCATCACGTCCGTGCAAGATCTATCGGCCTATCAAACTCCCTCCGCCGTCATCGATCTCGTGCTGCATCGGTCAGGTCCGACCTACGGGTCTGCCGACGGATGATTGAGGTTTAGGTCTATAGGTCTCTCTACGGCGTTTCATCGGAATGAGTAGCCAATGAGTTATCATAAACGTAGGTCCCCATCCTCGTGCGGCCGATGGGTTCAGGCGTTAGGTCTATAGGTAGCCGATGGCATCCCTCCTACCTTGTCGTCATGTTCGATCTGAGGCCCTGCCGTCTCGATGTCGTTAGCCTCCGGCCTCATACTGTCTCGGTTAGGTCTGATCTATCGAGGTTGGCCCTAACGGCGTCATTACTGCTGCCGCTCGCCCGTATGGTCTCAAATGGAATCGGCTCCCGCTCCGCGTATCGGATACGGGTAGCGTCATCGGCTCTTTGGTTGATAGGCCCTTTAGTGCGTTACATGTGTCTATCTCTCGCACCTCCATCGACTTTTTAACCGATGCGCTAGCATTCTCATCTCTATCGGCATCCAGCCGATAAGGAGAGTCGGGCAGGCCTTTCGGCCGATCAATGAACATGTCTTATCCCCTTTTCCTTATCAATTGTAGGGCCAAATTGACTGGCACGCTCGCGAACCTCGAGGCTTAAGGTCCTGCACTGGAGTTAAACAGACCTCCTAGTCCTTCACGTGACCAAGCTGTCGTCCTTCCCCGGTCACGGGATTTTTGGCGGTGAGCACGCTTTTTGGCACGCCTGGTGGGATAGGAAGACCTTTTTCATCCGTTGAAGATCCTCCATCAGCTGTGATCTAATGGTGGGTAAAGAGATCAACATAGACAACGTAATCCCAGTGACGATGAAGGATTTGACTGAAGAACAGAGGTACCAGGTGAAACAAAACACAGCTAATTTTTAGAAGCTTTATCTGGAGTCCTTCAGTATGACCCGACAAGGGCCAATTCAAAAATCCCAGCTGCCAAAGCCAGTTTTGGAAGGAGAATCGAGCCGATCGCCGCCCGTTAGCCCTCGAGAGCCGTTACAAGAGATAGTTGACGAAGCTATTCACCATGCACTCATTAACCAATCGGGTGTACTGGTGAATACTTTGCACAATCTGATTAATAAAACTATGGACGGGTCTATCGTTAAAGAACCTGATCAAGGGCCGATATATTTGCCGATGAGAACAGGACAACCACAGGTTACTTATGGATCCAGAAGGGACGTATCAGCAAATATGTTTCCGCCAGCACAAGAGCTGATTGGGGGGCAACACGAAGACATGATGCCAGGATATCATCGGACAGCCTATTACGGGGCATATAGGCAAGAATATCCTGGTAATAGTTACCAAGGAGATCATTATGGACCATGTCAAATGACAACTTCGCTTCCACAGTACCAGAAAGAGAATCCAAAGGAAGAGGATTGGTCTGTCAGAATTGCAAAAGTCGTCAGGGAGCAATTTGGCATTAAGCCTAAAGAACAAACCTTTATGTATCGGCACCCTTATCCGGAGTGGTTTGACAGAGTTCTGCTGCCGCACCGATACAAGATTTCAGACTTCTCTAGATTTTCAGGGCAGGATAGCGTATCTACGATGGAACATATTAGTCGATTCTTGGCTCAATGTGGGGAAGCATCGGCGGATGAAGCTCTGAGGGTCCGCTTATTTCCATTGTCCTTATCTGGATCGACCTTCTCCTGGTTTTCCTCGTTGTCTCCAAACTTAACTAGGGATGGGCCGATCTGGAGAAACAAGTCAAATAAATACTTCTTTGCTGGGATTCAAGAGATGAGATTGTCAGACTTGACTCGGTTAGACAGAAGTCCGATGAATCAGTTTCGAAATTCATCCAGCATTTTTGGGATGTCAGAAGCCGATGTTATAGCCTCATTTTAAGTGATGGACAACTAGCTAACTTGGCTTTCCAAGGGTTGCTGGCTCCAATTAGGGAACGTTTCTCTTCACAAGAGTTCGAGAGCTTATCATGCCTACTCCAGAGTGTATCGGCTCACGAAAGCCGATTTGCTGATACCTAGAAAGAGAGGTTCCATCAGAAAGCCACTTAGATACAGGTGTACGCATCGGACTCAGATGATGAGGAATCCGATGCAGAAGTGGGTTTGGCGGAATGGACTAGGAATAAGAAACCTGTATCGTGTCCGTGGATTAAGAATGCCAATAAGGGGGAAAGATATGATTTCGATATCAACAAAACCGATAAGATATTTGATCTTCTCCTCCAAGAAAAGCAGATTTAATTACCGCCAAACCATGTAATCCCATCTACCGAACAACTTAAAAAGAAGAAGTATTGCAAGTGGCATAATTCGATATCTCACCATACCAACGAGTGCAAGGTTTTTCGAACAGGAGAGTATCAAGTTCGAGGACAAAAAGCCGATGAAGGTTGACGGGCATCCTTTTCCTGTGAACATGGTGTTTGCAGGGTCCTCGGGAGATTGTCCGATGAGAAAAGGCGCTGGAAGAGGTCAAAGGTTACCTCATCGGACCTAATTAAAAAATAGTCTAGAATACAAGATGAAGAGAGATGAGCCACAACACAACAAGAAAGATACAATCCACATTGGGGTTGTCCTTTTTTTTAGTATTGCTGGGATCAAAATATGAGGTTGCCATCAATAGAAGATTATCGTGAGTGTAACAAACCAGTATCTCGGTACATCGACCAGAGCAGGACGTCGTATGATCGGCCTCTCATCACGTGGGCAACGGTGCATAGCCGATTAGGGCTGATCAACGAAGAATATGGTCAAAGGTCAACTGAGGATAGGGAGTTACATAAAGGATCATACCACGCAAAAGATCAGTGGTGTCCGTCCGAAATTTTTACAAAAAATCAGAAGAGGAGAGCACAAAGGCTGTGGCATAGAGAGCAGCACAAAAGACGACGTCAGGACCATGAGAAAGCCGATCAGAGCCAAAAAATTAAAAAAGTATGGTGAGTAAAGCAAAAAAAGATGATGCTGGCACATCGGCTCAGGCCAACATGGTATTTTTTTTGGCTTTGGAGTATAAAGCATGTGTATCCGATGAAGAAGATCAAGAAGAAAATTTTGCCCAACTGACGTTGGAACCAAGTCAAGCCATATTTGATAAGCCAAAAGACTCCAAGCATTGGCACCTAAAACCACTGTATATCAAGGGGTATGTTGATGGGAAGCCAATGACAAAGATGTTAGTTGATGGAGGCGCAGCCATCAATTTGATGCCATATGTTACGTAACGCAAGTTGGGTAAGACAGTTGAAGATTTAGTTAAAACAAATATGGTTTTGAAAGACTTTGGAGGAAATCCATCAGAAACTAAGGGGTGCTGAACGTGGAGTTAACAGTTGGAAGCAAGACATTGCCCACCACATTCTTTGTCATCGATAGTAAGGGGTCGTATAGTCTACTCCTTGGCAGGGATTGGATTCACGCCAACTATTATGTTCCTTCAACAATGCATCAAAGCCTCATACAGTGACAAGGAGACAGAGTTGAGGTGATCGTGACCGATTAGTCGACCAGTATTGCAACAACCGATAAGCCATTCTGGGAAGCTGATGGGTTCAATTGCCTATCTGGAAAAACATGGGTGGGCGATTTTCTTGAGGTGACCGATAAGGGGATAAAGTCGATTCAGCAAATCGGCTCAGATCCATTATTCTCATGGGAACTATAGAAGACTTTGAAGAAAAGTTAGGGCAAGGTTTTATATCGGCCGATGAGTTAGAGCAAATAGATATAGGTTCAGGAGATAAGCCAAGACCGACGTACATTAGTAAAAATCTATATACTGAATCCCGAGAAAAGTTGATAAAATTATTAAAGGAATTTTAGAATGTTTTGCTTGGGATTACCATGAGATGCTGAGATTAAGCCGATCGATTGTTGAACATCGACTTCTTAATAGACCGGGATATCGGTCATTTAAACAACCACAGAGAAGATTCAAAATAGAGTTGCATGATAAAATCAAGGCAGAGATCACAAAGTTATACGATGCAAATTTCATCAGACCGTGCCGATATGCTGAATGGGTGTCCAATATCGTCCCGGTGAAGAAGAAAAATAGAAAGTTGAGGATATGCATCGACTTCCGGAATTTGAACAGTGCAACCCGTAAAGACGAGTATCCGATGCCGATGGCAGATTTATTAATTGACGCTGCATCGGGTCATAAGATCATTAGCTTTATGGATGGAAATGCAGGCTACAATCAAATTTTTATGGTGGAAGAAGACATCCACAAGACTGTATTTAGATATCCTGAAGCTATTGACTTGTACGAGTGGGTAGTCATGACTTTCAGATTGAAGAATGCCGGTGCTACCTATTAGAGAGCCATGAACTACATGTTTCATGATCTTATTGGACACCTGGTGAAGAAATATATTGATGGCGTGGTGGTAAAATCCAAAGGTATTGAAGACCATATAGCCGATCTGCGAAAAGTGCTAGAGAGGACGAAGAAATATGGACTCAAGATGACTCCTCACAAATATGCTTTTGACGTATTGGCTGGGCAATTTTTGAGTTTCATGGTGCATGAGAGAGGGATCGAAGTTAGTCAACGAAGCATTAGAGCTATTCAGACCACCGAGTTACCAAACAATAAACTACGGTTGTAGTCCTTGATCGGCAAACTCAATTTTATAAGAAGGTTTATCTCAAACTTATCGGGAAGAATTGAGTCGTTCACTCCTTTATTGAGATTGCGAGCCGATCAAGAATTTATATGAGATGTTCAACAGCAAAAAGCCTTTGATCTTATCAAGAAATACCTGAATTCTCCACCAGTATTGATTTCGCCGCAAAAAGGGGTACCGTTTAAATTATATTTGTCCGCCGATGAGAAGTCAATCGAATTGGTGCTTGTACAAGAGTTTGAATCAAAAGAACGAGTGGTATTCTATTTGAGCCGATGACTTTTGGATGCTGAGACCAGGTATCCTGCGGTGGAAAAATTTATGCCTATGTTTGTATTTCTCGTGTACAAAGTTAAGCCATTATCTTCTATCGGCTGAATGTACAGTGCTTTGCAAAGCCGATGTGATTAAATACATACTATCGGCTCCAGTCCTGAGGGGGCGGATTGGTAAATAGATATTTGCTCTGATGGAGTTTGATCTGAGGTATGAATCGGCTAAGGCGATTAAGGGACAAGCGGTAGCCGATTTTATTGTACAGCATAGAGGAGTCTAAGAGAATTTTGTAGAGCCGATCCCGTGGACGTTATTCTTTGATGGATTGGTTTGCAAGCATGGATCTGGTATCGGCTTGGTGATCATATCGCCTTAGGGGGAAAGCTTTGAGTTTGCTTTCACAATCAAGCCTTATAGTACAAATAACCAAGCAGAGAATGAAGCAGTACTTAAGGGACTTCAGCTGCTGAGGGAAATTAGAGCCGATACGGTAGAGGTCATTAGAGATTCCTTGTTGGTGATCAAACAGCTATCTGGGGAATATTAATGCAAAGATGAAGTTTTGAGGTCATATTATGAAAAATATCAACAGTTATTAAAGGATATCAAGATGATGACGTTGGATCATATTCCTGGGGAGCAGAACGTGGAGGCCAATGATCTTGCTTAGACTACTTCGGGGTATCGACTGAACAGTAAAGTGGAAGTCGAGATAGCCGATATTGAGAGCCATATGAAAGCCGATGATTGGAGATGGAAAATTATTCAGTATTTGCAAAATCCATCAAAATCGGTTTCTAAGAAGCTTCGATATAAGGCTATTAAGTACATACTACTTGATGAGGAATTATATTATCGGTCCATTGATGGGGTGCTGTTAAGATGCTTGGGTGCCGAGAAAGCTGCGTTGGTAATGAGCGAAGTACATGAAGGTATTTATGGAGCCCATCAATTAGTTCATAACATGAGATGGATGATGAGGAGAGCTAGATACTTTTGGCCAAGGATGTTGGAGTGTTGTTTCAAATATTACAAAGGCTGCCAAGATTGTCAGAGGTTTGGGAATGTGCAGCGAGCTCCAGCGTCAGTTATGAATCCGATAGTCAAGCCATGGCCGTTCAGAGGTTAGGGAATCGACATGATCGGTCAGATTTATCCTTCATCAAGTAAAGGGCATAAGTTCATATTGGCGGCAACAGACTATTTTACAAAGTGGGTAGAAGTTGTTCCTTTGAAGAAAATTACTTCTAGGGATGCAATTGAGTTCATCAACGAACATATCATATATTGGTTTGGAATTCCACAGATGCTTACTACCGATCAAGGTTCTATCTTCATGTCTGAGGAGTTTCAAAAGTTTGCTGCCAGTATAGGGATTAAGTTGCTGAATTCATCACCATATTATGCTCAAGCTAATAGACAGGCCGAAGTTTTCAACAAGAGTTTAATAAAGTTGATCAAGTGTAAGATTGACAAACAACCACGGAGATGACATGTTACATTGAATGATTCGTTATGCGCCTATCGGATGGTATGTCATGGATCTACTCAAGTACCGCCATATCAGTTGGTATACGGTCATAAAGCAGTTCTTCCGTGGGAAGTTAACATCAGCTCTAGGAGGGTGTCTCTACAAGATCAATTGATAGCCGATGATTATTACACTTTGATGACCGATGAGCTCAATGATTTGACTCAGAGTACGTTTGAGAGGATCAAGAAAAACAAGGCTAAGCTTGCTAGGCATTATAATAAAAGAGTGATGATCAAATCTTTTTTTGAAGGAGATCTCGTTTGGAAATTAATTTTACCGATTGGATCTAGAAATAATAAGTTTGAAAAATGGTCAACTAATTGGGAAGGACCCTATCGAATTAATCGGTGTGTGCCTGGCAATGCTTATATGTTAGAGAGTCTTGAAGGGGGAGAAATTTGCCAAAATGCTTAATGGAAAATATTTGAAGAGGTATTATCCTAGCGTGTGGGTAGGCGTCTAAATCGGCTGAGTATAGCCGATTTTTTCTTTTCAAGATAGATGAGATCTTAAAGGTGGTATCAGCAGATGATACTGTTCGTGTAATTGGTTGAGGCATAGCCAATTTATGATGTACGGAAGCCGATATGATTGTATTGATTACAGATAGCCAATATCGTTAAGATATCTTCTTTAGAAAATATATATATACAACTTTTGTTGATCAAGCTGGCTGAACTCTATTACGAATAGTTAATGTTCAGGATGACATCTTGGATTTTTTCCGAGGCTAAAATTTTACAGAAATTTCTTGATGGCCTCGATCTCACATAGATGGATTTGATCTATTTCATTGATGGCGCAGATGTCATCCTCATCTGATCCGGGGATAGTCCTCAAATTTCTATGCCAATGAACTGCAAGCCACACTTAGTCTGCTACCTTGGACTCTTGATCTTGGATTGATTTTGGTAGGCCAATGAGGTGGGACTCGGTAGAGTTGATATTGTCACGAACCTTGTCAAGTTCTGCCATCAAATCGGCTTCTCGTTTCTTCAAGAGGCCAAGCTTGGTGCTAGTACATTGAAGGTTAATTGACATTTCATCAAGCTTTTTCTTTTCGCTTTGGGCAGTTAGCCGATCGTTGTGAGCCAGAATGCTTTGCTCAACGCGATCGGCTATGTGTCGTTTTGATGTGATCAGCTGGATCCTTTGGAATTCCAAGTAGGCAGCAGGTGTGAGTACGTCTAACAGTTCCTCAGGCAGAAGATGTTCGATTTTAGCAAGTCTTCCTCGGATCGGCCCGCAATCTTCCACCAGCGAGTCAATCGAAACTTTCAGCCGATGCATAATATCTGACAACTGTTCGCGTGCATCGGCTGGTAAAGATGGTTCAATCGCTACGCTGGTGGCTGAATCTTCCTCTGTTTCCAAGTATTTGCCGATGTCGAAAGAAAACAGTTCGGCTAATGACTGCACGATAACATTAGTAAATATGAGGATCATGAGTCAAGAAAAATAACATGTAGGATGGATGTACCTGGGATACAGCGGGAGCAGTTTGAGCGATTATGCGGGTATTAGCTTGATGTGGGGCAGTTTGGGGTGTAGTGCGATGACTTCTGAGGATACCATCGGCTCAGCCCTGGTAATAGTGTCCAGCGGTTGGACTTCAGGAGCCGATGGTTCAGGCTGCAAAGTAAAGATGTTAGGATAAAGGCGAAAGCAACGGAGAAGAATTGATGCTGATACATACCAATGGAGATGCAGAAGTCAGGATTGCCGCGGGAGAAGGGCTTCGCGAGGCTGATGTGATGATGGCGACATCGGTGTCGAGTTTTTGCTTCTTAGAAACCGTCCGAGTAGCCGGTTTCTTGAGCTTCAGCCCTGGTGTTCGTGACACTCGGAGGAGAGCCGATGGAGGTGGAGCACCTTGTCCAAGGATGGATCTGGCCGATTGGGGTTGATAAATAATCGGTCGACCACTTACGCTGGTTGTAGGTGCATCTTTGTCGCCAGCCTGTGGAATCATGGGAATCAAGACAGTTGAAATTTAATACGATGAAGCAAAGATAGTACAAGGAGATAGATTACCTCTTTATCGAATTCCACATAGTCGGGGTTGAGGCGCATGCAATAATTTTCAACCGATAGACTGAACAGGTGCCTTCCCCATTCTAACCACCATCGAGCAAAAAGTTTGGTGTTGGATATGCAGGGCTCGAAGGTGGAGATAGTCCCTAAGAACAACGATGATGCCATCAACCTAAGCCGATCGTACTCCAAGCCACTTTTTACTTCTCCTCGGGCTTGGATCTTGCCGATGAAAAATAAGCCGATGGGGAGTTGGCCGAAGCCCAACTGACGAGCACCAACCAAAGGATGGTAGAACTCGTATGATGGGTGTTGGGATTGGCCCAGTAAAAATTCAGTCAGTAGAAGATTAGGAGTTATGGATGATAAGAAGATTGTCTTCGATTCTTCATCGGCTAAGGCATTCATCGAGTGAAATCTAAAAGGCATTTCGAAAGACGAGTCATCCTCATACGCGAACTAGATGGTGACCTCTTTAGTGAAGCCGTAGTAGAAACATTTGAACCACTGCTTGAGTCCGAGGGGGATAATTTTGCTTCCAAGAAGAGCCGATGCAGCTTCACCTAGGGATGTACATCAGTGTCGGCTGGCCTCATTTTCTTTTGGGTAGTCAGTCGGATATGTCATAGAAGGGAAAGGAGACCTGGTGATAACTTTGGAGGTGTACACGTTCAATCAGAGATGTATAAACCACCAGGGGCCGCCAATATGACCGATTGGTTGGCCTGCCGACAGCTTGGTCGTCACTTGATGGAGCAGTTGATAAGTAGCTCCAAGAAGATACTGCCCCAGTGGGATATGGCGTTGATCGGCCAAGAGCTCTGCAAAGCACTGCATGTTGGTTGTTGGACCAAGAGTTGAACCACCAAAGACGAACCGCTCCAACCAGAGATTCAAGAATGCTACATGTTCACGCTCATCGACTTGGCCGGAGGACTTTTTGTGCAGAGAAATATATTTAGTCCAACCTCCGACGTTCTTGGTGTTCAGTCGATGAGTGGGTTTGAATCTAAGGATGAACGGATTTACGTAGTGGGTGGTATTGAGGCAAGTCAACATGGTAACGTCCATCAGAGCGGGGGTCATTGGTCCATACCCAAACATAAAGGCATTTAGGATATCCAACCAAAAGTAAGAAACCGATGCAAGCAAAGGTTTATTTTTTTCCATATCGGCTAAAGAGAGGTTGATACAATGGTCTATCTCCAAGTCCTCCTAGAAACACTTTTTGGAGGCGAAAACCCTGAGATACCAGTTTCTCCATTCCGGGAGTTTACTAGGCTAAGATCTGAAGCTATTAGCCCAATCGGTGATGGCCATAGATGAGTTTTTGAACGGGATCCTTTCTGTTTCAGAGTTTATGAAATTAGTCGGATCTTCGCTACCCATAAGGCCAAGATAGAAGTGACCGGGGCGGCGGTCGAAAACCGGGATGGCAATCTGACTCTTGAGATCCTATAGAAATAAAAACCCAACTACTGATGAGAAGACGGGATGGGGAAGATTTGTGTGAGATATAGGATGGAAGAGCAGATGATAGTTATCTCAGGGATTACGTTTGTAGAAGCCATCTCACAGAGAAAGAAGGAGTAGCGGCCAATGAGGTGATTTGCGAAAGTTCGCCTTTAGTAGTCGGAGCTCGTCGAGGTTTGGGGGTTCTGATGGGAAGAAGTGTGTGGAGGAAGGGTGAGGCGAAGAGATATTTTATAAAGGCAAGGTGACCTAGGTAGAAATCTGAGCCGATTAGTCTGTGGGTTTTAACAGGTCATCCTGGTTTACGGGGACTTCCAACAAATCGAAATTTTATAGTCTGTTGGTAAACCCCGAAATTGAGGGGCATGTGTTAACGCCAGAATTTGATTCAGCCTATAAATAGAATCGGCCGATGAAAATATTGATCGGCTCGTGAGACAAAGCCGATCAGTACTGTAGAGAAGCCGATTAAATTAGTAGACGATTGGATCGGTTTGAACATAAGGAATTATCTGATTGGGTCAGGATCGAGAAACCTGAGGTGAGGTTGGAAAAGGATCGATTTGAGTAAAAAGAGGTCCGATTGCTACAGGAAGGGAGCCGATCGGGTGAAACAAGAAAAGATTCGGTCTAAAATAGAAGATTATCCAAATAAGACCGAGTTTATGGAGGAGCCGTGGGGTTCACAACAGGGTACTATCTTCAGTTAAATTGCATCCTATATGGTTAGGAAGTCTTAGTTAGTTTAGTTAACTACTTTAGAGATGTTTTCTATTATTTTTGTTAAAAGATGACATCCGATGATAGTTGTAAATGCGTCGGCCTCTGTAAACCGAGGGTATAAATATAGACCCCCTGGAAACATGTAACAGATCTCTCGATCAATATACAATCTCGGTGCATCGCCACCCTAGTTCATCTAGGTGTTTACCAGCAGGTTCTGGCTCTTGACGCGGGGCTGCATCGGTTAAGTTCGATCTCCGGCGAAGGAGTAAGTCCCCCCACTATCCTGATATACTTTGTTCTGTCTAAGGCTACATCGTTTAAGTTCGAACTCTTAGTCAGATCTGGTGTATCACATCACGTCCGTGCAAGATCTATCAGCCTATCAAACTCCCTTCGTCGTCGTCGGTCTCGTGCTGCATTGGTCAGGTCCGACCTACGGATCTGCCGATGGAGGATTGAGTTTTAGGTCTATAGGTCTCTCTACAACATTTCATCGGAATAAGTAGCCGATAAATTATCATAAACGTAGGTCCCCATCGTCGTGCGACCGATGGGTTCAGGCGTTAGGTCTGTAGGTAGCCGATGGCATCCCTTCTACCTCGTCGTCATGTTCGGTCCGAGCCCCCACCGTCTCGGTGTCGTAAGCCTCCGGCCTCATACTATCTCGGTTAGGTCCGATCTATCGAGGCTGGCCCTAACGGCGTCGTTATTGCTGTCGCTTGCCCGCATAGCCTTAGGGGAAATTGGCTCCCGTTTCGCGTATCAGATACGGGTAGCGCTATCGGCTCTTTGGTTTATAGGTCCTTTAGTGCGTTACACATGTCTATCTGTCGCACCTTCATCGGCTTTTCAGCCGATGTGCTAGTATTCTCATCTCTATCGGCATCCAGCCGATAGGGAGAGTCATGTCTTATCCCCTTTTTCTTGTTAATTGTAGGGTTAAATTGACTGGCACGCTCGCGAACCTCGAGGCTTAAGAACCTGCACTGGAGTTAAGCAGACCTCCTAGGCCTTCGTGTGACTAAGCCGTCGTCCTTCTCTGGTCACGGGATTTTCAGCGGTGAGCATAGTAGGCTTACTGTTAGTAGGTTCAGTCAGAGGTTAGCTAGGCTAGGCCAGCGTAGGCCCATAGTCCAATCGAGTTGAGAGTTGGGTTGTGTGCATTTTGTGCGTAGCGGGTGCACCGCACGCATATGCTTAGGTCAAAAGCTAGTTAGTACTTTTTTCCAAGGTGTATTTTATTTTAGCTTTAAAGAGTCAAAACATTCTTCAAGACCATGCGTAGTCACCTCAATTTTAAACATTCTTTGTGTTGAGGCGCAAGAGACTGACTCATATGAAGGATGTCCAAAAATAGTAAATGATTGGGATTTTGCCAGCACAATCATCTGGTTCATGTTCATACAAATTCAACAGATTCTATGCATCTTAATTAACTATTTTTTTCAACAAAAATGTTAATGTCAACTACAATATAAACAACAACAAAAACTTCTAATATCAAACAAGTTGACCTAGGCTAATATTAAAATTCAACATGAGACTTAAATCAACCATAAATTAAGTGCTCTGAAATATAGCTTACTATTCATCGTTCATCTAAAAGTAGTATTTAGTTTCTGGTCAATGAATCTGGCCGGCGTTGAATAGTTGCTCTTTGAACACATGGGATCGAGTTGAATCGTCATTGGAAAAAAGAATATATATATATGAGTAAAAAAATGGAGGACTAATTCATCAGTCTATGCAAGATCTTTCTTGCAATACACAGTCGTTTCTAGACATGATGGAATGCGTACCCTAGCCTCTACATCATATGATATACACAGTCGTTTCTAGACATGATTAAATCGTACTACCGTTTACGAATTTAGGATATGTGCTCACGCTAATCTATAATCCATAAGAGGAAACGAACACACAGTCTCGTCATGCATGATTGCAGAGGTTAATGAATCTGTGTGCTTTAAACCTTGAACGAATGGGATTGAGTTGAATATTCAGAAAAGAGAAGAATATATATTACTTGAAAAAATGGACTTATGCATCAGTCAAGATCATTCTTCTGAACATGGACTTTTTTTTATATGCAATTCGATCAGTTGAGCAGCCGTTGATCTTCTAAACAAACAACTGCACTTCTTGGGATTCCTGGAAAGGAGAAATGAGAAAAGGCAAAAGCACCTACATGCGGTTTCAGTTGATCTGTCTCTGTTCTTGTGGTACACATTTGCAATATTTTGTGGAGTCAAATTATTAAATTAAATTAAGAGGACCACAAAAGTTAAGAACCTCCCCCTACCATATTATTTATAGCTAATATAACACCCTCTTTTTTCTTCTTATGCTTCCAAATATTTGCTTAGGATTGCTGTTGATGATTATTCACCGGTCCAAATAGCATGCAGCCTAAACTCAATGAATAGAGGAGCTGTCTGTGATTAAATACATGTAATAATGGACTTTTTTACAGTAACTCCTAGCCCGCTTGTAAAAGAATAATTTTTACAAGCGTAGTCGTGTCCGAAGAAATTTTTAGTCTATGTGGTTTTAAATAATATTATAAATAAAAAAGAGTTGTTCGATGAATCAACTCGAATCAAGCCAATTATTTCGAGCAACCCCACCCTTGCTCCCAATCGAGTAGCACATCATAGAATCAACATTCACATATCAAGAACATCGATCCAACATTCAAAATTTAAAAATATTGATCCAAAATCACAGATTAAAAACATTTAAAATTACATTATAGAATCATATAATCAACAACATAAACAATAAAGCATCTCCACTGAGGTGTTTCGCCTTCTCCCACTAACATCTTCTTATCTAGCCATCGAGAAAGGGGAGAAAGCAATCATCATTGTCGAGTGGGCATGCTTTGAGCCTCTGCATTGGGGAGAGGGAAGGGAGTTGTCGTCGTCAACAAGCAGTTCACGACCTCGTGGCGATTGGATCTAGCCACCACCAAGCTTAGGGTGGTTGGATCTAGCTACCATCGAGCCATTGATCTGGGGAAAAGGGTGGTTAGGTCGTCGACGAGGTCGTGGCAGTCGAATCGGATGGCCACCATGATCTATGCTGTTGGATTCATCGCTGACCACCGAGGACAGGAGAGGATGAGATCCTAGTGATGAAGAGGAGGAGGGAAGCGGTGGTGAAGGTGAGCAAGAAGGGAGGGGCGGAGGGGGTGAAGCCACCATAGAGGAGAAGATGAGGGTAGTGGCGATGGAGGCAAAGAGAAGAAAAAGAGTGTGAGGAGGAAGATGGTTCGGTGGGGTTAAAAAATTATTTTCCTTCACACAATAAAGATTTAAAAGAAGGAATTGCAGGATGAACACATTACAAGCGGCATGTTAGACAGGACACCTATAAAAAAATATTTTTTAGGCAGCCTATGTTATCTGTGGCTGAGCAATGTTTTTTGTGGTTCATAATTCGGTCACTTGTTATTTTACTCTCATATGTAAAAATTACTTTTAGAGTAGTGATGATGTACTCCTATATTTCCTGTTTGGTAGCAAACAATGCTTGCCTGATATGTACGTGGAGCACATCATTTTCACTTAATTAATCGTACCTGTATGATCTACTTGCAATATTGGAGCATGTGCGTGTTCACTGTATTTAAGATGACCAATGAATAGCTAGACGTCTTCCAAAGAAAAAGTCTTTAAAAAAAGACCAAATTAATTTGTGCGGTTTTCGCTCGAATAACTTTCGTCCTCAAATGACAATTCTTTTGCGAGGCGCTCAAACCCAGAGTTTCGATCTCTTAATTCTTTCTACATTCTTACAACTAATTAAGAACTTTTTTGTCAGTCTAATTTTCGTTCCTGAACTATATGATTAGATAAAATCGGTCCTTCGTCTCTCAGAACTGAGTATAAATAGTCCTTATGCTTCAGAAAAATTAAGCTAGCGTGCATTTGGCAAAACCAAAAGTAACTATCTCTTTGTGTGGAAATGTATCAACCTTTTGAATCAAATCTGCAACCTTTTGCAATCAGTTATACAAAATGCAACCGATGCTTCACGTTTAGGCTTTTCTATTGGCCAAGCTCTCAAGATACTTTGCAACTTTACTTGGTTAGCAAGGGACAAGAGAGTTGGCACATGTGGTCTTAGCTCACAATTAGAGCTAGCTAATGATCTAGTGAACATTACTTTTTGTGCTACTACTCTACCTACCAACCAACATATAGCCAAGCAGCCCCATGTAGCTAGCTAGCGTCGCCGACCTTAATTTGCTTTTGACACAATTGACTCATGCTACTCATATTCTTAAATAAATTATTAAGGTTGAAATCACTAATGACCTTTGTTGGGCTCTAGCCATCAAATGGATGGAACCTTCCAATGAAGATCAAACTGGAGATTCTGAATATATCCAGTGAAAAAGATGGCATGGATGTAATTAAGGAAGTGGTTAGTTGGTGATTTAACTAGAGGTTTAAGTTAAACTATACGAATAATCCAGCTTGGTGGCCAATAAGCTAGCTAGGGTTAGCATCCAACCAACTCGATCTAATTATTAATTAAGATCCATAATAATACAACAAGGGTACGTGGTACACCTGTAAGGCTTAGGATGGATGGAATATCATGATCTCAGCTTGCCTGTTCCATGTGAGCATAATTCCTCCACCCAACTACATGCATGCATATATGCATGTTTGAAAATACTTAAAATATAATTTGGGATCGTAAGCATTAAACTCACTAAATATTTGTTCTACCGAGCAAGAAATTAATTAGTTAGAGCATGCTGGTTACAAATATAAAGTCACCTCCTGTGCAAGTTGGGCAGCCGCCTAAGCTTCGTGGTGATGGCATGTACAAGGGTTAACCAATGGAACCTGCTAAAAAAAATTATGGATAGCTCCTCAGTAACAGAAACATATATTTTCAAACAATTTTAAATTTAAACTTTTACAAATTTAAGCATAAATATATTTTAAATAGTTTTATTGAATGGATGAAAATCATATGTACAATGTCTCAAAAGTACTTCCTTTTTATTATAATTTTATCATGTTTTACAAATAATTACAATAGAAATTAGCAATCAAAATCGTATTTTTCAAGACCACATCCATCGGCAGAACGGCATGTTTAATTTGGTGATCAAAAGAATTCAACGCATTAGATAGTCCACTCAAGCCTCCAGGCTATGTACTTTACATACATTCAAAATACTATTTAGACTACCAACATGTACCATCTAGGCTTGAAAATGAAAGTCGCCAGAAGTACACCGAAAGGACCCCACAAAACCGGTACTGGAAATTGGGGAAATTCCGTTTGACAGTCCGGATTGACATCCACTCACTGGAGCCATAAAGCATCTTGTGTTCTGCTGACTCTTCTGTGCATATAGCAGATATTGCAATGGCAAATTGTATGCAATGTACACACACATTGTCAGGTGTCACACCCCCTTGGGACCCCTGGCTGCTGGCCCCTATGCTTGCATCGCAACATCCAAGATCACTTCAGTTTCCAAGACAAGAGAGAAGCCAAGGGGATGAGGAGATTCCCCATGGCTCCAACTCAGATCGTTTGTCTCCCAATCTGCATGGCACCCCGGCATGATTTGGATATGACCTGCGACCAACTGCCTCCTATCTCCATCCCTTCCCTTCCCTTCCCGGTGACGAACGTATTCACTAGCGGCGGCGAGGCTAGCAGTTTTATCCTTAAATATTATTGTTTCATATTTTAGTGGGATATTTTCATAAAGTTCAATGGACTTACATGCGAAATTTGGAGACTCTCAAGGATGTTTTTGAAAATCTATTAGGTCAGCTGCCAGCCAGAATAAAGGAATTTGAGAAGATTAAGTTTTACAAGAATATAATCCGATAGGATTTTCATTTTTCTAGTTTTTATATGTTTCTAGATGCAGAGACTGACGATGTAATTTATCTTTCTTATGTTGTGATGAACTTCTGATGAGCCTGCTGCACTCACTAGAACCTATGAAGATCTGTGATGGATGGGGTGCAGGGTCAATACAAAGTCAATTGGAAATTTGGAACGGCGTGCATGAGAATGGCCTCACATGCCCTCTTGGATGCCTAAGCTTGGAGAGTGCTCCATGTCTAGAGACTGCGAGTGGGCCTAGGAGAAACGGTGCTGCACACCTTTGATAACATGAGGAGATCAGTCCGGTTTGTGTCGATCAGATGGTCAAGTGATGTGCTTGGCTTGATAATTTGTCGGAATGATAACTAATTTAGCTTTCCTATATTGAAATTAGCAAATTGTTAGACTGATATTAACATTTTTATATTTGTGGATTGGTATTTCAATCATATGAGTGGATGCAACTGGAGTAAGGAAGGATGATGTGGTGAATCAATAGGACTAATAAGAAGAAGTAGATAATTAAATATGACATATTTCACCGGTTGATGAAAGTAGTATATATTTTAGCTCATATTTTATTGAAAATTATATGTAGGCCTCCTCCCAAATGTAACCTTCTCTAGTAAGGACCAATTCTCTACCTTTTGAAATATATACCTACAGGGTGGCAAAAGATCAATTAGATCCTAACATGTCAATTTAAATGATGGCAAACTAGTCGCTTTGGTAATAAGAATACACATGCGTTGCTTTGGAATGTCTTTGGTTAAGCTGCTTTTGGAAGTTTGACTATGTATATGTTTTACATGGATTGGATATATAAAGTTACTTGTCTAAAAAGATAATCATAAAATATAATTTCATTGGTGGTCAACAAAAATCCATGGTCATAGTTGTATTTTGAAGACTAAACTATTGTCTAAAACGACAAGCATTTCTCACTAGCAATATTTAATGCATCACAATATACCCTTCCAAAGAATATACAGACTTATTGACAGAGCAATAGTCATGCATTTGATAGGTCCATAGATAAACAAAGATTAGAAGAAATCCCTTTTAATTTTCACAGACATGTACTTTTAAAAAAGATCTAAATACTGATTTGAAGAAATTAAGACCAATCTGCCTATATCAAAATAACACACGGTGTCATAAAAGGAGAGGAGGACCCATGTCCATATATGTTCCTAGACTAAGTGGATATAAACAATTCATGCATATTGCAAGTCTTTTGGAGCACATATACCCAACTCAATAAGTTGATTTTTGGTAGGTACAAAGAAGTCCCATGCGCATGGGACAACTCCATGTGTGACCCACCGAAGTGAGCTTTGCACGAATCTTGAAGTCCCAAATATGAATTCAGCTTGTCTATCCAACAACAATCTAACATGTAGAATTGGTGTACAATGCCATGCTTCCTATTCTCCCTGAATCTTGGATTTCCTTCCTACTTCACTTAGATTTTAGATTTATCCAGTCTCACTAGCTACTTCCTATGTACAGGGTTCTAATTTATATGGTGAAAATTGCTTGGTTCTTAAAAAAGGGGAGGGATTATAGCATGATATGACAAAGAAATAATGTCCACTACACGACCCAATAAAAATCTACATTTTCCAATGGTACGTTTAGACATTGCATGAAAAAAGTCAAATCCTACAATCTGAACAACCATGTTTGACGAGCGAAACATAAGAAAATATGAGATTACATGAGCAATAGTTGAGTAATTGAAGTATCCATGTTTAACGAGGAAAACATAAGTAAATGTGAGGTTACATGAGTACTAGTGGGGTCAAAAGCCCAAGCAACCTGGAAAGAAAGCAACTGGAAATGAGAAGAATAAAAAGGGAAAGGATTGAAAAGCGCAATAGGATTCTTGATTAATAAAAATAAATCCAACTTAAAGTTTACGTGCATAAATTATTCTTATATTATACTACTAAGTTCTCTACGTATACACACTAATTTTTGACCAATCTTAATCAGTAAACTATCATTTAAGTACCGCTTTAAACAAAAATAATCCCACAAAAGCTAACTCAATACCCACGAAAGCAAAGAAAATGATTTGTATTTTAAAAAAAACACATTGACCACACAAAAAAAAAAGTAATAGTAACTAGTATCTACTATCGTACTTAAAAAAATAAAACCAAAACCACCCCTTAATAAAACGAAAATGATTTAATCGCAAAAGCATGAAACAAAACTATTTACTTGTAAAACTCATTATAATTGATCATCACAAATTCATAACGAATGAGAGCTAACAAGAAGAGCAAGAGGTTATAAATGAACACACCCCATGGCACACCATTGGCCACCCCCGAGCACGCACTCTTTTTTGACTTATTATTTATTTATTTATTTAATTAAAACTTCATCCCATATAAAAACATTAACAAAAAAACCCCAAAAAAATTAAAAAAAACGCACAAACGAAAAAAAAACCCCAACGCCCCTAATCAAGCCCTTTCCCCACACTCACCGCCACTCCAACTCGCCCCTCTCACACCTACGTGGTCCCCACCCTCCACTGGCCATACATGTCAGTGAGACACACTGGTAATTAACCCCGTCGCTGTTCCCTCCCCTTAATCAAATCCAGTGGATATTTTTGACGTCCGCAAGGACAAAGTTTCGCCATTTTCTCCTCCTTCGCTTCGCTGCGCTTTCTCACTCCTCGGTTTTGTTTTTGTTTTCTTTTTCTTCTCTCGCTTTCTCTCTCCTCCTCCTCCTCCTCCTCGTCACCTCCCTCTCTTCTTCTCCACAGAGGCGAAAACCAAATCGCATCGCGAGGTGAGAGGGAGAGAGAGAGAGAGAGAGAGAGCGAGAGGATTAACAGACTCGGAGTTTTTTTTATTCCGTAAATTGGCGGCGGAGGTGAGGGGCGGGGGCCAAACCCTAGCCGGAGGAGCTGAGGGAGGGAGGGAGGAGGTGGTGGTGGTGGGAGTGCTGGTTGGGAAGTGGCGGCGCCGGTGGTGGCGGGTGATTTGGGCGCCGGTTGAGCTCCGGATCGCCGGATTCGTGGCCGGGAGGTGAGTGAGTGGTGTGCGCTTCTGTGTGTGTGTGGTTCTTAGAGGTGAGGTGGCTGCTGCTGCTGTTGCTGGTGGTGGTGCTTAATTTTGGTCCAGTTTGTGGGTTTGGGAGGCGAGGGATGCGATCTTGGAGGTGTTCGGGACCTCGGCGTTGCTTAATTCTGCTCTGGTTCGTGGTGGTGTCGTGGCGCGCTTCTTCTTCTTCTTCTTGTTTTTTTTTTGGGGGGGGGGGGTTGGATTTGGTGGTGTTATTCTTGCCCTTGTTGCGGTGGATTTCGGGAGGGAAAGCTGCTTTTGTGCTGGTTTCTAGTTGATTTTGGGAGATGGAGTTTGCTGTCGAGTAGATTTGTTCTTGAAACGGTGGTATAGATCCCGTGCTTGTGTTCTGAAGTTTCAATCTTTGGCTTGTTTCAGGGGATGACTTCTTGCTCACGCTCAATTCCGGTGGATCTTACGGCGGAAGGATGGCGAACTGAGTGAAGGCGCGATCTTGCAGTGGTTTCTGCGGAGCTCGGAGGGCCTTTTGTCACTGCCAGCAAGGATGGTGCCGTCGGGGCCGCCAAACCCGATGGGTCCCGGGCAGCCGGTCGGCGCCGCCTCGCTGCTCCGGACGAGCTCCAGCCTGCTCAGCGGCGGCCAGCAGGGGATGGGCAGTGGCGGGGGCATGCTTCCTTCGCAGTCGCCATTCTCGTCCCTCGTCTCTCCGTGCACGCAGTTTGGTGCTAATGGTCTGCTGGGAGGCGGCTCCAATGTCTCCTCCCTGCTCAACCGGTCATTTGGGAATGGGGGCCATATGCTTGGTCTGGGGTCGATGCCGGGTGGCGGGCTTCCAATGAATACCCTCCAGCAGCAGAGAGGAGGGCTTGATGGTGCTGGCGGCAATTTGGTTGGCGTTGGTGTGGGAGGTTCTGATCCTCTCTCGTTCCCTTCGTCATCACAAGCTAGTTTGGGTAATCAGATGGGTTCAGATAATCTGCATCCACGACCACAACATCAGCAACAACAACAGCTGGATGCTATGCAGGACTTGCAGCAGCAACAACAACAGCAGTTGCCAATGTCTTACAACCAACAACAGTTGCCACCGCAACCACCACAGCAGCCACAGGCTACCGTGAAGTTGGAGAATGGTGGCAGCACAGGTGGGGTCAAATTGGAACCACAGATGGGACAGCCTGACCAGAACAGCCCAGCCCAGCTGATGCGCAACGCTAGCAACGTGAAAATTGAGCCACAGCGGTTGCAAGCTTTGAGGAGTTTGAGTGCGGTAAAAATGGAGCAGCCGAGTTCAGACCCATCAGCGTTCCTGCAACAGCAACAGCAGCAGCAACATTTGCTGCAGCTGACAAAGCAGAACCCTCAAGCTGCTGCGGCTGCTCAACTGAGCCTTTTGCAACAGCAGCGGATATTGCAAATGCAGCAGCAACAGCAGCAGCAACAACAGATTCTAAAGAATCTGCCTTTGCAGAGAAACCAATTACAACAGCAACAACAACAGCAGCAGCAACAGCAGCAGCTACTTCGCCAACAGAGTCTAAACATGAGAACTCTAGGAAAGTCAGCTCCTTACGAGCCAGGAACCTGTGCAAAGAGATTGACCCATTACATGTATCATCAACAGAACAGGCCACAGGTAAGTTTTTTGGCCTATTCCAAACAAGTAATTTAGTGTTAAGTGAAGGTCATGTGCTTACACTTTAGTGCCTCTACTTTTTCCTTTTGATGCAGGATAACAACATTGAGTACTGGAGAAACTTTGTCAATGAGTATTTTTCTCCAAATGCTAAAAAGAGGTGGTGTGTATCTCTCTATGGAAGTGGTCGTCAAACTACTGGAGTTTTCCCCCAGGTTTGATGAGCTGTTTCCGGCTTGCCATTTTTAAATCTAGAATATGCATTTTTCTTTCATATATTTTATTTATGCAATTAAGTTCTGGTCTATTATTTGATTGGTGGATGCGGAGTAGTGCCCCATTTTAATTTCCTTATAAATATTAGTCAAAGATTTCTATGTGGATTTGCACTTGTAGGATGTATGGCATTGTGAGATATGCAATCGGAAGCCTGGCCGAGGCTTTGGTAAGCATTATTTATTTTGCACATGTGTCTCTGTCAATTTGTTTCTACATCCAACTTATGTGACTACCTTTACAGAGACCACCGTTGAGGTGTTACCGCGGTTATGCCAAATCAAATATGCCAGTGGTACATTGGAAGAATTACTATATGTCGACATGCCACGTGAATCGCAGAATGCCTCTGGTCAGATTGTTTTGGACTATACTAAAGCAATCCAGGAAAGTGTCTTCGATCAGTTGCGTGTGGTACGCGAAGGACATCTAAGGATAGTTTTTAATCCAGATCTCAAGGTATTATATTTTTTTTGGTTTATTGTTTGTCTTTTTTGTCACTGTTAGTCCTTTAAAATCAGTGTTATAATAAATGCCGCCTTTTGGATTAAAGCACGTTTCCTTTTATTGAAGATCACGTCTTGGGAGTTTTGTGCTAGGCGTCATGAGGAACTTATTCCACGGAGATCAATAATACCACAGGTATTTAGCCCTTTCACTGTGTAGAGATTTTTATTCAAGTCAGATATCTCATTTCTATATTTTGAATTTCCGCAAAAACAGGAAAGGGTTTAATATATTTTGGGACTCTTGGTGTTCTATGCAGGTTAGTCAATTGGGCACAGTTGTGCAAAAATACCAGAATGCTGTTCAAAATTCGACAAATTTGTCAACTCAAGACATGCAGAATAATTGCAACTCGTAAGGAGACTGTCTCTGATGCACATGATACTTTTTCATCTTCAGTTTTTTTTTTGCAAAATCATTGATGCTTTATCCACCTTGTTTGTACATGCATATTTTTATGTTCTTTTGAAATTTCTTACTTGCAAAGAAGCTAGCGTGTCTACTATTGTAAATACTTTTATTAACTAGTGTGAGCTGTCTTTCCAAATGGGGCGTAGCCACTGTGTCATATCCTTTGAGTTCAGGGCCAAGCTATATAAATAGTTAAATACTATTCTCTGGCCTAGCCATTTAGATTCTGTTGTGGCTGATTTGGTTAGCATATGGTCTTTGATAACCATACCATATCAGCAGGATTTAGGCATTGCAGTGGTGGAAGTGTGTTTCTTGCAGATTGATCTCTAGAGCATTACAACTGGTGTTAGGATTGCACTCTGGTTAGAATTACTTATTACCTCTTTTGAGGTGGGGTGATTGCGCTTGAGGACACACGATTTAACAATAGGTACTGTGTATTGAGATGATGATTCTGTGTATTCGTTTTACAGTAGTTTGCAAATGAGAATGTTCTTGACTTGACATAATCCTACCAAATGTCACCCTGATAGTATACATTTAGCATCATAGCACTAGATAGATTTGCACTATATAATGGATGTACATGAAAATTGCAGTTAAGAGGTCGAATGGTAGTGTGAGGGCATCCACAATGTGGAAGAACACCAATCTGGGTCCTCTTTGTAACCTGCCAGTTGCCTTATCTTTTCCGTTCTGGTTTGGCTATTGCCCACAGTCGTCTCTTGGCTTGCTGCTGCTACCTGTCAGCTCGAGGAAGTGGAGCAGCAGCATGTGAAGAGGTGGCAAGAGTGTGGGAAGAACATAGGATCTTGAGATCAGGACTTCAGGAGAAGATAAGGCAAAGAGGAGGAGCACCTGGGTTCACTTAAGAGAAGAGAAGGCTGTTGATCTGGTTTGGGGGTATGGTTTAGGGAAGGAGGGATAGGGTGGAGAGATGGCCTTGTAGATTGCGTGGCTGAGTGGCTACTAGTAGGCTGCCCTGAGTAGGTGTGAAAATAATTCTCTGAGACTGTCTCTGTTTAGACCCTCCTTAAAACATGACAGGCAGACATAACCACCATCTAAACATAGTTAATCTTGGAGTATGTTAGTGCCTTGAGGAGGGTCTAAACAGCGACCTGATCTCGTAGGATTATTGGTGTAGTGGGCCTTTTTCTTTGCGTAGCTTTTACTAGCTATAATTGGTATACGATGGACTTTCACTGAATAAATCTGCTGTTAACTTCTGACTAGGCACCTGTCTAGTCTCCAAGTGCCCCCATAGTGCTAGAACACACATTGCTGTGTGAATAGCCTGAGCCTCAAATATGTGGTTATTCTGGCCCAGTGGTTGAGCTCCAAATTTCACGGTAGTTGTGTACCATGTGGTGTAGGCAGTCCTGCATGTAATTTTCTGCTAAGATATCTTTGGGTTGGATTTATCATCCTGAGTGGAAAAAGATCTTGCACTACTACCCATCTTAAATGAGTTGAAAAAAAGGCAATAAACTGGATATAAGGTCCTATGTGCACACAGTGTTTCCACATGTGGTAGATGGGGTATTACTTGATTTGAAACGTTTTATGGAAATCTCATTTATCTTTTTTAATTGGATCTCAGACATTTTGCCTGATAAGAAAATTACTGTTGAGGAGCACTTACAATGGATCTAGGTATAATGCAAGTTATTGTAACATTATAAGCAGCACTATCCAAGCGTAACATGTGGAGTTAACATATTGTGTTATATTCTGCATGCTTGACATGCACATTAACTCATAGAGGAGAAATATTTCTTAGAATCTATAGTTGAGACTACAGAACGAGATGTTTTAAAAACGTGTAATGTTTGTAGGAGTTATGCGAAATAAAAGTGGGTCGGAATAATCACCGACTTTTGAAGGTTTACCATCCATTGGTTTTGGTGGAGTTTAGCACAGTGGCCATTCCCCCCTAGAAGGTTAAGCTTCTAGGGAAATACTTGTCATTCTTCAGGCCTAAGATGTGTGATGGTTAGGTGATGTTGGGATGTGTACGCACGAAAATTACCAGTGCAAAGAATTCTGGATCTATGAATGTATGGCTATTCTTATTGTTCTAGGACTATATGGTCTTTTACTCACCTAAAAGCTCATGCTTTTACAGAAGACGGATAAATTATTTGTACTTAAATATTGTGCATTTATTCTCCATAAAAGGTGGCTCGACCCACTTCCAAGATCTTTGTAAACTACAAGAATATTCTCGGCATGATTTGCTCATCAGGTACATCTGATGAAACACAACCATTACATTGGGGATATGACTTTATCATACTCAATTTGGAAGAGTGGAACAATTAAATCAAAATGTTGTTGCTACAGAAGAGGTAATAGCATTTTAATAGGGAATCTTGGAGACTCGGATTACACACATGGTGCTGGATATTATGGTGGCATGCTCAAGCAGATGTTTCACATGTATTCTGTCAAATTAGCAACATCATATCATCTGCTTATTTTCTTCCGTAGAGAACTCACAATCTATTGACAAAAAAGTACTATTGTTATTGTTTTTCAAGGAACGACCAAATAGTTGAGTCCTTTGAAAGGAGTTGGTAGTGATGATGCGGTCTGAAATTTTTCCCTCACATCAGATCTTTCAGTTGATTTAGTTTACATGTGTGCATTACTTGAAGGATCTTTTTGCATTTGAGGATTTTTTTTGCTTGATTAAGTTTAGTACTTTTGGTATCTTTGCTTTAGATTTATCGCAATGTGTGGGTACCATTCTGATATTTATAATTATGAGGCTTATGTGCACAATGGGTGATCTGTTTTGAATCTTGACACTTAATATAAGCACATTATTTTGCTTCTTTAATACATTATTCTCACTTTCCTTGCTAACTGTTTCTGTAAATTACTGTTGTTATGTGCCAAATCCATTGATTTTATTTTGCTGTTTGATATTTTTTTTTGAGAGAATTGACATTTGAGTTCTGCAAATTGTACTTATATTTCAGTCTATTACCATTAGGTTTGTTGCATGTGCCCGCCAATTGGCTAAAGCACTGGAGGTGCCTTTGGTAAATGATTTGGGATACACAAAACGTTATGTGCGCTGCCTTCAGGTACAGTTCTACATGACTCAGTTTCTATTCATCTGTTCTGGATTTCTATATCTAGCAAATTTAGATTATTGTCACATGCAAAAACTGGTATTTTGTACATAGGACTATTATCGTTCTTTTTTGTGGCATCTGTGGACATCCTCTATTTCGTTAAAACTAATTATGTGACCTATTATTTTGTCATCTTAAACATTGATACTTCCAGATTGCTGAGGTGGTAAACTGTATGAAAGATTTGATTGATTACAGCAGGCAAAATGGATCTGGACCAATTGGTGCGTCCTTTTTATCTTCTGTTGACTTACTTTACTGCAGTCTCATCTGATTTCATTTCATCTTGTTCAGCATTAAGTAATCTACCGACTATATGACCACCTGTACTTCTACATCTCCTTCATTAGTTTTCTTTTGATTGTACACTCTGTTCACCATTTTTTATCAAGACATTTCAAGGCTGTACAATTTTTATTCATGCCCCCAAATTTGGTAGGCTAGTTAATAAGGAAGTAGAGCATGCAATTTATGTTCAGATGAGTAGCATGCTGGTATTGTTCTGTCACAACTTTCAACCTGTGACTAAGATGTGTTTCGAATCAGACAGTTGAGGGCTGGTTTCCTGTATTATCCTAATTGCTTTTTTGCTAGTGTTTTGTTCATTTGTTTTTGTTTATTTGAACTTTTATGACGTACTTGGAATGAACTTAATCTGAAGTACCTTATAAATACCTCAAACTGGTGTCTATAATATTGGGTTGACTGAACGGGCTGCCTTGCTGATTTTTATCCCTGGCCAAAAAACATGGTAGTTGTTGCTACAGTGTTAACTGTATTTCACAACCTTATTAATGTTACTATTTGG
This sequence comes from Oryza coarctata, assembly GCA_030770085.1. Lineage (NCBI taxonomy): Eukaryota > Viridiplantae > Streptophyta > Magnoliopsida > Poales > Poaceae > Oryza > Oryza coarctata. The sequence goes on from CM061483.1 coordinate 3,516,042, forward strand.
TATTTGTGTATATTTAACATCCACTGCTATTGTTTTTTTCAGCTAGTTTGCATAGCTTTCCTCGGAGGATTTCATCAGGGGTCAACCTTCTTCAGTCACAGCAGCAACAGCCTGAAGAGCAGCAATCTATCCCACAGAGTTCAAACCAGAGTGGTCAAAATGCTGCTCCCATGACTGGTGTGCAGGCTTCTGCCTCTGCGAATGCAGATGTGACATCAAATAACTCTCTCAGCTGTGCACCCTCTACGTCTGCACCTTCACCATCTGTTGTTGGGCTCCTCCAAGGTTCAATGAACTCTAGACAAGATCATCCAATGAGCAGTGCAAATGGTCCATATACCAGTGGAAATAATGCTGCAATTCCCAAGGTGAACTCAACAAGCTCACTGCAGTCAAATCCATCTACCACTTTTCCTTCACCAGTGCCAACAACATCCAATAACAACATGATGCCTGCCACTCAGAACACAAACCAACTCAGCTCCCCAACTGCATCATCAAACCTGCCACCAATGCAGCCACCTGCTACTCGGCCTCAGGAGCCTGAGCCCAGTGAGTCCCAAAGCTCGGTTCAGAGAATATTGCAAGAGATGATGATGACATCTCAGATGAATGGTGTTGGCCAGCTTGGGAATGACATGAAAAGACCGAACAGACTTACACCTAGTGTTAATGGAGTTAGTTGTTTAGTTGGTAATGCTGTTACAAATAGCTCAGGAATGGGAGGAATGGGGTTTGGGGCCATGGGCGGGCTTGGTCCTAATCATGCAGCTGGTGGATTGAGAACTGCAATGGTGAACAATGCAATGGCAATTAGTGGTAGGATGGGAATGAATCACAGTGCACATGACCTATCACAGTTGGGCCAGCTACAGCAGCAACAGCAACATCAACAGCAGCAGCAGCAGCAGCAGCATGACATAGGAAACCAACTGTTGAGTGGACTTAGAGCAGCAAACAGCTTCAATAACCTTCAGTATGACTGGAAACCATCTCAATAAAGATAGAACACGACAAGTTTGATATGACAATGCAGCTGCTCTCACTGGGTTCATTGCTTATGGAGCATCAGTAACAGTGCCAATACCTCGTACTGTGTCAAAGCATTTGGCCTTTGCTATAATGCTGTCATGAAAAGGAATCATTCACGACAGCAAGCATCTATGCCTGTCAACTGTATGTCGTAACTGTTCGTTTAGCTGCCTGTGTATTATGCAACTATGGCATTTTGCTGCCTGCTTCAGTTATCCTACCGAAAGATAGAGCTAAAAGGATTAGAGCCTGCCTGCACCTGCCGCTATCCTTGATGGTATGGTGTTACTTCTTACCCAGAAAAGAAGTTTTCCCGCTCTTTTTTTCCATATCAGATGACATCCGATATGTAATTTATCATCCCCTCGCCTTTTGCCTTAGCAAGCATATGTGCTGATTTCTTCCTTTGCCTGAGAATTCTCTCTTTGTAGCCTTACTTGACTTTGTATAAGCTGTCATATTTAGTAGTGGAAAAAGTATCAGGAATGTTTTCGTAGGCTTGTCGCGAGATCCGACTGGCAAGAAAACTGACATTCTTTCTTTTACTGAATTATTTCAACCATTGCGGTGGAGATTTTTTCCTCAAATATTCAGGTTGGCCTGCAAGCTGCCCATCTGGTTATTTCTGTTGCTGCATAAAGTTGCTCGTTACAGTGAAAGGGAGCTTTTAATACTTTCATCCGAAGGAAGCTTGTCCATGTGAAAAATGCAAGATCAGCCAGTTCAGAATATATATGGCTTGATGGATTTCAGGTGCTCATGAATTTCATTTTGACATGATGTAGTTACTGCACCTGGTTTGGTTCAGATAAAATGTTTTCAGCTGCTTCGACAGTTACTGGTGCTGTCAAAATGAATCATCCAGGCAAGCAGCTGTGTTGATCATGCCAAGATAACGATCTGCTGTTCTGATTTAGTTATAAAACCTAGTTTCTGTTGGGGTTTCGCAGCTAATGTTTATGACTGGCTGTACAGCCGGGTTTTCTAGCAGAAACCTGCTAAAGCACTAACAATCATGAGTTTTGGCAAGGTTCTGAAACCCTAAGAACTGAACAAATCAAAAAAGGGAAAAACAGCTTGGGCAATCAATGTGAGAAATGCTCAAGTCATACTCAATCTTATGTTTTCTCTTCTCAAAATAAATGACCAAAGACATCTTAAAATAAGTGATCTTTTTAAATTTTAAATTTAAATTTTATTCTAATATAAATGATCATTATGTTCCAAAATAAATAATTACTTTGTGTTTAAATTTTATCATTTATTCTCCCACCTATCGCCTCTCCTTTAAAATTTTCACTCTTATTTTTAACCATTTTTTTCACTAATAAACATCATTTAATAAGTAATATATTGGTTACTTGTCTTCGTGGTCATTTATTTGTGATGGAGGGAGCATTAGCTAATGAAAATGTTGCTCAGTTTGAGTAAAAGTAACACCAAAACGACAATAAAAATGAAGTGGAAGAGTGCATTATATTCCATATTCTGGTCGTACTAATACTGCCCAAAGCTATTAAATACTAGCAAAATGAACAAAGGAAAAACAATGTCCCTAAGATCAAATGAGGATTGGGCCAAAATAGTAGTGCATCTAAAAAAAACCATATAAAAGGGAGTGCCATTTCTTTACTCCATTTCCCTTCATATTGTCGTTTTACTGTTAATCCAATGATAAGCATTCCAATCAATTATTGGCAGCATCAATTTGATCCATTGATCACGGTCTGTAGCATATGCTAATATACTCTTATATATCTCCGATATATGGGTCTATATGTTATTGAGAAATGGGGTGGCAAGTCTCTAAATGCCACTTTGAGAGAATGAATGATGACCTTGCCTATCAAAATCGGGAAAGATATGATAAAAAGGGAGGATTAATTCTAGCTCTCTTTTTCTGCATCTATCAGTCTTTCATGTATGTGACTTCTATTCGATATTTTTGTTAGATGTTATTACAAGGGAGATAAGAATTTGTCCCATAAACTCGAGTCCTTTTATTTATTTTTTAAAACTCATGTCTGTGTATGTATTGACAAGGGCAAAGATGTGTATAACTTCTATTATCTCCAGAAAAAAATCCGATCACTATAAATTCAAAATCCAAGCAAACCCCTACAGTCTATAGTAGCCCCAATAAATAAAGGAAATTTGCACGATGTTTTGTTTGGCAATCACCGTGATTGAGGTTCATTTTTTTTATAAAAAAATCATATATGCTCCTTCATGAATGTTACAAGTGTCATGCTGCAAACTATAAAATACTATATGAAGTTGCAAATCATCATAATTCTTAGTTCAGAAGCATCCATCGCATTGCACATCAACTTTGCTTTCATCACAGAGTAGTTGTGATTAGTTGCACACATAACCACAAATAAATTAACCAGATGTGACATTTATTAATATTAGCTATGTACTAGCTTTGCAATGAATGACGACCTAAATGTTATACCAGATGGCACAACAATAACCCATTGGCACCAAAATATTAATATATTGTGATCAGATCCTCTATATCTGTTCTTCCTATCCATAAGATCTTCAGATATGCATGATATATATAAAGACAAGGAGTCATAGTTTAAGAACTAACTCATCTTTGGTTGCAATTCCACTTCAGACAATATTTTACCAAAGATGGAGCTTAATTGTCACATAAAGAGCAAAGGTAATTTATTTTGAGCTTCTAATTTTAAAAGTATGATCGAGGGACGTGCTAACCGAAAAAGTTTCTAATTAATTTTAAATGTGGAATATCAGACTAACCTAACTATAAGAAACATATGAAGGATAAACTAAGCTAAGAGATCCCTGGGACCTCAGAAAGGCACATACTAGTATGATTAGAAGTTGAATAAACATTGTTTTGTTTGGCTTTGTCATCCAAATATTAGAGGAAAACAGCAGATTTGATTGCTCAGCTGTCAGCTGCAACTTTTTGCAAAATGTTTTTAATAATACCTTTTACAGTACTCTATGATAAACATGTATGCCATCCATTAGTTTTGATCCGGTTATTCAAATTCTATATATTATGCTATAAGTAGTGTGCATGGTAGAACTTATAAAGGGTTAAATATGAATAATCATTAAAATGCGTGACAAGAAGGTTAATTTTCATGTTAGATGAACCTAAGTTTTGTAATATATCACCACCCATGAAATTTCTTTTGACACATAATGATCATAGATATTGTTGGACACTTGATACAAGCTGTCCAACAACAAATTCAGAGGAAATAAAAAATGTCATCCAAACCGAAATTTAACAAGCAGATCAGGTTCTAGTGCATTCGCCTACATCACATTTGCAATGTTTTTAAAAAAACCCATCAATATACCTATCCTGGCCTTCTCTCTTTCGCCTCCTCACTACTTTTCATAATTAATTTGATATTTTAGATAAAAAAGATATACAATGTATAATTGTGTTCACATTTATTTATTTATTTTTAGCTTTCTATGGTCTCTGCCTGCATAAGACTTTAGCGGTGACTATTCCTCTCGCGTAAAAATATGACTATAACACTTAGTTAAGAAAATATACTTTTACACATATGGAGAGAGTTATATAATCCTACATGTTATTATAATTTATATCAATAGAAAATCACAGAATAATCCTAACACAACAATATTTTTACATAAATCAAACTATACTAATCAAGCATTAGTTACATGTAACATAAAAAGCCAAAGGTGACAGGCACACCAGAGCTAACATCGCTGGATGCACTCGGAGCATGCAGTACAGGTTTTCCACACACAAGGCCGGCCTGCCCTGCCGGCCGGCGGCGTATACCTTGGCTGGCGGCCACCATCACCAAAACCACGCGCCGCAGCCGCCGCCACCGGCTACAATTAAAGCCCAAAAAACCGTATCATACATAGCCACTCCAACAGCACATGCATTCATATGCAATATAGATACAGACGATGATCAAGTTGACGTGGATCCAAGGAAGCAACTGACGAAGAAGAAGCGTCTAGACATTTTTAATTTACAGGTAGGCTGGTAGTACTGGCTTGATCATCGATCTATGTGCTAATTGCTGCATACATGCCAACAATGATCGGTTTTGCAGCATCAACTTGCATGATGCAGGACCATTATCTTTAGGATTTTAGGCACGTGTTAACGTTATAATTTGCTCAACTACAAGATCGGACCATGAAGAAAAAACTGATCAGAGCGAGAAGCTGATTGATATTGTAAAAGAGTCGATTCAGTGGGTTTGACTGAATCTAAGGCGACGGTGTGTTTATTTATATATAATATATTATATAAACTAGACAAGTTTAATTAGCATTACAAATTCTTATAGATTAGTTTTTTTTATGTTTTTAGGAAATAACGTTTGACAATTCTTGTAACTATGTCGGACTCTTGTAATCTCAGTTTATAAATATAGACTCCCTAGAGGTTTGTAAGGATATCAACAGATTAATACAATACAACTTCAGTATATCGTCACCTTAGTTTGTTTAGGTTTTTTCCGGCGGGTTCTGACTCTTGACGCGGGTTTGTATCGGTTAAGTTCGATCTTTAACAAAAGGATAATTTCTGCCATTATCATGATTAATTTTGCTCTATCTAAGACTGTATCGTTAGATCCGACCTCTTAGTATGATCAGTCATACTGTATCACATCCGTGTGAGGCTCATTGGTACATCAGTCTTCCTCCTCTACCCCCGGTATTGTGCTGCATCGGTTAGGTTCAACCAATGAGATCAATGGTGGTGGTTGGAGCTGTTACTCTAGTGGGTGTTAGTGCAACATTTCGTCAGAGTGAGTAGCCAACGAGTTATCCTTAACGCTAGTCTCGTATCTTGTTCGCATATTGCTCCACGATTGATCCGCTGACGATCGATCTAGTCACGTTGGATTTGATATAATATTGTTTCGGTTAGGTCCGATCTCTCAGCCTCACATTCGATAGGTCTGGTGTCGAGACCCGGAGGGTTTTGTTCCCTATCAACTCAGATAGCCAATGAGTTTAGGTATAGGCTTGCGTTTTGTGCTCGGCCGGTAAGTAGCCGATGACCTCGCCCTTTTCTCCTTTGTTGCTACGTTTGATCTAGCTCCCGTCATCTCTGCATCGTTAGTTTTGGTCTCATACTGTCTCGGTTCGGTCCGATTTATCGAGGCTAGTTCTAACGGTGCCATTGCAGTGGTTGTTGGTCCCCATGGTTTCATAGGGGATCGGGTCCCGCTTCGTACTCTAGTTGCTTTTATCTTATGGAGCTTTATCGACTATTTGGCCGATAAGCCCTCTATTTTATTACATGTGTATATCACCTATGCCTTTATTAACTTTTCAATTGATGTTCGAGCGCTTCCTTTCCCATCGGCACTTAGCCGATCCGATGAGTCAGATTGGCCCATCGGCCAATTGGCTCACGGATCTTATTCTGTCTTCTTATCAATTGTAAGATCAAATTGATTGTCATGTCCTTAAACTTTGAAGATTAAGAATTTGCACTAAAGCAAATCAGATCTACTAGGCCTTCACGTGATCAGGGCTTCATGTGATCAGGGTGTCGTCTTCCTTTATCGAATCTCCATCTTGTCCAATCAGACTCACTGCGAGATTTGACGACCAGTAGCACATTGTATACATATATGGACGACAGCATGTAGCATGTGTGCACGAGCCAATTGAGCCAATAATTAACAAGGGTTGGGCTACTATATGGCTATAGCTAGTGGGGGTTGCAATTTGCCGACCCAACAAGGGCTGGTTTCGCATCCTCTGCCATTCAACTCAAAATAGCAGAGAGACGGTAAAACACGAGGAAGACTACAATGTTTTAACATAAATACAATAAAATAACCGTAAAAACAGTCCTAAGGACTGTTTGTTTGTATTTTATTGATTCGCTGTAGATTACTGTAGCTACTGATCTCCGTTTGATCCTAAAAATAGACAATGATAATGATAGAGAGCACTGTAGCTATAGGTCTTTCCAGTTGTAATGAATGGCAGATGATGCGATCACCTCAGGGGAAGAGGAAAGGGGAAGCTAGCACAAGTGGGGGATAGCTAGCAGCTTTGGCTTCATGGTGACGGGAGATGTGGGTATAAATGTGTGGTTGTATAATACAAGAGTTAAAAATAATAGGAGGTGCAATAGGTCAAAAACTTACTTATATTACACTTTTACATATGAGAGAAATAGAAAAAAGATTTATTTATTAACGTAGAAGAAGAATGATATAAATAAGTTCCCCTCCATTCTCTCTATATGTACTCCAAAGTGGATGGAGAATAAAGAGAAAAGGAGAAAAAAAAGATGAGAGTGGACCATTTTAAGAGATAGCTATGTTGACAACTAATTATTTTAAATACGTAGTAGGCACCAAGAAAAAAGATCCACTATTGTAAGGTATCATATTAATTCGTAAGTGTAGAAATTATGCCACTTAAAACAACTTTGTTGTTTTGCACATCTACTGCTAATTTTGTGATCTTAGTGTAGTTATCTATTCTTTCGAAACAGATGGTTTGACACTTTTAGCTAATCTATTTGGCGATGTATTGGGGATTTTTCTCGTAAACTGTCTTTATATATTAATGAATGTTCATGTGTAAAAAAAAGACTTCAGATGGACTCCTTTGAGTTAGCTGTACGTATACACACCTCAACAGTCCAGGCGTACACATATGAGTACTAGGTCAACTACAAATTTAATATTAAAGATGCTCCTTAATTATTCTTCTAATAAGAACACATATTAGTATAATACCTTGTTTGGAACGACATAATATGAATAATTAAGAAAAGGAGCACAACTGGTTGCAAAACTTGTGCTATGGATGATCGCGTGCATGTACCTAAAATTGTTTTTGAGTCAACTCACTTGTCGCGATGTGTGCTCAATAATAATCTTTTTGATTAGGCAAAGATCTGGTCAACTGAACCAGATTGCGAGAATATCATGATTTGATTAATTATTCCACCATGATCGATCTCGATCGGGTACTACAGTAATGCTAGCTGTATGGTGCTGATATTGAAAGTTTATAATGTAGTATATAGGAAAGTATGTTATGAATCTTTGGCCTATCATAGAGGTTTAATATTTCATAGTTTATGAGGAGATTTATTTTCAACATTGACAAAAATAATTTGTTGAGAAAGATAATTGTTATCAAAATGTTGTCATCCATTTACTCAGGGGTAGAGGTAAGAATTTTTTTAATCACGAGTAGGGCTTAACCATATAGTTTTAAATTTTTTTATCCAAATTATAATTAAAATTTTGTGCTTTTCCATTGATTTTTTCCCCACGTGTGAGGCTTTGAGCCCAAGCTGTCCTAAATGTGGCTCCGATTAACCTAACTTTACAATTAAACAATATTTTCGAGCTTACACTCCATTGATTCATCAGCGCATCCACGTAATCCAAAACACCCTAAATTTAGGCTGAGGTTAAGAAATGGAGTACTTTAAAAGTGTCGGGTTAAATTTAAAACTGTTCCACACTTAACTTTTTTTAGACTTTCAAAAGTTAAAGACTGTAAAATGGATTTTTTTCAAGAAAAAAACCTTTCGTTATCCACAGCAACGAACAATATATTTTTGAAAATTCCCTCGCAAAAAAAATATGTATCCATGAAAATTTCAAGGTGCTACACATAAAATATCGTGATGAGATAATAAAAAAAAATCCAAGCATATTATTCTACCCCAGTAGTATCAATTTTTCATGCTTGCACGTGACGGAGATGAAGAACATTCGGGTAGCTTGTGGGTGTGACTCGATCAAGGCCGGATTGCGACACATACATCGGATCGGAATGTTCTCGCTCAAGGCTGGTGTCTTCTGGAATTAATATTTTTTTCACCGAAGAAAGGGATAAAATTCATCTGTACTTGGCAGCCATGATGATGATGATGATGATGATGATGATGATGATGATGATGATGATGATGATGATGATGATGATGATGATGATGATGATGATGATGATGATGGTGGTGGTGGTGGTGGTGGTGATGGCGGCGACGGCCTGGGAGAGGAATTAGTAATCGAGGCGTGTAACAAGAAACAAGGGTCAGACAAGGTTATTTAAGATTGAGCATGTGGTACTAGTATTTAACGTGGCGGTGGTTCGAGATGTACGTGGCCGTATGCATGGTTTAGATTTTGGAATAGTTGTTCACTGCCATGGGTTAATCTAGACGTTTAGTGATTTGCCAAGTTATAACCTCGGAGCATCTAAAATATATATACTTTAAAACTTATTTTTATCCTTACATATTTTTTTTGGAAGCACGAAAATGACCTTCCTTCACAAGCAGGGCAGTGGAAAGGCCAGCAACGCCAACACCGATTTACATCGATATGCCTTGCCTCTGACTTTTCTCACGAATCGATCTACTCTACGAAGAGGGAGTAGAGGGAAAGAGAGAAGAAAGAAGGATCGAGATGATAGCTAGATCCTATAAATTTATTACTCTCTTCACTGGTATAGTTTTAGATAGTTAAACGGATGTTAAAAGACTAAGATGTCTCAGAGAGAAAGCGAGGAGTGCGAGAAAACAAGGGGAACGAGACAATGCCATTGATATTGATTTGATGGTTAAAATGAGAAAAAAATAAAGTATATTAAATAGTTATAGTGTACCTAATCTAAAACAAAGTTTTTATTTATGACGAATGGATTATTATTTTTTTCTGATTGCATCGTCACAAAGATGTGTGCTAGCTCAAATTAAAACTGCCCAACACAGTACTTATAGGGGTTATTGCTCTGGGGTCAAAAGCTGTGTGGAATTTCTGGTTCGGATAGATCGATGTAAAATATTTTGCTCGAAGGCACAAACTTATAGATAAGCACTAAAACTACAATATGCTAGCTCTCACATAAACGAAGCCACCTTACTTACAGTCATGCTTCAGAAACATATCCATTGATGATGGATTTATGACCGTTGATACTATTGATATATTTGCCTTAATTGTAGGTTCCGAACCGTAGTAGCTACATCAGTCCAGATGCATGCATTTCTGAAGCCACAGACTTTTAACACCCCCTCACCGATTCATCTCCTGTCCCCCTCAATCCACGAGCTGGTTATTAGGACCACCCCAAGAACTCGTCGGACATTGGGTACCCAACACACATACATCACCTCTCGCGAGTCGCGAATGCCCGTATCCCGAAAAGCAGCTGCGAAACACGCATGCGCCCCACATCGCACGCACGGTACAACGCACCTACACATCCGGCGTCTTTCCCGTACTAGTTGGTAGCAGCAGCAGCGCCAGGTGGATGCATGCAAAGATGGATGGACGGACGGATGCAAATCGCAAGGTGGCAGGAGCAGCGGGACGGCGTTATGCCAGCTGGCTGCCGGTATTTAACGCGCGAAGGCACCGAGCAGGCCGGATCGTTCGCTACCATTGGCGGCGAGCGAGCGAGAGCCAGCTGGACCGCGCGGGCACGTACGTAGGGATTTAAAGGTTTAATGAAATCTTATGCTAAATATTACATGTTTATAATATATGGGACAATAACAGTATAGATCTGATTTGCATTACAACGGATACAGCCATTAATATAATGGATGGCCATGTGGGTTCACGACTCACTGATGCATCATTGATATTGATACATGATGGTATGCCGACTACTAGTTATGATGCCGGATTAATTTAGTTTTAAAAGACCCTTTTTTGTTAATTGTACTATTTAACTAACGAGATGGCAAATACAACGCCCACTATATCTTATATTGCATCTGTGTATAGTTATGTCTGGTGGTTATCACGTTACATAATTAATACATAGACAAACATTTACTTAGAGTATCCTAGTTCATTTTATAGTTTTTATAATGTTTCATGTTGGAATCTACCAGAGTGTCCACGAATGAAATTAAATAATGGAGGGAAGGTAATTGATCGATTGGTTTGGCCAAACGTTTCTCACGATCGACAAGATAAAGTTTGTTTTTTCAAGCCATTTGCGAATCGGGTGGTACGTGACGGTAGTGTTCACCCTTAGTTTTGCACTCGTTGTTGGTTTTGTGTGTTCAACGGGCCATATCTCGCAGATCGACGTGCTTCACAACTTGCCATGAATGATATGCGTCCATCCTGCTAATAAATGTGTTCTTTTAACTTTTAATTTCCATGCATATGGATGTGGATAAGGAGGAAGCTAGCCACAAAAGGCAGATGAGCACATCTCTGATCGGGACGGTGCATACTTCCTTTTTGCTGCTTGAGAGCATTTTTCTCCCTGTAAAAAGAGTACTACATAAATTTAAAGCAGAGCTCGACAAGTTAGGTAACATCAACCTTTCACAGAATCCATGATAAACTGTAAAATTTACAGCCATCAACATCAACATCTTGTCGTACAGGGGATCCTTCTGTGAGAAGATGTTTATGCTATGTAGCATCCTGTTTCTCTTTTCGTGTGCAGTTATCTTCCGTTTAATTCTCGGTCTTGCATTTTTTTTACCATAACCGCTTGAGCCATCGATCAGATCTAAAAACACATGGTCTCTACTCGTAAGTATTCTATAACTATTAGTATGACTGGTAAAAATAATCTAAGTAATTGATTTATATTCTACCACTATTTCACAGGAAATATCTCTTTTCTTAGGCGGGCTGGCACCCATAAGCGCAAGATCGATTATTATAGGTAGACGGTTTAAAGGGTCAGGCTGCGATAATCCATTTCTTAGTTCGCCAATTAAGCTGCCTATATGTACAAACATGATTTCCACAAGCGGATACATTAAGCCAACTGATTGGAAAAATAATTTTCAGAAAAAAAATACAAATGACATATCTGGGTATACATTAATTTTTCCAGCAAATCCTATTGAAATCCCAAATCCACATAATCACCAGAAAGGCCAAATGAGTTCAAGCATTAACACGAGTTCATCCAGAGATTTGTTATAGTTCAAGCAGCAACTTTGCGGCAAAAATCATGTCTCCTAATCCCCATCCCAAATTAACAATCACAAACAAATCATGTATGAACTCCACTAGCTCCAGATCTGGCATTCCTAGGAGATAGATCAGAGAGGAGGTTGCAAGATTCATAATCACAGAGAGCAAGAACTTTCCTGTTAAATAAAAAATCATAAAAATAAATCAACAAAAATCCCACACTTGGATTCACCATTGGGCCACCATTCTATCTGTTGTCTGAGTTGTCATGCTCAAGTTGACCGAGCGATCGCCGAACCTTGAGCCGCTGCCCCCTCCCCCATCGCTACCCCCTCTTCTTTGCCAATGTAGCCAAGGCCTCACTGCTACTGTGTCCAAACATGGCCTCACACCATTAGGGAAAGGGGAGGAACGATGGTGGTGGGACGGTGCTGCCTAGAGGGGGAGGGGTGCCACGAGCTTGTCGTGGACGGAACTGGTGGACCCTAGCTTGTCGCGACCGGATTCAACGTCTTGAACTGCCAGATCTTATGGATGCTATTGGTGGTGGGAGTAATGCGCTGGGAGGGAGCGTCGGCCACTAGGTCTAGAGCGACTAGATCCGCTTGTTGGGAGGGAGCACTGACCGACACTTAGGGAGGAGAGGCGACGGTCATCGAGGAGTGGGATAGGGGCGTTGAGGTGTGGAGGAGATTTAAGTGAGTATGAAGGGAGAAACATAGATTTATGCTTAGCGCTTGAAATCGGATGGCAGGCATATTTTATATGGTTTTGATGTTTTCCCATACAACCCTATTAGGAGACCTAAAAAATGATTTTCATATACGAGGCTTGATCGGAGACGCTCCATGCATTTTTACATACGGATATTCTTTTAGTCCGTCTGTGAAAATAAACAGGGTTATCTACTAAAATAGTTTTATAATAATCTACTACTGAGTAGAAATAATTATACCTCTTAATTCTACTGCCAGCATTTGAGATGGAAGTATAATTAAGTGGCTACAATTTGGATGGTTCTACCGCTAGTGTTTAAGATGGCAGCATAATTAAGTAGCTATAATTCATTAGATGGTTCTACTGCTAGGAGAAACAATTATACTTTCTGTTGTGTGGTGTGGCTTGTTTTTTCTCTTTATTATAGGCTCTCAGACCTATGGTTTTATAATTTTTTTCTACTATATAAATATGAAAACTCACACTATCTCATACAGATTGTTTAAAAAAATAGCTATGATCCATTAAGGTCATGTTCTTTTCTCATTTATGGATTATTATAGGTACACATTCTAAACTATTAAATGGTGTGTGTTTTGTGTAAAAAATTTTGTATATAAAATTTTCTCACCTAATCTTTTTATAGTAAAATTTTAACTTTATTATAAGTTAATTAAGTCACTTATATTCTTAAACAGCTATCGCATAATCAGATAATAAAAAAAACAAAAAATCTCACGAGATAAGAATATAGCCTAAATAAGAGAGAGAAAAGAAAGGTCTCGATTATCTCTGTTAACAATAAAGATTACCGCAAAATATATACCAGTTAAAACATTCCCCGTGCGAACTAAGAGGCTTCTTCCCAAACCTAGACATAAAATTAGGACGACAATGACATCGGAGGTGACATGGCAAGAGGCACACATTGCGTGTTAAATGTACTTCCCATGTGATAAAAAAAAATGACGAAACGGAGGTGGTAGATCTAGCGGGGCTCTCGGTGCCCCAGTGGTGGCGCCGCCCTCGCTGGCCCCCTCGATCGGCAATCGCCATGGATCGATCGATACGATGGCACGCACGCCAGCACGCGGGGGCGGTGTACATGTGGGCGCCATCGGTCGCAATCACCGGGCCGATCGATGAGAGGAAGCTACGGCGACGCATCATCGAATCACCAACTGGCCGGGGCGCGGCCGGCCGGCCGGTGACGTGCGGATGCAACACGGAGCGTGCGGCGGTGCAAAAGTGGGCGGAGCGAACCAACCAGGAAGCGGCGGCGGCGGGAGCCACGTCGATCGACGGCGCCTTCCTTCCTACCCGCCGCTTGCATTGCGTGCGTGTCCGGTTGCCCGCGTGAGTACGTGCAGTGCTGGACGTGCGTATACGCTTTGCTTGCATTTCTTAGCCTTAATTAGCGGTGAGAACGTACTAGCTAGCTAGAGACTTTAGGGAGGAGAATGTTGCAAGCTAGAGAGCTGGTTACTTTTTCAAAGAAATATTAATTGGCTTACAATAATAGTAATAAATACTAGTTCGCTTTATTAGCAGTTAGGTGATTATGTTCGTGTTAATTGTTTATAGCATTTCATGTAAGTTAGGTAATTTTTTATTTTTAATTTTTGTCAAAAATTAAGGTGTCAAATGTCAGAGTTGCTCTTTTGCACATTAAGAACATGTTGAAACCAAAATGAGAGAAATGAAGAAGTCCATTCCACATGTCCGATATGGAACCATCGTCATTATGAATTGAATGTTCTCGCAACATGTAATCAGCTATACAGTAGAAATTGGTCTCGTATTAGAATGGGAGAATCTCTAATTCCGTATAAACACAGGGAATCTCTACTTTCATACAAGGGGTTTTCATGGTTGGGGAGGTAAGACCATATTCAACATCCTCATGTTGTGATTCTTCTGTTGTGAAGACATACAATGACATCTACGCATATTACCATTGATGTGGATGTTCTCCCGGTGCTTGAGAACGAGTTTGAAGACACGGTGGCGCTAATGAGGATATAGTAGGCAAGACCACTGAAGTGCAATTCGGTTGACGTATGTAGTTAGGTTGCATGGATGATTTAGGAGGGTGATGCCATGGATAAAGAGTATAGCCACGTATGTGGGCAGAAGGGAAGATGGTGAGTGGTTAAGGGATATGTGGATGTAGATGATGATATTATCAAGTTAAATCAGTTAATAGTTTGACCACACATTAATAGAAGAAAAAAAAATTCAAGACCAATGGCCCTAGGTGCGTCCTCGACAGCGTCCCACCACCATGCACTTATCTCGTGGGGTTGTGCTAGAACATATGAAGTCAGGGATGAGGGTACTTATGGCTAGCGCGAGGTATGGCTAGCGCAAGGTATGACTCACGCCACATCTCACCCTACCGAGTACTCCGCCACTGAGATAGAGTGATATGGATATATGTTTAGAGTTATATAGATTTATATTAAATTTATGGGAGGTAGCATAATAGATGACAAAGATGTTGAAAAGAGAACATGTGTATCTTTCATTGTTAATAAAGTGAATATGTATCTTTCATACTGAACCAAAAATTATCTTTTTTATATATTGTTGAATTAATGTGTATATAAATATAAGCCATCCTAGTACCATTATTAGCTGATTTTGTTTCTATGATTTTGTGTCTTTTTTGTCCTATTTTTTTTAATAAGTGGTCAAAGCGATCTGATCTATCATCATATCACTGACGGGTTCGTAGGCGCTAGGGTGTTCATTGTTCCGTCGAACGATCTACGTTTTTCCATCGAGATCGACTCGATTTTTTTGCCCACGCACAAGAGAAAAGTAACCGCTAGCGTCCACACTAAAACCATCCACCATTCTCTATTACCAGCATGCACAATTCTCAAGGAAAAGTTAAGAAGTCTGCTGTCCTGCTGTCGCCGAGAGGAAGAACCATCCTACTGCTCCGGTATTGATCACGTACTGGTTAATATTTTGGTAGAAAATTGCTAATTATACCAAGTCAACATACCATGAAGTTTCTTAGCATCACTCATGTTCCTACTTACGTGAATTGAATTTCACATTTGGTTTTTTTTTGCTACTTTCACACATAAGCGCACCAAGAAGCTTTCTTTTTCTTCCTTTTAAACCTATCATATTTAATTTATTCTTCAACATGTTGTCCACCTAATTTGATATTAAGAAGTCGATGACAAGATTAGTTTGAGCATATGACAGGTTTTAAATGAAAGATATTATTATATAAGTTGGTATTTGCAAGGTATTGGGTGCTAAACTAATGTGCATGACAGATAATAAATGGGATGAATTGGATTAAAAAGTTTTATGTGCTATACAACTCAGCTTGTCTAAAGATATTTTATACCAAGTTATTAATGACACATTTGCATCTTGTAGATGAAATTGGAGATGTTATACATGAAGAAAAGTTTCGCAAATAAATTACGTCTCAAAAAACATCTGTACATAATTCGCATAGCAGAAAATAACACTATCCAATATCATCTTAATGAGTTTAATTCACTTTGTTATTGATCTTGAAGTTAGATGTGAAAATTGATGATGAGGATAAGGATATTTTACTGGTAAATTTGATATTGATTCTAATTATAATGTTAAAAGCTGAGGGTTTAATAGTTAGAGGTAGATCAACTGAAAAGTTGATTCTTTTAGATCAAAGTTTATATCTATATCAAGACATAGTAAATTCATATTATTTTATCATTATTGTAAGAAAACAAATGATAATATTTTTGATTGCTTCAAATTGAAAAGAAAGAAAGAAATAAGTAAAACTCAAAAGAAAAAAAAAATCCACTGAGACTAGTTTTGTTGCTAGTGATTCTCATAGAGATATTCTAATTAGCACTAATAGTATAGAGGATCAACCTATTTGGATTATTGCCGGCTTACACATTTCATATATGTTAATATAAAGAGTAGTTTTCTACTTGATACTTGTGAAGTTATTATTAGTGATGGGTTTTTACTTGAAATTACTAGAACTGGTTATGTTTAAATCAAAATACATGGTGGCATTATTAGGACTTTTAAATGTTCGCCATGTTTCTAGAATGAAAAGAAATCATATTTCTTTAGGCACTTTTAAATCCTTAGGATATAAATATATTTGTGACAATGGTGTTCTAAAGGCGGCTTTGTTATTTTAAATGGTAATAGAATTGATGGTATTTATTTCTTACAAGGATCTATAGTTACAGGTGTTGTAGTTGTTTTCACTATTGTATCAAATCCTCACATTAACAAGTTTTGGCATATGCGCTTGGGTTATATGAGTGAGAAATGTTTTTATCTTCTTTACAAGAAAGGTCATTTAAACAATATTGATAAACAATATATTTGTGAACATTGTATTTTTGGAAAACAAAAGAGAGTCAATTTTAGTATTGCTTCTCATCAGGTTGAAGGAATTATTGATTATATTTATTCTGATATTTGGGGAAGTCTATGTTTTGTTCTATGGGTGGATGTGAATACTTTATAATATTTATAGATGATTTTTCTTGCAAAATTTGGATTTATTTCTTGAAACATAAAAATAAAGCTCTTTCAGAAGTGAAAAACTTTAGTGAAAAACTAAACTGGCAGAAAAATAAAGAAGCTTACACTGATAGTGGATTGAAATTTTATAGTGGTGAGTTTGATAATTTATGTGCTAATCATGGTATTGTAAGATATTTAACTATTTTAGTAACTCCTTAACAAAATGGTGTGGCAGAGCGTATGAATCATACTCTTTTGGAAAGAGCTCATTACCTGATTTCAAATGTAGCCTTATGAAATAAGCATGCTTTATGGGCTAAAATTGTTTCAGCAACTTGTTATTTAATCAATCGCTTTCTAAATTCTGCCATTGATTTTTAGATCTAGAAGAAGTTTGGTTAGGTAAACCAGTTAATTATTTTAATTCGAGAATTTTGGTTGTTTTGCTTATGCTTATGTTACTACTGAAAAATTAGAGTAAAATGCATATATGTTGGTTATGGCTCTAATGTCAAATAATATCATTTATAAGTGTCCTGATGCTCATAAATTGATAATTAGTTATGATGTCACTTTTCATGTAGACGTTTTTCTCTTTCCGGGTAGTGTTAATTTACCCACAATTAAATATGAAACTAATGAAGTTGTTACAAGGGATATAGAGTTTGAGATAGTTTCGCCTACTATAGATTCAGATTCTATAATTACTCCTGCTACACAACAAGTTACTACTAGTACACAATAAATTTTTGTTTCATCATCTTCTGATAATAATGATTAATGCATTGCTCGAGATAGAACTAGAAGAAAGTTTTCCTACTCCTAAAAAGGAGCATTTAGTTTGTCATCTAAATAAATATCTTTATTGTCTAAAACAATCTCCTAGGTAGTGGTATAAAATGTTTGATTCTTTTATGATTGCACAACAATATTCACACAACAATTATAATAGTTGTGTTTATTTCAAATAATTTTTCAATAGATCTTTTATCTATTTGTTGCTTTATGTTGATGATATGCTTATTTCTTCTCATGACAAGTCACTAATTGATGAATTAATGAGTTAACATAGTTATGAATTTGAGATGAAAGATTTTTGTCCTGCAAAGAAAATTCTTGGTATGAATGTTCAGCGTGACTACAAGGTTAATAAACTATTTCTATCACAGAAAAGTTACATTGTGAAGGTATTTGATACATTTAATCTTGTTAATTACAAGCCCGTTTCTATATTTTTTGCTATGTACTTTAAATTATCTTGGAGTCAATGCCCTACTAATGAATATAAAAAAGACTATATCATGTGTGCTTATACTAGTGTTTTTGGCAATCTCATATATGTTGTGATTTGTACTTTACTAGATTTAGTCCATGTATTTGGTGTGGTTAGCAAATTTATGTATAATTTTAGCAAAGAATATTAGAATACTGTGAAGTATATTTTTTATTATTTAAAAGACACTTTTAATTTTAGCTTGATGTTTGATAAGAGTAAAGTAAAGGCAAATAATGTTATTGGGTTTGTTAATTCTGATTATGCTAGAGATATTGATAAAATAATGTTTGTTTTTTTAATATATCTTATCTTTGTGTGGTTTTTATTGTCAGTTGGATGACTTCAATTCATTACTGCTCTTTTTACTTGTGAAGTAGAATATATTTCTACTATTTAATATTAAGGATTCTATTTGTTTACAAGTTCTTATTTCAGTAGGATATTAATACTTTATTATGATATAATTTGTTTGATAAAGAGTGATATGTTTTATGCCAAGACTAAATACATTGATATCATTTACTATTTTATTTATGATATTATTACTTAATGATAAGTTATTATAGAAAAATGCATACTAAAGATTATTCCGCATATATGCTTATCAAGTTATTCTTAAATATTATGTTCAAATATTGTTTAGAATTAGTAGATATTTATGATGATTAATCTTTAGGGTTTCGGAGATATTTTAGTGTAAGGAGAGATTTGTTGAATTATGACTCAAATATTAGTTCTATTATAATGATTTTGTCTCATATGTTTTTTACTTTTTATATTAGAAATGTTTTTCACGTTAAAATTTATGTCTTATTTTACCTTGTTTTTACCTAACAAATTTGTTTTAGTCTATGGGGATAACTCAATCACTACAATAAAAATAACATACTCCATCATAAACAAATAAATAGAGACAGCAGCATTAATTTAAGCGTTGATGCAACGTATAAAATTTGATTTACCCACTCGATTTTTCCAACATCTGTGGATGTCTTTTTTTTCCTTTTTACCCAATTAACCTGAAATTGACACAACGTAATTTTTAACGACAAATACGTGTATGCACATATCCAAATCAATCCCTCCATCACCATTAGTGCCGTTAATTAATACGAAAAGCCACGTGTCACCATCGCGAAATTATACCCCCACCCGTTAACCACTCCCTCTACCCTACCCGACACGCCGGGCAACTCCACTGTGTGCTCCGCGTCACACGTCACCGCCCTCCTGGGCCCCATCCGCCAGAGACACACATCCCCGCATGGGTCCCACCTGCCAGACGCTCCCCACACCGGCGCGTGGGCCCCACCCCGGCTGAGGTTGTCAGCCCGGGCACCGGGATAGCTACGTGTACCTCGTGACGTATACATATATTTGCTACGGGTACTCGAGGAGGGAGGCGGCTTAGGAGGTGGGTCCCACTGAGCGGTGGGGCCCGCAACGGCGACCCCGGTCGTGACTACTACAAGAGTCGTTTCGTTTCCCCCCCGTCCCCCTCTCTCTGTGGCCATAGCCAATTAGCCTTTTTTTTTTTCCTTCCATCTCTCGCGGGGTGAGGCTTGGAGTGGCGCTCGCGGCGGCGGAGGGCGACGTGGAGGAGGGGGCAGGATGCCGGCGTGGTGGAAGGGGAAGGGGAAGAAGAGCAAGGCGGCGGCGGGGGATGCGGGGCCCGTTTTGGTGGCGGCGGTAGGGGAGAAGGAGAAGGAGAGGAGGAAGGCGGGGAGCTTCGACGAGGCGCTCCTCGGGAAGGGAGGAAGAGGGAGGGAGCAGAAGGAGGTGTTGGTGGTGGGGCACCCACTCCCGCGACCGGCGTCAGTGCCAGCGCCGCTGCCGTCGGCGGGGTCGGGGTCAGCGTCGGCGTCCAGCGCGGGCAGCTCATCGCTCGGGTCGTCGGCGGCGTCCGAAGAGCCGCCGGATCTCGGGACTTACAGGTGAGGAGGAGGTTTGGTTTGGTCCGGTGGTTTGCAATTCGTTCGTGCCGTGCTTTCGGATTTGGTAGGTGGATGGGATGGTTGCCGGTTGGTTGGTTCATCGAGGGGGCTAAATTATCAATTAGAGTTCTTGTTGTCGTGGTGTTAGCGTGCTGAATTAAGCGTGAAGTTTTCGTGTTCGTTGTTAATAATTTCGCCGCCACTGCTGCTCATCTTCTGAATTTATTTCGTTGTGCTTTGATGAAAATTATAAATTGTTTCGGTGGGTTTGGTGAGAAATTGAAGTGGAGTTTGTGAATTTCGTGTGGGGTGTCAAGATTTGATTTTTGAGGTTCTTTGCTTGATACTTTTCGGGTGGAATTGGAGCTGTACTCTTTGATGCTTATCTGGTTTGTTTTTCCATCCATGTGTGTTAGTGGCGTGGGCTGTTTTGTCCCTGGAAAGTAGCACACTTGTACTGTAATTTACTCAATTAATTATTTGATTGGGTGGATTAGTCCAATTGGGGATGGATTCTACTGCCCAGTTGACTAATTGTTGTCTCAATCAGCATCTTCTGCTAATTTTTGATTTTGTAATATCAGTTGATCTTCCTTGATCCATCTTTTCGCTTTATCATTTGGGGACTTTTTGGGGATTGCTTCATTGGGTCAATTTTTCTGTTAGAACATATGTTTTTTTGGGGGACTATTTTGAATCCCTTTTGTTTCTCGGTTTCAAAAAAAAAAAAATCCTTTCTCCTTTTTGTTTCGATTTCTTTAGTGACAGATCGTTGTTTATGTCATCAGCTCTTTAAATTTGTTATAAGTGATGTGTGTTTTGGGGACAATTCGAATTGCTGTTTTGTTAGCACATCTGATTTATTTTGTATGTTGAGTGAAATAATCCAAAAACACTTTTGGTCCCCAATTCCTGTATATATGCTTACAAACATAGGAGACGATAATTGCCTAAGGCAATAATTGGTGACTTTCTTCGAATGTGGGATACTATGAAGGACATTATTTCTAGCTCAATTATTGTTTTGAGATATGGTGGCTCTAGGATGGTGAATTTGCTGCTGAGTGATTGCTCCATTCATAACTTTTCAACTGAAGCTTGTTCATGTCTGATCCAATAGGGTGCCAGATGCAAGCTACGTGCTTCCAGGGGGAACGCTGGCTATTGATTCTTGGAAACAAAGTCTTGTGCTTGAAGAAGGACGCTTTTTCACAAACAACCAGGCTTTGGAGCATCCAAGGTTGTCTGAAACTTCAGTTTCTCCACGGAAAGAATCTTACCTTCACAATTTGGATCTTCCAAACGACCGAAGTGCATATTGCCATGGTCGGAAATCAACCGAGATTGTGTTCAGTACAAGAGTGTCAAGTTCTCCCCCTAGATCAAAAGGCCAAAATCCCTGCCCAACCTCCCCTGTGCAATCAAGAGCATCTGTGCAATGCCCAGGATCTCCCACTGCATGGCAGGATGATTCACGGAGCTCAAGCTCACCTCAACCTCTTCCTCGTCCTCCAGGTCCTCTAGGCTCCCCATGCTTGTCATCACGCTCCGTGAGTTCACAGTGGAAGAAGGGCAAGTTGTTAGGCAGTGGTACATTTGGGCAAGTATACCAAGGATTTAACAGGTGCCTAATTTGCTTTTGAAAGCATTTTACTATTCCATCCTTATGGAGCTGAACATTTCTTTTCTACAATGCATACTGAATTGCTATCCTAAATGTACACATTTCAGTGAAGGTGGCCAAATGTGTGCAATTAAAGAGGTCAAGGTTATTTCTGATGATTCTAACTCGAAAGAGTGTCTCAGGCAGCTACATCAGGTAATAATCATCTTGTCAACATATTGCATTTGCCAACAGAAATTTAAACTTTTGGCTCTTTCATACTGATACTATTTTGTATGGCAGGAAATTGTGCTTTTGAGTCAGTTGTCGCATCCAAACATTGTTCAATACTATGGCAGTGATCTGGTAAATATATAACTCATGATGATTTTATGATCTTGTCTTGAGCATGTAGTTGCATCCTAGGTTAAACAAAGACATGCAATCAGGCAATCAGTCATTACAAACTCTCTGAAATTAGCCAATGACAACAGTTAGATCAATTGTTAGTATATATTTCCAGTCATAAAACACTTGTGAATTTCTTGAGGGAAACACTGTGGTGTATATTATAAGAAAGTCTGATTTTAATTTGCTATTTTTATCTATTTTTGCCTGAGTATGCCTCATTTTGCAATGCAGTCTAGTGAGACGCTTTCAGTCTATCTCGAGTATGTTTCTGGGGGTTCTATCCATAAGTTGCTTCAAGAATATGGTGCATTTGGGGAGGCAGTCCTTCGGAGTTACACAGCAAAAATTCTTTCTGGCCTTGCATATTTACATGGGCGGAATACAGTGCATAGGTATGGCACTCATTTACATCATTAGTACTTCACGTAATGTTATTTTATTTTTGTGGAACCACATGTTGCTCTTAATTCTAATCGATGAAACATCACCTTTTCTCACAGGGATATCAAAGGGGCCAACATACTTGTAGATCCTAATGGTGACATCAAACTTGCCGATTTTGGGATGGCCAAACATGTAAGTGCGGCATAGTGTTAATATAATTCAAGAATTTTAATGGATCTATTGTCTTCTATGGTATCGTTTTGTTGACTTGTTATTGTATTTATACAGATATCAGCGCACACATCTATCAAGTCCTTCAAAGGAAGCCCTTATTGGATGGCACCTGAGGTAAGTTAACAGAATTTGAGAAATCTTCTGTACTCTGCCATTTTAAGTTGAATGCCAATAAATCTTTATTGTTTTCTAATAGATTTTTAATTTTCCTCAGGTTATTATGAATTGCAATGGCTACAGCCTTTCAGTTGATATTTGGAGCCTTGGCTGTACCATTATTGAGATGGCAACTGCAAGACCTCCTTGGATTCAGTATGAAGGGGTAAGTTTGTGTTATGATTTTTACATGGTGTAGTGCCCAACTTTCATTTGAGACCATGCTAAGCTTTTTGTAACTGATTCACAGGTGGCTGCAATATTCAAAATTGGCAACAGCAAAGATGTACCTGATATTCCGGATCATCTTTCTTTTGAGGCAAAAAACTTTTTGAAACTTTGCTTGCAGCGTGATCCTGCTGCCCGCCCTACTGCTGCTCAGCTAATGGAGCATCCTTTTGTCAAGGACCTAGTTGCAAACAGAAGCTTCAGGTCTGGCATGACAAGGGACATGTCTCCATCTTTCTTCGACAGAAAGGAAAGAATGGTACTACTTCTACATACAATCTTTGTGCTAATCAGACAGTGTCTGTAATTCCTTTTCTTTTATGAAATCTGCTTGTGATTTATTTCGTAGTTAGTTTTGAGATATGAACAAATATGAAGAAAAAGAATTAAGAACGGACACTATCATATCATACCATCAAATCCGAGTTTGGTGTCTTATTGTAGTTTCTTACCATTAATGTTTATATCATTTCAGATACAGACAAGCAACAGAAGTTTCTCTCCTTTACGAGATCCAGACTTCACGATGAGAAACTTACAAGTACCAACGTCTGCCATTGATTCAATTTCTACTCGCAGGATCTCTGCCATGTATGTTCTCCTTTTTGTCAAAACCATCATAATTTACATATCTTACATTGTCTAACAGAGTGTGTTTGGTTCAGCAACCCATCCAA
This sequence comes from Oryza coarctata, assembly GCA_030770085.1. NCBI lineage: Eukaryota > Viridiplantae > Streptophyta > Magnoliopsida > Poales > Poaceae > Oryza > Oryza coarctata. Next base: position 3,540,131 of record CM061483.1, read on the forward strand.
TGTGCGTATGAACATGTCCCTGCCTGTATCACCGTGCTCTAGCCCATTACGGCAGTACTGGCAGTCAAATCGGAGTTGTATGCCATCACCGCCTCATCCAGCATATTCAGCTGGAGCAGCCAACTACAGCCCTATCAACAATGCACTCTACCCAACAAGACCAAGTAGCCCTCTTCCTGACCCATGGCTTGAAATCTCTCAATTGAAAACACCACAATTTGATTCTCCAAGAAGATTATAGAAAATCCAAAAACACCGTTTGTATACAGGAATGAAAGATGTTCCATAAGTTAGAAGAACAAAGGGGGTTCCTTTTTTTTTTCTGTTTCGCCCTTTCTGTATGTATATTCCTCTTAGGATGCAGTCGCATCGCCATTGTACAAATGCACAGAATGTGTTCAGTGAAAAGGAGTAGCATTTCAGATTGCACCCGTACCTCTTGTGTCTCCCCTATGATCAATTTTGGTCCCCATATGAATTCCCACTGGCCTGATACATCTTTGCTGTAGAGTCTGGATTGAATTCTATTATTGAAAATGAATTCCCACTGATCTTCAGAAGTTGTATCTGATTTTACAAAGACGTTGCAAAGCTGAAAAATTCATGGAAGCTGTATCTGATGAATATGGAACACATCCCCTCTGTAAGTCACATCCTTCTCTTCAACACCCAAACCCCAGATATGCCCTTGCAGCTTCAATAGACCCTTTGCATAATTTCCACGGGCTTTCTTGGCCATGGCACCCTTGCCACTGTCATTGGCATGATCACCATTGTCAGCATGAGCCGCCTCCCAGACGAACCGGAAGATGCCGAGGGCATGGCTCAGCTGCTTAATGCTATTCCTGACCAAGGATTCATCGCCGTCGGTGAGGAACTTCGCAACGTGGACGGTCACATTCTTGCCTCCCTTGCCGGAGAGGTGCTTTCCGGCGTGCACCTCGACGTCCCGGACGGTGCCGTAGAGGTAGAATAGGAGTAAGGTGTAGAGGCACTTGGATGAGTGGCCTAGGCTCTTGGAGAGCTTCTTTTGCACCAGGCAGTCCTGCCGGCGAGCCTCCTTGAAGGCGATGTCCCTCTCGACGACTACGTTGCGTATCTGGTAGAGCCCCTCCTTCATCGCCGCCACCTTCTGGGCGTGGCCGGCTAGCCGCGCGTCGGCTTCTAGGCTCTTGGCGAGGTCGGTGAACATGTCGAGCACTTCTTGCCATGTCTTCGCCAGCGACGGCGGCTCTGCGGGCTTGTTGAAAGGGGTCGGGCGCATCCAGGACGGCGACGAGGAGGTCGCCGCGTCGGCGGTGTCGGAGAGGAAGCGGACGCAGGCGGCGGCGATCTGCTCCGCCATCTGGGTCGCTGCGGAAGGGTGGTCCAGCGCTGCCATGTCGGCGCGCAGGTCGCGGAGCACCTCCTCCAGCGCGCCCCGCCAGATGTGATGCTGCGTCACCTGCGGGCAGATGGTGAGCCGCACGCTCTTCCTCAGCTGCGCCGACACACCGAGTACGTCGCACACCCGCGTCAGCGAGCTCAGCGACGTCGCCTTCAGGGGCGAGGGCGACGCCGGCGGCATCGGGCGCTGCCCCGCGGCCAACTTCGCTGCTAGCGCGTAGAACTCCACCATCCGGTCGGCGACGCGCGCGTCCGCCACGACGGACCCCGTTGCCGCGTGCCGCGGACCGCCGCCGTCGCCGCGCTGGACGCCTCGCAGCGACCCGGCGAGCCGGAGCACCCTGGCGTAGGCGGTGCGGTACCACTGCCACGACGGGGGCGGGGCGTGCTCCTCCTCCTCCTCACCGGAGGCCGGGCCAGGCACGAAGTGGATCCCACGGCGGCCGCGCGCGAGCACGCGGAACGCCGCACTGGCGTAGAGCAAGTGCTTCACCTTGACGCGGCATTCCATCGAACAGGTTGTGCGCATCCGCAGAGCCCTAAACCGCGCAGGCGCCTCCCTTACTCGTAGAACGCGTGCGATGCGAGCTCACCGATCAGCTATTTCTCAACTTTCCGTTGAAGGGTTTTCAATATTGTAGAATTTGCAAATAGGTCCCTGGTTTAGTAGTGTCTTAGAGTTTTATATAAATACTAGGACTTCTCTGCATAAAACCAGTATTGCGATTGCTCGGCGGTGGCCGCGGCCGCGGAGGCGCTCTCCTGCGGCGGCGGCGGCAGTGCTCCATGTAATCCGAGGATTACGGCACCCAGGTACACGCCTTCTTCCTAGCTGTTTCATACTCCACAGCTCGATTTGTTTTCGCGTGGAATGGAATTTAGAGACGCCTATGATTTTGGCTCTAATCCTGACGCGAGACTTCAGATGTCTTGACAATTTAATTTGGGATTTGTCTCTATGGTTGTGCTGGATATCTTAGTATAATGCGGATTAGGTCAGAGAGGATGCCAATCTGATTCTTTTTCTTGTGTTTTTGGGATAAGATTCAAGAACAGTCCAATAGCATAGTAAAAACGTGGAACTTTATGATGCATATTATCTTATCTATTGGTTGGATTGGCCTTGACCAGTGCATGTCCTATTGGATGATCACTAGAAATGTCGTCCTATTAGATGATCACTAGAAATGTCGTGGAGAGTTTTTGATCGTAGTTACAATGGGGCTTGGATCGATTTTGTGCAATCTCATCAACCAAAGCTCAATAGATTTGATACCTTCAATCTATTCGTTCAAAAGATAACTTCAATCTATTATTGTAGTGCTGTTACGATACTCTGCCGGACTGTCAGTCTGTCATTTGTTCCCAGAATTAGTTTTTAGTTTTTTTCACCACCGAGCGGCCGTTGCAAGCGTTTTGTTCGTCTGTTGAACCAGATGGTTGTCCTGTTTCTTGTTTGCGGTTACTGCGTTGTGACTTGTGAAAAATAATCAATATTCATAATGGTTTGTTTTTCTTGTACACTTGTCAGCTGATGGGTACTGGAACCTGGATAGAACCAAACTACTGAATCACTGAAGCCTAAACCCAATCTTCAATGACAGAGCAAGGTATATGATAATTGGCACCTCTTAAGGATATACCATTTTATTGCATTTCGTTGTTTAAAATACCATTGCTTAGTTGTCGAAATCGAAATACTGTGACACTGAGAGGTGCCCCTAATGGTACTTGGTCTCCACTCGTACTTAAGTTGATACATATGACACTTGCGTACAAGGATTCTTAGGCGAGTTCTTATGTGTAATTTTCAATTTCTCCATATAGACAAAAAGGGGGCAGCTATATAAACCTAAGGGTTGTGGTCTGCGTGGCCCTAGGGTTCACCCAATTAATCAAATCCAAGCAAGGGTTAATCTTATCCAAGGTAAAATAGGAGCAATAGGAACAATGATAGGATTGTGTTCACATCAAAATTTGGTAAGTCCTGTGAATAGGTTGAAACCGATTAATATAAGAAAAGAGCCGGTTGGACGGATTGAGAAAATATTTGGTTCAGTTAAAAATAGAAAATTATCCAGATGAGATCGAATTTGAGTAGGAGCCATGCAAGCCATGACAGGATGCTTTATCTATATAGGAGATATCTTGTAAAGATAAAACATGTTTAATTAGTTTTATTAATTTTCTTAGAGATATTTTATTTTTATGTTTTTAGAAAATAACGTCTAATGGTTATTGTAACCGCGTCGGACTCTTGTAACTCCAGGGTATAAATACAGATCTCTTAAAAACTTGTAATTCATCTTCAACAGATCAATATATTCTTGGCGCATTGCCATCCTAGTTGGCCTAGGTTTTTTACCGACGAGTTCTAAATCTCAACGCTGGGATGCATCGGTTAGGTTTGAACTCCGACGAAGAGGTAAGTTCCGTCACTATCCTAGTATATCCGCTCTATCTAAAATTGCATTGGTTAGGTCCAACTTCTTAGTCCAATCGGATGTATCACATCACACTCGCATGGTCCTATCGGCTCATTGAGTTTCTTCTAGTGACATCGGTCTCGTGCTGCATTAGTTATGTCTGACCTACTAGACCACTGATAGTAGATTGGGCCATAAGTCGATAGATACTTACGCGAATGTTTCATCAGAGTATCCAGCCGATGAGTTATCCACACTTGAGCATCATGCTCAGTGTATTGGCTCCTCAGCCGATACATATACATCTTCAATGACTTATCTTGAATCTCTCGCCTAGTGTAACGGGCTCTCAGTCAATACACACATATCTTCATAAATCTTATCTCATTGGCTCAGCTAGCCGATGGGTTCGTCCTTTCCTTCTGCCCGCATGTCCGATCTAGCATCCGCTGTCTCATTGCCGTTAGTCTTAGTCTCATACTGTCTTAATTCAGTTCGATCTATCGAGGTTGAATCTAACGGTACTGTCACGATGGTCACTGGGTCTCGTACTTTTGGAGGATCGGGTTTTGCTCCTTATTCATCGTATATTATATTTAGAGCGTCATTAGCTTTGCAGCCAATGGATTTTTTATATTATTTCTTGCCAATCTACCTTCATTGGCTTTTCAATTGATAAACGGGTGCTATAGCCTCCATCGGCAACCAACCGATAAGAGGATCTTGCGTGCTATTCTATGAATACCCTATTCCAAAGTACTATTGGCTTTGCAGCTGATGGAATTGTTATCGTATTCTTTGAATATCTTTTTATATCTTCATCGGCTTTGTAGCTGATAGACCAGTGTTATGCCTTTATTATATCCAAAGCACCATCGGCTCTACAGCTGATATATCTTTTATTCACTTCGTCGCCATCTGCTTACGTCTTCATCGGCTTCCTAGCCAATAAAAGAGTATTCTAGTCCTTATCGACAATTAGTCGATAGCAAAAACGCGTCAGAAGTAGCTGGTGACTATCTCAACTTTATCGGCAGCTAGCAATAGTAAAAGTTCGTATCGGCCCATTGTCCGATTGACCCATTTTTTTATCTCCTTATTAATTATATGATTAAATTGGCTGGCATGTGTACATCTCCATCGTCTCGACGAAGAGACAACGAAGCCGAAGGATCTCAGCGTGCTCTCGAACCAATCAACGAAGCCGAAGGATAATTGGAAGTGCACGTCATCCAATAAAGCCAAAAGAGCTGCATTAGGGCGAAGCAGATTTTCTAGGCCTTGGTGTGTTCGCACGTTTGCATTGGATTGGACCTCTGTCAGCTTTGCTTGGCCCAATTGGTCCTTGCGAGTTTTGGCGTGAACAGGTTAGGCACTTGGATTTTCCTAGGATACTTCATGGAGGACATTGCTTAGTGGCGTGGGAGAAAGTGTGCCACCCGGTGGAATATGGAGGACTTAGCACCCTTGACTTGCAGCATATGGGGATTGCTCTCTGGATGTGCTGGCTTTGGCTGCTGCGTACATACATAAGCCGGACTTGGGCAAGCTTGCTGGCAATCCATGAGCATGAAGTCTTGTCGCCTTTTAGGGCATCCACAGAGCTGCAACTTGGCAATGGCTGCACTTTTCTGTTCTGGCAGGATAGCTGGATCAATGGTAGAACGGCCGAGGATATTGCACCTGACGTGGTAGCCATCGTCAGGCTGCGTTGCCGGCGACAACGGATTGTTTCTGATGGCTTATAGAATAACTCTTGGGTCTCCGACATCTCTGGAGGCCTGACGACACCCGTGCTAGTCCAATTCCTGCAATTATGGGACTGAGTTTCCGAGTGCCACCTAAACCTGGAGAAGGAAGAGTTCTCTTGGAAGTGGATGTCGAACAGGAGCTACACAGCGAAATCAGCCTACCAGGAATCTTTTCTCTGTTCAACAACCTTTGATAGACATCGGGTAATTTGGAGCTCCTGGGCACCACTCAAGTGCAAGATTTTCGTTTGGCCTGCAGTCCTAGGGAGGTGCTGGACTGCTGACAGGTTGCAGCGAAGAAACCTTCAGCGCAATGTGACTTGCAAGCTTTGCTTGCGGCAAGATGAAACTGTTGATCACCTGTTCACTTCCTGCGTATGGACACAGCAACTATGGAGCATGGTCCTCCGGCGCCTAGGTGTGCATTGGATGACCAGCGCTGGCAAGAGCACTCTGGATCGCTGGCTTAACACGGTGCAGAATCCATCCGACGGTCGCCTACGAGGAACAAGTACAGTAGTCACTCTAGTCCTTTGGACGATATGGAAAGAGCGGAATGCCAGGGTCTTCAACAACAAGGAAACGCTGCTTCACGAAGTGTTCAACATCGTGTTACAAGAACTCAGACTATGGCGAGACGGCGGATCATCGAGATTTTCCAATTATTTGCAAGATGTAAACTTTTCTTAACTTTCTAGCCATAGGGCAGGGAGAGCTCAGTCTCGTTGTAATCAAACTTTCCTCTCTTAATGGAATGACACACAAGGCTTTTGCGTGTTCCCCAAAAAAGGGTACTTCTTATAATTTTTGCGTTTTCCGTAAAAAAAAGTTCTACAGAACATGTATGCTGCTTATTCATGATGATGGTACTGAACTTGCTGAATTTATGCAAAGCATATGAAAGCACCACTCTAGTACTAATCAGAAATCATTCCATTGTTTGACACAGCAAGCTTGACAAAGAACAAATGGGAAATAAAAAAAATATTAAACCTCATAGCTTTTTTTCAACTAGGCTCTGATCTATAACCCTTCCAGTCTCATCATGACCATTCTTGTTCATACCCTTTTGCATTCTTCTTTTTGGAGTAGGCATTGGACCTATGTATAGAGCTATATCTCTTAGCATGTCATCCACTTTGTATAACTCTGGAATGCGGGATGGTTGTATGAATGCCTTCCTCACAAAATCATCAGAACAATCTGTTTTTACATTTTCTATGGTATTTTTTTTATACCATTGTTGCAGATGACACCGTTGCTCGTCCAATAGCTTATCAATTCCTCCCTTGTAAAGTTCCAACGAGGGTATGTACCGAATACCCCAAAGCAGCGTTGTAGGTGTTTGGGAAGAAGCTTGCAGCCTAGCATGAATGGAGTAATAACCTTGGAACTGGATGCTACTCAAGACAGTGTACCAATACTTCTCATTGGGGTTTTCTCGAAGCAGTCCACTCAACTTTTGCAGCTAAAGTACTGCACTCCCTCAATGTCTTAGCGATCTTTTTCCCAATAACAAGTAATTTCTGGTATTCTTTAGGGTGTGCATCACCTAGGGCATTTTCCATGAACATGAAGCCAGGTTCTTCCGTTGCCAGGAAGCTTACAGGTAAATTTTCGTGCTTATTAATCCTAGTTGCCAACTGTTGGTACATAGTGGTAATGATGGCCTTGCTTCCTGCTTTACTATTCGCCAACAATATATTGAGTATGTCATTCATTCCCCTGGGGTAGCTAGAAACACCACCAAGAACAATTAGAAATCTCTCCATTCTTAGCCTTGCTGCTATCCCATGGATCACACTTGAAATATCAATGGCGATGTTAGCAATGATATTCAGCTTCTTGCACAACGACCTTACCAAGGTCATGGTTGGACTAGGATGTTCTCTGCAATTTGCCCATATTATTATTGAGAAATGGTTCCTCACCTTGTGATTGTTGCATATGAGCTGCACAAGCGTGGTTTTACCTACTCCTTTGACACCCCAAATTTGAAGAACACGACCATCTGGAGGCAATGATCCGTTAATGTTCCTGCGACCAATCTATCTATGTGGGCACTGGAGAAGTGGTGCAGAGGTGGCTTGAGTAAGAATTTAATGACCTGTTTCCTCTCATTGACCCTATCAACTACCCTGTCATCGATTGGCACAATGATGATAACTGGTCGATGATGTAGCACTGCCCAGTCGTGCTGCAAGCTGAGAAACTGAATGAATTTGGGAATTCCAGAAGATACTGCCTCTAGCTTCTCGATAGTCGCAGCTATCTTGATGGTGGCTTCCTTGGATGGAAGGAGCTGTGTAGTGGCAACCTTGATGTGCTTCAAAGTATTACTGGAACTGGTGATGGAGCTCACCTTGTTGGACCTATCTCTCCAGTCGTGCAGTGTTTTATCACCTTGACATGCAGCATCCTCAAGCTCTCGCAGCCAGCATAGCAGCCATGAATTGGTGATGGCACACCCTTTGGATGCCTCCAGAATGGTGTGAATTTCGATGAGAAGCTGTCGCAGACGATGAATCTTCTCCTCGACATGCTTCTGGCTTCTGCAATTCTGTATAAAAGAGACTATTTGTTGGACTATTTGTTGGATAGTCTCTCCTATGACTACTGAACATAGTACCTCTAGTGGATCCATAATGTTTCTTCCTTGCAATTACTGAGAAGACCACACAAAGAATTAGTTGGTGCATAGCCAAAGGCTGCAATAGAATGATAACCAGGGATGAGCTCCAATCTTTGACATCAGAGAATCAAGGAAATATTGAATACCAACGGTATAATAAAAAGGCAGAAGTTTGCAGTTAGTCAAAATATGCTTTAATTTTTTCTTATCGAAGAATCCTAACCAATTTCGTGTACTGATGGTAAGGTATCCACTTCAATATCTCCTTTTTTTATATAACCAGTAAGTTTATTCGGTGCCTCTTTTATCTTGAAATCAACACCTGGTGGTATGAAAAACAAAGCCACGAATTATTTACTAATGTCATTGCCACTATCTTGCCTAATTGCCGTTGACTGGTTCCACTTCATTCAGAGAACTTTTTACTTGATATATTCAATTATTCAAGTCCATTCAGTCATTTTCTAGTTTGACTCCATTGGTAGTGAGAGCAACCGCCAAACTATTATCATTTTACTGTTATATTGCCCCTTTCAATCTCCTTTTACTTTTTTTTTCAAAAATTTGTAATCATTGTGCTGTTTGATGCAGGTTCTTCCAAAGGCTTGACTATGCAGAGGAATGGGCACATTGACCGTTTACATTGTTGTCTGACTCACACTTTGGCCTGATCAAAAGTTTCATTAATATATCTGCGCACTTCACAGACCTTGTATAGTCGACTTTCAGAAGCATATCTTCAATCCCAAAATCCTTTCTTGAACTGTTAACTATGCTAAACGAAACATTATTCTGATCATTTGAGTGACTAAAGAGTTGCAACGGTGGCATGTAGACTGCATATATTTCCCATGACCTACTTACTATGAACGCAATAAAAAGCCTATGGCCCAAGGCTCTAAAAGATCAATTGGTAAGTCCTGAATCCAATAATTCGGCATTTCAGATCAGGTGAACTGCCTAAATCCAATAATTCAGAGGTGAACCGGAAGGCTGGAACTAGAACTACAAAGCAGACAAATGGGAATCTGAATTCTGGAACGGCACTTTACTGGTTATGAAACCTTCCTTGGGTGTTTACCCTAAATTAGGTTATCGACTAGGCACCCTGACCTTGTTTGAACCTGTGTTTGATTGTAAGCCTCCAACTGCTACTATGAACATTGAAAATGTCAAAAAAATCGATCATCTCGTGTTTCGATAATTCAATGAAACCTTTCCTTAAATAGAGCAAACATGTCTCTTTCTGGATGACTTGTTGGGTAACACAATTTTGGTGATGATTAATTCCACAGCGGATCCTGTGCAATGAGAAAATCCATCAGGTTCTGTTGGAAAAAAAAAGTCGCTTTATTGAACCTTTGTCTGAACTCTCAGGTGTCTTCCAAGTACTACAGCAGATGCAGACTGTACCTGCTAGTGAACACCATTTAATGGGCTTTTAGCAATATTTGTTCAACAATAACTGTCAGATTCAGATTTTTGAATAACAGCCAACCCTTAATGGATTCTCCTTAAAAACACAAGTTATACATCAATGACAATAGCAGGAAACATAATAAGGTTAATTACTTACATACATTTCTGGATTATGAATTTCTGGAATGCCCATTCTGCAGTACTTGTCCATATGTTCAGCATGTGCAGTTTCGCAAGTTCTGTTCTGATAATCCAGAGTTTCCAGTCACACAGTCACTGCCTACTCTTCTATTAAGGATCAATGACTGTAAAGCTGGAGATCAGTGAGTAAAAAATTACAGGTATGTTATGGACAGCTTAGCTATAAGAAAACAATGTGTTTTGTCAGGTTTCAAGTGTACCCATATTGTCCAATGGGGAGCCTGAAAATTCATCTTATGGAGTATGAATAGGACTTAAGAAACTTCCTCAGATATTTCAGTATGGGGATTCTGAAACTCTGAATGAGATGTATACAGTTTTCCTAGGCCAAGGTTCTGGCAGTTCTGAATATACTACAGTTTACTTGCAGTTATGTAGATTTGGAAGAAATTCATAACTGTCAAACTATTTTCCAACTGCAGGAGGAACCACGCATTCAAACTGAAGTTGCACTCTAGAGCGACATTCAGTTGTAGCTTCTTCTCCTTGTCTAATATTATACTTTTTACTGAAATATCTTTTTCTGCAGTCTTGCAGAAATAGTATCACTAACTGAATATGATTGCAACAGTAACCATGGTCAAGCATTGGTTTATTGGTTGATTTGCTATTTGCAACTGAACACACTGAAATGAGAAGTTGAGGAACTCTTTGCTCCCATTGATTTATTTCCCAGTTTTGGAAGACTGCTAGTTCAGAATTCAGAAGACAGCAATTGAAACGATTTTGCGCAGTTATCCCTGTTGATACCAGGCTAATACTGTAGCAGTTGGAAGCCTGAACTTTGAAGTCAATGCCAATCTGGAGTTCCAAGCCTGAAACAAGTTCTAAGCAACTACAAGTTATCAACTGCCAACATCTACTGTCTGCAGAATTAACACTGTATGATTGATCAGATTTGTTAACTATTGCCTTTCTTGAGAAGCCAGTGCCAATCTGTCCAGTCCCTACTTCCTTCAGAGTTCAGACAGAAGATCAACACAGACATACATGCTTGCACATGCATTTGCTTTTTCACAGAAGGATATCTGATCCATGGTTGGCAGAATGGTTTAATGATCTCTGACGACATGCATGGGAGAGAATCCTAAGTTTGGGCACCGGTTAAGGTTGCCACCCCTAATAGCACCTGACTCTACTGCATCACCCATGGAAGCAATACTCACTGCATTTGTGCAAAGCTGGTAAGCAAAAGTGACATTCATTCATGACAAAACCAACAATAGTTTCTTGTTGCTTTCATCCATGTGCTGGCAAGGCTGTGCTTCTCATGAATCTTGGCTATTTCATCCTGTCCAAAAAGAATCTTGATGACCAATAATAATTACTCCCTCCGTTTCATAGTACTTGGCAATTTTGTCTTTACATTGTTTTAGCCTGACCACTCCTATTTTATAAACAAACTTATAAGTATTTAAAAAAATACATACTACTGGAGTATAATACAAGGTAAAAATAAACATACGAATCCTGTTCACCGTAATCAAAATTTTTAAAAGATATTAGTGGTCAAAATTGCCAAATATTATGAAAACGGAGGGAGTAACAAAGTGCATGTATGCATGCATGCGTGTAGGATGATGATTATATTTGGAGCCTTGTGTGTGGCTCTATCTCTCTCTTTCTATCTCTCTGATATATGGAAATGGTAGGGCTGGCTGTTGCACCAGTGCTGCTAAGGGAGGATTAAAAAGCTTGCTAATTCTGGGGTGGCCGGTGTAGCTCATCATTCATATGTGCTGGGTAGCTTCTTCTGACCAAGATGTGTCATGGTAAGGGAGAAGCAACTGTTGAAAAGGAGTGAAGCCTCCAACCAATTGGTTGCAACCTGCACTACTTCTGTATATCTTTTCAGTTGCTTGCATGTATTTCATTGGTGAAATTAATTGACCTACATGTATATATATAATGGGAAACCCGAAAAATTTTTAGTCTGCTACTAGCTGCAAAACATGCATGCTGTATATATATGACAGGTTCTTCTAGCTAATTTGTGGGATGAAATGAAAGATATTTCTTCTTTATATTTGTTGTTGGAAATCCCTTTTATTTGTACAGAACTTGAACTTTGAGAATTTTATTGAACTTGATGTTTATATTTGAAAACACATTAATCTTCTCTGTATTTATATGAGAGAATGAGAGAGAAATAGAGATAGAGAGAGAAATATATATTGGGAGAGAGTTAGTTGGATCAAGGTCGACTGTTCAGAGCGAACCAGACTAGTTTGGTCAGACCTTGTTCAGCTAAGCTAATCTACTACCTCCTGACCTAATCTAGTGCATGTGTTCTTATGCAATATAGTTAGTTAATTAGGCTTGACCTGGTCACTTCTGAGTCGTCTCAGTTTAGTTACCATAATATACCAGATACAGTAATACAAGAACAGTTAAGCTAATGACATATACATAGGAATTACGAATTTGGTGATATATGAAGAGAATTGCTCCTGAAGTCTCAAGAGAAAAACAGTTAATGCTCTGCATTGTTAATATATAAGTGACTGGAGCAACGACTTATGTATGGTTAGGATAAACAACTTCCTCTAGAAGTAAACTAGTCATATTTAGTTGAGTCAATTGAGTGATTCTGTCAATGCTATAGCCACTAAATCTACTAAAAGACCATTTCTTTATTCCATTATTTTGTGCCTGTTTACACCGAAGTGCTAGCTAGCCAGGACAAATTAACCAAGGGTTAAAATTTGCTGATACTTAATTAACCAGAACAAATTCAAGTAGTATTGCTAGTTCATGTGCCACATAAATAACCAGTTAAACATGCATGGTTAAGTCATGCATGGTACAAAATGGTAGGTTAATTGTGATCATATCTGATTTGATCAAGTGAAGATCGATTACCCGCGAAAACCATCAAATCCTTGAAACAATATTGAGAGAGAGAGAGACATAGATAATATAATTCATGTTTTTCTTGCATTTTTTGAACACTTTGATGCTAGATTTTCAACATGCACGTGCATGTTTATATACACACGTTCACAGAATGTGTTTAATTTCAGGTGTAGCTATGTTGTACTGCATCTGACCTGGTCATGATGTACTCAAGCCAGCCATATATGACTAACTACACAAAGGATGAAATGTTCAGACACATGTTCTAACCCTAGTCAGTTAGATGGTTTCATTGATTAATCATCCATCCAATGAGCTCAATTGCTAATAAGAAGCTTCAGCTAGCCTGCCAATGTTACTAATGCTCACATATTTACACTGATGAGGAAAAATAGAACTCTCTAGTACTTAATCATATATGCAATGCATATATATAATATAATCATGAATGGTTACAAACACAAATTAATCCTTATTTTCTTGAACATCCTAATCTCTCGGTAGTTGGGGCATGGAATAATTTATGCAGTGCATGGTTAGCTTGTTAAGGATGAATACGAAAGCATGTAGTTTGATAGAGTTCGTTTTCTTGTCATTCCCATCTCTTCTTGGGATTGGTTGCAAGTCCCTGTCAGTGTTGGAAATAAATCTCACGCCTTTTGAACATTAACCGATTAATCCAACCGTGCATGCACACTAATGTTTCCAACACCTAAAGTCATACAAACCACTGTACAATTAACCGATTAACGCCAGCTAATAAAGTGCAAAATGTTGCTTGCATATACAAACCACTGTAGATATATATATGCAAACACACCATATTAATAATGTTCAATCATGTAAAGTTTAGGATACTTTTGGTTAATTCTCAAGGATAATCCATGCCATCACACAGGCATCTGCTAACGACAAAATAATGCTTGTTAGTACAAACCTTCCTGAAGAAACAAAGGTAGTTCGAATGGATATACATGTATGTGATCTGACTTATATTTAACTAATTGTAGGGTCGACACTAATCACTTCAATTGTGTGGTGGTTATTTGTCAAAGCTCACAATCTTTTACCAAGAAAAAACTTCTTCTATACTACATTGATCCATAGCTTTCCTACTTTTTTTTTCTTTGAATCACTAACAAACTTTCCAGGAACCAAATCAATTCCAATGCAACAAGGTATAGCTACACCATTAACATATGCCAAGTCAGAGTGACAAAACTAACTTTGATTAGATACTAAATTATGTCTCATATATTACCGGCTGTTGGGAGTACGTTTTCATGTTTTCTTGAACGGAATCAGGGACCTGAAATCATATACAATTCCTTTGTTAATAGTTCTTGGTCTCTTTTCAACATCAGTATCTCTCACAGGTGAAACTGCTTTGACTTGAAAATTCATCATATGCTATATTAATTTGGTTGCCCATGTATACTAAAGCAATGCAACTGATTAGTCTGATTGGTTGCTTCCAGGAATGTAATAGCAGATACCATTGTCAAACATACAGATAAGCTAAATTGGTAACCAATGAAATAATGATAATCGTTGGTGTCTTAATTAGTTTTGAATGTTCACTCTCAACATTACCTTGAAAGGATTATTTAGCAAAACAAGCAAAATTACTTTGTACACAATGAAAACGAAGAGACGTACTTATTTATCATATGTACTGCAAATTTAGATTTCTTGCATTTCTTGAATATTGGTTGTATCAAATTTCCACTAAAACTACTTGTAGATATTGTCCATTGTCTGGGGCCTACTTGTTCTTTTGGAACAGATTTTTGGTTGTGGCTCATTACTTAGGCTAAACAGCTTCCGGTTTTTGGTTGCATAAACATGTGCATGCCTCACTAAAACTAAACAAAATGACAAGAATTATTATGAGGACATCTGTTTGGGAATCGAATATGGAATCACATGACACATCAATCAGTTACCACCTTGCACATACTAGACAATATTGAGAACAGCTTCAGACATTCAGAAATGCAAATTATACCCGAGGCATGCATGCTTAATATATTAACCTAAAAAATGACCTTATATTAAGCTTTTAAAATTGATATTTAATTATTGTAAATCTTTTGTGTACTATAGATGTTACTTATATACTTAATTTTTTAAGATAACAGAGAGATTTTATTAAACCATGCAAAGGGTTTATGTATTACATCTCCAGCCTCTGCCCTAGGGGAATACGGCCAACACAATTCCTCGGTCAGCAGATATATATACATGTAGTTACATGTGAATATCAAGTTCATCAATTACGATGCAGCCAGGTGCACAGATATATCAACACTGCCAACTAACTGCTGTCTGATCACATCCATGAACATGTGTCACTCCATACCTCCCATACACAATGAACAGCGCAGCTTGGAAGCTTGAATGCATCCCTTCTTTCTGCACTGCTTCCCACGCCTAAAGGATCGCAAATTTGGGCTTCTGATCAGGACATGCAGCCAACCACCCATCGTCGTGTACGCTTGCTCATTGGCCTGTTTCTGTTTCTGTTGTGTATGGCGATCGCTAAATAATAACAATGAAAAATTAGTTTAATTAAAATTGGTAAAATAATTTATATTGAAATTAGTAAAATTAATATATATTAAAATTGATATTATTTAATTAGTTTATATTTAAAATTATTAATGAAAAATATGATGAATGTATGTGTGCATTGATATAACTTAGTTTATAAAAATTTGTGTCGGAGAATATTTTTTATTTGTATGTAGAAATTAAATTTAGAAAATAGATAAAAAATTGCTAAAAAAAATTTAGAGAAATTTCAGATGAAAATTGAGAAATTAATCTTTTGAATTAGCTATATTAAACGATTAGATTTGCTGTCAAGTCGAATGAACAATTTTGGCCAAAAAGAGATGGGTTAAAGCTGCGTGTAAATAGACCGACAGAGTGGACTAACGGTGGAAAATGGCCTAGCAGTGTGGGCGTGTGCGTGGGGCGAGCACACTGTAACTGATAGGTGAGGCCAAAAAGGCAACGTGTCGCACACGGACTCACACCACGTGCAGTCGTAGGAGATCTGAAGGTGACGTGATATAATAAGATTGGTTCAGATGCGCTAGAATAGTAACTGAGACAGATTTACTCTATAGCTCTTGGTATAGCAGGTGACGTGCATAATCTAGAGTGTCCGTTTCAGATCCAATAGCTAAGAATAAACAGACTAGTGGTTATAAAATCTTAAGGATATTTAAATCTTTTCGTTTGGGATTTTTTTTCTATAGATAGAGGCTAAGATGTTAGGAATTTGCACACAGAAAATTGAGAGAGCTTTTCATGTAAATTTTCTACGCGCAATTTTGGGAACAAAGATAAAGTTTGCTGAAGATTTATGTGGTAATTAATCTCTTTTTTGTGCATATCTATCGGAATTTAGATTAATTTATTCTATGTGTTTTGGATTGATTTGTTTGATCTAAAATTTAGCTAAGTTGTTTTATAGTTTTATGAAAAGTTTGATTGCTTAATTATTTTTAGATCTCGTGTTATTAATTAATTAGGTTTTAATTAATTTTGGTTAACCTTGTGTTCAATAATTTAGTTTCATTTATATCTCGAGATCCAAAAGTCCGATTGAGGTGATTCTAGTTGGGTTGGTTTGCAAATTCCGTCAATTTATTTTGCAAAATTTTTAGGTCGATCAGAGTTACATTTCTATGGCTATAATCTATTTAGTTACAAAATAGTGTTCTGTCCAAATTGAAAAAACATAATTTTTTAGGTTTTGTGATTAAGAGAAAGTATTAAATTTTAATTTTGTCTTTCGCAATCATTCGCCTCCCTCTTATTGCTTTTCATAGAGTGAATTGATCCTACAAGTGGTATTAAAGTAATGTTATTTTATCTTTTCTAATTGATAATAACCGATGATTAGAAATTATGCCAACGGATATATATTCTACAAGGCCTTGTGCTTTCAATGGTGTTGATTTTCAGTATTGAAAGGCTAAGATGGAGGCATATATTTTAGCTTAAGCCTTTGCTATATGGGAAAAGATTTACAAGCTATATTAAATTTTCAGAAAACGATGTAGTGACAACAATGAATCTATCATATGTGAGGCTAACAGCAAGGCGAGGAATTTGGTTATATAAGGGCTAGGAAGAAGAGACTTTTAACGTCTAGCGCATCGCAAGTCAGCACATGAGATACGTTGAGCACTTTGTAATTATCATGGAGAATCAAACACTGTAAAAGATTTATGTTAGGATATGTATAAAAATGAATACATGTATTTTGAGATGAAACCTGATGAATCTCTTGATAATTTCTTTATTGTTTTAATAAGACTCATAGCAACTTGTATTTTGTTAATGTTATATACCGTAAGGCTGAAAATTATCATCAATTAATAGGATTTTTAGATATGTCTACATGGGACATGAAGGTAACATTAATTAGAGAATCTAATACCATGAGTATACTTACGTTAGATGTGTCTTATTCTAAATTAAAACCTCATGAGCTAAATGCTTTTGCTAGAAAAAATATTGCTAATAAATCAATAGTTTTAGCTTCATAAACTAGCAACTCTATTGGTGTTAATTCTTTAACCAGCTTTGCTTTGTCTGCTTTTATCTTCTGTAATCGATGAACAACTACAAAAACTATTTAAAGATGATTTGGCATTGCTCTCCACATGATTCACAAGAGTTTTGTGGAATGTTCGATCTAGAAAGAGAACAAACGGTGAAGAATCTCAAAGATGTTTTGAATGTGGCTCACTTAATCATCTTCGTCTTAAATGTTCAAAGTTTCTAACAAAACTTTCTAAGAATGAAGATGAGGAAGAGATTGGCAAGAAGCGAATATTCAAGAATACCAAGAAGAAGATGTATTTAAACAAGAAGATAGTACACCATATTTTTTTTGCTCTTGAATAGGTGAATCCAAGTGATATGGACTCCGAGAGTGATAATGATGCTACTTACAAAGACAATAAAAACTTAATAGGGCTATGTCTGATGGTAAGTAGTAGAAGCTTCATCAATAGTGATATCAATAGCAACAATAACAATGAGATATCATTTTTTACGATGATTTAGTTTGTGCTGTTGAAAAACTTGTTACCTTATTAGAAAAGAAAGACAAAAAGATTAAGAAAGAAGATGCTTTAGTTGAATAATTAAATACTAAAATTGCAAGACTTAAAACTTTGACATCTATAGATAATTCTTATAAATTATGTGATTTAGTTTATGCTGAATTTACTTCTCTAAGAGATATGTACGGTTCTACTTTGATGAAAATTAATCTTAAAAAAGAGAAAAATAATAAGTATGTCTGTGTAGTTACAAAATCTACTTATTGTAATAATTTGAACTTAAAAGATGTTGATATAAAACTTACTCAACTAAAAAATGATCTTACTACTCATAAGATTCTTTTATATTCAAAATATAGTAATAAAGATAAATTTTAGTATGCTCTTCTAAAAATTATGCCACTTTTGAATCGTATTGATTACTTACGAGGAAAGATAAGAACTAGAATCAAATTTTAAATCAAAACACTAGTTTTAAAAAAAATTAAAAGAGTTTGGGTTATGATTATTATTATTATTTTAAGACTAATGCTCTAACTATTGTTAAATCTCTAAGTAGTGGCATAATTAAGATTGCTAATGAATCTAAAAAGATAATTTTAAAATCTGGTGGTATTATGTCATCTACTAGTAATGTTATAAGTGTTATTTTTACATCTAAAAGTAAATATAAAGTTAAATACGCTTGTACTCACTTAGATATGAAAGTAGAGTTTTGTTTTAGACTTGTTAAATAACAAATAAGAGAAAAGACTAAGACAATATCTAACTTGAGAAAAACACATCTTTTGGTTATACTAACATGAGTAATAATAAATCTAAACTTTTGTATATAAATACTTACATTATGTCTTCTGATATGTGTTGTATGTTATTTCTAAATATTATATTACTAATCCCAACGTAAAGACCTCGATAGTGTCCTCTTAAATATAGGCATTTTGTGTGAGAAAAGAGTACTTTTTTGCTACTGAATTCGGGATGTTTACGTCACATGTTTGATAACAAGAATTAATTCTCCCATATTACAAAAGCATTGCATGTTAAAAAGATAAATTTTGGAGATGCTTTTAATTTCTTGGTTGTGATTATAAGTAAAGATGCATACATTTAGGGGATAACATTTTTTGTTGATGAAGATAAGTTTTGGTTCATCCCATACAATCAATTAAATTGGTTTTAGTACCAATCACAATTTCATAAACGAATGGAGCATCTCAATAAGATATATAATTTGCGGTATGTTTATATACACGATTTTAAGCTTTCTACATGCTTTACTTCTTCAAGCAATTAAGTAGATTCTTAAGTATGTTTATGGCACTAAAGATTTTGGTATATTACTATCTGCATCTTCATGTATTGCTTTAAGAGCTTTTTCTGATACTAATTTTGGAAGATGTAGACTTGATAGAAAATTTTTTTCTAGTGTTTGCTTCTTCTTAGGTGTAATTCACTTGTTGCTCTATTGAATCTAAATATGTGGCTATTGTTAGTTGTTTTTCTTAAATTTTTTTGATAGTAGCTACACTTAAAGATTATGTTGTTACTTTGAAAAATGTGAAGCCTTTTCTGTTATAACACAAGTGCTATTTATATTGCTAAGAACTCCGTTCAACACTCTAGGACAAAACATATTTATATTATATTTTATTTTTTTAGAAATCATGTTGAAAAAACTAATGTGTCACTTCATCTTGTGGATACTCAACATGAATTGGCAGATATTTTTACAAAACCATTGGATTCTTCTCATTTTGCTCGTCTTTAGGGAAAATTTAGAGTTATTCATCCTATGGGGTTGTTTTGAGGTGGAGCATCAATATTTGTAACATATTTTTTGTGTGTTCTTTATTTCAAAAAAAATTATTAAATAATGAGCACTATATATGATTCACGTGTATTAGTTACAGTCATGTTTATGTTATATGGTATGAGTGCTTTTATCTTTATATATGTGTGTTGTTGATTTTTGCATGACTATTAAATGGAATGACAATTTGAATTAAAGAACTTTCTAATCTATTTTTCTTTTGTTTTAAAATTGTTAATATGCTATGAGAAATATAAGAAATATGAGAAAGATAAAAAATATGTGATATGAAAAGTATGAAAAAAGTAAATATGTATTGTCGTACTTCTTTTTAACAAAATTGCTTACTATTGTACTTTAATACATAACGATCGAAACTTGATTCTTAAGCTTTTAATTGTTAAAAGACATATGTTCGAACAGGTTAAAAAGTAAACCTGATGGTGTATATAATCCTTACAATTTATGTTGTGATTGAGATCAATCAAGTTCTCAATTTAATAAAAAAAATTTAAAATAGTTAAGTTAGAAATATATGTCTTGTAATAAAATTGTCAATTGAAATTACTAGTTCGATAGATTTACATTATATATATATATTAATGTGCGAGTGTAAATTAATTTTAGTATGATATATGCAAGCTTGTTTACATCGATGATTTGTGGTGCTCATTAAATTAAAAATATAAAAAATAAAAAAAAATAAAAAATAAAATTGGTGGAAAATTGGAAAACTTTTTTCGTTTATGCTTTCTTGATGAATCTATTATCAAAAAGGGGCACAGAGTTTGATGTAAAATTCTTGAAAAGTTACATACCATTGTTTGTTAAAGATAAATGTCAATGTTTAATATTTATGTGTTATTGCCAATATTTTCATCAAGGGGTAGATTGTTAAATAATAATGATGAAAAATTCGTTTAAGCAAAATTGGTAAAGTAATTTATATTGAAATTGATAAAATTAGTTTATATTAAAATTGGTATAATTTAATTAGTTTATATTTAAAATTATTTACGAAAAATATGGTGAGCGTGTGTGTACGTCGACTTAAGTCAGGTTGTAAAAATCTATGTTGGAGAATTTTTTTTGTTTATTTGTGTGTACAAATTAAATTTGAAAATTAAATAAAAAATTGCTGAAAAAATTTAGAGGAATTTCGAACGACAAATGAACAATTAATTTTCTGAATTAGCTATAGTAATGGGCTAGATTTGCTGACTAGATGAATAAATATTATATATTTAGCTGAGAAGGAGATAGGCTGAAAGCTACGTGTAAATGGACTAGCAAAGTGGGCTGATGGTGAAAAACGGCCTAGCAGCACAAGCGTGCAAAGCATGTCAATACTAATAGGTGGGCCAGTCCTTTTAGCGAGTGCTGATATAAACGTGGGAAAACAATGCAAGTGACAGGTGGGGTTGAATACGGACGTGCGTGCGGCCGCAAGAGCTCCGGAGGCAATATGGCACAATAGGATTGGTTCCAACGTATTGAAATAGTAAATGAACTAGTTTCTTTATAGAAACATGTCGGATTCTGTAGCCCTCGGTATAATAGGTAATGTAGTGTGTCATAATCTGGAACGTCTATTTCAGATTCGATGGCTTACAATAATAGAGTAGTGGTTATGAAATCTTAAATTTATTTAGGTTTTTTCCTTTAGTTTTTTTTCTATAAATAGAGGGTAAGATGTTAGAGACTTTTATATAGAAAATTGAGAGTGTTTTATGTGTAAATTTTGTATATGCAATTTTGAGAATAATTGTAAATTTTGTTAAAGATTTGTACAGTAATTAATTTTTTGTGACTAGTATTTGAATTTAGATTAATTGGTTTTTTTTCTGTATTTTGGATTGATTTTATTTATGTAAAATTTAGCTAAGCTAAGGTGTTTTTTAGTTTTATGAAAAGCTTGATTGGTTAATTATTTTTAGATTTGTGTTATTAATTAATTAGGGTTTAATTAATTTTAGTTAACCTTATCTTTAGTAATTTTGTTTTGTTAATATATTTATATCTAGAAGTTCGATTGAGATAATGTAGTTGGGTTTGTTTGTATATTTTGTCTAATTTATTTTATAAAATTTTTAGATCGATTGGAGTTACGGATCCATAGCTATAATATAGAAAACACAATTTTTTAGGTTTTGTGATTTTAGGTTTTGTGATTAAGGGAAAGTATTAAATTTTAATTTGTCTTCTGCAATCGAGTTGATTCTACAGCTATAATGGTAGAGCTGGAACGGTTTTGCCTACTGTGGGAGTGTATGGGCTCAGATGTTGACCGTAAGAACCTTTTGCAATGAAGGGTCCATCGATTGCATTTTGCATTATACATTGTAATAAGCATGCATTTAAAAACTTTAAAAGTTATCGGAGACCAACAATTAATCATGTGTATTAGTTATCCAATTTCCTGCACAATTGTGTGGAGCTATATATCCTAAACTTCATTTGAAATATAGGTATTGTTTCTATTTCTGTAAATGTAAATTAAGAGATCGATTGTATTTGAAGTATAGATGGTAAGAATGCATTTTAAAAAATTGAAACTTAAAAATTTCTGTCCAACAATTAATTAACCTTGTTGAATTTCCCGTGCAATTACATAGATAAACTAATGTTTATTTGAAATTATAATTTTAAGTAACAATTAATTAAACTAATTGAATTTCCCGCGTAATTGCACGGAGCTAGACATTCATTTCAAAGTATAATTATGACTAACAAAGTAAACTAGCCGAATTTCCCGTGTGATTGCGTACAGATAAGACTAAAGGTACATTTGAAAGCATAATTGTAATTAATATAAAACCTCCTCTCAGCCTTCTCTTTTTAATGTGATAGATTATATGCATACATTTTTATTTAAAATTTTTACCAATAGATAAATATTTCAAACTTGTGTGCCATAGTTGATCACTGACCATACACTTCATCTTATAATTAACCATCTAAGATAAGAAAATTGGATGCGTAGAAATGTTTCTTTCGACATATTGCCGTTGATCATTACTTATACATGTCCACGGAGCCCATTTCGTTTTCTCCCTAGATGCTCAAAGACGTAAACAACACGAGCATGCCTAGATAACATATTTAATTAATTTGTTGTTACTCAACAATATTTTGATGATGTGTCTTGCATGGAGAGAGAATATTGTTAGAGAAGTTAGAGAGGAAGTACAAGGCAGAAGTAATCAAAGGATTGGTTTGTGTTTGATGGGAGCTGTGAGAGGAGTGGTCTTCAGCGAATAGCCAAACAGGCAACCCAAGTTGGTGAGAGCGATATAGATATATACTTAGCAAGAAACACACTCATATATACACATATATACTTATATATATCGACTATAGAGAAAGAAATAGATATATGTTGTGATATATAATTAATTATATGCTAATTATTTGATTAGTGTGCAATTAAACACTCCCAAACCTTCTTGTCATGCTAAACTAAACTAAAGGGACCTGTCATCCAAACCCTAGCTAGGTAGCCCAAATATGTGTCAATCTGTGTGTGTATATATATGTGGGTATCCTAACACTGCCCATACCCCCTTCTCCCTCACTCAATCTCCCATTTCCCCTCTAATACTATTTACTTAAGCCTAATTAGCCCAAGAAACATTTCCCCTTCTCTCCTCTGCTCCTCACTTATCATCAAGAAAATTATTTTGGATCTGAAAAGGAGGATATATATGCTAGCTAGCTTGGCAGGTTTTGCTTGATTTCGATTTGGATATTGATTTTGATCTCCAGTGAAGAAGAGAGGATGGCGTCGTCGTCGACGACGAACACGTCGGACGGCGCCGTGAAGCCGTCGTCGTCGTCGTCGTCGTGCCCGAGAGGCCACTGGCGGCCCGGGGAAGACGAGAAGCTCCGGCAGCTGGTGGAGAGGTACGGCCCTCAGAACTGGAACTCCATCGCCGAGAAGCTGGAGGGCAGATCAGGTTGGTGTTGTCGGTTAAACTAGTTGATTAATTTTTCTTTGATGATCATTTCGTTTCATTTCTGGTGCTATAGTTGCAAGAAATGCTAGGTCTACCTAGATTTATTTGGTTTGTGTTAATTCTTTGCTTCTTTCTTATGGAGATGAAGACGATTATATTTCTTTTGTCTAAAAATTAGTAGATGGGGATTATACTTTGTGTTCAAAATTTTTGAGGCACCCATACATGCTTTTGGTTTGAATCAGATCGAAATTAATCTCGGATAATATGGTTGGCATATGTTGTTTTTTGTGGTCATATTAATTGCTATTAATTTGTTCCTTTGATAGGAGAGGTGTGCAAAAAGTAATTTGCTTGATTTGGCCTCCTGTCATGCTTGTGTGTTAGTTTGCGGGCAAAATTTCTGTGATGCATATACTTTAATCTGACCTTTTGAAAGAAATTAGCCATGCTCTCCATACGGTTCTTTGTAATAATGTTGGATATATTTATGAGCGAGAGCGCTTCAGTTTTTCCACTTAATAAATATATTTTTTATATCTTGGAGATAGAGAGGAATACAGTTGTATGGATAGAGCTGAGAGTTAATTTCTTCTATTTATACTACTACCGAAAAATATTGCAACCATTTTGTTAAAAAGATAATATTTTCCTAAATAGAAAGTAACTAAAGGCCAGCTGGACTTTTAGTTTGAAATTCTGAGCAAAATTTCCTCAAGTTTGGACAAATTACGATGTCTCTATTCCAATTTCTTCTTTCAAAATCAAATTATTTAAGCCCGAAATTAAGTCTTTCTGTGACTTTTTGTCAAGGTTTTGTATAATGTAAATTTCTTGATTTGAAAGTTTAAATTATAGAGTAGACAAAAAAAACATATTGAAAAGAAGAAATGAACACGCTTGCATGCATGAGAATTCTCGGTTGTTCATACGACCCACCCATGCATGCATGTGTGTGTCAAGAGTTGATCACCTACACGTACACATGGTTTTCACTAATTAACCCTCTCATGGCATCATGCCATTAGATTATATTTCCAACTAGATATATGCATGCATAATTATCATATGATTACCATCACAGCAGAGTCAATCCGATCACCTGTTAATTAATAAACAAAATAAAATAATTCACAATATTAACAGTTAGTTAATTATTAAATTTTGACTAACAGCAACAATAATAAACAACTGTAGTAATTAATTGCATGTGAAATTAAATAAAAATTTTCAGGGAAGAGCTGTCGTCTCCGGTGGTTCAACCAGCTGGACCCGCGGATCAACAAGCGGCCGTTCACGGAGGAGGAGGAGGAGCGGCTGCTGGCGGCGCACCGCCACCACGGCAACAAGTGGGCCCTCATTGCCCGCCACTTCCCCGGCCGCACCGACAACGCCGTCAAGAACCACTGGCACGTCGTCCGCGCCCGCCGCTCCCGCGAGCACTCCAGGCTCCTCGCCAGGGCCTCCGCCGCCGCCGCTGCAGCCGCGCCGCACTCCTACGGCAGCGGCGCCAGCCAGCTTGACTTCGGCGGAATCGGCGCGTCGTCGGCCACGGGCGGCGGCTCGTCCTTCTTCGGCTTCTGCATTGGCGGCGGTGGCCTGCCGCTGTTGATCAACAGGTCGTCGTCGTCGTCTTCGCCGGCGCCGTTTTTCAAGTCATTCACCGGCGCGAGCTTCGAGACATCCAAGTACGGCGGCTACGGCGGCAAGCAAATCACGCTGCCGGCGACCATGGCGCCGCCACCTGCTACAGCAGCAGCTCTCTCCACTATCACCTTCACTTCCCCTCCAAAAAGAGAAACGCTGGAACTGATGATGGATGGCCATGACAAGAAGAACGCCATTTGCCAGCACGACGGTGACGGCGACAAGCGCCAGGACGTGCCGTTCATCGACTTCCTCGGCGTCGGCGTGTAGTACTCCTCGCCGCCGCCGTCGAGGCGTCGAGCCGGAGATGGTATCGAATGGATACGCATCGACCCGATCGGTGTTGTTAGAGAAGAATTAATTTATTGTTAATTAATCAAACATTATTAAATGTTGCCTTTGCATCTTAATTGCATGCATGCACTAGATCAGGAAATGGTAGCTAGGGACATATGCATGCATGGTCACTGGTGATCAAGGAGAGGATGAACATACCCCCTTAGAACTTTGCCAAATAAGGTTTAATTTCCTAGCTAAGAGGTGAATCGATTAATTAGCTGCTCATGATACAAATTGTGAGCTTTCTCGTTTATATTGCTCTTAGCTTCTCTCTCTTTTTTTGCGAGGTTTCTGTGTTATATTTCTCTTAGTTCCTAGGTATCTGGTTCTCTTAGTAACTTAGTCCCTTTGATTAATTGTCAAGTCCAATGATGTGAACTCCTTCTCCGTACTATGGTGATTAAGCTAGTTAATTTTATCACTAAAAAGGCACGATAATGTCCAATGCTGGACTAGACCTTGTCTGAAGAAGCTTATGACCTTGTCTTCAGCTCTGCAAACAACCTAAATTTCCGTTTAAATTCTAAAAATCGGTAGCTATAAGATCTACAAAATGAACTAGTAAGATAGAAAACCAACCTTTTTATATTTTCACTGGTTATTCCTCAGAATCTCTTTTCCCAAAAAGTTTCCTACTGATATTATCACTACTAGAAGCAATCTTGTTGATTTATAAATTTTAATACTAGTAAAAAAATTATACTACCTTAATTCTACCACAGCAGTTATGGTGATAGTAGAAATACATATGGGTCATCCCATATAAAATTGACATATTATTCGGTTGATAGTTATTAAGCTTCGCTCATGGGCAGTTAACCAAATTAATATTGTTTGTTGATAATTATAGCCTATCTTGTACTGAGTGATGTGCAATTCTTGAGAGCAATGCAAATCTCAAAATAAGGCGTTCCATATATCTGCTAGCTTTATACAGCTTATTATATGTGTCATGTTAATCTAATTAATGAAACTAAATTCAGTCTGGACAAAACTAAAAACACGCATTGTGTTTATTGCTTTTTTTAGTACTTTATTTAATTTGGAAGGAATTAAAAATTGTATGAAGTCATGTCATGAGACTGAATTTGGAAGGAATTAGAACATGCAATATTTGAACGCGGACAGCTATCTAGCTCCCAAAAAGTACTTTCACCCGACAAATTTTAAGAAGTAAATAAGCCCAACCTCCGGTTTAACTTAT
Organism: Oryza coarctata; assembly: GCA_030770085.1. NCBI lineage: Eukaryota > Viridiplantae > Streptophyta > Magnoliopsida > Poales > Poaceae > Oryza > Oryza coarctata. The sequence goes on from CM061483.1 coordinate 3,566,848, forward strand.
AGTGCATTAGTTGCCATTCTGTTTTCATCTTGCTACTTGTTCGAGTAAAAGTACAAGTGACGAAACATTCGTGCAGAGAGCTCAAATCTGAAAGAGTAATCATCTTCAATTCTTTGTCAATTATATTCAGGTTGTTGCAACTCCTTACCATTTTTAACACATATAGTAACTGCATGTTTTTTGGTTACTGCAAGCAAAGGAAAGAGCTGATCAGACAACTAATATATAACTGGATTTTATTATTTTGTATCTGAGTTATAATGTTTAATTAAACATGTTGGTGAAAACATGTTTGGCATCAGATGTAACTATCAGCTCTGATATGCATGGCCATATTTAACAGAATGCGTAAAATATGTACATCCAAGTCGACAGAGACCTTGAGTATACATATGGTGAATAAAAATGACATCTGTTAGGATGGTAGTTGGGATTTGGTGTATACTGAAACCTTGGGTTTGTATATATCTTACATAGTAACCAATTAATTAGAGTGTTGACATGCTGTGATTAATTATATATATTGGTGCGTGGAAACCTTCATGGAGTATTCAAGAATTTCAAATTATTGTATATACAGTGAGCAAACAATGTGCTGTTTTTTTCTTGCTGGTAAAGTACTAACTATTTATAATTAGATCAAGGAGCGTTAGAAAAAACCTTATCTTTTTTAAATAAAACCTTATTTCAGAAAGTAAATACTGTGTAGTTGTGTCTTCATGAAGGCAAATTATTTTACTTAGGTTGAAACATGAAGGTCAATGGAACAAACTTCATATGTCGGAGAGAATTAGCTAGACAGGGATGAACGTATATGCATGAACTTCAATAATGTTGATTGACTCGTAATTAAATATTAATCGGCCCATACAGACACAGATTTAAAACCGACCAAACTACATTTGGCAACATTACTAGTTCATCCTACCAGACAAATATGCATTTTCTTTTGTGAGAGGGGAGGCAGACAAACTCTTCCAAGGCACTATATTCAGTAATAAGGAATTAAGGATGTACGATCTCTAGGAGTGCAAAAGCATCCAAAACTGAAAAAAAAATCCATACTCCATATTCTAGCTAGCTATTATTTCTTAAACAAACAACACACGTTGATCTTTATTATATATCCAGTTGAAAAATATATAATCCAAATTTTCGCAAAAAACATATATCAGCCTTGAATCATAATTTACAAATAGACTGAAGGCGGTCATACATAAACAGATATGCAGAGAGTGAACTAGTTCTATATTCCTGTGTACCCTAAACCACACAACCCATAAAAATGTTTCGAAATGAGTATACATCACATATTGGAAATAATATGGATGTGTATTTTTTTATATAATACGGCAATGGGTCAGCAAAATTTACCACATTTTGGGTCCTAGATAGCTATACCAAGGATTCAAATTTGAGCTTATTCGTTCCATGGATCCACATGGATTCTTGAAAATTTCAGCTTAAGTCACTTAGGCCTACACAAGCCCAGCCCAAGACAGCGTAACTGGGCTATCTAGCTCTGCAGCATCGGCAAAGAAATCATGTTTAAGTGCCCTTCTTAATTCTCATACAGGCCTTTATCTCCCATGATAGTTAATAAAGAAGTTATGCCACAACTCTATATTTACTAACTATTTGTTTCTGAGATCATATATCTTTACTAACTAATAATGAGATGAAATGGGCATTCACGCTACAATTAATTAATTGCATAGATCATATTGTTCCAAATACAACATGAATAATTATAGCACCTTGCACCAGGCTGTGGCATAACTTGAGGTGAAAGACTATCCAAGTTACTATAGAAGTACATAGATGTAATAGTTTGGTGTGCGTGTGCATGTGCATGTGTCTTCTCGGAGATAGAAGAAAAGTTTAGTATTCACCTAATATCTAACAATGGACTTAACTTTGTTTTTTCGAGAGTTGGAGGGCCCGGCCATGGAAAGCTCTGGCTTGGTCCTTTCGAGTTTGCATCAGTTTTCTACATTATTTGCACTCTGCACCCCACTAAGGTCGCATATGCTTTAGATTATTCAACAATAGATTATTGTAGTAGATTATTATTATGGATTATAAAAAATTAAATAAATTTAATAAATGGCTTAAAACAATTGGTTTAAGCAATGAAATAGAAGAATTTTTTTTAGAAAACGTATTTTCTAAAAAGTGAAGCAAATAATCCGTTTCAGCAATTTGCTAAAAAAAGCAGGGCATAATTAAGCAAAAGAATATGCTGCATCTCCATCTCTGTTCTAAATTATTTCACAGCTCCCATGCACCAAATGAAATTTTATTGTTTTTTAACCTTTTTGTTTTTTAAATTTTAAAACTAAACATGTCAAGATTTACTTCTAGATTTGTATCTTTTCACCATGCCATCCCGCATCATGTGGCCAAACAACACCGTCACGAGGAATAGACATGTGGTATTTTTCCATTATACTTATTAGACTGGCGTGATAGAATCTTTATTGGTGTAACCAAACAACGGCCACGTCTAAAAATATTCACACATAATGTTTTGAAAATAAATTTATCGAGTGCCCATGGCAATATGGACAATAATTCTCTAGTCCAAATGTGAATACTATAGTTAAAACAATCCATAGTTGAAGCAGCTGATCTCTAAGTGGACTGAAACAATGTCACTACAATTGCAACATTTTTTGACAACCTCAGAAGAGGAAGGGAGCTACTGCTTTTTAATTAATAAGAGAGTTGGCCGAGTGAAAAACTAGTCCCAAAAACCTTATAACGACATGGTTAATTATAGGAAAACAACAAAATTCACATGGAGCACCAACATAACAACTAGAGCCAACACTATCACTAGAAATAGTGAGCACCAAGAAGTGGAGTAGGACCTTTTAAGAAACACCTCCAAGGAGGAAAATAACATATAGGATGTTGTCAACGGTTGTCTAAAACACCAGAACTAGGTTTTTACTTGAAGAAAAGTGAAAGTATCGTGACAACACCTCCAAGGAGGGATCCAACACTTATAGGCGCCAACACTGTCGGCAATAGCTAGAGGCTGAGCAATGCTATCGCCTAGAGCTTTAATAACATACAACCACGACAACCACCACAACACATCCAAAAGAAAAGGAGAAGAGTGTTATCGTTGCCAAATATGTCACCCCGATGATAACTTTGACTTCATCCACTTGGTGAATGTGTGGCTACAATATGATTGCAACCACATCGATCTAAATGGGACACACATGTGGCCTACCACCATCATAAAGCCAAAGGTGAAGGAGACTAGTGTCATCATCACTAAGCTCTAACTTAACTGTGCCTCCTGTCTAGCCACACCATGATTGCAGCCACATCACAATGACTCCTGCATAGAACACCAAACCTCACCTATTGCCAAGCCTTCACTTAGCAGCTCTTAGCTGGCCAAGCCAACCATTCCCTAGAAGGAGCTCCACACAAGCAGAAGGAGCCAAACTTAGGAGGAGAAGAGCTCGTAGAAAAAGAAAGCTAATGTTGACACGAAGATACCTTGACATCCAACCTATCACCATCAAATGGCCATCATGTGGATGAAGCTAGCCAGATCTAGCCACCACATCAGTGTACAACTCCAGCAACCCGCACACCTAAAATAGCCTCTCTTGCACCAACACCTCCAAACATGGGTGCTTAGATGATGTCCACCAGGTTTTGGCCTCAGGAGGCCAAACCAATGCTTCTAGCACCTCCTTACCTCTTCGTCGCTTCCACCTCTATTGACCAACCACTGTCGGCTTTTCCATTTAGCTAGGAGAGCACCAGACTGGTTGTGGCCTACAACCTCCTCACTAGGTGCCGTGTCTAGATGAGGAAGGCCCTCTTCTCTCACCAGATTTAGCAACCTCCCTCCACGCCTCATCACCGCCATTGCTAACTCCTCGTGCCGGCCAACTCCTCCTCGCACCATTGTACTCCTCATCGTGTTGCCAACCACCAGGTTTATTGGTCGCCATTGCCGCTCTGCGCCACCTAGATCTGCCGCATCAATTCCAAGCAGCAATGAAACCGAGCTCCTGCTGCGCCGCCGTCGTCCTAGGTTGTCGCACTGGTTTTCGACAACCTGCTCAAGAGGCGGCAAGGATAGTAGGGGCAGGAAGTCATGTCTAGCTAGGGTTTGTGTCGCTACCTATGTTACCCATGCTTCGATAGGATTTCTTGAAGACAATGGCAACAATTTGCAAGGTATAGTTGAAACAATTGTTTTGCTCTATTTGAAACATTGGCCAGCTATGTTTGCAACAAATACATCATTACTGACAAACAAGAATACATCTTATGATATGATCCGATGAAGTGTATTGCAACAAAAAAGAACAACTCATGCATCATACGGGAATGATGTTGAAGCAATTCGAGAAAGACAGTTTGTGGTTTAATGAGCAGCTTCAACTGAGCAAGAAAGCGGAGAAACAGTACCAGGTATTCACGGGCTGGGCTTCCATAACTGCTTGCACAAGTCTACAAGAAAATAGTTTATGGTTTGTGGATTGAGTTACCTATAATCCATAGATGCCACGAACCTTCTATAAATGGATTTAAACCTTAGACTTTCAGCTGTTGTGTATAATGCATCAGTAAAAACTAGTCCACCATGTCAGGCATCAGTAAAATTCAAAATTTTCTGCATGCAACTTCATGTATTGTCGGTTGTTTTAATTAATAACCATAGCGGTAAACTATCGCAAGAGATTTATAAGCATCATTTAAAAAACACTTATAGTTTTGTAAAACCATCCATTACATAGCAAACGTAGCAAAGTCTCTGCCTCACTGAAGGTAATTTGGCCTTGTTTGGCACAACTTCAGGTATTGCCTTCTCCAAATACAAAGGAGCTAAGCCAAATGGAAGAATTCTAAAAGGAGATCTGCATGCCTTCCTCACAAAGCTAGCTTACAAGAAAACACAGACTACTTAACGTCATGCTTCTAAGCTATTTTAGCAATCCTTCTAAAACCGAAGTAACCTATTCTAACGAGAGACTTATCCATTGTAGCCACAATGTCATCAGCAATATTTTTCGCATCCATAGCAATACCGTCTAATCCTCTCCTCGCAAATCTAGCACAACAGAGTCCATCTTCACCTTTCCAATGATTTGGGAAATCTTTCTTAGGAAAGCCATCTTTTGTAAATATGTTTTCACCGTTCTGAAACGAACAGAAAAATATTTTAATTTTTAGAATGACGAAAAGTACTCTATACGTGGCAAAATGAGGTCTGTAAAGAGGAAATTTAACGAACTACCGATGCATAATAGTTATCAAGGCACCTTTAGCCATGTATTCAGTGTGCTTTTGTAGCCTGTGGCGAACACTATGGCATCACAAGGAATTTCTTTCCCACATGAAAGTCAACACTACGTGCATTGATCATAGATATTCCTCCGAACACCTGGCAGATATATAAAATAAATATCTTTATAATTTAACATCAACTGAGGTTTAGAAATATATATATCAGCAATTTCAAATATTTAGACTGTATGCTTACTTTGATAACTCCTCGAATTAATTTTGTAGCGCCAACATCAATGACTGCAGACCGGCCTGTTTGTGACTTGAGCAAGAGAGGGCCCATTTTAGGCCTCACAATGCCATGGTTTGACATATCTCCAAAAATGAAATTTGCTGCCATGACAAGAAGAGAGTCCAATGTTGTCACAGGTAGACCTAGATTTTGCACCATGGTCATCCCAAGCTGCATTAGTTCTTTGGTCATTATATGTACCTGCATTCAGGTTGCCATGCAACTATCAGTTAAACATTCTAAATTATGATGAATTTCCTTTAAAACGTAATAAAAAGCTGGATTGATTGGATAATGGACATGAAAATGCATATGCTATAGCTATCAAAATATGTGCACCCGAAAAAGCTTATATCTGTACTTTGCATGTATGGAATAATCCTATATAGATAGTTCCCCAAATTAATATTATAATAGATGGAGGCTATAAATATATACAATTGGAATTTAACATGCCCAATCGCTACTAGATTGGTTTTACTCCACAAAATGAACACTTTGTTATCCTAAAAGGTAATCGTAGGGAATTATCTGACACAAAATTTGTGTGAACTGTAGTTACAAAAAGTGTGAACATGCAAGTCATGGGAAACTACTCACCGGGCTACGGATAACTATGGAGGTGTTGGCTCCATGCCTGGCAAGATCACAAGCGATCTCCATGCCAGAGTTTCCAGCACCGACTATCAGCACGTTGTTCCCCTTGTAACCTTTCCCAGACTTTGTACACTGATGAGTGGATGGCTTCTCCAACAAAACCGGTAAGCCATGTGTGGTAGCTCGCAGAACTCCTTGGCGAGGTGCAGCTTGAGACGGTCGTATGCACGTTGTCGCCACAACTACGCATCGCAGGACTCGCCCTCGACCACGACGTAAGGAGCACGTCGCTGTGCAAGGCACGCCGCAGTCGCCAGGCTCGCTGGCCCTGCACCGATGACCAGAGCGACCACCTCCTCTGCCATCGCCATGGTTAAGATCAAGCAGAACAATGCAGGTCGTCAGAACTAGTGAAGTGGACAGTGATCTGTCTTTTGTGCTTTGTGCTGCTCGATTGCGATGAAATATGCTAATGATGAGGATTAGTGGGGTATTTGTAGCATGGGAAATGGGACGAGTTCACATTGGTATCTAGCAGATAATACCATTATCTTGTTGCGTTTATATACTGATAATATGTTATAACGTTAATATGGAAATAAACTGGACATTATATTCAAATCCGTTAATTAACTAGGAAACAAAAGGGAAGCAACAACATGACAAGAACAACATTGCACACCCAAATCAACAACCTTCGACGCACCAATGGTAGCAGCCACAAGGCCAGCAAGGCAACCTTTGTTTTCGCTTACCACCATCTTAGTGACTGAATCCGGTGGCTGTTGGCCAAAGTACTTTTAGGAGAAGCGACAACATAGTACTTCTTGATGAAGCTTTTCTTGGAGAACTCACTTTTCTTCATGTAGTTTTTAGTCTCTTGATGAAGAGTATCACCTCTTCATCACCTCGATCTTTGATCACATGGTTTTCATTACTCTTGTGGATGGCCTTGATCTTCTCTTTTGCCTTTAATGCTAAGTCTTACTTTGTAAAAGTTATAGTTTAGTTGATGAAATCAATCATTTTCCTTGGATTCTTGTTAAAACATGTTATGAGTAAGATTGCGTCCTAGCACATCATAAGGTGTGAGCGTATTATTGTAGTCAGAGCACTCACGAATGAAGGTCACAAGGTGGAGTTTCTTAGTGTAATGGCTTAAAGCATTTTCTTGACCACAACTCTGTTAGTCATCTCCTTCGATCAAGTACCTTGATCTCATTGATGATTTTGCTTAAATGACCATACATGCCATTTGGACTTTCACCATCCAACATGACGAACCTCTTAAATTGTCTCTTAATTTCCATTCTTAACTCGCGGACATTATCAATACCTTCATGAGCATTTTGAATAGTGTTCCAAATCATCATGGCACTTTCAACCCCATCCACATAGTTGAACTCACTCTCGCTAAAGGCGCTAAGTATTACATTAGTCGCTTCAGTGTTGTTATGCTCATTCTCGTCATCCTCCTTAGTGAGATCTTCAAGTTTCTCCAAAATATAGTCTTTTTTGACTTTTCTCTAAATAGATGGTTAATAGATTTTAAATGCATCTTCATCTTATATATCCAAGCTAGGTTTTTTCTAACCATTTTCTCTTGAGGTTGTACTAATGCACTCTTCTTTTACTAGTGATATATCTTTTCTTACTAGGACAAGATCTGACCTTCACAAACTTCTCTCGACACACCACAATTAAATCGATGGCTTAAGGATGATACCTAGCCATCTAGGAGTCTCTAACTTTTAAAAGTAATAGATATAACCAAGAACTTCTTAGAATTAAAAAGCTAGTGCTCAAAGGCAAGTCAAGAACACACAAAGCACAACATCTTCTAAAACTAACCCACTCACGCAAAGTCGAATCAAGCAGATTGAGAGAGTGAAAGATTGGAAAGCAAGGGTTAAAGTGAATCTCAAGAAAGTAAAGCCAAGGGCACAAGAATGTTCAATGTGTCCGGCACCCCTAGCTTGTAGGTGGGAAGTGACTATTTAGAGCCCCTCAACCAAATCTGATCATTGGGGCCAAAAATTCTTCATATCGAATATTACGATATGGTTATTGGAAATTTCAACTAGTTTATAGTTTAAACTCGAACTCAAGCAAAGTATCACGTCAGATATTCTGATATGCGTATTGGAGTTTTTGATAATTTTCTCAATAGAAGCGTTTTGTGCCACATTGAAAATTTCAAAAGCATATAGGAAGTTTTTATATTTTCTCCAACACAACCACTTGAGGCCATATAGGAATTTGGATATTTTCTAATAGGATCATTAGTGGCCATATCAGAAATTCAAAAAGTACATCAAAAATTCTGATATTTTCTCTTGACAGAACCATAAAACAACATTTTGGATATTCCGACCAAACATCAGAATTTCCAATCTATTGAAAATGTAGGTTTTTTCAAGGAAACAATTTTCAAGAATTTTTTAGTATCAAGTTATTTAATCCTAGGTTTCGAAGATACATATGGCTTTTCCTATGATAATAAGAGAAGAAATTTACCATTACAATATTTTGTCATACACTTCTCATTTTCGATTCAACGAAACAGATTTTTTTAAAACGTCGAAGGACTAACTCACTGTACGCATTCTTAACCAACATCATTAGTCCTTTTTAACTAATAGTCATTAACTACTAAAATAATTAGGCCTAGATGCATCGATAGATTAACTCACATCCAGATCCATAGTGTTCACTGGTTAGTTTGTTCTTAATTTTCTCGAGAGGTATGCCATAGGTACCCAGGGTCTTCAAGAATTTGCAAACCAACATGACCTCTTTGCCTTTGCATTTAATTTCAACAATCGTAAGGTGGTTGGATGCAAACGGCGAGGTGCGGGTTGGGGACGGTTGGGCTCGCTGTTCGTCCGGCGTCCACAGCAGCGGCGTCGTTGGCGAGGTGCGCGGTCTCCTGGCTTGCGGTTCGCACACGGGGACCACTGCTCCGGCCCGGCGCTGGCGGCGCGAGGCGGTGCGGGCGAATGGCGTGCGAGTGCGGGGCAGGCAGGGGGCGGATGGTGAGCGGGATCTGTAGGCATGGCCGTGCGTTCTCGGTGGCGTCCCGTGGCGAGGAGGCAAAGGCGCACGCGGCGGACGTCGTCGACCTCTCTAATGGCGACGTGGACACTGTCCTTGACACAACCCCCCTCCTATCCAAATCCTCTGTATTTGAGGCTCTAATGCCGTGGATAAATAGTGCCCTGTATTTGTGGGGTTTTTTTTTTTCGAAACGGACGGACGCGATCTGATTGAGCACAGTTCCAATACACAACGATTTTTACTGTTAGCATAGTGCAAAACAGTACTTAACACTGTATATACACTGTTCTACACTGTTTCCACTGCACGGTATTGTAGTAGCAGACTCAAAAATACTGTGCGTCTCTGCATTAGGACCCCCAATGCAGAGGATTTTGATCTGCCCGTGTTACGCTCCTGTGGCTGGCGCAAGCGTGCTGGATGGTCTCCGACCAATCTAGAGAAAAGGGAATATGTATATAAATTGAGTGGATAATTTTTGAATACGAATATAATATTGTATTTTTCGATGGATTTAGATACAGATTTGTCCGCAGAAGATAAAATATATGTCTTGTCTAACCAACTTTTTAAATGGTATTTTATTGTTAAATACTAGTGTAAACTATTAATATTATTTAACACCATTTATGCCATATGTATTGGGCTCAATTAACACCATTTAGTCTAAGATCTAAATAAGCTAATTATGCGTGGATAGGTTTTATTTTTATGAGTAATTTAAGCTGCTTTTATATTTCGAGGAATATGTGCTTTCATATTCGTGTCCAATCGTATTCAAAACAATTCATATTTATGTTCATATTCAAATCATTCTTTACAAAATCAATACGATATGAGTATTAACCGTCCATATCCCCTCCGTTTTTATGCGACAACCACTTTGGCGCACGAGTCACGGGCAGGACATGCGGTGGGCGGTGGTCTACCCACCGGCCTGGGGTGCGTGGCGGCGTCGGCTTGGATGGGCGGCGGGGCCACTGATGTGGAGACATTAGAGCATGCACATCGTGGGACTTTAAGGGGTCACATGACGAGGGAGAACCAGATAAAGTCAGTCCTATATACTGTAGAACTTTTGCTACCTGGTTCGAAGATAGGAATGCGTATCAAGCATTGCAACGGGTTGCAAAGGAGAGAAAAAAAAAATCTTCGGACCCACTCGTTAGAAACAGCTCCTGTCATCTCAGATTCTCTATTTAATATAGGTTGGCCTATCCATAAAACCAAAAGTGGGTTCTACTTATTGCTGAATTCTTCACCTCGTTGCTATGACATGAGTGGGTGCCACCCTTGCATCCCATCACGAATAGGTATGTACACATCATATATATTATTTAAATATCAAGTAAATTTGTTCTTCAGAACAAGTATTTATTTGTTCAATAACAAAATACTACCTAAAGATTGTTACGTCTTTTTATTTGACTAGCGTAATACACGTACTCTTGCATCAGGTGAAATTATACATATATGTCACTATATCGTATTTGTCCCAATACCAAAATTCAAAGCATTTAAACTTATAGCATACCAAAGATGGTTATGGTGATCACAAAGAAAATGGAAAGGAAGAATAATCTCTATCACAAAGATGAAAAAAATTATAATCATTATAGCTAAATACTTATAACAATTTTTAAGAGAGACGGTTCCTATTATAAACATCCTAAGACATTTTTTTTTCTTGAGCCCTAGCTGCCTAGTCTTAGATCCGCCCCTCCCCATGTTCACTTAATGATGAAACCTACTTTTGTCCCTTAAAATTATCTCCCCACCAATAAAACCTTATTAAATATCTATGATTAATATGCATTCCATGAATCTATTGAGCATTTCTTCTAATGTTTTATTCCAAAAGCACATAAGAACTCCATAAAAAGTCGATTAATTTTCTCAATGATTCGGTGGCTTCTACATACCAAGTGTTTAATATCTGAACATCTAATCCCGATAAATAAATCCTTGGATATGCTTCAACTGGCCTAGATCACCATTTGGTGGTTAACAGAATGAAATTATATTCCAGAGCCTAATCTAATATATTAGTTTGATCCTATGCTCCATGTTTATTGCCTGTTGGCAATCAATGGTACTTTTGCATCTCTAATGAGTGCTCCAAACCAAGTAAAGCAGTTCTAAAATTAAAACACATGTAAATAGTTACACAACATATCTAAAAATCATATATAGATAAAAATCTAAATTGAGCCTATCCATTGTGAGGAAAAGAAAACATAGAGTGAAGCATCTTATATTTCTTTTCAAGATGCCCCTCACACCATGGTGTCATCATTTTTCACACGTAACGACACGACAAGAATAATATTGCACACCCAAATCAACAATCTTCCGATACACTACCAACGAGAAGTAGCTACAGGATCAACAAGGAAACCCTCATCGCCGCTTGCCACCATCTCAGCGATGAGATCCGGTGGTTGCCGGCTCCAATCTTCTAGTGGCTATAGGAGATGTGGGGGCAAGATGGCAGGTGCAACCTCAGTGATGGTGACAAGAGGAGAACGTGCAGCAGTGACAAGAGGAGAACGTGCAGCAGTCTAATGGGAGAAGTGGACGCTACACCCTAGTTCATCGATAATTGAATCCTATCAAATTTGTCGAGGCCAGGAATATCTTTAGAAAGGATGCCATGCTCGACAAGGTGGCTATAGTCGTCTGTCCCATGGAGAGAGAAGGGATCAAAAAGGAGGAAATAGGACGAGTGAAAATATTATAGGAATGGGAACAGAAGGAATCTCAAGCTAAGCTTTTAGCTTGACTTAGACTTGGAATTGGACACCATAAGGGCATCGCTCAGTGGATGGTGCGGACAAAGCGATGCACGAAAATTTTGGATTGGAATTGAGCCCGCATAAGTTGGTACTTGAATCGGAAAAAGAAACACATTGATGCCTATATCAATCAGATGAAGCCAGATGTGTGGAAAGAAAACCCATGATCCTATCGAGGACGGATGAGAGAAAAAAAACAGAAATACTTTGTATTTTTTAAGGAGGCTAGGAAGGTGCCCTATATATAGGTATTCATGAGTAGGCTACCAAGCATCCAACCTAAGCTCGGCACAAATTTATTGGGCAAAGTTAAATACAATCAGTTATGACTTACTTGAGATCATTGAACAATCTCCTCCTTTGTTCATGATGCACGATCTTCTCGCTAGTCATTTTCTTGATGTCTCCTTCCTTTGTCCCAAACGCAATGGTGATGTAATATGTTGATACACATATATAGAAGTTAAATAAATTACTTCAATTAGTGCCAAAAGCAAAAACTTAGAAGTACCATGCATATTGAAAGAGGTACGGTGGAAAGATTTGAAAATTTGGCATTCTTGGAATCACTGTAAGGCAAAACCCCGTAACAAGCTAATTGCCTCCTTCACGAGATCAGAATGCATATATTCACAAGGGGAGGTGAATGGTTTGGTTCATACAGTCACATGCCGTTTAATTTTTTTCTAGAATTGTGTTTGTGATACGTACGAATAATTTCTTTCACATAAAAAAGGGGAAATTGTGGCCGTTGATCTGAGATATTTTTACCTTGGCAACATGATGAATGCTGAAAAGTGTATTTATAAAACTGTTTTGTTTGTAGCATGCTCGGCCTTAGAAATATTTAAGGTCTAAGCGCTGCCATATAGTTGCTTTTAACGCAATGAAGCGGTGAGGTGCCCGACGGCGGACGTGACCGTGATCGGCGCGACGTACACCCGACTTGGACGCGGTGGTGGTCGGCCAGTTGGGCCTCGTGCACACTCGCCTGGCTGCAACTCGTTCCACACAGGGCAACGCTAGTACGCTACGCAGCAGAATGGCAGGTGCGCGCGGCCCGGGCCCGCCCAGGGTTCTCTCTCGCTTCCCTGGAGGCGCGGACACGGGCGGATCGGAACGCGGGATGCGCGCACGGGGCCCCGCCGCGAGCCGAACGACGGACGAAACCCCAGGCACAGAGAGGAGCGGACGCACGCCAAGACGTATCGCGCTGTCGCTGCCCAGCCACGGAAGACAGACGGAGGTACAGGGCACCAAGTTGGGTCCCACACGCATGGTGATCATCGGGAGTCCAGGGCATTAATACCAACCCGCACGTTACGAATGAACTTTCTCTATTAATATAGATGCGGGCATCAAAAAAATATAAAACAATGTAACAAAAGAGCAACAACATGACATATTGTTGCCGTCCATAGAACCAATAGGCGGCCAGGTTATAGAGTAAAAAGCACTTAGGAAAGCAAGGACAAATATGTTTTTAATTAGCATGCGGTAAGCTAATTGTAAATAATTCGTAAATAGGTTCACCAAGAAAAAAACTGCTTATGAGGTTTTTTTCCTGTAATATACTCACTAATCCGTTCCTAAAATTGTTAACTCGAATCTAAGTACATCAACTGATTAAGTGCCAAAGACCTAGACTTTAGTCAGCCAGTGATAACTTGATCACTGGAGCAATATTGTAAGCTGCAGTAAGCTGGCCTATAGAGTACGAGACATTGCAAAATGTCCTGAAAATAAAGAAACAAATAACCGCAAAAATGTAAAACTCAGACAACACTTTGTATATTTAATAGTATTGAAATATCATATAATTCTCTTCGGTTAATACACTACAATGGATCTACTTATCCGTGATGGATCTAAACCCCTACCTATAACGAAAAACGTAATAAATAGTCACCGATAAAAAAATCTTATTTATAACAGTTAAACAAATACTATCCGTCATAGATAAGGTCCCTGCGACCCATCGTGGTTGGTCATCTTACTTATGATAGATGGTGTCTTATCACCTGTCATGAATACACTATATTTATGATGGATTTTGGTTAACACCATAACATATTTTGATAAAAAAATAAATATATTTTATTAGTTAGCCTCAAGTAATTGCTAACCATACCCTCTAAAAAATATAGTAAAATTCACATAACATTCGCACATTATGCATATATACATATTTCACATTCACATCTCATCAGTAAAATTCACATAGTATTTATATTTATATAATTCACATCATCACATTGAACATATATATCACAAAATATCCGTGAAGTTTCTTAAAATCTAAAATAGAAAATGTAGCTCAATTGGCATAATAATTGAAATAAATTGAATGAAGTCGCATAATAATTGTAAAATCTAGTTATGTACATGAACTAAATATTTTTTTAAAAAATATTGATTGTTTCACTAGAAGCGAATGAACTAATTAAAATAGAAAAGCCCTATTTCTAATAAGCTGCGTGATCCGACTTTATATAGAAACATCATTTCTTGTTTATCACTTGGACTAGAAAAAATGTGTTTAGGTCTCTCTAATACTTGATAGGTCAATATGACTTAGGCATCTAATTATTTTTTTGTGACATATGAATATAGTTAGTAAAATATGATAATTAATAGATACATATTTATAAGGCATCTTTTTTGATTGGGTTCTAACTTTCGGGTCAAATGTAGACATAAGTGACTACAAGTATCACTGGCTTGCTGTTAAACTGAAAAGTCATACTTGTGGTGGAGAGATGGAGTAGTTTTTTAATGCTGTCCACCTTTTTGTACATATGATCCTAGGCCCTGTCTATTGTAGCGACTAGAGATGTGAAGTCATATTTTTGGCTATGTTAGAGTTGAGATAGTATGGCATGCTCCATTTAGTAATTATGACCACAAGGACCTAATGGCAGCTGCAAAAGAGTTAATTTAGTCGTTTGTTGCTTTGCTATTCTATGACATGTGAATTTAGTAAGAAAATAGGTCCTTACTCTTGACTATAGGCTAACATCACACAATCCTTATCTTAGTAGACAAACAAACATTGTCCTATATATTCAATAGCGTTGTCTGGTGTACATTTCAAATTGGTCTCGTTAATCATAGTTGGATCTAGAAAACCAACCGAGTTATCCATTTTTCGAGCATGGAGCTAGCAAAGGCTACAATAATTACATTATAATTTAGAATATGAAGAGTACGTTCCTAATGGTAGTAAAGTGTAAATCACTTACAAAGAATAGTATTTCAGCAATCCTATGTCTAGCTATCTATGCCTAAATAAATCCAATAGGTCATTGAATCCAATGATAAACATTGATGGAGATGATAGAAATGTCTATTGGTCATGCTCACCAATGAAGGATTGGTCCTTCTTAGTCCATTTAGCATTGGTTATCTCCATGTACCACGCATGTAACTCTTAACACGTAGGACCCATTGCCCTTAGTTCATTATTGTTGACCAGGGACTTGCTTAGCACGAACCGAGTTGGTGCTAATGGCTTCGCTTTAGCCTTCTTTTTGCTAGCTCTGATAGCCTTCTGCACTTGCTTGAATGGCTGTACCAATAAAGTATGTATCTTCTTACGCATTTTCAATGGAGGCATATCATCAAAGGGTAGGTTGAGCTCCACGTCAGCATCACCAAAATAAGGCTCGGTGAATTCTTAGTCAACACGAGGTAGAGTGTACACTGACTGGGCTTTTGGAGGAGGCTCTTGTTGCTTCGAGGGTGGACAATTTGATTGAGCTTTCACCCTGAAGACTTATTGATGTGGAGATCGGTCCACCGGGTTGGCCGATGGAGATCCGATGCGATGCGCCTGCACACGCGAAGGCTTAAGAGATCTATTTAACTCTAGTGCAGGTCCTTAAGCTCTTTGGCATCTTCGGATTGTTGTGATTCAGGGCGTGCTAGTTAATTTAACCTCTAATTGATAAAGAAGACAGATAGAGTTAAATCATTGAGCCAATAGATCGATAGGCCGATACAAACTCCTACTATCAGCAGGATGTGCCGATAGAGTTGAGATAGTCATCGACTATGAGTACGATGCACTCCTTACAAGCACTACAACATATCCTTCTTCTCTTCTTTGGATAGAGTGTGGCAAGCGAAAGGTAGGCACACTTTGCTTATTTCTTCGTTTACTGATGGTGTAAGCTTGCTCCTAATATTCATATCTTCTAAATCTTATCGAGTATTGAGACTATCCTTGGTCTTGCCAAGAATATTTAGCAGTAGTCCAATAAGACTCTCACAAATGTTTTTCTCTACATGCATCAAGTCAATGCAACAGCACACCTTAAGATGTTTTTAGAATGGAAATCCCTAGAGGATGGATTTCTTTTTCCATATTAGTTTCTCTTTAGTCAAAGGCACTTTTGTTTTCTTACCTAAAACATTGCTGATGTCTTTCACCTTATCAAATAACTTTACTCTAGACTTGTCCTATGGGGCTAGACTTTACTCACTCTTACCATTAAAACTTTTATTCATTCTTCTGTATGGGTGTCCATGGAAAATGAATCTTCTATTACCCATGTAAACCATCGTGCGGGAGTTCTTCAGCCACTTGATGTGTGTTTCTTCCATGTAGTCCAAATATGCCTTCTTGCCTTTTATAGTTTGCCCTTGATAGGTTACCGAGTGTAGAATAGTCACTAATCTTATAGAACAACAATACACGGAGGGTAAAGTTCTCCCACCTAGATGTATCCCATGTCTCTACACCTTTTTCAGACAACGTCAGAAGATCATCGTACAATGGTTCTAAGAATACATCTATATCACTACCAGGTTGGCTTGATCCTTACACCAGCGTATCCAATATGATGTACTTTTTTAAAAACACAACTAAGGAGATAGATTGTAGTTCATAAGTAAAATTGATCACGTGCTATGGAAACTACTCATATCTCCAAAAGAATTCATTACATCCATACTCAAAGCGAGTCGTATGTTTCTCGAGTCTTCTACGAATTATGAGTATATTATGTTGATGTTTCTTCATTCCATTGAATCTCCTGGGTGCCTAAGCAAACCATCTTTTTTTTGGCTAGTGCCATTCTAACGAAATAACTCAATCTCCTTCTCATTCATAAACAGTCATCTAAAATGGTCTATAATAGGTAGATACCACACAACCTTTGCAGGGCCACCTTTTTTTGACTTCTTACTCTTTGTAGAACTATTCTTCCTCTTGTACTAGGTAGCTTAGTACATAGGACATGAATCCAAATCCGCATATTCTAGTCATTTGAACATACATGAATCCTTTTGGTCTCCAACCCTAAAGGACATAACACCTTCTTTCCTTCATACGCCGTCCATGGCTAAGTGTTTGGCTCAAGGAGCAAGTCTTTCAGTAAATCAAGGAGCTCTATGAAATTTTTATCCGACCACCCATTACTTACCTTAAGCTTCATAAGTTTAAGTACTATTGATAACTTCGTGTACTTCAACTTACACCCAGGGAAAGTAGGAGTCTCGGAATCCGCTATCAAGCACATGAACTTCTCATAATCCCTTTCATTATACGCTGGAGCCTCTACATCCCACAATATTTGACCAAAGATATCATTTCGACACCAAACATTTTCCTACCCAACAGAGAAGGAATGTACATGTCATCGTTAGCATGATGCTTATCTAATACTTCCACCGTTGTAGCCATCATAGGTTTTTCTCATCATATTTGGACCAGCAAGTGCAACCATTTATAAATTCTCTACATATTAAATAAGAGTGTAGCTAAACTTTTTCTATAAACATCTTCTCATTCTTATAGTTCACGTATAGACATACCATAAATTATTTGTCCCTTCTAGACTTATCATCATCCAAAGAATTTAAAAATTGAATAACTCCAACTTTATACTCTTGGCTCAAGTGATTGCTAGTGTACATCCGGTTTCTATTCATCTATAATATTACATAAACACTAATTAGAATAATACATATATCCGATAAAAAAAATATGTAGCCTACATCCCAAAAAATATGCAACACTAATTAGGAAATATTTTTTACCTCTATTTTAGAGAAAAATTCGACCCCTGCTCTCCCACCTTAATAGTGAACAATACACTAGGTGAAATAATTCAATTGTTGAGTGAGCTCAGTATGTATAGGATGAGCATACCTCTAACGGGTCAGAAAATACAAAACACAACCTATCGCAGGTAGGAAAACATATATGCGACGGGTGGGAACTAGCAGCCCATCACGAGTAGGTCCTCATCGGTGATGGGTCCAGCACTTTGAATCGACATCGATGATCAGTGACAATTCTCGATAATCAGCCCGTCACAGATGATCTCTTTTTATGATAGGCCATGCCATTTAGCCTAACCCTATGACGGGACGAGTTACCATCCGTCACAGGTAATAAACTTTATGATGGGTCGTGGGACCCATCACAGGTGGACCGTTAACGATAGGTGGATCTGTAGTGATATTTTAGCTAAAGGAAGTGAAATTCAATAATGAAAACTATTTGAAACATCCATTTTACCTCATAGTACTGCTGTTTTGCTTACAATTTTGGGTGAATAGATAAAATTATCCTAGCAGAGCTTATACCTTTCTGTTGAACTAAAGAAATACGCAATCTTTGATCCATGAGTAACTAAGAAAAAGGCTGATTAAAAAAGTTCATTTACGAATATTTCATAAAAGTTCATAAAATACACGTGAACTGTTCATAAAAGTTCATTAGTGAACGGTAACAGTACTTAGTGAATGAATGGTAATAAAAAATCATAAAAGTTGGTTCATCTGAACTGGCTAATAATCAAATACCTGTGTACTGTTTCAAATGGTTATCAGTTGCACACTTGCACTGTTCCGTTGTGCTTGATCAAACCACTTGATGCCATTACATCATCAGAATGAAAAGAAATGATATTGTGCTAAAAGATTGGAAAAAGTATAGTGCATCCTTCAATGTTCTGAGACCTCCATCTTATTTGAGAAAGGATAACATGATTCTGATTAGCGATAGGAAGATAGAAAAACAGGGATCATAAACTTCCTTGCTATTAGGAAAAGATTTGACTTGAAATGAAGCAGGAAGATAGCAAAACAGGGATCATAAATTTCCTTGTTAGGAAAAGAGGCGCCTTGAAAATCCTTTGAGAAGAAGGAATGTATGATCTAGTATAAAACGGGTGGCTGACATTTCTAAGTTAGCAGTCGGCTAGAACCGTAGAAGGCCAAGTACTCGTCAAAATACTGAAAACCTTCCCAATAAACCATTGGCTTTCTCTTTAGGGAAAACAAACGAAGGTTAACATGAGACAGATGCTGATAAAAAAAAAAGAATGTTTAAAATATCAAAAATAAGATCGGCTACCTAAAGTGAGAGGACAACGATGATGCTATCCACGGCTGGAGCAGACTCACACGTTTCAACGATGAAGCAGCTGAAACTCTTGAATAAATTCAGTAGCTATTGAGGCGAGGAGTCGTTGATTTCAACCAGCAAAGCGTAGAAGAGCATGAGCCCCAAATCCAAGCCGCTACCACTGGGGAAGTTCTAAGTGGTTATGTACATGTGATCTTTAGACATCTAATACCATGAATTGGCTCCTTTAGCAAAGTGTACAAACTGAATAAATTTCAATCCTGTTGGATAAGTGCAGTACAAACCTAAAGAAGAGCCGAAGCCAAATCATTCTCTCTGTTGTTTTGACTTCTCAGATGATCCAAGGGACAACAGGAACAAATCAATCTAGCATCAATCCCCACAGTGGTTTCTTGAAGGAGAGGGGACGGCTGAAGGTTTCAGGTGAGGGAGAGGCAGGAAAAAAGAATAAACGATGGTTTCCAGCAAGGGAGACGCAGTAGGAAGCGAGTCGAAGAAATGCGAGGGGCATGATGCGGAGGACGATGGTTTCTTGAAGTTGAGGAGACGATGCACTCTCTTGATGTTAGCCATGATGCCTTCTCGGTTTTCGACAATGGTTTCCGCTTCTCACGGAGTAGGAGAGGGAGAGGTGGCCGCCACGGAGCGGGTGGGAGGGGGGAGGCGATGCAGCGCTGGAGCAGGGGAGCACGACCTCGCACGGGGCGGGAGGGAGAGAGGCGGGCAGCGCCGCCGCGGGGGCGCTAGTAAAGGACGGATGGATGGTGAGGCGTTGGTCCGTTCTGTGTCCCAGTAAGTGAATCAATGGGAAAAATCACTCGATCGCTTGATGGAGATCCCACGGCTACAAGAAAACAGGGTAACGTGGAAGCACGAGAATACAGAAAATCGTTATTAAATATGCTTAGTGCGAATGAACTATATAGATTTATAGGATTTATGGTGGGCCCTAGTGCATGGCAAGATATTTCTTTCGAAGGCATCGTTGGCCCAGCCGAGCCCATCATAGCGACCAACATCCCCGGCATGCATGCGTACACGTTGTCTCTGATCAGCCTCCTTGGCTCCTCGCCTATGAACATACGCCACCGTCTCTTTGTTTCTTTTAGGTTTTGTTTAGATTAGTTTAGCCCCATGTGCGCGTAAACCTTAGGTTGTTTCTAGTGTCGGCTAGATCAACATGTTTGCGTTGCATAACCTCATCTTATTATTTGTGTGATTTTTATATCTAGCAATTTTTAGATTGCTCTCTTACTTATTCTCGATTGTCTGCAGGAATTGATCTTTGTGATTAGGTCAGCCACGTTTTTGACACAGTTGATAACAGCTCGGAAGTGGGGTTTAGCGATTGCAGAGGAACCAATCATGTGTGGTTGATAGCCATATCGTCAAAGTCGTGCATCCACAAATTGATTTATCTACTCACCGAAAGAAAGATCGGGCCAAATATACGCATTAGCCACGAGCTGCTGCGCAACAGTGACGGCCTGTGCAGGGACGACGGGGCGAGGGTGCAGCGATAGGGCCAGGCGCAGCGCGGTGCGGCGTCGGCGTGCGGCGCGGCAGGGCGGGGGTTGGTGTTTCGAGGGGCGCCCCGGCGTCCTGCTTCCTTTGGTCCTGCGGGGTGCGGCGTCGGCGTGCGCCGCGCGTGTTGGCGTGGAGCGGATGGCGCGATGCGGCGTGGGAATCGCGGCCGACGCGCCAGCGAGCCAGGGCGTGGGCGCCTGCTCTCCTGCGTGGCCTCGGCGTGACGCGCGGAAGGAGGAGGGGAGAAGGCGGCCGGTCTGTTTGGGAGGTTTGGGTCTCCAGCTGAGCTTTTGGCAGAGACAACGAAACTGGGCCCGATCGGCCTTGGGCTCGGCAGGACGACAGAGAGAAGGGTTGGGAGTCACAGTCATTCAGTTTTAAATAAGTTTAGGTAGATTAAAGTTAAAATCTAATAAAAAAACCTCTATATCACACGATTTAAACACGTTAATAGCTGCTTTCTAAACATTCTATATCTCACTTTTTTTAAGTCTATTCTTATTATTTTTCTTTATATTAATTTTATTTTTTCTCTATCTCTTTATATTATTATTTTGATTCCATAATGTACTGATGTTTCTAGAGTCTTCTTTAAACATAGCTAAATCATCTTAATCGGTATTAGATAAGATTTTTTTTCTATTGATGCTACCTCTAGTCAATCATATATATTCCTCTAAAATAAACCTCTAAATCATATGGGTTAAACACCTCAATAACTGTTAAATATATCTTACTCTTTTTATTATTTTTCTCTATGTTAATTTTAATTTTTCTCTATCTTTCCTTATATTATTATCTCTACAATATACTATATTGATATCTCTATCTCTAGAGTCTTTTTTAAATATAGCCAATTCATTCTTATATGATCATAAATCCAATATAGCATATGTATTTTTACAACGTAAGGTCAATTATTTGAGTAGGGATATTAATTAGTAATTAAAGGATTTTGACTTTTTGGGTTACCTATGATTTAAGATTGGACACTTAATTTTCCTCATTTATTTATGAATTACAAAGTTGTGGATTATTTTTTGTTGGAAAAATAAATTATTTCCATAATGTGGATTCCATTTGAATGGGTCTACAGCTTGTAGAAGATTAGATTATTTGCTCAAATAGGGGGTTTCGGGATTCTTGTTCCATCTAGCTGAGCTTTAGGGTTCTCATCTTTTAATTCCCATGATTCATTTTACAGTTTGTATGCCTGTTCATTATATTACTTATATTATAATGCATGGAATATTTAATTTCCTCTTGTTCTTAAACTATTTATGGTTGTTAAATTAGTATTTTTATTAACTTTGATCTGTTGGATGCTTTAGTTCAGTTGTCTTTCATTAAGTTGCAAGCAAGGCAAACAAGAAGCATGCAAGAGAGGCTTGTGATTAGCAGGGTTTAGTCTGACATTTGAATACCTCTCACAAGCGGTATGGTCGATAACCACAGTTACCATTTAGCTATCGACAAATTCCAGTGATATTTAGATAAATTTTATTACAATTTGAATATTTTTTAACCTAGCTAGTTTGGCCATCGGTTTCTCTGTGCAAAACTGCTTGATAAGACCGACAGGCTCGATTATTGCATGGCTACAAATGAATGTGTGTGTGTTTTATGTAAAAATAAAAGAAAGCGTGAATTCCACCTTAGACTATTTATTTTTAGGGTTAAATCCAATTTATCCAAAAGTACGATTTACCTCTCAACTATAAAATTAGACAAAACACACCCCACAACAGATAAAATATTCCTAACACGTTATAGAATGGTTTTGGTCATATGTGACAATCTTAAGTTTAATTAAAAAATAGTTAGATCCACTTGTCTTATCCATCCATTCTTCCAGCTCATAGGGGGCATCTTGGTGGAGAGTGGAGGTTGGCGATGACGAAAGCCAGAGCCCTTTGGAGAGGCTCGAGGCACAGTGGCATAGTGCTTAAGAGAGGATCATGGAAGGAGGACGTCATATCGGCTGCTAGGTCCCATCACATCGTGCCCTACCAAAGCAGATCCGACTGAGGCTTCGGCTATGCCATGCGCCCACATCGGCGACGAGGAGGAAGCCCTATTAACTATAAGTTGCTACATTACATGAAAACAATGTCACAAGAAAAACAAACACCCTAGACTACCCATTGTCTGGGTTAAGCATCATTGTGAGACCGTTAATAGCACTTGGCTGCTCACTATGCATCTCTGGCGCACATAATGATGGCCGAGGAAATGGAAGAAGATGCCGTCGTTTGGATTTAACTTAGCTGTAGCGAGGAAGTGTTCAGCCGTCACTGCATAGAGCAACCTTGCCCTTGCTACCTACACCTTTCGCCTCTATAGTTGTGCTAAGAGGGAGAGGAGAGATAGGTAGAGAGGAGAAAGAGATAGAGGCACAGTGCAATAGGCCAACTTTTTTTTTATGAATTGTCTTATGCGTAATCAAAACCATCCTAACTAGAGGGTATTTTGTTCGGAAAAAATAGTTAAGGAGTGTGATTTGTCTAGATTTATAGTTAAAGAAGAAAATCATTTTTTATAATAGTTAAAGAGACTTAACTCTTATTTTTACCCATGTTTTGCAACTTGAGCCAAGGGTAGTGAAACATTTTCACTTTTAACGCCAGGTAAGTCTACAAAAATGTTTCATTGGGGACCTTTCTTCGTTCTCCCAAATCTCTCTCCCAGTCTGCCCCAAGCTCGCAATAATGGTGAGCAGATCCCCACCCACGGCTGGGGCGAGGTCAAGGGCCAGCCATGCAACGCCAACCAAACGGCAGTGGTCGAGCTCATCTCCTCTTCTTTAGCCTCCGTCTCTACTCACGCCAGTCGTCATGCAATGTGAGCAGACCCAAGATCCGTGGGCGGAGGTCGAGCATCCGTTGGTTGACTTCAAGGCTTCAAACTCGAGCAGCCCTAGGTGCTGGTGGATGTGGAGCTCACCTTTCCGTTTATAGGCTGGCCTCGCACTCCCCAATCTCGCCGCACCTGTGATCAAGCAGTTGAGCAAGCCCTTGTGCCCCCCATGAACGGAGGTCGAGCGTGGTGCCAACAGAGGCGATCGATGCGGGCAGGACAAAGATTGTTAGCTGGCTGGAGCCCCAGTGAACGGAGGTGGATGGTGGCAGTGCTAGGCTCCAGATCTACCACGGCTATAGCCACTTGGATAGCAGCGGCGGCCGGCGGGTAGTACTCCGAAAGCCGCTTACACCCACGCTAGAGCTTGCTTGGTAACATGATGAACTTGAAGGAACCGGTGAAGTGAGTGGAGGGGATGTTGGAGAAGAAGAATGGCCCAAAGTGAAATATTTTACAAATATCTCTGATCCAAACTGAAAATGTTATCTTTTCTCTATCCCAAGTTATAGCATTGGTAAAAAAAAAACCCAGTGTCCAATTTACTCTTGAAGAAACCTATACAGCCAACAAATAAGCTTAATTTTTGACACATGACACCAGATGCTAAAAATATTTAGTTACTAGCAAAGTGCCCGTGTGCCCAAAATGGAAAAAAAACTATAATTTTTCAAAAGAAATACTCTTCAGCACTCACTGAAAAATGCAGGTTCAGATGATGGTATAGATAGACACGTTCGTCATTAATTCGAAAATAGATATCTGAATACTCAGCTGATCAGCCATACCAAAGTACACTATTCTACGCTAAGTTATGGCGCTGGTACTACAAAGGACCGTTGTATACTGATTGCTGACACATCTACAAACTAAGCAAAATGATCAAACTCCATTCTGGACCAATGTAATTATTAAGCTATTGAAACATATCAAGTTGATCACTTTGCGTTGAATAGCATTCTCAACACGCTGCGCATCTTTGGTCAAGCATCTGAAGAGAGGACAACACAAGCGAGAGCACATCAAGGTTAGTTTATGTTGAATGCACTTTGGGGTTCCCTTATCGACGGTAAGGAGTTGTTACCCATTCCATCCGGTCGGTAATTAAGCCCAGCAATCATGTTGGTACAGAACAAAACCAAGCAAATATTTTGTTTTTATTTTTGAACTTATAAGGTTTCCATTACCACACCCTGTCCTCTAAACAGTAAACCCGGTAACTGATAATATGAAAAACCATGATGCACATATCCTAAAACTGTGTACTTTTGTGTTTCGAGGGTTGGACTGCCTACTCTACATTTGCTAGAAAACACATCAAATAACATGCAAATTTTAACCAGTTAGATCACACTTTAAGATTTGTGAAAAACCAACCCTAACCATTTGCCTCCTCTTCCTCCTCCCTTCTCTGTTGCTCTTGACACCGCATCCCCCACTGCCACTGCCCCAATATACTGCTGCCCAGCATTCCAATACCAACAACGTCAACAAGGCCCTGTTGGCCGTCCTCCTCCCCCTCAACCCTCCCTAAGCTGGACAGCAGTAAGGTGTCCCATCTCATCATCTTTTTAGTCTCTGGTGGCTCCCCATCACCTGAAGATGCCACCACCATCTTGTCTTTAAACCACTCACTCTACTTTGCCTCATGCCACCAACACTAGGCTACCACTTGTTGCCAACCCTACGACTTCAATGTCACTATCCGCCTATTCTGCCATACATTGCTAAGCTCCCGTCTCTCACAGCCACCCCTTTTAAGTCTAAAGAACTATCCATTCCTCTTCCACAATTCTAAAACTTAAACTCTTAACTCTGCTGCCGGTTGTTGGAGTTAGGGTTATTGGAGTACGAATCAGAAAATAGATTTACAAATTTGTAAGATTTTGATCTTAATTTTTTTGACAAATGCGATTTAGCAAATCCAATAAAAGAAACTGTTAGAAGAAAGCAAATTTGACTCAACAAATTGAAAAAAAGAGAGAAATATCCCTGTATCTCCTTGGAGGCTTCAACCAAGCACAGCACAGTACAGCACCCAGGGTCGAGGCGAGACAGGAGGCGCACGATCTTGTTGAACCTAATAGGAAGCGATCACAGGATCAAAAACGGCAACATGGGCTTGGCCTGCGTTCCCAGAAGGGAAGACGTGAGCGATCATGGAAAGAGAGACGACATACCAGCGATCGGAGACGGTACGAAGTGGAAGCGGACGTCGCGCTGCTTCACGCAGGAATAGGGAATCACACGACGGACGAAAAACTAAGGTGACAAACAGAATCATTCCATATTTTTATAATAGTAGAATCAGCATAAGGTACATCCAACATATGAATAAATTGTGGTTTAGCATCACACTAACATGTAGTAGCATCAATGTGATGATTATGAATAATTAACTGAAAATCCATAGCGCCTAGGAGTATATTATATTGGATATCAATTTGCTCCTGATTTATGCCATATGCGTTTAAAATCTTCAAAACTTTGGGAACCATCGATCTGTTGTCGCTCTCCTCACATTTCATCTCGATTGTCTTAAGATAGTCAGATGCAACTGTATTTTCCGACACATTGCAATATCCCTTTTTCATTAAAAAAAATAATACCATGCCTATAGACAAGATACAGAAAACAATGAGAGAAACCAACAAAGTATATACGGATGATAACTTTAATGTAACATTAATGTCATATATTCAAAATACAATACCTCAGTAAACTGAAGAGTGAGCTTCTCCAGAATAGGTGAATATCGTAGAAAGTAAGTTAGTGCGCTGAACTTATCAATAACTATACATCAATCGCTGGGTACCAATGTCTTCAACTTGCTGAATGTACGGCTCCAATCTAAATCCCTGTTACTAATAGACTGTCAAAATACCAAAAAGAAAGATATCACACTCAAGTACTGCATCCATTGATAAATAGAAGTCGTTTTAGGATACGTGCAGTAAAATTAACCTCAAAATCTAATATATGCAAAAAATATTGAGATTTATCTTTTAAAATAAAATAAGTAGATATTTTCATGAAAAGTATGTTTTATATGGTTATATTCTTTAAAAAAATAAGTATATGAATAAAAAATGATAAACCATGCATATTAAAGACTGTACGTATCCTAAGTAAGCGAACCTTCAGAAATAGGGATTTATTTATTTATTTTATTAATATTTACAAAAAGTATATTTTAATTTTCAAAATTTATAAAACTATACTCCTAACTCCCTCTAAGAGGGCATTTTTAAAAAATCGTAATTCCAAAGAATGGTTTTTGTGACGTGGAGGGTCTAAATACAACTTTACCAATAGTTTGCCGTATAATATCTTGAAATTTTGTAAATTGGTTATACGAAGACATCAAACTTTATATAAAAATTATAGAGCTAGACAAAATCGATAATTTGTAATTGATAACCTTTTCATTCAATATCATTTAGATGTCCAAATATTTGTTACAAAATCTCATATAGCTATATTCAAAAAATCTTATAACTACGTTTCAAATGATGATAGGTGTAGAAAACAACGAGATATATAATTTTATAGTTGATCATTTTTTATCTAAAATTATTTAGAGTATAAAAAGGTATAACTAGTTTCGTAGCAGAGAAAGACTGCTATTCTAAAAATATTTTTATTTACATTTAGGTCGTGTATTTAACACTCTAAATAATTTTTCTAAATAATTTTAAATGAAAAGATGTTATGGTCTACAACTTTTAAACAGCCATTGGTACAGCGGCGGATCTATTGTGTAACACCCCCAAACTTTTTGGGAAAAGAACTGTTATTAGTATTACGGTTAAGGTAAATTAAGGGAAAAACTTCTAAGAGAACCTAGGGTTAATACAGATTCAGAAAAAAAGTGTGTGGATAGGATACAGATATGAGAAAAAGATGTGGCGGCGTTACTGTGAGGATGTGGATGGATGCTTACCGGTCAGCATGCAGCGGAAACAGCAGGACGACGGCGCCCCTGCTCCCGACGTGTGAGATCGGCGCCGGCGGCGGGCGAACTCGGGAGGAGACGAGACTAGGACGGGAAAATATAGTTGAGGTTCTATTGTTTTTTCCTTCGTTTCATATTATAAAATATTTTAATATTTTTAAATTAAATTTGTTTAAGTTTTATCATGTTTATTGAAAAATATAACAATCTTTTTAACACAAATAATATACTCATGTTTATAGAAAAATGTAATAATCTTTTTAACATAACAAATATACTATCCAATAAGTATAGCTTATTCTAGTAATATTTAATGTTAGATTTAATAAAACTAACTTAATATTATACATATTGCTATATTTTTCTTGGTAAATTTTAAAAATTTTGACTTTAAAAAATCAAAATGTCTTATAATATGAAATAGAGTGAGCATTTGTGTCTTCTCTAGTTCTTTCTTATTCATTTTTTTTTGCTTTTTTTACTTATATGTTAATTTAAACTACTATTTTTTCTCAGAACAGATAATCAACCATTTTTGTACTAGTTCTCCTTATATATGGAGAACTGAAAAAAAATACATGGTAAGATTTGAAATTATAGCATAAATATATACAATTTAAATAATACGGCACTATAAGTATAGCTTATCCTATGAGGGAAAACGGAAATGGATAGTGATCGTACCATATTCACAGAGCAGATTATATCAGATGATGATGATGGATGCCGTGCGGAGCTGACGTGACTCAGATTAAAATCATCAGATGTGACTCATACATACATTAAGTTATTAATTAATACAGTGGACAATAATACAATAATAATATCATAAGCACTTAATAACAACACAACCGTTCATGATTTGTTTGTCAACCGTTTGTCTTTGTGTAACCGTTTCAATGAGTTGCATCATCACATCATTTGTGTCCATTTCCTAATTGTAATTTTTGTCCTTAATTGCCATCAATCTGTAAATGCAGGTCATCATGCATGGATCCTGCTAATATATCTGTAAAGTTGATCCCTAGTAATTACAATTAGTGTTAATTCTTTACGCCCACAGCGTGCCACGTCACCTGAATGTTAGTGAATCGTTTGATTTGTTCCTTAAACACATTCTCAGCCGTTCAATCCCTCCAGCGTTTGCTCGCCCTCGAGAACACCCGCATGCGTCGCTTGGTCCCCGCCGCCACGCGCCAATCGGCTGCTGGGCTACCGCCAGTCCACCAGCTATCTGCGGGAGCAATTCCTCGCACGAAACTGTCGCCAACAAATGAGCAGCCCAGCAGCCGCGATTTACTTCAGTTGTTCCCTTCTTAAGCATCTTTTAATTCCTCTTTTAAGCCCGCACTAAGTACAACAAGCCTATCTGAAGTTCTCAACAGCCGGTGTCCATTTATAATCCAACTATAGCATTATAAGCAGCACATTTTGATTTTTTTTTTCACCCTCATCGCATAATTTGCCAGCTGACCAAGCATCTTCCGTAAACTCTCTAGCCCGATCATCTTTAATCCTGAAATTAAGTGGTAAATGATACGATAAATCAATAGAGCAAGCAATCAAAGTGGTAGTATATGATCGGGCTTATTCACCGACCATTCTCCTCTCCCTACCAACATATTTCTCTCATCCATCAAGGCTCATGGCATTGTGGCAGACTGGCAGTGCTCTGCTTCCCTGATCCCTGGTGCTACTTTTAGCACGGTGTCATCCAATGTTTGCATCACGAGATAGGTTCGATATTTCAACTCCATTGTTTTGACATTTTTTGGTGATTGTTGTTCTACTTTGCTAGCTGATGCCCGTGTCCTCTGCTTTATACTCATCTTACATTTTTTTACCGTAATAATTATCAATGGACTATTGCTGCAACAATCTTAGAATTGTTGATTGTCAAATTGACTGCTAGAACATTACTGCTGTTAAATAAAAATGATGAAAAAATAGTTTAGATTAAAATTAAAAAAATTGTTTATATTGAAATTAGTAAAATTAGTTGATATTAAAACTGGCATTACTTTATTAGCTTATATTAAAATTATTTATAAAAAAGTGGTGTGAGAGTGCGTATGCACTTCAGGTTAGAAAATTTTATGTTGGGATAATTTTTTTATTTATATGTAGATATTAAATGTTAGAAATAGATGAAAAATCGCTGAAAAAAATTAGAGAAATTTTGAACGAAAATTAAGAAATTAATTTTTAAAATTTACTACAATAACATGCTAAAACTGTGAGGATGCCAAATTCACATTATGGAACAACTGAAAGTGGATTGACGATAGCACGTGAATATACTAGGATAGGCTGAAGGAGGCCAAAAGCAAGCGATCTAACAATTGGGCTAATAGTGAGAAATCGGTTAGCATGGGCGAACACGTACGATAGAAGTGTGCAACTGATGCACGGATCAGTGAGCACAGATGCATAGGTGCGACGGTGTGTATAAGACATAGGTGGGCCTGATATGTCAGTGAATATGGACGTAAGGACATGTGGTGGCGCAGCAACTAACAAACAGAACCGGATGAGAAGAGGACGTGGCGTGTACAGGCACATACGCACGTGGCGAAGATGAAGGTGTTTGATGCCGACACGTTGCCTCCCATCTCCACATGCCTTTTCTTTTAAGTAATGTTAAGACTTAAATATCATTTACTGTTCCAACAATTTATGCTTTATTATCGCACTTAATTGGGTGAGTATGCTTTACCGGACGCTTTATCATCAGCTTTTAATACAAATGCTAACTACCTGATTAGCAGCTGGAATAATATAAAAAGCAAGGGGTCAAGCACTTGGACTCTAGTGAGGCTGTAGGTGGCGATGAGGTACCCCTCCTCAGAGAAGGGGTTTGCTGTGGTAGACCTAGCAGTAATGGATAAGAGTTGCTCGAGATAGAGAGAGCAGGAGGATGCAGCGGAGGTGAAGATGGCAGGTGCCAGTGCTGAGCAGTAGGAGTGAATGCTTCTCGAGTGAAGCATTGAGCTGATGGTGCAAGGCGGAATTCACTTGTCTGCCTTGCCTTGGGCTTTTGGTGTCAGTATAAGAGAAATCTTTATTTTTAAAACCTTTGTTGTAAAAATACTTAATATAAGTACTCTCGTGTCACTAATTCATGTTTTAAAAATGTGTATATTGTGGTTATTAGGCTTGTATTTAGGCCCCGTTCCTGGTCCTTTTGGCTCTTTGGGATGAGCTATTCCTTGCTTCTTATAATCACGGTTTTCAAACCATTTAAATGGTGTATTTTTTTTATAAAAAATTTCGTAAGCTTTCTCTTAAAAAATCAAATAAATTAATTTCTCAAGATTATAATGGTTAATATTTAATTAAAAAATCAAATAAATTAATTTCTTAAGTTTATAATAGTTAATATTTAATTAATTGTGTACTAATAATCACTGTATTTATGTGCCACAAGAAGCTTCAGCTGTTCAGCTTGATCGAACGGGGCTAAGAAGCCACTCGTCATGTTTAAAAAATAAAACAAATTTTTTTTAAAAAAAAAGTAAAATTCATTGGAATTTGACCCGCTTGGGCCATCTCTTGTGGTAAGCGCCGTTATCAACAAAGCTGCCGAAGGGGCCAAGTCAGAACCACGTTTTCAATCAAGTTGATCAAGCTCGAAATCACGCCTTTCAATTCCGTTGATCAAGTTCAATAAAACTTACGACCATGTGAGAACCACATTTTGAGTCTCATGGGCACACAATTGGCATATATCCTATAAATCTATATAGTCTATACTGTGGTGCATCCACGTCACCTCAATTCTTCTGAAGTGTTAGATCTAAGTTGCACGGCTGTGATTCAATCAGCTGTGCAACTTACCAGGTCCAGTCCATTACAGTACATATAATCGAGCCTAGCCCATATCCCGGCAAATATCATCCCACGGCCGCTACGCGCTAGCGTTCCGAAACTGACCTACGTGAAGGTATCAGCTTTAACTTCAAAAACTGACCAACACGAGTAATCATGGATTAAAGGGGACAATTGATGGCCTTAATTGGGAATCTATAGCGTCTCGATGGCTTGCACACTATAAGTACGCGATAAAACTTTTCGAATCTATTGTCCCGCACGTTCTTGAAAGTTTATGCTCAATCCGTTATTTTATTAACTTTTCTTGCTCTAACTTGATCGTAGTCTCCCACCTTTCTAGATTGCCAATGTTGAGTTTAACGATCGAAGAGAAATCATGTGTTCCCTCTTGCTACTGGAACACTGAGGCGGTAAGTATCATCGTCTTTTTTTTTTTTTTGAGATGGGCGGTAACTATCGTGTGTGTATGTGTTGCCTTTTTCTTTGTTTGACAGAGCACGGCTAATGTTCAGTCATGCATGTCCAATAGAATTTGACTCAAGCCAGTGCTTAGTTTGTCCAATTATGTACATGCACCGTTGTGCTAATTCATGTAACGCTACACCTCTTTCACCTTGCAGCTATGAGCAGCGGCGGATCCAGCTTGCGGCTGGAGGGGAGGCTCGTTTTCTCTATGTGCCTACATGAATGTGTGAGTCTGAGGCTTCCAGCCTGAGATGCCAAGAAACACGTTGGTCACCATGCTAGCCGTCACGTAAAATCTAATGACTGCGTACGCATTCGTTAGCTTTAACGGGTGCGCAGCCGCTTGGTCGTCCGATCTTGCCCCGATCTCACTCATGCAGTCGTGGCCGTCCGATCTCGTCCGACTTCTGACCGCTCCGCCCACTCCGTGGAACTTTTTCAGCGTACGATGGAGGCAACCAACCATCAAGATACCGTGTAGTCACGTCTAGCCGTCGGCTAGGCTAGTGGCTTTCAGAACAGAAGAGGTCGGACTTCAGCTTCCAACTCTATCTCTTCTTAAATTAGACCCAACTAAACACAGGTTTACTTAAAATAAGAGCAAAACAGTCTAAAGTGATAAAAAAAATGTGGAGCGAGGTTCGAGCTGTTCAACCACTCTACTCTATACCTCGTTTTTAAAGTTATTTTTAGAAGATAAAAAGCACAGCCCGAGTCCTAAATGCTTGACTGCAGTTACTTTTTGAACAAAAAGGATCCCAGTGTATGAATAAAAGGTACAGACACATCCCAAGTAGGAAGTGGCATATACTGCGCATTAGAGCGGGTATAATGTGTACACGTCTGTTAGCGATTAGCTGAGCCATCCCAGGAAAGAAGAGAGAGAAGTGGAAAGAGAGTGTGAAGCAGGCGCTTGATTTTTCGCCGTCCGCTCACTGGCCCCAAGACGGTATGCATGTAACAAGCCCAATCACAGGACGCAAGCCGAGAGAAAAGGCTGAAATGGTGGGCCCCATATGGACTAAAATAATTTTATGGATCAACAGTATAGTCTACCTATTGTACCAATTGGCTTTTATGTTATCTATAGATGACATATAAAAAATTAGAGTAAGCAATGGGCTGTATTATTGAACTTGCTCTTATGTTCTAAGCACATCAGCGAACACATGCAGAAAGCTAAGTCGAGACAATCTTCAAGGATAAGATAAACAACCAGCTCCAGCAGCTAGACGGTCAATTGGTCTAAAAACCTAATTCTATCCCAGTTGTTCGTACTAGTGGAACTAACATAGGAATCTCATAGACAAAAGACAAGAGTTCCTGTCACTGCGAAATCAAAGCCTTTGCATTCCTGAACAATTAAGAGGGGCACATCACGTAAAAGATTCTTCCTCTAGATTTGAACCCATATGTCCTTCCTCGAAACTGAAGACTGCAACAATATGTAGAGTACAATAAGTTTTATAAGGCACAGATAGGTGACTCAATCAACAAGAGCTATTTCAGAAATCAACATATTGTGGTAGTGTCCAGAACTACTCATTCAAACCAGTGTCAATAACTGGAAATGAAAGTTATTCAACAAGTAAGCAGCTTAAATTTTAGAAGTCAATATACTATTACTCTATTTATATTACTTAGTTCAACAGGAAAAAAAAAACTTCGTATACTTACATGGATCATACTTGACAACAAAATACATTGTATCATGCTTTCTCTTTATCCCATCCAAATGCTGTTTAACCCTCTTTTATCTATTTATTTTTGCTAAATTTGTATTTGCAATTTTAGTTCTTTCTCTCTCTCATTCACAGATAGAAAAAAAAGCAAATTTCAGAAATATCGAATGAATGGAAGTGTCAATATTTAACTTACGTTTTGCCTATCAATACATCCTTTTGATAATAACTTCAATGTCCAATGTACTCAAGAACTTCACAATTTTGCGAACCCCCTCATCATCTTATTTACAGTGGACTCTCACTACCTTAAGATGTTCTGATATTGCAGCTGGTTTCACTAATGCATTGTGATTTTCTTGTGTCTCTATAATAGGTTTAGTTTCCTGTAGCAGGGAAATGAATTTCACCGAATTTCACCTTCAGTTAATCACGCCCAATAACATTAACAATGAAGCGGTTGTAAAAACTTATACCTTGGAAATTTGAAGAGTGAGCTTCTCTAGAACTGGTGAGTTCTCGAGAATACAAGCTAGTGCCCAGAAATTAATAGAAACACACCACTCATTTAGTAACAAAGTCTTCAACTTGCTAAACAAAAGGCGCCATCTTTAATCATTATGAAAATACGCTGCACAAAGTGCACGTGAGATGGTCAGCCAATCTTTGTTGTGAATACATGATTTAAGAACCAAAACGGTGCAATTCATAAAAATGATTGCTATAATGTGAGATGTTGAATATTTTTTTATGAGAGTCAGATGATGGATATAGGGAAAGGCTACAGAATAAGGGACAGCAAATAACGTAAAGGACATAAGTTTTAGCGCAAGCATACCATTTCAGGTTCAGCTATCAACTCCAAATCCTTAGCTTCGGATAAACCTCCCAGGAGCACGCATTTGGCACTATCATTGCCAATCTCATCTATCATACCATGACAACCGTGACAGTTTTCATCTTCACAATTGCCAGAGTAAGTATTACTACATCAGTCACCACAATCCTCGTCAGGTCTAACAAATCCTGTAACTAATGAGAGCATGCTTTCCAGAAACGGAGTTCTGCCCCAAAAACAATCGAGATAGATCATAATGAGCTTTGGGGCATCAATGTGAGTGCGGTGATGTTCACTGAATTGGGGAGAGTAGAAGCCAAGACGTTCTATTGACTGGGAGCAGATCTTCTTAACAGAATCAGAGCAGCAACTGTCAGAGAAACATAGGACTTGTAATGCGGGACAGCTCGAGAAGTTAAGAAACATTTGTTGAACTTCAGACCAGAAAGCTCTAGCTTCGTCAAGTGCCGCGAGATGAGAGGGAAGCCGTCGTCCATTTCAATGTATGTATCCATGAAGTTATTGATTTTGAGCTCCTGAACATGGCACATTAGAGCATACATGACCCACATCATGACATATCGGAATGGATTGCTGTCGTCATCCATTTCATACCCGTCTTGACATGGTTCGATCTCCAACTCAGACTTGTGTAGAGGACTGCTGCCATGGAAGAGCACTAGATGGTTGACAAACGTGTTGAAGTCCTCGAAGCTCTTCCATCTCTCGGAATTGACAATACGCAGGACGGCCGTGCGTTTCCAGAGATAGCGCCATCGAGGTCATCACGGCCTCATCTGCCGGCAGGAAGGACAAAATGTGCTGGAGGAGAGCATCCGGGAGGACGTCGATTCTGTCCTCTTCGTTGGCGTCGGCCATTCTCTCGCTTCTCAAGCTCTTTGGCTCAGGAGACATCCCGTCGAACAGGTGGCGGGCGGGGCGAAGGGGGGCACTGTGGGCAAGAAGCGGAGGACCCGATTCACCAGGCGCTGCAGTGCTGGTGCTGGTACAATCAAAGTAGCCGTGAGGCGGCCACGGCGGGGAGGAGGCCCAGCCGGCCGGGCGCCTGGTCGACTTGGCCACAGCACACAGCCACACACCTTGGGGCGGCCGCTAGCTAGGACGGCGTACGCACCTTGCGGGGCGCATGTGGGGAGAGGGACGCGGCTGCAGTAGCGCGGCCGCGGATCTATTCGGTTTGGTCGGAGGAGGATTCGCCGGCTGCGTCGGGGGGCGGTGATTGTGGCCAGGGAGACAGAGACGCTTCCAGTTCCAGGGCTCACTGCTTGCTTTTCTTCCCGCCGCTTCTCTCCTCAACTGCTTTAATTTCTTGGTACCTATCACCTCTTGTAAAACGAAAATAACAGTGAAATCCTCCGTAGTTGAAACCTAATTGAGCTTTGCTATTCATCGATGCAAGAAAATTTAAAATCCATCGGTCGATCCAGCCCTGGCTGTTGGATTTCAACCTTACGACAGAAAAGGTGGAAGGAAGGAGAAGCAGGAAGATGATGAACTGACCCGTGATGGCGATGGCAACAACGACGACAACCCTCAAAATTCGACATAAAACACACAGATTAGGGGTTTTAGGGTTGGAGAAGGTGGAATAGGGGTACAGATGAAGAAGGCGGCTTCAGAGAAATAATCAAGATGGTGGAAAACCAGCGGTGGTTGGTGGAGAT
Source organism: Oryza coarctata (assembly GCA_030770085.1). Classification (NCBI taxonomy): domain Eukaryota; kingdom Viridiplantae; phylum Streptophyta; class Magnoliopsida; order Poales; family Poaceae; genus Oryza; species Oryza coarctata. The sequence continues at coordinate 3,603,071 of CM061483.1, forward strand.
AGGTAGACAGCGATGTTAGAGCCATGGAGATAGAGGAGAGTGGTAGGCCAATGTCGGAGGTGGGGGCACCTCCCTGCTGCTTAGAGGAAGGATGTTGGTTAGATGAGACTTGTTAGCATATTTGGTGGCTTTCAGTGTCGGTGAGCGAGGGGTGGTGCACTAGAGACATCAAAGTTGAGGAAGAGGAGGACGGTGGCAATACGAATTAGATGGAGATGAGGGAGGAAGAGGAGAAGGGTAGGAAACAGCGGGGAGGGAGTAGCTAGCACTGATGCCGATAAAGCTTGTAGCATACCATAGGGGTCGCCCAATTAGGAGAGAGCAAAGATGGCGACGACAACTAAATCGAAAGAGACATAGGAGATATTAGGGTTATTTCTCTAGTATCATTCTAGAAGAGATACTAATGTCAACGATGAACCCATACATGGTATGGTTTAATAATATTGATATTATTGGCTATTATCTCACGTGGTGCTACGAGAATTCTAAGTGATACATGTTTAGCAGGATGTTTGTAAGAATAAATAATGATACAATTGTAAAAGATCATATGCTATGGAACATGATTATAAAAAAATATAATATTGAAAAAAATCAATCGGCAATATTTTAGCTAAGATGTGTTGGTCATCATAACACAATATAAAAACACAGAAAGAAGGAACATAATGGTGGAAAAATGTAGAGGATAATTTTCAAACCTTGTTGTTGCCATTTTTTTTCCAATTGAAGTTGCTGATTAATATACCATGTGAAAACATTGACCTATAAAAGTTGCCTGCAAAGTGCTATGTTTAACAAAAAAAATTATGTTGATCTCCTATAACAAATTTGAGGAGATACTTTTGAACGGACCGGGAAGGTCACAATTACCTGTGCACTGCTACAAATGGCGGTCAGTTGCACTTTTTGAGCTTGATCAAATCAGTTGATCAGACTACATTGGAACGGAAAAAATGATATATATCTCTATAATTGAAACACCAACCCCAAAATGGCTCTAGGATGATCCATGTAAGCAATTGAATGGCAGCCATCCGATATAGAAAAAAACAAAATAAAGAAGATTAATTATAGCCGTTGGATAAATCATGACCAAGGAAGCTAACAGGTCCTCATGGTTATTCAGGAGGTTTCTAGAGAGAGAGAGTGTGTGTGTGTAAATAATTTTTTTTTAAAAAAAAAGAGGCTCAAGGCAGAGCATGTTGAAGCAACATTCCAACGGTCACATGCATATAATATGGAGTAGGAAATATTATAGGACGATATACATACAAATGAATATTACAGGAAATTTGGTAGGATGACAGCTAGATAGCAAAATTCTAAATTATGGTTTTTATAACAAATTTTATAAGTTTAGCATAATCATAGTAAATAATTTATTGTTAACATAATATTTATTTGTTACAGATCAAGATAAATCTATTTGTGTCGTACCTTGACTTTCTAAAAAAATATTTGCTAAAAGTGGATCATAAGCAAAGGATAATTAGAGATGGTGGCTAGGAGGTGGCTCAAGTAACAACAAAAGATAGATGAGGTCACGCAGATAGGAAGAGGGAACGGTGGCAGAGAAGATGAAAAGAACTTCCAGCCCTAGCCACTGCCCTCACCATTTTGTTCAGCCTAAATATTGGGTTGGGCATTTTATATGTTATATAAACATTTACTGGTATGGTTAAACAATGAATAAACACATTTGACTGAGAGAGGTTATAGTCGTGCAAAGAGGTGCAACTTAATAGGCTAGTATTGTGGTGAAAAAAGTAGAAACAAATGGATCACATTGGCTCTCAGATGTTGTGAAATCAGCATTTTATTAGGGAAAGGACAATTGAATCCTCGTTAGCCAAAAATGGATGAATTTGAATGTAGAAAGGAAAGGATCGTAAACAGCATTGCCATTAGGTAACGAGATGGGGGAGGGGTAGTGTTGGCGCCGATTCACTGTAGACACAGGGAATGTTCCAATTCAACAATGAGTTGATCTGAGCCAAACTGGCAAAAGCACCGGTAGCTATGGTGAAGCACTTGAAAAGATTTGACATGGATCAAGGTTAGAGAGTGTGTGTGTGTTGATTTCAATCATCAGCAAGCCAAAAGGGTGAAAGACGGGTGGTGGATTAAAGCACGATGACTACCATTAAGGTGAGCCCTTCAGTTTCGTTTGTCAGTGTCCTAGAGTTGTGACACAACGACCGTTTGGGTTCCTGACTTCGAGCATGCTGATCACGGCCAACTCTTGGTTTCATGGCAATTCCTCAGTGTACCTCTGGGTGAATTGGGCCACAATTTGTGCTTGATTTACATCAACGGTGGAGAAAAACACTCATCTAACGGTTCACATCAGAGATACATGTTGATCAAATGGCTAACATAATTTTGATGATGTGGTAAAACATGGAGGCTACCTGTAGTGGGTTACACTTACGTAGAAAGAAAGGATAAATATAAAAGTTTTAACTAGACATTGAAATTTTGTTATTAAATTTTATTTTAAAGTTATATACTTTGTTGTCAAGTTCTAAGGAAAAAATAGTTTTATTTTATTTACAATTCCAAAAAAACATTAATTAAAACATTATATATACAATACCCCGTATTTTGTTGCGGTAATCTCTACAAGATTAACATAAGCAAATCGATAAAATAAAATTAGAAGATACATGATACAAAATTCATTAAGAAAAACATGACAGGTAGGAAGGAAGGGTCCTAGTATGTTGATATTCAGTGATTAACATAGAATTGAGTGGTATAGCCTTTTTAGTCTTTTTTTACACAATGTTAACACGACATACAGTAATCCTAGTATAAAATTGGTGGCCAATCAAATTGTGAATTAAATAGAGATAATTATAGCTACACAAGAGTAAATGCAACCGGTATAATATATAGGCTGAAATAACCTGAGCCAACAAAGCTGAATCACTTTGGGCAATCCGGAACTAAACTTTAAGCTAAACTTTTAATCTAATGGATGAAAGTTATTGAGGTGACGTGGCATAAGACGAGAGAAAAATAGCTTAGTTACTGGGATTAACTTTATAAAAATATTAGACTCATCATAATGTTTCTTACGTTACTTTTAATTTTATCAATTTAATAATTTTACTATTCAAAATTAATAAGTCTCAGTATCGGTTAGTACTCATCTCAAAGTCTCAATTTTTTTAATTAATTCAGAAATTTGGAATTTTAGAAATACTAAGTTGAGGTCGGTCTAGAGTATCAAATATAACATTTTAATGATTTTATAATTTTGGAATTTATAGTTAATAAATATTGAGTTGTAGTTGGTTTGGAGTCACAATTTTAGCCTTTATATGATTTAATAATTCTAAGTTTGTAATTTATAATTGTTGAGTTGTACTTTTTTTGGAAATAGAAACCAATCTCATATAAAAAAATAGTATGTTGAGCCAGGGAGTCCTTATGTTGAGAAAAAATAGCACCTGATTAACTGTTCATCAAGTAGAACTCACCGTGAGCTGTTTAACTCCAATTTCTGAAGAACAACCAACTGCCCAAGTCAACTCTTTTTTTCGTAAGCACGTTTTTCAAACTATTAAATAATATATTTTATAAAAAATATTATATATAAAGGTTACTTTAAAAATTAAATAAATTAATTTTCTATATTTTTAATAATTAATACTTAATTAATCATATACTAACGTGCAACTTAATTCCAATTGCCAAAAAGAACGAGCCCTTACCAGACATGAATTAAAATTTACGGCTAGGGACATCAATTAAATTATGAGACAACGAAATCAACCTCCACGACCCCGATCCTTCGTCCCGACAGCCATGGGTGAAGGACGCTGGAGCGGTTCCCCTGATTCACGTCGCTGAGGAAGTTGGCGTCCGACCTCCTGCGTAACGTAATCGCCGCATGCATCTCTGCTTGTGTGTCCCTAGCTATCTGCCGGAGGCTCCTACTAGGAGATAGGATTTGACACATGGTATATACTATGGTCGTAACACACAGTGACGGGCTTTGGGCTCTAAAATTACAGAAAGAATACGTAATGGTATTCCATCGTGGGACAAGATAAATTAAGGGGTGAACGTTATTTCTTCCACTCAAATCCGTTTCTCTCTAGATTTGTTTCTCCCCTACGGATTTCTTTTGTCTTCCTCGCTAAGCCAATCGTTCCATCCTCCCTCTCCCTCTCCCTCAACTCCTTCATGGCTGTGCCCCAGTTGCCAGAGGATGAATCATTGTTCTCCTCCTCCCTCCCATGACTCCTTAAATATAGTCCCAAAACCGATGGCATCTCCTACCCTCTTTCTCCTTGTGGGTATTAGAGAGAGTGAAGACTAGTGAGCGCATTAGAGTGCCATTGGAATCAGTGAGGTTCCCAAGGAGGGAGATAGTTATGATGGTAGGTCAGCTTGTGTGTTTGGAGAAAGGGATGAGATTTAGGGCGCTGGCGAGAAGGTAAAGACGATCAGTCTCAACGTGGAGGATGATCTCATAGTTGATGAAGTGGATAGGGGTTGTTAGGGTTCTTCATGCAGGCTTTAAGGTTGTTGTGTGAGTGGAGCTCAAAGCCATTGTGCTCCTTACTAGCCCGTCGCGCTGCTCATCAGTGCCGACGTCACACCTAATACAAACATGTTTCAGACTAGTACTCAAGTTACTAGAGTTTGGTATCTATGGGTATCAAGTATGATACTAGCCGATACTAATAGCTAGGTACCTACTACGAGAAATCATGTATGATAAATATAGGTATCAGGTACCAAGTCAAGACATGCAATATTGTCATTTGGCCAACCGACAAGCCACCTGCCGCCAACATATTCTTACCTCAACGCTTCCCTCCTTTCCTATTGTTGTGGTAGCCGGTAGGGGCAAGAAACCTAGGAGGAGCTCAGCCAAAAGGAGAAAAGGATGGGTCATTACATCCCTACGGTAGAATTCCGTCCCTCAATCAATCTTCTAAAATTAAATTTTCTCTTGTTGGATTTTACCTAGTAAATCGATGTCTAAATCTTTATAGTTAATATAGAGTGGGTACCAAGTGCTAGTCATCCAACCAGTATATTATATATATTATTAATAATATAAATATTAAAATTTTAACCATATTAAATACGTTAATTATTTTTAAAATTATACAGTAGCTTGGATTGAAAGAGTCGGTATAACATACTAATTATTTCAAGATAAATAGATTCTTTAATACAAATCCATATTTATTAATTCTAGATTTAAATATCATTAAAATTAAATATAATGTCCATATTATGTTTTATGGAATATTTGTTCAGTTTGAAGGGTAAAAAGTCAAAAAAAATGAAAAGTGCATGGTATTTTCAACAATATGTTTTATTCAGAACAAATTCTCAATGCGATTAACAATCAAATTAAGGTATAAGCTCACTCAAAATATAGAAGTATGACAGATAGGTATTTATGTTACAAATTTTTTATCAGAAATTTATTGAAAGTTACCGGTAAAATTGTATTGTTTAAATATACAAGATAAACTAACCGTATTAATAGTCTGCAGCGCTCTATTACATATTACGTACTTTTTCATTTTTTTTTCCGTTCCTCTCCTTCCGTTTCTATTTTCCGTTGCGTTGCCCACTCTCTTTTTGGTTCCTTGTTTCTCTCCCCGCCCCCCCCCCCTTTCTCGATCCCCCACCTTCTTTTGTCGATCCCCTGCCTTCTCGTTCACGTGTGCCCGCAAGTAAAAAGTTTAGCATCCGTAAAAAATCAATCCGCCTCCGCCTTTCATCCGGTAGTAAATCTTTTACCGACAGGTATTCATCCGGGAAAAATTATTTTACTAGCAGATAGTACATGTGAGATTGTTTGGTGCTTGGTCCTGCACCCTTCTTCCTCCGTCTCTTGTAAGTCTGCCATGGAAGCCCCCGTCCGATACAGCGAGAATAAATACCACATCCACTGCATCGATCTTCACAGAAACTCCGTTCCTGGCAATTAGACCCAGCCTATGGCATTACAAGTTGATCGCCGATTACCACAGTGTTTGTTTTGACCAAAATATGGATACTCACGAATTAAAGATTACAATCTCATATTTGAAGGAGAGATTTAAATCGATTTTGTAGCCCTTCTGCTGTTGTGTTCCCCTCACATTCCCCTCGTATGAAGATGCATGTTGAGAAGTGCAATAGTATGGATCAACAATTTCCTGAAAATTGATGCCACCATCTAATCCTTCCTATAAGCTCCTTGTCAAGGATCAAGCAGCAGCAAAATCATTGTAGGACTGAGGTGAGAACCATGGATCGAGCAAGAGAAACAGAGTTCTGCATTGCGCTACGGCCGCAAATGAATCTACGGCCCTAGCTGCTACTTCTGCTCTGCATGGAATATCATCGATTGCCAAACGGATACGAATGTTTGTTAATGAACAGCTGAGGAAAGAGAAAGAAAGTTATGGGACCAGGCACAACAAAACTGAACCGTTGATGTATGGGAACAGGGAAGCCGCATCCGGTCTTAGCTGCCACATAGGCTGAGACCACTTGTTAGGGAATGATTTTTCAAGTACGAAGTGTTCTCGGGAGTGGCTTTAATTTTTTGTATTAGCCCCTGATATTATTTGTTAATCCTAAGCCACCCTCTTATCCTCTTTTCTCTCTCCCTCACTCTCCCTAATCTTTCTCCTCTACGCCCCTACCCTCTCCCTCTCCCTCTCCCTCTCCCTCTCCATCAACAAATTCATTGGCGGTGACAAGCTCCACGAAGGCAGCCACGAGCAGATACAGGCCAGCTATGCACTGCTATCCGCCACCATCCTATCCTTCTCGTCGTGGAGTGGTGCATGTGAATGGATAAAGCTCGACAACGGTGACGATAAGATCTGGGCTACGCCGGTGCCTCCTCTTAGCTGCCATCCTCTTCTCATCATGGGGTGGCATGCGTTGATCGAGAAAGCTTAGCGACGGCGCTAGGGATGAAGGTGGAGCTCTGCCATGACAACGAGCTCAACCTCAGCACTAGGCAGATGGGGCAATGGCGTTGACCTTGGCAATGGCGCTGGTTAGGCTCCGGCCTCATCGATGGATCGAGCGTAGATCGAGGCAGCCCCTCTTCTCCTACCTCACCGGTGAGCACAAATCTTGACGATGTGGGTTGGCAATGACCTCAACAACAACACAACAACAAGGTGGATGGAGCAATGATAGTGGCCATGTTGGTCTCTACGGATTCAAGTGCCACAGGTGCACACAACACTTCTTGGACCTACGATTTTTTATTAGACCACTGCTTTTCTCCCTTAAACCACTGTATCCTTTACAGGTTATGCAAGCCCTATGCAAGACACAATGTTTTTCTCCTCTCTCCTCCATGGTAGGTTGCCGCCAACATGGATGGTTGAAATCACGCTCCACCTTGAAGCGTTGGGCATGACCTAAGATATTCATATATTTGAATTATTTTTTATAGGTGGCTTTATACTCCTGTGGAAATAGCTGATTTCCACATACATGTGGCTTGCTAAATGCCCATATAAAAGGGTTATCTGCTACCTATAAAAATATTTTTTATCCATGAAAACCCAAAACTCACATGTGGGTGGATAGGTAACGAGAGTAGGGACCTACGTAAGCCCCCTTCTAAGTTCAGACCAGGGTGTAGGGTTCAATCGCGTAGGTAGATCGTGGAGTCAATATAGCTCCAATCGTTAGGAGGAAGATAAACACAAATCCATTTAGATAGGTTTGGGTCACTCAGTGGTGACACTCTACTCCTATGTTCTTGATTTTTTTTGGATGTGGGTTACAGTGGCTAAGCATTTCAAAATGGCTTTCTTCCCCTCCTCTCTATCCACAATCCTCCTCTTATATATTCTTAGGGGTACCACAATAGACGAAAAAAATGATCATGACCTGAGGCTTGAGTGTCCTATATACACAATTTAGGTATGATCAGTCTAATTCTATCGAAAGCACTCCACACCACTATGCAGCGACGCACACCATGCTCGCCCGATGAGGCCCGCTGTACAATGAGTTAGCCGGACACGTGGAGGGTGGAGGATGTTGTGTGGTTCAACATGACCCCCCACCCTCCTGCTACAACGAGCGTGGAGAGCAGTATTTGCCTTGTCGTACGCCGTCAGTCTGTAAGGGTAAATATCCGTCTTGTCGCCCTGACCGTCTTAGGCGCACATGTGTCATGCTAGTAGGGGTATGTAAGCCTACCACATTGAATGAGGTAGTTGAAATAATTCGACATACTCAGCTCCAGGCTCCTACCACCAGGATTGCAAGAGAAATGCACAAGCTCAACCAGCTTACATGAGGTCATCTCCTTATGGAGACCAACCCAGGGATGGAGGCCTAGGAAGACCAACTTGGGCTTAGTAGTTTGGGTAATTAGCTTAGCACTTTAGCTCGGACTATTCAACTCGAACCCTAAGAAGGGCATAAGCCTAAGGCTCTATATAGAGGGTCCTAGGGGCGAGACCACGGGGGATTCATGAATGCCACCTAGGCACCTTTAGGCCTTTAGGGTGAGACCCCTTGTCCCCACCTTACCAACACTAGCCCCTAGACCCACCGCCAGGCAGCATCATGGCTGCTGGGGATGGGGCCCATCTTGTCAGAGGCTTGGAGGCATCAAGCGGTGGTCCTCTGATTTATTTCCTTTTGGGTTGTCTTGGGCCGATATGGCACTCCCCACCCCCTTTTTGATGGGCTGAGTGAATGGGACACCTTCCAATCTCTTGGCCTGATAGGGTGCGTGGGGAGGTGAAATGATGCGCGCCACTTCGTCTTTCCCTGTATTGTCCACGCATGCCTCCACTTCATGTAAAATTCAAGGCATGTAGGGGAATGGTAGGCTCACTGCCTGGTTTCACACACCAAGTTGCAGTTCCTCAGGGTTCCCCCATAAATTGGGGACGACACCGCATCCCTTATTTTTTTGCTCCTTTGTCTTCTCAATAGAATCATCACACTCGTCTTCTCCATCTTTCTCTACAACCTCAACTTCTTTCACTATTTCTGCCCCTTGGCATTCCTCCCTCCCCCCCATACTCACTCCACTGACAGCCATGGCCAAAACCACATGAGGCACACAAATCATGGAGATTCGATATTGCCACGCTCCCATCTCTCGATAAAAGATGCCGCAACAGTAGTGAGGAGGATGGTGGTCCCTGCTGAGCAAAGGAGGGTTATGGCAATTACTCTGGCCACATTCCTTCCCTAGCCTAAGGAGCCCAGCAAGGTGGTGATCTTTACGTCCTTCATTGCGGCGAGGCTGGTGCCACTCTTCTTTATCCTAGTGCTAGAAGTTTTCAATATCCATTTGATCCACCTTACCCTAACTCCATTATCATGCTAGTCATCTTCACGCACTTGTGTGAGATGTTTGTCGGTGTAATACCCTTAGCAGACCTTTGCTAACACTTCTTCGTGCTAAGGTCATCTGGGAACAAGAGGCTTGAAACCGACGAACTAGAGGTGTCGATGTGCTACAGGTTCTGGCCACACAAGGGTACCAGTGAGATGTATATTCCCCACATGCTAAAGAACAAGTAGGAGAAATGGCGTCGGGAATGGGTATACATTGGTGTATTGGAAAGAAAGCACCTACGTCTCCCCACGTTAGCCGTGAAAGCGTGGAAGAAAATTTGGGAAAGGGCACCCTTTCAGATGGAGCCGATGCTAGCATGCATTGCTAGCTAGCGTGACAAGGCTTACCTTGAAAATGGTGGTCGCCAAATTTGTGTGTCTTCGTATTGTCCCACTCTAAGAGCGGGTGTGGGCCACATGGATGTACACCAGCCCACACGACCTCACCTGGACTTACATCGAGGCAATGGGGACCCTCGACACCATGGCGGTGAAGATCCTAGTCAAGGTGCTGGCACCCGTCGATGCCAACGCCGACCTGGATCTCCCCTAGGATGACTTGGCTCTCTACCACCACACAAATTGTTTGGCCATCATGGCCTAACTCCAAGCATTTTATGTGTAGGGCATTAAGCTCAAGTTGACACTACGTGCCCAAGAGAAATTCACATCAACGACAATGACACGCCAATGAAGTGACACACGACATTGCAAGAAGATGAGAGGGAGCGAGGTGGCTCACCACTGTTGGTCAGTGCTAGAAGGAAGTGAGGGCTAGCGATGACCCAGACTCAGTCGGTGCTACTTTCCCTAGTAATTGGAATAGGTGGGGAATGACATCGGCGGTCCCGAGCTCGCCCTACCTTCATCGCGGACTCTACCATCTCCAATGGGAGCGTAGGCTGGTGGTAGCAGGGACCCTGAAAGGGCCTCATCCTAGTCACCGAGCAAGTAGCCCCCTGCTAGCAAAGAGAACAAACCTAGCATCATGAGGTCACAAGAGATTGGGGCTTTGGTGGGAATTCAAAGGGCCATCTACCATGTCAGCATCATCTTCCTTTTTTTCTCTCTCATTTCTTCTTTTTTTTCTCTTTCTTTTGACATCAATATTATATTTTTCTAGCTTGGTCAAGGAGACTAGAGCCACCATACCAAATGATAGCGTTCGAGCTATGAATCGTCCAAGGACACGCACACGTTCAACTATAAAATCACAACTGGAGGATACTCTCAACTCACAGCAGGATAAAAGAGGAGATAAACTCAACTCAAGATAAACTTTTTCATAATAATTCAACAAGTGAGTTTACATTCAGAAATTAGGCTTTATATAGCCATACAACTCAACTCTAGAAACTTCCTACTAATTAATAACTCCTTAACTATTTTTGCAAATATCAAAACACAATAAAAACAACATTAACTACTACTGCTAATTCCCAAATATAATTAAAACATAGAAAGACTCAAAAGACAAGTTCCAAGAAACTAAATGCTGGCTGGCTCCTCAGTAACCACGCTCACTTGACACGAGGTTTTGACCAAGAAGACTCTGGAATCTGGAGAAACTCAAAACATAAAAAAGATAGTCCATTTCATTATCTGATCACAGAAATTTAAATCACCCAAATCCGAGCCTTTATGAGAGAGTTATGCCCAAAATACTGGCCCAGTACGAATCTGTCCAGAGAGCTGCTGTTTCGTAAATTAATTGTAAATATGACTTGGGCCTGGTTCTTCAAGCTGAGAACTGGTCCATAACTTGCTTCCTTGATCATGATTGTTTATATGTAAACCTGCCATGACTTGATCGCCATCACCAAAGGCTAGGACTAGCGAACCAGAGAATGAGGTCACAGAAAAGGCCTCGTGACCAAGGCCCATGCTCGAGCCTAAGTAGGGGGAGGCCGAGCGCATGCTAGCCACCCCTGAAGTCAAGGTAGGCACCATGGTGGCTAAAGATGTCACTGTCGTAGAAGGGAATCCAACTGCCATAGTAGACACCACCGCATTTAGTAAGGTGGTGGATGGAATAGGGTTCACCGACCCTAGGGGCCCCACCGTCGTGCTGTTTTGAGCCTTGCCTCACACTGAGCTACTCTGGGGATCTTACCTCAATGTGCTCGACACTATGCAGACCGTTGTGAAACAACTGAAGGTGGCGGCCATAGAAGAGAGTGCATACATCAAGCGCCAAGGCTAGGTGCTCAAGGCAGAATGCAACTGGCTATATGAGGGCCTCCTACTGCTTATGGCCTGAGTTGAGAGAGCCTAGGCCTCCAACGTGGTAGAACATGAAAGGATCAAGGTAGAATGGGAGGCCCTCTAGGAGGTGTGTGCCGATGTTGTTGTTGCACAGGAGAAGGCCAAGGTGGCAATTGAACAATCGAAGGATATCACGTGGCTAGCTATAGAATGCAAGCTCTAGGATGCCACGCGTGAGGAATGGGTCAAGGAAAAGGAGTATGAGCTGGCGCTATGGGAGGCCAAGTTCAAATGCCGCATCGCCAACCTTGAGTGCGAGCGAGAACGGCTCGACCTTCTCACCTATGAAGCAAATGCCCATGAGGCTACACTCAAAGCTCGTGAGTGCAATGTGTCTTGAGGCAACACCGAGCTCAACTGGCAAACCATCAACAGGAGGAAGATTTGGAGGCTTGGGAGGTGAGACTTACTACCATATCAGAGGAGGCCACGCCATCAATAGGGTAGGCACCGCCCGCTGCTAGCACCCTCGTGGGGAGGGCTCTCACCGAGCTCATGAAGACCTCTTTCAAGGAGCTATAGGGCACAATGAGGAGGGTCAAACTCGACCCCATCATCATCAGTGCACAAGGTTCTGACTCCTCAGTGTACTTCACGAAAGTGAATCTAGACCCTAAGTGGGTTTGGGATGATAAATGACAAGAAAGTTAGGGGGCTAATGTGTTTTAATGAGCTAAAGTGCAGGAGTTAATTCCTAGTTAATTAAATTGATAAAAGAAACCCCTACCACAAAAGAAAGAATCACGAAAGGACTTGATGTTGTGCTTTAAATGTATTTTATATTTCTTGAGTTCTTGGTTTGTCGTACTATCAAGAGTGGTGCGAATATTTGCCCAAGTTACAAAGCATGTACTCAATTAGATCTTTTTGTTTTTCTTGACTAAACTCTTGCACCTCTAGGTTTTTCTTTTTCTTTAGAGAGGTCTCTGGGTATTTTGTCTAAGTCACAAAATATTTTTGGGCGAGTTTTCTTACCTAGCAGAGAAAATGCCCTGTAATCTCCGGCATTAAGTGGCAATCTCCATAGAATTTTCTTTCTCTGGTAGTGAAGATTGTCTAGAGTCTTTGGATTTTTAAACCAAATACTCCAAACTGGCATGTCTGCTCTGGATTCAAGTGTGTCTAGAGTCTCTAGCCCCAAGAGGCAAATGTTCCGAAGTTTGAATATGTGATTAATGGCTAGTTTCGAGAAGGCTTTGTTTTTAGCTCCACCAACCCCCACTTTGAGGGGTTGGCTATTTATTCATTTTATCCCAACTTTCCATAGCCTCTCTGGGGTTTTCAACCTTTCTCTCGGATCTTGAATCAAATCATCTCTTTTTTATTGCTTTTTGGATCTTGTGAGTGAGAGGGTTTAGGGATTTGATTGAACACTTGTGGATCAATGTTCGGCAAGGATTTACTCTTGGAGGTTCTCCTCCTAAATGGTTAGGCATCGCCCACGATGATTCAAGGTTGTAAATTGCTCAGGAAAATTTGTGAAGGTATTTCTCACCTCTGCAAGGAAAGAGGTAACATATAGTGGATACTGAGCTCATTCTTAGGAGTTGGTGTTGGTAGAGCAAGCTTCATTAAAGGTAGTGATGAGAACCCGCTAGGGTTTAGTCCTGATCTTTCGATGAGAGGTGGAGGATAACTCAATTGGAGGATGGAGGCAACGTTCACGGCCCGACTACAACCGTCCAAGGACTATGTGCCTTAGCAACCGATACACCATCTCCGATGGTCGACGCGAACTTGCGATACACGACAACCTAGCCACTAGGGCACTCGTCCTGCAAGTAATCGAAGAACAAGCAAGAACAAGTAAAACAAGCACTAAATTTGCTAGATATTGAGATAAAAGATTCACTCTGAATTCACAATACGGTGGGGTAACAGAGACAAACAGACGGGCGGTCTAGCCGACACGCGCGCTGTGTGCAAGTAGCAAGATGCTAACTCTAATCAATAAAACATGTCGTTCTTGGTGACAGCTGAAGGTTTAAGAAGAGGGGAAGATGACCACAGGGGTGCTGGGATTGTGGTCAACCCTAGGACTAATGGGCCCAACTTGATACATGGCCCATTGGGCCCAAAAGAGGTGACGTAGCACCATGGACAGAAAAATACTCGATAAAAAAATGATAATTGCGGCCACTCCAGAATAGATATTGACATAGGGTTAGATCCATTTGAAAGTAGACTTGATAACATTTCCATTAAGTACTTGCAAGCCCAAATCGGAGTTCACATGAAGTCGTGGCGGCCATTAGAATTTGGCACTATCCTACAGTCCGAATCCACCCCGCGCTAATCCTCTCCATCGTTCCTGAGAAAAACAAGAGTGCATGTGTCTCAAGGGTATAAATAAGAGGAACATAAACTCAAGAATGAACTCACCTGATAGCTGAGTTGACGTGCACAAGCATAGTGTTAATGTATCGATAGTGTTGATGTCCTCATCAGGTAGGAGCACCATGTCCTAGTGGTGATCTTGGTGGTTACCTTAGACTTTGTTCTTATCTTGATGAGAGCTTGGAGACCAAACCTGCTCCTAGATTTGAGATTGGTAAGGCTTGGGATCGACTATGATCTGGCTCCTTAGAGTCTCTCAATAGAGGTATAGGATCTTTTTATCTGAACTTTGGTAAAAAATCTTGTGTCTGCTTGTGTATTATTTCTTTCATTTATTTAATATCATCATATCACCTACCATACCTCTTTCTCTCTTGAGTTTGCTTCCTTCATACTTCCTTTCTGGAAGCAATAAAGAGGGACCAGAATATCTAGACCCTAGGATCAGAGTGTCTGGCCTAGCTTCGTTGTATAACAGTGAACCTCAACCGAAGTTTTTGGTAGTTTGAACCAGATACTCTAGATGGAGTTTTAATCTCTGCTATGAGTTTAGGTGTACACATTCACCCTCCCTCTATGCGACATAAGGTCCTTTCACTTATCTCTCGGGTTTTCCTAGATCACGAAGAGCCTCATAGGACTACACCTAGTCATGCATCTAGTGTCTAGGTTACCCCGACCACTCTTTGAGTTGGTAGGGTAGCCCGAGGACCTTAAAGCTTAGCGATGCATAGGGCATGGCCTGCTAGTCCGAACACCCCTGAGAGACTCCTGGTTACCAAGTTGCTGTGAGCACCCATAGCATCAATCTGAGACTCGCGCACTCAAGGTGAAGAGGGACGTGCGTTATCTTACCAAAATCTCATAAGAACAAAAAGCGATAAAAATTCATGGAATTGAACTATATTTACTTGATGGTGGCACAACCACTTAGTGATAGTCCCCAGCGACCTAGGTATGGACAAAGACCTACCCTAATCAGCCCAAGCTCAACCACTTACATTGTTTAGGGATAAAATTTGTGCAAGTGTTCGAAGTTCCTAAGATTGGGAAGCGGGGTCCATCCTCTATTGCCAACCGTGCGCAGCCTAGCTAGGGGAGACCGATCACTAGAAAAGGGCCCTCCCACATGAGGGATAGTTTGTTCTTCTTGACCCATGTGAGGATATAGCAGAGCACAAGACCCCCGACCTCTAGTGACTAGATCCAGACACGGTATTAATGATAGCGCCTCAAACTTTGCTGCTATCTGGCAGCCTAGAGTGAAGCACATCGGCGCCTCTCCTCCTGGTAGTCGACGTCGTCATGGCTTATTTGATCTTAATAATCGTCTTTATAGAGCTTAACACGTGGCAAGCCATGTGTGAGCTCAGATGGGAGCACTACTTCGACACCATAGACAAGGACGAAAGGGGTTTCTCCATTCGTGCTGCTCGATGTTGTTCTGTTTGCCCAAAGCACTGTGGGGAGCTCATTGATCTAGCCCGCACCATGCTTTTTGAGCTTGTTGTAGGTGTGTGCCTTGAGCCCCTTCAAGATTTCTGCATTGGCACACTTGGCCTGGCCGTTGCTCGTCAGGTAATACTACCCAAAGAGGGAGCTCATGAATTGCACCCTATTATCAATAATGATCCAGTTGGGGATGCCAAAGAGGCTCATGAGATCATGTATAAACTTGAGTGTAGAGTGTTGATCCACCTTGATGGCCAGGAACACCTTGAGCTATTTGGTGAATTTGTCAATAGCAACATAGAGGTATTCGTATCCCACAATGGCCCGAGGATGTCGAGCCCCTAGATTGCAAATGGCCAAGTCAAGGATATAGTTTGTAGAGCTTGCGCTAGTTGGTGTATTTGTTTTCTATGGAACTAGCACACCCTGTAGTAGCGCACCAGCTTGACAGCATCCTAGAGGGTTGTCAGCTAGTGAAACCTGTGCCAAAAAGATTTTTCAACCATCATGCAAAACAATGATTGGCTACCGCACTCATGCTCATGGTATCAGCAAGTAGCTCGCTGCCTTCCTCCCGAGTGATGCATTTGAAAAGTATATTATTTGTGCCATGCCAGTAGAGGTCCTCATCTACCAAGACATAGCATCTTGCTTGGCATGTGATCTGCTCAGCGGCAACATCATTATCAAGAAGGATATTTTCTTATACGAACCCGAATATTTCATCCATCCATGAGGTTCCCGAGAACTACCGGTAAGCATAGCGTGCTCGTTGAGCAGCAACCCCTTGACGAGATCTCCCACTAAAATGGTCACCTGGGTCCCCTTGTCTTGGCGCAAGGTTTCCCCTTCATCTCGGTTGGCAATGGCATCCACCTTTCATCTTTTGGCCCTTCTAGACAAAATGACCAAAAATTCAAATGTGCACAAAAAAGAATGACAACCCTCTATCTGGCGCACCAGCTGTTGGTAGATAGGCATCAAGAGCGAGGGCCTACGTAGGCCCCCTTCTGAGTTCGGATCAGGCGGTAGGGCTCAATCACATTGATAGATTATGGAGTTAATGCAGCTCCAATCGCTAGGAGACAGGTTTGAACCGCTCAGTGGCTTAACAACCTACTCCTGTGTTCTTTCTTTGTTTGGATGTGGATTATAGTGACTAAGCATTTCAAAGTGGCTTTCTCTCTCTCCTCTCTATCCACAGTTCTCCCCTTATATATTTTTGGGATACCATAGTAGATAGAAAGAAATACTCATGACCCAAGACTTACGGGTCCTACACACAGAGTTTACGTATGATCAGTCTAATCCTATCAGAAGCATGCTTCATAGGCTCTACTCCACTATGCAGTTGCATGTGCCGCACTCACTTGGCGAGGCCCATAGTGCAGCGCATCTACTAGACATTTGGAGGGTAGAGGATGTGATATGGTTCAACAAGACCCCGCCTACCTTCCCTCCTCTCCCTACTACAACGGGCATGGGGAAGTATCCGTCTTATCGCACATTGTCCACCTACCAGGGTAGATATCTATCTTATTGTCCTAACCATCTCAAGTGCCCATGCGCCATGCTAGTGTGAATATATAAGTCTATCGCATTGAATACAATAGTTAGAATAGTTCAATGTGCTTAACCCCTATGCTCCTACCACTAGGACTACAAAAAGAGCACGCAAGCTCAACCAGCTTATATGGGGTCATCCTCCCGTGGAGACTAGGCTAAGGGTGGAGGCTTGAGCTGACCAGCTTAGAGTGAACGGCCTGGGCTAGGTAGACTAGGCTGATTAGTTCGGGCTGATAAGCTAGACACTCTAACTCACACTATTCAATTTGTACTTTGAAAAGGGCATGAGCCCATGGCTCCATACAAAGGGCCCCAAGGACGAGATCCTGAGGTATATTACGGATGCCACCTAGACACCTTTATGTGGTTCCTACTTCACCGATGTCATCCTACCTAAAAATTCTAGAAAAAAATTATTTTTATTCTCTCAAACTATTTCGTCAAACCACTTAATCCTTAAACTAATTTTGGAGTCATCATACTGCTATTCTCTTTTTTGTTTTTCTCTATATAAAAGTTGTATTTTGCATTGAAATTTAATAGGATTGATAGATGCATTACAACTTACCTTTTAACATTTTTTCATAATTTTTTCACTATTTACATATGTTAGAAGCACCTAAGGTTGATGTAAATAATGAGATTTTAATGTTAGTCATGAAAAATTGAAAAATCTCATATTTGACAACGGTGCCATATATGACTTAAAAAATTTTAGCTAGAGAAAATTAATTCTATTAAGCGCTAAAGTGAACCTTAATAGTTCACGGCTAAAATAATGAAATAGTATGACAGAGCAAAATAATTTTTTTTAAATTCTATAGTAATTGAGATAATAAATCAATAAGATTAATGTGCTTTAGATATTTATGAACAGCCATGTAGTGGCTTTTCCTCTGCCATAAATTTCATAGTATGATAATACTTCATGATTTTTTCAAATGAGTAAATTTTACAAAACTACAAATAATTTGAATAAATTATCGCAAAACTATAAATGGATGTATCACAAAACTAAAGCTTTGACACTAAATTTATTACGGAACGAGATATATGCAGTATCACAAAACTATAGTTAGTAAGAAAATTATCTCAAAATTACATGTTTAGCACCAATTTAATCCAAAAACTAAAACATTTATAACTCCAATATAACAGTGGTGCTAGAGATTTAAACTCTCAAATATATAGTTTTATAATAACTTTAATATTAAATATGTAGTTTTGTCATACTTGCATTAACTCTGTAGTTTTATGATAAATTTGGTTTTAAATATGTAGTTTTATAATAGTTTGATCAAATAATCCGTAGTTTTTTTAATTTACTTTTTCCAAAATTTCCCTTTTGATCGATGCATACATTCTCACATTTGGCATGCTCAGGGTTTTCAATGTTGGAAGCAGAAAATATTTCTTTTGGGGCACCAAAATTTTCAAAATTTCTGAAATTTTGGTTATAAAATTTCAGTAAATTTCAATTAAAATGATCAAAATATGAGAAAGTTTGTGAAGATCAAATAAATTCAACCAAATATGACCGAAATTTTTATTTATAGGGGTACCAAAATTTTTGACATTTTGGTGTGAAATTGTGAACTCTGAGCATGTTCAGCTTGCACTTGCCGAATAGAATCTATAAAGCAACTAGCAAGTCGTGGGTATCAGCTTCTTCAATTTTTGAATATATGTCTGTCATATTTGGCTATAATGCATGCATACCATACTTAGTCGTTAAAGAAATTTAAATAAGAAAACATGAGATCGCTGACATGCACCACACAGTAAGAAATTGCCACGTTATTACATTACAAATTTCAGTTGGCTGAAACAAAGATTGATAACATCGAATACTAAATATTACATCGAAACTACATATTAGACCTTTCAGTTACGGCTGCAAGTAGTCTTGGCATGGGGGGCATGTCAACCTCCCGTAGACCATCAAGGACACGAACCACTTCACCCATTGTTGGCCTATCAATTTCATTTTCTTGGATGCACCAGCATGCAACTTTGCAAACCCTTTCAACCTCTTCCAAATTGAAGTCACTGTGTAATTCTGGATCCAGCAAATTCTGCACATCTCCCTCATGAAGTTTGCTGATGGCTTGCACAGGGAAATAATCAAAATGATAATTGTTTGTGTATGCTTCAGATAAATTCCTCCTTTTCGATATGATTTCTAGCAATACCCTGTAAACATCAACTTTTGGAGTAATAGCGACTCCACTAAGCCACTATAGGGCTAAAATCCCTTCCGACAAATGCCGCCATCCCAAAGTCTTCAATTTTGGGGGCAAATGATGCATCAAGAAGTATATTTTCTTTCTTAATATCACAATGTATGATGCATTGGTAGCAACTCATGCAAGTAGGACAATCCTCTAGCAACTCCTATAGCTATTTGATGTCTAGTGCTCCAGTCTAGGATGGTACCATTGCTATGAAAAAGACAGGCGTTAAGAGAACCATTTATCATGTGTTTGTACATAAGTAGCCTCTTTATCACCTTCGCCGCAAAAACCAATCAATTTGACTAGGTTTATATGTTGAATCAATCCAAGTGAGCTCACCTCAGCCCTGAATTGCTTCTCTCCCTGATGCGAACCATCAAGCCTTTTCACTGCAATAGTGGTAGAGTCACTTAATACTCCCTTGAACACGAAACCAAAACCACCTGACCCTAACTTTTATGAGAAATTTTTTGTAGCATGACTTAAATCAATGTATCTGAAGGCTATTATTCCACTGTTGCCTTGGTTGTGGTGTAATGGCACACCACAACACTTGAATTTGTTCCGACAGATCAAGAGCAACAGCATGAGCATTAGTAACCCAAAACCAACAGTGCTTGTAGCTATAACAGCTGCAACAAATAGTTTCATTTTTGTTAAAATACTGGCCTGGGTTGTATATATATAGAACCGACCCTCCTTATATACACTCGGGGTCTTAGTCACTGTATAGATTTCTACATGGTATCAGAGAAAGTCTAGATATCCCTAGCGCGCTAGTTTTCTCCCACTAGTGAGCCGACCTTTTTCCTCCTCGTCATCGATGTTTTCTCCCCGTCGCCGACCTTCTTCCCGGTACTCTCCTCGCTCTCTCGTCTCCGTTCCTTTCTTCTCCCCGTCTTTCCTACAGTCACTTTCTTTTCTCCGTTCCACCTCCATGCGACAAGGCGACGTTCTTCATACGCCTCCTCGTCTCGCCTCGCACCTGTCTCCGCCCTTCTTCTTGCTTCGTGTATCCTTTCTTCTCTGATGCCGGCACACCACTGCGCTCATCGTCTCCATCGGTTGAACTCGTCCGCCCTTCCATCGGCTAAAACCCTCCCTCGGTTCCCGCTCTTCCGACACGCTCAACCGCTCTCGGACGCGAACCTTCTTCCCTCACGTCTGAGCCAATCTGACATGTCCACGTGTCCACAGATACGAATCCCTGCCTCCCGGACGCGAACATCTTCTCTTCACGTCTAGCCCCTCTCCGCCTTTTTCACGTCCGCTCCACTCCTTGGCCTTCACGAGTCCACAGACGTGAATCTTCCCTTCACGGATGTGAATCCTCGCACATCCATGACCCAACCACTCTCTGATCTACCTACTCTGCCACCACCCTTTCCTCACCTACTCCGTTGTCTACTCCACATCGGCCAACCACTCCCCATCGGCTGGCCGGCCCACTCTCTATCGGCTTTTTATCTCTCTGATCGGCCGATCCGTCCTCCCATCGGCTTCTTCCTCCCATCGGCTATTTGTCCCTATTCTTCTCTCGTCATGGCCGCTGAGTCCGCCCTTAGCTCCAGCACTCTCCCAGTTGCCGAGTCTGCTCCGTCTCTCGGTGCCTCAGACCACACTTCAGGCACCACCTTGCCGATCTTCTCCCCCCCTACGCTGCTGTGAACGTGAAATCTCATGTTCATATCTCTCTTGACCTTAACACCAATTATTCTAAGTAGGTTTTCTTCTTCAAATCACTATGTGAAAAGTTCAACCTACGGTCACATATCGATGGCTCCGCTCCACTCGCCCGATGACCCCCAGTGGGACATCGCCGAGTACTGCGTGCGCAACTGACTGCTCGGCTCGATCGACGACCTCACCATGGACGATACCGACCCCACCGCCCAGGATCTCTGGGTGGCCATCGAGCGGATCTTCCTCGCGAACAAGCAGCCCCGCGCCATCTTCCTCCTCAACGAGTTTCATTCCATGGTACAAGGAGACTCCTCTGTCTCCTCGTACTACTAGCGCCTTAAGGTCAAGGCTGCTGCTCTCCGGGATGTTGGCCACCCTGTGGCCGACTCTCAACTCGTTCTCGCCCTTCTACAAGGCCTCAACCCCTGCTTCTCAAACACCGCCGATAATATCGCCAATGCCACACCCCTTCTATCGTTTGCCCGGGCCCATGACATGTTAGTTCTTAAAGAACTCCGTCTGACCAACGACGAGAAGACAGTGGCCCATACTGCTCTCCTCGCTGCAGCCGATAATGGCTACCGAGCATCTTGCACTGCCGCTCCCTCCCGTGGCTCTAGTGGCCATGGCTCCAACCATGGCAACACAGCCCACACTGAGAAAAACAAGGGCAAAGGCAAAGGCAGGAAGCATCGGACCCTGCCTCAGTCCCTGCCCAACCTGCCTCGGTCCCACGGGCCCGTGGCTCTGCTACAACCCCTGGGCACCCCAGCCCTAGCCACGTAGCCCCATCGGATGGCAACCAGGGATTCTCGGTGCTCATCCTTAGGCTCATCTGGCATCGGCTCTCATTCTACTGCCTCAGCCAATGCTACCGACACCACCCACCCAGTTGGTTTCCTCCTGGAACTAGGCTGGCCTCATCACCGCCCTCAACCAGATGACACTCCAACCATAGCACCCTTGGGTGCTGGACTCTGGGGCATCCTTCCACATGGCATCATCGGCTGGTATACTTCATTCTTGTCACCCCTCTTCCTCCCCTTTTGTCATCATCGGCAATGGCCACTCTCTTCCTGTCCAATGCCGAGGTGACTCCTCTCTGTCTACACCCACCACTAACCTCCCCGTTCACAATATTCTTATCGTACCTTCCCTTATTCACAATCTTGTATCTGTTTGCCAATTCACAAGAGACAACAACTGCTCCATCGAATTTGACACTTCTGGTTTCTCTGTGAAGGATATCCCAACCCGGCGACATATCCTTCGCTGCAATAGTGGCGGAGACCTCTACACCATTTCCGCTGCGTTGTCCACTCCACACGCCAGCATCGTCCTCTCCACCAACCTTTGTCATCTTCGCCTCGGCCACCTCGGCCCCGACGCTGTCGCCATCCTCCGTCGCAGCGCCTCCATCTAATGTACCCACAGTAGCTCTATAGTTTGCTACTCGTGTCAACTTGGCAAACATGTGCGTTTGTCTTTTTCTAGTTCTCTCTCTTGTACCTCACGCCCGTTTGAACTTATACATTGTGATGTATGGACATCTCCAGTTAAAAGTGTCTCCGGTAATCAGTATTACCTTGCCATACTTAACGATTACACATACTATTGCTGGACCTTTCCACTCATCAGCAAATCCGAGATCGCCTCTCACCTCACTAACTTCGCCACATACGTTTCTACTCAGTTCAACCTCCCCATCAAGGCTTTACAAGCCGATAACAATACGGAGATCGTTAACCATACCGTTACAACCTTCCTCACTTCGCAGGGCATCCATCTACGGCTCTCCTGCCCCTACACCTCTCCCCAGAACGGCAAAGCTAAGCGTCTCCTTCTTACCCTCAACAACATTAGTCGTACTATGCTATTTCATGCCCACTTACCTGCCACTTACTGGGCAGAAGCTCTAGACACTGCGACTTATCTCCTCAATCGGCGCTCGTGCTCTTCCGTTCAAAACAACGTTCCATATGCCCTTCTTTACCGCACGGCGCCCGACTACTCCCATCTTTGCGTCTTCGGGTGCTTCTACTACCCAAACCTCACCGCCACTACTTCCCACAAACTCGCTCCCCGCTCTACCGCCTGCATTCTCCTCGGCTATCTCTCCTCTCACAAGGGATACTGATGTCTCAACCTTTCCACCTGACGGGTCATCGTCTCTCATCATGTCATCTTTCTTCAGTCTGCTTCATCCGAGATCCTCCTCTAGCGATCTCGATTTCCTCCTCACCAACACCGTGCCGACCTGGTCTCCTCCATCGTTCTCCCTATCGGCCCCCTCATCGGCCGATGCTGAGAACTTACCTTTCACCTATCTCACTACTATTCGGTACGATGTCCCACCCATTGGACCCCCATTGGCCCCACCACTCTCATCGACTTCAGCCAATCCCGTCCTTTTTCCATCGGACACCCTACTTTCAATGGCTCCTCAGCCTCCATCGGCTCCCTCCTCCCTATCGGTTGCTCCATCTCCATCAGCTCAGACCAATCTAGTTCCCTCCTTTCCTCTCACCTATAGTCGCCGATCTAGAGCCAATGACGCCCCCACCCAACCAGTTCTTCCTACCTCTACCGCACTCCCATCGGCTCAAGTTCCCTCCAACTCTCATATGGTCACTCGCTCACAGACTGGGTCTCTCCACCCTACCAAGCGCTACGGGCTCTCCGCCGTCCATAGCTCTATCTCGCCTACCCCGGCGACCTCTCGCTCCGTCCTGGCCAACCCTCAGTGGCGCGTGGCCATGGCCGACGAGTACAAGGCCCTAATGGACAACGAGACCTGGTGCCTCGTCTTCCGTCCTCCTGGCGCCAACATTGTGACCGGCAAGTGGATTTTTAAACACAAGTTCCACGCCAATGGCTCTCTTGCCCATCACAAGGCACGCTGGGTAATCCAGGGTTTCTCCTAACGCCCGGTGTCGATTACGACGAGACTTTCAGTCCCATCAGCAAACCCGCCACCATCCAGGTCGTCCTCATTTTGGCTGCCTCACACTCTTGACCGATCCATCAACTTGACGTGAAGAACGCCTTTCTTCACGGTCATCTGACTAAAACGGTCTACTGCCAGCAGCCCCTAGGCTTCATCGACCTCTCTCGTCCCGACGATGTCTACCTTCTTCAACGTTCCCTCTACGGCCTCAAACAAGCCCCTCGTGCCTGGTACCGGCGCTTTGCTGCCTATCTTCGGCACATCGGCTTTGTGGTCTCTATGTCTGATAGCTTCCTACTCACTCTCCATATCGGCTCTGCTACTGCCTATCTCCTTCTATATGTCGATGACATTGTCCTTACAGCGTCTTTGACATCTCTCCTCGACCAGATTATAGCCCGACTCCACTCTGAGTTCGCCATGGCCAATCTTGGTCCTCTCCACCACTTTCTTAGCATCTCCGTCACCTGTTCCTCTCATGGGCTCTTTCTTTCCCAGCGCCAGTACGCCATCGATCTTTTCCAGCGTGCAGGCATGGCCGATTGTCACCCCACGGCCACCCCGGTCGACACTCGAGCCAAACTCTCCGCTACCGATGGTGCACTCATTGTCGATCCCTCTTAGTATCGGAGTCTTGCTGGGGCTCTCCAATACCTCACCCCTCACATGGCCCAACCTCATGTACGCCGTCCAACAAGTGTGTCTCTTCATGCATGATCCGCGCAAACCTCACATCGCGCTACTTAAGCGCATCCTACACTACGTGAAGGGCACGCTCTTCAACGGGCTGCATCTCAGCTCCAGCCCCATCGACTCCCTCACCGTGTACTCCGACGCGGACTGGGTAGGTTGCCCCGACTCTCGACGCTCTACGTCTGGCTACTACGTCTTCCTCTATGACACTCTAGTCTCCTGGTCCTCAAAACGCTAGACTACAGTGTCCCGGTCTAGCGCCGAAGCTGAGTACCGCGCCGTCGCCCACGCCGTCGCCGAGTACTGCTGGCTTCGCCAACTTCTCTAGGAGCTCCGTGCACCCCTCTACTCTACGACCGTCGTCTACTGCGACAATATCAGTGCTGTCTACATGACCGCCAACCCAGTTCATCATCGACGCACCAAGCACATCGAGATCGATATCCATTTTATCCATGACAAAGTCGCATTATGACAGATTCGGGTGCTCCATGTACCATCGGCGCACCAGTTCGCCGATATAATGACCAAAGGACTGCCCACGTCTTTGTTCATCTGTTTTCGGTCCAGTCTCTGCGTATGTTCCCCTCTCGCTGCGACTACGGGGGGTGTTACACTAGCCTAAATTGTATATATATAGACCCGATCTCTCTGGTATATACTCAAAATCTTAGTTACTGTACACATTTCTATACTTTTGTTGTTGGTCAAAGCTGACATATCTTTGGCGGCAAGGCGAAGGTAAAAAGTATGTTCAGAAAGACTTTCAATGCTATCATGTAGCTTTACATTAAGCAATCCCCCATGCCAGACAGAGCATATGCTATCTTTATAGGCATAAGCACTCCACAAGCAATTACTGAGACATGCTTCTTCGCATTTGCTCTTAGTGGTTGCATCTTCCAATTTTGGGGGGTTAGCGGGCAATGCGACACGAGGTATTGCGTGGAACATGTCTGTCAAGCTCCGATTACTAGAGCAATCTAATGGTATATTTCCCAAGCAACCTGCAGTTCGATCCTTGAGCTCCCAATCTTGAGGTGACTTCTGAGAGAAGCTCTACATGCAGTCACAAAATGGTTCTGAATCACCATTACAGACGCTGAAAGATCCACAGGTAGCAAACAGAGTGCAGGAATCAAGAGGTTGGGCGTATACTCGTGCCCAAGACTGATTGGCTTGCGACCAAATACTCAACTTAATCTAGCCAGACATGTCTATCGAGACAAATAAGGAAGATGAGTCGTCTGATGAGTGGTACATGAAGTACTCCTCTTCATTGTTGTTAACATATATTGGTGTAAGGAAACCTCTACTCTCTGAATTCATTTTTAGTAGCGATTTGAGTAATGGCATAAGCGTATATGCCGATTGCACGGATGACCAAGTCCAATACTCCATGTAAGGATCTTGACGCCAAAGGATTATACCTCTGGTGTTTAGTTGGACAGAATATGCGTCTAGACCCGGATCAATAAGGTTCTTCTTTGAGGTGCTTGTGCGTCTCAACCCAGTAATCTTGTTTCACCCAAACTTTTCTCCTTGAAGCCCAAGATGTATTGGGTAGTCGAAGTTCTTCCACAAGTATACATCAGGTAGGCTTTCTATGACAAGGTTTCATCCAAGAGAATTGCACTAGTGTTCATGCAGGTTTTGGCCTGTGTCGTCGCATTGGCAGTTTGTGTAGACCATACTACGGATGTTGTGGCATGGTTTACGATGACAAGGTTGCTACCATCTTCTGAGATTTTCAGCTGTACTAGTTTGAGCTCTGGATCAACTAGTAGATACGTGTAGAGGGGAGGCATGAAAATATTGAAGTGAAGAATGAACTGGGTTGGGGGTAGTATGGTGTATGAGTGCAAGGTGTTGGCACTAGTGTGGATATATACAAGAAAGTCGATGCAACTTGGATAGACTTAATTAATCGGCCAACCTTTCCTTAGGTTGCATTCTTGCACCGGTTTACAACTTTTTTCCTCTTGTTTTTCACATACATATTTTTCAAACTATTAAATTTTTAAAAAATTATTTTAAAAATTATATTAATCTATTTTAAAAAATATTTTAACTAATAGTATTGATTATGTGTTAATCGATCTTCTCGTTTTTCATGCAGAGAGAAGAGGTTTCCAACCTCAACACAAGAAAGCAGCCTAAATGTTGATTTGGACATGAGTGATGGTAGTCTCCATCGGCGTTTACTTTGGCCACTCACAAGACCAAGCTAGCTATCAAGTTGCCTGCAGGCACTCGGCAACTTGAGATTATTGCTGATTACGATGACATATCACCACTACACATGGCCATTTGTGTCATCCTACTGACTAGGTAGAAGACAATACACATATATAATCTCAAGTAGTAACTAGTAAGCAGCCATACTACGCGTTATGTTCTTAGCACAATAGTGAAATGCAGAGAACTGCCGAAAAACCAGCTCAGATAGACTGCTAGACAATATAAATTAACAACTCATCTTATCCCAGTTGTTCCTCCTAGTGGAGCTAACGTAGCGTGGGAATCTCATATACAAAAGATAGTTATTGTCACTGCGAACTTAAGCCCTGCATTACTTAATAATTAAGAGGTACTCCATCTGGAAGATCTATTGTCAAGACATCACACCTTCTTTCCTTCTTTTTTGGCCAGGAGCCAACCAATATCTCCTTCCTCGAAACAGAAGACTGCAACAGTATGCAAAGTACAAGGCACAGATGTGTGATTTAATCAGCATGCTTGAAATACTCAATAAACTTTCAAAGATAAGTATCAATTTGCTCGCCGCCAAACCTTGCGGAGAAGGATCCGATCGGACCAAACAAAGATCCGATCGAGGAGAGACGATAGCTCAGTCACATAAAGGCTGAGAGATCTGCTTAGCTTCAATACACTTCCTTAAACTTTGAGGTTTGATGGTGTGCTAGTTAATTTAATTCTATAATAGATAAGGAGAAATAATAAGACTCGTGAGCCGGTCGGCCGATAAGCCTATCTAGCTCTATGCCGATAGAGAAGGCAGCGCTCAAACATCGACTGAACAGCCGATGGACGTGTGAGAGATAGATGCGTGTAATATACTAGAGGACCTATCGGCTAAAGAGTTGATGACGCTCCACGGCATTCAAAGCGCGGAGCAGAGTTCGATCCCCCACGAAGCCTCATGGGCTAGCGACCGAGGTAACAGCGCCGTCAGGACTAGCCTCGATAGATCGGACTAAACCGAGACAGTATGAGGTCGGGGACTAACGACACGGAGACAATGAAGGTCTAGACCGAACGTGACGACAAAGGAGCAAAAGGGGAGGTCATCGACTACCTAATGGCCAAACGTCTAACGCAAGCCTACACCTAATCCTATTGGCCGCTCGAGTTGATAGGGAACGAGACCCACTAGATCTCGACACTGGCCACGTCAGATACGAGCCTTGGAAGATTAAGCCGAACCGAGATAGTACTAGGAGGTGTCCAACGCGTCCAAATCGATCTCTAGTGAATCGATCGTTGAATGACATGCGAGACAGATGCGAGGCATGCGGTGAGAATCGGCTACTCACTCTGATGAGACGTCATGCGAAGATTCGCCGGGGCGCTGGCTCGAACCACTGTCGCCGATCTCGTAGATCGAACCTAACCGATGCAGCACGAGACCGTTGACGGAGGAGAGAGCCCGACGCCCCGGTGAGCCTCGTGTGGACGTGATGCGGTATGCCTAATCGGGCCACAAGGAATAGTATAAAAGACACACCGGCTCCAAAGCCAATGCCACTCCAGATATGCTAGACGATGAATAAGGAGAGGTACCCGATCCTCCCACAGCACAAGACCCGTCGCCCACCATAGTGGCGCCGCTAGCACCGATCTCAAAGATCAGACCTAACCGAGACAGAATGAGATCGAGACCAACAGCAATGGCAAGGCGGACACCAAATTAGTCATGCTGAAGGAGGGGTGGAGGGAACCCATCGGCTAGCTGAGCTGATGAGAGGATCTTTCTAAAAATATGTGTGCATCGATGCACTAAGCGTGACGTCTGATGAAAGTCTCTAAAGATGTGCGTATCGGCTGAGGAACCGATACGCTTGCCGTGTTGCTCAAGGTATAGATAATTTATCGGCTAAGCACTCTGATAAAACGGCGGGCAGAAACCTACAAGCCTACGGCTCAACTCTACTATTGGCAGCCTTGTAGGTCCAACCTAACCGATATAGTATGGGACCGACGACGGCAAAGAGAGCTTGATAAACCGATAAATCTCACATGGACGTGATACGGTACACTCGATCTGACTAAGAAGTCGAACCTAACCGATACAGTCTTGGACAGAGTAAGATATATCATAATAGTGGCAGGACTTACCCTTTCATTAGAGATCGAACTTAACCGATGCAACTCCACGTCGAGAGCCCGCTAATAAAAACCTAGATAAGTTAGAGTGGCGATGTGCCGAAATTATATGGATCAATTGATTAATTGATTGATCGATATCTTACAGGCTTCTAGGGGTCTATATTTATACCCTGCCATTATAAAGTCCAACGTGGGTATAATATACATCAGACGTTATTTTCTATAAAAAAAATATAGAAGGAAAATATCTTTAAGAAAGTTAACTAACCTAATTAAATCTTTCTATTATAAGATATGATTTACATAGATAAATTATACTGTCGTAAGTCATACGACTCCTTAAACTCGGCCTCATTTAAATAGTTTTTTATAATTGAACCGAATACTTACTCGCTTCCTTCGATCGACAGCAATCGAACTCTTTTTTAATAAACCGATCTTTTTTCAATTTTTTCTTGGATTACCACGTTAACACGATTATTTCAAAGATGTCGATAATATGAAGAGGATCGATCTTCTGACGTACTGCACCATGTGACGTGGCCGCTAACATGTTTAAGAGCTATTCCACAAGTCAACATATTGTGTTACTGTCCAGAACTACTCATTCAGAAACTGTGTTAACCACATTAACAGGAAATGAAAGCTAGCATAGGATAATTTGGATACTAATGATACAGCTTGGTAGCTTGGTAGGACGATATGGATCAAGATACTAATACCCTTGGTTTCAAATGCCTTAGAACAGAGGCTACAAATGCAATTACAGGCTCAGTGTCCGCACAGAAGGTTTTCTGCTGCGAGTGATTTCTGTAGTAGGATTAGCCAGCCGAAAAGGCGGTGTTTTGGTTCAACGGAGGCCTTCCAAAGCGGTGCGTATGGGATACAGACCCCTAGAATTGGTATAGGTAAGCACTCTTAACCGAGTATGTCGTGTCGGCCGTCCATTTCCAAACAATGCCATCCGTTGCTCCTTCCGTCAGTTTAGTTCCTCAATCGAGGTAATTGGTCGGAGCATAGCTAGCCAATTACTATCGTTCAGTTCTACCTTAACAGTTTTGGACACCTTTTTTTTTTGCAAAGCTTGAAAAATGAAAAGTGATGGTACTATGTCGTTTGGGCATCTTCCATTTAGCCAGTTGTCTGTCAAGAAGCAGGATTGGTCTCCATCTCCAAGGATAATTGTAGTATCGCCCTGGAAGAGCTTCATATCAACTTTGTTGCATGGGGTGTTCATTTGGGCCCAGGGTTTGGTTTCATCTTTCCAGTTTAGCCATAGCCAATGTAGTCTCAGGGCCCTTGCAATTTTTTGGAGGTTTAGGATTCCCAAACCTCCGAGAGATCGTGGTTGGCATACCCCCTGCCAATCTACTAAGTAGTTGCTTCCATTGACGTTTTCTGGGTGATCTCCTTTCCACTGAAGCCCTTCCGAAGTGGTGGATTTTCTTAAGGACTCAATTATGGGTATGTGGCATCACGACATGGTATGTTGGCACTAAGATTAATATGCTATAGATATTTTTATGAATCGCTATGTAGTGGCTTTTCCTCTTCGGTAAATTTCGAAGTATACTCCTACTGTTAGAATACTTCACGGTTTTTTTTCCAAATCAACATAGAAATGTCCTTTTGATGGATGAATACATACTCACATTTGGCATGCTCAGGATTTAAATTTTGGAAGCAAAAAAATATTTCTTTTGTGGGGCACCAAAAATTTCAGAAATTTTGATCGGAGAATTTCAATTAATTCAATTAAAATAATCAAAATGTGAGAAAGTATGGTAAGATCAAATAAATTCAACCTCATATGACCGATCTGCCAATTTGAACCCTAAGCACGTTCTCTAAAACAATAAGCAAGTAACAGCTTCTTCAATTTTAGGATATATGTCATCTGTACCATTAGTGAAACACACACAATTACAGGTAATTTTAGTTGTCATATTTGGCTATAATGGATGCATACTATAATCAGTCATTAAAGAAATGTTAAATAAGAAAACATAAGATCGCCACATTATTACATTATAACTTTGAATTTCCTGAAACAAAGACCAATAACATCGAACACGACATATTTATGAAATACGGTCGTTGAAACTACATATTAGACCTTTTCAGTTATGGCTGCAAGTAGTCTTGGCATGGGGGGCATGTCAACCTCCTGTAGACCATCAAGAACACGAACCACTTCAGCCATTGTTGGCCTATCAATTTCATTTTCTTGGATGCACCAACATGCAACTTTGCAAACCCTTTCAACCTCTTCCAGATTGAAGTCACTGTGTAATTCTGGATCCAGCAAATTCTGCACATCTCCCTCATGAAGTTTGCTGATGGCTTGCACAGGGAAATAATCAAAATGATAATTGTTGCTTGTGTATGCTTCAGATAAATTCCTCCTTCCCGATATGATTTCTAGCAATACCATGCCAAAGCTGTAAACATCAACCTTTGGAGTAATAGCAACTCCGCTAAGCCACTCTGGGGCGAGATACCCTTTAGTTCCCCTGAATGTTGTCAGAACCCGGCTAAAATCCCTTCCTACAAATGCCGCCATCCCAAAGTCTGCAATTTTTGGGGCAAATGATGCATCAAGAAGTATATTTTCTGGCTTAATATCACAATGTATGATGCATTCACGGCAACACTCATGCAAGTAGGACAATCCTCTAGCAACTCCTATAGCAATTCGATGCCTTGTGCTCCAGGCTAGGACACTACCATTGCTACGAAAAAGATGGGCATCAAGAGAACCATTTATCATGTGTTCATACACAAGTAGCCTCTTATCACCTTTATAGCAGAAACCAATCAATCTGACTAGGTTTATATGTTGAATCAATCCAAGTGAGCTCACCTCAGCCCTGAATTGCTTCTCCCCCTGATGGGA
Source organism: Oryza coarctata (assembly GCA_030770085.1). NCBI lineage: Eukaryota > Viridiplantae > Streptophyta > Magnoliopsida > Poales > Poaceae > Oryza > Oryza coarctata. Next base: position 3,634,854 of record CM061483.1, read on the forward strand.
ACCATCAAGCCTTTTCACTGCAATAGTGGTAGAGTCACTTAACACTCCTTTGAACACAGAACCAAAACCCCCTGCCCCTAGCTTTTCTGAGAAATTTTTGGTAAAATGACTTAAATCAGTGTATCTAAAGGCTACAATTCCACTGTTACATGAGCTATGGTGCAATGGCACACCGCAGCACTTGGATTTGTTCCGCCAAATCAAAAACAACAGCATGAGCATTAGTAGCCCAAAACCAACAATGCCTGCAGTAACAGCTGCAAGAACCGGTTTTGTTTTGTTTTTGGTTGCAGGTGGCATATCTTTTGCAGCAAGGCGAAGGTAAAGAGTATCTTCAGAAAGACTTTCAATGCTATCATGTAGTTTTACATTAAGCAGTTCACCACGCCAGACAGAGCATGTATTATCTTTGTAGGCATAAGCATTGCAGGAGCAATTACTGAGACAAGCTTGTGCACATTTGCTCTGAGTGGTAGCATCTTCTAATTTTTCAGGGTAAGCGGGCAATGCGACACGAGCTATCACCTGGAACCTGTCTGTGGAGCTCCTATTACTAGAGCAATCTAATGGTGTATTTCGGGAGCAACCCGTAGTTCGATCCTTGAGTTCCCAATCTTGAGGTGACTTCTTAGAGAAGCTCTCCATGCAATCACAAAATGGTTCTGAATTGCCATTGCAAATGCCAAAAGGTCCGCAGGTAGCAAATGGAGTGCAAGGATCAGGAGGTTGGGCATACACTTCTTGCCAAGACTGATTGGCTTGCGACCAAATGCTCAACTTGAGCTGGCCAGACATGTCTACCGAGACAAATGAGGAAGATGATTCGTTTGATGAACGGTACATGAAGTACTCCTCTTCTTTGTTGTTAACATAATATGGGGTAAGGAAACCTCTGGTCTGAGAATTCATTTCTAGCAGTGAATTGAGTAACGGTATGAGCATATACGCCAATTGTACAGATGACCAGGTCCAATATTCCATGTAAGGATCGCGACGCGAAAGGATAATACCCCTGGAGTTGAGTTGGACAGAATATGAGCCGAGACCCGGATCAATAAGGTTTTTCTTTGAGGTTCCCTTACGTTGGAACCCGGTGACCTTATTCCACCCAAACTTCATGCCAGGAAGCGCAAGATCTGTTGGGTCGTCGAAACTCTGCCACAAATACACTTGAGGTAGGCTTTCTATGACAAGGTTTCCACTGTCCAAAAGAATTGCACTAGTGTTCATGCTGGTTTTGGCTTGTGATGACCTATTGGCAATTGGTGCGGACCATGCTATGGATTCAGTGACATGGTTTATGGCGATGGCAAGGCTGCTGCCATCTTGTGAGAATTTCAGCACTGTATGCTTGAGCTCCGGATCAGTGATTGGCCTCTCCCTGTTAGCAACCCACACAGGGGTGCAAACCGGGATCTTGTTGAACCATATGGCAAGGTACCAGTTAGGGGAGGTGATGTTCCCATACTTACTTGCAGTGCCTGCAGGGAGTGCAGGCTTGTAGAAGCCCAACGCGAACTTGCCGTTTCTCGAGACGAGCTTGTCACCAACGGCGAGCACCTGGCCTGCCGCAAGAGTGTCGTTTACGGCGGAGCATGATGGACTGTTGAGGGAGAAGATGACGAGAAGGAGCCCAAGATAGGTGTAGAGGGGAGGCATGAAGATGTTGGAGAAGTAACAGAGAATGGATTGGAGGAAGTTTGAGAGTATGGGTGCTAAGGTGTTGCAGAGTGTGGGTATATACAAGAAAGTCGATGCAACTTTGACTGTTGATGTTGAGCGGCGACGCTACCTGCCGGGAAACTGAACTTTCAGAACAAAAAAATAATAAATGTTAATGTGAAGATCTAATGTCGATTTGGACATGAGTGCCCATTTGGTCACCCAAGCATAAATTAGTCAAAGTAGTACTAGTAGACTGGTCTCTATCGGCGTTTACTTTGGTCAATCATCAAGACCAAGACGCCTCCAGACAGGCAGATTTGGATGCATGCAGCTGCAGCTCCTGTGAATTTGAGCAGAGAATGAAAAGGAAGCTAGTCCGAAGCTGCTCATATGCCTGTTGCTTTGTTAACTGTTTAATTGACAAAAGGAAGAATATGGATGTGTAGACACAGAACAAATGCTTACTGCGCAGCTTCGGCAGGCACATGGCAACTTGAGATTATTGTGACAGGACAGGACCACCATGGCAACTTGTACCGGCCTACTGGGTATGAAGGAAGCTAGAGAGAACATACTACGCGTTATGTTATGTTCTTAGAGGCATGAAGTTTTGGTGGAATAAGCAGTTGACAGAGTCTTAATTGTTAAAAAAAAGAAAAGAAAAACCAGCTTCAGATGACCAGACAGATTGCTAGACGATCTGAAAACTCATTCTATCCCAGCTGTCTACTGGAGCTAACATAGGAATCTCATAGACGAAAGGCACAGAATTGTTGTCACTGCGAACCTTAACCCTGGCATCCCTGTGAACTCAACCCTTTCATTCTCTCTCTTTTGACCACGCATCAACCAACACTTCCCTCCTAGAAACTGAAGCCTGCAAAAGTATGTAAAGTACAATAAGTTATGAGGCGCAGATGGGCCATTCAATACGCAATGCGTGCAATACCCAATGACCTTTCAAAGACAAGCAATTATTTCAAGTATGAAGATAAATAAGTAGCTGTATGATGTCAGATTACTTGTACAGTTGAGAGCTATTCGACAAGTCAGAATGTTACTGCCCAGAGCTACTCATTCAGAAACTGTGTTAATAACAGGAAATGAGAACTATTCAACAAGTAAACAGTTCAGATGGTAGAAGTCAAACATATTGTATTTCTATTTATATTACTCTTATATTTTCTTGGGTCATACTTGACAACAAAATACACTGGGTCATGTTTCCTTTTTATCCCTTCCAAATGTTGTCCCCCCCCCCCCCCCCCGCCCACCCTCCCCTCTTTTTTTTTGCTAAATCTGTACTTGCAATTTTAGTTATTTCATTCTTTCATTAACAAATATAAAAAATGCAAATTTTCAGAATATTGAAAGAATGAAAAGGGTCAATAGTTAGCTTATGTTTTGGCGATTGATTCTTCCGTTTGATAATAACTTTTTATGTCCAATGTGCTCAACCACTTCCCAGTTTTGTAAACCGCCTCATCAACTTCTTTACAGTGGACCTTCACTACCTTAAGGTGTTCTGATATTGCAGCTGGTTTCCCCAACGGATTGTAATTTTCTTATGTTTTCACCATAGATATAGCTTTCTGTAGCAGGCAAATGAATTTCACCTCCAATCAATCATACAAAACAACTTTAACAGTGCAGCAATTGTAAAAACATATACCTTGCAGAAATTTTAAGAGTGAGCTTCCGTAGAACTGGTGAGTGTTCGAGAATACGAGCTACTGCCTAGAAATTAGAAGCAAGACACCACTCATTCAGTAAGAAACTCTTCAGCTTGCTAAACAAAGGGCACCATCTTTAAATCATTTCTGAAAATACACTGGATAAAGTACAAGCGAGGTCAACCAATTTTTGTAGTGAATACAATAATTTAAGAGCCAAGACAACAGCAATGCATGAAAAATATTGTTAAGATGTCAAAATGGTGGATATAGGTAAGGCAACAGAAATAAGGTACAGCAAATAACATAAAGGAGATAAGATGTTAACGTAAGCTTACAATTTCAGGTTCAGCTATCAACTTTAAACTGTTAGCTTCTGATAGACCTCCCAGGAGCACGCATTTGGTACTATCATTGCCAGCCACATGTAACATACCATGACAACCATCACAGTAGTCATCTTCACAGCTGCCAGAGTAAGTATTATCACATCAGTCATCATAATCTGGGTGGGGTCTGACGGATGCTCCAACTAATGAGGGCATTCTTTCCAGAAAAGGAGATCTGCCCCAGAAAAACCTTCGGGAAAGGGCTTACTGGGGCTTGGTGCATAAATGTGAGTGCGGTGATACTCACCAAATTCACAAGAGAAGATCTGAAGACATTATATTGACTGAGACAAGATCTTCTTGACATCAGCAATTCTTTGTGAAATATAGCTCTTTCAATGCATGACAGCTGGAGAAGTTAAGAAAACATTCCTTTAACACTATGCCAGAAAGTTCTATCTTAGTCAAGTGTTGCGAGACGGGAGGCATGCTGCCATCCATTCCAATGTTTGTTTCATTGAAGTTGTGGATTTTGAGCACCTGAACATGGCATGTTAGAGCGTACATGACCCACATCATGACACATTGGAATGGATAGGACACACGTCTTCATGGCCTCATCCGCCGACAGGAAGGACAGAATGTGCAGGAGGAGCTCGTCCGGGAGGGCGTCGATTCCACACTCTTTGCTAGCCTCAGCCACTTTCTTGCGTTTCAAGCTCTTTCGCTTAGGAGGCATTCCGTCGAACAGGTGGCGGGCGAAGGGCACTGTGCGCAAAGAAACGAAGAGCCGACTCAGCAGTCACCAGGCGCCGGTGCTAGTGTAATCGATTAGCCGCCCGGCGACGGCAGCGGGGAGGAACCCTAGGAACGAGGGCGCTGGACAGGAGGCGTCGCCGGCAAAGCTCGCGGGAACCGGCGCCGGCGGCAAGGTCGTTGGGTGTGGCGCCGCGTCCAGGTCACGGAAAGGATAAACGGGCCGCACCGGGCCCGGCCATTTGAATTGTAGGCCTTTGAACAGTATCCGCTACCTGGGCTCACATTCAATGCCCAACACGTTGTGGTATTCAGCCCAAACTCTGTGGGCCCGACTTGATTTCCCGTGAAGGCCTCGTTTCGATGAGCCGAAATCATGGCCCATATAAAAGTCCGAATTGGCCTACGATCTTATGAGCAATTGGGCTCGAAATGGACCGTCATAGGATAGTCGAGAAAAAGGTTTATTTCCTAGCCTCAACTCAGGCCTATTTTCTTCCTAAACCTTAAAACCGAATACTGCCCCTTCCCTCGACTATCAATATCAATTCATTTTATTTCTTTGAGTAGTTTTGAAAATAATTTTGTCTCACATTGTGAACTAAAACAAGTAGTGGGCCCCACCTAATTAATGAGAGGTTGGCTTCCTTTCTTCCTCTCCTACCTTGTACTCCACAACGGTGGTTGCGCCAGTGTAGAAGGAATAGGAAGCAACAAGCTCCGCTGCCTAATTATTCTATGTTTGGAGGAACTTAAGATTATTAAAAGCAACTAGTGAGAATCTAAAAAAACTAGAAAAACCCATCTTTTGGCTTTTAATTCATGTTTTTAAGTTCTACAACCATATATTCTCATAATATTGGCAACCAAAGATTTTACGAAAACAAACTTCTTCGAACATGGCCTTAGTCTTCCTATCCTTAGCAACCCTCCTGCATCGCTCTCTTCATATCATCTTTCCTACTTCGTTGCCGTTTGTTCCGACAAAGTCTAACAAGGTGATGAGAGTGGACCACACAGCGATGGTGGCAAACACCATGGGGAGAGGTGGTGGGGCATAGAGCTCAAGGCAACTAGGGGAGTAGTGGCAAAGACGAGGGCTATCAGTGCTGGGAAGGGGCTTGCCCTTCGGCTACGGTAGAGATGGCCTCCTTAAGGGCGAGAGAGTGGATAGGCCAAGCGGTGACGAGCCAAAGGGGCTCACAGAAACGGCCTTAGCCGATGGTCTAGGTGGTTGGACCAATGAGCATGTGGTTACCGGATAAAAAAAAGTGGAAGCAGTTTAGGCAAAGAAGGGTGTCAAATCAAGAAGTGGGACTCTCCCTAGGTAGCAGTGGAGATGAGGCTTAGGGCTAGCAGTGTCTTGTGGAGAGAAAGGATGCAGTGGAGAAGTGACAACTTGCGGTATTAAGCTTGAAGGAGCAACGACAACGTCACGCAAAAATGAGCAAAAAGGAGCAGGACGGCATCCCGCGTCCTCATGAGCAAAGTTGGGGCGGCTAGTCACAATGGTGGCCTTGGATGTTGGTTCCCCCGAACAATGTTTACCTCAAGCACCAAGAGCTCCCAAGTGGTCTTCAATGACATCCCTATGATAGAGAGGATAGATAGAGGTAGGATAGGAAGAGAGGAACTAACATCCCTCGGAGAGGATAGAGAGAAGGTAAGAAAGAAAGAGAGGAACTTAAGAAGATGTCATGTCACTTACAGGTGGGACTTGGTGCATTTTTTAATTTTTGTGCTAGCCATGATGTCATATAAACGTCAGTGGGACAAAATCATCATGGAGTAAAATAAACTTAGTGTTGATAGTTGAGGGAGGGCTAATGCTCAGCTTTAAGGTTTAGGAAGGAAAATTAAACTTGGGCCATTTGAGGTAGGTAAAATAAACTTTTTTTCGGTACCCGATTATGGCTTGGCCCATCTACCCAAAAAATCATTTTGGAGCATCACAGAAAACAGACGGGGCCGAAATGAACCCGGCCTGGGAAACTCCACGTTTTACGGTTTAATCTGCAGAATACTCCAGCTAAGTCATAACGAAAAGGAAACATCTCTCACGAGGACATGAGATTCATATATTAACAAAACATGCCCAATTACATTACCAGATGTTTATACTATTAAACACTTTCAAGCAGAGAAATGTTTATTAGAGCTTGATATCTTAAAGGTAACACATTCATCATCCCAGAGAGGATGAATTCCGAATTAACCAGGTGTCCAAAAATAAACAGCATAGGTCCAACTAGATTGTCTGCAATCTGTTAGGGCCATGCAGATACAAATTCTGACTAGTCATTTTCGGTTCTAATTTCTAAACCGTCACTATGACTGGAAAAGACATATGATACCTATACACAAAATACGGCAACTTTCCCAGCTACCACAGCAAATTAAGCACCAATATCTGAATAATAATCGAGTAGTACATCCTTGGAGAGCCCAATTTAAAATTATACCGGAAACTGAAACCTGCCAGAGAAAATGCAAAATGCAGAGGCAGTTCATAGTCTGAGCATCATCTGCAGCAATTAAAATGAGCAGTTAATTGATAAGAAACATAAAATACGGTAACAGACAAAAAGAGTTAGTTTCAAAGAACCCCATGTTCAGCAATTTGTTTCATATAACACTACCTTTTTAAGGCAAAATTTTCATAAACCAGCACCTTTATTATCGAGAATTATTGAGCATGTGAGACTGCAGGTTTATAAACCTATGAAAACAAAGGCCAGGAAAGAAAGTACCATAAGCAATAGCAGAGCATAAAAAACAAAAAAAAAGTGGAAAATAAGAGTAAACTATGACGGGCACTGAAAGTTATGTTTAGAGTATAGAGTCAAAAGAACAAAGAGAGTATTCAAGAAAAAGCAACAGTCGAAAGACGCCATTGTAATGTATGTGGGTTGCTACATAGTGCAAATAAAATGATAACTCAAGGAGGTGACTAAACGCATAATAAACAGACGTATGGACAGAAGAATCGCTGAGGCCATTCACATGCATGAAGTTAGCCTATATGAACAGAATGATGGGTAATACGGTAACGAAGGGCATGAAACTGTTCATATCTAGTAAGCGGGGACACAAGAGAACAGTTCAATACTGCGTCTTATTGCTAATTATTATTAATTATTAAATGCAGAAAGATAGACAATCTTGCTGCTGTTCAGAAATAATCAGCAAGCCATAAATTATCAACGCCTAGTCAAATATTCAAAAATATTCAACACATCAGCATATTGTTTATGCAATGCACTTGACAATAATGGATTAGATTGAGTTCCACGCCCCCACCAAATGCGGTGTAGGATTTTTCATTTTCTTTTCAATTTGGTAATCCTATCTCTTGAACAAACTAGGAATTTTGACATTATTTGCTTTCTTTCACACATATAATCCTGAAGGAAAATTTCAGAAATATAGAAAGAATGAATAGTGTTGTTAGTTATCTTACGAATATTAAATGCAAATAGTGTTGACATGAAAATCATCTGATACCCACGTTGATGCGTCACACGCATGAAGGATCAGGAGGTCTGTTTAGCTTTAGGGTAAATCGGATGTGCCAGTCAATTTAACCTATAATTAATAAGAAAGATATAAAAAATTCGATTAATAAACCAATCGATCAAATTGTCTAGCTGATAGAGATTAGTTAAAATCCAATCAAACAATAGATCAATATAGACTCAAACTATCAGCTAAATTTATTAAAAATAATCTTGATAGATTGAATTAAACCAAACTATAACAAATAAGGTTAGGCACGATTGATATCATATTAAATATAATATAAAAATATATCAGATAATAATTTAATACAGATAAAAATAAAAACATAATATAAAGATAATCCATGAGTTATAACTCCAATAGAACGTTGAATAAACCTATCGTTATATCAAGATTTAGAGTAATTTAATATATCAAACCTAACCTAACCGAGACAGTATAAAATTAAAAAAAATAAGATAAACTTAATAAATCGATAAATTATATATCAGCATGATAGATACACTAAATCGTATGATAATCAGTAAACATATAAGCTTAGCCAACAAAAAAATCTAAATTTAATATATGATAATACTTACATATTTCTGAAGATTGAACTTAACTGATATTTCAACTCGAAATAAAATCTCATCGAAAACTACATTAATTCTAAGTGATACATTGTATTGATTTAATTCTGATATCACATAAGAAGTGTATATATTAATACACTTGGTTTATACAAGTTCAAGGCGAACATGTGATAATATTCCCTAAAGAAAAAGAAAAGAAAATTACTTCTTACAAAAGATATTTATAAATAAGAAATCGACCTGCGGCTTTGAGGGATGAATTTTTTTTAATCTAGTCTTTAGTAGGTAAACCCTATCGGCTTTATTGATTTTTATGCTATTCAAAATTACGATGTTAAAAGATAGATAATTCAAAACTTTGATAACTGTCTGATCAATCATGTCACATTTGACTACAATTCTGATATTGCAGATGACCTCTCCATTTGACTACAGCTTCCTTTCATTTCTAATTCATTTTTAGGTTCTTGCAAATAATAACAGTAACAAAAATAATAATAATAAAACACTTGTCCAACACAAATCAATGTTATATAATAATTATAACCAGGCAGCAGTATTCCATTTAGAATATATACTCTCATCTCCCTCACGTGTCTTGTAGACGACCTATCACGAGAAAAAAAGTCTCGGCTAAAAGCAGCAAATGAACACTGTAAATTTTCTAACCCAATCATCTCACCGTTAATATGTGTAAATGGACGTTAACACGTTGAATTTTATATCATATTTTTTAAAAAAAACTTCTCAAATGAGAGTATATATCTTTAAAGTTTTCAAACAAAAATATATATTTTAAATATTTTAATAAAAAATATAAATAAAAAATTCGCATGTTTTGTGTGCGTTGTTTCGTTAAATGTTTTAATCGAGAGGAAAGAGGACGAGAAGAGAGGATGGATGCGTAGAAAGTAGAAACAGAACAAACGCTTGACCGTGCAACCACACTGCAACTTGATTACGACACAGGACAGGAGAAAAATTATAAAAGGAACTCAATCTGTCAGATCTAAACAACTCAATCTATCGCAGATGTTCCTCCAAGTGGAGTTAACATACTAATCTCATAGACAAAAGACGGACACTGCAAACTTAACCTCATATTTCAGATGACAACCATCACAGTATTCATCTTTACAATTGCCAGAGTAAGTATTATCACACCAGTCATCGCAATCCTGGAGGGGTCTGACAGATGCTCCAACAAACGAGGGCATTCTTTCCAGAAAAGGAGTTTTGCCCCAAAAACCTTCAAGAAAGAGCGTAACGAGGCCTGGTGCATAAATGTGCGTGCGGTGATCCTCACCGAATTGACAGTGGAAGACGTGAAGACGTTGTATTGAAAGCAGCAATTCTTGGTGAAATATAGCTCTTTCAATGCAGGACAGCTCGAGAAGTCAAGAAAACAATCCTTCAACATCATACCAGAAAGCTCTCAGTCAAGTGTCGTGAGACGAGAGGCATGCCGTTGTACACTTCAATGTCTGTTTGGTTGAGGTTATGGATCTTGAGCACCTGAACTTGGCACATCAGAGCGCACATGACCTACGTCATGACACACTGGAATGGATCACTGTCGTCATTCACTTCATCCTCGTCTCGACATGGATTGAACTTCAGATCAAACTCGCGTAGAGGCGGGCTGTCACGGAAGAGCACTAGATGGGTGACGAACCTCTTGAACTCCTCGCAGCTCTTCCATCTCTCCGTATCAGCAAAGCGCAGGACGGCCGTGGATTTCCAGAGGTGGCGCCAGCGCCGGGACAGGACACAGGTCTTCACGGCCTCATCCGCCGGCAACGAGGACAGGATGTGCTCTAGGAGCTCGTCGGGGAGGTCGTCGATCCCACATTCTTCGCTGGCCTGAGGAGGCATTCCGTCGAACAGGCGGCGGGCGTAGGGCAGTGCGCGCAAGAGAACGAAGAGCCGACTCACCCACCGGTCACCAGGCGGTGGTGCTGGTGCAATCGATTAGCCGCCCGGCGCCGACGCCCTACCCCGGGCCAGTGAAACAGCTACCCTACCTGGGCCCAATCAGGGCCCACATTCAGGGCGTAAACACGTTTGGATGAACTGAAACCTGCTTCTCTTCGATGGTACGCTTGGAAAGATACTGGTAAAAGAAAGATAATAGAAACACCATGCGTTACGGTTTGATCTGAAGAAAACCGTCAGAAGAAATTTTTATCTATTGGAGAGAAGTATATCTTTTAATATCTAAATTCTCATTAGAGATTCCTACAATGAGATTTAGGGGATAAAATTTTAGGCATCTTTTGGTGATCTTGATTATAAGTAAACATCTCGCCATGAGCTTCACAGATTATGAAACATGTCCAGGTACATTACCAGATGTGTCTACTATAAGAATTAAGAAAGCAGATTCATCATCCCACAGAGAATGAATCCTGATTAACCAAGAGTTCAAAAGAAATAGCATATCATAGTATACTAGGTCCAACTAGATTACAAGCACTACTAAATTCCCCACATTAAGGGTCCTGCAGTAACAAATACTGTCAAGGTCATTTGGTCGGTTCTAAACCGTTACTATGACTGGAATTGACGTATGATACCAAGCGACCTTCTCAGTTGTCACAGCAAATTATGCACCAGCACTCAGAACAGTAATTGAGTAGTAGATCCATGGACAGCCCAATTATTAAACCCTACTTGAAACTGAAACCTGCCAAAGAAAATGCGGTCAGTTCATTGTCTGAGAATACTCTGCAACAATTAAAGTGTTCAAATACTTGAAAAGAAACTTAAAAATACTGGAACAGACTTTAAAAGGAATTAGTTTTAAAAACCAATGTTTAGAAATTTGTTTCATACAACCCTGTTTTTTAAGGTAAAATGTTTCGTGAACTTTTATGCAGGATACCCATGCAATTATAATATATAGTACTTTTTTTGCGGGGATAATATATAGTACTTCAAGTATATACTCACACAATAGGCCCAAAATACACATTCCTAGGCTACACTATCTCCTTCCTCATTCTCCTGCTGTGTGATGGCACCTAAATTATGACAGGTACTAAAGTTATGTAGGGAGTACAGAATCGAAGGAATGAAAAGAGAGTTCAAGAAAAAAGTTATGTAGCATATGTGTAATACTACATATAAACAAGATAACTCAAGGAGGTGACCAAATGCAAAATCAACAAACATATGAAGGTAAGCATTCCTTCATTGGCCATTCACATGCATGCAGTTAGCCTGTATGAAGAAAAGAATGATGGGTAATATGGTCAACAAGGGCATGAAACTGAATATATGTAGTAAGACATCAATAAGAGTGAGTCAACAAGACAACAGTTCAACACAGTGTGCTATTGCTTAGAACTATTTATAATTAGAAGCATAAAGACAAACAATTTTGCTACTGTTCAGAACTAATCAGCCAGCCAATAAATTATCAGAACCAGTCAAATATTCAAAACTATTTGACAGATCAATATATCAACTAATTGTTTATCCAATGTAGTTCGTGATAAATATATATCATATAGCTTTATGAATACTGTATCCGCCAACATAATGGAATAGAATGAGTTGCCCACTCCCACCAAATACAGGGCATAATTTTCATTGTCTTTTCAATTTGAACTCCTATCTCTTGATTTTCTATCGAATTAGGAGTTTATGCATTACTAGCTTTCTTTCACACATATGAAAGCTGAAGGCAAATTTCAGAAATATAGAAAGAATGAATAGTGCTGTTAGTTAGCTTACGAATGTTAAATGTAGATAGGAACTTTAAAAACTGTGGTAATATTCCCATCAATCTAATCACATTGGACTACGACTATCTGAAGATGTTCTGATATTGGAGATGACCTCCCCATTTGACTATAGCTTCCTTTCATTTCCACATTATCTTTTCTTCATGAATCTAAAATAATACAACAACAATAAAAACAATATTAAAATAGCAGGTCCTAAGCAAACCCTGATATAGAAGGAGAGTGGACATATATCTAAAAGATTATATTAGGCTTGACGAGTCAATGTAAAAAAAACTAGCTACTTAAATAGAGATGAAATCCAATAAGTTTCTGAAATAATAACAGCAACAAAATAACAATAAAACACTTGGGTAAGATAAATCAGTGCTATGTGATAATTGTAACCAAGAAGTGATTTTCGATTTAGAATACACACCATGCGATGAAACTGAAGAGTGAGCTTCTCTAGAACTGCTGAGTGTTGAAGGATGCAGCTAAATGCTTCAAAGTCTATGTAAGAATGTGTATAGTAAAACTAAGACACTAACTCTATATAGCGGGATCGGGTATATATATATACAGTCCAGTGATTCAGTGGTCTAACAATCCAGATCCACAGATATGCATGCACTGATTAACAAAGTCTTTTACTTGCTAAATGTAGGACACCATTGCCAGTATCTTTTTGATTAAACTGGACAAAATGTAAAGAGAAAAGATCAACTAATACTCGCAGCAAACAGATGGTGTAAAAAATCACAAGTGGTGACAGTGCATGAGAAGGCATAAGTGCATAACATCTTGTGCCTCAAACTTTCAAAACCAGCCTCTTAGCCTGTGATAAAGCTTGTGGAAGCATGCAGTTGTTACTATCATCAAATCTTGGACAAGTATTCCAATCTCCAGATTCATCAGTGACTCCGACAACTGCCTCTGTTAATAATGGTATATCCTCAAACACAGGCGTCCGGTTCGTGTAATAAACTAGACCAAGTGAGGGGAGATTCGGTGCATAAAAGTGAGTGTGGAAAGTACGGCTGAAATTGCAGCGGGAGATGTTGATGTGTTTTAGGGATTGGGAAGAGATCTTCTTGGCATTGGAATCAGACAAGTCGCAATGGACAATCTCTAAATGTTCCAGCACCGGACAGCTCGAGAAATCAAGAAAACTGTGCATAAATTTCACATCACGAAGCTCTAGCTTCGCCAAGTGCCTGGAGACGACAGGCAGGTTGTCTAGCTCGAGATCGGAGCCCCTCCTCCCACGGACATCCAGCCGTAGCACCCGGGCCTGGCAACACCACGGCATGCCGGAACCAGCGGTTCACGCGGCGGGCGTCGCGGTCGGACAGGGACAGCCCGGCGAGATTGAGCTCGAATTCGTCGATAGGCGCGCGCCCGCGGTGGAGCAGAAGGTGCATGGGCACCACCGTTTGCCAGTCCCAGCTGGTGATGCGCAGGCCCGTGACGAAATTCCAGAGGTGGCGCCAGCGCCGCGCGAGCACGCAAGTCCGCACCGCTTCCTGCGCCGGGAGGAACCCGAGGATGTGGTGGAGGACCCCATCCGGGAGATCCCCTATCCTATCGACGCCGCTCGGAGGTGGGGCTTCCCCCGGAGGCATTCCGTCGAACAGGCGACGGCCTTCGGGGCCGCAGGGCAGGAAAACAACTGGAACTCACAATGGTGGATGCAACGGGGGTAGAGCGAGCGAGAGAGACGGAGACCTCGCCGCCGGCAGCCTCACCCGCCGCACCGGAGCAGGAGGCGAGACAATGAAGGAAATAGTATCGCGCCCTGGACCCATATGCGTGGCCCAATCGTTGCTGATACAGCGGTACAAGTTTTTTTTTTGGATGACCACGTACATGGGCTACTATTTTCCTTCAATAATCTGGCCTGGCCCCTGTACTCAAAGATGGGCTGCCAATTGAGGCCTATCATAAAAAGGCCTAAATGGCCTGGGATCCAGGGAGAAATTAGGCCTTGGGCCTTCATGGAGCACTCGACTGTGCTCTTGTCCCTCTGTCCTAAGAGCACATTTGAGCAAGTAAACGGGCCAAAATGAGCTACTAGGCCTGTAGGAGCCCAGACCAAAATAGGAAAAAGTCCTCATCATATCGTAGAGTTTCAAAAACATACTTAAACAACAAAACTGATATAACGCATCTTCATCTTACAAAAACCGTTTAAATCGTCAAATGAGATCATTTTGACAGCTGGTTTTACTAATATGGCAAGTTGATCGGTCCACTTATCACTTACGTGGCAAAAACAAAAACAAGACTCACATCTTATTCTCTACTCATCTCTTCTCTCTCCTCTCTCCCTCGATCCTCTTAAGCGTGCCGACAGGAGCAGTGGCGAATGGCAACGGCGCTGTCTTCTACTCTCCATCCAGCACGACCACCTCGATCGACCATCCCCTCTATCGCTATAGAATTGAAGGTGGAGTAGATGAACAATATCGACACCTAAGCTGATAAGGTTGAAACTAGTGATGTATAAAAACATCCGTAGCCCGTTGGTCTATCTCAAGGCTTGATTTTTAGGCCCGACTCGAACATACATGGCCTAATAGGATTCATATTCGGTCTGGCCTAGCCTATAAAATATTATCATGTTTAGGCTGCTCTCTAGATATATCAGGCAGCACAGCCCGTCCCAATCTATAAAGCTAGATACGGTGTTGGTTCAATGGGTGAGAGAAATTAAAACCCCAACGGTTTATAAATAATAGAGTCTTCTCGACCTCTTATTTTTTAAGCCGAGACTCAGCGCACTATGCTGTGTCACTGTCACATATTTGCGGTCGGTTTTTTATGTGTATTTGTTGTCTTAATATATTTATTATTTTAATAATTTAATATGTTATTTTGACAATATCAATGGCTTCGCTGGGACAGCACATCGGACTAGTCGGGTTGGCACGGGCGCATGGCATGTCGTGCCTGAGCCGAGAATTAAGCCCACCGCCGGACCGTGCTTTCTGTTGTATCCGTGCCGGGCGAGCCATTCCATGTATAGTTAAACTAAACTCGCGGAGCGGCGAGAGGCTAGGGAGCCCTCGGAGGAATCGAAGCGGCGGCGTTCAAATCTGAGGCTGAATCGAAGCAGCGGCGACCGAATCTAAGGACGAATCGAAGCTGTCTCGTGGCGCTGCGTCGGCTCGTAGGACCCGCCGTCGTAGCCGCCTGCCTCACCACACAGAGCTCGAAGAGGTGGCCGCGTAGGTCTTCACGGAGAGCAGCGACGGCCGGCCAGCTCTCGGGCAAAAGATGTCGTCCGCTTGGGATCAGCTTGGTGGGGAGGATGGACTCCAACGCGTCCCGCCGTCGCAGGGTCATCTTCCTTATCATCGACGAGACGGGGACGGCGACGGTGCACTACAAGGCCACTATCGACCTCCGTCGCGCGCATCTGGGCCGATCTACCGCTCGTGGTTTAGAATTAGGGTAAACTTTCCGCTGCCACCGCCACCGCCGCCTTCCTTCCTGTGGGCGCGCAGGCGAGCTTGACCTCATGCGATGCTTGCCGACCGCCGCCGCCGCCTCCCTTTCTGGCAGCACACGGGCGAGAGGGAGAGATGAGCTCACCGTGCCTTGCTCCTCTTTGCTTCATCAGCGAGGATGATTTGTGAGGCCCACGTGAGTTCTTTTTTCTGACTAAGATGTCACGTCAACAAAATCAATCATCTATACAGGTTTTGCAAGATGAGAATAAGATCTCTAGTATTACTATCAGAAGACTAAATTAACTAGGTTTTACAAGATAGGTATAAGATTTCTAGTATTAATGTTCACGGATGTGATTTAAATTTGATAAGACCTAAAGTGGGATTTTCCCACCAAAATATGTTTTTTCTTTGTTTAGAATAGAAACGTCGTGCTTCACGGTTTAATGAATCTGAAGAGAACTCCAGGAAGGTCCTCATGCATCAACGCAATGATGTACTATTGACCACGATAAGAAGGAAACATCTATCACAGGGTTACAAACTTCACAGATTCAAAAACTTGTCCAAACATTATTACCATATGGAAGTACACTTTCATATTTCAGACGATGCAATGTCGACAAAGCTGGGAGAAAAATCTCAACATGACACATTCTATCACCTGTAAGAAAATTTTTGACACCACCAACATCAAGGAGTACTACTAAACAAAATCGAAAGGGCCAAATGCAGCAGGGCAAGAAGCTGCTAAAGTATGGGCACTGTACAGTAATGGTAATTTACAAACATGGCACATCTTCTACTTTGATGCTATTTGGGATGTCACATAATACCAAGACAACAATCGTGCAAACACGGCCTTTTGCTGTCCCAGGTGACTCCCCAACTCACATAGACACATCTATAATTTACACTTTTCATCATGTATGGCTCCATCCTCCTCTCCTAGATCCTGTCCAAGCTACGTCAATCAATTGTCTGTACAGCAATGCAGCTCGGGATCCCAAATTCCAATAGAATGAACAGAAAAGCTTCACCTGTAGCAAACCTCCTAGTATGACCTCAACTAAATCACTGCCGATAACTATACAATTCTCAACCTCATCAATGGGCGAAATGCTATGCAAGTTGCAGTGCAGGTGCCAATAGCCTCTGCGTTTCACAGGGGACTGCAGATATGCGAAAAGCAAAACACAAGCGAATTTCACTCGTAGAAATCATGATGGCTGTACCTGGCTAGTCAGCCCCAGACTGACCTGCGTTGTCCAGAGATTTTCACAATGCTACAAGCAAATTAATTTTTCAAAGGAGCCAGGTGCTCCTCAAGGGTGTATCATAAAATCCCATTCAATACTCTCTGGTAGTAATCATACTGCCGAGTACGCCAGGCATCCATGCTGCTACTGATCAGTGAAAGCACCAGAGACACACATTGCTGCAACCATACCAAGACAGCATTAGAGCTGTAGAACCCCCTCAGAAAATGGTGAATTTACAAGATAGTTGACTAACCTCTTCAGTAAGACTCAAGTGGAACCTCTTCCTCAAGTTCTGAATAGTGCGAGGACCACCTTTAAAGCATGGGAAGCCAGAATCCTGATCAATGGACAGTTCAGTATTATACACATGAAAGATGATTACTGTAGTCTGTATGGATGGATTTGCATTGCCATGCTAATCTCAGAAAACGAGAATAATATTAGGTGTATAGATGTAACCCCCCCCCCCTCTCCCCCACAGACGTGCGTTAGCAACGTGAAACCCAGAGTAGGCAAATGAAATGTTTAATATTCTTGATATACCACACCCCAAATGAGTTTTGACCTATACGGAAACTCATTAGAATGGTTCTTCTGTGCATTTAAGACAGTCTGACATGCATGTATGACAAATATGAACTCCCAAGTTACGGTATGAAATGTTTTATACCCTTGATATATTAATGTTGAGTTTTTTTTAACTCGGTTCAAACTCATTAGGAATAGCTATTCTGCACCCCAAATCCATTAGCTGTGAGTCTGTAACAATCATGCAACAACCCACATGATAACAACATGCAAAACCAACCACATTTGCAGTAACAGGTCATATCAAATATGCAGTAACAAGTTTCCACCTCAAGTTACTGAACGTATTTCTGGTATTATCATTGGTGTAGAAAAGCTATGTTAAATTTATTCAGTGAGATTCAGGGTGTGCGTCTGAAAATTTTTCAGAGTAGGGTGTTCGCTTCAAGAGAGCACCTTACATTAGAGTGGGTTAGTCTATTGTGGGATAAAGCACATGATTTTGGTGGAATGGCCTGATCCACAAATTTTTTAGCCTTGCTCTAGTAAGCTATTTATAAGAGATGAGGTGGTGATGGAACAACCAATTCCATTGAAACGATACAGTGGTATACGTTCATAATTAGGATCAGATGATCCATTACTTCAATCGCCACTTGTATAAAGCATGCAAGCATAAACCTGGGTTGTATAAGATGAACACCATCTGGTAGGCTCATCCAGTATATGAAGGGTTGTAGACAAACATCTATAATTTAAAATAGAAATAGTTACCTGCAACATTTCTACTAGTAGTATAATACGCTCTGCGTGCTTCCGGCAAGTAAGGAAGCCTTGAATGCATAGAACCTGAATAATACAAATTTACATAGCTAAATCAGACGATTGAAATTGGAGATCTCACAGTAACCAAGGGAGAGTAATTCACTTAGTCAAATACCTTGAAGTAGTCAAAGAATTCACTGGGGGTTCCCTCTGCATCAGAATCCATCACCTAGCATGGTCCCCACAACAAAATTTATTATAATTCAACTTTTTAATCTACCATATAGTTTAAGCTATAAGCTGACATCTTACTTCAAGGAGCTCCCTTGTCAGTTTAAACGGTGCACTTTCAAAATTAACCCCTCCAGGAGAGTTGGAAAGCATAAAGCCAAAATCAATATGAATTATATGCCCTTCCTCATCTATCAAGAGATTTCCATTGTGACGATCCTTGACCTGCATTTTTTTTAACAAAAGAAAAGACTCAGCAATTCTTTAGAACCCAATCATGATAACCAAAAAGAGTACGACATTCACAACTAGAATTAATTTATTACATCATAATGGATTTTTTATGAAAATAAAAAATAGCAATAAATAGTTTTAAAATTTTGTTAGTGCTATAAGTATTTGATGTGTATTGCAAGTTACAAAAGTTTCATTCAAACTTCAAAGTAATCTTATAAAAATGTTGCAGCACAATAATCGCATGGCAAATTTCATCCAAAGTAGTACAAACATCCAGCAGATTAAATATCCCACCAGATGGCCACAGGAAACTAGTTACCCCTTTACACTTTAACATAAAGTCTAGAAAAATTCTTTATCAGTTTATGTTGGCTGGTCGTCAAACATTTTGTACTTTAAATAACATTCCATAGAGAATCTGTATAACTTGGAACCATTGGATGCTCTGTTGACCAGAGCAGAAGAGCAGTGGATCTATTCTAATGGTGCAACAGTTCATTGGTAGATAATTTCAGAACACAAGAGTCCAGAAGCTAGGCCACTGTCATTTGTTGAGATGACATTAACTTCTCAGCCCCCATGGAACAATACCAACAAAATGATTTCCAGGATTTGATAAATCTTATAGAATAATAACTAAAAACATAGATGTATTACGCATATAAACTATAATATTTGATTTTAATACCTGGAGCAGGTAGCACAGAATTGAATATCCAGCCATGCTTTCCACAAAGTTTCTCTGTTAGTAACATAAAATAAATCAATAAGCATTTCAAATGCATTGTTACTAGTGTGAAGTATTTTTACAATTGATTTAGTGGACACTATTGGTTAGCGACCATAAGGTGGTAGTGAAACATGACATTAAAGTCCACACACACAAACCACTCAATCAGCTGTTGCAAACCATATCTCAGCCTTGCAACAGTCAAACTCTACCTGGGCAAGTATGAAGTTCGGAGAATTTTCTTCATACTTGGCTACATAGTAGTCACGCAAACTTGTAATATTGAGGAACCGACTCTTGATGGAATGAATTGACGCCTGCAGTAGCATGACAAAAAAGGGCCAAGCTTATAACTTTCAGTATGCACGGAAATTCTGAAAGCTAACTTAATTATAACAGAAAGATGACTACCGTATCAGGAATAGTCTCAATTAGCGCTGTATATGCAGATGTGACAATAACTTCATAAGGTCGCAACCAAAGTGGTAAACCAGCTTCTTGATATATATCTGAGAGAGCAACATTTTAAAAACAAAGCAAGTTACCTGTTAGAGACGTTCTCAGTGGGGGGATCACAAGGTCAAGGCAAATCAATCAATGAAGTTCTTTCAGAATCTTGACCAAAAGCAACACCATAGTAGACAATATTATTACATCAGAACTGCGATTCAAGTAAGCACTGCTGGTGGACTGTACGTTACCATCGCACAAAATTCAACTATGGTAATCCCTGCTGAAGTGGGTTCATTTGATGGATGTTATGAGGTTTTTTTGGTGCAAACATGTGTTCATGTACCTCCACACATCATTATTTTCCCGTAAACAGGAGTTAGCATGACAAATTGTTTTCCTATGTCCTATATGCTTCAGCAGACAGCACAATGACATGCTCACGTTTGAGGCATATAGCTCCTAATCTACCGGGTGGAATTTAAATATATCCACAAAGATAAATTCGGTATGTATTCTCCATACAAATGGTACATATTTAATACCGACTGCTTGATAAGAATCACAAAACAAAATGGAAAACCTTGGCTTAGATCAAAATTAAAAATTATGATGGAAAGATTGACTTTTTACCATAGAAGTGTGCAACAAGCTGTACAGCTAAG
Organism: Oryza coarctata; assembly: GCA_030770085.1. NCBI lineage: Eukaryota > Viridiplantae > Streptophyta > Magnoliopsida > Poales > Poaceae > Oryza > Oryza coarctata. The sequence goes on from CM061483.1 coordinate 3,655,422, forward strand.
TGCTCCTGTCGGCAATCATCTCCACTCTTGACAATAACCTGCAGTTGGTTGGAACATTTCATAAGCCTGGCATTAACTGATGGTATTTCATATCAAAGAAGTTTTAATGAGGTACAGGATGCTCAGTCTGAAGCATGACAACAAAGATCAATAGATTGTTTGCAGCTTAAATTTAGGGCAAAAATTTAGTAAATCAATTCCATAAAAAAAATCTGACTACTTAGTTCTGCACAAATTTTAGATAAATTATTTCGATTGTAAATGCAGATAACATCAATCCACAAGACTGGAAGAACTACCCTCACTGATGCAAATTTTACTATGAACATCAATAGATAAGTTGATAATGTAGCTGTCAAATATAAGGGAGTAGGGAGCATTGGATTGAGGAACAGGAGAATGGGATAGGGATTTGGATAGAAGGGTGAAGTAATCCTAACCCTCAATAGTTTCCCCACCGAATATCCTAATTCTCCATCATTCCCCAACTCTATATCCTACTCCCTATCCCACACTCCTATTCTTAAATAAAACAGAAATATTCATTTGGAATGCACCAAAGAGTATTGCAAATAACAGGACATTATGTAACTTACAGAACGCAGGTCCCAGCCAGGTAATTTTCCATGAACGGAAGACCGCCGTATTCTCTCTCTCTTGACAGCCCAGAGTTCACCAGCCAAAGCATCAGTTGGTTTAGGATCTCCACTATCAGTTGCCTATGTGAAAGCAGAGTTAATAAGCTAACGAAGATCGACAGAAGAAACCAGATTGTTGGTGATTTGATAATTAACCTTAGAATCTATATTTTGAGCACTCCGACCAACTCCTTTCAGTGGAAGACCAGGTGGGGCTTCTCCCTTTAATGCTGCAGCCTAGTCAAGGAAAACAGTTCAGCAAATAGTTATACAAGAGGTATCAAACTGTAAATTGGATGTTCATGCAATAAGTCAACTTGTCTTATTTGATGACTACTAATTCCTCAGTTAGCTAAACAACTAGGATACTTGATAGTTCATAAAAGAATAATCTTTAGCAAGATTGCAAATAGAAAAGCCTAGTTGGAGAAGGAATCTTCAAATTTTCATCTCCTAATTGACTTGACTTAAAAATCAACTCATAAGTCAGCAGCACCTTGACTTCCTCTATGGCGATTGTACTTGGAACACGGCGATGGTCCTTCTTCCGTGTTAGTTCATTGTCATCAATATCATCCATGTTAACTCCTGGAATTGCAGATAAAGTAACCTTTACCCACTCAACAGGCTGATCAGCCATTGGTTGGGAATCTGCTGTAGATTGTCGTGACCTACGTTCCGCATCAGAAATTGCAATACTCGTTGAACGACCAAGTTTATCAACCGAGAAACTAACGTTTACAAATTTTACTTTGGCCTCCCACAATTGAGCCATAGCTTGGTCAATAACCTGAGAGGTAGACTTCAGCATTCTGTCTGTTTCATAATTTTGTGTTTCATGCCGACTCCACAAAGGATATGCCCATGGAGGTGGTTTTGGCAACTGCACATCTCCATTAGCCAAGGGTATCCCACCTTTTGACAATTTGTTAACATCTGTTGACCCTTTGGAGTGACTACAAAAAGAAAAGAACTGAGTTAACAGAATGAATTCTGATTTAAGATCCAATAATAAATGAAGATAATGAAGATCATCAGTTTTGCCATTTAGCAGGCATATGGTCCTTTTAGACAAGTATATAAAAAACGCTACTAACAAAAGCAACAACAGGTTTACCATAAATATCATCAAGAATGTATAAAGAGCTACATACTTTGGTGCTTCTGCTTTCAATACTTCAACACATATAAGATAAGGTGCTTTTTCCCTGGAGTTAAGAAGAACAGCCTCATCTTCAGGTATATGAACCACTCGATATATGCCCTTTCCCATCGGAAGGCATACTCCTGTGTAAAAAAGAAGGCAGACAAAAAGAATTTGAGGGGACGTGTAGCTGTTGCATTGCAATATGTAGTCAGTGATTGATGCTTAATCCAAAAAGTAGCATATGTTGTTTTCTTTTCTTAAGATTTACTGGTACTTCGTTACTAGAGATAAAACAAATAAAAACCAGAACAAGACAGTCCTTTTAGATGCATGACAATGCATAGTGTAGCATTTTTCAGCCTAGACTTCAATATAGTCAAAACCAGATCACAGCTTATCACTTCAGTAAATGGAGTGAAAGATACTAATATAGACAGCAGCACTGCATAAAGAACATAAAGTGGAGATTGAAACTCATGCAATGAAATTACAAAGAACAAGTCACCTCATGAAACCACACAGGTGATTTTGTTCAATTATTTTGTCATTATTGGGTCTTTTTTTTTTTGCACAACAACCAATATGGACAAGGGCAGCCATAGAACATTCAAATCTGATTCTGAAAAGTATATTTTAACTTGTGAGCAAAAAATATTTATCAATAAAGAAAGGTGGCCAGAGTTCAAACTGCAGCCAGAAAAATAATGGAGCAGTTGCACAGGCCATCTGGGATATGTCAACTGTCAAGTAGCTTCCATGTAAAGATTAATAATGTGATCTTAGAGTTGCACCAAGATTTTCATGCTGAAAGACTCCAGATAGGCAGATACTTATGTATAAAACTTACGAAGCAAGTAGAGCAAACTAGGGGATAATGAAATACAGTAATAACCATAGGATAGCAGAAATTACCTCCATTTTTCTCAGTAGAAGCAATCTGAGAATTGATCTCTGTAAGCGACTGGCACAGGAAAAGAGAACCCAATGGGATAGATTAGAATATTGTAACTATTATAAAACAAAAAATATAAAATATAACTGACAGGGGGTAAAGCAAACATTAATATTGCGGTCAACCTAATAAAAATTTAGCATACCTCTCGAAGGGCAATCTTACGATCTTCCATAAGAAATATGTCTACCAGGCCATAAGATGTATCACATAAAGATTGCACAAGCTCTAATGAAGCGTAGTAACAGCCTTTTCGAAGCTCTGATATTGTGTTGTTTGGTAAAGGTGGTTTTCCACTTTGCTTATCACCATTTCCAGTGGGAGCAGGGTTTTTCTGAAAAACATACGGCTTCAGTTAGGAAGGCCTTAACACTCGCAGAAAGAAGGCACAAGACAAAAGGTATACAAGCAGTGTAATCAGAGCAGCAGATGCTACCGTGATCAGACATCTAAAACCCATCAAACTAAATGCACTTTCAGGACATCTAACAGAATTACATCGTAAAACTGGGCAACTGGCTAAAGAACATGTATGAATACATTGGAAATACACACATCCAATTGCCATGGAATGAGGTTTAAATTAAAGGGTGATACAAGACAGCCCATATATGACGTTAGCTTGTTTACCAACATGACATACTAGTTGTAGTGTTGTATAATCCTCCTTTTTATTTTACAAGTGAAGGAAAAAACAAAATAGGAACATACTTGTAATAACTGCTTAAGAAAATCACACCTAAGTTCCACCATACAAAACATTGCATGCTGTACATTGCACTTACTCCCTCCATTCCAAAAAAAAACCGATTCCTAGAATCCCAATGTAACAATAGTGGAGAGGAGAAAAGGCTGAAGTGACCCTTATTAATGCAAAAGTAGTATTGGATGGTGGGTAGGTAAGGGGTGTTAAAGAGAAAAAAAATCTCGGTTTGCAGGGTATGTGTGTAGAAGCTGATTTATTTTGAGACAAAGTTTGAATTCTAGAAGTTGGTTTATTTTGGGACGGAGGGAGCAGTCATGAGAGAAAAGTTGGTAACTAGCCATAAAATGTCACCTTACACCTAAGAGGTAATAAAGATATGTTTCTGCTGAAATCAGAAGAGGTGAGTACTCAATATGGCGATGCATGATACTAGAAATATGCACATTGAAGCCTAAAGTTCATAAAATAAAAGAACTTCAGAGGGCAGATGTCTTGCCTCTTTCAATAGCTTTGAACCAAAAAGCTCAGAGTCTTCAAGTGAGCGGTCTCTGTCTCGGAATAGCCGCTTGAAAAAGCTCTCCGATCCTGGGCTACCCTCAGAAATACTGTTAGGCTGACTACTTTCAATATGCCTGCTCTTAGCATCTTCAGGGTGCACTCTAAACAACTTGCGGAACAACAAGAACTCTGAATTTTCCTCTTCGTCAATACCACTAGTCCCTTTACCATCATCATGATTTTTATCAAGCCCCTCGCTTCTCCTCTCCTCATGCTTGTCTTTAAATAATTTGCGCAAGAAATTTTCCTTATCACCTTCCTCACACTTATCATCATCATTCCTATCATGAGCAGATCCTTTTTTCTCTTCATTCTTATCCTTGAAAAGCCTACGGAAGAAATTATCATCGTCCATGGTCCTATGTCCTTTGTCGTCCTCCTCTTTCTTGTCTGGTGTGGTGCCTTCTTTTTTCTCTTCATTTTTCTCCTTGAAAAGTTGCCGGAAAAAACCATCCCTCTTGTCCTCTTCCATGTTCCCTATAGTCTTTTCCTTATCATCTTGCTGCTTACTATGCCCTCCGTCTTTCCTCTCCTCATTTTTATCTTTGAAAATTTTGTGGAAGAACCCTTCTTTATCATCATCCTCCAAGCTCTTGCCTACTCTTTCCTCATCCCCATGCCTTCCATGCAGGCTCTCTCTCCTCTCCTCATTCTTATCCTTAAATATCCTGTGGAAAAAGCCTTCCTTTTCATCATCATCACCCTGCCTATCCTCCTTATCACGGAACAGTCGCTTCAATAAACCCTCTGAGCTTGGTGTCAATTCCACATCCTCGTCCTTGCTGTCCCTTAGCAACCTGCGGAAGAAACCATCTCTATCTCCCTCTTCCTCCTCGTTCTCCTTCTCCTTGCTAAGCAACCTTTTGAAAAATCCTTCCTTGTCACCATCATCTTCTTCCTTGTCCTTGTTGTCTCTAAGCAGTCTTTTAAAGAACCCTTCCTTGTCCTGCTCCTCATCCTTCTCCACAGACCGCCTAAAGAACAATGCTGCATCACGCACCTTAGGTCCAATGCTTAGTCTCTTGAGTAGCTTGTTATCCTCTGATGAGGGTGTCACTGGCTGCTTCACTCCACTTCCCCCAATGTCCTCTGCAGCTGCTGCATTGGTCACACCCGCCGGGGGGCTCAAGCCAAGTGAGGGTGATGAGGCAAGGGACAGAAGGCGCTGCTTCGATGAGAGTATCCTGCTAAGCATGGGGTTCCCACGTGGGGTGGCAATAGGGGACGGCAGCGCAGGCCGGACAAGCGGTGGCCACTCTCCCTGCACTGTTGCCGCAACCTGGCACTGCTCCTGCACCCTGTCAATCCCATCCAAATCATCGGTGTCCTCAAGCTCGAGCTCGGCAGCTAGGAGCCAGTGCACCTTGAGCGCAATGCGCAACGACTTGGAGCAAGTGTCGATCACGAAGCGGTCGAGGGAAGGGCTGGGCTTGTGCACGAGCATGTAGCAGACCTGGAAGAGGTAGGCCTCGAGACCTGGCAGCGGGAGCGTGTACATGCGGTTGCAGAGGTAGTCGCGCACCCCCTGGTGGTCATGCTTGTAGAGGTAGCTGACGGCGATCCACTCGCAGAAGAAGGCGGAGTCGAAGAAGCGGACAAGCCAGCCGCTGCTCCCCACGGGGTGCGCCGCCGCGTCGCCGCCTGCCGCCGTGATCTCCCGCGGCGACTCCTCCGGCCCGAAGCTCAGGCTCCGCAGCCCGAGAAGCCGCACCATGGCCGGCGACCCCTCAAAAAGGCCAGCCAACCCAACCAAACCGTCACTCACCTCCTCCTCCTCCCCTCGCCACCATCACAACAAGCCACCCAGGGAGGCGAGCAGCTCGATCCAGCGCCGCAAACCCTAGGATCCGGAGCCGGAACAGCTCGCGTTCCGCCACCGCCACCGCCACACCCCCAAACCCTAGCCTCTCCGGCGAGGTGGGGACTCCGGGCAGCTCGATCCGTGCCTTAGCCTCGGAATCGAGCAGCGGAACGGCGCCGAGATTCGCAGGGTTTGGGGGATCGAATTGGGGGTGGAAAGCGGAAGGAGGGATTCGAACGAATTGGGGGAGTATTTGGTTTGGATTTGAAATGTCGCGGCGCCGTCGCAGCAGTTCGTGGGAGACTTTGGTTTGAATGAATTTTTTCTGTGAAAAAGAAAAGGAAAAGAAAAGATTCGTACGGTTTTCTTCTTCGCTGCGTTTCTCTTCTCCGGCGTGGTGTGGTAGTGGGGGCCGTGGAATGGGCGCGCCTGGATCCTCTGTGGCCCTCTATCTGCAGTGCCCATGTGTCGTGTACTTCGTGATACCCTTAGAGCATCCCTAATGTATAATTTTTGGGTACTAAGACATAAAGCCCATATTAGCCATAGCAACAAACATAAATTACGGCGGTATATAAACAGTCATAGAAATCATCATGAGGCCCACTTGCATTAAAGTAAAAGAAAGAAAAAACTACAATGGCTAAACACGTTCTGTATATAATTACTTACTCTATAAACGTTACAAATGCGATAATAATCTTAATAAAATAAATTATGATTATCGTATATGACTTATATGTTAATGTAAGAAACTTAAATATTATTTGATATGACAAGGTGCATATTAGAAGCATATTTGAATATCTTATTTTTATAGAAAAACCATGCATGCAGAAAAAAAACTAATTCTCTTTCTTAAAGTGGGGAGTTCAATGTAAACCTATTGGCAAACTCATCCTAATTTCATGGAATTATGACTTCACTAGATTGATGATGTGTTTAGATGCCATATGAAACAAGAGCCACACATGAGATTGTCTCAAAGTTCTCATGTCTAATCTACAACTAAAAAGTTGAACAAATAGATATGAACACATGAATGTTGACAACAAAAATTTGCATGTCTCGGGGCTTGCTACAAACAACTACTAGCATTTGTTACAATGTGAGTGTCAATCACCGTCAAGGTGCACCGCATCAAATCAAATTTCTTCCATGGTTGTTTTAAACCAAGTTCACATTGAGTAACCAAGTTATTGTAATAGAACATGTATTTATTGTACCTAGTTACACTCATCATGCAAGTTTATATACCATAAATGTAATTTGAGCATGATCAAGTATCTGCAACTATTCAATGATGTAAAAGGAGACAAGCTTTCAGCTATTTGTTTTTATAAAAAGATCATAATGAAACATTTTCAGAAAATAGACTCCAACCAGTGCCATAAGTTTATTGCATGGGGGCATGATATCTTGCATGTTGTTATGTAGGCTAATCTATAATTCTACAGAGCCAATAAAATTGTACAAAATATTCTAGCCCTATTTATAACAAATGAATAAAAAAACACAAAAATAGAAAAAACCTTAGGAATAGGACATGCATGTTTGGATCACATGAAAATTTGACTGATATAGACAAAAATGCAATGATGAAAGCAAAGAAAAATTTCCTTTAGATAAAATGTTTTATTTCCTGTGAAACTAGAGGAATTCCTACCTTTCCAAAGGAATCCAATAATCCTATTCATTTGTTCAAACATAGGAAAAAATTCCAAAGGATTTCAAAACTCAAGAAACTTCCAAACAGGGCCTGAAGACTAAGGCAGCATGGGAGAGGAGGAGATTGGACTACAAAGTCTCTCGTTTTCTACTCATATGTGTTTCTAAATTGCTAAATAGTATTTTTAAAAATATATATATATAGAAAAAATGTTTTTAAAAAATCATATCAATCTATTTTTTAAGTTTAAAATAATAAATACTCAATTAATCATATCTCTCATTTCCCTTCTCTCAAATGCTGCCTAAAGAGGCAGCCTACACATATTCATAGTTGCCATGTAGTGTTGTTCTATGTACGTGCGACTCCAAATGCCACATATTCATGCTTAGGTTCTATGTTTAGAAGAAGAAAAAAGGATTCATCAAAAACCTACCTATAACACGTGCTTAGGATCTGTTTTTAGAAAAAAGATTCATCAAGAACCTGCCTGTAGCATGCTTTGAAAAGGAGCAAAACTGTCAAACTACTCGAAAATTCATCTATTTGCCGTATGATGATCTCCTCGTATGCCCGATTTTACTACAAAGTTGAAGGATCGAAAAAATGGCACAAACCTTTTTTGTGTGTGAAAAAATTGCACAAAACTTGATGTAGACGAGGGAGAACTTGTAGTAGCTCAACCTTTTGGTCCAAAATCAACTGGAACGGACCTGGCCTCTTGCTGGCCTATCACCTTGTGGCAACGCCGGGCCTTGGGCCCTTCCGTTCAATACGCCTTCGTATTCATTTCTCCTGCTCCCATTTTGGACAATTGACGGCAGATGGCATTGACAGCTGAGACAAACACGCACCACGCCGACATAGGAAACGGTAAAACCACGTCATCTACGTGTACTACAGCCAGCAAATGAGCAACGGCAACGTCAAGCTAGATACGTATACTTTCTCCGTTCTTTTATACAAGAGATTAAATCTTATCAATTACATATTATTTAAATTTCTTTGACATTATAGTTGTTTTTAATCCTTAATTTCTTCAAAATCACAATGATTCAATCCTTAGTCAATGATTAATTAATTATTAATCATTATAAACAGTTTTAAAAAAACGTTTTTATTCCTTCCCTCTATATCCAACGATTACTTGTCTACTCCAACAGTCCTCTACTGTTATTACCGAAGCCGTGTTGACCTTGCGTGCCCTGCCCACTTGACGCCCAGAGACCACCGGGTGCGGGCACCGCTGCCAGGAAAGGAGCGAAGTCAACGTGAATACATTCAGTTTAATCAGTTTACTTCGTCTGCTGCTGCTGCTGCTTAGTGTTTGTTCGACGAAGGTTGTTGATTTTAATTTTTCTTACCCACTTGACAGCCATCCACCAGTACCCGCCGTAGCTAGTCCGATACCGCTCTTCTATCCTTGCTGGCGAAATGCGCACACGAAAGATCATTGACTGCAAATGCTGCGTGTCTATATATATATATACCTCCAACTTGATGAATTAAATAAATAGATCACTTTCTTCGTATTCTTTGGGGCACATTAGTTCCAGACTTATCTTAATGGAGATAGATTTTTATCGATGGAGAAAACATCCCTTTATTTTTATTTTTTATGTCACCTAAATAATCATTAATCTTTTTAAAACAAAATAATAAGATAGATTAATATAAAATATACCACTCTACAGTTAAATTTGACTTCTACAAGTTATAAAAAAACAAATTAAACTAGTTAATGTATATTATAACTTAAAGCTGATATGTTGTGAAGTGATATATCTTATATTAATCTGTTTTATTATTTTTTAAATTTTTTATAACTAGACACGATAAGATGTCCTCAAGAGATCAAAACAATTTTCTATATTTCAATACTCTAAAAAGCAAAGTCATCCATCCTCTCTTTTCTTCACCCACCAAACACAACGTGTCTTTTTTTCACACATGCGTAACTACTGTAGTATCTTTCGGAGCTGTCCTTCCATCCTCACCTCCAATCGTCCGTATGCGCGAGAAAAAAAAAAGACCAAACCGATAAAAATTTATAGCCATTCCCAATCATAACGGACATGTAGTCCATCCCTTAGTGATATGCATACGTTATAATACGGGTATGTTACTGGTAATAATGCTCAGGAATTTATTAGGGCCCATACCAAACCATTCATCATCATGGACGAACGAATTAATCTACAGAGTATACAACAACAACTGAGAAGATGAAGAGGTTAAGGTAGAAGGAGGGTTCAATATTTCGGACTGAAATTTCCTAGTTAGAATAGAAGGACAGGTATATATTCAGCCATGGAAAAACTCTGGCTTAGCTAGGCTGAACCCATTCAAATATTCCTCCAACCATGACAACTGACAAGGTCTCTCTTCTGTACTATAATGTCAAACACCAGCACTCCAATTAATTACTGGATAACTAATTAATTACCTCCTTCTTCTCTGCAAAAGGACGTACTGCCTGCTTGGAATGGATCCTCAGGAACTAGCTTGTTCTTCAAGAAATCATTAGTTCTCACCACTTGTGCCATTTTAGTCAAGTTTCTCGAATTCTCAGAAATGGCCATTCTGACGACTTGGGGTCCTACTATATGAGACTACAGCAACTCTGAATTTGTCATACGAAAGGCTACCTTGCTAGCTACTGATGGGATGATTTGCAAGCAAGGTCGATCTATCGATTCAGCCAGTACCCAGTGGACAATTAAACAAGCATGGTCACTCTCTCTGAACTTATTTCTGAAGATCTGAAGCTAGTGTTAAGTTCGAAGCTTCTGAGGTCATGCAGGAAATGGAGTCACTCATGCATCGTGTTGCGTGTTGTCTCTCTAGTCTTTACACATGGAAATTTGATGGCCTTTGGATAGCTTAGCTGTCGCGTGTTGATGGTTGGGAACAGGTAGCAGGCTGTTGCCGGCAATTGACTTGGCGTGCAGTGCTGGATGGCTGCTCTTTCGGTCCAGATCTAGGGAACAAGGATATGGAGAATTGAGATTTTATTTTTCAATAAAAGCAGGGTTTAATGACATTCTATCCAAAAAATCAAGATTTTTTTTGACAAATGATTATCGGTACTCCATCCATTAAGAAATATAAGATGTATTAGATGTATTAGATTTTGACATAGTCTCTACTGTTAAACTATTATTATTTTTTTTATAATATATCATCAACAACTACGAAAACAACATCATTTTTCAATATGAATCCATCAGAACCACTTATATAGAACTAAATATATGTTACGTTAGCTCAACTGTTAGTCAAAAATTATAAAGGTTAACCCTTCCAAATACATGTGCACCTTATATTTTTTAATGGAGTACTATTTTATCACTTGCTCAAGCCTATACAACACTTTGGATGGCATTGAAAATACGTCGGTGGGTGCATAATTGCATGACATGTGATGAACATTTTTTCTCCCTTTTCTTGCGATTAAGAATATCTATGTTTTTTTTAATAAAAGATAGTACATACATGACTCCTTCCATCAGGAAAATCGATGTCGGCACAAATCAGTCCTGATAAATTTGACCGACGGAAATGAAAACACGTCGGTGGTTACATATGTGAAAACATGTTTTCCTCTAACATATACAGATGGCATGAGCGTGCCTTTGCAACTAAGAGGAAGTACCAAATTGTACATGTGACATCACAGAGATTTTATTACAGGTGTTAAGCCAAATGGCATGGGCAACACAAGAAGCTACCACGCACCCAGGCAGGAAGGCTCTTTCACTGTAGCCCGTCTGACAAAATTGAGTCCTAGCCTATAGCCATGCTCTGCTGCTCCAAAGTAGTCAAGTGTTGTTGCTACAGGTTCTCTTGAATGAGACAGGTAATCTGCATTAATTCTATTTTGAAGGATTCTTCGCTTGCGATCCTTCCAAATGTGCCACCTAATGTAAATTATCACTCCTTCAAATATGAACAATAGTGTAACATCATCGTCTACAAGAAGATGCTACATAAAAAAAATGATGATGTGGCAGGAAGAGAACGAGGAGAGGAAAGGTTGCTTGCCGATTAGATAGCTTAATACCTTAATGCCATCTATACTGTTGCACAACTGTCTATAAAATCAAATAATTAATTATATGAATCTATTTGAAATAGTTAAACATAGGATCTGTTTTATGGGTTGTATATGTATCGTCTAGTTATGTCGTGGAAAGAGTATATAGACAACAATCGTCTACTTCTCTCTTTTTAGAAAAAAAATATATGGTGGAAACCATATCTTAGATGATGGAAACTTGTAAAACTTATTTATAGAAGTATTATGGTAGCGTGCAGCTGACCTTAGTTGCTAAATTATATGCTCCCGATGTCGTCGTCGCCCCAACTGCGAGCACAGCCCTGGCCAGGTCAGCTTCATTGGATAGTAGAGGGGAGAAAGAGGAAGAAAAAGGAGCATAGGCTGATATGTTGGTGCCGTTGTCATTTTGGAGAGGTTAATAGAGAGATTATTGGAGTGAGTGTCAAATCTAATTAGCTAAATCAATTGGAGAGCTGGCTATATGGACATTTAGAGAGCCTGGTTCGGTAGACTATTAGAGATGTTTTTAAGATCCTACACTTGAATAGGACCCATGTGAATAACTTGCATTTAGATTTTTTTTTTCAGTTTTTCGCTTGCCAAAGATGGTGGGCAGATACATTGTTTGAACCTGTAGATGATTTTGTACAAAAACGTGCATCTAGATATGATCTATTATTCTACATAAAAAAAATAAAAATTGTGTTGCAATATGGAGTATTCAAGTTCTTTTTTTTTGTCAAAACAAAATTACAAGTTACATCTCAGCCTACTCTAAATAACGCTACTACTACACAGCTCTCATACATCCATCACATTCTTGCATCTCCTAATTAGAAAAAGAAACTGAAAAAAACGCTATCACGTTATTCCTCTAATTAAACGTGAACAATTAATCAACATAAGATTGATTAATTAGTCGTCACACTCGAAAAAGTACAATGTCAGGGTCCACTCCCTCCGGCACGCTGACTGCCGCCTGCCGATCATCGTACGAGTCCGGCAGCGAAAGCGCGATCCCCCTCGCGCTCTTCAAGTAGCCCTCGAACACGTCGGCGCTAACATCATCAGCAGCCCGGTCCGCCACCGTCCTTGTCCTCGCCGTCTGGACCTCGCTGTCGTCGTCGTAGGTGTCGCTGCTGGTGGCGGAGCTGCCGAGGTTGTGGTGGTGCAGCAGCTCGTGCGTCATGAGCTGGTGCTTGAGCGCGGCGCGGCGGTAGGACCAGTTGCCGGTAGTCCAGTCGAAGGCGTAGAGTGGGAGGAAGCTGTGGCCGTGCGCCGCCACGAAGTCGATGGCGGCGAGGACGTAGCGGAACTCGTCGCCGGAGAGGTAGTAGGCGAAGCTCACCCTCGTCCACCCTGGCTTCACGCCGTGGTGGCCCCTGACGATGGCGGCGCGGATACGGAGGGAGAGGTCGTCGTCGACGTCGAGGAGGGCGTGCCCGTACGGCCCCGCGCAGGCGCACCCGCCCCTCGCCTGAATGCCGAACAGGTCGTTCAGGAGCTTCGCGACGAACCGCCCGTGGAGTGGTAGCCGCCTCGTCTGCGGCGTCGTTGTGTCGTCGTCGCCGCCGCCGCCGGGGAAGACGAGGAAGGAGAAGATGGGGAGGCGGCTGGTGGCGACATTGCCGAGAACCTCGACGTTGGGGTTGCCCAGCAGCCACTTCATGGCGGCGTCGGCGTAGACACGCTCTCGGAGAGCGACGGCGCCGCCGCGGCCGACGCGCTCCTTGACCCAGAACGCGAGCGCGGCGCGGACCTTGCCCACGATGGGTGGCGTGCCGGCGTCCTCCCGCTCCTCGACGTCGCCGTGGTACACCGTGTCGGCCTCGCTGAAGCCGTTCACGTAGGCCACGGTGCCGCCGCCGCACGTCGTCGGCGGCTGCGACGACAGCAGGTAGAGCGACCGGCTCATCAGCAGGATCCCCGGCGTGCCCGGCCCGCCGACGAACTTGTGCGGGCTCAGGAACACCGCATCGTAGCCGTCCATCTCTCCCGATCTCATGTCGATCTCCACGTAGGGTCCACTGCTCATAGAGACAGACAAACACGTCAGCTTCAGACACAGCTACACACCCCATGCATGCATGCACTCATGGATGATAAACTAATGAACGATGAATATATTTTTAGAAAAATGAACTAATATTCAATTGTTAACTGCATTTAAATTTTTTTCAATTATTTGTTAGCATTAAAATTTCTAGTTATGTGATGATATCAATATGAACAGCACAGAGCTAGCAGAGAGATGAAGCGATCACATTGAAGAATCGATGGTTTCTGAACGGCACATGAAAAAAAATTCAGAGTCTTCAAAAGCTAGCTAGCTTGTGATTCAGAAGTTCAGATGGGCTATGACTTGGAACTGGAAGGTCAATGCCTTTCACTGTCAAGATGAGCTACTAACAAAGACTATTCCTTCTAATTATTAATTAATATACAACTAGAAAAAAATGGATCAAGGAATTGGTTTGAGATTGCTTCAGTCATCATCAGAAGAAAACATCTACAAGGACTGAATAAATCTCTACATACAGTTTAATTAATGTGTGTACTAACACACATACCTTAAGCCATTCTTGCATGTTATGTATTGCTTTGGTATACCATTTGCTACTAATGTTATAAGGTCAAAGTGACGATGTCATCCAATGCAACATGCATGCAGCAGCTGGCAGGTGGATTGAAAAGCTAAAAAAAAGTCAGATTGGAAGTCAAAACAGTGGAACAAATCAAGAAAATTTACCTGTTTCTCAAGAGGAAATTTAGCACGCTAACTCTCCTATCTAGTTAGGTTAAGTTTTGAATAAATGCTGCTAAAATTACTCATCAATTTGACCAAGAAAACACACTATATATGGGTATCATCACAGTTGGCTTGAATATAGTCTCCGTACTAATTAAGAAATGTGTCAACTGTCAAAACTGGTGGATAGCACAGTGTCATTTTCTAAGAAAACGATAGTTCCTTGCACCACTTGGAAACCCTAGCTTCCAATTCATAGACTTCTGATTCTTGTGTGCCATCGTATTCATACTTCATCCAAAAAGTGTTTCAAAATGTTGGAAATTAAAAAAAAGAAATGTGATCCATATATTTCATCAGATGCATGGCATGGTATTCATAGTAATCAAGTGTGATTAATTAATTAATCCATTAATTAATTAGTTAATTAGTTGATAGTGTGATTATTATATGTGTGCGTGCCACGTGTACCTGGCGGCGAAGTCGAAGCAGGCGAAGGCGCCGTGCTGGTGGAGGAGGCGGGAGACGGCGCGGGTGTCGGTGAGGACGCCGGTGACGTTGCTACAGGCGGAGAAGGAGCCCAGCATGGGGCGGTCGGCGTGCGCGGGGTCGCGCAGCGCGCGGCGGAGCGAGGCGAGGTCGAGGAGCCCGTCGTCGCCGGCGCCGACCTCGACGACGTCGGCCAGGCTCCGCCGCCACGACAGCAGGTTGGAGTGGTGCTCGTATGGCCCCACGAACACCACCCATCGCTCCTCGGGGCACAGCAGCGCCGCCGCGCGCTCCCGCAGCGGGCCCGGCGGCGCCGCCACGCCCATCGCCTCCTGCAGACGCTTCACCGCCGCCGTGGCGCCCGACCCGCAGAACAGCAGCGCGTCGTCGGCGCCGGCCCCCATGCACCGCTTGATGTAGCTCGCCGCCCTCCTCGCCATCCTCGTCGTCCTGCTCCCGACATAGCTGTCTTCCGTGTGCGTGTTCCCTACAGAGAGATCGTCGGATCACCATGCATCACATCACCTCGTGTCGTGTCACGATCTCGCCATGCACATCGTGATCGAGCTCGCATGCATGCATGAACGAGAGGCGACGGCATGGTGTTCATGGGCACTGACCATAGAAGGGGAGAACGTGCTTGAGGATGTAGTCCTCGACGTAGCGGAGGCTGCGGCCGGAGGCGGTGTGGTCAGCGTAGACGAGGGGCCGGCGGCCGAACGGCGTGTCAAACTCGACGCCACGGCCGACGAGCTGGGACCGGACCCACTCCACCTTCTCCTCCGCCTCGGCGCTGCGCTCCGACTTGGCACGGAGCAGGCTGAGCAGCGTCGTCGTCGTGACCTTGCCGCCGCCGTCGCCAACGCGGCGGCCGTCCATGGTTGCTCGAAGCGATGGCATGCTTAGCTTGGTTGCTTGCTTCGAATGCTTACAAAAAATTGTGGCATGGCGTGTGTCCATATATACACACTACTACTACTATATTTATTTTCAATTCTCTCTCTTTTTCTTTAGAATTGTGATATTATCTAATAATTAAATTACTCCAACATATATATCCTGTTTGTTCGAAATAAAGATAGGTTGAAAATTCGAAGATACTAATTTATATTATTTAGGGCCGTGAATAGAATAATCTATCATGATTCATGAGATGACTTATAGGGATCGGTCAATAGTATGATTTTTGCATGTTATGTTTGCCAAATTGCAGTCGTCTATCGACTATCGATCGTTGCCGAGTTATTGAATTAATTATAGACCTTGTTGCATCAGCTTGGGGAATTTTGTAAGTTTTTAAGCGATCCAAGTCGTAGGTGGTTGTTTTCCATACTTCCATTTGGTCGATTTTCAGTGTAGCAGCATCACCATGAAATTTCGTCAGGGTTTAATAACTGACGGGGCAGTCGGCTGTCATTTCATCCGCGGACAAATGTCGTCAAACAATCGTATTTTTTTTAGGGAAGGAACAAAATTGATGAATTTCTAGGGGTTTTATGCGACGACCGGGATGCCAACATTTTGAATTTTAATTGAGTGGATAGGTTAGATTAATTTGAAGAGACTTTAAGTGCAGCAGGGATGTAATTTTGTGATAACTCTGACCTGGTGCTGGTAGTTTGCAGCAGCCGGTGTAGTCGCTCCTATATGCAATGACGGAGTCAGGATTTAGATTTGAGAGGCCCAACCTTCAAGTGACGGCAATAAAAAAAATAATGTAACAATATGTAATAGTCCGAAGCCTATCTTTGCATTATAAAACATGTTTAAAAAAGAAAAGAATTGTATAATATGTTAATAGAGAACCAAGATATAATAAAGATACGAATAATATCAGGATTGAAAGACTGAAGGCTTGAATAAATTGGCAAACACATAAATAAGTTCTTCATAGGCCTAATAAAATGTCTATCTTAAACTTAAAACCATTCAAACTATTAATTAACTACTAGTACTAAGTTAGAGTAGAGAAATGCAGTTAAGTGGACGTAGCTCATCTGGTTAGCCTTTTTATATAGTACCTGCCCATCTATATTTAAATTTTAGATTTAATTCGAATGTTTGTATTTATAGTTAATTATTTTTTATTTGTAAGCGATGTATCTATCAATAACGAAACAGCTACGATAACTTTGTCGATTTTAACATATAATCATCCAGTCTTCAGAAGTAATCATACAAATAAGTTGTATATATGTGCATTTATAAGCTGAGTATATACACATTATCAACATATTTATAGTAAGTTTTATAGAAAAAGAGTAGAAATATTTAGGTTAGAGGACGATGCAGACATAGTGAAGGGACTCAGCGGCGTCGGCGGCTCAGCGCTCGAGGAAATGGAAAAACACCCACACACATGTGGTCAAACGTTAGTACTTTACTCATATTTGTGTTGTGCTTGTGCACGGTACATGCTCGGCAGTTTGGATGCTCATGAGGGAAGCATTAATGTACAACTGATCGAAAGCTCAAAATGGAGGGGGCCTGCAATTAATGCAGATAATTATCTTATTACTAGATGGTGCATGCTTAAGAAAAAGTATTTTCGTTGGGGTGGCTTGGCCCTGGTCGCCCCTGGCTCTGGCTGGTTCTACCCACTTAAAATCGTATATATATATATTTTAGACGTTTGAATAAACATATGCATACACTTATAAATATACATATACCATATCTCTATATACAAGCACCTAGATCCATATATGTTAAAATTAATAAAGTTATTATAGACATTTCGCTAATGGATATATTGTTACTACTGAAAAAAAATTAATAAAAGAATATTTTACTTATTGCATATAGTATGACTCATAGAATAACATATAATAAAAAAAATAACTAGAGTATGTATGGCATGGCTATAAGGTCAACTAACCAAGTGATTGACTATTAACCTAGAGTTGACATGATGGTTATTTTGAGCTGGACCAGCTAGGTATTTTTGAAGTGAATCATAGGAGGATTAAGTTGGAGATCTAAGATGGACCAATCCTAGCAAGTTTATCCTTAACTAACATCACCAAGCTACAAGTCTATCTAGAGAAAACTCATTTCAACCTTGTTTTTCTTTCCGTACATAACCTTTTCTTCTCTATACCACCATTTCTACTTATAGTTTTTATGGTTTGCATAATATAAAAAATTATAAAGGCTAATGGAGGAGAGATGGCAACTAAATTCTTGCTTGAAATGAAATATATCGTTAGGATATGGATTAGTTGAAATTTCAACTCTTTTCTTTTATTTTAGGAACAAGGAAAAACTCTACATTCCCAAAACATGGCAGCAGATTTCAACCTCAGAAGGCGAGGATGGTGTCATAGTATTGTAGCTAGAGCTACTAAATGGGCTAAACGTATCACATTTTAAGGCCCAAGTGTGTTCTTGATCCACTGAGCCAGTTTGTACTGAAACCCATTTGCAAGACCCAAAAGATTTCTAGCTCAGTCTGCCGCTGAACTCGGCCTTATTGACTCCATCGATGGGCCTGACAGTGAGTCATTTTGGTCCAGTTTCTGAGTGCAGTCCACTGCTCACGGGGAGTTTTTTTTATATTTTTTATTAAAATATTTTAAAAAAAATATATTTTTGTTTGAAAAATTTAATCAATAATTCTAATACCATCCGAGAGGATTTTTTAAAAATGCCTATCTAGAGGACAAAAAACTCGACGTGACAAACGTCCGTTGACACATGTTAACAGCAGGGCTAGAAAATTTACAGTCGTCCCCCATGCCACCCTAGTTGAGAGCGAGAGTGTTTTTTCTCACGGCAGAGAGCTGAGAGCATGCGAGAGAGGAGGCCTGTCATTTTTATAGATGACTCCTTTACATCCATCTGGTTGGATGTTTTTATTTCTTAAGGGGCTGCTTATAAAATTGTCTAAGCCCTCCCATAGGAGGGGAGGGGGCCCGATATTTTTATAGGCATCTCTCTTGGAGTTATTTGTTAGGGCGTTTTCTAGGTGGCTACTTATAGAGGTTCTCCTAGTCACCCAAAAATCTATTTTATTAAAAAAAGAAAAACGAGAAGAGATAGTTGAGTGGAGATGAAGAGAAGAGGTGAAGCCCTGCTGTCTTGTGGATTTGTACATAGGTAAAAGATTTATATTTTAAAATATTTATTTTTAGTGATAAAATGAAATAGTATGTGTAGTATTGTTTTAGATCTGTAAATAGTTTTGTTTCGAGTTCTGTGATTTGATAGTTTCGTTTCTAAATCCGTAGATAGTTTTATTCGTATTATTTGAAGATATATCAATGTTAAAATATCATATGCACAGTGCTAGAAGTGACGATTAATTTCTTACTTAGATCAACTTGTTCGCGCCGAGGTCCCTCTAATGCCCCGGCGCAAACACGCCGGATCGCCTAGGAGGTCTGCTTAGCTCTAGTGCAGGCCGATCGGTTTTTCTACGTGGCTTGAGGTACACGCGCCATGGGCCGTGGGGTTCGATCGGCTCTGGCACGTCGGTATGGGTGCGGGCGTGCCAGTCAATTTGACCCTGCAATTGACAAGGAAGTGAGACGAGCAGGTCCGTCGGACGGTGGGCCGATACAGGTGCTCGCTATTGGCTGGCTGCCGATAGGATCGGGAAGCTCTTCGATCGGCTAAGGAGCCGATGTAGATAGGTGTCGACCGTAGAGCTAATGGAGGAAACAGGGTGTACTTAGGAGAGAGCAAGGCGCACAGGATCTCTCCGGATAGCCGAACAGTGATTCATCGGCTAGATAAACCAATGAAGACACATGCGGACTAGGCAAGGAATAGTATAAGAAGGCACGGGCTGCAAAGCCGCTGCCGCTCTGGATATGACAACACGAGACCCGTTGCCCACCGTGACAGCGCCATTAACATCGAACCATGAAGATCGGACATAACCGAGACAGTACGAGGCCGGGGCCAGCGGCGATGATACGGAGGACGCCGGATCGGCTATGCCGTAGCAAAGATAGAAACAGACCAATCAGCTAGCTTAGCCGATGAGGGGATGCCTCTCTGAAGGCGGATGCGTATCGGATAGGAGACCGATACGCTCGGCGTTACGCGTCAAGGGACGCTTCTAAAGGCTGATGCGTATCGGCCGATGGACCGATGCGCTGGGCGTGAGGCTTAGAGCATGGATAACTCATCGGCTAACACTCCGATGATACATCATGCAGAAGACTATAGGCCTAAAGCTTGATCTACCGTCGGCAACCCCGTAAGTCGAACCTAACCAATGCAGCACGAAATTGACGACGGCAGAGGGAGCTTAACAGGCCGATAGGTCCTGCACGGACGTGATGTGATACGTCTAATCGGCCTAAGAGGTCGAACCTAACCGATGCAGCCTCAGACAGAGCAGAACATATCGAGATGGTGGCGGGACTTACCCCTTCGCTGGAGATCGGACTTAACCGATGCAGCCCCGCGTCGAGAGCCAAAATCCACCGGTAAAACCTAGATAAACTAGGATGGCGATGCGCTGAGATTGTATATTGATTGAGAGATATGTTACATGTTTCCAGGGGGTCTATATTTATACCGTGGATTTACAGACAGAGTCCGACGCATTTACAACCATCGAACGTTATTTCCTAATAAGAACAAAGGAAAATACCTTTAAAGAAGTTAACTAACTAAGTAAACTTTTCTAATAAGGTTACAATTTACAAAGATAGAACATCTTGCTGTAGAGTCCACGGCTCTTCCACAAACTCGGTTTTGTCTAAGTAATCTTTCAATTTGGAACCGAGTCTTTCTCCGCTATAACCCGATTGGCTTCTTCACTGTAGCAATTGGACCTCTTTTTACTCAAGCTGATCCTTTTCCTACCTTTCCTCGAGCTTCTCGGACCTGACCCCGATCGGATAATTCTCTGTCTTCAAGCAGATCCAATTTTCTACTAATTAGATCGGCTTCTCTACAGTTCCCATCGGCTTTGTCTCCTGAGCTGACCAGTATCTCCATCGGCCGATGATTGAATCAAACTCTCCATCGGACACCTCTCAGCCGATCGGCTTTAGCACCATCGGATCATCCAGATTTTGGCGTTAACACAACTTTATTTTTTCATGAACAAATTTATCAAATAAAGTGGTATTTCGATTATATCACGGTCCAAAAAATGTTAGGTATGGTCTAAATGGTGTAGATCTATCAGTGTTCGGCTAAACCCTTAAGCATATTGAAAGGGAAATTGAGAGAAAATTTTCCAGCAGTGTACAACTGGTTACTGTTAGGCTTTCGAATCAACTCCTAGGTTAATGTAATAGCCATGTGTGTCGTTGTGAGCTAGGCAAGTTTTTTTTAGGAATTGATGCTGGTGAATTCCACTACCACTTAGAGATGGTATGTGGAGAATGCATTGAAATGAGGTTGGTCATCTAGCATTTTTGTGTCAGTGTATAAGAAATACAACATTGTTTCAATGGCTGTGTAAGATAAAGAGGGTCCTGGTATGACGAGATATGATACTAAAACAATAGAGGGAAATTTGTCAGAGCATGAAGAAAGAAGAGGAGGAGGAGAAGATAGGGAGCTAAGAGGATTGGTAGATGAGAGAGAGAAACAACACTATTGTTGAGGTAATGGATAGAGAATATTTTGATAGCGAGTATGTAGAGGATGATCAATCGACAGACGAGGAGGGGGTAATATAAATCCATCATAATGGTTCAACAAGAACTTCTCTAAACTTGTTATTTTTTAGGGGCATCACATCCCATGAGAGTATAAAGAGTACGAGATCATTCAAGAGGCTAAATATGCATACAAAGAGGAATTGATGGAGGTAATCAAGCAATGGGTG
The DNA here is from genome assembly GCA_030770085.1 of Oryza coarctata. Lineage (NCBI taxonomy): Eukaryota > Viridiplantae > Streptophyta > Magnoliopsida > Poales > Poaceae > Oryza > Oryza coarctata. Next base: position 3,676,987 of record CM061483.1, read on the forward strand.
GTATCACATCAGTGGGAGTTCTGGGTTGTGAAGTCAAGCAAGTTAGTGTACAAAGGGAGTGCGCGAACTCAATTTATGGGTGTCTATAGAGGGTGTATGCATTCAAGGGTAAATGGAAAGATTACTAGAAGGTGTCAATCGTCACCGATCATAATTGTCACTTACAAGGGGTCGATAAATATTACGAAAATATGATATCTATATTTGTTACAACAGATAGAGTTTTGGCGCATTCAAAACTATAATTAAAACTATGTCAGCTGATGTTCACTGGTAAATATTACTACAAAATCTAACGTACAATTGTATGCTTTATACATATTGTAATACCATTGTTGTAACTAGGTATAATTGAAGGGGAGAGGTAGTTGGTATTTTATGGGTTCCACGTCTCCAGAAGTACATCAACGACTGGTTGCTGGCGATCGAGAAAGTTATTAAGGAGCAACGCCCGCACATAGATGTGTCGTATGTAGTGTACCTCTATTGGTAGCAGCCTCGTATGCGCACTCGCATGACATTCACACCCGACGCTCCACAACCACATGTAGTTAGTAGGCGAGACACATACCCTAAACATTGTGACTAGGACTTCTTTCGTGCCGTGAGTTAATCAATCTTCTGTATCAAATGTGATACGCCTTTTATATATGACATGCCATATCAAGTAGATCAACACTATGTGGCAAGTTGACGACAAGCTTGAGGCTGTGTGCCGACGGTTGAAGATCGAGGTTGTATTGACGGAGGACGAGCAGAGGATTACCTTCAGTAGGATGTGCAACAATACACACTGTCTTCTGTGCTCTCAACAATTTTTCTAACATGGTTCTAGGCTACAACACCACAGATCTCCACGGTCATAGGCGAATCTTGGTAGGGCGCCTCTAGATAGACGCATGACTTTTTCAACCACGATGACTCATGACTAGTGAAGAAATTCTTTGGCTTGGCTAATTCCACCTTGGTGTGATCATCCATTTTATATACGTGATGATTGATGCCAGCTTATAACATGTCACGATTCTAACACTCGTGGGAGGAGCTTCTTTCAATGCCCAAACTATTGTCATAAGGTATAAATTATATGCTCTTGTTTTTTAATTATTCCTCACTGTAATATTTTCTTCGAACTAATATTTTTTTGCCAAATTCACAGAAGGATGTGTAGCTTCATTCAGTGGGTTAATACTAAAAATCCAGTATTTGACCCTAACTATTAGTTCAAGGGCCGTTGGTTTTTCCCCAAAGAATCAAACAAACAATAAATGAGCAGGAAGGAGGAGTACGGATGACTTTGGTGAGCCGAATGGTTAAACTGGAGGCTGCAACATCTTGTACTACCTCTATGGCAGGAGCGTATTAAGTGTGCTTGCGGTGATAGTTGCTTGATGGTGAGGTCAATAAGTGTCCATACTTTTAGTAGAAGGTAGTTTATTTGTCTGAACATTCTTGAAGATAATTTCATTGTAAGTTCGCTATATATCTCTCTAATTTACTTCAATTTGTTATCACTGTGACTGCAAATAGCTATATATGTACCTATTCCGAAAAGAACCACTACGAAGGTATGAATTACAACAATGAATAAATATGAAGAAATCACCCTACAACTCTATAGGGATTATATATTCTAAAACAATTGAACAATATATGTAGCCTAAAGTGTAGTACGAGCGAAGAGTTTACTTCTTTAGTAACGGGTGACTATAAGCGGATGATAGATAATGATATTCATCAGTTCCAAATATACATATGTAACATGTTGCTTGTTGCATTATTTATATTACGTCTATATTCTATTCGTAGAGTGTAAATATCAGTAACCATATAATATTTTTGTCACTATTATCTAAATAATATCCGTGTGTAAATTTATTTATCGTTCGGCGCATGGTGTAATGATTTTCTAGTATTAACGTTATGTTTTTTTATATAATTAAGGCATCTCAATTATCTTTTCTACAAACTTCCAAATTTTCTTTTCAACTATATCTATAAATAAAAATAAATTTATTTAAAATATCTTTTTTCTTTTCGACATTTGTACGATGGGGGACAAAAACACTTTAACAGAGGGTATCAAAGAGGCCACTTGTAAAATCGGCAGACCTCCTCGTCCCTCATATGCCCATTTTACAGACGACCCCCTACTGTGAGAAAAAAACATTCTTGGCTAGGGCAGCAAGGGGGCCACCTATAAATTTTCTAGCCTATACCACCCCGCTATTAACGTGTTGTTCGAGCATGAATTGGTCCATCGTATTTGATGATAGTGGTCCAATGCGATGCACCTAAACACACGAAGGTCTGGGAGATCTGTTTTAACTCCTATGTAGGTCATTATTCTTCTTAGTGTCTTCGGGCTATTGGGATTCAGGGTGTACAAGTCAATTTGATCTCTACTTAATAAGCAAGACAGATAGAGTTAAATCATTGAGTCAATCGGCCGATACAGACTCTTGCTATCGACTGTATTTGTCGATAGAGTTGAGATAGTCATCGGCTGTAAGTCCGATGTACTCCTACTATCATTTGGTTGCCAATAGGAGTTGTAGCACTTATATATCGGCTGGAAAGCTGACGACAATATAGGCAAATAGCGAGAAATAAAATAAAGGACACATCGGCTATAGAGCGTCCGGTTTTCCAAAGAGATAAGACTTAGCAACCTGCTAACGCCGAAATTTAATTCAGCCTGTAAACAGGATCGGCCAATGGAAATACTTATCGGCTCGTGGGACAAAGCCGATCGGTACTGTAGAGAAGCCGATCAAATTAGTAGAAGATTGGATCGGTTTGAGAACAGAGAATTATCCGGATGGGGTCAGGTCCGAGAAGGAGTTTTACGACAAGCCCAAGAAGAGGTTGGAAAAGGATCGGCTTAAGTGAAAGAAAGTCCGATTTCTACAGGAAGGAAGCCGATCGGGTGGATCAAGGAAAGATTTGGTCTAAAAATAGACGATTATCCAAATAAGACCGAGTTTGTAGAGAAGCCATGGGATTTATGTCAGGGTATTATCTTTAGTTAAATTATATCCTATATGGTTAGGAAGTCTTAGTTAGTTTAGTTAACTGCTTTAGAGATATTTTCTGTTATTTTTGTTAAGAGATAATGTCCGATGATAGTTGTAAACGCGTCGGACTCTGTAAATCTAAGGTATAAATATAGACCCCCTGGAAATATGTAATCTATCTCTTGATCAATACAACTTCGGCGCATCGCCACCCTAGTTCATCTAGGTATTTACCAGCGGGTTCTAGCTCTTGACACGGGACTACATCGGTTAAGTTCGATCTCTGGCAAAGGGGTAAGTCCCACCACTATCCTGATATATTTTGTTCTGTCCAAGGCTGCATCATTTAAGTTCGAACTCTTAGTCAGATCAGGTGTACCGCATCACGTCCGTGCAAGATTTATCGGCCTATCAAACTTCCTCTATCGTCGTCAGTCTCGTGTAGCATCGGTTAGGTCTGACCTACGGGTTTGCCGATGGAGGATTGAGTTTTAGGTCTATAGGTCTCTCTACGGCGTTTCATTGGAGTGAGTAGCCGATGAATTATCCTAAACTTAGGTCCCTATCATCGTGCGACCGATGGGTTTAGATGTAGGACCGCGTCAGGCGTTAGGCCGGTAGGTAGCTGATGGCATCTTATCTCTCCTTCCTCGTTGTCATGTTCGGTCCGAGCCTCCACCGTCTTGGTGTCATTAGCCTTCGGCCTCATACTGTCTCGGTTAGGTCCGCTACTGCGGTCACTCATCCTCGTGGCTTCTTAGGGGATCGGCTCTTGCTTCGCGCATCGGATGTGGGTAGCGCCATCGGCTCTTTGGTTGATAGGCCCTTTAGTGCATTACATGTGTTTATCTCTCGCACTTCCATCGGCTTTTCAGCTGATGCGCTAGCATTCTCATCTGTATCGGCATCCAGCCGATAGGGAGAGTCAGGTAGGCCTTCTGGCCGACCGGCTTACATATCTTATCCCCTGTCCTTATCAATTGTAGGGTAAAATTGACTGGCACGCTCGCAAACCACGAAGCTGAAGGACCTGCACTGGAGTTAAGCAGACCTCCTAGGCCTTTGCGTGACCAAGCCGTCGTCTTTCCTCGGTTCTGGGATTTTTGGCGGTGAGAACACACTTTTTGGCACGCCCGGTGGGATAAGAAGAACTTTCACCTGCTGAAGATCCGGTAGGACCAGAACACATTTTGATCCATTGAAGATCTTTCGTCAGCTGTGATCCAATGGCGGGTAAAGAGATCAACACAGATAACGTGATCTCAATGACGATGAAGGATTTTACTGAAGAACAAAGGTACCAGGTGGAGCAAAACACAGCTAATTTCCAGAAGCTCTGTCTGGAGTCCTTCAGTATGACCAAACAAGGGTCGATTCAAAAATCCCAGCTGCCAAAGCCAATTTTGGAAGGATAATTGAGCCGGTCACCGCCCATAAGCCCTCGGAAGCCGTTGCAAGAGATGGTTGATGAAGCTGTTCACCATGTACTCATCAACTAATCGGGTGTGTTGGTGAATACTTTGCACAATCTAATTAAGAAAACTGTGAACGGGTCTATCGCTAAGGAACCTAATCAAGGGCCAGTATATTTGCCGATGAGAACAGGGCAACCACAGGTTACTTATGGATCTAGAAGGGACGTATCGGTAAATATGTTTCTACCAGTACAAGATCGGATTGGGTTGCAACATGATGACATAATGCTAGGATATCATTGTACAGCTTATTATGGGGGATATAGGCAAGAATATCCTGGTAATAATTATCAAGATCATTATAGACCATGTCAAGTGCCAACTTCGCTTCCACAGTACCAAAGAGAGAATCCAAAGGAGGAGGATTGGTCTGCCAGAATTGTGAAAGTCGTCAGGGAGCAATTCGGCATTAGCCCCGCGTCGAGAGCCAAAATCCACCGGTAAAACCTAGATAAACTAGGATGGCGATGCGCTGAGATTGTATATTGATTGAGAGATATGTTACATGTTTCCAGGGGGTCTATATTTATACCGTGGATTTACAGACAGAGTCCGACGCATTTACAACCATCGAACGTTATTTCCTAATAAGAACAAAGGAAAATACCTTTAAAGAAGTTAACTAACTAAGTAAACTTTTCTAATAAGGTTACAATTTACAAAGATAGAACATCTTGCTGTAGAGTCCACGGCTCTTCCACAAACTCGGTTTTGTCTAAGTAATCTTTCAATTTGGAACCGAGTCTTTCTCCGCTATAACCCGATTGGCTTCTTCACTGTAGCAATTGGACCTCTTTTTACTCAAGCTGATCCTTTTCCTACCTTTCCTCGGGCTTCTCGGACCTGACCCCGATCGGATAATTCTCTGTCTTCAAGCAGATCCAATTTTCTACTAATTAGATCGGCTTCTCTACAGTTCCCATCGGCTTTGTCTCCTGAGCTGACCAGTATCTCCATCGGCCGATGATTGAATCAAACTCTCCATCGGACACCTCTCAGCCGATCGGCTTTAGCACCATCGGATCATCCAGATTTTGGCGTTAACACAACTTTATTTTTTCATGAACAAATTTATCAAATAAAGTGGTATTTCGATTATATCACGGTCCAAAAAATGTTAGGTATGGTCTAAATGGTGTAGATCTATCAGTGTTCGGCTAAACCCTTAAGCATATTGAAAGGGAAATTGAGAGAAAATTTTCCAGCAGTGTACAACTGGTTACTGTTAGGCTTTCGAATCAACTCCTAGGTTAATGTAATAGCCATGTGTGTCGTTGTGAGCTAGGCAAGTTTTTTTTAGGAATTGATGCTGGTGAATTCCACTACCACTTAGAGATGGTATGTGGAGAATGCATTGAAATGAGGTTGGTCATCTAGCATTTTTGTGTCAGTGTATAAGAAATACAACATTGTTTCAATGGCTGTGTAAGATAAAGAGGGTCCTGGTATGACGAGATATGATACTAAAACAATAGAGGGAAATTTGTCAGAGCATGAAGAAAGAAGAGGAGGAGGAGAAGATAGGGAGCTAAGAGGATTGGTAGATGAGAGAGAGAAACAACACTATTGTTGAGGTAATGGATAGAGAATATTTTGATAGCGAGTATGTAGAGGATGATCAATCGACAGACGAGGAGGGGGTAATATAAATCCATCATAATGGTTCAACAAGAACTTCTCTAAACTTGTTATTTTTTAGGGGCATCACATCCCATGAGAGTATAAAGAGTACGAGATCATTCAAGAGGCTAAATATGCATACAAAGAGGAATTGATGGAGGTAATCAAGCAATGGGTGGTATCACATCAGTGGGAGTTCTGGGTTGTGAAGTCAAGCAAGTTAGTGTACAAAGGGAGTGCGCGAACTCAATTTATGGGTGTCTATAGAGGGTGTATGCATTCAAGGGTAAATGGAAAGATTACTAGAAGGTGTCAATCGTCACCGATCATAATTGTCACTTACAAGGGGTCGATAAATATTACGAAAATATGATATCTATATTTGTTACAACAGATAGAGTTTTGGCGCATTCAAAACTATAATTAAAACTATGTCAGCTGATGTTCACTGGTAAATATTACTACAAAATCTAACGTACAATTGTATGCTTTATACATATTGTAATACCATTGTTGTAACTAGGTATAATTGAAGGGGAGAGGTAGTTGGTATTTTATGGGTTCCACGTCTCCAGAAATACATCAACGACTGGTTGCTGGCGATCGAGGGAGTTACATAAAGGATCGTACCACACAAAGGATCAGTGGTGTTCGTCCGAGATCTTCACAAAAAAATCAGAAGAGGAGAGCACAAAGGTTGTGGCATAGAGAGCAGCACAAAAGGCGATGTTAGGACCATGAGGAAGCCGATCGAAGCCAAAAAGTTAAGAAAGTATGGCGAGTAAAGCAAAAAGAGGATGATGCTAGCACATCAGCTCTGACCAACATGGTATTTTTCTTGCCCTTGGAGTATAAAGCATGTGCATCCGATGAAGAGGATCAAGAAGAAGATTTGGTTCAATTGACGCTGGGACCAAGTCAAGCCATATTTGACAAGCCAGAAGACTCCAAGCATCAGCACCTAAAACCACTGTATATCAAGGGGTATGTTGATGGAAATCTGATGACGAAGATGTTAGTCGATGGAGGCGCAGCTGTCAATTTGATGTCATATGCTACGTACCGCAAGCTGGGCAAGATGGTTGAAGACTTAGTCAAAACAAATATGGTATTGAAACACTTTAGAGGAAATCCATTGGAAACAAAGGGGGTGCTGAACGTGGAGCTGACAGTCAGAAGCAAGACATTGCCCACCACATTCTTTGTTATCGATAGTAAGGGTTCGTATAGTCTACTTCTCGGCAGAGATTGGATTCCCGCCAACTGTTGTGTTCCTTCCACAATGCATCAAAGCTTCATACAGTGGCAAGGGGGCAAAGTTGAGGTGATCGTGGCCAATCAGTCGACCAATATTGCAACAACCGATATGCCAATCTGGAAAGCAGATGGGTTCACTTGCCTGTCTAGGAAAGCATGGGATGGGGATTTCCTTGAGGTGACCAATAAGGGGATAAAGCCGATTCAGCAAGTCGGCTCGGGTCCATTGTTCCCATGGGAACCATAGAAGACTCCGAAGGAAAGTTAGGACAAGGATTTACGTCGGCCGATGAGTTAGAAGAAATAGATATAGGTTTAGGAGATAAGTCAAGCCCGACGTATATTAGTAAAAATCTATGTACTGAATCTCAAGAAAAGTTGATAAAATTATTAAAGGAATTTTGGGAATGCTTTGCTTGGGATTACCATGAGATGCCGGGATTGGGCCGATCGATCGTTGAGCATCGGCTTCCTATTATACTAGGATATCGGCCATTTAAACAACCACAGAGAAGGTTTAAAGCAGAGTTGCATGATGAAATCAAGGCAGAGATCATGAGATTATACGATGCAAATTTCATCAGACCGTGCCGATATGCTGAATGGGTATCCAATATCGTCTCAGTGAAGAAGAAAAATGGAAAGCTGAGGATATGCATCGACTTCTGGGATTTGAACAGGGCGACCCTTAAAGATGAGTATCCAATGTCGATGGTAGATTTATTAATTGATGCAGGCTGCAATCAGATTTTTATAGCGAAAGAAGATATCCACAAGACTGCATTTAGATGTCCTGGAGCTATCGGATTGTACGAGTGGGTAGTCATGACTTTCGGATTGAAGAATACCGGTGCAACCTATCAGAGAGCCATGAATTATATATTTCATGATCTTATTGGCCAATTGGTGGAGATATATATTGATGACGTGGTGGTGAAATCCAAAGGTATTGAAGACCATATAGCCGATCTGCGAAAAGTACTAGAGAGGACGAAAAAATATGGACTCAAGATGAATCGTGCTTTTGGTGTATCGGCTGGGCAATTTTTGGGTTTCATGGTACATGAGAGAGTGATCGAAGTTAGTCAACGAAGCATTAGAGCTATCCAGACCACCGAGCCACTAAGCAACAAACTACAGTTGCAGTCCTTGATCGGCAAGCTCAACTTTATAAGGAGGTTTATCTCAAATTTATTAGGGAGAATTGAGTCATTCACTCCTTTATTGAGGTTGCGAGCTGATCAAGAGTTTGTGTGGGGCGTTGAGCAGCAGAAAGCCTTTGATCTTATCAAAGAATACCTGAATTCTCCACCAGTGTTGATTCCACCGCAGAAAGGGGTACCGTTCAAATTATATTTATCAGCCGATGAGAAGTCAATCGGATCAGTGCTTGTACAGGAGTTTGAATGAAAAGAAAGAGTGGTATTCTATTTGAGCCGACGACTTTTGGATACTGAGATCAGGTATCCTGCGGTGAAAAAGTTATGCCTATGTCTATATTTCTCGTGTACAAAGTTAAGGCATTATATTTTATCGGCTAAGTGTACAATACTTTATAAAGCCGATGTGATTAAATATATGTTATCGACTCCAGTCCTGAGGGGGTGATTTGGTAAATAGATATTTGCTCTGATGGAGTTCGATCTGAGGTATGAATTGGCTAAGGCGGTCAAGGGACAAGCGGTGGCCGATTTTATTGTACAGCATAGAGGAGTCCAAGAGGATTTTGTGGAGCCGATCCTGTGGACGTTATTCTTTGATGGATCGGTTTGTAGGCATGGTTTTGGTATCGGCTTGGTGATCATATCGTCTCGGGAGGCAAGCTTTGAGTTTGCTTTCACAATCAAGCCTTATATAACAAATAACCAAGCGGAGTATGAAGCGGTACTCTAGGGTCTTCAGCTGTTGAGGGAAATCGGAGCAGATATGATGGAGGTCATTGGAGATTCCTTGTTGGTGATCAGACAGCTATCTGGGGAATATGAATGCAAAGATAAAGTTTTGAGGTCATATTATGAAGAATGTCAACAGTTATTAAAGGATTTCAAGATGGTGTCATTGGATCATATTCCTAGGGAGTAGAACGCGGAGGCCAATGATCTTGCTCAGACTGCTTTGGGGTATTGGCTGAACAGTAAAGTGGAAGTCGAGATAGCCGATATTGAGAGCCATATGGAAGCCGATGATTGGAGATGAGAAATTATTCAGTATTTACAAAATCCGTCAAAATCGGTTTCCAAGAAGCTTCGGTATAAGTCTATTAAGTACATATTACTTGATGAGGAATTATATTATCGATCCATTGATGGGGTGTTGTTAAGATGCTTGGGTGCCGAAGAAACTGCATTGGTAATGAGCGAAGTACACTAAGGCATTTGCGAAACCCATCAATTGGCTCATAACATGAGATGGCTGATGAGGAGAGCTGGATACTTTTGGCCAAGGATGTTGGAGGATTGTTTCAAATATTACAAAGGCTGCCAAGATTGTCAGAGGTTTGAGAATGTGCAGCGAGCTCTAGCGTCAGTTATGAATCCGATAATCAAGCCATGGCCGCTCAGAGGTTGGGGAATCAACATGATCGACCGGATTTATCCTTCATCAAGTAAAGGGCATAAGTTCATATTGGTGACAACAAACTATTTTACAAAGTGGGTAGAAGCTATTCATTTGAAGAAAGTTAATTCTAGGGACACGATTGAGTTCATCAAGGAACATATTATATATCAGTTTGGTATTCCGTAGACGATTACTACCGATCAAGGTTCTATCATCATGTTTGAGGAATTTCAAAAGTTTGCTGCCAGTATGGGGATTAAGTTGCTGAATTCATCACCATATTATGCTCAAGCTAATGGACAGACCGAAGCTTCTAACAAGAGTTTAATAAAGTTGATTAAGTACAAGATTTACGAGTAACCACGGAGATGGCACGTTACATTAAATGATTCGTTATGGGCCTATCGGATGGCATGCCATGGATCTACTCGAGTACCGCTATATCAATTGGTACACGATTATGAAGCAGTTCTTCCATGGGAAGTTAACATTGGCTCCAGGAGGGTGTCTCTGTAGGATCAATTGACAGCCGATGATTATTACACCTTGATGACCAATGAGCTTGATGATTTAACTTAGAGTCGATCAGAAGCGTTTGAAAGGATCAAGAAAAACAAGGCTAAGGTTGCTAGGCATTATAATAAGAGGGTGATGGTTAAATCTTTTTCTGAAGGGGATCTCATTTGGAAGTTGATTTTACCGATTGGATCTAGGGATAATAAGTTTGGAAAATAGTCACCCAATTGGGAAGGACCCTATCAGATCAATCAGTGTGTGCCTGACAATACTTATATGTTAGAGAGTCTTGAAGGGGAGAAATTTGCCAAAGCGCTTAACGGAAAATATTTGAAGAGATATTATCCTAGCATTGCGCCTAAATCGGCTAAGCATAGCCGATTTTTAAACTTCTTTTTAAGACGGACGAGCTCTTAAAAGTGGTATCAGCAAATGGTACTGTTCGTGTAAATCGGCTGAGGCGTAGCCGATTTCTAATGTATGAAAGCCAATATGATTATATCGGTTATAGATAGCCGATATCGTTGAGATATCGCTTTTAGAAAATATATATATACAAATTTTGTTGATCAAGCTAGTTGAACTCTATTGTAAATAGTTAATGTTCATAATAACATCTTGGGTTTTTTCTCTGAGGCTAAAATTTTATAGGAATTTCTTAATGGCCTCAATCGCGCGTAGGTGGATTTGGTCTATTTCATTGATGGCGTGGGTGTCAATCTCATCTGATTCGGGGATGGTCTTCAAATTTCTATGCCGATGAACTGCAAGGCACACTTTGTTTGTTACCTTGGCCTCTTGATCTTGGATTGATTTTGGTAGACCGATGAGGTGGAACTCGGTGGAGTTGATGTCATCACGTACTTTGTCGAGTTCCGCCATCAAATCGGCTTCTCGTTTCTTCAGGAGGCCAAGCTTGGTGCTGGTGTATTGAAGGTCAGTTGTCATTTCATCAAGCTTCTTCTTTTCGCTTTGGGCAATTAGTCGATCGTTGTGAGCTAGATTGCTTTGCTCAACATGATTGGCTATGCGTCGTCTTGATGCAATCAGCTGGGTCCTTTGGAATTCCAAGTAGGCAGCAGGTGTGAGTACGTCGGTCAGCTCCTCAGGCAGAAGATGTTCAATTTCAGCAAGTCTTCCTCGGATCGGCCCGCAATCTTCCACCAGCGAGTCAATCGGAATTTCTAGCCGATGCATAATATTTGACAATTGCTCATGTGCATCAGCTGGTAGAGATGGTTCAATTGCTACACTGGTAGCTGAATCTTCCACTGTATCCATGTATTTGCCGATGTCGAAGGAAAACAGGTCGGCTAATGACTGCACGTTAACATCGGTAAATATGAGGATCATGAGCCAGGAAAAATAACATGTAGGATGGATCTGGGATACAGCGGGAGCAGCTTGAATGATTATATGGCTATCAGCTTGATGTGAGGAGATTTGAGGTTCGGATGCTATGACTTCTAAGGAGACCATCGGCTCATCCCTGGTAACGGTGTCCAGCGATTGGATTTCAGGGGCCGATGGTTCAGGCTGCAAAGTAAATGTGTCAAGATAAAGGCGAAGGTAATGGAGAAGAATTGATGTTGACACATACCAATGGAGATGCAGAAGTCAAGATCGTCGCAGGAGAAGGGCTTCGAGAAGCTGATGTGATGATGGCGACATCGGCATTGGGTTTTTGCTTCTTAGAAAGCGTCCGAGTTGCTGGTTTCTTGCACTTCAGCCCTGATGTTCACGACACTCGGAGGAGAGCCGATGGAGGTGGAGCACCTTGTCCAAGGATGGATCTGACCGATTGAGGTTGATAAATAATCGACCGACCACTTGTGCTGGTTATAGGTGCATCTTTGTTAACAGCCTGTGGAATCATGGGAATCAAGACGCAGTTAAAATCCAATACGATGTAGAAAAGGTAGTACAAGGATAAAGATTACCTCTTCATCGGATTCCACGTAGTCGGGGTTGAGGCGCATGCAATAATTTTCAGCTGATAGACTGAATAGGTGCCTTCTCCATTCTGACCACCATTGAGCAAAAAGTTTGGTGTTGGATATGTAGGGCTCGAAGGTGGAGATAGTCCCTAAGGACAAGGATGATGCCATCATTCTAAGCCGATCATACTCTAAGTCGCTGTTTGCTTCTACTCGGGCTTAGAGTTTGCCGATGAAGAATAAGTCGATGGGGAGTTGGCCGAAGCCCAACTGACGAGCACCAACCGAAGGATGGTAGAACTCATATAATAGATGTTGGGATCGGCCTAATGAAAATCCAGTCGGCAGAAGAATGGGAGTTATGGATGATAAGAAGATTATCTTCGATTCTTCATTGGCTAATGCATTCACGGGGTGAAACCTAGAAGGCATTTCAAAAGACGAATCGTCCTTGTATGTAAACCAGATGGTGACTTCTTTAGTAAAGCCATAGTAAAAATATTTAAACCACTGGCTGAGTCCGAGAGGGGTCATTTTGCTTCTAGGAAGAGCTAATGTGGCTTCACCCAGAGAAGTACATCGACACCGGCTGGCCTCATCTTCTTTTGGGTAGTCAGTCGGATATGTCAGAGAAGGGAAAGGGGACCCATAACTCTGGAGGTGTAAACGTTTAACCAGAGTTGTATGAACCACCAGGGACCACCAATATGTCTGACTGGTTGGCGTGCCGATAGCTTGTTCGCCACCTGATAAAGTAGTTGATAGGTGGCTCCAAGAAGATATTGCCCCAATGGAATAAGGCGTTGATTGGCCAAGAGCTCCGCCAGATACTGAATGTTAGTGGTTGGACCAAGAGTTGAACCACCAAAAACAAACCGTTCCAACCAAAGATTCAAGAATGCTACATGTTCTCGCTCATCGACTTGGCCGGAGGTCTTTTTGTGTAGCGAGATGTATTTAGTCCAACCTCCGACGTTTTTAGTGTTCAGCCGATGAGTGGATTTGAATCTGAGGATGAACGGATTTACATAGTAGGTGGTATTAAGGTAGGTCGACATGGTGACATCCATTAGGGTAGGGGTCATTGGTCCATGCCCAAACATGAAGGCATTCAGAATATCCGACCAGAAGTAAGAAGCCGATGCAAGTAAAAGTTTATTTTTTTCCATATCGGCTAAAGAGAGGTTGATGCAGTGGCCTATTTCCATGTCTTCCCAGAAAGACTTTTTAGAGGCGAAAACCCTGAGAAACCAGTTTCTCCATCCCGGGAGTTTACCAGGCCAAGATCTGAAACTGTTGGTCCAATCCGTGATGGCCATGGAAAAGTGTTTATACAGGATCCTTTCTGTTTCAAAGTTTATGAAATCAGTTAGATCTTCGTTACCCATAAGGCCAAGATATAAGTGACCAGTGCGATCGGAAACTGGGATAGCAATCTGACTCTTGAGATCCTACAGTGAACAAGAACCCGACTACCGATAAGAAGATAGGATGGGGAAGATTTGTTTAAAATATAGGATGGAAGAGCAGATGATAGTTATCTCAGGGACTGCGTGTGTCGAAGCCATCATGCGGAGGAAGAAGGAGTAGCGGCCGATGAAGTGATTTGCGGAAGTTCGTCTTCAGTCGTCGGAGCTCGTCGAGGTTTGGGGGTTCTGATGGGGAAGAAGTGTGTGGAAGAAGTATGAGGCGATGGGATATTTTATAGAGGCAGAGTAACCTAGGTAGAAATTTTGGCCGATTAATTATCATTTGCGGGTTTTAACGGGTCATCCTGTTTTATGGAGACTTCTAACGGCTCGAAATTTCGTAGTCTATTGGCAAACTCCGAAATTGGGGGGCATGTGTTAACGTCGGAATTTGATTCAGCTTGTAAACATGATCGGCTGATGGAAATACTGATCGGCTTGTGGGACAAAGCCGATCGGTACTGTAGAGAAGCCGATTAAATTAGTGGAAGATTGGATCGGTTTGAGGACAGAGAATTATCCGGATGGGGTCAGGTCCGAGAAGGAGTTTTACAACAAGCCCAAGGAGACGTTGGAAAAGGATCGGCTTGAGTGAAAGAAAGTCTGATTGCTACAGGAAGAAAGCCGATCGGGTGGAGCAAGGAAAAATTCGGTCTAAAAATAGAAGATTATCCAAATAAGACCGAGTTTGTGGAGGAGCCGTGGGATTCACGACAGGATATTATCTTTAGTAAAATTGTATCCTATATGGTTAGGAAGTCTTAGTTAGTTTAGTTAACTGCTTTAGAGATATTTTCTGTTATTTTTTTAAGAGATAACGTCTGATGGTGGTTATAAACGCGTCGGACTCTGTAAATCTAGGGTATAAATATAGACCCCCTGGAAATATGTAATCTATCTCTTGATCAATACAACTTCGGCGCATCGCCACCTTAGTTCATCTTGGTATTTATCGGTAGGTTCTGGCTCTCGATGCGGGGCTACATCGGTTAAGTTCGATCTCCGGCGAAGGGGTAAGTCCCGCCACTATCCTAGTATATTTTGTTCTGTCCAAGGCTGATTGTTTAAGTTTAAACTCTTAGTCAGATCAGGTGTACCACATCACATCCGTGCAAGATTTATTGGCCTATCAAACTCCCTCTGTCGTCGTCAGTCTCGTGCTGTATCGGTTAGGTCCGACCTACGGGTTTACCGACGGAGGATTAAGTTTTAGGTCTATAGGTCTCTCTATGGCGTTTCATTGGAGTGAGTAGCCGATGAGTTATCCTAAACATAGGTCCTCATCGTCGTGTGGCCGATGGGTTTAGATGTAGGACCGCGTCAGGCGTTAGGCCGGTAGGTAGCCGATGGCATCTTATCTCTCCTACCTCGTCGTCATGTTCGGTCCGAGCCTCCACTGTCTTGGTGTCATTAGCCTCTGGCCTCATATTGTCTCGGTTAGATCCGATCTATCGAGGCTGGTCCTAATGGCGCCGTTACTGTGGTCGCTCGTCCTCGTGGCTTCATGGGGGATCGGCTCTTGCTCCACGCATTGGATGCAGGTAGCACCATCGGCTCTTTGGTTGATAGGCCCTTTAGCGCGTTACACGTGTCTATCTCTCGCACTTCCATCGGCTTTTCAGCCGATGCGCTAGCATTCTCATCTGTATCGGCATCCAGTCGATAGGGAGAGTCGGGCAGGCCTTCCGGAGTTAAGCAGACCAGTCTCGCGAACCACGAAGCTTAAGGACCTGCACTGAAGTTAAGTAGACCTCCCAGGCCTTCGTGTGACCAAGCCGTCGTCTTTTCCCGGTCGCGGGATTTTTGGCGGTGAGAACACAACCACCGATGATTGTACTTTTAGAGCCAATCTTGATAGATTAGACCGAACCAAGACATCATAGGCCTGAGTCTAACGGCACTAAAATAGCAAAAGCTAGATCAGCCGTGCTGACAGAAGGAACGGGTAAACCCATCGGCTGCTATCAGCTGTGAGTCCGATGCAGACATATAAATAAACCCATTGGCTAGCTGAGTTGATAGGAGAAACGAAACCTGCTAGATCTTGATGCTAGCCCTATTAGACATAGCCTTGATAGATTAGATGTAATTGAGATAATATAAGGTCGGATCTAACATAATTAGATCGATCGCTAACGGATTAATAGGCAATATATGTATATCGGCTAAAAAGCCAATACGTTAAGTATAAAGCTCAGCATAAAGATAACTCATCGGTTGGCTACTTGGATGAAATATCACGTAAAGACCCATCAACTTAATACTCAATCTACTATTAGCGGTCTAGAAGTTCAGACTTAATCGATGCAGCATATGACTAATGATGGTAAAAGGGAAATTGATAAGCTGATAGATCTTACGCGCACATGATGTGATATATCTGATTGGGCTAAGAGATCGGACCTAACCGTTACAGTCTTAGATAGGGCGGATACACTAGGATAATGGCGGGGCTTACCGCTTTACCGGAGTTCGGACCTAACCGATGTAGTCCTGCGTCAAGAGCTAAAACCCGTCGAGAAAAACATAGATAAACTAGTATAGCGATGTGCCAAGATTATATTGATCTGTGAAGGTGATTTGCAAGGTTCAAGGGGTCTATATTTATACTATGGAGTTACAAATTTCATACGAATACGTGATAAACTTTTTTAATGATAAAACAAAATATAAAAGGAAAACTAATTAACTTGACTATCTATGAGACATATTTTATAAAGATAAAAATCACTCTGCCATGGCTTTCATGATTTCTCCTTAATCTTTTATCTTTAACTGAACCGGATACATCTTTATCTATCCGATCGATTCTTTCTATATATTAATCGGTCTTTTTTCCTAAACCGATTGACTCTCTGATACTGAATTGAATCTATCTTATCAAAATTTGGTGTTAACACGTATACCAACAGAAGTTTTTCATGTCAAATTTCTCACCATCTAATGGAGTATTTTTTTTAAATAAAACCACTCAGTAGGTGTTAGGTACATAGATCTGTAAATTTTTTTAAAATAAAAGTATATTTTTATAAAATAAATATAAATAAAAAAATTGGAGCTATGAGCCCCACGATGAGTGGGATGGGGCCACGAGGCGCCGTTGCTGCACCCGTTTATAGTTTTCTTATTAACTGTTTTTTGCGAGATTATTTCGTTAAATCATCCGTTCCATTGAAAGTGATACACACACTGGTGACAGCGCCATGGCGACAGATTAACGTCACTGTACTCACAAAAGTCAGAATAGAAAAAAAAATCAGTTGCTCTGTGCATATATGCTTGCTAGCTAGCTAGGCAGCGTAACTAATTCACAGCCGCTCTCTGCGGTGGCGTTATGTGTGTTGTAATAATTAGCATTTAAGTTTTAATCTGATTTAAAAATAACAGATTATAATCTTATAATTACTATAACATGATAAAAAAAAGATCAAGTGATTGTCTTAGAATCAGTCGCTTGATTATAATCTAAACCCGCTGTGTTGTTACTATTGCCACACATCACGTTATTATTTATCACAGCAGTGACTTGTTTTTATTGACGTTGGAGGAATTGCTATTGACAGAACTACACAATTTTATGTTAGGACCGTCCTCTTGAATCGTAGAGGAAGATAAATTTAAAGTAAGAGGACGATATAGTAGAAGCAGTAAGCAATTGCGTCATACGCTTTTAAAAATCTTATTTGCCCTTTTCTGATATAGCATCTCGAAAGGTGATTGTTTTAAAAACCGTTAGTACAGGTAGACAAATAGAATGAGAAAGACTAGAGACAGCGCGACGCTGAAAAGTCTAGGTACAAGAGTATATTGATTTTATTTCGAGAGAGGACGATGGAGTCGATATATATATAGACTGGAAACGTACGGTTAGAATGGAGCCCAAAATTTTTTTTATATATAGTTTCATGGCATTTAAGTTTTCAAATTTTTTTATTAAATTAGTTCGAGCATAGCCTAAATTCTATCACCGTACATGCATTACACGGCCGCCTCCTCCATGACAGACATATAATCGTCGATCGAAAACGACGAGAGAGTGTCTAGCTAGTATCACACCATCATTTTCCTCCAAATCGATCAGATCCCGTATCACAATCGCACGTGCCGTCTTGTCACAGAGAGCTACGTTTGATGTAACGACGTGATCCATTTTTGATGGCGGAGCAAGAAGCGGTACGGCAGACAGCTCGGACAGCGCAGGAGTTGACAGCGTGAAGCTTGGGTTGGGTAGGCACTGTGTTACATCATTGACGGTTCAAGTCACAGATCGGTGATGATATCGAGTAACACTATCAGTTTATTTTAGTTTGGACGAAAAACCGATCAGTTTACGCTGAACCAGTAGTGATGGACCAACGATGAGATGAGCTTCTAGTCCTTCCCATACCGAGAGGTGGCTTTGCCGCCGACCAATGCTAGGCTTACGTAGTTACATTTATATGTGTTTACTGACTTAATGGCAATAAAAAGGCTATGCTCAAACAGATGTTGTCGTTAGTTGTTTTTTTCCCCTACTAATTCTCACTTTCGCAAACCAAAAGCATGATTTGAATTTTCTTCTCTTTTTAAAACTCTACCTAAAGTTTTAGTTAAAAAGCTTCTAACTTACAAACTTAGGCTTGTTACGTAGTGATACTTCTCAACCTTTACTTTTTTAAATTTTCTATACGTACGTTTTTTAAACTGTTAAATATTGTATTTTTTGTAAAAAAAAATTTATAAAAAAATTACTATAAAAATCATATTAATCTATATTTCAAACTTTTTATAGCTAATATTTAATTAATTAACTCTATTTTTTATACTTAGGGAAGATGCTACTAACCGTAACCGCAGTACCGAATATAGCCTTAATCCTCCTCCCCTCCTAAAATCCTGCCTTTAAGAGCGTAAAAAGCTACTAATACTCTAAGCCAAAACATACAGGGTAGTACTATACTACCTATCCTTGCTAATTTAATTTACTACCAATTTTGCAAATGTTGCCACGAAATGTCCAAATGGAAGCAGTGAAATGTAGGTACGGCACTTTTCATGTGACAGTGTGCTTTAATTACTGTCGGTGCTGTCGGCATGTACTGCAGTTCATTGCCAGTGACTTTACAAATGATAAACCCAATTAATCAAGTTCCCAAAAGGCAATATCATACGACCCGAAAAGACTTTTTGGGACCAAATGTACTTGGCGATGACAATTATATTAGTGGTGTCGTTATTAATTAGCATCCATTGAGTAGCTAACACTCAATGCGGTATTTAGAGGCGTAGTATATCGCAATTTAATTCATAAATAGCCGCCAAAGCAGCTACAGTATCAGCGTAGTTGAGCCCTGATGTACAATGTCACTTTTCGCGGAAAACATTCTATAATTTAACACTAGTTCAATCTAAGCTAATGATCAATATCGTAAGTTTGAGAAACACAAAAGTACGGCAGAGCAAGGGGAAAAAACAGATTGACTTGATCGGCCAAATGTCTGGTTGATTTTTAGTAAACCAGGCAGTACTCATCTTTTTTTGGGTAAGGGTCTTGACATTAACCTTGGTTGTAACCATAATTAGAATCCGTTTCACTAATTTTTTCTTTTATTTCAATTTTACTAATTAATCATATTTAGTTTTCATTGTCAACCCATACGACACGACGTATACTGATTAATAAGAGTGGAATGCGACCAAATCTAGCTAGATCTCAACCTCTGAACTTTTGTTTTATGATACTAAGGCAACATGTTAAGATTTACATACTGATACTTAGGCTCCGTTCCACTGCCTATGTCTCAACATTTGTTACCTCGATTTTTCACGCTACCTAAATTAATAAACTGCATGTTTTTTAAAAAAGTTATAGAAAATTTGTTTTAAAAATTATATTAATCTATTTTTAATTTTTTAATTAATACTAATGAGACATCTCGGTTTTAAGTATAGGAAGGATTCCCAACCTCTCCTCTTAAATACAACCTTAAAACTTAATTTATCAAGGGTATACTGGCATTTAACTGTAGAAGAGCCATTTTAGGTTAACAAGACGGGGGAAGAGGATTCTATTCACTCTAGCGAATATCGCCTCATCTATCTTTTTTATCTTAAATTTAATATAAATAGTTGTGAGTTTTTTTTAAAATAGCAACTACCAAAAATCATATTCAAATTTGATCTACATATTAAGAAAAAGAAGACAAATTCAGATGTAAATTATATGATGTGTGAGTTAAGTTTTTATTTGATTTTGTACAGAGTAGTTTATGCATATTGTAGAAACGTTGTCAAGTTTTTTTAGAATGTGTTAATAACTATTTGGATGGTGTTTCAACCCCCTATAGTGGTGGGTAGATTACATAATCATGCTCATACATTTACATCCATAAATCATACTAAGTACACCATATACACAATATCACGAAATCACTCTGTTGTACTAAGAAGAAATATACATTGTACAAAAAAAACTTGACAAAAACACAATGAAACACAAGAATTCAAGAACCAAATCCAGAGAGCTGGGAAAAAAAATGAATGGAAGATCGATATAGCTAGGCTGTGATATGCATGGGACAGGTTGACAGCATCACATATACAAGCTCGTTAGGCCTCTTTCTCACAACAGTGTTTTTTGCATTTGTCCAGGGACAGCTAAGGCCAAATGAATGCAGCTTCCCTTTGTAGTTGCAAGAATGTATGCCACTACAAGGTACTCTGTTCTTGTCCTCAATAAAATACAGAGCCCAGCTAACACTGCCTACTTGATTCCCTGCCAACTACTCAGAATGCGGCATGGGAACAAACGCAATCCTGAAATACTATCCCTCCAGTTAAATTTATTTCACGTTGGGAGAACCGAGTTTAGTTCTCCCAGCATTAAAATTTTTTTACTAGAGAAAGTTTTCTAAAAAAACAGAGTAGAACGCATTTGTGTTTTAGAGACGTAGTATGTTTAAGAATTAAGCAAAGCAAGGGAGCTACATTAAAATCACAATTTCACAAATAAGAGTAAACAATGCAAATCTTGCTTGGAACAACAGAATAGTAAACCTGATAAATCGATACTACTTTACTTTTAATTTAGAGAAAAGTTTACAGAGCTTGGCAATTACACTACACATATCAAAATTGAAGAAATATCCATGTGCTATGCCGGGGCAAATGGTAGCTCTTGGTTTCCAATCCAACCAACGAATAAAATTAAGCTAGGGGACAAATAGTTCTGCCACCACTTAGAATTTATTGATGAATTCAACACCTCTTTACAGTTTCACTCGGCAACAAATCAATAAAATACCCACTATATCTCACTTATACATGTGTGTATATATATAAACATGAAGGCCAAATTTATCTTATAACCCCCTCTCTCTATATAAATTTCAATATTTCATCTTCTGAGACCACAGAAAAGAAAAACTGCACAGATCCTCAGCCAATTTAATTTGGACCTTTATGCAAATTCCCTTTTTCATTTAGCCCCAGCAAGATGCACATGAACTTGATCAATTCCTTTTAATTTCCAGTAATTTAAGATATACACAATTTGACAATTTCAAGAAGAAATAATACCGCCATGGATGATTTCTACCAGCTAGCTATAGCTATTTCAGTTGAACTTGGAGCAGATCTTCCTGACTTCGCCGGAGCGGTCGGTGAGGACGCCGATGCTGCCCATCTTGACCATGGCGTCGGCGAAGTCCTCCCGGAAGTAGGGCCCGAATAGTGTGCTGAGCATGCTGGAGTAGGTGTCGACGACGCCAACGGTGGCGGTGGCGTTGTAGAGCGCCGCGTCGGAGGCTATGACGGCGAACCCGTTGCGGATGTTGCGGAGGATGGAGGTGTCGAACTGCCCCTCGCTGCCCCGGTCGAGCGGCAGCCGCGTGTTGAAGTCGCCGGGGGCGCACCGGGACTTTAGCTCCGACAGGAATCTCTCCGGGATATTCGGGTCCGCGCCCTTCCTGCCGCCGGGGAGCTGGAAGTTGTACAGCCTGTCCTGGAGGAAGAAGCACGCCGTCGTCCCCACCGTGTGCGCCGCTGCATGCACACGTGGTCGCCATGGTTAGCTCGCCGCCATGGTCGACGGAGGCAATGGCGCAATATGCAAGAAGTAAGATGGTGGTTACAGCTGAGGAGGACAAGGTCCTTGTCGTCGAGGCCGTTGGCGGCGAATTTGGAGCGGAGAACCTCGATGGAGTCCTTCACGTCGGGGAGCACGTCGGCGTCGCGCAGGTTGGACGTCTTCCCGTCGCGCCGCCCCGTCGGCACGTCGAACGCCGGCCCGCCCGTCTGCACAACGCAACGCCCGCCACCGGAAAACACACAGGTCGATCAGTTGGGGTACCATGCATGCACGTGCGCCGCCTGTCACGATAATGCATGTTCCACTACTACGTACGAAGGCGAGGGCGTCGCGGGAGGCGAGGGCGACGATGTCGGCGCAGGAGACGATGCCGGGGCACTCCGACTCCAGCTGCGCCTTGGCGCTCTCGATGACGTCAAGCCCACGTAGCCCCTGGTGCTTGTTGTTGTCCACCTCCGCGTTGTTGTTCCCGCCCTTGATCAGCACCGACGCGTCACACCCCTAATTAATTAACAAACAATCATAATCTCCGATAATTAATTAGCCTAATTAGATTTTTAGTGTTAATTAAACACCAGATATATTTACTAGTAAATTATGTAGTACCTTGACGAAGCAGTCATGGAACTGGAGGCGGACGAGGGCGGGGAGGATGGTGCTGTCGGCGTCGGCGAACTGCTGGACGACGGAGGCGACGGTGGACTCAGCGGTGGGGCACGACTTGGAGTAGAACCCCACCTTCAGCTTCCCATTGCACACGACGACGCCGGCGACGAGCACCGTCGCCACCAGCAAGATCGCCGGACCACCACCGCCACTCCTACCCATCTCAAACTCCAACACTACAAGCTATAGCAACCTAGCTAGAATTCAGAGAGAGAGAGAGAGAGAGAGAGAGAGAGAGATAGCTAAGCTAGAAAGTTGCACGACGAAGCTGAGGAGAAGGACGAGGAGGAGCTAGCAAGTTCAGCTGTACACTTCGTTAATGAGATTTTATAGAGTTTTCCTCCATTGGTGGGGGATGGAAGGATAGATGGATGGGAATTTGCACTTGCTCGCAAATGGCACGATGTTGTAATAACACTTGTGGTTGCACCGTACACGATTTGACTTCACCACAAATTATGGGTGGGTGACAAGCAATTAGTGGTGGTGCCAATTGCAGATAAGTGTATAATTAGTGGATTAACTAACAATCACCTGGGATATTAAACTAACCTACAAGTACCTATGGTTTTTTTTTACATATTTTGTAGTATCACCCTTTCTTTGTTTTTTGTCACTAACCCGAAAAATCATGGGCCATATATGCTGGCACTGAATCTACTACTAGCTACTCTACACTGTTTTACTTCTGAATTCAATCCTGGATACCTTAATGAATGAATGCTATACACATGCATATACACTATCTTGTACAGTACTGTATGCAAAATTTCAGAGCCAGAAATTCGCAGTGGACCAATGTTAATTGGCCCAAGCATATATGCATGTGCACAGGTCACAGGAGTTATGTAGGGCGGTTGATCGATGAAACTTTTCTCGGGCAGATTGCCACGGCAAAACGGCATTCAGCACGGAGGAGCTTAGCTGGTATGCGTGCATGCTGGTCCTAACTGTGGTTGGCACCAGTAACTGTACTCTTATGAAGAGTACTGGTTGGGAAAACTTCCTGTCATCCAGCTAGTCAGTGAGTTCTGTCGGTTTTGCAGTTAAGCCTGATTGCCTGACAATTGACATCATGGAAATGCTTTATGCTTATTTCTTTTCCTTTTTTTTGCTGGGTTCCTAAGGACACATGATTGATTTTGACCCGACATTCTTCAGAGTCGTCAATTTTACACGACCTATACATCTGGTTCAGTTATACTCAGGTAATTGAAATCTCAGAGGTGTCATTTTCACGAAGGATCCAACATATGTACCATTAATTTGGTTTCATTTTCTCAAAGATATCTCAATTTGACCTAGGCATCAAATCCAGGTCAAACTCTCTGTGCTATCTCCTATGCACACTTGCCACTAGGAAGAATTTGGTGTCATGCAAATATACCATTAGTTTGTGTGAAAATAGTGTTCTATTTCATTAGAAAAAAATTGGATTAATGATTACTCTATTAAAAAAATGCAATAACAAAAATTAAATTTATTAGATTTGTATTTAAAAGTACTTACTTACTTATGATCATACTTTCATATTACATAAACGAATATCATAATAAAGAAATTTTCTGGTGAAAGACTTGTAGTAATAAAACAAATACGCCTTATATTTTGAAATAGGGGAAGTGACTCACAAGTTGTTCTATGAGGAGCTATTGAAGGCAAAACTCATTTCTGAATTTCTTCCTTTTATTTAAGCTTGGATCACGAAAATAAAGGATATATTTGATATTTCTCGCACTAAAATTTATGCCCCTTCTAAAATGCCAAATTGTTCAGAGCAACTTCTCCAAATGTAAATTGTCTTGGCCCCAGTAATAATGAAGTATAATTTAATGGCAACAAAGTCATTTGAGTTGCTCTTTTAACTCGTGTACTCAAAGTTTAAAACGGCTTATGTTTGGTATCACAGATAGTACTAATTAAGAATGAAACGCTTTATTGTTGGATCACAAGCAAGCAAGCATTAACATTTTATTTATGACCAAAGAATTATACACAAGCAAGAACCATATTGCATCAATAGCCAAATTATATATAATATATATTAATAAAAGCTCCAAGCTGACTGTGCATATATCCAATTATATATACACCCAAGCCGGCCAATTTAGCTGTGCCGATTGAGACTAGGCATCAACAGAGAAGTATTTATTGTGCACATTATATTGGCTAGCTAGCTATACATAGCATGACCATGAGTTGGGGCTAGCTTTGCAACTAGAGCCAGCTTAGCATATGTGCACACGGCTGATTGACCAATGAGTTGCTCCTAGCTACTTCCACCAGTTGAACGGCTTTCCCATTTATTGCCCATGTTGCATGTCTCCTTCCAAGCGTGCCTGCTTGGAAGAGTGCCAATATGGCTATAGCGGAAAGTACGTACTTTTAATTTCTTGCAATTTTAATTTTGGAGGTGATCCAACTATGCATGTTTGGAAAGGCCTTTGCAGTGGTGGAGATTTTCTAATAGTTGAAAAGCCTCGTTTTTTTATGTTCAGAAGCCCTCTTTTGATGTACAACGAACAAAGCGATGTTCTATTTTGTAGCATTTTATGAGGAGTTAAGGAAAAGTTTTTTTTTCTAAGAGCATAGTCAGTTTACGACATTAAATTGTGTTATTGCCGTAGCAAACAATAATAGTGAAAAAACAAAAAAAGTGTACACGTACTATTCTTTGATGTATCATCGAAGACAAGACGTCGTAATTCGGTAAACTTCACCCTATGTAGTTATCTTCGTGAGTCTTCAATTATTTATATTTTGTTAATCAACCGATTTAACCTTTTAAAAGGGTATATATAGAGGTTAAAATGCCTCAAGAAAAATTATACACATTAGATGAAATAAAAAGCGCCTAAAAACATGATTGCAAATAATACACGTCTATTTTTCAAACATCGATCTCTAACAATGTAAAGTTGACAATTAGTATTTTTTTCTAAGATAGACCATGTGGTTAATTCTAGAAACATTCCCTATGTTTTAGAGCTCATAATTTTGTGAATTAATATAGAAATGCTTCTAGAAGCGACTAAAAACACGATTGCAAATAATCAATGTCTATTTTAACATAGATCTCTAATATGTTAGCAATGTAAAGTTGACAATTAGTTTTTTTTCTGAGATAGACCATTTGGTTAATTTTAGAAACATTCCCTATGCTCTAGAGCTCATAATTTTGTGGATTAATATAGAAATGCTTCTAGAAAATAACTACTAGTGCAGTAAATTAAAAGGTACTTTGCACTATGTATAGTGCAGTTGATGTAAAAATTATTTGATGTCCGCGCTGATACATTATACGCACGAAGGCCTTATAGTTCTACTTAGCTTCAATGCAAGTTTTTAATTTCTTAAGATTTAGGATATAGGATATGCTAGTCAATTGACCTGTAATTGATAAGAAAGATAAAAAAAATTAGACCAACGAGCCAATTGACCAATAGGCCGACTCGAGCTATCGCTTGTGTAGCCGATAGAGATTTAAAAGAGCGTGTAGTCGATAGAGATTAATACTGATCGATGTAGATCAGAGCTATCAGCTTTCTAACTAACTTGATTAAAGGCAATCTTAATAGATGAGACTAAATTAAGACAGTATAATGTTATAGCTACCAATGTTAGGCATAATTGATAGTGGATTAAATATGACGTATAAGAAATGTATTAGATAATGATTCGATATGGATAAGAGTGAAATCACAGTATAAAGATAATCTATCGGCTAGAACTTTAACGGAACGATGAATAAAAACTATTGAAAGAGCAATATAATAAATCGGACATAACCGAGACGGTATAAAATTGATAATAACAAGATAAATGTAATGGGTCGATAAAATCTATATCAGCGTGATGCATGCACCAAATCAGACTAAGAGATTGAATCAATACAGCCTTTGATAGAACCGAATGCATTAAGATAACTAGCAAATGTATAAATTTAGCTAAGATTTTGGACCAAACCGGTTGAGCCGATATGTTTCCTATATGACGGGACTCATCTCTCGCTAGAGATACAGTCTAACCGAAAGCAAGATCTTATTAAAAATTATGTAACTTTTATTCTTAAAGATGATGATGTGTCAAATTTATTGTATTAATCTGATTGATATATCTATAGCCCTGAATGTATATATTTATAAATACAACTTTCTAAAAAGAGAAAAAGAAAGACGAGATATTTATAAATAAGACTGTTATGGCTATGAACAATTAGGACTTATATCTTTATCGTTTTAAACTAGAGTCGTGTTTTTATCAGGCTCCACTTGTGCTCAAATACACCTTATTACTAGCCAAATCGTGGTAATTTTTAGATGCCAACAAGAGCATTAAAAGCTTTGCCAAGTTTCCGTGATGGTAGTTTAATTAACTGTCAAACGGTTACGCAGACAATTTTCCAGTACCTGGAGTAACTGCCTCGGTGGTGGGCCCTTACAAACGGTAAATGAGAGCTCCCTACTTATGCTCACTCCATTACTCCTGAGAAGAGCTATCTCACAAGCCATCCGGTGGGAGAAATGATCGGGCCAGATTCAATTTCCCAACCTCTACTCAGTTTTAATGCATGCTGGATGAATATGTTAATCATATAGACATTGTTCAGTAAATGCTGACAGTTTGCACTATGCATCGTACCAGGTAATTTGGCACCTAAACTTTGACTTCACTGGTGATCAAGTACATTTGGTCGATCCTATAATGCATGCACATGCTCTTGCATGTACGCAATCATCCATCATTGCCATGCTGAAGGATAGCTACCGATCTGTAATTGGTATATATCTTTCACGGTCTTAACCTAGACACTGTTCTAGGAATTCTTAATAGGCGTCTAACTCACGGGTTGATGGGCTAGTCGAAATCTTCTGGCTATGGCTTATATATCAATAGGTTAAACCCATAAAAACTTAAATGAGAGACCTATGAGAAGACTAGATAGTGAGTTTAAGCTAGTTATGTCTAAACCTGTTCGTCGAAAGAAGTGTCTTGGACAAACACGTCGATACTAGAGAGATCTGCTTAGCTCCAGTATAGGTCATCGGCTTCTCTCTGTGACTCGAGGTACGCGCGTCGGGGCCCGTGGGGTCCGCTCAGCTCCAGCGTGACGGTACGGGTGTGGGTGAGCCAGTCAATTTGACCCTGTAATTGACAAGAAGGAGAGGCAAATGGGTCTGGGTGGCTCCTACTATCGCTGGTCACCGATAGGGATTGGTACGCTGTTCCATTGGCTAAAGAGTCGATGAAGGCGTAGACAGATGTTGACGAAAGATATGATGGCTCTGGGCGTAGCGAAAGCGAGATCTTGATCCATCGGCCGCAAAGCCGATAGAGGCATCGAAGGTTATTTAAAGCGAAGCGCGCAGGATCCCTCCTGGTAGCCAACAGAAGCTGTAGTGCTCGTTTATCGGCTGGAAAGCCGATGAAGGCATTTGTGAAGTGGCAAGAAATCATATCAAAGACACATCGGCTACAAAGCCGATGCTACTCCGGATATGGCGAAGGGCAAGCGAATCCATCGTCTAGTTGAGTCAACGAGAGTATGTCTTTCTGAAGATAGGCGCGTATTGGTTGGATGCCGAAGCAAGGGCAAAGGGAACCCATCGGCTAGCTGAGCCGATGAGAGGATGTCTTTATAAAGATAGGCGCACATCGGCTGAAAGGCCGATGCGCTTGGAGTGGATCTTGAGGGGAGTCTCTGAAGACTGGTGCGTATCGGCTGAGGAGCCAATACGCTAGGCGTGTTGCTCAGGGTATAAATAATTTATCGGCTAATACTCCGATGAAACGCCGTACAGAGACTTATAGGTCTAAAGCTCAATCTACTGTCGGCACCCTCGTAGGTTGAACCTAACCGATGCAGCATGAGATCGACAACGGCGGAAAAAGCTTGATAGACCGATAGACCTTTCACGGACGTGATGCGATACATCCGATCGGTCTAAGAGGTTGAACCTAACTGATGCAGCCTTGGATAGAGCGAGATATATTAGGATAGTGGTAAGACTTACCCATTTGCCAGAGATCGAGCTTAGCCGATGAAATTCCGTGTCAAGAGTTAGACCCCACCGGTAAAAACCTAGAGAAATTAGGCTGGCGATGCGCCGAAAGTTGTATTGATCGAAGGATGATTACATGTTTCTAGAGGGTCTATATTTATATCCTAGGTTTACAGAGTTTGACGTATTTACAACAACCATCGGATGCTATCTCCTAACAAAGATAAAGAAAAATATCTCTAAGGAAGTTAACTAAACTAACTAAACCTTACTATCTATATAAGATACGATTTACATAGATATAATACCCTGCCGTGAGTTTCACGGCTCCTCAAACTCAGTCTCATTTGGATAATCTTCTATTCTTGGACCAAATCTCTCATTGCTTCATCCGGTCGGCTTCCTCTCTGTAGCAACCGGACTCTTCTTTACTTCAGCTGATCTTTTTTCCAACCTTTTCCTAGGCTTTCCAAATTTTGGTGTTAACAAAACCATATATATTCTTTCTTGTATCTCTAAATATGTCTATATCAAAAAGTAAATTTTATAAAACATACACGTAACCTTAGCAAACCCTCATCCCTAAGGTTTAGGGTTTAGGGAATGATCCTAGGGCTAGAAATAGACCCTAACATGATTGTAATAGGGAATGATCCTGTAAGACTTTGAGTTAAAAAAAATCTACATACTACTACATTTACTATTGTCCATTCTAACAATAGTTGGTGTTGTCCATGGGAACCTAACTGTGGGTGGCGATGCCACATGCCATCAAAGCAAAAGTTGACAAGGAAGAGAATCATCTTGAGGTGCTACGCGAGCAGCAAAGAGTCCAAGAGTGTGCAAGAGTCTGAAGCTGAAGTCGAGATGGATTCCAAAGCTACATCAAGTCAAGCAGTCGAAGCTACGATAGGGGTTGAAGGACTAGTCAGAGATGTTTCAAAGCTACACGAAGCCATGTTGAGCTCAGGAGGCGAAGCAAAAGAGCTGGTAGCCGAAGAGGTTGTCGGGGCCGAAGAGGAGCGCTAGGCAACCGAAGAAGTTCCCGAGCTAGAGAAAATAGAGCATCTGGTGTAGCAATGGTCCTTACTAGTGGCAAAGAAGCGGCTAGAGCTTTGGTGAAAGCTATACTCTTCTCTAGTGAAACAGTCACGGTGCCTAGAGAAGAGTACGAGGCGATGAGGCAAGACATGGAGAAACTCTAAGAAATGCTTCAACAAATATAGCAGTAACAAGCCATGTAAGAAAAGGTTGCTGCTGCGTTGGCGCAAGGACAAACGGTGAACGCAAAAGCTTAAGCCACACCCTATCATCCTCAAGCTTAAGATGTTTTAGCGAGAGCAATACAAGTGTAGTTATTGCAACTAATTCTGTCCCAAAGGCAGGTTGATGCCATTTCACCTTCACCTAGCCACCCAACCTCTTTAACACAAGTGCCCCCACCTAGTCTAATAATGGCGGCACAAACACATCTCTAAGAATTGTTGTAGCTCATCGCCTAGCCCTAGGTGTAGCCAATGTGGCCACGGAAAGGACCAAATGTTGTCTTGGGTCTTCAAACTCTGCTGGAGCTGCCCCCCCAACCTTTGCCTTTTGAACTTCTACAAGAGGCTATGGGTTTCGACACCCCTTGCATGAATCTGCAGGTTTATCCCTTCGGAGGCTCGGGTGATAAGAAATTGCTATTGAGTTTTAGCTTTTAGAGCCACCCAATCCCCTTGCCATTCAAGAACCCATCAATCAACAATTATGGGTGACTTTGACCCTAGCAAATTCCTTTTCGTTTGTGAATCGGCAATCGAGGCAGCACGTGGGGAGGAAAACACCAAGGTAAAGGTCATCCACCTAGCCCTCAAGGGTTATGCTAGGTCATGATACTTTAATCTCTCCTCAGGTAATATGTACTCATGGGAGCGGTTTAGGGATGTGTTCATCATGAACTTTTGGAAAACCTATGAAGAGCCCAAGACATAACAATAGCTCTTTGGAATGAGGCAAAGGCTGAATGAATCCATTTGGGAGTTTTCCCATCAATTCTCTCAAGCAAGGTTTCAAGTGCATGACATCATAGAAACCTCAGTGATCACATGGTTTCAACTAGCCTTTGTACATGCCCATTGAACAAAAAGATAACAAGGCATCGGTCGAAGACTGTCGATGAGATGTTCAAGATTATATATGTCTATGTTAATGGCAAAGAAGATACTAAGCGAAGGAACGAGATCTAAGCTAAGCTCAAAGCACCAGCCGCACAAAATGCCAATCTGGCAATAGTGCTAAAGACAGATGATATGCAACACACCATGCAAGTGCTAATACAGCGGTGACAGCAACAGACATAGAAGCAACTTTGAAGTGATAAAGGCAAATAAGTAATCAAGGTCAAAGAGGTGCATGAGCTACGTTGAAATTATCATGTGAATCAACTATCAGCACAAAATAGGCTACGAAAAGAAAAAACAAGTACTACATATTCCATGGCAAGCCCATAAATTCCAAAGAGTAGCACCAAAACATCTAACAACCAGTCCAGCAGCAGCAAAGAGCTGCTCTGCCTATGGCAGGTGTTGAAGCTACAAACTAGCAAGAAGCACCAAGGCAACTACAAGATGAAGTGGGGATGGATGGCACTAGAAGGATGATTGCGGTCATCATGAATGGCTCTACGCAAGGATTAGCATCGAAGCGCTAGAAGAAAGCGCATGAAAGAGCATCAAATTACATTGCAATATTTCACGGACTTCACCGCCATTGTTTTCTACCACTCCACTCTACTTTGGACCAGAAAATGCGGAGGGCATCTTTTTCTTGTACCAAGGCCCATTGGTGATCTCCACTGATATCGCTGACTATGAAGTACGCCGCATACTGGTGAATGGGGGTAGTTCGATGGACATCACCTTTGCAAGTGCTTTTCGGCAGATAGGCATTTTTCTAGATACACTAGAGCCATCATTAATGCTTCGGTAGGACACCGCTATGAGTTCTAGGCCAAATACCTCTACAAGTGATGCTTGGCGAAGGCTAGAACAAGAGGTAAGAGTGAATCACCTTCGACGTCGTTGACATCCCGTACCACTACAATGCCATCTTTAACCGCGTAGTGCTGAACAAGTTCGAGGCGGTGGCCCACCACAACTATCTGTGCATGAAATTACCATGTCCCCAAGGAGTGATTATGGTATGGGGTAGCCAAGCTTCGGTAAGACAAGACCTTCGGGTGACTAAAGTACCATGTGAAGTTCATAACATACAACCAAGATGAGACGAAGTGCCAAAAGAAACCTACAAGGCAAAGTCGTTTATGCAAGAAGGTGTAAACTAGAACCAAGTTGACATAGACAATCCATCAAGAATGGTGTCCATAGGGGGTGAAGTGGGCGAAGACATGGCGGCAAGCATCTTGCAAGTTATTATGAAAAACCTTGATGTCTATGCTTAGGGGCCTAAAGAATTGCAAGGGGTGAGCCGAACACCGATCGAGCATCACTTGGCAGTGAAGCTTATGACAAGATCACATAAGCAAAAGCTTTGTAAGATATCGGTGGATCACCAAGAAGTGGTCAAGGTGGAGCCGAAGAAACTACATCGTGCTCATGTCATAAGAGAAGTGCTAATCTAGAGTGCTGGCCAACCCAGTGCTCGTCATAAAGATGAATGATAAGTGGAGAATGTGCGTAGACTTCACTGACTTGAATAAAGCTTGCCTGAAGGATAACTTCCTTTTGCAAAGAATTGACTAGCTCATTGACTCAACGATTGGGTGTGAAGTAATGAGTTTCCCGGATGCCTACTCAGGCTTTCACCAAGTTCTCATGTTGTCAGAAGATAAAGAGAAAACATATTTCATCATGCTCTTTAGGACGCTCTGTTTTATCATAATGCCATTTGGTCTCAAGAAAGTTGGAGCAACTTTCGCCAGGCTAGTGTATAAGGTGCCCAAGGAGCAGATATGTTGCAATATCGAAGCATATGTTGATGACATAGTGGTCAAGAGCCAAAAATTGATCAATCACACTCAAGTTTGCTAAGAAACCCTCAACAACATACGACAAGCCAATGTGAATCTAAACTCAGAGAAGTGTGTTTTTGGGGTGTGAGTAGACAAGTTGCTAGGATTCCTAGTGTTCGAAAGAGGCATAGAAGTGAACCAGAAGAAAATTGAAACAATATTACAAATGCAACCGCTGAAGGACCCAGAGAAATACAATGCCTAACCAAGCAAATCACAATGCTTCGCTGGTTTATGGTGTACTCAGTGGAGAAATCATTACCTTTTTTAAGACATTGAGAGGGGCGGACAAGTTCCAATGGATGGCGGAGTGCCAAGAGGGTTTCAAAAGTATTAAAGCATACTTGTGTGAGGTGTCGAAGCTAGAAAGCCCCAAAGAGGGTGAAGAGCTATTATTGTACCAATCAACGTTGATGTTCGCTGTCAGTGCCGTACTAGTGAAAGAAGAGGAAAATTTACAGTAGGTCATCTACTTTGTGTCTGAAGCCCTTCAAGGGGCCTAGACAAGGTACACGGAGGGGGAGAAGATAGTGTATGCCCTTTTGGTGGTATTGAGAAATCTTGCGTAAGATAATGGTGCCCTTGTAGTAACCAATTCGTGAAGTGCTCCGAAATAAAGAAGCAACATACTGGTTGAGCAAGTAGGTAGTTGAGCTCTCCCCCTTTGACCTGCACTTCATGGCAAGAATATCAATCAAGTATCAAGTCCTAGCAAACTTCATCGCTGAGTGGACTTTTCCAAGCAAGGCACAGGTGGAGTCACATGAAGAGTTTTGGATCATATACTTTGACGGATTTTGTTCGCACTTGGGAGCAGGGGCTTGTTAACACCAAAATTTGGAAAGCCCAGGGAAAGATTGGAAAAAGATCGGCTTAAGTAAAGAAGAGTCTGGTTGCTACAGGGAGGAAGCCGATCGAATGAAGCAAGAAAAGATTAGGTAAAAGAATAGAAGATTATCCAAATGAGACCGAGTTTGAGGAGAAGTCGTGGAACTTATGGTAGGGTATTCTATTTATGTAAATCGTATCTTATATAGATAGGAAGGTTTAGTTAGTTTAGTTAATTTTCTTAGAGATATTTTCCTTTATCTTTGTTAGGAAATAACGTCCGATGGTTGTTGTAAACGTGTCGGACTTTATAAACCTAGGGTATAAATATAGACCCCTAGAAATATGTATAAACAAATCTTGATCAATACAATTAACCTTTGGTGCATCGCCATCCTAGCTCGTCTAGATTTTTACCGGCGGGGTCTGGCTCTCGACACGGGGCTGCATCGGTTAAGTTCGATCTCTGGTGAAGGGGTAAGTCCCACCACTATCCCGGTATGTCTCACTCTGTCTAAGGCTACATCAGTTAGGTTTGACCTCTTAGACAGATTAGATGTACCGCATCACGTCCGTGCAAGGTCTATCGGTCTATCAAGTTATTTCTGCCATCGTCAGTCTCGTGCTGCATTAGTTAGGTTCGACCTATGAGGTTGTCGACGGTACATTGAGCTTTAGGCCTATGAGTCTCTGTACGGTGTTTCATCGGAGTGTTAGCCGATGAGTTATATATACCCCAAGCAACACACCAAGCGTATCGACTCCTCGGTCGATACGCACCCGTCTTCAGAGACTTTCCTCGAGCACCACGCCAAGCGCATCGGCCTTTCAGCCGATGTGCGCCTGTCTTCAGAAAGATGTCCTCTCATCGGCTCAACTAACCAATGGGTTCGCCTTGCCCTTGCTTCGGCACGACCGATCTGGCGCCCACTGTTCCGTTGCCGTTGGTCTCGGTCTCATACTGTCTAGGTTAGGTCTGATCTTCAAGATTCGGTGCTGGCGGCGTCATCACGGCTGACAACAGGTCTCGTGATGCCATATCCGAAGCGGCATTGGCTTTGCAGCCGGTGTGTCTTTTATATGATTCCTTGCCTGTTCACATATGCCTTCATGGCTTTCCAGCCGATTAACGAGCATTATAGCTTCTGTCAACTACCAGGAGGGATCCTACGTACTTTGCTTTAAATACCCTTCGGTGTCTCCATTGGCTCTACGGCTGATGGGTTAGGATCTCGCTTTCGCTACACCCGGAGACATCAGATCCTTTGTCGATATTTGTCTATGCCTTCATTGGCTTCCCAGCTGATGGAATAGTGTCCCGATCCCTATCGGTGACCAGTCAATAGCAGGAGCCACCCAGACATGGTCGATTGACCAACTCAATCCTATCGGCGGCCAACCGACAACAAGAGCTTGTAATTGGCCTATTGTCCGATTGACTCATTTGCCTCTACCTCCTTATCAATTGTGGGGTTAAATTGACTGGCACGCCCGCACCCACACCATTGTGTCGGAGCCGAGTGGACCTCACGAGCCCCGACGCGCATACCTCGAGCCATGAAGAAAAGCCGACTGACCTGCACTGGAGCTAAGCAGATCTTCCAGGTGTCGGCGTGGTCGCCCGAGACATTTTCGACGCGACTAGGGCTACGACAATGCTATATATGCCAAGCAGCATGGCTATGTGGTATGTGGCAAGATTACAGTTTCCTACAATGATCAATATGGTAGAGTACGTTGTAGCCTTGTTGGGGCTGAGAAAAAGGAAGGCCTTAGGGACGAAGAGGTTGTTGGTTAAGACCAACTCTAAGTTGGTGACATGCCATGTTGGTAAAAGTTTCAAAGACAAGGATAAGGGCATGTCAAGGTAGTTAGAAGAAGTCTAGTAAATAGAGAAACCTTCACTGGTATTATATAGTAGCACCACTTGAGGGGTGATAATGCCGAAGCTAATGCACTGGCGAAAGTAGCCGCCACAAGGGCCCATTTATCCTGGAGTTTTCTTTAAAGTGTTGTATACCCCTAGTGTGAAGCTTAAAGAGAACGAGGTTGAAGTTATGGAAATCGACACACCGTGAGAGCTAGGTGAAGATTGCAGAGTCACCTTAGTGAAATACATGTCAAAAGGAGTGTTGCCAGAGGACGAGGCCGAAGTGCATAGACTTCAAGCAAGTGGCAATACACATTAGTCAATGGGGGAGCTGTACAAGACATGCATCTTGCAACCCCTGCTTCGATGTGTATCAAATACCAAAGGCAAGGAGATGGTGAAGGAGATACACGAAGGCCAATGTGAGGCGTACCAGACACCATGGGCAGTGACAACCACAGTGCTTTGCTAGGACATATATTGGTCCACTATTGTGCAGGATTGCAAAGAGCACATCAAAAATGCCTAGGTTGCCAGCGCCATGGCAAATCTCAAAACGCCCATCAAACGACTTGTAGCCAATCTAGCCTATTTGGCCCTTCGCAAAGTGGGGACTTGACATCATTGGCTCATTTCCTCCGGCAAGAAATGACTACAAGTTTGTCATTATAGTTTTTGAATACTTCTCTAGGTAGATCAAAACTGAGCCATTAGCAAGCATTACTTTGGTGGCCATGCAGTGTTTTGTGTAGAATAACATAATCTGTCGATTCGGTATACTGAATATGATAGTGACAGACAATGACAAGCAATTCAATTCCGCCAAGATCAAGGAGATGTGCGAAGGCTCGAACTTGCAAATCAACTTCATGTCACGTCTGTAGCCCACTAGCAGTCCAATAGAGTGGTGGAGACGGCAAATGACATAATCCTAGAAGCACTCAAGAAGAGGCTAGATGAGGCACCGAAGGGTACATGACTAAACAAAATGTTGTCTATACTATGTGCACTTCGAACAACACCAATAAGGCCTACTATGTTCAGATCATTTATATTAGTTTACGGTGAAAAGACCATGACTCCAAGTGAGTTGGGAGCAAACTCCCTAAGGGTAGTGCTATTAGGCAATGAAGAAAGCGACCGAAAGATAAACCTTGAGCTGCTCAAGAGCCTTAGGGTCGAAGCGCTCGAATCTATAGCGAAGTCACCAGCTCCACTGTAGCAACATACAACAAGAAAGTGCAACTGAAAAAAATCTTACTAAGACACTTTGTCTTGAAAAAGAAACCAAACCCGCTTGCAGTTGAAAAATTGGAATCAAAGTGGGAAGGGCCATACATGGTGACACACAGAGCGAGGCAAGGGGCTTATAGGCAAGCAACCCTAGGTGGTGAAAGGCTAGACCATTCTTGGAAGGAAGCATCCCTTAAGAGTTTTTACATTTGAATCGCTAAAGTGTAGAGTGTAATATATGTACGGTGTAAGCCTTTGGCACTATCCTAGAAAAAAAAATCTGAAGTAGAGTTATTATCCACATCGGAAGCCTGAACTAGTATAAAAATTAGTCTTGGTTGTGTTCATTTCTCAAACAACATGTAAAGATAATGCTTGATTAGCATTATGTTGAAATGGGGAAGCAGACTGGTCATAGCATCATTCAATTAGACACAGAGATTACACTTTGACATAGGTATAATCATTATGATGCATGAGGCAAGCCAAGGTTCTAATTGCTCAAGTACATAGTACGAACAAGTGAAGAGGACAAAGCAAAGCTATTTTCCTATTAAATGTAAACTTGTCAAAATCGATGAGTCTTTTAGGAGACTAAGAGCAAGTCATTTAAAACACAACACAGAAACAACCTTTATTAAAAGCCTTACAAAGAAAAAGTGTAAGTACATGAAGTAAGTACAATGTGCATCACGCGAAAGCTCTTCGGCATCACCTGAGTCTGAAGCGATGGATGAACTAGAGTTTGAAGCAGCGGATGAACCAAAGTTCGGAAGGATGGATGAACTAGAGTTTGCATACTAAATATTACTCTCAGAGTGACTGGGAGTAGTAAAATTATAGTCGAAAACATCTTCGTCTTCACTGCTCTCGGATCTGCTTTTAACATCAAAGAACACGCGAAGAGGGACGACAAAGTTCACACTACGCCACCTCTGCGCTAGCTCAAATTGTTAGGAAGAAACTTCAAAACTCTGCCAGAACTGAACTGTTTCCTCTTGGTGAGGGCAGTAGTTCTGGTTGAAGTCATTCAAGTCATAGTTTGGGCTTCGGTGAAGTTACTTGACGACTATACAAACCAAATAACAGTAGTCATTTATCCAGGTCTTGAAACCTAAGTGGAAGGTCTTACCAAAAGGGCGATATGCTAAGCTCTTGAAGCTTGAAGGGGTTTGAAGATAATCGAACCTCGATGGGCAAAACTTAGACCGCATAGTTTGGCAAGGAAGATAGACAAATCTTCAACTTTTCATTTATAAGGGATCACCGTAATGGCTTATAAAATTCCTTAGACGGGCAAAAAGATAAAGAAAAAGAAAGAAGTGGGAAGGCCTAAAGCAAATGCTAAAAGATAGCTAAACGAAGAATGACCTTACACCTCTTGGTTCAACTCGCCCTAGAGGGCTTCAGCTTCATTGGTTTTGGCAATAACAGTGGCTTTGGCTTTGGCAACTTCAGTAGCCTCTTGCCGGGCTAAGACCTCTTGGAGGTGCTCTACTGTGAGTTTGTGGCCCTTCTTCGTCCACCACCCCCAGCAAAAGGCATGGACGTGAGGCTGGACGGCGTTGTACTCCGACAATGGGTCGTCAGAGAGCACTATTGGTAGAAGGGGCGATGATTGCATCCGCTCTTCTTTAGAGTGAACAATAGACTGAACCCTGCCATATGAGCACAACAATCACCGAAGAACTTGGCTATGTTCACCGCGACACTATCGGCTTTGGCCACCCATTCGAAGAATGCCTAGGTCGAGGAGTCCTCATTAGGAAGCAACAAGGGCTTTGCCCCCATGCCAGCTAGAGCAAGCCGAATGGATCGGTTGTACTCCTTCGCCGTGTTGTCCGAGCGGTGTTGGAGGAAGTGGCTTCAGCAAGTGCAACCTTGAGCCGCTCCACTTCACTGTTGGACTGTTGCATTCTCTTCCGTCAACTTTGTCGTATTAGCCCATGTAGTCTGTAGGACATCCATGCACATGACTTGCTCATTGGCTAGCTTCCTCGATGTTTCACCTACTTTGAGGTTGTCAAGTTGGTTGTGAGCCATGTGGTCTATGCTGGTGAAAAAGAAAGTGCATGGTAAAAAGACAAGTCAAGAATAAGGGAGAAGGAAAAATATAGCGAAAAGAGAAAACAAAAAGTGTTAAACTCTTACCTGGGTGCGCAAGCTCTGCATGGCTTGCCCAACTCAATCCACGTCAAAGTTCTCTTCAAAACTTGATAGATCTTGGGGTTGGATATGAGGCCGGTGAGCCTCCTAACGAAGGGCTTGTGCTCGTCACGAGTTGTGAAGTCCTCTGCCATGAACTTCACCGCTAGGAAGATATTATACAAAGTGGAGGTGACCATGACAAAACCAATGGTAGCAGCCAGCGGGAGCAGCTCCAATGGCTCACTCTCGATGCTAGGGTCTAAGGGCTCTAGCGCTGGAGAGCCAGTCCATTTGACCTCATCCATGGAGACGTCCGTAACTTCGGTCCATGAGGGCTGCGCGAGTAATGGCGCGACGTCTTCATCCAAACTCAATGTTGGAGAACTTAGGCTTGCTGTAGGCATTGAGGACTTACTGTCGCTCCAAATGCTCGCAATACAAATGATGGGGACTCAAGAGGTGGGACAGTAGGAAGATGAAGGGCTAGCTCCACTAGTCAAAGCGGTCGCTTTGGGGGTCAATGAAGGCTGGTCCTCACGTGCCTAGGGCGAAGGAGACAGGTGGTGTTAGGGCAGTTATTATGGCCCCTTAACTCATCTGGCTATCGAACAGTCATTGGGTCTTTAGAGTCTTCTTCATCATCGTTGTTCCTATCATTGTTAGCATTGGTCATTGTAGACTGAAAAGGCCTCGCTGCCTTCTCATGTGGAGTGCCAGTGGAGCCCACATGCCATTTTCTTTTCTTCAGGGTGGCATCAGTGGCTTCGCCATCTCCGACCTTGCTAGGGTTCTTCCTACCAGGGACTTCTTGGTGTAGCCTAAGGCATAAGCGGTTCGTCCTTCCATCCTGCTGGAAACGAAGTATGTCGCCATACTTCCTGGTGGTAAGGGCGCCTATCATTTTGTTGGTCTACACTTTGGCTTCTCCATGGCTCAAGGTTACAAAATAAAAGAAAAAAGATAAGTCAATAGGTGAATAAGGGGTGAAAAGGAAAGTAAGTGGCAAAGTCCATGGAAGCTTACCATTCGGCCTTTCGGCCAATACAATGATCGTGAGAAGATCGAAAAATTCTCCTAAGGGTCAAGCGAAATTGCCCAGGAGGCAGCTAGTGGCTACACATCCAACATTAGGAACTCCTCAACCAGGTCACAGACGTTAAAGTGTCTGTAGAACTGGCAAAGTAAGACCTTCGAGCTTCGTGTTGACGGGTCAAAGCCACCTTCGTTAGGAGACCTTGTGGTAAAATCACTTCTTCATACAGTCCCAATCCCACTTCGACATTGTCATGTGCATTGGCCAGAGGTCAACGCAGTCTAGACGGGTGGTGAAGTTTACCACATCAAAAACCGTCTTCTTTGGCCTGACCGGTGTGTCAATCATCTTGGAGTAATTCCTAGCTACATGGATCATGGTGAAGAGGTCGATGAACGGCTTGAACTCAAGTATTCGGCACATCCACTAGAACACCGCCACTAGAATGATGGTGCTCAGGCTAACCTATGATAACTCTAGTTTGAATGCCACAAGAGCTTGCGGAAGGAAGTTGGAGCATAAAAACTAAAGCTTGACATCAAAATATGCTACGAAGATGGCAGTTTCATCATTGTGCAGCAAGGTGACTTCGTCATCATAGGCTGCTCTCACCTTTTCCGAAACGAGAATCACTACTTTGACCATCTTGGTGAGGTTGGCGAATTTAATGGTTGACTTCCCTAGGAAACCAAAGAATCCTTTGGCCATGTACCCTAGGTCCAAACAGGTAGGTGCGGCCGAAGAAGGTTTAAGTAGAGCCGTGGGAGTGAAGGGGGCGAAGAGTTACAAGGGGTGAAGTGTGCAAAGCAGGTAACCGTGAGCATAGCAAGCGCAACAACTAGAGCAAACCCTAGAAAACTTGAGCATGAGCGTAAATGAAGGCGAGGTGGTTTTACCCCCTCAAGGGGTATATGTAGGGGGTGAAAACCAAGCGACGTCCAATCACTATGCACTGCCTATCTTGGCAGAAGGCAAAGTGACAACTAATTGCGAGTTACCACATACACTGTGATAATCAAAGCCTGATAAAATTAGGAAGCACAAATGGCACGACTGTTAGGAAGCGCAAACAACATGAATGTCGAGAAGAAAAATTAACGCTAAAAAGGGAATAAAAGCCAGAAGATGGCAAAAGGGAGAAGTGGTGGAGTGACCGAATTGCAAACACTCCATTCTTCTTTTCTTTTCATTGAAAAGCCAAAAGATGGCGAAGGGAGGGGTGAAGCGAGCAAACTACGAATACTCCATCCTTCTTTTCTTTTCCTTGAAAAGCTAGAAGATGGCGAGGGGGGTGAAGCAAGCAAATCATGATAACTCCATCGTTCTATCTTTTCCCTCAGCCACACAAGATCGACTAAAGGGGATGAAGGGGGACAACCCAAGCCGAACAGACAACACAAGCTGAAGAAGCCACCCAAGCGGATGGAAACCTAGGCCAAGGAAAAGCCCTGCAAGGGATCGATTAGGTAGCAAGGCCAAGCAAGGAAAGAAAGAAGAAACCCAAGTGGCGGTCCGCAGAAGAAAGGCAAAGACCATGACCTAGGTAGCCAAAGAGCATGGCCTCGGCTAAACTTGCGGCCACCCTTATCTGTGAGAGGCATGTTAGAGGATAGCTACCAAACTGTTATCGGCCCATCTTCTACTGCATCAAGCTAGATAGCGGCCTAGAACCCTTAATAGGCCTCTAGGCTATGGCCTTCAAATGAGTAGTCCTTCAGTCTGTAGGTCTCTGATCATTAGGCCCAACCTTCGAAGAATAGGCCTTCAGTCAGTAGGCCTTCAGTCATTAGGCCCAAAGAGAGCAAGCCTTCGGCTAATAGGACTTTGGTTTGGGGTCTATGTATCAATATGTTAAATCTATAAAGGCTTAAAAGAAGATGCCCGTAAGAAGTCTTGTAGCGTGAATGTTATATCAAGAGGTTAATCTTGTTAGTAAATATATATGTACCTTAATAAACTTTCATTTATAGGACTATCTAAGAGAATTATAATAGAAAAGTATAAGAAAAACTCTTGTTGTCCATTCCGACAATATTGTCCACGCATATATGTACAGA
Organism: Oryza coarctata; assembly: GCA_030770085.1. NCBI lineage: Eukaryota > Viridiplantae > Streptophyta > Magnoliopsida > Poales > Poaceae > Oryza > Oryza coarctata. The sequence continues at coordinate 3,718,754 of CM061483.1, forward strand.
TGTAGTACTTTATTTAAATGTAATCAGGCTCTTCAATTTAATTACTTTCATTAATGCACCGATAACTTGGAATAATAGGCATGCACGCAGCTTTTGTCCCCTTTTTAATTAATCATCAGATGGAGGCATGAATGTTGGCCTTTAATTTGTTTTCATCTTTTATGCTATTTGAGTTAATCACAACCATTAGCTGAAATTGGGATAAGTTTTAAAAAATTCATCCAAAGAACATCATTATACATTCTTTTGTTAATTTTCTTCCCCAAAAAAGTTTTGTGTAATCATGTAGACAAATTAAATAAGCTGTTTTCGACTTTGGTCGGCTTTGATCATGAATCATTTGGGACGTGACAGCATGTAACGATAAACAAAGCAAAAACAACTCATCGATGGACCAATCTCCCATACACAACTACTCCTATATACTGTATTAATTTCCTCAGATTAATTAATGCATCTCAAAATGACAAAGTTAGATAGCCTGAGCTATCTGAAAGCATTCTTGTTGTACGTGGACCCATATATATAACATTAATCAAGATGAGAGTGACACAACAGCAACGTACGTGCATGCATATGCACAGTAAATAGAATAGATGGTAGATGCATTACGTACAGTACAGTAGTAGTACTGTACAATGTACGTGTACATGTGCGTAAACTACACGCAGATATATAGATAGCTGTACAGCAGAGAGTATATAGACACACGCATGCATGCGTACGTACGTGGCAGGTAGTTGGTCGGCCGGCCTTGCTTGTTAATGCACACGGCACCGATAGCTAACCTAATTTATATGATGCCTAGACAAGCTTCTGCATGCATCATTAGTTTAGGCTTTTTTCTCTAGCTAACTTAATGTATATGATGACATGATTAACCAAGATAAAGCTTCATATACACTAGTATGTGGGTCATTATAGAATCAGGAGAAAAAAGAAATACTAGTTTTCTCCCTAGTAGAATTTTGGGCGGGAAGCCAAAATATTGTATTTTCAATTTCATCATTTTTTAAACATAATTAAAATACGTTACATCTCCGGCCTACAGACACAACTAATAAATATAAATGTAAAAAAGTAGAGTGATAAGATAAGTCTGCAACTAATGACGAGCTAAATTAAAAAATAAGACAAATCATATATATATTTTAACGAGGAATTCAATGTCCCTAATAGAATTAGCAATTTCATCTCCCTAATAGGTTTATACCCTGTACACAAATTTTACAGTGAAAACCTCTTAAGCACAGGTTCCATGCATGCTACAGTTTCCTGCTGCGGCACCATATATAGCGGCAGGCAATGTTCCCGCTGCGGAATGATGACGATGATTTCTGAGAGAGCAGCAGACAAACTTGAAAGGTTGCGAGAAATTGTTTGTGTTGCTGACTGAATCTATCTGCTTGATTTCTTTTATACATCTCGATTTCTACACATGTCGATCGTCTTCTGTAGATGAATAAATAAAAGCGAACGGAGACTCGATCCAACTTCAGGCGTCCGGCCAGATCGAGCGCGTGCGCTCTGAGCTTCTGCTCCCGCTTCTCGCCGGCGTATATGGTTGAATTTTTTTAAACTTATTATTTTTTAATTTTAAAACTAAACTGCACTTAAAATTTATTTGAGTTTTGGTCACACGTACCCGACCAAATAATACTGTCAGGCTGTAAAATAATGCACTAATTTAGATTTGAAAATAAGTTTTAAAGTGGTTTTGTTTTAAAATTAAAAAAAGAAAATAGGTTCAAGAAAATAATAAAAATTCTGTATGGCTACCCGCCTCGCTTCCGCTGTGTTGAAGTCTTGAAAAGGAGACGCCAGAGGCTGGGAATGGCTCGCCACTGACATGCGGGCCGAACGGGATTCCCCACATCCGTGCGGGCCCATGTTACCTGGGCCGGAACGGGGTGCCCTTTGATTTGGGCTGAAACGAGATTCACACCTTCGTGAAGGCCCATGTGGGTTCGGCCGAACAGTACCACACCTCCGTTAGGTCCCATATGATATTAAGGCCGGAAACAAGATTCCCAGCTTTGTGCGGGCCTAAGTTAATTGGGCCTGAGAGGAATTCCACTTCCTCGAGGGACTTATATTGGTTGGGCCGAAGGGGATACCACGGTCCAACAGATCGGCCTGTGATTGCGTGGCCTATGTTGTCATGTTGTGCGGCCGGGGCCCATGTGAATTTTACATAGCAAGAGGCATTTGAGGGCTTTCTATTTTCACGACAAAAATCAAACAGACATGACTTAATTTTTTCTACTCTTTTTTTGGACGGAAGGTGCTACCAACTAATACAACTAATACATGTTTATGACTCTACTATTATAAAAGCGTAGTAGTCCTCCTTCATTATCTCCTCACACGTTGTGCAGTGTATTTATGATGCGCAACCACTGTTTTATTGGAAAAGACAGTTGGATCTATTGCTTTATCCTTACTCTAAGTCTCTTAGCCTATCTCCAATCAAATTAGCCTGACCTATTGTAATGCAGGGGTAAATTACTAGTAGACAAGATTTCCGAGTAGAATCCATATATACTCACTAGTTCTCAAATTAGTTCAAAAGACTTCATAAGATCATAGATTATATGTGTTTTTTTTGTAAATACACAGCTAAGAAACAAAGGAAAAAAAACAAGGAAAAGAAGGGGCCAAAGAATGAACTGAACTATATACTCTTGGCATCCAAGGCATGAAACAAACATTATGCCCCTAAATTAAATTAAAACCCTAATATGTACTGAACTTTACATAAACCATTCATCATCATCACCATCATCATCAAGAGGTGATGCAGATTAATTTAGAGAAGGCCAGGGCGAGAGTGGAAGGGGAATTGGTGCATCAAGATGGGAGCTGATCCACTCTTCTTCTTCCTCTCTACCTTATTCACATCTCCTATCTTCTTCTTCTCCTCCTCGCCAACTGCAGCATCTGCGTCTTTCGAGCAGTACTGCTGCTGCTGCTTGTTCTTATCTGAGTCAGGTTGCTGCTGCTGCTTCGTCGATGACACCTTCTTCCTCCCCTTCATCCCTGCAGCTGCCGGAGCACCCAAGCAACTCAACCCCAGCACCATCGCTATGAGTCTATGAAAGATCTTCTCCTTTACTTGCTTCCTCCTTTCTCTCGTGTTCGTTGTTGCTTTTGCTTGCTTGTTGCTATGAGCCTATCTATGATCAGATCGCTCTGGCTGAGCTGCTTTTATAGCTGGAGGAGGAAGACGACGACTGAACTGGTCAGGTAGGTTCGTTTCGTTGACTCAACTCAGCTGCTGCATGCTGCTGCCTTGGTCGCCAAGGTTCTTCCTCTCTTCGCTTGCAGCCTACTCATCTGAGTAGATTCTGGTCAAATTGGATGCACTTCAGAAGGGAAAAGGGGAAGAAGCATCGTGCGTCTGCGACTGGACGAAAATGGTGATGCTGGGCTGAAAATGACACGTGGGGAGCACGCGTCGTGTCTTGAAATATCACGGATTGTTTTCTGATGAAAAGGAGCAAATGTCACGGTCTTAATTTTTGTAAAGCTTTGTCACGATGATTTTTTCAAGACAAATTCTACAGATGGCTTTTTGAAAGACAATGTTGAAGGTTTTTTTTTAAAAGACAATTTCTCAGGGGTTTTGCCGAGAGTAGAATCAATATATATAAACGTTTTATCCTTTTCTCATTTGATATTTTTATTCGATAGTACTACCACCCTAGATAATTTTTTATGTAGAAAAAACTTACAATTTTTTATCTAAAAAAACTTATAAATTAATGGCATAGTCCGTCTTCATGAAAACCCTAACCGCACCAGGTGTAACAGTAATCGACGATATGGTTTGATGAATTTTATCTAAATTCAAATTTTAAAAAATGCTAAAAAATATAAATAAATTTATATAAGCAGTAACTAATTTTGAAAATGGTAAAATTTGCTGCACTAAAATTGAAAAAAAAAACTTAAAAAAACAACACATGGGTTGAAATATGATTTCTACTTAAAAATATATACTAAAGTGATAGGGCTATTTATAATTTTTCTAAATTTTTCACAATTTTTTAGGATTTTACAATGTTTTACAATTTTTTTAATAATTTTTTTCAGTTTTAATGCACCGCGATTACCACGACAATCCACGCTGATACGCGACTTACCCATGGAGTTTAAAATTTAAAATTTAAAACTCTTTAAGTGTGAACTTACGCGTCTTTGGGCGGTTACCGTGCCGTACCGCTGGCAGACGGCGTTGTTACAGAGAACGGTTCGTGAACCCTGGCTTGGATAGCGATTATACTGCTACCTGAAACCGGTTTTGTTCGAAGGATGATGATGCTTCTTTGCAGTTTTGTTATCGGCATGTTGAATTTGACTCCAGGTTACTTCCATGTGGGTCCCGCTACCAGAACGATCCGTCGGGCCCACATGACAGAACTGTCTCATCAGCTGTCACATTTAGATCACATAAATCTCAACAGACAAATTTCCCCAATCTGAACATGTACCGAATTCAAAGCCACCGTGGAATTCAAAAACAGCACAGTTGGCTCATGAAGTCAAAACGACACAAAAAGCTCTGAAAAGCTCAAACGGTGAAGAACTGAAACTCGTATATATACATACATACATACATACATACATACATATATATATATATATATATGTGATAATATTATGCCAAAAGATCACTGGTAGTACTAAACTCTTGTTGATACAGATCCGAAATCCATACTGTACTACTACTGACTGACAAAACCGAAATTTGCCCAAGATACACAGAAGAACCGTATATCATCATCACCCAGGGCAGGCTCAAGCTGCCGTCTTATTACCCAACACCAGAAACCCCAGAAAACCTTAGTTCTCCATGCGGATGATGCAGCGGATGCCCTCTCCCTTGTGCATCAGGTCGAACGCCGTGTTGATCTCCGAGAACGGCACGGTGTGCGTGATGAACTTCTCCACCTCCAGCTCCTGAAGCACAAAAAACAGGTTCGTCATGGATAGTCAAGTTCAGAAGTTATTGAGGATGAACATTTCAACATTTCTCGACTACTAGTTGTGATCATTAGCCAAGCTAAAGAAATTGTTAGCGGTTTCTGTTCACCTTCTTCATGTACAGTTCGACAACGTTGGGCAGATCAGTGCGTGGCTTGTAGTTGCCGAAGAAGGTTCCCTTCAGAGTCCTTTCGTTCAGGAAGTTCATCGGGTGGGTCTTGAACTCGGCATCCTTGTGCGGCACACCGACCAGAACAGCAACACCCCAGCCCTGGATTTTAAACAGCAATTTTTGCATCCCATCATCTCAGAAGACAGTGCACAGGTCTCTGTAACTTCCAAAAGTGTTTTGAGATCTTACATCATGAACACATTCAAATGCTTGAATCATAGCGTTGATGTTGCCGGTGCATTCAACACTGCGGTCAACTCCACCATTGGTCATCTCAGCAAGTACCTATATTGTCATAACACTGGTATCAGTACAATCAAGTGATGCAAATTTTCCTATGCCTGATGTAAGGAAACATACCTGCTGAACTGGCTTGTCGTGGTCTTTTGGGTTCACAAATTCAGTGCAACCAAATTTCCTAGCTATAGATATACAAAATATATAAGATTTGTGTTTGTGCAATTCCACAAAAACAAACCCGTGATTTGGTGAATCGAGAGGATTTACCTTCTTCAAATCTGTTGGGATTCAGGTCAACGCCAATGATCCTTGATGCTCCTGCGATCCTTGCACCTTCTGCGGCCTAATCATACCATACATAGAGAAATTAATTAGACCTCTCATTGTAATTGAGGACATAGCAGAGAAGAACTTTGACACTCACAGCAAGGCCTACAGCTCCTAGACCGAAAATCGCCACAGTTGAACCCTTTGGTGGCTTTGCCACATTGATTGTTGCACCAAGACCTACAAAAGGAAATTGTGACTCAGCATCTCAAGATATATTCTAGCAATTAACAAGAATACAAGAATAAAACAATTCTACTTACCAGTAGAAATACCACAGCTAAGAACACAGACTTTATCAAGGGGAGCCTTCGGGTTGATCTTCGCCACGCAACCAACATGCATGACAGTGTACTCACTGAAGGTCGAAGTCCCAACGAAATGGTAAATAGGCTTCCCATTGATAGAAAATCGCGACTTGCCATCGCCAATCATCACACCCCTGTCAGTGTTGATCCTGAGTAGATCACACATGTTGCTCTCTGCTGACTTGCAGTGGGGACATTCCTTGCACTCCCCAGTGAACACAGGGAGGACATGGTCACCAGGGGTAAGATCAGTCACACCCTCTCCAACACTCTCCACAATACTGTAGAATCGATACATTTCAGGAGATGGAAAATAATAATTTTTGACTCGGTGGGAGTATAAAAATAATCCACACTGTGTTTCAGTAAGTACAAGGGGTATCAGGAACATGTCAGGCAGTCTAAGGGTCAAGAACACCTAATGTACATATCCTTTGTCAACTGAAAAATACCAACTTACTGAAGAGTTCAAAAGGTCATCTGAAGGGTCAAGCAACGCTTAGCGCAAATATTATATGCCAGCATAAAAAATAAAACTCCAACTAACTGAAAGAAAAAGGATTCTTCCCTGTAAGTTGTAAACTGAAATACTACTAAAATCTATTAAGCTCCAACTGCAAGAACATGTAATCTTATTATCTGACAACTGACACAAATAGCACACATTTACAATGTTTGACACCGGCAACAGCATGTGTCATACGATTTTTTCCCATGTTGTCCAGATTACCTCATCCAAATGTTCTACTACTGGCAAACCAATAAACAATGACCACTAAACTATGATTAGAGAAAGATTCAACAACAAAGCATAGTTTAAGAAATTAACAACGTGTCACATCACCAACCAGAGCAGCAGAGTAACCAAGTACTAACAACAAATCAATTAATTAACAACATGCCACATCAGCAAAAAAACCAGTAGATTAACAAAGTATTAACAACAAATCAATTAATTAACATGCCACATCAGCCACCAGAGCAGTAGAGTAAACTAGTATTATTAACAACAAATTAAGGAAGCAGATGTAAGCACATACCCTCCAGCTTCATGGCCGAAGATCCGAGGGAACACGGGAGTCTGCCCCTAAGACATCAGAAGCCACATAGAGGCGCAAGTCAACCACACATTGCAGCCGGATGATGTTGCAAACTCAAGTGATGGGTGAGTACATACCTTGGCCTCCCAGAAGTAGACGTCGGTGTGGCAGAGCGAGGTGAAGAGAATCTTGACGCGCACCTCCATGGCCTGCGGCGGCGCCACCTCCACCTCCTCGATCACCAGCGGCTTTCCAGCCTCCCATGCCACCGCCGCTGCACAGATCCAACAAAACCACCACAGGATTAGCCCGTGCTCCACCAAAATACAATCTTGGATGACACCTAAACATCATCTGTTTTTCGCTAAAAAATGTTTTTCTCTCTCCATATCTGCTGCAATATAGGCGCTGTTCAACCTAGAATACTGACAAGAACACAATCAAGATTTCCATGTATCCCAATCACAAGCAGCACCGCCCGCCAATCGCAAGCAAAAAAGAAACCAAAACGAAGCAAGAAGAAACAGGGGAGGAAAAGCACGGACCTTTGCACTTGATCACCTTCCCGACGGTCGCCATCTCCCCCAAATCCCAAACCAACCAACCAACCAAACCAAACGAAATCCCTCTTCCAAGAATCTCACTCACTCAACCGCAGATCAAATCAAACCGTTGAGGATCCCAGGAAGTCCAGCCCGTCTATATATAGCTATAGCAGCTCCTCCTCGGAGGAAGAAGAAGAGGATGGAGGGTGTGGTTTCGCCACTTCTCCCTTGGGCAGCAAACCACGGACGGGGGGCGGCGTGGCACAAAACCGGGCATCCTGCCTCCGCCTGGAACGGAATAGCGGCCGCAGTTTTCGCATGTTTTTTTCTCTCTCTTCCCTTCCCTTCCCTTCCCTTCCACAGGATAGCCATCAGGCCACGGTGGTGGCCGTCCGATGCAGCGGCGACCGGCGAGATCTGCGGCTGGGAGCGGTCGGTGGCGCGCTGCGTGGATTAGGAAATTAATTAGTCTTTGATGATGACTAGTGATTAGTAGTGAGAAGGCGGGACAGCTGTCGTTAGTAGACGGGAACACATTGTTTCCGGGAATTCTAGAGGCCGCGCATGTGTATCTGGAACTGGAGCGACAGCGTGTGATATGCTGACGATTTTGGTCGTCCGGTACTGCAGTGCAGTTTAAGGCCTTGTTTTTTTTTCTTCTGTACGGATTTTGGATTTTTATATGTTTTCTAAAAAATAATTATCTGATTTTTTTAAAAAATTAAGCTCTACGATAATCAAATCATTCGTTTGTACTATCATAAAAATCTAGATAAAAAAATCCAAAATCTTAAATGGGTCTAAGGACCTTTTTGTTAGGCCTCAGCTCTCTGTCCTAAGAGCCCAACCAAATAATTTTAATTTAAAAAAAAGAAAGTGAGACGGATTGAAGTGATTAAAAAATAAAAGAGTTAGAATAGAATTCAAACTACTTCAAAACTCTATCCCATAGTCAGAGACTTAACAAAATAGGTTAATAAGTATTGTATATTTCTAATCAGATCTACTTACATGTCATTGTTTTTCACCATTAGTACGTCACCATTTCGTGGTTCTGGGTTAACGTTGGCTAGTTTTGAAGTCATCCGTTTGTTTGAAGCTTATGAATTTTTATTGAAATTTTACTGAAACTTTATTGGCATCTGTTTAGTGTTGGTACAAATCAGGAAAATAATGTGTTGTAGAGAGCTTTAATAGGTCATCCTTCCTCACCGTTAACAGCCATGTCACTATTTCGGTTATGGGTTGTTCTTGGCTGGATTTAAGGTCAACGATTCGTTTGAAACTTCAGAATTTTTATTGGCATGCAATCGTAGATGGTGCCGGATTTAACAGTAGAGTAGAGTGCAATTATATATGATCAAAATATAGATAGCAATATTGAAGTCATAGACTCGTAGTAAGACGGCAAAGAGTCTCATTGCTCCAGCCCTTCGTAGCATGTTAGGTCACAAAAGAATTCAAAATATGTTGCCAGTAGAAATAAAGATAGAAAAGAGACGCGGTAACTGATTGCGAGTGAACAAAGTACAGCTAGAGCAAGCATTACAAATAGAAAGGAAATTCTCTTTGGCCATCATCTTATGGATTGTAAAATCAGTTATCTGGACGGGAGTAGAATTCACAGAGTTAATATCACCCCCAAACTTCTAAAATGTTTCTTTGCCACCACACTGGCCGTGGAGTTTATGCCAACTTATTTAATTAGTTTTGTATAACCAGAACATCATAAACCAGAAGTATGCATAGTCATCAATTGCAAACCTCCAATTATTCCATTTGAACATGAACAAACCGGTATGAAAATACAAATATATGTATGAAAACAGAAAAGAAAGTAAGTGTTGTATATGAAATCTAATTCTATATTTTGTTTTACATAGAAATTATAATTGCATTTATATAAATAGAAGGTAGAGTTATAAATCAAATCAATTATACTTTTATCTAGCTATGCATAAAATCACGTGGGAAATCTGCTAGTTTGTATTATTAAAAATTTAAAAGCTAGCTAGCAGGGTTGCTCACGCAATTGCGCGGCTAGGTTTATCTATTAGCAAAATTGGTTCTATAACATCTATAAGTCATGATTTGAGATATATAGTACAAAAAGTTTCTAGTTTATTTCAATACCACTGAAAGTTTCCTTAAATACGCACATTCCCAAGTTCTGTTCTTTTTGCAAAAACTTCCTATATATGCATTCCTTAAAAAATTATTTTAAATCTACTTTTTAACTTTATAATATTTAATTCATTCGTATGTATTATCAAATAATTAAGCTATCCAGACATTTAACTATTGAGTATAGAAGAACATGGCACTCATCTAGATTTCAACTAGTTTTCTATTTTTCTTGTTTTTCTTTCAGATACATGATGTGAAATACTTAAACTACACTTTTCTTTTCATTCGCTTACTCACTGCTCTACACATCATTATTCTCATTCTTGTCCATTATAGTCATGCTCTTGAGCTCACTTGTGGTCGCCACATTGCTCTATTTCATATTAAGCCACCATTACCGTTGCACTTGAGTTTGTCACAACCACCGGTACTCTTGAGCTTGTTGCAACCACTAGTTTAGTAGCTAGGCCCTCGAGCTTCTTTATGGATTTTCTTGTATAATTTTGCACGGAGTAACATAAAAACAGAATTAGATTTAATATAAGACTATTAATTATCTTGTATTTCTATAAATATAATTATAATTTACAACATATTTTAAAGTATAATTAGATTTGATATATAACTTTAACTTCAATTTTTATCTTCTAATTTCATATATATACAATTGTAATGTGTATACAACCTATAGATGAATATCTATATCGTTATAATATGAATCCATTGTAACTTAACCTAATGTTATAAATCTTTAATTTTTCTTTCATTAATGTAGGAATTTCAGCTTATTATGTTAAGATACTTCGCTTCTTTTTTATGACCTCTTAGATTCTCTTCTTAGTTCACCTATAGTCATTTATTATTCACTTTTTCAATACCGTGGCCTTCTTTGATCTTTGTCTGTATCCTTCTTTGCTTTGAGTTCTGGACCAAATGCATGTTTACCTGACTAATTGATCGGACCAGTGGATTGACCTAAAGACGAAGCAACCTCTCTAGACTTTTGACTTGTATCTCCCTAACTCTACCTGGTGTCATTGAGATTGCTATATTGATTTATGGCTTAGGCTTGCCTTATCTTCGTGTCGAGTGACATGCAGCCTAATCTATCTAGCTTTTCATCGAAGTTGACAGTAAAAAAAAAGATAACATCATGATATTCTCACAGCACGTAGTAATATCCTATTGACAGTGTCGTTGAAGCGGCTGTCTCTGTCTAATACACGCTGTTGTGTTGGTGAAGTTAGTGACCAGCGTGGAATTGGAAGCCTTATTTGAATCGACTTGGTTTCCGATTCATCTTGAAGTCATGGAGCGAACACTATAAAAAAGGGTCTTTGTTAAACAGTTTAAAACATAAATATATCGATTGGTGATGGTATTTACTACCAGAACTAAAGGTTTAAGGTCATTATTAAGTACTGATTGATAATATTATTTTAGTAACAGTTATAACAGTTAGATGTTCTCGATATTTGTGTATGATAGTTAGTGTTATCAATAAGTACTAATATTATTAAATACATTAGCACCGGTTGAAGATGTCAACAAGTGTTATTATTAGTATTGGTTAGTGTTTTTAGAAAGAAGTAAGAAGTACAGGAGAGATGCTGATAAAATTTTCAGTGAAAGTTTTATTTGATGATTTTACTTATCTAAGTACAACTTTATCCTTCGTTCTCGTATGGTTACGATATTATATTTCTAGTATACCTCATTATCTAAAAAATATAAAAATAGATAAAAAAGAATAAATTTTTTGAGAAAATAAAAATATGTAATTATAAAAAATAGAGGTAATCTAGTAATAATAAAAGTATTTTATAATAGAAAAAACATAGCACAAAATTTACCTTCAAAGTTTTTAAAATTAATTATCCTAGTTTTCTTTTTTCTTAAATTTATTTATCTTGTAATTTTTTTGGTTTTTCAAATTATTTTTTATACTTTTCCAATTTTAAAAATTTTGTACCATATTTGAACTGCTTAAAAATGTAACCGTTATACAAAACAACCGATATTAAATATATTTTAGCCTAGCAAAAAAACTCTTTATTACCTAATACTAAAAAATATATCTTTAGTCCTAATTATTAATAGCAATCAGAACTAAAAATCAAATAAAAAAACTCTTTAATATCGGTTATTCTATACAATCGGTATCAAAGAGAAAATTATATATATATATATTCTTATCCGACTTAAATCCCTAGATTGCATTGTTTTTGTCTTTTCACGCTACCGTCCTTTACGCTGACACATCCCAAAGTAATAAATGAATTAAAAAAGACTTATTAAGAATAACTCAGATTTATTATAAACGAGATTGTTAATTATATACATACATGTATAATATATATATAACAGTAATAAATGAAACAACAAACAAACACTATAATAAAATAAAAAAACAGTATAAAAATAGTTATTATTAAGGATAAGAACACCAGGATAGGTTTTAGTACCAATTAATTTAACTAGTACTAAATTGGTACGTAAATATCATTTCTATAGTAGTGGAAATTGATTTAGCTTGCCCTGGTTGGTTTCCTTAATAGATAAGCAGATAACATAACGTGCTTGTTTGTTGCTCATATATGTTTTTTTTGTTTGAGGCGATGGATTGGCTTGCTTGCTTGTCGGACTGGTTGATACATATATATATGTGCATGTTTGCTTCACAATAGCAAAGGTACGTAGAGACCAATACATAAACCAATATTTCCCTGGTTGTTTTCAATGTATTGTCCTGGGTTTTGATTATATCCAATTAATCTCCACCATGGTAATTTAGACCCTACCATGATTTAACGATAGATTTTTTTGGTTAATATGGTTAATTCTATACTTGCTTTTTTTAAAAATATTTATAATATAATAGATGTTGGAAAATAGACTTCAATAAAAAATAAACCTTAAAATCATCTCTAAAATTAAGTTTTAAAATTTAAGATTTAATCATGGGAGGCTATAGTAATAGAGTGGGCAAGTCACGAGCCCATGTTGAAAGTTTCCATTAAAATTAATAAAATTTAAATATATTTTCACAAGTTTTTATAACAGGTAAAAGTAAAAAAAAGTTTTTTACTCTAAGGTTTGTACCTTTATCACCGGTTACCGCGATAACCATTGGGTACCACGATAACCATTCATAACATCGGGTAGCTGTGGTAAATATAAACACATTTTAAAAATTAATTTAAACTTTTAATACATTTTATTTGGTTTTTTTGCGCCTGACAGGATGATAACCCCACATTCAGTAAAATCTTTTTTTTAATGCACCGATGAAATAAAAATCTATAACCTATAATTAGGAAAAGAAAATAAAACAAACCACAACACACAGATAGCACCGACACACACCACAAAACTGACACAGTATTTACCACCATTATGCATGACCGAATGTTGCTAGACCTAAAAAAATCCATCACCAAAACTCCCACCAACACGTCAAAACAACTGACAATACTTATGACCTTTTGGCCATCACTAGCGAGAAGAGTTACAGAGGACAAGGGCAAGAGAGAAGACGATCCACATGTGCCTCATATAGACTCGGCACCCTCCAGGACTGCCACTCCTACTTCCTATAGGCTGAAAAGGTGAAAAGTGAAATCTCCAAAGTTACACCTTTAAGAAAGGATATGATGTTGTAAGTGCTGCTGCTGCCGATCTAGGGTTTGGACTTTATTTTCATCTAGAGTATCCCACCAAGGGGAGATAAAAACAACACTCAAGAGTGTCATTGCTATCGACCCAACAAACGCTAGGGAAGGCTTTCACATGCAGCCTACCCATCCACCTGCTGCCATAGCTTCGATCTTACCAAAACAACTTCCTATCAGCGTGCAAGCATTGCTGCATCAACGCCTATCGCTAGCCAGTCTCCTCTATTCGGCAACCTCCTCGCTACGCCTACTATCATTGTTGTAGCTCCCATAGGCTATCGTCGTCGCTGCCTATGTTGTCTCCCACCGCCAACGCCCTAGCAGGAGTGGAGGGGAGTAAGTTGCCACATACATTGCCACACTCGGTCAACATTGCAGCCGCTCTAACCCACTGTCCCATAGGCCTTGGCACTGCCGTAGTTGTACTTAACCCTCCTTGTAGAGCCAACCCATGCTAGTAGCGTTGTATCACTACACCTATCATCGCCGCTAGCCACCAAGCCATGCCTATCGTCACCACCAAGAACCAGCCTCCCTTATCAGGTGATCTCAAATCTGGTCCAGAGGACGCCGGTAGCCCTTACCACTGCCTTGCCACCTATAGCCTAGCCACCGCCTGCAAAACAGCTACAACCTTGCCACCTGCAAATTGACTGCCACCTCACCACCTGCAGCTCAGCTACTACCTCCATAACCACCTACTACCTCGCTACCACCTTTCAAGTGCAGGCTCAACCTGCTATGCACCACCACTTAGGCAGTTGCTGCCTTATCGATAACTCTGGTAGCCCTATCGTCAATGCTTGGCCACCATGTCCATTGTCGTTGCCAAGAGCTATAGGGCAGATCTCTTTCGTTGGAGACACTAGATTTGGATGGAATGGGACTAGATCCAACCCATCGCTAGCACCTTAAACCTCATCGCCATTTCACTACCACGGGCTCCAGCCTCCTCCGCCCATCACCTGCCAGCTACCTCGCGCGGATCCAGCTGAGGACAACTTGGATCTAGGTGATGCCGCCGCCTCCGCCTCTTGAGATGCCGTAGTTCCCTAGTTGCTATAAGGCATCCTCGAGAGGAAGAAAGAGCTTCTCCACCGTCGTCCTCGCAACTAGTCGGCTTTATTAGTAGGCTTGCTCAGGTGGCCGTAAGTGGAAGAGGGGAGAGGAGGTGGTGGCAACGATGTTTTGATCGTTGTCCAAGTCGCCCCTAGAGTAGAAGTGACACGGACAGTGGTTCTCATTTTTTTTCTCCGAGTTCGTTTAAGAGAATTGATCTGAGCAAATTAGCTTACACAAAAACAGTAAAGTCATTAGCATATAATTAATTACTATTAATTATTTTAAATTTGAAATGAGTTTATTTGATTTTTAAGCAACTTTTTACAGAAAAAAAATTAAAAACATATAAAGGAAATTGGTTAGCTCTTTCAGCTCAAACGAACTGGCCTTCGTCTCATACACGCATCCCAGTTTCTGACGAAGAGAGCGGGCGGTGGGCCAAAGCTCTAGAGAGGCTGTGGAGCACGCGCATGCCAGACACACCCAACCCAAGTGGCGTCCTTTTCCCCACCCCACTTGCTCGTTCCAGCGTCGCTGCCACTCGCAGCGGCGCGCGGCCCCAGCATCCACAGGTTACGCCGCCCGGCACCAGCAGCGGCGGCAGTAACAGCGATCACCGCGCGCAGGAGAAGTAAAAGATCCAAAGATTCAGACGGACCCCGTGATGTATCGGCAGGCTCGGTCTGATTCCAGCGTTTCAGAAAACCTGCTGGCGCTGTAGCTCCCCGGTCAACATCCAGCGGCACCCTGGCAGCGCCGCGCCAAGAAAAACACCAAAGAGAAAAACATACATCACAACCCTGACCAGCTTTCGCAAATGCGACGAAAACCGCTTGATACAATTCGAATCGATCACAGCTCGGCAGGCTTTGATACAATTCGATCAGTCTCAAGTGAGTTTCGATGAATTCGACGTTAGAAACTGGTCCTGGTTGGTACTTTACTTTTAGTGCATAAACATTTCAATTCCAGCAACAGTACTTCACACTGCTAGTAGTTTTATTACGATTGATCAGAATGGTAATTACAGGGTAAACTGGTGAAAATCTGCTAGCCACAATGCTCAAAATAACAAGATCCAAGCCATCAAAGGAGGGAGTACACAGAGCTGACTCAACACAATCGTGTCTCACGACCATTATTCTACTTAATTGAAAACCTCGAACTTCTCATCATTTTTTCTCTTTTTCGTCTTCGGTTTCTTGTATGCACTGAAGCTTCAAGAGGAGAAAGCGAGAGAGAGAGAGAGAGATCAACCTTTCTAGTCCTCCATGCTCATGATGCACCGCAGGCTCTCCCCCTTGAACATAAGATCGAACGCCGTGTTGATCTGCGAGAACGGCACCCTGTGGGTGATGAACTTCTCCAGCTCCAGCTCCTTCAGACAATCAAACACCACAAATTGGTAAATAATGATAGAATTATTGACCATATCTGGGATTCAAGATTTCTGAACAATGTACATTCAGGTTGCAAATCTGGAGATGTTCTGTAGTTTATTACCTTCCTCATGTACATCTCGACGACGTTTGGCAGATCGGTGCGCGGCTTGTAGTTACCGAAGAACGTCCCCTTGAGCGTCTTCTCGTTCAGCAAGTTCATCGGGTGGGTCTTGAACACGTCCTCCTTCGTCGGCACGCCGACCAGCACCGCAACACCCCATCCCTGGATTCAGATTAATTCAGAGTGTCACTCTTAATTTTCAGGATACCGTTTACCGGAACAGAAGAAGAGGAGGCATTGCTCAAATGATCATGGAAAATTTGCTATCATGTTTGTATGGAGATAACATACATCGTGGACACACTCGAAGCAGGATATCATGGCGTTGATGTTGCCGGTGCATTCGACCGCTCGGTCGACTCCACCGTTGGTCATCTCAATGAGCACCTAGATCACCGTTGCACAATTGATGTTAAGTATACTACATGTCATGATCATGAACAGTGTGTGATAAGTAAATTAGTGAGACAACGTGATATACCTCCTGCACTGGCTTGCTGTGGTCCTTGGGGTTGACAAAGTCAGTGCAGCCAAACTTCTTAGCTGAAGATGAAAACAAGTTGCAGAGTTCAGTGCTCAATCCAGAACCATATACCAACAAGTTACTTTCACTCAAGATGACAAAAGGTTGTACCTTGTTCGAATTTTGCAGGGTTCAGGTCCACACCAATGATCCTCGATGCTCCAGACAGCCTGGCACCTTCCATAGCCTAATAATCATGTGATTTACAAACATCCATCAGTTGCGGTTTAAGCGAAAAGTTTCACCAATCTGCAAAATCAAATGGAATAAAACATCCTGTGTTTGTCACTCACAGCAAGGCCAACAGCTCCAAGGCCGAAAATAGCCACTGTCTGTCCCTTTTTCGGTTTCGCAACATTCAGAGTTGCACCAAGACCTGTAACAACAGTGAAATTCCATCAGCTAAACACATCCAAAAAAAATCTTTTCCTTGTGACAAAAAACCATTAGCATCATGAAACACCATATTTCTTACCAGTAGAGATACCACAGCTGAGGATACACACTTTGTCGAGAGGCGCCTCTGGGTTGATCTTCGCGAGGCAGCCGACATGGATGACGGTGTACTCGCTGAAGGTGGAGGTGCCGACGAAGTGGAAGATGGGCTTCCCCTTGATGGTGAAGCGGGACTGGCCGTCGCCGATCATGACGCCCCGGTCGACGTTGATCCTGAGGAGGTCACACATGTTGCTCTCCTCCGACTTGCAGTGGGCACAGTCCTTGCACTCGCCGGTGAACACCGGGAGGACATGGTCGCCTGGCACTAGCTCCTTCACTCCCTCTCCCACACTCTCCACAATGCTGTGATCAAAATTTGTTTAATTTTGTTAGACAAATTTGACTTTTAAAATGTTAATATCAATCATTAAAATGCAGAAAACTGAAAAAGAAAAAAAAAATAGAGTCTGCTTTGAGCAGAAATGATCACTGTCAGGAAATCATCAAACTAAACACTTCATAAGATGAATAATTGTTTCAGTGTGCATTTACTTTTTCAGTACCTCCAAGAATCAAAAGAGACAGGGATAAAGCAAAGTTGCAAAGAGGAGCACATGCAGAAAAGTGTGCTATTATCCAAGGAATCCAGTTGTGGTTGCACATGTCGTCAATGACGTTGTTCTTTGATTCTTCATACGTTGTTCTATACCAAATCAATAAACTATCATGTACACTTGGACAATTGGTAGATTTCTTTCTGAAGAAAGTAATGCTAATGCCATTGACGAATCAGGACTCTTGGACGTGCACACAAACTTTAGTTAGTGACCGGATCCCATAAACTAAACAACCTATGAAGTTCAAGTACACACTTAAATTCCACTAAACACCAAAAATCCTTTTAAAAAAAATAATACGATGAACACAAGAACAGAACAAACTGAATCACTGGACAGTAGATAAATAAGAAGACTGAACTACGTCTCATAAGCCTTTTGAACTATGATTGATAAGCCATGAAAAGAAAAATAAAGAAATCAACTAAAAAATAAGTTATAATTAAGGCTTTTATATCTGTGGTATTAGAGGTTTAAAAATAAATATTGAAAAATAAACTATAATCAAATAACTCTAAATTTAAGTTTAAAATTTAAATTTTGACTGTGGTGGATAACTAATAAGTAGACGATGAGAGTGAGAGTTGGTTGAGATGGCACATACCCTCCGGCTTCGTGGCCTAAGATCCTAGGGAAAACCGGTGTTTGTCCCTGCAAAGATCAAAGAAGAAACCACAAACACCAAGTTAGCCACTGATCCATCCACCATTCTTGCAGCCTAACAAAACATCAACCATGGCAGAAGCTGCCATGGAAGCTTTACCTTGGCCTCCCAGAAGTAGACGTCGGTGTGGCAGAGGGCGGTGTAGAGGATCTTGACGCGGACCTCCATGGCCTGCGGCGGCGCCACCTCCACCTCCTCGATCGACAGTGGCTTCCCGGCCTCCCATGCCACCGCCGCTGCAAAACCCAAACCAATCTAATCAGCTTTTCCTCGCCCAAAACACTAAACTTTTCCACACCAACCGCTCCAAGAACAGCAAGAAAAGATCGATCCAAGGAGAAGCAAGCAGCAAGAACGGACCTTTGCACTTGATCACCTTCCCGGCGGTCGCCATTAATCCCCTCTTTTCAAGAACAAGAAACAACTCTTAGTTTCCAAAGAGATCAAAAGCTCGGATATATCTTCGCACTGATCACTCACTCGCAGTTCGCTGGTTGGATTCTGGTGAGGAGACGAGCGGGGTGGAGGACTGTATATATGGGGATCAGTGGCATGGTGATGTGGTACTAGGTTGGAGGAGTCTTTGGGCAAGCACGCCTGGTGATCAAATCAGCAAGTGGGGAGAGGTGAAAGAGGCGATCTGAATATTTTTTGCTTGGAAGAAGGCCCTTCGCCTGCTGCTGCTGCTCTGCGCTTCTGCCTCCGCCGGTTTTCAGGCCTCGGTAGTTTTCCGGTTTCCGGCGGTAGACTGCGTGCAGACAGGATGATCCGTTTCTTCGTTTTTCTTACGATTGCAAGGAATAATGCCTTTTTTTTTCTATTCACTATGTTTTCAAAATCTGCCCTTGAGAAGAAACGGCATCATCCTGTCTGCACGATTTCCGGTTTCCGGTTTCCAACTAACTGATTTTCAAGACATTATTCCTTGCAATTATAAGAAAAAAAATACATTATGCTTTTTTTAAGCCAATTAGGTGCTTAGAAAAAGAATTTAAACAATTAAAAATTAACCACTAGAGACTAAAAACATAACATCTAAAAATAACGGATGTGTAATATATAATTATGGATATATAATAATAATAGTCTATGTGTTTATAATTTAAACTGAGAGTAAATATGGCCGTTTATTTCAGTTTTTTTAGTAATAATCATAAAAAATAGAATACTTCATCAAAAGATATAAAAGATAAATTCACATGTTTATACTTTGCTTATGTTTCAATAAGTTAGTACTGTATTTTTTGCAAAATAAAGGATCTTACTCTCATCATAAATATCTAATATTTAGGACAATATTTAGAAAACTTTTAAAACTTTAGCAATCTATAATTTAACAAATGCCTAGTTTTTTTTAAAAAGAAGTATGGTATGTATAAATTTGCCTAAAAAGTATTATTATAATATCACAAACTTATTAGATTTTATAACTTATTCTAATTTAAATTTTATGCTCAAAGTTTTAAATGTTTGATCAAATCTTACCCCTAAAATATTAAATATTTATGATCCCATGGAGTATACTTTTTGGTCTCTTTGCATGACAATGAACTTATGTACAATAATTAGTGGAAAGGTTTTTTTTTTCACTCTTAGAAAAGTATGCTACCTATATATTTAAAACATATAGTATCTTTTGGTATGTTTCTTAGGATGGTCACACCCTACTCTAATTTAAGAAAAATTCCTTCTATGCCCTAAAATTTAGCCGATTCCTTGTGTATCCTAAGTCACTCTTTTGTATGCGTTTTGATTAGTTGACCGTTAATTGACCATTAAGTATGTGTGAAAAAGTTGGTTTTACCCATGGACATGTAAAAAATGTAGAAAATTGTTGAATTTAACTTTGAAAATATACTAATTAATTGCGTGATAATAATATTTATAAGTTTGTTATATGAGGGAATATTATAAATTTAAAATTAAACATATATTAAAAATTATTCCTAGTATTTCTAAAAATGATAAACATAACAACATAGTATTGATTTTGGATATGATATACAACACGTAGCAAATCTATTGTACTACATCACAAAAATATGTTATATATATTTTAATAAAAATAAAAAATTAATTTTTATCATATCTAAAAATACTTTGATGTGAATAATGTCTCGCTATGAATATAATAGTATACAACAAACTTATAAACTTTTTTAAAAAATACTCTACAAAACTTTTTATTTTTCTTCCTTTCATATGGGGGAATTAAATGGTCAACTAACGGTCAGAAAAGGTATATAAAGGATCAAAATCAAAATTTAATGGCAATGGAGTAAGTAAAACTCAGGAGTATACGAGAGATCGGCTAAACTTTGAAGGGATTTTCTAATGTTGCCAGATCTAGATTTATAGTTATATATATATAGTTATATATATTCTTACCAAGTTGTTAAAGTGAGTTACATATTGAAATTTTTTGATGCAATTATACTTTTATTCTACCAACTTATAAAAAACAATTGCTCGTACATGCAGGATAAACTTTGAAACTTAGATTTCATATCAATAAATTAACACTACAGACCTGTAAAGCTAAATATTAAGAAATGCGATTTTAAACTAAAATTTTCTGAATTTCAGTGACGTTGAAATATATGGTATACTAGAGAAGAAACATTTTCTTTAAAAAAAATCTGCAAAAGTTAAAATTCTGCATCAATCCTACTACCATTATAATCCAGGTCCGGCCGATTGTTCATGGTAGCATATTCTGGGTGCATTCCCTGCTGACAGTTCTTCCTACTGATATTAACAATTTGTTTGAAACTCAAAGTGACACAAACTCAGTACCGTATATTCCTCCTCTTCGTCAAATCTTCCAAGCCCCACTTGCAGACGCACCAGTAGGTAGCTAGATCGACACGTCACCCACCGAGACCCCATAGGCGTGAATGCACCATCCGGTCAACGAAGGCGACGTGGCCGAGAGCCGTTGACTTCCACGAGTCCAAAACCGGGGCGGCACAGCACGGACGAGCAGGAAAACAACCGCGCCGCGCCATGCATGTCCCCTCCCTTCCCGCTTTGCGGAAGCGAATCAGGACGCGACACGTGGCAGATCGGGTTCCCCGCACCGGCTGCCTCCGGCTCCGGCCGCCGCTGCGCTGCTGCATCTTCAATTCCGCTTGTGGGAGGGGTTCGGTGCCTTTCCATGGGTTTAGGTGCCAAACCGTCCAATTTAGCCACAGTTTGGAGGCTAACCATGAGCTACCGAATGCAAGCAACTCGTAGTTAATTAGCAGCATCTCTTGTTTAATTAGTTTAATGCAAGCACTAACACAGTTCTAGCTAGCCAAGGTTGTCTTGTGCTTGCAGTTGCAGGGTTCCAATCCTGGTGCAGCGTTTGCAATCCGTATGCGCGCTCTGCCTTGGGATCATGTATAATCCGTCCGTGTAGTAACATGCATGCTGCACCATAGGGGTGGTTGACATGAAAAATGATGTAGTTAGCTGTCTGGATTTGGACCCTTGCCCATTGATCATCACTGCACAAAATATGCAGTTAGTCGATGCATGGCCGCCCATCAGTCACCATTGGATTTGAATTGTCCCCTTTTAGAATTTAATGAGCTTGCATGGATGCGGATTCTAACAGAAGAGACGTTGGAACTATGCATGGAGATCATCATCACTTTTTGGTGGGCATGAGCCAAATGGATTAACAGAATACAACAGGATGGTGTGACAGATTGGCCCTCCTTTTTCAAAGTTGGAAGCTATATGACTATATCATATCCAAGCAAGAATCTGCTATTTTAGTCCATCGGGCCAATACAAATATTTCATCATATTTCAGACAGATTTGTTTAGTTTACCCCTTGGGTTTCAAAACTGTAATATGTTATTTGCTTCGAAAAGTAGGAGTAATCTTCTGTTTGAAATAAAAAGTATTTGTGGCATTGTAACATTGCTTTGGAGTAACCTATGTATAGTAAGACTTCGGTGTGATGGTCGAGTTGTCTGTACAACCTATGCATTTAAATCCTAGTGTTTATATATAAATATAGCTATGTACATATCTTAGTTGATGCTGATACCAATAGTTATACTTTGCATATAAAAAAGGACATTTTAACTGTTTTACTTTGTACTCCCTCCATATAAAATACAAAGACGCCCTTGTTTCGTATAAAGCCAACATTCATAACTTTAGACTAATTGTTAAATTAACAATATATTTAGTGTCACACTGATATCATTAGATTTTTATTTAAAAATAATTTTATATGATATTAATTTCATAGTTCTTGGTACTATATTATGAAAGTAATTAATTATTAAATAATACAAGACGGTGTCAAAGACATGCACATCTTAATTGGCATGCTCTCTAGGCATATGTGATATGGAATTTACAAACCAAAATATCAACTAAAAAATCAAAGCTGAAAGTTCAAAGCCAAGATAAAAAAAAACTGTGTTACAGTATGCTTGTAAGACACCACTTTTTTTTAACAAACAAGTTAAAAAAATTCCACCTATGAAATTACATAGGACTTTTCAGTTAAGAGCTTATGTAAGACTTCCTATTTTTACAAACAGGCAGTCATCTTTCTATTTGTGAAAATAAGACTATTTTTATATGCGGGTCTCTTAGAAAGATGTATGTAAAAATTCATACCCCCAAGATGCCATCCTATTTTCATAAGCGGTGCTTTTTTAAGTTAATCCACTCCCACCAACGCACTCCGATACAGTGACACTAAATAACTACACATATTCGTTCTCTTCCTTTGTTCTTAGACAGGCTCTCGTCTCTCCCCTCAACTCCTCTCTTTCCCCTCTCATTGATGGTGGCTGAAAGTGACAATGGCACTGTCGTTAGCCTCGAGAGCGACAGATCCACCGCCATCGGCCTTGAGAGAGATGGAGATCTACTGTTGGTAGGCTTGGTAGGCATGGGAGTGGTAACAACGATAGTGGCAGCCTCGAGAGTGGCAGTGATGGTGGACTCTCGTCTTTCCCCTCATCTTCTCTCTTTCCCCTCTCGTTGATGGTGGCCGAGGATAACAATGGCATTGGTCTTGTGAGTGGCGGTGACAATGGCACTAGGCTTGCAAAGGGAGGATTCACTACCGCCAGCCTTGGGAGTGTTGGATCCACCGCCACTAGCCTTAGGAGGGGTGGATCTATTGTTGGTAAACATGAGAGTGGCGACAACAATAACGGCAGCCTTGAGAGTGGTGAGGACGATAGCGCCGACCTCGGGATAGGCAAATCCACCGCCGTCAGCATTGATTTTCGTGTGTGGCTGTGGTGCCTATACGTGAAAATGTCGATTTTCATATAGCATCAGTTATAGGTGGGTGCTCCACACGTATGAGAAGATCCATTTTGTCGGTACGAGAAAATGTGTTTTGTAGTAGTGTAACGATCTTTATCCTCTTGGCTTTCTTATTTTTAGGCTTTTCCTTAGTTTTCACTGCCTTGAAATTAAATAAACTTCTTTAATAACAAAATCTTACTAACTGCCATTTGTAGTGGACTAGTGACCACTATATTTTCAGTGACAAGTAGTTAGTGACAGTGATCCAAACTGCTTGCAAGATGTAACCTGTCTGCTGGTAACATGCAACCAAAATCACTTGTTAGAAAGCTCTCCAATAGCGACGCCGTAGATCCAACTAGCAACATATAATTTGACAAGTGGTACAATGTGCAATATAATATATTGTTGGCTTCACTTTCCAAAAGGCCTCATCTTAACTTTATCAGAAGGAACACTATACAGTGTTCAAACCTTATCGTCATATTACTCCACCAAGTACTAATTCTCCATCAGATATACTTTTCACTTTTTCAGACAATGCATACTAATTCTTGCAAGAAAACTAGAGCATCACGAGAGGCCGTTCTAAGTACAGGAATTCTCCTGCAAATCACTTGCAAGCATTCTAAGTACAAGGATTACACCTTTAATTATACTCACTTCTTTGTACAGATTTGTTTTTATATACCAAAGTAGCGTGGCTGGCACAAGTTAATCTCTTTTATTAATGCCATTGCATTTCTAGAAGAAGTGCTTGAACATACTCAGTTACTCAGAATTAGAAAGTTGATGATTATGGGCTTATGGGGCAGCCTGGCTCTGCAAATTGCATCCTGCAACCTGGCTACAAGAAATTAAGAACAGATTAGCCAACTAGCTAGCTAGAACTCATCAATAATGGCACCCAAAACCCAAATATTCTACACTCTTTGCTAATAGCTACCATGATAGATAGTAGATGCATGCATCTCTCAAGTGGGGGCACCGTGTGATGCTGTCGTTGCATGTGCAGAGAGGATAGGATTTGTTGTGCTCTCTGTGATTACTTTGGGCATATAGTGATAGGGTTTCATCATACGATGCGCTAACCAGATTCCTTTCCAGTCGTTTTGACATACAGGGAGATGCCTCACTTGCTGCCATTTGGATACTGTTCAGTCTTTTGGCACAACACAGATGGCCACCTGAATATATATTTGCATCAACATTAGGGCTTCACCCGATCCAAATTAAACTGTGGTTTGGTACTACTAGAGGGTAGGTACCTGCTGAACGGGCTTGTCGTAATCCTTTGGTTTCACAAAGCCTGTACACCCAAACTTAGCTGCAAATGCAGAGAAAAAGCCCAACGTGACATTCTGAAACTGACCTTTTTTGTCTTTCTTTTCAAAAAGGGCGTCTGAATTTGCGTGGATTTGTCTTATATACCTTTCTCAATAAATATCACTAATATTCTCTACGAGAAATTATGGTGATAGAAGTCTTGCAGTGTACTACAGTTTAAATCCTATAAGAATGACATTTCCTTGTTCCAAACAGAGACTACTAGGGAAATACCAAGCTCGAATTTGGCTGGGTTTAAGTCCACGCCAATAATCCTTGATGCACCTGAGATCCTCGCGCCTTCCATGGCGATCAATTCACCAAATCAGAATTTTTATTTTTAGAAAAAGTTGAAAACAAGCAAATGATTACTTACAGCAATGCCAATGACATCCAGTCCGATTATGGCCACGGTGCGTCCCTTTGGTGGCTTCGCTACGTTTACTGTCGCGCCAAATCCTACATATTTTCAAGCAAATATAATGGCGCTTATTTGATATTCATGATAAGATTATATCAAAATTTTTAGATTTTAACCTTCAATTTTATATTAAAATAAATTTATAAAATTTAATAAGTATATGATATTATGTTACTATCTTTGTTTTTTTAAATTTGATGTTGTTGATTTTTAAATTTATCATATTCATTTATTATATTATAATAATATATAAGAGCACATGATTGTGTCACTGTATTTGTTAAAGCCATCACATCTAAGCTTCCTACCTTTATTTATATATATATATATATATAAATACTACCGTCGAATTATTATTTATTGACACTATTCCCTACTAACAATTCCCTAAACCAAAGTGTCTATGAAATTTGTAAAATCTGACCCTCAAAAACAAGAAGTTTTTGTAACCAACGGGAGTAATGGGTATATTTTTGGAGGGTGCCATAATTGTTAAAATGTAGGAATTTTCAATGATTTAATTTGGAAGGTTAATGCAACCCACAAAAAATATTTTACTCCTACCTTGCTTTTTTTACAGCACTCCTACCCTGTTATAAGCAAACATCTCAAACAAGTTCTCCGGATAGATTTCCTGAATTCCAGCTACCTCTAAGCAAAGAGGCCAAATGAAAGAAGAACGTCCGGCTAGCATAGGTCGGGCCGTAGCACTGGTTGATGCAGCCATATTCTGATGGAAATCATGAGCTTATTTGTTGTTGGCTCTTAATCCTTTGACAGGCCGGTGCCCTGCTGTCCAACTGTAAACATAACACCAAGAATGCTCACGGCCAGGCGCCCGAATCTGGGCCTAAAAATTGGGCGCCCCAGCTACTGTTGTGGTTGACTCAGTCTCTTTCTTACTGTAGTTTGCTCTGCTCTCTCTCACGTCACATTGGGGCGTCGGTTGCAGCGACAATGGCGCGTCGCCGCCCGTGGCAGCCACTGTGGCCGATGGCAATAGAGACGAGAAGCACAACTTCCATGGCGGGCTAAGCAGGAATGGGCGTGAGGTTGGCGTGTAGGATACAATATTTTTAGGAGGCCATCAACAACGACGTGAGGTGATCTATGAAGAAGAAGAAGAGACCATGAGGAGGTGGCCCGTCACGGTGAAACACGTTTAGAGAAGTGGTCACCGGCAACGATGAGGAAGGCAAGTTCATCGGATGGAAGGAGCACCGGGTCACCAAAGAAATCCTAAATCCGGCCGAACAAAAAGTTAGATATAGAACGGTATTTTTTGTGATTTTTTGATATTTTAGATAATGTATCTTAATGTTTTTTTATTGAATCGAAATGTTTTTATGGGTATTTTGATGTATTTCATATTTTTTGTTTGATGGATCTGTGTAAGTTGACGTTTGCTGTTTCGCATCTAACAGCAAAATATTTCAATCATGATTTGACTGTGTTTCGTTATTTTAATAATTTAAAATATTCTTTACCTGATGATAAAATATATTTTTGACAGAAGGTAAAACAGCACTAGATTTTTGATAAAAAAATCGGACGCCCGAACAGTAGTCTCGTCCACATAGATTGTGCATAATGCCTACCAGTCTACCAGCATTAACCTGCTTCTTCTCCCCAGATTGGGATTGGGTTGGGTTGGAGAGGGGGAAAAAGGTTTTTATCTGTTGTTACGTACGCTAGGAATGGTGTCTACCGTAAACATGAGATACGTTCGTACATGCCATAGCAGATTGGATTGGTGTCAAAAGACATGTTGGATGGGCTTTCAAAGATGCCTAATATTTAACATAATCTGAGTATAATATTACGATCTATTGAATCGATATCTAAATATATATGGTTAATTTAAGAGTTTATAGGTAATGTTTTATTAGTATATTTATATATAGATAGATAGGTAGATGCGGCCATATCACGAGTATTCACTTAG
Organism: Oryza coarctata; assembly: GCA_030770085.1. NCBI lineage: Eukaryota > Viridiplantae > Streptophyta > Magnoliopsida > Poales > Poaceae > Oryza > Oryza coarctata. The sequence goes on from CM061483.1 coordinate 3,745,944, forward strand.
CTGATAGCTTGAAGTCTCTTAATATTATCAGCAGTTAGATATAATAATCTGATAGAGTTGCTAGTAAAATTTATAGATCAACACAAGAAAGCCCATGCCACAAGAATCCCCACGGTCAATGTTCTGACCGTACCCTCTACCATGGAAGAGGCCCATGGCCACGATTGGCACTGTTGCGGTAATATACCGTACAAGGGTAGAGAGACCGTTACCACATTCATCTTCAGCTTTATTTTGATCCTCGAATTTCAAAACCTTGCTACAAATAAGATGAAATGTATCAGAGAGCCCTTTACATAATGCTTCATAGACTCTATTGGCGTCGAGCAACAAGAAGGATTCATCACTAAGACAATTAGGATAGGTGTATGCAAAGGGATAAGTTTCACCACTATCCTGATAGACTTTGCTTAGTCTAAGTTTACATCGGTTAGATTCGATCTCTTAATCAGATCAAACATATCGCATCATGTCCACGTGAGGCTCATCGTCTCCCTTCTCCGTCCACGGTCTCGTGCTAGATCGGTTAGGTTTAACCTACGAGATCAGCAGTGGTGGTTCGAGTCGGCACCTCGATAGGTCTTCGCGCGACGTCTCATCAGAGTAAGTAACCAACGAGTTATTCTCACCGCTAGCCTCATATCCGTCTTGCATATCGTCTAACAATTAATCCACTAGAGATCGATCTGGTCACGTCGAATGCGGCTTGGTATTATGTCGGTTCGATCCGATCTATCAGGACTCGTGTTTGATGGGGCCAGCGTCGAAATCTAGAGGATTTTGTTTCTTGTCGGCTTAAACAATCGATGGGTTTAGGTGTAGGTTTGCGTCGAACGTTTGGCCAGTAGGTAGCCAATGACCTTGCCTTTTTCCTCCCTCGTCGTTATGTTTGGTCTAAGCCTCCGTTGTCTTCGCGCCGTTAGCCCTGGCCTTATATTGTCTCGGTTAGGTCTGTTCTATCGAGATTGGTCCTAACGGTGCCGTTACTGTGGTCGTTGATCCTCATGGCTTCGTAGGGGATTGGGCTCCGCTCCATACTTCGGATGCTACAAAGCGTCATTAGCTTTTTGGCCAATAAGTCCTCTATTCTATTCCACGCGTGTATCACTTATGTATTCATCGGCTGTTCAGCCGATGCTCGAGTGCTGCCTTCTCTACTAGCACCCAGCCGATAGGGTGAGCCGGATAGGCCCACCGGTCGACCGGCTCACGGATCTCATCCTCTCTCTTTGTCAATTGTAGAGTCAAATTGACTGGTACGCCCTCAAACCTTAAAAATTAAGGACCTGCACTATAGCTAAGTAGATTTCTCAGGTTTTTGTGTGATTAAGCCGTCGTCTTTCTCTAATCGGACCTTCGTTCGGCTCGATCAGACTCTCACGAGATTTGGCGACAAGAAACACCATCTTAGGCGCGCGCTCAACCTCAGTGAGGCCAAGCTTGAGCCCTAGTCGTTGTCTAGGGTTGTAGGTGCCATGGGAGAGAAAATCAAGGAGGAGGAGGATTACAGGTAGTCGAACGTATGGAGGATTTGACCCGTCGTGGAGGGGAGATGCGACATCGAAGCAGAGCCCGATGACATACTCTGCTTGGCTCGCCGCGACCTTCCTTCTCGCATCCCACGTGAAAGTCAGTGAAATTTTGGATTTAATCCAGTTTCTTGAGGACTTCGTGATTTACCCTCACTTCCATTGAATTTCCTTTCTGCATTTGACATCACTTTTACCCATTTTTAAAGATCCACACCTGTTTTTGCTAAAATAACCAGGTTTTTACTTTTTAGGAAATTATTAGGATTTTCCCTAGTGCTCTAGAGGGGTATATTTTGGTTTCCTTAGCATGGACGGCGAAGAAAACCAGCTTCTGATTTTTTTTTCTTTAAATCAAAATCATGATAGAAAATGATTTTTCTTCTGCCAGTTTCTATTTCCTCCTCACTTGTTTCTACTCTCGCGCCGGGTGCTTCACAACGCAACGCCCGAACATCATGAACTCTATCCACCGAATCCTGATAGGTGGGCCCACTGCTATTTTGCACGACACAAGGGATCACAATGGAGCAAAATGAGGTTAATAATGTGAGTTAAAAGGAGGATAAATCAGATGGAAACAATACCTAGAACGGTAAATCGTACCTTTTCTACTTTATATTCATCAACAAATTAACTTCTCCATGGCTGGTTTTTGTGGATTTAAGGCGAGTGTACATAGGGAAGAAAAACTTAATTAGTTTCCTAAATCATGACAAAAGTCAGGTAGCAAGCAATGCCGCAGGTAACATGTAATTAGCGCTAACCAGGAGACAAGTGAAGACCTTTTCGAGAGGCCGGAGATGAATTGAACTCAATCACTAGAGATTATAAACGGACAATGAGGCAGCTGTAAAGCAGGCAGGATTTGCTTGCAGTATGAAAATGGGAAGACAAATCAATGGTTGACACGACCGAACAAGTTGTAATTAAAGACATACCCGGGCATGCGTATACAGTACAGTTCGTTTGTCCAAACCCTGCAATGCGTATACAGTTCGTTTTGTTATCAGGCCTACTTTGGGATTAAGGTAATTGAAAGGATTATTGGAGCAGCTGAACTAAATCCTATTATGATGTCAGAAAAACCATGCGTTCAGAAAGTTTAGCTTAATATCAATTTCATAGAAGGGATCAATGTAGTAACAAAGCTTCTTTATGGTAGGGGCCATTTTGTTATTAGGCCTGCTTTGGAATTGAGTTAGTTGAGAGGATTCTTGAAGTACATCCTAGTATAATCATTTAAATACTTGTCTTCAGGAATTTTAGCTTGATATCAAACTGATAGAACTAATGGCTTCATTGCAATGTTTCTAAATATATAAGGGCCATGATTGATCTAATTTTTGCCTCTAAGAAACTTCGCCGTTGCTTACATGCCTACGCTAGTGTTCAAGAAAATCCTCATCGCTAGAGGAAGCTACGTCTAGTGCATCTGGGATCAAATACATTAGATTTGGCATGGGCCCAATATAATCAATATTAAGGGTATAGCCATGAGTGTGTATCCGGTGGTTATAAATGAAGTACACTCGAGCATATGCCTCTAGTGGTGATGGAAATCATTGTTAGGATTACCCTAAGATGTGCCATGAACAGTACTCACTTTCATTTTTCATGTTGAAATGAAACATACACCATTTTCAAGAATAATGGCTTGTGACATAATGCCACCTTTTTTTGTTAACAAGAACGGCGCTAAATGAAAATGTGAGTACTTGTACCATCAGTGCCATATGTTGTACTTACGAAAGCTCATTGGCAGGTCACTCTCAAAATTCAGCAAAGAGCATGGACGAGTAGGCAGGAAAGAAAGCTTTGGTCGCTGGTTCAATTTAAAATTGCTCCGATTGACCTCGTTTTTCTATCTAATTTAAAATTATTTGATTTTCAATAAAAGTTGATTTCACCTGGCTCAGCTTAGGTCAACTCATTAGCTCGTTGACCAATTAAAATAGTCTCAAATGATAAAAAGATAATAATAAATCAAATTTAAACAGGGCTTGATAAAAGCGGAGCTCGGCTAAATATCCACCCCGACCGGCATGAGCCAGAAAGCCAGCTCTTGTTATGGATTAGATAATCTAACAAGATGGGCGGCAAAAATGACGAAACCGGCAGCGGTCTGCAGCATCTACATGCCCACTGTATTGGATATTTGGATGCGTCGTTCACACAGAAAATTAGAAACTGAAACATCGATCAGTGGACTTCCTCCAGGGTTTACCTGCACCCTTTAAATATGATTTCAGAAAATCTCTTGTTTAGAACACACAAAACTGCAGTAAACAGCTAAACATTACTCATCTAGAACAGAAACTATTTAGAATCAATCAAACTGTGTATATATATATATTAATCAGCATCAACGTGCACTTCAAGACTTTAAATAGGGAGGGAGGGGAAGCCATGGAACTAAGTGAAAAAAAATGGTATGTAAACAACTGCTACTGTTTTGATTTGCATCAACCGGTCCAAATTAGATGAAATGTTTAGAAGGAAAAAACATGAAGAAAGTACGAATAAAATTAACATACTAGTAAGCACGTGCAGGATACGAGTACATAGAAATCCAGTACATCAGATTAAAAAGATAAAACAAAATACATGGCCTCCAATTTTCTAGGTCCGCTCTCCACATTGCTCAATTGGTCTTCTGAATGAGTTGAATGCAGAATTATCCGTCCCAATCCAGTTTGCCTTGACACCAACGATTTGAATATCCTTATTTGTTGCTGGGACCAGCTTGTTCATGGCGAATTTCAGTTATCACTAATCCAGCTTCATGTCCGATCACAACCCTGCAACAGCAATATTGCGATAAAAAAAACTTCTGAATTAACAAAGAATAAATAGTACACCCTTAACGCATACATCCTTATAGTTCCAGACTAAAAAAACATGTTCAAGTCCAAGTGTAAAAAGGAGTTCATAGGTCGGGTGTGGTGACAGTTTGTAACACCCTTTGTCCAAAATCCATTTTAGTTTGTCCTATATGTGATGCGGAGCCACATATGCGTACTACCCCACTTACATTTTCGTTCCCCATTCATATAAAAGGGTTAATTTGAAATATCATAATTAGAGCACAAAAGCTTCTAACTATGTCCTCACCCACTTGAAGCTTTCTAGGTGGTACTAAACAACCCTTATGGGGTTAATCTAAAATATCATAATTAGAGCACAAAAGCTTATAATCATGTCCTCACCCACTTAAAACAAACTTTCTAGGTGGTACTAAACCACCCACTATTACATCTCTTATGAGCCATTTGGATCTAAACTACACCACCACGATAGGCTTTAAACGAGCTGGGGTGATACACAGATCTCCTGCACTACCGCAAAACCCACGAAATGAATTGTTCTAATCCAAATGGAGATATTTAAAGAATATACAACTTTGATTTCAACGTATTATCAAAATTCATGTCTGCAGCCAAGTTTCTTTTAATTTGCACTTGCAAAACTGGCAGTGAAGCGGTAACACTCTCAACAATGTAACATCAAGATGATTAGCAGGATCCTTCTAATTACTCACCGTTTCGAACCCTTCAAACAAACTATACTTATCACTTTTCCGAGCTCAAAGTCCAGTACACCTTCAAGCCTGAAATTATGGGAAACAACGTCATTTTTGAAAATTTTCAGACAGGACATGTTGCAAGTTATAGATTGGGAACGTTGTGTGCAGCCTAGGAACTTACTTGAAGGTAGTGGAGTTCCACAGACGAACTGTCTCATCAAATGAACCTGTAAGTAGTATTGGGATATCTGGATGGGAACAAACAGAACTAACACAATCCATATGTCCTATGAGTGTTTGAACACAAGTCCTGCTCTTACAGTCCCAGATCTGACTCAACAAGACGAAATGCATTACAACGATATTTCCGTAAAAATGATCAATAGAGGCACGACAGATCTGAAGTGAGGATGTCTTACCCTGGCTGTTTTGTCATAAGAACCAGTTATTATGTATGGTTGATTGCCGCGAGTGAAGTAATCAAAGCAAGTCACGGCGGATCCATGTCCAGACAATGTGAATTCATGACGGCAAGAGCGCAGATTCCAAACCTATATTTTCCTTATTATGGACTTCAATTCTAAAATTGTGTTTACCAAAATGATAAGAGGTAAATCTAAAACCTTCAGTGTACCTGTGCATCCAAGATGGAAGTAACAGCAAATTTATGTGTATCATGTGGGTTAAATTTGATTTGTTGTACTGTTTGGAAAGCTTGCATATCAAACATTTTAATGCACTCCCAGCCCTTGTTCCAGTCCCACAGTTTAATTGGGTCCATCGAGCCTGCTGACAGTAGGTAAGGCTCAGTTCTATGGACATCCAAACTTGTGATGTCCAATGAATGAGCTTTGAATCTCTTCACTTGCCGAACTGGGGACTCATATGTGTACACTCTTATGAAACCATCCTGATATCCAACCGCAAACCATTGCTTTCTTGTGATGAACTTGGCTGCCTTAACTGCAGTGTTGGAGTGATGAATCTGTTAGCATTGCTCTGACACTTGGGTAAAATCTATGGTTAGCATTGAGTCAGAGAGCATACTTATTTTTCCATATGAGCCTTGTAGCAAGTTCACTGTTTCCTGTGGACAAAAATATATGGGCAAACCTGAATCCAAATAAATACATCCAAAAAGTATATATATGTATGTATGTATGTATGCATGTATGTATTTATATATGTATGACAATTCGGAATTACTATTCTGAAATATATTGTTACAGTCTTGATTATTTTTTTATGAAATTGATTTATGCATGGATACATATCCAAAAAGTAGAAATTAATATTAATGAAGAGAGGCTAGTTTTTTAGGTCCTACTGCAAGGTACCACATATTTTACTAATTTGTACCTTCGCTACTTTTATAGTAAATAGGTAACTTAACATTAAAAATAGTATATACAGCTTAACAAGAATAGTCACTTAATTACCTGTGTATTATAGTTCATGATGTCAACTGAGCCAAACATATTGCTGGTCAAAATCCTGTGTACGTAAGAAAGAAATTTATTACAGTGAAAGCTGTCAATATCCGTTTTAAAGCTGCTATGTAAAAGAAAAAAGTATATTAGTGTTCACAGATAAAAGGTAAACAGGTCTCTAACCCTGATTTTGTGGGATCGAACTATCATTATAGCATATCAACTGGATCAACTAAAAACATTTCAAAGGAAAGAGGTAATCATATGACATAACCATTTTTACATACAAACATATTGGAGGCCTGGGACTCCACCTTTGTTTTCATGTAAAGAAAATATAAGAATGAATAATAAATAGAGTGGTTAGGGTACTTGAGGAGGTACCGAAGTTTTTAGCATTAATTTTTTATACCAAAATTAACATGGTATTATGGTATTAGGTGGTATCAAAATTTACAATAAAAATAAGGTACCTCTGCCCCAAGGACCATAAAATTTCTCTAATGTATAACCTTTGTTAAAAGGAAGTAGAAAAAAAGTGGAAAAACTCTCATTAAACAAATAAAATGTAAGAAGTGACAGAGAGGAGAATGGAAGGAACAATGGGAAACAATAACACCTGCAGTATTTTTGTAGATTATTTTTCATACCATAGTGATAAGGTGGTAGTGAAAGTACATCTAGTCCCCATAATTTGACTTTAGCTAATTGATGATAAAATGATTAAGTAGCTAATGTGTTTTAACAAGTGATGAGTAGACATTAGTTCGTTTAGGGAAAGCAACAACAGTCCTGGAAATGTTAGACCCTTTTAAGTGGAAGTGAGCCAGACAAAGTTTGAATGGAAATCAATCAAAGTGCCGTGAAGACTCCACTAACCGGATAGTCTGGCTAGGCCACTGCCCATCTGTGTGTATTGGATGTCTTGGTCCATTGCAGGCCGATAGAGCAGACTGCCGGGCTCAAGACTGGACAGTTCGGCCAAGACATTATCCCACCGGAGTATGTGTTGGTCCAAACAGTTGAAATTGTATTGATCAGACCGTCCAATGAAAATCAGACTGTCTGTTTGTGGCCAGACAATCTAGTACCTTCCATGTCCAAATGAACCGAACAGTCCGGTCAATCGTTAGTCTGACTAGGTTTTGGTCTAGCTAGACTATAGCTTTGAACAAAAAAGACCAGACAGCTCAATGGCACAATCTTATTATTCGTCCCTTTTATAGTTGAATGACTAAGTTCTCAGTGACTATTGTTAAAGTATAAAGGATCAAACTATCCAACCAAATTGATCAGAAAGTGTTTCACATGTAACAAAAATAAAATGGCTAGTTAAAGGAGCTGGAGCCGTAAATACTTAATGCTATGGATTTGTTTGAAGATGTTTGGGCCCTATTCAACCTAAACAACCCAAATAAGTGTTCAAAAGCACCAAGAGTAAATTGAACATCATTTCCTTGAGAGTGATCCTTGTGCAAGATTGGAAGGCTAATTTGATCTCCAACACACTCCAATAGGGTTTTATAGCTTCTTTTACTAGTGAGTTGAGTTGAGAGATATAGAATTGAGTACTTGTGAGCTTCAGGTTAGTTATCTTAAGCACTTAAGATCAACGAGTAGGTGTTGCCCACGAGCAATTAAGGATTGTGGTGTTTCTAGGAAACTTTATAAAGGTTCTATCTTGCCTCCATAAGAAAAGAGCTAAATTAGGTAACATTCAAATTTAACCTTTAGTGTCATTTGGTGAGAAAAATAGTTAAAAGAGACATGGCCTTCTTAGGTCCTCATAGGTATGATATTTCTAGATCTAAATTTTGGTAAATATGTTATTGTCTTCTCTTTCTCATTATCTTTGAATTTATCACTTCCTTGAGTTGTTTGGTGATCTTCTTCTCGGTTTCATACTTGTCTTGATCACCCCCTTAGTTCTTGTTAAAAACAAGTATGGTTGTTTATTTTGCAAGGGTGTTTTCTTTGTCTTTGTATTGACGTGAAGTTGAACTGTCTAAATCCTAGTGTTGATCAGTTCTAATTTGATGTGAAGTTTTTCTAATTCTAGAAAACATCTATTCAACACTCCTCTTCCATAGATGACATCAAGTTCGTCGAGGCCCACATCAAGAAGGGTTTTTAATGTGAAGCTAACCACAAGGTCATGAATCGTTACTAGGGATGTTTATATTTGCATTCATCCTAAACTACCTCTAAATTATCAGGCCAAATAATTGAGATGTATGAGCATATCTTCGACCTATTTTTATTTTGTTTCTATGCTTATAAAAAAATATGAGATCATACCAAGTGTATTTGTCATGAAAAGAGTAAAATAATACACAAGCAAATCTTGGTTTCAGCTATCATTATGAAAAAAAAGACTAGAAAATATGCAGTTTATCTTCTCTAGAACCAATAAAGGGTCCCCTAAATAAAAAAGAACCAATAAAGGGACTATTCACGTACCATGGCTCCAATAGATGCACATCTATGGGAACGCTAGGATGTTCCATTGGGATGATCTGATAAAATAAAACAACTTGAGTTGACAAAATGCTAAGATAAAACTCATAGGCATGGTTCAGGTGGTATATAAACAACTATTTTACCTGATGCACCTCCTCATGTTCCTCTTCTTTCTCTTTGGAACAAGAATTGCTATGATCATCTTCTTGGTTTTCTTGGGTGTCATCTAAGTTCACATTGCTGGACGAGGGTGGCTTCTCGTGGTGGTCGCTAGGAACTGGACCTTTGGTCCATGGCTTATCGGCATCTAAATAAGACTATCACATATAAATACATGCTTTCCATTTTGAGAAAAATATAAATACATGTTTTGTAATTTTTATCTATGCAAATGCAATGTCAACATTGAAGGCACTAAAAGCAAGCAACGATTAACAGGAATGGACTTTGATAACGTATATTAAATTATTAGATTGCATATTTCACATAATTAAAATCAGGTTATGGGTATAAAATTGCAATTCATTGTTACATTGTAAAAGGATTGCATTCATCATAATGCAATTCCAAAGTATAGGGGAGATATTGTGAAATAGAGGGATGTTGTTTCCTGCCGACCCCTAGCAAACACGAAAATGAGGGTCCCCATAGTCATTGCTTAATACAAATGGACCCCATTGACCCGAGAGAAACGATTTCATTGTAAGCCTTTATGAAGAACTTTTCACTTTTTTTAAAGAACATCCGACAATAATATGAACTACCTTGGCCAATCATAGCTTCATTCTCATTAATCCAGTTTATGATATCCACTATATTAGGCCTTTTGTGTCTATCAATGTCCAGACATTTTAGTGCTATCTCAGTGCATGTCTTCACTTGGTTGAGATATGCTTGCAGTGAGGAAACATTCCGTGTTTCCAGTAACCTAGTTGTCCAATTTCCTAGTACCTGTGAAATCAGAATATAAAGACGAATTGGTACAATTCAAATGAAAAAAAAGTTTTGTTAGAAATAACCAGTAGTTCTGATAAAGAGAATTTCTTACTTGACTAGTAAATTCTTGGGAAGACATTTCAGCACTTCTTGAGCGCCCTCTAGGTCCAGCAAGTATCTTTAGCATTACAACACCCAAGCTGAATATGTCCAATTTGTTTGACACTACATTCTTCTCTATGTATTCTGGCGGAAGGTATCCACTGCATGGGGATACATATGATGAATTTGTATTAATTACATTTTTATTATTAGAAAAGGATTTATTGAAACAAGTTGTTCAGCTTACATTGTCCCAATAGGAGTTTGTGTGATCTTGGTTTTATCTTCACTGAAGAGCTTAGACAAACCAAAATCTGCAAGTTTTGGAACCATGTTCTTGTCTAGTAATATATTGTCAGGTTTTAGGTCCAAATGGTAAATAGGTGGCTTCATTCCCTCGTGGAGATAATTTAAACCCTGACATGTCCCTTTAATAATTTTGTACCGTGTAGGCCAGTCAAGACCATGAAATTCATCTACATATGTGAACAGAAGAGGTAATTACATAATGCAAACATATGTGACTATGTTTCTCTACATGCTAAAGAATATACTAGAACTAGAGCAGCATTATCATACCAGAAAGATGATTTTGAAGGCTCCCACCAGGCATATACTCGAAGCATAGTGCTCTATGTATTATAGCAGCAAAAACTATTCTTCCTTTGTGCTCTGCATGTTTGTGTTGTGTTTCATAGCAGTAAGCAACTAACCGTACAATGTTTGGATGCTTGAGCCTCATAAGGTTCTGAAACTCATTCTCGAATTTCTTATCGTCGAATCCTAATGTGTCATTATGGAGCATCTTAACTGCAATCTCGTCTCCATTTTTTCGCTCACCCTATTAAGGATCTTTTGTCAGTACTCAGCAAATACTGGTTTATTTTAGTATTACTGGTGATAATATTTGACAAGCGGGAAAAAGTAAGCATCGTCACGTCACACTTTGTTGCAACTAAATTTCATACAACAATGAAATGTGCGGCAAGGCTAATTGCGCACCTCAGCACTAAATATACGTGCAGAACATGTATGGCACGCTTATTCTTCAGAACCCCATACAGTGTTCCGTCCAATCATCAAAAATTTCCCACAACTTACCTTATAAACTGTTCCATATGCACCTTTGCCAAGTTTTCGCTCCTCAGAGAATCCATCCGTAATTTCTTCTAACAATCGGAATGTTAGATCGGTCGGGTCCATTTCTGTTGAATTTATAACTTCTAGTCCGTGCTACAGTTTGCGTTATTAAACAAGTTATTCTGCATGAGGGCAACAAAGAGGAAGTTACTCATTTTAAAACAAAGGAGTAGCACACTATCACTGAACTACCAGCTAGCATCTTAATTAATTGTTGTCACTATAGAGATTCACAACTTCTACAACGAATTAATTGCAACGCGTACGTAGTAAACACATCTAAAGTGTTTTTTTTTCTAAAAGGCCATCTATAGTGGTTTAGGGCATTGACTAAATGTGAGTGTAATGGTTCAAAACAAGCCGGGGATGCACATCAACTGGAGAAGAATTGAGTGTGTTTTGACCTAGCCTATGAACAAACTAACCAGTTCCAGACATGCCCAGGCATGAGTTACACAAACTGATGGGCTTTAATAGCCAATCAATGCGTTAGAGTTAATGGAAAATGTATGCAGTTTCTTACCATTCATCGCACAAAGGGTGGAGACATATCTAGCTTATGTTATTGAGCATTCTACAGAACTTTTTGAGATAAAAAGTAATAAGAGAAAGTCATGGCTAATTACAACCATATCAAAGCTTAGCTACGTGAACGCGTCGTCCCTCGTCACCATCATCTCATCTTTCTTTGTTGCTGGCACCCAAAAATGGCGTAAGCAACCTCATTTCTCTTTTTGGCGAGTACATTTAAAATTGCCAAGATGGGCAAGCGATGGAATTGAAAAAGGAAAACACTCTAACCTTGTCTATCTGTCCATCTGCCGATTAACCTCTCTGTATATTGTGTGTCTTCGAGTTTGAAGTGAGTAGGAGAAAAACCTAGGCTCCTAAATCAGGAGGAAATGAGCAAATACTGAGCACGTAGTTAGAACTAACCTGGCGATCAGTGAAGAGCTTCAGTCTCGAGAAGCGGCTAGAGGAGTTAATCGGGGACAGATCGAGCTAGCTCAACCGCAGGAGATTATAAACTGCACTTGCGCCGGCGCCGTAGACGACGACGACTCGACGAGTCAGCTGTAACGCACGCAGGATTACCTGCGACAGTGGGAAGCCGATGGGTCCCGCCCGCCGCTAGTTTTGCCAGTTCATGCACCACCAGCAAGTTCTCAGGTCACGCGTACATAGTACGGATTGCATGCTTGTCCGAAGCTGCATGCATGCAGGCCTAGTTTAGCGCTGGCCGTGAAGAATCGATTTAGCTATCACTAGAAAAAGCAAGGAAATCATTACTCACGTTGCATAGATAATATAACTAAATTTTGAAGAATTAAGGCGTTTGCGATAACGCCAGCCTAATTTTTCCTGTGCAAACAAGGACGGCACTACCAGAAGATTGATAATGCAAGTTCTCGAGGATGAAGTTGACCGTTGGGGTTCAGCAAAGCCAGGCCTTGACTTGGACTGGACAGTCTAAGAAGACGGCCGGCCAGCCAAACATAGGCAGCACATTGTGTTGGATATATATGGCCCTACTAGCACCAGGCTGCCAACCAGCTAGTCGGAAGAATCCGTTAGCTTCAAAAGAAAATTGGTGTAAATATGATTTCAAAAAAACTAGCGCACTCAATCACTTATATTACAACATCATAGAGTAACTAGACAGCGCTCCACGCATTGCTCCAGAAATAATTTGCAAGTAAAAATATTAGACATACAGGATAAATTTTATAAAATATGATGGTATAGTAATATATAACTTGGAATTAAATTCTATATATAGCAGCCTTATTGTCCAGTGAGCTTTACTTCAGCGCAAAGCGGCTTTTGTTTTGGAGTGGCCTTGGTAGCAGTGGGCTACAGCCTACGTACCCAAAGTATTCTTTAAGATGAAGTCGTATTCATGATAATGTGGATTCACCTAAGGGCTTTTTATAGTAGTAAGTACACTTAGTGGAACACAATTGAATAGAAATACTAAATGACAGCTCGTGTGTTGTTATGTCACATATGAATGAAAATAAATTTCATCCTCGTAAAAATAAAAGAAAATAAGTTGCAGAACTACTTATGAAACAATAAGATGGAGAAATAATATCAACAGTAAACAGAAGAGTTGTAGAGCTACTAAATTATTATTACAGTGCATAAGAGGGAAAAATCATATATTAGGATTCCTAAAACAGGATGAATTTGTAATAAAGTGTATTCCTTAGTTGAGAGATATTTCATGTGATTAGGATTCCTAGATCTAGTTGAATTTATGTCAACCCATAGATATAAATAAAAAAGACATTGAAGCTCAGGGGAGAACAATATTTTGACAGATATATTAGATCGTGAGGTAAGAAAAAAGTGTTTTGGATAAACGCTTAATGCAACAAAGTTGATCATCTCACAAGGCAAAGAGCGGTAATCTCACTCGTTCTCTTTTATGTTGCTTTTTTATTTTGTTTCAATATGTGATTTCGTGATTTTGCCTGAGTTTTTGAATATAATTGGTTCAAAATCTTTCAATAGCAATAGGAAAGAGATTAGGAAAGTTCAATTGGTTGATTCTTCATAGTTTTGACGCAATCTACTTTTATGGTTTTCATGTGGTTCTACCGGTAAGATTGGACATATACCAGCGATCAGACCTATAGTAGATGTCCGGTCAAACCGTCAGTTACAATTTGTTTTGGGGTGTTTCTTTATTCCTCAAAATGATTTGATCTTTATTGATCCTACAGGTCATGTTCCCCACCCCCTACTGGTGGGCTTGGTTTGAGTGTTTCTATCCTACGAAATGTGTATAAACTTGTTCATTTTTTAAGAAAATTGATTTACACACATGCGTATATAAAAGTATAAATTAATTGATATTAATGTAAAAAAGTTTGTTACGTCCTTGAGGAGGGTATTGTACTGTAACACACCTTTGAGTGTTAATTTTTATAATATTTGGTACTTTTGAGTATAGAGGTACTATAAATTAGCACAGAAAATTGTATGTACAGCTTACCGAGAGAGGACACTTGCGTATCATAGTTCAGAATGTCAACAGAGCCAAGAACATTGCATGTCAAAATCCTGCACATAAGAAGGCATTTATCATAGCAAAAGCTAGTAACAGCCATTTTACAGCTGCCATGAAAAAGAAAGAAATGTATGAGTGTTCGCGTACAAAAGAGAACAAAAATGGTATCTAACCCTCATTTTGTGGGCCCTATCTATGCTATATTATAGCATACATGTGGTAAACAACATTCAGAAAGAACTAAGCAAAGAGATAATCATAAAACATAACGATTGTTAAATTAGAAGATACCGTAGAACTGAGACTACATTGAAATGAGCTTGAAAGAATATAAAGTACAAGGAGAGAGGGGGAGAGGGACCGTTCTTTTGAGATGACGGACAATCTATCACTCATGGCACACTTCCTAATCTATTAAACGGTATTTTTTCTTTGATAATTTTCTTCATCAACATTTCTTTAACATATTTTTAAAATAATCTTTCAACTTTATAATATTTAATTTATTTGTATATGCCCTATAATAAATATCATAAACTCAGAATTATCCATAATCCATCATCTATAAACAACAGGACAAAATCACGTGTTATATTTTCTACTATATTTTCCATAGAGAGATAATGACTCATCAACAAACTTATATTAGTGTAAAGTTGATCAGTGGGTCATGACGCTTTCCTACGAAATATTTCTATTTACATTCTTATCTTTAAGAAATTGCCACTAAATAATCAGACCAAATGAAATATAAGTGTATCAGCCCATCTCCCCACCATTTCTTAATTTTGTTTTCATGCTTTAAAATAATATGGGATCGTAACAAGTGTATTTATTATGAAAGTAAATTGTGAACTAATACACAGGCAATTTATCCTTCTCCTTTGGAAATACATGCAAATCTTCGTTTTGAATGGCATTATGACAATATGTAGTTTATCTCCCCTCAAACCAAAGAGAAAAAAGAGATTGCTCACGTACCATGGCTTCAATGGATGCACATCTATGGGATAATCTGGTTGTTCCATTGGAATTATTATCTGATCAAATGAAGCAGCTGCCAAAGTTGACAGAATTCTATGTCATTTTTGATAGGGTTTACATATATGATACAATATGATATGATCAGCTACAATTTCACCTGGTGCACGTCATGGTCCTCCAATTTCTCTTTGAAACAAGAACAGTTGTGTTGATCAGCTTCTTGGTTTTCTTGGATGTCATTTAAGTTCAAACGGCTCGCTAATCTAGTTTCAAGCGTGACAGACGCTGCTGTATGAAGGTAGCTTCTCGTACTGATCGCTGAGGAGCCTGACCTCTGGTTCGTGCCTTATCTGCTGCTAAATGAGGGCCAAATGTAGTTTACGGGATTATAGGCAGCTAAGTATCGTTTTGAGATAATATAGATACAGGTTTTGTAATATGTAGCGATGAAACAATTCAGGCACAAAAAGGGCTGGATCTTGATAACACATATTAAATTTTTAGATGCCATGTTTCACATGATTAAAAGCAAGGTTGAGGTAAAAAAACTGCATTTAATTTTTACACATATCACTTACGCTAACAACTCATCCTCTTTTTTGATGGATTCTAAGGATATTGGGCATGTGGCGTTTAGTTTGTTCGTGACAGCAGGGTGGCACATTTTATAGGTTATGGTATTTGTGGCTAATTAAAATGGTGACACCAACTCAAAATGAGGGGGTGGCAACATCGAGTACCAGTTCCTCAGCTTTAGGGATAATTCCCTAGGTCTTAGCTGGTTATAACTAGTAATGGCAACTCCTTTTCATACATTGTTCAGAGCTTGAAGAATTTACTCATAGGGTAAAAACCTATGGCCTAGCTTTTTATTGATTGCTCCATGATAACGGTGGCGTGTGGCTCACACCATTCCTTTTTTAAAGGTGTTACATTAAGACGACCTTTGCAAATATTATTATGGTGATGTTTAAAGATGAACATCGCTTATAGTCATAGCTAGCTCTCTTTACATGATGTTTGTTATCATGTTGTTTATCTTTTTTTATATAATTATAGGTTGTATGTATCCTATGGACATCGGGAGTAATATTAGATTAATTATATCATTTTAATATAATTATCTAAGTTTAATAAATAAATCTAGATGTCCTAAAAGGATTACGGTCTTCAAAATGCAACTCTAGAAAAACAACGAAAATATTATAAAATGGACAAATATTCGTTCCTATTTCCTCCATTTTATAATAAGATGTTTTGGATTTATTCTAAATCAAACTTATTTAAGTTTAACTAATTTTATAGGAAAACATAGCAACATCTATAACACAAAATTAGCTTCATCAAATCTACTATTCTATTTTTATAGTATATTTATTTGTGTTAGAAAATATTGTTACATTGTTCTGATATTTGATCAGATTTGACTTATGATAAACCTAAAACAAATGAAGAGAGTACTACCCAACAATTCCTTAGAAACAAGAAGAATGTTGTGAAAATAATTGTCCAAAGACATCCCTTAATTTGCTAGAAATTTTTTATAAAATACACAAATAACATGGTTACGACACCCCATTTACAAAGGTTAAATTATCCACTGTATGACCTTTTGAAGCATTTTGCCCTGGATTCTTTGTTTAAAAAGCACATGCCAGTAACAATATTAATTAGCTTGCCAATCATAGTTTCTTTCTCATTGATCTTATGGATGATATCGAATATATTAGGTCTTTTGTATCTATCAATCTCCATGTATTTCAATGCTATCTCAGTGCATGTCTTTACTTGATGGCGATATGCTTCAAAAGTGGAACCATGCCTTGTTGCCTGTAACCTGGTTGTCCAATTTCCTCGTACCTGTGAAATCATAATGTAAAGATGAACTGGTATCTAAAAAAATTCAAAATAAAAAAGTAATTTGTTACAAATAACTAGTATTGATAGAGAGAAACATGCATTTCTTACACGATCAATAAATTCTTTGGAAGACATTTCGGCACTTCTGAATCATCATCTAGGTCCTGCTATTATGTTTAGCTTTACCACACCAAGCTGAATATGTCCAATTTGTTTGAGACTACATTCTCTCTGTGTATTCTGGTGGCAGGATTCCGCTGCATTGGACACGTATTTGCATTAATCATATTTTTATTATAGAAATGCAAACATATAGGACTACATTTCTTGGCATCCTAAAAAATGCACTAGAACTGGAGCAACATCATACCAGAAAGATGGTTTTCAAGGCTCCCACCAGGAATATAGTCAAAGCAGAGCACTCTATGTATTATTTCAGCAAAAACTATTCTTACTTTGTACTCTACATGTTTATGTTGTGTTTCATAGCAGTAGGCAACTAAACGTACAATGTTTGGATGCTCGAGGCTCATAAGGTTTTGAAACTCATTCTCAAATTGCTTATCGTCAAATCCTAGTGTATCATTATGAAGCATCTTAACTGCAGTCTCATCTCCATTTTTATGCTCTCCCTGTTAATAGTATATTGTCAGTACTCAATACAGCTTGATTTAGCATTACTAGTTATAACATTTGACAAGCTAAAAATGTGAGCCTCAGGTTTTACTTGCTTTGTTCTCACAATTTACTACAACTAAGTTTCATTCAACAATAAAAAGGGGGGCATAGTTAATTGTTCAGATCAGTACAATATGTGCAAACATGGAATGTGTGATTTTTTTAGAACCCCATACAGTGTGTTCTCCAGTTATTCGCGAAAAACAAAAGCTTCCCTCAGCTTACCTTACAAACCGTTAGATATGCACCTTGACCAAGTTTTCTTTCCTCAGAGAATCCATCTGTAATTTCTTCTAGTGTTCGGAATGTTAGACCCATTAACGTTGGATCCATAATTGAGTCTAGAATTTCTTGTTCGTGTTCTTGTTTATGCTAGTAAAAAGGTGCTTCTGCATGATCACAATAAAGAGTAAGTTACTTAAGAGAATGGGGGGTAGCAAGCTATGATGAAGTGCTTACAAAGAGATGTTCAAAACATGTCCAAATATGCATCAATTTGTGATGAATTGAGTTAGTTTGTACCTAGATTATTAACAACTCAACCGGTTTGGATATGTCCAAGATTGAGTTAACAAGAACTATTGGCCTTGCATAGCCCACCGCTATGTTAACAGTTAATAGAAAATATAGGCAACTTCTTGCTATTGCAAATGAATGGGGTGGGACAAATGTAGCTTATGTTAGTGAGTAGTGTACATATTATTTTGAGAAAAAAACAGAGACAGTCCTACTTACTGATAGATCATAACAAAAAGAGTGGATGTGAGTTTTACTCACCATATGATACTTATCTAGGGGAAGTCCCTACAAATCCAACTAAATTAGAAATAAATAAGGGTACTAATACAAACCCAAGTTCTATTTCCCCACAATGAATATAAATTTGAGGCGAGTGAACCTCAATCAAATAATACATCAGATCTCCACCATCCGTTACACCCAATTGCCCTGCCCAGCTATAGAGATAACGAAAAATTGTTTTCATTTTTGGCTCAACCCTAGCTTGTTGTCCAATCCAAATACTAACCCATTGCCACCACCCATCTTCAAGCCTATCTAACCCCTACATGTCCATCTCTCCTCATTCCCATGTCAGTGACCTCATTATTCATCTTTGATGACCAGCACCACCATATTTCTTTCTCATCCTCTGTCTAAATTAGGCGAATGTTTTTGTTCTTGGCCTTGCATTGGTTTGCCTTTTTATCCCTCATCTCTAAATTATTTCTTGTATTTTAAAATTGTGAACATGGGCATGATGAGATAGGAAAATATTAACTTGATTATTATATGGGAAAATATATAATTTACCATCTAAACTTTTAATTACTCTGAACTATAATACCAATGTTCTTCACTTCTAATTCAAATAAAATACATAGGTTCAATCATTAGCGCTCCACCTCACTTCCTATTCTTTCATTTTTTTCCCTCTCTATCCCCATAGCACCAATTGGATAACTAGTTCCTCTTTACCCTTTCCTCTCTCCTCTCTTCCCTACATTTCCCTCTCACGTAGTGCCAATGGCCTCTCCTCTTCTTCCATGCAGCTCCTCCATTGAACTATGCCAGCAATGAAAATATCTAATTTATGCATGTGAAATAGTATTATAAACACAGAAAATTTGGTGCCAAAACTAGAAGCCGACAATGGACGTGTGAATCATTCAGCCCACTACAAAGAGGATGCAGCAGCCTAGGCCAGCACATTCTCACCCCACGCAAACCCAGGAATATATACCCTCAATTTTGTGAGATTTTATGTATTGCTTCAGAATTTGCTCTCACTTTATCATATTTTAATATATGCCCCTGTTTGCACTACAATAGCCTATTATCCCTAAAGTGGTATTCTGATTCTTTAAACCAAAATCATTGTATAAAATGGTTTTCCTGCCCTCATTTATTTTCCTTTTTCACTACTTATTTCTCTATTGCCGAATGCTCGATACAGATCTGCTACACCCGAACTTCATGCACCCTATCCACCAAATCTTGACAGGTAGGCCCACTGCCACTTTGCTCACCACATGGAACACGTTGGAGTTAATGTTTATGTAGTTAAGTAGATAAAATGGATTAAAAGAATAGTTACAAGAGTAAATTGTATTTCCCCCCTTTATATATCCATCTACAAATTAACTTCTACACAGCTGGCGTGTGCGAGCTTGAGGCGAGTACTAGTGGAGAAAAAAATTTAGGCTCCTAAATCAAGATAAAAGCCAAGGAGGAAATACTTCTACGCAAGGAAACACGTAATTAATTAGTTAGCCCTACCCTGGAGATAAGTGAAGACCTTCTTCAGAGGCCGGGGAGCAGCGCAGGACTGGAGAAGGATCAAGCTCCATCACATGAGGTTATAAACGGCACTTACACCGTTGCTTGCGATGAAGGAAAGATCAATAGGCGTACCGTTGACACAAGCAAAGCAAGTTGTAATTAAAGACATAAAGCGTATGCGTATACTGTACAGTTCATTAACTCTGAGTGCTTATACTGCACGCCGTAGATGACGACTCGACGAGCCAGCTGTAACGCAGGCAGGATTGCTTGCGACAATGGGAAGCCAGGTTCTCCGTTCATGCACCACGACGCGTATACAGTACAGTTTCGGTTTGCTTGTCCAAACCTGCATGCCTAGCTAGGCTGGCTAGAGGGGTCAAGGAGAAATCCTTGCCAGTTTTCCACGATTGAATAATGGATTTGGCCATCCCTCGAAAACGAAAGGAAATCATTACTCGCGTTGCAGAGGAGTGATGTTTCGTATATCTATCCATGTTGTTAATTTTTTTTAATGACTATTTGATGATGTTAAAAAACGAATGAGTGTTGCCTCGAGGATAAAAGACCTTCCTTTGTTATTCATTTTTTTTCTAAAACATTGATATTATTAAAGACCAGTTACAGCGTGTTTATGAATATCTATATCATTATGAAGCAATAGATACAAATCGCTTTGTAGTTGTAATAAGGATAAATTTTATGTGTTTATTTTTTAAAAAAAATACCATTTATTATCCTTTTGCAGCAGAAAAAAAGAGGGCTTTTATTCATGTCTTGCCCTAGGACTCTAAAAGTGTCAGGACAGGTCTTATTCAGAACCATTATTGCGAACGCCGCAAATCTTGTAAATGGCTCTATGCATTTAGCACAACTAATCATATATATGCAAGTGTGAAAATCTTTTTTTTTCTCTCGAGGAAATATCCTATTGTTTTTATATGTTATCTTTATAATTAAGAAAAATAATAATAATATAGATCAATATGTGATATATCAGTTCAAATTCAAACTATACAAATTAAAAAATATATATTTATATATATTAATTAAAAAAGTGCACACTATTTATTGCCATATTTGTTCTTTTTTGTATTTTGTATAGCTTAAATTTAAAAATGATATATCACATATTGATTTAACTTATTAATTTTTAAATTGTTTTTGTTGCAAAGATCAAAGGATGTACTCTTGAGAGGAAAAAAATAAATTACACTAATGGTACAAGAACTCAGTGAGTACGTGTAATTTAGCGCAACTTAAAGTTTATGTAAACTAGCATGTGGTCGCTAGATGATTTACTAAATATTATATTATCAACTCAAATCATTTTTGCCTATATGTTCCTCACTCCCTACTTTTTCGTACTTAAAAAGACAATATTTTTCGTTTTACTATAGCTTTACAAAATATTGATCTTTCGTTTTTCAAAATAATTGTAGTTCAATAGTATTGTAATATCAGCAATGCTATAGATGTTGAGAGTATCTCTCATTAATCTTGCATCTTTATTAAACTTTTTTGTTATATACTTATCCATTTATTTACTTATATTATGTTATTATTATACATCATTGGCGTTATATTCTCTATTGTTGATTATGCCATTTCTTGTTACGCTATTATAATTTTAATTTTGGTTAAACTTAGCCACTTTAGCTTCATACTAACTTTAGCCGTCTCTCTAAGAAGGTAGAGACGGTAATATTGATATATATGAGAGGCACACAGTACTACCGTGGTACTAGGTGTCACAATGGCTGCAGCTGCTACCACTCATGCCACCATCAGGAACACCAAGCAGACGATGACGTGGTGGCCACTATGGTTGTGGCGGCCGGACCGGCGGCTCCTGTGCTAACGGTGGTTGGATCTGTTGGGGACTGGGAGAGAGGGAGAGTGGAGAGAAGTTGGGGAGGAGAGGAGAGGAGAGGGTGTGGGAGACTAAGGGATTTTTTCAGCACGTGTTGTGTGTGGCTCGTCCGTACAGTTAATTCTGTGCCGGTTCAGTAAATTTGAGCGGAAAACCGTTTTGAACCAACAGCGTTGCTCCATAACTACCGGTTCAAAGCGAAGTCGCATTGATATAGAGGCACCGACGGCCTTTTCAGTCGTAGTGTTACCTACCATCAGTCCATAAATCCCTGCAAAACAAATAAA
The DNA here is from genome assembly GCA_030770085.1 of Oryza coarctata. Taxonomy (NCBI): domain Eukaryota; kingdom Viridiplantae; phylum Streptophyta; class Magnoliopsida; order Poales; family Poaceae; genus Oryza; species Oryza coarctata. Next base: position 3,768,045 of record CM061483.1, read on the forward strand.
TTCAATACTTTTGTAAGAAGGATTCGTTGACGTGAATGAAATGCCTTCTCAAATCATGAAAAACTGGTGATGAAGAAAAATACTATAAGATACCGCCCCTTCACATTTGAGCAGACAGTCAATAAACGTTTTCTTTCTTTTACGCTTTTGAATGGCAATTATTTCAAAAGGAAAATATTTCAGAAGGAAAAAGAAGATTTAAAAGGCAGCATATATATGGAAAATATAGGCATTTCTGCATGGGAGAATACTGGCAACCAACACAAAACGGGATAAACTTTGTACTAGAAAATGAAGATAATTCGAAAGAGTAGTTGCTAGTGCAAAATCAGGGCATTAAGGGAGATAGCTTTGCATGGCACATACCATTTCTTTCACATGAGCAAGCTTACTCTAGTTATCCTCTAATTCACACAACTGCATTAATTCAGGACATCCTTGAATTGATATACATTCAAGCATGGTGACTTTTTCTGTGCCTGTAGGCAAAGACTTGATGCTTTGGCAATACATGATGCCGAGTTTCTTGAGCGAGGTGAGGCGTCCCATGCTCTCCGGCAAATCATTTAGATCTGGGCATATACTGATATGCAATTCCTGGAGAGAGGTTAGGCGATCTCCCAGAGACTGCAGTAATGCAATCGTGCAGACTTAGCTCCAATGCCTTAAGAGACGTGAGCTGATTCAACCAACCTGGCAACCGTGGCTGTAACTGGCCAAAGATGATCTGCAGCGAGCGATTGAAGGGAGGCGATGGCTGAAATGATCTCTTTTTGAGATAGTCAGATCACTGCGATTCCTGATAATTAAAGCATTGAGGACAGGGAGTGTTGAAATATGGTGGTAATTTCCAATTTTGAGATTTTCTTTTGGAAAATAGAAAGACAAAATTAACTTAAGAATGGAGTCCACCTGTAAGAAGGAAGAGATAAGATGAGATTGACGTGGCTGGGGAGAGGGGATTGTTCTCTAGAGAGTTTGTTCCAACTCTCTGTCTTCCCCTATCTCTCTCTAATCTTAACAACAAACTAGAAATTTTGGGTTTGATCCACCTACAAGAGCTATAGCATCGATCCTTTTTTGGAGACCACAACCTGCGGCGTTGATTTGTTCGTGGCGGATTTGAAATGTAGGTTCAACAACGATGGGGTACCATCCGGGTACCAAGAACAAGCGAGGATGGTCTACCGTCGAAAAAGTGATCGGCACTTCTGCCCAAGCTAGATTCCATGGAGGGTTTTGTGTGGTCGAGCATACCTCTCGCTCAGCTCGCTTGTACTTCCTCTTGGAAGTCTGCATAGTCTACCTGCCGAAAATATGGTCATAATAATGATTAAAAATTGCTTTAATTAAAATTAGAAAAAATAATTTATATTAAAATTGATAAAAGTAGTTTATATTAAAATTAACATTATTTATTGATTTATATTAAAATTATTTATGAAAATATGGTGAGTGTGTGTATTGATATGTATCAATTATAAAAATCAGTGTCGAAGAATGTTTTTTTTATTTATGTGCATAATTAAAATTAGGAAATAGATGAAAAAAATTGAAGAAATTTCAAATAAAAATTGATAAATTAATTTTTAAAATTGGCTACAGTAATAAAGTGGATTTGCTATCAAGCCAAATGAATAGTGCAAATTGATCCAATAGGAAACATGATGTAGGCGACACATGAACGGGCTAACTTGAGCTGAAGAAGTCTAAATGCGACTAGTCTAGCTGAGTGGGCTGACTTAGAAAGTAGGCTGAGAAGTCAGCAGGCCCGCGAAGTATGTTGTCGACGAGAATTGACCCAACAGCGCGCGCTGTGAGAGAGAGGCTCACAAGTGGGTTAGACTTATCAGCAAGCGCGGCATACGGGCACAAGGAGGCGTTATGGCTAATAGATGAGCCAAGTATGTTAGCAAGTATAGGCATGGGTGCGAGGAGGCACTGTAGTTGATAGGTGGGACAAAAAAGGCAACAAGATGTGCACCTATTCGTGTCATATAGGGGTAGAAGATCTAGAGGACATATAGCACAATTGGATTGGCGCAATCGATCAGTGATGAGCCTTATTCCATAGATGGTCAGTGGGGATCTTCTCACCAAGCTCTTGTCAGCTCCCCTTTACCACCACCACACCGGCAGCCGCCCAATGGATATGGTATCAAGCTATTAGCATGGGTGCATCAACTTGGTGGTAGAGGTCATATGGGTAGTTTTGAGCCAGAAGCAGAATCGGAGCTAATAATAGATAGCTTAAGATAATATCAACCTAGCAATAAAAGTGGTGCAGACAGCTTTGATCAAGCAACGGAGGTAGGAGAGATGACGGTGAGTGGTAGTGAAAGTGGTACATGCAAAATATAGACGGAGGGAACGAAGGATGATAAGATAAGAAGTGGTAGCTGGTATGTGGACCCATATTTTATTTTTATTTTTATGTTTGTGTTGCAAATATAAACAAAGTGGTGAAAGTCACATCGGTCTAGAGTGAGGAGAATAGAATGACTGTAATGGGTGTATAATATCCAGAATTAAAGTGATAGTCATTTTTAAGACAAACGTGATACTTGAGGAAGGTGGCAAATGGACTTATTAAGTTTATTTATGCCAAAATCATTACAGGAAATGATTTTCTTGCACTCATTCTATTTTTATAAGTTTTAAAAGACCCTAGGTTTTAGGGCATTTATAATACAAAACTCAGTTATTGAAATTTCTTTCAAGGAAGCGTATGTTTTCATGCGAAATATTTCAAGAAAACATAAATCTAGTAAAATATGCATAGTTGAGCCATCAACCCGTACAGTTGCATTTATATAAAGCATTGTTCTAATTAAATTTACTTAGTTCATTTTTTCCTTAGATCTAATTCATACATTTTTTCCTTAGATCTAATTCATAGATTTTATATTATCTATAATTTTGCATTCCAAACATTAAAAGATTATTATTTTTATTTACCATCAATTCAGATTTATTTTATGACTAAATTATTATTTGGAACATAACATTTTTTATCTTAATTCTGGACAAATCTATTTGAGGTTGTAACTTGTTATCACTCCCCTACAAATTTATCTGTAATGAAGTGTTCGTAAATTTATTTTACTGCGTTTTCTAGACCGTAGGCACGTGTACATTTGAACATTTTATCTTGTAAAAACTAAGCATTATTCATGCAATACCACGTGGGCACATGTGAACAGTATGCAATTTCCCAACCGTGCAATCCAAAATCAATGCTTAAAAAATGTGTAACCCATGCAAATATATTTGACAATTTGATACATTTAAAATTGTATTTTGATTGCTAATGGACATCTTTAAATTTTAGAAGATTCTGTCACACAATATTGTAGCTGTTTTTATATGATTGGGCTTCCAATTAAATACCATAATTAGTATATGGAATTTTGTGTTCAATTATTGTGTGAATGGACCTGCATTAAATATATATATATATTTATTTATTTATTTAATTTTATTAGACTCCAAATCTAAGTTAAGTAGTTATTGAATTGTATGAATCAAAATCAATATATTGTACGGTGAGGAATATGTTATCAGTATATTTCTAAGTTAAGTTGTTTTATGAAGTAGTCAAACTATCTAAACCAATATACATACCCTAATTCAGTCCAACTGGAAGTTTGATTGTTGTGATGTACATATTACAAAAGGACTTCAAGTATGAGAAATTTGAGTTTGTTCATGATCTGACAGGGTAGGTCAGCTGTAATTAATGTTGTCAGTGCCCCGCATGTATTTATTTTAATGGACCAAACTCTTTATTATTTCAGTTAGACTAATCTGAGACCTAATTGAACTCCATATTAATGAACCGTATTGCATACATGTAATTGAGACCTATTTGGGTCTCTCGAACGTGTCCTGATTGTACTCTCAGAATTTTTCTTAAAAGCGATCCTGGCCATTGGTTAATAACTTTTATGTACATCAGTTGGTCAAGAATTTTTTTTCTTCGACTAACGTAAATTTTTTGGAATTTTTCGATTAATGTGTAAATTTCTAAAAAAAATTAATTTTAGGAGTAACGTGAAGGCTTCCAACAGAATTCAATTAGTATATATAAATATATAAAGATAAAGATTATATTTTTAATATATTTATATTTATATTGATAGGCTGAAAATGTATATCTTCTTCCTCACTTATTAGTAGTCATAATTTAACATAAATAATGCTAGCAAAATGGCACTCATCTGCAAAATTCAAGCCTGAATAGAAACAGTAAGCACAAATCGTTTTCCTTGTATATATCCATTTACGACCAAATAGTACCTATTAACTTCTCCAGAGTATACCTGGTGACTGAGTTTGAGATGAGTATTTGTGGAGAAAAAACATAGTCTCCTAAATCAAGATAAAAGTCAAGGAGCAAATGATGCCACATGTAGCACGTCATTATCAGCTGTAACGCAAGGCAGGATCGCTTGCGATAGTGCGAAGACAGAGTGTTGACACGACCGAGCAAGTTGTAATTGAAGACATACCGAGCAAGCGTGTACAGTACTCAGCTCGTTTGTCCAAGCCTTCGTGCATTGGCAGAGCCTGTAATGTACTCCCTTGGGTCACATTGTTAATCTTTTGACATATGTTTAAACACTCAATTTATTTAAAATTTTTATATAAATAGTAAAAAAATATAAGTTATAATTAAAATAGTTATAATGATAAAAATAAATAATAATTATGTAATTATTTATATAAGAAGAATGATTAAACGTGTATATAAAAGTTAGCTACGTGAAACATTAAAAACAGACAATATAATTTTGGAGCTATCAATATAGAAAAGTTTATTTGAAGTAAGGGACCATTTCATTATTACATCTACTTATTTTGCTACTGACGAATTTAAAGAATATTGAAGGAATTAATTGAACCAAATTTTGTAAAATCATATAAAAATTGTTACATTTTAAAAGAGGCTACTTGATACTAAAGTGGCAGAAGTAAATGCCTTCATTGATAATATTTCTGAAGTTGCAGGGCCATGATCTTATCCATGCCTCTAGTAAGTTTCACACCTGCCTGCATGCCTATGCTATTTAGTGATCAAGCAAATCCTCGGCGCAGAAGTTAGCCTGTTGTTATGTGTACGTCTAGTTTTCCGGTTTAAATACGCTAGATTTGGCATAGTAGCCTTGTAGTGCTGAAGGAAATAATTATAATTCTTAATTACGAAGTGAGGGTCAGCTGGTTAGGCTCGTATTTACGACTAATTGTTTTTTAAAAACGTTTATGATAAATTTATTAATATTAAAATTTAATAGTCCAGTCTTAGAGGTGCTCTTAATAATATGTGCGCTTTAGAGATTTTGAAATGAAACGGCATACCATTCAAGAATAACGGCTTGTGAGATTTTGAAATTGGGCACATCCCTGGCTTCTATATCAGAGATGACCCAAATACCTGTCCCTCCAGAAAATAGGTAACCAGCCTTTTACGGGATAAAAGTTTAAATCTGAATATTTGAATTCAAAAACAAGTTACTGATGGTTACTGGCCGGAAAATCTGGGAAATACTAAAACACATTTTTTGCAAAGCCAAATCGGCATAATATATTAATAAATCATATAAATACATCACAAATAGATCACCCAAACATAAAATAATTGTATATATATTAGAAGAACGAGGAGGATAAACAAAAGTATAAAGAATATATGGATGAACAGAAGAGAGTGAGGTGAGCATGTTTCCCTAGTTTTTGTTCTTTTAAAAACGAAAAGATAGATGATAAATACAAGATAATATAGTTGACATAAATTTATATTTAATTTTTAAAATTTAATTTATAGCGACCATTAGTAATCTATAGGCAAATCTATAGGCACGTATAATACCCTGGTTTTCTCAAGGCGTTAAAAACTAATGTAATAAAAATATATCCAAGAAAATTTCATTCTTTGTGTGTTGTCTTAATTCCTTTCAATTCTTTGAATTCAAACATCAAATTTGAATTCAAATTTCTAATCCAATACTTCCTTTTCCTTTCCCCAAAAGTTTTCCATTAATAATCACAAATCATGTTCCTTTCCTTGACCCTTTTCCCCTTCTCAAATTCGGAGATCTAACTAAAATTCCCTAATTCAATTTCAAGTTCCATTCCCAAGCTCAGAGTCCAGATTCAAGTTCAAAATTCTAATCCTCAAATTCCATGCCATGTAAATTCATGGAAAGCTCCCAAAGTTCCATGATGAACTAATCACCATGGGCTAAAATACATTCTTTTCTCTCTCGGCCCACCCCTTCCTTCTCCCAAAGTTCCCTCCTCTCCTTATACCCTCTTCTCGCATCATTGTATAACAGTGCCTAGGCAGGCATGACATATATGGGTGTAACAACCATAAAAAAATGTTAAATATATGGGTAAGCTTGGCCAATCTTTAGTAAAATTGATTTCTGCATCGATACATATGAAAAAGAAGAAATTCGTATGTGAAATGATTTCTATCAGATACCACACTTTTTAATATTAATATGTACCTTTGGTATTTTCCTATTGTATCGGTTCAACAAATTAACATTAGAGTAGCATATGCAGCTTACCAAGAGTAATAACTTACCTGCGTATTATAGTTCAGGACGTCAACTGAGCCAAACATATTTCTCGTCAAGATCGTGTGTACATAAGAAGAAATTTACTTATAGTAAAAGCTAGTAAAAGACATTTTACAGATGCTACAAAAAAGAAATAATATAATGGTGTTCAAAGATAAAAGATAAACAAATATCTAACCCTGATTTTGTTGGCCCTAACTATGACTATAGCATAACTGCTAAATGAAGTAAAGAACTTTCATAATGAAAAAGATAATGATAAATATCATAGCCATTGTTTAAGTCATTTCCCCTCTACAATAGATTGAAGGGGCAGAAGTGTTAGATAATAATAATAATAATAATAATAATAATAATAATAATAATAATAATAATAATAATAATAATAATAATAATAATAATAATAATAATAATAGTAATAGTAATAATAATAATAATAATAATAATTGGTAAATTGATTTTAAGTAAAATTGACCTATGTTCAATACTCATGTGTTGTTACTAATGTTTTCATCAAGAGAGATGGTTAGATAATAATGATAAAAATTTGATTTTAAGTAAAATTGGTAAAATAGTTTATATTGAAATTGACAAAAATAGTTTATATTAAAATTGATATTATTTAATTGGTTTTTATTTTAAATTATTTATAAAAATATATGATGAATATGTGTGTATCTTGATATAGATAAAATTAAAAGATATGTGCTAAATAATGCTTATGTCTATTTATATATAAGCGACTTGAGGTTAAATTTGCTCAATGGTGAGAACTAGGGCTACAGGATGAGTGGAGATCTAGCACGATTGGATGCTATGTGATAATGTGAGAATATAGCTAACATCAATCAATAGTGGAATCGAAAATAAGTTCAGAAAGAGCTGAGGTCCAGAACGAACAATTAAGTATGCAAGATGTAAGATTGGATATAAGTTGGCATACAGCGGATGGACACCATGTCGAGAAGATTTCGTAATGGGCTTCACAAGGTGCAATCATTAGAAAAATCCTAGAGAAATGCAAGAAGAAAAATTAGAGAACTATGGTTGCTAAAGTACATCAAGTCACTGTAGGTCACAGTTGCTGTCTGGAGTCTAATTTGGAGGAAAAAATATTAATTTAGAAAATCGGTTTGAAAATTGAATAGTAGGACAAGGAGTCTTTGGAGGTAGAATTTTTTGGAATAAATAAAGGGTAAGATGTTATTGATTTAGACACAGAAAATTGAGAGACTTTTTTATAATTTTTGGAAGCGCAATTTTTGGGAATAATTGTAAAGTTTGTTAAAAATTTGTGCACAAACTATTATCTCTTTCTATGCATAACTAGCTTTCGATTTTGGATTAAATTATTTTATTTGGGTTTTGATTTGATTTCTTTGATCCAAAATTTAGCTAGGATAGTTTTTTTGAAAAGTTTAATCGATTAATTATTTTTGGATCTCATATTATTAATTAATTAGCTTCCCACGTGCTTCACATCTTTAAGCAATTAAGCAGATTCTCAGATATATTCATGGTACTAAAGATTTTGGTATCTCGCTATCTACATATTTATGAATTAGTTTAAGATTGTTCTGATATTGTTTTTAAAAGATATAGACTTAATAGAATATATTATTGTGGTACTTGTTTCTTCTTTAGTAATTTACTTGTTGTTTGGTCTTCTAGAAAACAATCCTCTATAGCATAATTAACTATTGAATATGAATATGTAGCTGCTATTAGTTGTTGTTCTCAAATTCTAGCTATTCTTAAAGATTATGGTGTTATTTTAGAAAATGTTGTATTTTTTTTATAATACAAGTGCTATTTATATTGCTAAGAACCAGTTCAATACTCTAGAACAAAATATATTAATATTAGATTTCACTTTCTTAGAGACTATATTAAAAAGAGGTAATGTGGCACTTCATCATGTGAATACTGAAGATTAATTGGCACATATTTTTATAAAAACTTTTGATTCTTTTTATTTTTCTTGTCTTCGGGGAGAACTTGGGGTTATTTATCCTAAAGGGTTGTCTTGAGGGAGAGCATCAACTTTTCTAATATTTTTTATGTGTTCTTTATTTTTTTAAGAAAATAAATAATGAGAACTATATATGATTCCTGTGTATTATTTTCATGTCATAAAATATAAGTGTTTTTATATTTCTGTATATGTGATGTTGATCTATGCATACCTATTTAAATAGAATGATAAATTTAATCTTGACAGCATTGAGCTTTCTTATGTATTTTGATCTTGTTTTAAAAGTGATATATGATATGAGAAATATAACAAAGATAAAAAACATGTGCTCTAAAAATTATAAAAAATATCAAGGAAATATGTATTTTTTTATGAGATTGTAGTATCAACTTGAAAAAGTTGTGTATGATCAAAACTCAATTCTTAAGCTTTTAATTTTCAAAAAATGTAGACTTGAATGGCTTAAAAATTAAGGCTGATATACATATAATTTCATGTAATTTATGTTATAATTAAAATCAATCAAGTTTTTAATTTATAAAAAAAAGGCACAAATAAAGTGCATAAGTTAATGCTCGCAAGTTTTAAAAATAGTGAGTAAGTAATATTATGTTTTGAAATAAATTATTAATTGCACTTAATTTTTAATTATACTAAATTTATATTATATATATATTAATGTACGAGTGCAAATTACTTTTAGCATGATATGTGCGAACTTATTTGTATTGATGATTTGTGATACACATTAATATATATATATATATATAACAAATTTGGTTTAAAAGTGAAAAAACTTTTTTCTTTTATGTTTTCATAATGAATCCGGAGAGACTTTTTTTTTCTTTTAAGAAGCTAAATATCAATGTTTTATAAAGATAAATACAAATGTTCAATATTCATGTGTTGTTGCCAATATTTTTATCAAAAGAGAGATTGTTAGATAATAATAATAATAAATTAGTAAATTATTTATGAAAAATATATGGCAAACGTCTATGCGCATTGACATAGGTCAGATTAAAAAATCTGTGTGGAAGAATATTTTCTGTCTATTTATGTGTGCAGGCGACTTGAGATAAACCTTGATCAATAGTAAGTATTGGGATTACGCTCATAAAAGAGTGAAGGTCTAGTATGGTTAGGATGCCGTGTGACAAGATAAGACTAAAGTCAGAAGATCTTATAGACAACATTGATTAATGGCGGGATCAGAAATAGGTTTAGAGGGAGCTAAGATCTATAACGGTTAAGTATGCCAAGTAATAAAATTAGATAGAAGCTCTCACATGGTAGATGTACAATGTGTGGAGAGGATTTCAGAACAGGCTTTATAAGTTATGCATGCAAGCGCTAGAAAAATCTTGGAGAAATTCATGAAGAAAAATTGGAGAACAATGGTTGCTACAGTATACGAAGGTATTGTAGCTCTTGTGGTACTGTAGCTAGATGTATTGTTAATCAAGTTAATTTAGAGAATTGTAATAGTTTTAAAAATTGAGTAGAATGGCTAGCAGAACTAGGAGTTGGAGATAGAATTTTTCTCTAAGATGTTAGTGATTTAAACATAGAAAATTAAGAGAGTTTTTATGTAATTTTTATAATTTTGGGAATAAAGGTATGGTTTATCAAAAATTTATGCGAAAATTATTCTTTCTTTTTGTGTATATCTAGCATTTGATTTTAGATTAAATTATTTCCTCCAGTTTTTTATTCTAAAATTTTGCTATGGTGTTTTTCTATTTTTCTGAAAAATTTGATCGATTAATTATTTTTAGATATCGTATTATTAATTAATTAGTGTTGGTCAACTCTCTGTTCATTAATTTTATTTTATTAATATTTTAGGATCCATATCCAGAAGTAAAATTGAGATGATTCTAGTTGGATTATATTTTAAATTTTATCTACTGTAAAATTTGATTAATCGAAGTTACGGATCTTTATCTATAATATATATACAAAATTTACATACATGTTTTGTAATATCTAGCTATAAAATTGCGCATTCAGCCTCGCATGCATGAAAAATGAGCAATAGTTAACACGGTTGGACCTTACTAACACGTACTAAAACTGCAATTGATCATTACACTTTTGATCCCCTAGAACGATTAATGTCATTAAAATGCAATTCCAAGATGCGGGGGAATAGTGAAACAGAGGGATGTTGATTCTTGGCAATCCCTAATAAACAAGGAATATATTGTGAAAATGAGTGTAAAGTCATCCCTTGATACGTCATTTTTTTTTTCAATCGAACAGATGATTGCACTGTATTCCTTTCAGAAGAACATTGCACTGTAACCTTTTTATAAACAAAACACATGCTAGTAATAATTAATTACCTCGCCAATGATAGCTTCTTTCTCTTTAATCTGATTGATGATTTCCACTATAATAGGCCTTTTTTCTTTATCAGTCTCCAGGCATTTCAGTGCTATCTCAGTGCATGTCTTCACTTGTTGGCAATATGCTTCCAGTAAGGAACCATTCCTTCTTGTCTGTATCCTGGTTTTCCAATTCTCTAGTACCTATAAAATCAGAATGTAGAGATGAAGTACTATTCAAATGAAATTAAATAGTTTTGTTAGAAATAAGTGTTGGTTCTAAAGTCCTGATAAAGAGAAACATCATTTCTTACTCTATCAATAAATTCTTGGGAAGAATTATATCACTTCTGGGGCGTCCTGTAGGTCCTGCAATTATCTGTAGCATTACAGCACCCAAGCTGAATATGTCTAACTTGTTTGATAGTTGTTTCTTCTCTAAGTATTCTCGTGGCATGTATCCTCTGCACGGGGACAAATATGATGAATTTTATATTAAGAACATTTTTATTATTAGAAAAGGATTCATTCAACCAAGTTATTCAGCTTACAAGGTCCCAACAACTGTTTGTGTGATCCTGGTCCTCCCATCACTGAAGATCTTGGACAAACCAAAATCTGCAAGTTTTGGTACCATGTTCATGTGTAGCAATATATTGTCAGGCTTTAGGTCCATATGGTAAATAGGTGGCTTCAGTTCCTCATGGAGATAGTTTAAACCCTCACATGTGCCTTTAATAATATTGTACCTTATAGGCCAATCAAGACCATGAAATTCATCTGCAAAGGTAAACAAAAGTGGTCTCAACAGAACGCAAATATACATGGCTAATTTTCTTCCATGCTAAAGAATATACTAGAACTGTGAGCAATAGCATACGAAAGATGGTTTTCAAGGCTCCCGCGAGGCATATACTCGAAGCAGAGTGCTCTACGTATCGTTGCAACAAAAACTGTTCTTCCATTGACCTCTTTATGCGTATGTCTTGCTTCATAACAGTATCCAACTAACCTATAATATTTGGATGCTTGAACCTCATGAGGTTCTCAAACTCATTATCGAATTTCTCATCATCAAATCCTTGCGAATCATCATGAAGAATCTTTGCTGCAATTTCATCTCCATTTTTATGCTTTCCCTATTAAGGATCTACTATCAGTACTCAAAACATATTGAGATAATGATAACATTTGACTAGCTGAAAAATGTAAGCATCAGGCTCTATTAGGTTTGTTGTCACACTTTTACTAGAAATAAGTTTCATGCAACAATAAAAAGTGGGGCAGGGTTAATTGTTTACCTCAGTATTATATGTGCAAAACATGTAGTGCAGGCTTATTCTTATTTAGAAACTAGAACCCCTACAGTGTTTTGGCCAATTATTCACAATTACAAACCAAAGTTGCCTTTAACTTACCTTATAAACTGCCCCAAATCTACCTTTACCAAGTTTTCGCTCCTCAGAGAATCCATCTGTAATTTCTTCCAACAATTGGTATGTTAGATCAGTTGGATTCATAGTTGGATTTGCAACTTGTCCGTTTTACCAAGATCTTCTGCATTATGACAATAAAGAGTTATAAGTTACTCCATTTATGAGAAAGGCATGATAGTTAACGCTAGCACTCTAAATCTTGAACTGAAATTTCAAAGCCTGGTTTAGGTCATTGACTAAATGTGAATGAAGGGATTACAAAGAGAAGTTTCGAAGCAAGCACTCAGATGTGCATCATTTAGAGAAAAAAACGAGTGAGTTTTGACCCCCCTAATTATGTTGCCTCGAGCCCCCAACCACTTTCCTTGCATGGAACTCATAGCCAAGGCCAATGTGTGAGAATTTGAGTACTAGTGGAGAAAATCTTATTAGGTTCCTAAATTCTAATTGAACCCTCACTCTAGCCATCGCCTCACCTATCCTTATTCTTTAACATAGTAGTAGTATGAGAGCTGGCACCTTGTATTAAAGGGGAAAGGAAAGAAAAAAAAGACCAATAGGCCAAGCTTGCCTTTTGTAATTAATGGAATAAATATCCCGGCATCTACATCTTGCGATGCACACTATATATCCGTCAACATAGAACACCATCATAACCAACATTACATGAGATTTAATGGCCAGGTACATCACCATCACGAAGCATGACTTAACTTAGCCTCCTAAATCAAGAAAACTCAAGCTAGCTTGGAGCAAATTAATGACCACTAGAATCAGACATTAGCTTTAACCTGGAGATAACTGAAGAACATTGCTTCTCGAGAGGCTGGAGAGGAGAAGCAGAGACGGGATCTGGTTCAATCTGTCACAGAAGATGAGAGGAGATGATTATAAACTGCACTCACTTACGCCGGCGCCGTAGACGACGATGAGCCAGCTGTAACGCAGGTTGCTGCAGGATTGCTTGTAACAAGGGGAAGACAGAGGGTCCCTCGACTGACTGATATAGCAGTTCTGATGAGTTCATGCACCACGTACGAGCAAGTTAAAATTAAGGGCATATAGGGCACGCGTATACAGTACAGTCAGCTTTGTCCAAACCTGCATGCTTAGTCTTGCTAGTGGTCAAGAAAATCCGTAGCGCCAAAGTCTTTGCAAGAGGAACAGGATTATGCTAATACATACCCATGAAAATTGCACAAAATTTTGACTGGAAGTTGGAAAGATTTTAGTTGGAATATGCATATATAGACAGTCCCTTTCAAGAATTATGGTTTGTGAGATAACGCCAGCTAAATATTTTCTGTGCTGACAAAGACGATACCTCCTCTGTTTCCATATTATAAAATGCTTTAGTTTTGTTTTAAGTTAAAGTTTTTATAAAGCTTATAGAAAAGGAAATACTATGAAAATGTTAATTATTTTTTATAAACTTGATCAAAGATGTGAATTTACCAATAGAATATGTCCTCCTTTAGAGTTTGGTGGATTTACTATTTGTCTTCTCATCGTATATTATTTTTTTCTATTTGCATATGGCTGTGTTTAGCCAAAAACCTTGTAATAATTGATAATTGATTGTTGCTTTGCTTAAAACAAAGACTGGATTATCCATGATGTTAAAAAAATTCTTTAGTTAAAAAAAGAGTAAATTTTACAAACACACAAGTATTATAGTCAAGTTACATAAATCCACGGGATTTTGGTATGTTGCATATAACCTTGGTATTATGATTAAAGAGTTTTACAAAATTATGCTATTAACCAATTTAATGTGATACTATAGTAAAATAAAAATGATTAATCTTATATAGCTATAACTTGTATATGATGTGTAAAAGAATTCATAAATCTAACATAATTTTACATGTAATTTTATAAATAGATCAAAAAATAATTGGTCTATAATGTGGCTTTATTAAACTACAAAACCATAATATCTATGATTATATGTCACGTAACAAAAACCTTGTGTTTTATAAATCTTGGTACATAATACATATGGTTTTATATTTTTTTAAAAAAAACAGTAGTTGTTCTATAGTTGAGAGAGAGAGAGAAAAAAAACACCCTGCGCTTATTGGGCCTCTGAATGTTAGGGAACATAAACTCTTTCTTGTCATCCTTACCAATGGGAGTACATTGTGTTCCAAAATCAAGCTTTCCATGTCAAATATGCTGAATTCGTGCAGCCGAGGAAATGCCCTTGCACCACCACACAATCCCCCATCAATTTTCACAATTCTGTCCAATCTTCGGAAAACCATTCTTTGTAAGTTTTGTAATTGACCGAGTGGCGGTGGGGTGCGACACTCTGGCAGGACATGCATTTCAATTTTGAGAAGATTGGGGAAGGAGCAATGCTCATCACCCAGGTTGGAAAGGTTGCATTGCTATAACCTTATAGCGCAAAGTGTGTTAATGTACTTGGTGGTACAAGCTCTCTCAACACCTCCTTGTCCTCCACAAATCTCCTAACATTTCTTGTCCAATCAAATTTCAAATGTACAATTCTTCTCTTTTCCACAATTTATTTTCTTTGTCTCTTCTGTGGATTTTACATTTTCAAGCTTACTTATCTCTAACTCATCTGTCGGGTTTAAATCCTGCATCTGAACAAGATTGCTGCTAGATTCATTATCCCCAGGATGGACAACAAAGTGTGGTAACAAGATGGAGCTAGTGCTGAATCGAGGTGGTGTGGACTTATCCGGAACCCTGCAGTTTGTCACAGTAAGAAACTCCAGGCTATCAATTTCACCAATACCTTTTGGTAACCTTCTAGATTGTAGATGCCTGAGAGGTCTAGTGTATGAAGCTTTCTAAGGGCATCAATACTTTCAGGTAAACTCCTAGAGTCAAATTCAGAGATAAGTCAAGGTGCTCCAGATTGTAAAGAGTACAAATACACTCAACGAAGCTGTTGCTTTGATCTGCGATTTGGTATCCAATAATATCGTCAAGGCAATTGGATAGGTTTAAATACCTGAGTTCTGTGAGATTACCCAGACTTCTGGAAGCCCTACGAGAAGCAACCGGTTTCTGTATCGACAAAATGTCGTGATTTTTGTAAGCCTTTGGAGATGCAACCGATTTCCATAATGGCATCAGTGTGATAAATTCAAATATCGAAGAATGGTAAGGCTACCCAAAGCTTCTGGTATACCTTCAACATCATAGCAGTGTGATAAATCTAAGTGCACCAAATTTTTTAGCTTCCCAATTGATTTTTGGCAATACTATAATTCTACGACAACCTGATAAGTGTAAATACTTAAGTTCAGTGAAGCTACCTAAAGCTTCAGGCAGCTTTCGAAGAACTGAAAGTTCTGAAGGTAAGTTCAAATATTCGAGTTTGTTAAGTGTGCCCAGAACATCTGCTGATGGCCACCCTTCAAGATATGAGCTGAATGAAAGGTTCAAATACCGCAGTTCTTTCAGGCTACTGAGACTTATTGATAATTCTCCAATATTTGGGCAGTATGATAAGTTCAGATATTGAAGGTTAGTGAGGTCTCTCAAGGATTCTGATACACCTTTAACACTAGCACAATTTGGCAAATTCAGGTGCACCAAGTTGAGTTCCCGAAATGATTCCGGGAGTTTTTCAATTCCCAGACAGCCTGATAGATCAAGATGCACCATACCTTGAATATTATCAATTGAATCTGGCAAGGTTGAGATTTTGGAATGTTAGCCAATAATACGAATCAAGATCGAACACGAGACACATATTTTTTTACGTGGAAAACCCTTGCGGGAAAAAACCACGGGCGCCAACCGGTGATCTTCACTATATGGAGAGAGTTTACAAAACACAGGGAATACAATGAGTCGTCCACTCTTCCCGTGCGGCTTACAAGATGTATTTATAAGACGGACTGACTACAGTCAAATACGGAAACAAATCTGCTAACAAACATAACCCGAACTGTGGGCCCTCCGGACGTCCCCACAAGACTCACGTTATAAATTCGGATCATATTCCAACAAACTCCACCTTAAGACGAATTCCATCTGGTAGCAAATAAAGTATCATCAATCAACTCACTTCAATAATAAATAATTACCGGCGCCAAAAGTCACTAGTACTTAATTTGTAATACCAACTAAGCTTGAGCATAGCCCAAACTTAGCTCCTGGAACAGGCTTTGTCAACATATCAGCGGGATTATCACGAGTATTAATCTTGCATACTTTAACATCACCTTCAGCATTGACACCTCGAATAAAATGATATCTAATATCAATGTGCTTGGTCCTTTCATGAAACATCTGATCTTTGATCAGATAAACAACACTCTGGCTATCACAATGTATAGTAGTGCAAGATGAAACCTCACAAAATTCAGAGTATAATCCTCTCAACCAAATAGCTTCTTTACAAGCTTCAGAAATAGCCATATATTCAGCTTCTGTCGTAGACAGAGCAACAGTCGCCTGCAAACTTGCTTTCCAGCTAATAGCACAACCACCAATGGTGAAAACATAACCCGTGAGAGATCTCCCCTTATCCAAATCACCAGCAAAATCAGAATCAACATAACCAACAAGTCCATCTCTAGATTTCCCAAATTGCAAACAGGCATTAGAAGTACCTCGCAAATATCTAAAAATCCATTGAACAGCCCTCCAATGCTCCTTACCAGGATTAGCCATGAATCTACCGATAACACTCAATGCATGAGATAAATCAGGATGAGAACAAACCATGGCATACATAAGAGAACCAACTGCATTGGAATATGGAACTCTAGACATGTATTCAATATCCTTATCTGACTCTGGACATAAATCTAATGATAATCTGAAATGTGCAGCTAATGGAGTACTCACTGGTTTTGCATTATGCATATTGAAACGACGAAGAACCTTATCAATATAACCTCGCTGACTAAGGTATAATTTACCAGATTTTCTATCTCTAGTAATTTCCATACCAAGAATTTTCTTAGCTGCACCCAAGTCCATCTCAAATTCTTTACTCAATTGTGCCTTTAATTTAGCTATTTCTGATTTATCTTTAGCAGCAATCAACATATCATCAATGTAAAGAAGCAAATAAATAGCTGAGCCATTAACAATCTTCAAATAAACACAGCTATCATAATCAGACCACTTAAAGCCATGAGAGAGCATAAATAAGTCAAACCTCTTATACCATTGCCTAGGAGATTGCTTCAAACCATGAAGAGACTTCTTTAGTCTACACACAAGGTTTTTTTTCTAGGAATAACAAAACCTTCAGGTTGGTTCATATAAATGTCTTCTTTCAACTCCCCATGTAAGAATGCAGTTTTAACATCAAGTTGCTCAAGTTCATAATCATGCATGGCAACAATACTAAGCAAAGTGCGAATAGAACTATGCTTAACAACTGGAGAAAAGACATCATTATAATCAATACCTAGAATCTGGCTATAGCCTTTAGCAACCAACCTCGCTTTATACCTTGCTGGCTCACTAGGAGAAATACCCTCCTTTCTTTTATAAATCCATTTGCAATGTACAAGCTTTTTATTCTTGGGTAATTTCACTAAATCCCAAGTACCATTCTTTTCAAGTGACTCCATCTCATCTTGCATAGTGGTCATCCAATTGTTGTGATCAGCAGAAATAATAGCCTCAGAATAATTAGAATGTTCTGAATTATCTTCAATCTCTTCTACAACACTCATAGCATAAGCAATATTGCATTCTTCAATATACCTTTTAACAGGTTTAAGCTGCCTTTTAGGCCTATCAACAGTAATAGAATGTTGTGGAGATCGCACAACTGGAGAAGAATGCTCAACAACAGAAGAATCATCAACAATTGGAGAAATTTCAGAAATAGGTGTATCTTGGACAACAGTATTATCAACATCTAATGAATCAATTAAGTGCTCCACCTGCACACTTATTTTCTCTCCTTCAATAGGAGCATCAACAGAAGGATTGTCAACAAACATAACAGTTTCATTAAAAATAACATTCCTACTAAGCATAACCTTCTGAGTCTGGGGATTCCATAATTTATAACCTTTAACACCAGATGGATAACCAAGAAAAATGCATTTAACAGCTCTAGGCTCCAATTTACCATTATCAACGTGAGCATAAGCAGTGCAACCAAAAACTCTCAATTGCGAATAATCAGTTGGAGATCCAGACCATACCTCAATTGGAGTTTTCTTATCAAGCGGAATAGAGGGTGAACGGTTTATAAGATAACAAGCAGTGGAAGCAGCTTCAGCCCAAAAACGCCTATTCAAGCCAGCATTAGACAACATGCAACGGACCCTAGAGATGATAGTTCTGTTCATACGCTCAGCTACACCATTTTGTTGAGGTGTATGAGGAATAGTGTAATGCCTAACAATGCCTTGAGACTTGCAATATGTTTTAAACTCATTAGAACAGAATTCCATCCCATTATCAGTACGAAGGACTTTAACCTTCTTCTCAGTTTGATTTTCAATCATAATCTTCCACTCTTTAAATGCTGAAAATGCTTCTGATTTATACTTTAAGAAATAAGGCCATACCTTACGAGAATAATCATCAATGATTGTCAACATATAACGAGAACCACCAAAAGAAGGCATGCGAGATGGTCCCCATAAATCAGAATGCACATAATCAAGAATACCTTTACTTTTATATGTAGATATATTAAACGACACCCTCTTGTGTTTTCCAAACACACAATGCTCACAAAACTTCAGCTTACTGATGCTATGTTCATCAAGAAGTCCTCTCTTGCACAATTCATGCAAGCCTTGCTCACTCATATGTCTAAGACGCATATGCCAAAGATTAGTAGCATCAAATTTAGATGGTGAATTAGAAATTACAGCGGCATCACCTGTAATTATAGTACCACGAAGATGGTACAAATTTGGAGACTTTAATTCACCTTTCATCACAATAAAAGAACCTTTAGACACCTTTAAAATTCCAGCTGCACCAGAGAACTTGTACCCTTTAGCATCAAGAGTACTGAGAGAAATTAGATTCTTGCTCATGTATGGAATATGCCTCACATCAGTCAAAGTCCTGACAATGCCATCATGCATCTTAATCTGAATAGATCCAATACCAACAATATCAAGTGGACTGTCATCACCCAATCTAACAAAACCTCCACCTTGGAGAGAATTATAGGTGACAAACCAATCTCTATTAGTGCATATATGAAAAGAAGCAGCGGAATCAAGAATCCATTCATCATCACTATTAGCACATCCAGCAAAAGCAACAAGCGAATCACCATCAGAATAATCTGCCTTAGAAGCAGCAACAAAAGCATTACCTTCATCATTGGTTTTACCTTTCTCTCTATATGTGCCAGTTCTCTTCTCTTTATTTTTCAATTTATAACAATCCTCGATAAAGTGATTCTCCTTCTTGCAATACTTGCAAAATTTATCACCTCTACCTTGAGACTTCGATCGGCCTTTGTAATGATTAGAACTTTTGCCTCTATTGCCATTGTTTGATTTATTTTCTGTCCTCCCACGAACAGACAACGCTTCTCCTTTGGAAGCTAAACCTTCAGAAGACACCATCAATTTCATCTTTTCCTTAGCATGTAGTGCCTCACAAACCTCATCAAGAGTTAGTGTATCACGGCTATATAACAGTGTATCTCTGAAGTTTGAAAACGAACTAGGCAAAGAGCACAAAAGAATTAGACCCAAATCCTCATCATCATAATCTACCTCCATAGACTGTAGATCAGAAACAATCTCCTTGAAGACTGTCAGATGGTTAATCACAGAACCACCCTCTTGCAACTTGTGTGTATATAGCTTCATCTTCATATGCATCTTGCTTGTCAAATCTTTAGACATGCAAATTGACTCTAATTTGAGCCACAAAGCAGCTGCAGTTTTTTCCTGCAGACAATCTTGCAAAATATTATTTGATAAATGAAGTTGAATTTGGGTCAAGGCCTTACGATCTTTTATTTTCTCATCATCGGTCCAAGATTTGGAATCCTTGTTACCTAATTTTTCAAGAGCATCATCCACTTCAGCCTGCGTAAGAATAGCCCTCATCTTGACTTGCCATAGAGCAAACCGCGTATCACGATCCAAAGCTTCAAGATCATACTTCATCGAAGACATGGTGAATAAATAACAGCAATAACCAGAAGAAAAATAATCTATAGAAAATCTCTGGCCGAGTGCACGTAGCACTTACTTTCACCAAAAGTGCCTTTTTCACCTCACGAACAGCAAACCTGAAATCCTGTTCAACTCGATTCACGTGCGTGAGGCAGTAGTAGAATTCCTCCTCACACAAAGCTTCTGAACTTGTACAGCGGTACAGCAGCAGAGCAGCGTAATTTTCCTCTCCACCGCTCAGCAGAGGCGGCGTCAGTTCGCCTCGATTCTTGAGCAGTAGCAGCGAATAGCAGATCGATCCACCTGGGACAACCGATCAGCCTGGGACAACAGATTTGAAGACGCGGCAGCACTGAGACGAACTCGACACCGAGTCAAATTAAAACTCTGCCTTGGACTAGTACGTGAGTCGCCGGATCACGACACGGAAGAATTCGACGAACAGCAGATTGAACTTGCGGCGGTGGCGCGGAACCGAAAACAGGACTGGAACCCTAACCTTTTTTTTTCAATCTCAATCTCGTGTCTAGCTCTGATACTAATTGTTATCTAATAATGCGAATCAAGATCGAACACGAGACACATTATTTTTTACGTGGAAAACCCTTAAAAAACCACGGGTGCCAACCGGTAATCTTTACTATATGGAGAGAGTTTACAGAACACAGGAATACAATAAGTCGTACACTATTCCTGTGCGACTTACAAGATGTATTTATAAGACGGACTGACTACAGTCAAATACGGAAACAAATCCGCTAACAAAACCGTGGGCCCTCTGGACGTTCCCACAAGACTCACGTTATAAATTCAGATCATATTTCAACATAGAAGATCCATGAAGGTTGAAGTAACTTAATTTTGAGAGATTGGTGATAGAGTTGGGTATTTTCTGATCTTGAACACCTGGAGCATTAAGGTACCTCAACTGCTTCAATTCGCCAATAGAATCTGGTAACGATTGTATGAAGCATTTGCTTAGATCTAAGGCATGCAGGCACTTGGCAGGTGAAAATGAAACACCACAAAGCTTAAATTGGAAAGACTCCAGAATTTGTAGCACCCTTATCCTGGAAGGTAAATTTGCAAAGAACTTCAATGGCTTGGTACATTCCATTAACAGTGCATTGCGACAACCGCTTATCCCAGTGTTGCTTTTCTCGTTAGCACACAAAATTTCCTCAATCTTGACCGATCTTGCAACATCATGCACCAAGTCGTGCATGGTGATACCATCCTTTTCCTGAATTCCAGCAGTCTGCAACAAAAGCACATAATTTCATCAAGTTTCTGGTTCCAATATCGTAGTATTGATTCATTCTAAAATATGTAAGAGGGGTGAATAACTGTGGAATACAAAATTAAAATCTAACACTTCTCTCTGATCACAAAAGCTATGTTTTCCGAATTTAGACATAACACCTTTTTATTATTAAACAGATCACAGACATAGATTTATAAGTCTGACGTGAAAACTTTGTAGAATAAAATATATAAAATTTGTAAACAAACCCAACTGAAATCATTTTAATCAAACTTCTAGATCTCAAGATATTAATGTAAAATTACTAAATAGAAGATTGACCAAAATTAATTAAATACTAATAAATTAATAACATAAGATCTAATAATAATTAACCCATCAAACTTTTAAAAAACTAAAAAAAATTCCATAGCTAAATTTTATATCAAAGAAATATGACATGATACCATCAGATCTAAAAATTATCTTTTTACATTTATTAGTAATTTTATCACTACCAGTAGATTTAATAATAGTTAATATGAGTCTTATAATAATCACTTAAACTTGTTTTAAATTATCAGTTTTAAATTTTTGAGAAATTTAAATATTAATTTAAACTTTTAGTTTCCATTTTTTCTTATAAATAATCAATATGATTTAAAAGAGTGACGTAATTTTTATAAGAAATATACTAAAATTTATCATTATTACTACAATTAAAACATAAAACAACCTTATGAGTAACGAGATTATTTTTTAGTTGAGCAATTTTAATATCAGCATTCTTTAAATTGAATTGCAATTATCACAATGAGCAGATTTATCAACTACATAAACATGCGTATTATTTTATTATTTTTTAAAATTAAGTTCTTTCAAAGTAGAAGCTTGCATATCTATTAAAGAAATAAATTTAGCATCGATTAAGTCACATAATTTGTAAGAATTATGTATAGAAGTTAAAGTTTTAAATCCCATAATTTCAGCATTTAATTGTTCATTCTTAATCTTTTTATCTTTTTTCTCTAATAAAGTACCAAGTTTTTTAATAGCATAAGCTAAATCATCATAAGAAGATTCTAACCCATTATTACTATTACTGTCGATGTCACTATTAGTAATGCTTCTACTACATGCCATCATATATAGCCCTATCAAATTTTTATTATATTTGGAAGTAGCGTCATCATCACTCTCAGGGTCCTATTCAATAGTAGAAAGAACACGGTACAAATACCCCTTCTTTTTGTATTCTTGAATGTTTACTTCTTATCACTCTATTCTTCGCCTTTCTCCTTTATCTTCATTCTTAAAAAGTCTTGCTAGAAATTTAAAACATTTACGATAAAGATGATTAATCGAACCACATTCAAAATATCTTTAAGATTCTCCACTATTTATTCTCTTTTTATCGAATATTCTGTAAAACTCTTGTGAATCTGTGGAAAAGAATGTCCAATTATCTTCAGATAGTTATTCTAGCTATTCATCGGTTAGTGAAGACAAAGCAAAAAACACAAAACTAGCTGAAGAATTAATACCAATAGAGTTGCTAGTTTGTAAAACTAAAGTTATTGATTTATTAGCAACATTTTTTCTAGTAAAAACATCTAGCTCATGTGTTTTTAATTTATAATAAAACACATCTAAACTAAGTATACTTTGGCAGTAGATTCTCTAATTGATATTAACATATTTAAAGCTCCTAGCAATTAACGAGAATTTTCAGCATCAGAATAAATAATATTAATAGAACGTAAGTTGCTAATAATCTTATTAAAGCGAGCACCAAGAGAATCAACAAATTCATCTCAAAATGCATGTATTTATGATATGTATCCATGCATAAATAATCAATTTTCACAAAAAAACAACCAAGTTTATAACAATATATTTAAGAATAATGATTCAGAATATACATATATTACCAACCAATTTCAGAAAAAAGCGCCAATGACACAAAACCCACTTCAAAATTGAGGGCCAATTTTGGAAAGTTTAGCTATGCAAATTTCTGAAGATGTTAGGGAGCAAAGCGCCATGCTTAGAATTAGCAAGTAATAATATGCTTTTGGATGCATATATTTGGACTCAGGTTTGCCCATTTTGTCCACAGGAAACTGTGAACTTGCTTCAAGGCTCTTATGGACCAATAAATATGCTTTCTGACTCAATGCTAACCATAGACTTTACCCTAGTGTCACAGTAATGCTAACAGATCCATCACTCCAGCACTGCAGTTAGCGCAGCAAAATTCATCGCACGAAAGCGATGGTTTCTGGTTGGACATCACGATGGTTTCATAACAGTTTACACATATGAGTTCCCAGTACAGCAAGTGAAGAGATTAAAGGCTCAAAAGTAGAAATTGATAATAAAGATGAGGTCCTACTGCAAGGTAGCACATGTTTTAGTAATTTGTACCTTCTCTACTTTCATAGTAAATAGTAAGCATTAAAAATAGTACATACAGCTTAACAAGAGTATTCACTTAATTACCTGTGTATTATAGTTCATGATGTCAACTGAGCCAAATATATTCCTTGTCACGATCCTGTGTACGTAAGAAATTACAGTGAAAGCTGTCAATACCTGTTTTAAAGCTGCTATGTCAAAGAAAGAAGTATACTAGTGTTCACGGATAAAAGATAAACAGGTTTCTAACCCTGATTTTGTGGAATCTAACTATGATTATAGCATATCAGCTGGATCAACTAATATACTTTCAGAAGGAAAGAGTTAATCATAAGACATAACCATTGTAGGCCTCTGACTCCACCTTTGTTTTCATGTATAGAAAAGATAAGAACCTTTCAAAAACAAAAAACATAAGATAAAAAGAATGAATAATACATAGAGTGATTTTAGGGTACTTGAGAACATGTTGATTTTTTTAGCGTTTGTTTGTCATTCCAGCATTAACGTGGTACTAGGAGGTAGCAAATTTACAATAAAAATGTGGTATCTCTCGCGACCTTTTCAATGACCTAAAAACAAATGCAATATGTTTCTAGATTATTTCTCATACCATAGTGATTAGGCAGTGGCATATCAACAAAGGTTTTTAATGTAAAGCTGGACACCGCCACTACATCATGAGGCTTTTCTAGGTATGTTCATATCTACATTATACATTAGTATTAGTATTGAGACGAATAAGCTTATGCTTCCACCAATTTTTATTTATGCTTTAAAAAATATGGAATCAAGTGTTTTTATCATGAAAAAAAAGTAAAATAATACACAAAAAAGGCTAAAAAACAGCATTTTTAGGAGTTATTTTGCAAAATACAATATTTTAATTATTAGAAAGAAACTCACACATCTTTTTTAACAACTTTATCATCATGATTATGAGTGATTGTAATATTCAATATTTCCTCATTTTTTTATAAGTTCATTTTTACATTCTCAATAATTAACACATAATCAAATATCATCTCCAACTATTTCCAACTATTTCTTATAGTTAATAAGCTTTCACAGCATAAGTTTCGTCTTCTCGGCACTACAGCATAGCGGTGCCAATAGACCCCTAGGTCACACTCCTTTAACTATAAAGGTTAACCATCTGTCACATAGCCGGACTCCAAAACGGTTTCTATCCCAACAACCGTATTTACAAACTTTTGGTAAAACAAAACTACACTATAAGAAACACCTCACATTCGCCCATAACTATAAGCACGACTGTTTAAATAGTTCAGCTAAACTCTGCATATTTTACTTACATGTCATAAATTTCTCTCTTTACATAACACGTGCTGATTAAATACGGTTGGCAAAAGTGGGCTCGCTACAAGGCTTTTTCATACTAGCTCATAAATACTCTATGTCACATAGTTGGACCGAATCTCTTAAAATAGACCATCATGCAAGTCTCATGCCCATATCTACTTGGAACACACTTAGAATGTCTCCTACACCTAATCAATTGCCTAAAAATATGCTATAATAGTAACAATCCATAATCCCATCTTCTCATCCAGTGTTTCACAATTATTGATATACATATTGCTAATTACTTAGCCAAGGACATCTTATAACACCCATGTGATCGTACTATAATACATTTGAATGAATTTTCTAAATGAATCAATTCTTAATGATAATACATAGCCAATCCATGAAAGCACTTACTCCACATCATCCAAGTAATACAAAATATTTTTTATTTTATAAATAAGCCGACATCACATTGGATTTTCATGTAAATATTTAGATATCTCAAGTTCTCTTACGACATCATAATCATAAGCGAACTAAACAACTATCTTGCTAATCGCATATAAGGGATGACAATACTAGTGAATATTTGATAGAGTTAACAAAGATAGGATTGCTAATATCCTATATAATAAAAGTATGACTACTAGGTAGATCCGTTGGTTTTGTGTAAACCAAGGCAAAGTATGATTAAAGTGTAACCTAAATAATGCATTTTCATAGACCAAGTAATTATTACATATAGGATCAAGAGTGGTCAAACATTATATGAAGTACCATTAAAAGTAACAAAACATAGAAAATAATTGTGCAATTGAATAGAGAAGGATTTTTGATAGCGAGGACGACATCGATGCTTCAAGGACTACGGTGAGATCCTAGAGGAGGACACATGTGACGCCTGGCTCAACTGAGTGCGGTGGTGGCTCAGAAAGTGGGGTGCCACCGGGCCGATGGCTAGAGCCGAGGGCAGTGACGGTTGTGGTGGTGGTGCGGTTGGAGGCTCTAGTGCGTGTGGTAGAGCCAGGAGGCGAGCTCTACTGGTGCTTGCACAGCCTGGCTGGGCGACCTGCGTGGTAGGCAACGGTGCTCTAGATGTTTGAGGAGCATGGCTATAACTCGATGGATGGTTTCCAGCGAAGTACAAGGATTATGGGAATGTAAAGAAAGGAAGGGCAATTGCTGCATTTAACTGTGGTGAGAAACTGAGGTAACAATGGTGACGGTGGCTCTATTCTAGCGACGGCGGTGGTTACGGGTGGTCAGCTGGGCTCAATGAAATGAAGAAGATATTCTAGAGGAAAAGCAGTGGCTCAGAGAAAGTAAAGTGGTTCAGAGAAAGATGGAAGCCATTAATGGCAGCTGGCTAGGTTTTGTAGCCATTTTCATCGCTTCGTGACAACTAGGTGACGATGAGCATCCGCGTAGCACCATGAATCGTGCAAAACAGTTGATTGGTCTTCCGTGGTCGTCATAATAGGACACGGCGTTGCTATGCCATCATATCCGCTTGGCTAGTCTCTTATCACTTGTGGTCTAAGATTGCAAAAACGTCAATTATGTGCTTAGATATGACCAATGAAGCATGAAGCATAAAGCATGTGTACAATATGCTTGTTTTGCTCAGCTAGGTTCTTGCTACCTCATAGCTTGAGTAGGGACTTCACGTGGATGGAATTCATGGTGGATGCGTCCACATGTGATGGTGGTTGATGATGGTTGAAGCATGCATGCAAGGTTACCTGCTACTTGAATGGTTCTTGAGTAGAAGAGAAGAGGTGCACATGTAGGCTCTCAGGTAAAAAAACGAATGCGTGCATTGATGCACTATGGTGGCTTGAGATAAAATAAAATGGAGGAAATTCGATCAGAAAATACAATGGGGCAAGACATACTGCTGATGTTTGAAGAGATGAAACAAGAAAGGTTAGGAGAGAACCTTAGCTTTTGTCGTTTTTTTCACACGTGATTAAATTCAATATGGATATCCTAATTAGTCTATAGAGACATAGGAAAGTAAATATTCATCGAACGGTTAAGGTCGAAAATTTAAAATTTTTGAATGAGAATAAAATCATTTACCGATATGGTCGAAATTTTCCGAAATCAAAAAATTAACCTTAGGGATTTTAAAAAATTAAGGTTTTAAAGATAAAAATAGAATTTAATAACAACGCTAAATAAAATTTTATAATTAAAATTTTATTAAAAAAATAGCGGGCGTTATAGTTATTGGTTCAAAACCAACATCACTTCCAGTTTTGTATCCGGCATTGGACCAGCAACAGTGTTGCCCATTGGTAACGTCATTAATTTTTGATCCTGCAGTGATTCTAACACTATCACTGTCAGATTAAGGTATCCACCAGTGATACTACCACTATCAGGAACGAACCGGCACTGATCTAGGCTTCAACATAAACAAAATACCACGTTGTCTAGACGGTCTGGAACGTGGGCGGACGGTCTGGCCATTTAACCACACGAACATTGGGTCCATTCATACGGGCAGTCCAGGACATGGAACACATAGACAATCCGCGAATAAGGTCTGAACAATCTGGGACGGCTGTCCATTTGAACGGTCCAGTATGAAGGTGCAGACCATCCAACAATCAAAAAAATAGCGGATTGTCCAGACCGTGCATTTTGCCACATTGTCCAATTGCCATGACCGGGCAACCTAGTCTGTGTGTGGGTTTTGTACTATCCAAATAGATGTTCTGACCACGTGGCCTGCCATCACCCTATCGTATGGTATCGATCAAAAAAATGTCACATTGAGAACAACCGTTCCGCATTAATAAAATCAACTACAAACAAACATGCATGTCTAAAGCTGATCACAATATCATATATCAAAGTGCATAAAATGAGAAGTCTAGATATAGATCATAAATAAAACCAACATAGACTATATAGTCTACCTATTACAGTTAAACATATAACAGTTTTTCTTCTGCCTATTACAATTAAATATATAACAGTTTTTCTAGAATAGGGTGAGCTTCACTCTAGCTCACTTAAGGTGGCAAGAGAAGGATCCTTATGTATTGACACATTGGTTGCTTTGAGGAGTCCAAAAACACAGAGGTCAAAACACTTTCTCATTGATATGTCACAATGTTCGGGTTTGCCACCTTCTCTATACTACTTGGGAGTATCATTCACAAGTTACATAGTAAAATCATTTAAAAAAACTTAGCTATTCTTTGTCTCTTGCTCCTCATAGTACTTCACTACTATTATCCTCAGTGGCAAGCTCATATGTATATTTAGGTTGTTCCAGTGGTGCGATTGAATTGGAAATTAAATTCAAAGGTTAACTAGAAGTGTTATATGTATCTTTATTGGAAAAATATTCTTAAAGAATGTAGCATCACGAGACTCCATAATTACACCAATATTTATGTCAAGTATCTTAGATTTAACTATTAAAATCTATAGGCAATGTTACGATTAGTATATTCTAGAAAAACATAATCCACAGTTTTAGATTCGAACTTGTGTTTTTTCATTATTGGTATATTGACTTTCGCCAAGCATCCCTATGTGAGAAAGTAAGAAAGTGATAATTTTCTTCCACCCCATACCTCGCGTATAGTGTTTGATTCTTATTTTTGTTAGGAACTCTATTTAATACATGATTCGAGATCAACAAGACTTCCCCTATCAATCCTTAGACAATTCTTATCTAACATGATATGCACCAAGTCAGTCAAGACGTGATTTCTTTATTTTCAACAATCACATTAGACTCAGAAGAATAGGAAAACATTCTCTTATGTATAATACCATACTCCTCATAGAATAAGGCAAATTGATTTGAGAAAAACTCTTCACTATGATCTAACCTAAGTTTTTTTTTGTCTTTCTATCAAGTTTGTTTTCAACTTCTGCCTCACAAATTTTAAAATAATCTAGAGTCTCTTTTGTTTTCAATAAATACACATAAAAGAATCTAATAGCATCATCAATCAAAGTCATGAGATATATCATTTTCCACCCTTTTTCAACACCATGTTTCTTTCACAAAGATCTGATTCTAGTGGCGGCAAGTTTCTCTCCTCAGCAGTTGTAGGATCATAATGTCAACTAGAGGGGATGAATAGGCGATATTAAAATAAATAACATGTAAGTAAACTATCCGAGAGTTTGTAAACATGATTAGGATTTTTAGGATCTTCAAAACCGGGAGGTTGTTTAACAAAAATAAGTTTAGCAATTTCTCCATTAAGAAATGTATTTTTTGCATATATTTGAAAGAGTTTTATATCAAAATATGATGCAAATGCAAGTAGGATGCGAATGACTTTAAGTCTGTCATGTGGACAAAAGTTTCACTAAAATCTAAACATTTGACTTGATTAAAACCTTGTGCTACCAATCTTGTCTTGTTTGTCATAACCACAAAGCTTATGTATCGTTGGCGGTATAGGGGTATTATGTTCCTTGTCCTCTTAAATCAACTTATGCTTGAATTGGTGTAGCAGAAGTACATGACTCAACCTAAGTGGTGGCGGAGGCTTATGTTCCACTTCAATATGCTTGATGTCACTAATGGACATATTCTTTATAGCTCTCATCAAGCCTATATCACCTACATTATTCAAGTTCTCTGACCCTCTTGAAAGCCATTAGTTTCATCAAATTGAACATCAAAAGTTTCTTGCACAATACCTTTACTTTTGTCATAGACACGATATGCCTTGCTATATGAAGCATATCCTAGATGAAACCCTTCATCATATCGACTTTTAAATTTTGTTAGTCTCACACCCTTTCGATAAATATAGCACTTGCAACAGAAAACACAAAAGTAGGATACATTTGGCTTCCTCTCTACAAGAAGTTTATATGAAGTCTTTTTCAAAAGATGATACGAATAAAGATGATGTAGTATGGCAAGAGCTATTGATGACTTTCACCCAAAAAGGAATAGGAAACACCATATTTATCAAGCATGGTTCTTGTTATCTCAATTAATGTATGATTTTTTTTCTTTCTACAATACCATTTTGTTGAGATGAGTAGGTGGCGGAAAGCTTGTGTTTAATACCAAGATTATCACAACAATCCTCCATGTTTGTGTTTTTAAACTCAGAGCCATTTTCACTTCTTATTTTCACAATTGAGAAGTTAAATTCATTTTGTGTCCTTTTTGCAAACCTTTTGGAAACCTCAAAGGTCTTAGCCTTGTTATTTAAGAAAACCCATGTAAATGTCGAATAATCGTCAACAATAATAAGAGAATGGCTATTACCCCAATGATCTTATAAGTTGTATGGCCAAATAAATCCATATACAAAAACTCCAAAGATCTAAAAGTAAACATGATACTTAGAAAGATAAAAACAAGCAACTTACTTGCTGGCTTAACAAGTGCTATAAAGTTTATCTTTTTCAAACTTCACATCTTTTAAGCCTAATACTTAGATCATGTTTATCTTTCTCATAGCTTTGAGCAAAGTAGATATTTTAATTTTCTAAGTAGAATAGTTTGAGCCATTAAATATGAGCACCCTACCTACATTGTGAAGCTCTTCCGATATCTTTTCTCTCTAGGCTATGATGCCCAATCAAGAGAGACCAATTCTGATACCACTTATAAGATCAAGATGTCAACTAGAGGGGGGTAAATAGGTGATATTAAAATAAATAACATCTAACTAAACTAGCCTAAGTTGTTAAGGTTAGTTTTGGAGTACACACTAACTAATTATGTTTTGCAAGTCTAGGATGATATGGGCATAAGTTATCTCTAGAAATATAAATTGCACAAGTAAATTACAATAATTAAAAGGGACAAGAGACAATCGAATTTTCACTTGATGTTCGAAAGCTTTCTGATTTCCTACTCACCATTGAGGCGAGCTTAACTTCACCATTCAAACCACTAAGCCTTTGAATCCCTACATTAAGAGATGGACAAGGTGAGATCTAGTCCCAAAGTAGTCTACCCAAGTCTCGGTCACTATAGATAGTTCTTCCTCCACTTCGAAGGTAGTGAACTCCAAACCACTCATAAATTATCGCCTGGTCTCCTCCACGAACTCCTTGGAGAGATCACCGGAAACCAACTCCTCTAAGCTATCTAGGAAGCGGTAACCTTCAAGAGTAACAAGTAGCAAGCAAGACTTCGAGATGATCAAGTGCCACACTAGTTCAAACAATGATGAAATACACCTGACTTGGCTAAAACAACCCTCAAACACCCACAAATAGAGAAAAAAAAGTTCAAGAGGTGTAAGCATGAATGCAAGGGTTTTAGAGAATTGAATGGAATGCCAAAAAAGTGACCTGTAGCTGGTGGAGGGTGTTTATACCCCCACCCCACCAAAACTATCTGCTAGGGACGAAGTCCCCTAACTCAGGACTCTGATGGTCTAACCATCATAGAGTGTCCAGTCCAACCAAAGGCCTAGCAACCGTTTGAAAAAGAGTCAATGCAGACCGACATTGAGTGCCTGGTCTAACCGACGTCCTTGCAACCGATGCCAAATGCCCCCGAAAACACTTGGTCCGACTGACCTAGGAGCCTAGTCCGACCAGTGCGCATAGATGCCGTCTCTAGGCGGTTCTATAAGATCGCAGTCCGACTGGCTCAAGCAGTCGGTCCGACTAATGTGCATAGTGCCCTGGACAAAACCTTTCTAGAAGAGTGCGATCCAGCCACATGGGACAGCCGGTCTGACCAGCGTCCCACCCACGGTAGCTAGACGACTCTGGAGAACTATGGTCCGACTGACCTTGGAACTCGGTACCACCCACCTTCCCTATAAAGCAAGATCAAAAGGCCAAAATGAAATGCAACCTTTTGCATATGCTCTAATGTGGCATTTTGATCACCTCTTTGCTAAGATTATCACTCCTTCTCGATAGTTCAACAAAGTTAAAAAGAAAAACCTAGTAAAAATCGATTCCCAACACCTCGATTGTTAAAAATAAAAACGCTAGATTTTTCACCTTTATTTTATTGCTTTGAGCCATCAATTTTAAATGCTAGTCATACCCTTTGGCTTACTCATCATATGGACCTAACATAAATTATAACACTCAAATAAAGTAATTAGTCTATAATTAGTGCTTATCAATAATTGCCAAAATTAACAAATAGCCTAGATGCTATAACAGGTTTATGAGATTGTTTTGATTGTACATAACTATCACATTTAGGCATTTGACAATGGAAAAGGTTGAAATTAAATTCATACTAAAAAAAACTGAGACATCAACCAAAATTAATATGACAAACGTGAGCACCAACATTGACCTCATCATCCACACTAGCCAAAAAATAGTTCACGGACATATTGTACAGATTAGAAAGGAAAAAGCAAAATAAGACTCTCATAGTCTTTACTAATAAAATATTCATATAGATACGATTACTTTATTACACTCAAAACGCCCACTTAAATCTGTATGTATATAAACGAGAATCATTAATGAGATTTTGTCGACAGTAATGATATGTTACACGTTCTTTAGCTATATTATCTTTATCAAAATAAACTTCAAGCCTATCATTCCAACATTATAAAAAGAGGTATGAAATGATCTTTAGATTTACCATGCCATTGTATGCCAATACAATGGCATGCGATAAACTTCAGAGCTACTGTGTAGGATAGGATAGAGGACACAAACACCCATTCCCCATAAGGACAATGACCATTCTCATTCTCATTTTCCATTAGAGTGGAGGTATTTAAAGGGATAGATTTATTGTCTTTACCACTTCATACCATTTCCCATTAGGACAAAGTTATTTAAAGGAGTAGATTTACTACCTCCATCACTCCACATATTTAAAGCAATATAGAAATAGCTCTATATAAGAATATATAGAAAAACTAAATCTTGATTTAAGATTTAGATTCGGGTCATGCCTGGATCATGCCTCCCTCATTCTATATCATTCCCCGTTAGGACATAGTCATTTAAAGGAGTAGATTTGCTACCTTCACCATTTTAGAAATAGCTCTATATAAGAATATAAAGAAAAATCAAATATTGATTTAATATTTAGGTTCGAGTTATGGTTAAAAAAAACAACACTAAAAAAATTAAAAATGAACAGTATAAAGAAAAATCAAATCTTGATTTATGATTTAGATTCGGGGTCAGATGGTAAATTATTGGAGTTCCCTGTTGTCGTAACAGGCTTAGTTGAGGCGGGGCCCCCTCTCGCAACGAAATTAGCGATATGTTACCACTCGTCATCGCCTGAAGGATCAACATCTCAATATGGCCCACACCCGCTCTTTTATAGCAGATCGCGCGCTCGCCATCCGCCTGCGCCGCCGAGGTGGGACTAAACACCCACACGCACAATAGTAGTGCTACTAATTAGCAGCTAATTTGGGCCTGGGAGAAGGCCCGTTTAGGAGAAATAGGCCCGCAAAATATTTACTTGGGCCAGGCCGTTTTAGGCATTGGGATGATAAACCTGTGCCACAATAGGAGGAGCAAACTGATGGTTGGAGAGGCGGTCGTGTAAATGGCGGCCGGCCGCCTCTCCGCGCTCCTCCGGCGGTGCGCGGCAGCGGGAGCGGTCAGAACCGGCGCACAGGTACACGCGCGGGCGGTGGTGGGCCGTTGGCTTCCCGACGCCACCCTGGAGACGGATCTCGTCCTGATGTACTGCCGCTGCGGCGAGCGGCAGCGCGCGCGCAGGGTGCTCGACGGAATGCGGTCGCCGTCCATGCACGCGTACAACGTGCTCCTCGCGGCGTCGCCTACCCGCGACGCGATGGAGATATTCTCTCGCCTCCTCGCCGCGGGGCTCCGCCCTGACCGCTACTCTGTCCCCGCTGTGTTACGCGCCTGTGCTGAGCTCCCGGACGCTGTGCCTGGCATCGCGCTACACGGCTTCGCCGTCCGGGTCGGTTTGTTGGCCAATGTTGTTGTGGCTGGTGCGCTTCTGGACATGTATGCCAAGGCTGGTCTCCTGGACGATGCAGTGAGGGTGTTCGACAACATGCCGGAGAAGGACGCTGTCGTCTGGAACTGCATGGTGACTGGGTATGCCAGGGCTGGGAAGGCAGTAGAAGCCTTTGAGATTTTCAGCAGGGCTCAGGTTGAGGCAGTGAACATGGCAAATGATCTGTGGGCAGTGCCCAGTGTGCTGAATATATGTGCGAAGGAAGGGGAGCTGATGAAGGGTAGAGCAATCCATGGTAGGATGGTGAGGTGCCTTGCGTTTGATTCAGATATCGCAGTGGGGAATGCATTGATGGACATGTATGCAAAGTGCGGAAAAGTAAATGTATCACAAGAGGTGTTTTCGGGCATGCAGAAGAGGAATGTGGTGAGCTGGTCTACAATGATACATTGCAATGGTATTCATGGAAAGGGGGAACAATCCTTGGAGGTTTACATGGAAATGTTGTCTCAAGGTGTGAAGCCAAATTGGATCACATTCACGTCAGTTCTGTCAAGTTGCAGCCACTCTGGGCTTGTTTCTGAGGGTCGGAAGATCTTTGAATCAATGACTGAGGTTCATGGTGTCCACCCAGCAGCTGAGCACTATGCATGTGTGGTCGACCTCTTGGGGCGTGCTGGAGCCATTGAAGAAGCTGTTGGGCTTATCAGGAAGATGCCTATGGAACCTTCTACTTGTGTTTGGGGAGCTTTGCTCTCCGCATGTGCTATGCATAATAACATCGATGTTGGAGAGATTGCAGCTTATAGGTTATTTGAGTTAGAAGAAGGCAACCCTAGCAATTATGTTACCCTCTGTGGCATTTATGATGCAGTTGATCAGTCTGATGGTGTTTCAGGGTTGAGATCAAGGATGAGAGAACTGGGCATGGTGAAGACACCTGGGTGCAGTTGGGTTGATGTGAAGGGAAGGGCTCATGCTTTCTACCAGGGGAGTATCCCACATTATTCAAGGAGACGAATGATTTGGGTATTGGATCTGTTGCTAGAGGATATGTCGAATTCAGATTCTGAAGATGAGCATGCTGACTTGTACTGTGAGTTAGCTCTGCACTGAAGTTTTGGTGCTAAAGGTATGTATTGCTTCAATCAATTTGGTCATAGATCTTCCTTGGTTGCTTCCATGCTACTCATGAACAAATTTTAATGAAGACAAACATAGAATCCTATGAGACTGATCAATCTAGATGCCCTGAAAGCTGAAACTTTTCAGGACCAATATCTGGAATAGCATCCTGCATCATGATTTGGTACCAAGATGAAAGCAAGAGGGCAGCTCTTCTAGTCAAAATGACTGGTATATATCTGGAGCAACATCCGGTACCATGATGTGGTTGCCAGGATGAAAGCAAGAGGGCAACTCTTCTAGTCGAAATGACTGGTATCTACTCTGTAGTGACTGCCACGCTGGTACTACATGTGTCTGGTGTCATCTGGTTAATTGGCATATGACTCAAATATAGTGCTTCTGAACATGCACGAGAAATTGTGAAAATCTCCTCCAAGGGTAAATTCTTGTTTCATTCAACTGGAAGGGGTGAGGAGTTTTTATTTAGACTAGCCAATAATGGATGACCATTCTGGACTTAAAGGATCGTCAAGCACTAATAGGCGATATTTATGATCCCCTTTGCTTGGAGTACAGCATCACCTTTGTCCCCATAACTATTTCAGTACACTTACCAAAAGAATGTGTTTATGCTGTCACTCTCCAAGATCACCAATGGGTTGTTGTGTCTGGTTCTGTGATTGCTAGCAAACAAATCTGTATGTTTATTGAGGTCATTTTGCTTAGATCCACAGATCCACTCTTTTAAGGTAAGAAAACCGTCGTACGGAAGCTTCATTTATGAGGAGTTATCCCTGTATTTTGTCTATATGCCACTCTGTTACCTGGCAATATTATTCAAAACGAGGTATATGAAAATTTAGGCTATTCCTTCATCTGTTTTTAGTTTCATTACAACACAAAATGTGACAATGTCCACATATGGCAATGAACGGTGCAGCACTGAAATCTTTGTGCAAGTTGGGAATAATGCATGATCTTTTCAACCAAACCAAGGAGGCTGCAAATACATTTTGTATTGTAGTAGGGGGTTTTGTACTTGAAATTGGTTTCTTCCTAAGCAAGATTGAAGAGCACATGATGTCAATGGTAAAGTTAAGTTGTTAACCATATAGTATAAAATTGCTGATGTAAAAGTTTTCAAGCTTTATCAAATTGCAAGTTGCTAAACCTGGCACCTCGATAATATCCAGCACAGCTCCCATCCAGAACTCACTTGGTGACAACAATTTGGGACTGCCCAAGATCAACAAAAAATAGTGTTTTTTTCAATTGCAGTTGCCAGCTTTTGGCCTCTGGGGAGCAAAGAGACATCCATCCAGCTTCCAACTGGGGTAGCCTCTATGCTGCGTGTTCTCTCCAAGTCTTAACCCACCATTAAATTGTATTCTTTGTAACTTCCAATGAAGATAAGCCTGAATATTTTATCCTTGATGCAGTTTATACTCCCTTGACCTTGTGGTGTTGCAGCTTGATCGAGCATTTATTTGTTCAGAAAAGACTGGTTGAGGCAAGGTACTGTCCCTGCCGACTAGCACTGCTGGCAGTTGAGCTCAACACAGATTGGAGAATGTGACACTAGAAGATAAGTTTGTCACTGTCACCCTGTCTTAATTATGAAACTTACAGATCAAGGTGTTACATTTATTACATCTTTTCAATAAGAGATCAAGGTGTTATTTATTCCATCTTTTCAATAAGAGCGATATCTAATCACAATGACTCCAATAGCATCAATGAGCAGGACTCAATTAGAAGATGCATCATAAAATTTAGCCATATCAGTTTCCACTAATGAACTTCTTCAGATATAGATAGGTACAGTTGCAAATTGCAGTGTGCCCCAAAACCCCTACAATGACATAGTTACTTGTACAGATTGCTCTATGTTCCAGACTTCCAGGAACGCAATCTGAGAATCCAGATAGAGAACAATAAAGAATTTACTCTCGTATTATTTCTCTGCTCTCTCTAACATATAAAAAGATTTGTATTGACCACCTAACACACCCTTATAAACTAATTTGCTGTAGCAAAACTGAAAATCCTAGGCTATTTTGTTTGTATCTCCAGCTCCTTTCGTAGGTACACTTAGTTAATAGGCGGATGGGTTGTGTTCGGGAGTCTCCGTCCCAGTGCAAATGATTGGAAAAGTCCGAGAGCTCGGTCTGGCTGTGCAAATGGCACCATGTGAGATGCTCCTCGCACCGTTGCGAAGGTCAGAATGTTACCATACTCTGTTACCCAGCCTCCAACCTTGAATCGACGGGTCACAAATATTTCAACTATTAGCCAACTTTCATAAATTTGCATTATGTTTCATAGTGTATCAGCTAATCTGTCAATGAAAATGTATATTTTAGCCACAAAGCAAAGTATACCTGGCCTCTGCGGAACCAGCTACTGTATGGGACTGTGACATGCAACCCCATGGTATGAGCCAACTCTCGCACAAGAGTTCGGGAGCCCAAGAGGGGCACCACAGAGTCCTGATCTCCACTGTAGTGTTGATTGACATTGTCAGAATATATTTTATGTTAAACAGAACAAATTATCTGGAATAGATGTGGAAAGTCTCATTACCTGAATACCCAAAGTGGTATTTTGTGCTCCACAATTCTCTGAAGTAAAGGCAAGATGTTGATGTTGCCATCCTTATTGCTGTAGTTCAGCACGCTGGTACATGTAAATGGTGCATGTGAGTTTGAGTTGAAAAGAAGCTTTGTTCAGTTTCTATTCTCTTTCTTATTTCATATTGTAAATAATTTTGGTAACTCTACAAATGATAAATATTTTGTAAAATCTTTTCAGAAGATCAATAGTTAGAAAGTCCTTTATTTGAAACTTTACTAAAAGGACATATATTTAAACATCAAATTGTACTTAAAACAGCATCTAAAGTAACTAGAAGAAACTAGTCGAAACCCTTGCGTTGCACAGCATTAGTAATATTGTAAATGTTAAAACTTTAATCATATAATACATTGGTTGTTTGTGAATTAAAAATATTTAGATTAAAAGAAGAGTCAATGTTAGCTATAACATACTCGGTAATTATTAATTTCAGATTTTAGAATTACATTAAAACATACTAAAGTGAGTCCTAGGTACAACTTCAGGTTTATTAATTCTCAATTTAAGAATTGTAAAAATTTAGGAAAAAAAACTAAAATTAAATAGTTCATGGTATTTTTCAATTTCTTCTTCTACTAAGATGAATTCTCAAATATGATCCATGGTAATGATAGCACAATCATGGATATGCAGTAAAGCCTATCCACCTTGTTTTTCCCTTACAACTAATCAAGTTGTAGGAATCGATGTCTAGAAAAATCTATTGGAATCAGGATGCTAAATTCGTTTGTATTACTTGTATCTCAAGGTGAAAACAAATTTGTCTTCTGCATTCATACCATTCATTAATTAAGCTCGTGGATCGTTTGTACATCCTAGGGCACATTCTAAGTTTCTAACTGGATTATTGGACATATTAGTCACAACTTCTTATAAAATGAATTAAATATTATATATTATAAAGCTAAAAAATAGCTTACAAAAAGTTATCTCAGCAATGCTTAATTTATTTGTGAGAAATCACACTTACAGAAATGTGGCACAAATAATTCATATCGCCCGTTAGGTGATTAGAACTCCTACGTCACTAAAACTAAAAATAATAATAAAGAAATTAAGCTCGTGCATCTAGTATAACAAGAAAAATAATTAAGCCGTTTTTATAAGAAAAATAATGAAATATCTGAAAGAGCTACGTGTTTATCAGTACAAATGAGTACATGTACGTGTTGTATGCATCAAGATTGCTCTTGCCCACTCGTTAGCTCGTGCATTGGAAATTGCTTGCCTACAGTACTAAACTACTGATACGCAGCGCCACCGCCTAGTGCTGAACGTACAATTAGTTAGTCACAGCGTGCAGGATGGTCTGCTGGCACAGCACCATTGAATTGTGATTTTAACCTCAGTGATAAACTCTCGTTCATGATATGACGTACATGGCGAGGAGATCAATTTAATGACGCCAAGAGGATTTAAAAACTGACTCTTGTGTATTTCCATTGATTAGCTCTAGACTTTTACGATTCAGTATCACGTAGATAAAAGAGTCCACCGAATTTTTAGTTGGATATTTTATTTGACATGGACTTTCGGTATGATCTGCGGTTAAAATAATTCGATATTTCTAATCAATGGCTTAGATAAGGTAAAAACTAAAAAAATACTCAATTAGTATAGTTATCGATAAGAGGATTAGCAGA
The DNA here is from genome assembly GCA_030770085.1 of Oryza coarctata. NCBI lineage: Eukaryota > Viridiplantae > Streptophyta > Magnoliopsida > Poales > Poaceae > Oryza > Oryza coarctata. Next base: position 3,807,748 of record CM061483.1, read on the forward strand.
AGTAGACAGGGAAATACTTACTCACTGCACATGCCCCAGCCGTACGGCAAATGTGTTCTGTTAGCATGAAGAGCTTGCTGCACTTCTGGAAGGTTAAAATAGAAATACCTTTCATAAGTCATACACACGTCCACGCCTACACTGATTTTAGTCATCTGCATTGAACAGCAATTCAGTCATACCACACAATGGATCAAATGTTCTGAAGTAGAAGATTATATCAACAGGAGTAAGCATACATATTTCCGCAACCGTAGCTCCTGCATCACAATTGATGGGTAGCACACATCAAGAATTACATCGTAATTGTTCACATAATCCCCAACTATACTGTTTGCCTCTGCGATGGCATCATTGCATGACTTGCTCTCATTGTGGGGGTTGCTAAAGGTATAATCCTCAAAGTCACAACTGTGGTTGATTGCTAGAAATATTTCGTCAGAGATCATGCCATGAGACCAGAAGTACTCATATGTTGCTGGAACATCTCTATCAAGCTTGAGAAGTGGATTCCCAATCTATTCAAGGTAAGAATCAGAGTTAGAAAACCATTTACAAGAACAAAGTTAACAAATATTGACCAATATGTGATTGAATTCTTACAGCCACTCCCTTGATGTTGAATTTGAACCCATTTGATTTCTCATTATGCGAGAGAAGTACATCAGTGAGTTGCGGTATATAATGCCCTGAATTATTCAAAAGTCACTCAACAATGCATGACAGATAATTTAAGCTTGGATTGTGAAATAAGACTTGGAATACTCTCTGACCTGCATAGCTCTCTCCACTAAGAAGTAGCCCTCTTGATCTGTATTCAGGGAACTTCTTGTACCAGCCCAAAAGAAATTTGTACATGTCATTAGCTGCATAGTTGAGCAGGCACACAGTCAGGCCAAAATGTTCAGGTTAACTGTTCCTTTTCATCTGAACAAACATCATTAGAACTTACCAGTCCGCTCATCACCAGTATTGTAATCTGATGAAGTGTTGGAATAGGACCATCCAACTCCAGCCGGTGATTCAACAAATAGAAGATTGGAGACTGCAAAATTTGAGGTAAAGCAACATAGTTAGAGCTAAAACTACGGTTTTTTTTTCATATACAACATCTGCTGAGGGGGAGACGGCAACCAGAAGTTCAACCTTTGTTCCATGACTTCTTGTTCAATATCAGGCCTCTACCATCTCCTCTCGGATAAAATGGGCCAAGCTCTGTGAAAGCACCACCGCCAACCGAAGAACAGCCAGGACCTGAAAATAAGATGGCCAATGACTATAACCAGTGAATTTTGCAGCAAAACATTAGCAATTCAGTGATTCACATTTGGCTCTGCAGTATATTAACTCTAAGTTCTTCGCAAGGTTCATCATGTGACAAGGCATTGTTCCGTGGCAAAAAAAAAAGCACTGTAACTTCATTTTGTGGATGGAGTGACTAAGATGAAATCAAATGCTACCTAAAACTGGACTAAAAATGATACCTAAAACTTTAGGGCATCTTTTGCTACATGGAAATCAAATGATGCCTCACTTCTTTTAATATGCTCTAGGACCACAACACACAGACAGCAATGAGGTAAGGCTCCAAGGACACATGGTGACCTCAAACATACCCTGTTCCTCCTTGCAACTTGCAAAGTAGGGAGTGCTGGTGTTGGTGAAAAGGATCTCAACATGCAAGCTAAATTGTTGTTGGGTCCTTTTTTCTTGCAAGGTGTAGTGCAGATGACGAATGTGAAGTTAGTTTTTTACCTGCCATCATAGTCCCCTGATGAACAAACATGGAGAATATTTATAAACAAAAAAGAGACAATTTTGCATCTGAGAATATGTAACCTGAAGTTCAGTTCTTGGCTCCACAATGAACAAACATGGAGAATATTTATAAAAAAAAAAATACACTTTTGCATCTGAGAATATGTAAACTGAACTCCACAACTACAGTGATAGATAAAATGGCAAAAAGTTTATTTCTATTAAAATATTAATGGAACAGTACATTTGACAACGACAACTCCAATTCCAACTTTTCATGAAAAAAAATCAGAAATAATTGTACAAACAGTGGAGATCCAAACGGTTACAAAAAGAAAACTACAGAAGGAATCACCAAAAAGCCATGCACATACAAGGAAAAATCTCTATCAAACAACAGTAAGACTATTATCTCTACAGTCCAGAACCAGCACCATCATGAGAAAAGTTCAGAGGATTACAATCAGAGGAAGTTCAGAGAACCGAATGAGACAGGGGACAGGAGACAAACGGCGAGGAAGAAATCTACACCAATTTTCAGATAACAAAATCCAAACCTCTCTTCAAAAACACATCTTCATGAAAACAAAACAAGAATCATCAAGAAACAAATCTAAGATCACAACACATCGCACAATATGATCCAGGGACTCAAGGGAAGAGTGAGAGAGGAGCACAAGTGAGTAGGAGCCGACCTCCATTGAGCCAGAGCGTGAGGGGCTTGCCGGCGGCGCCCTCCGCTGCCTCGGCGAAGTAGTAGAAGAGGCTCCTCCCGGCCTTCTCGTCGACGTCGACGTACCCGGAGAACTGCCTGAACCCAACAATGGGCTGCCCAGGCAGCCGCGTCACCAAATCCTCCTCCGGGAACCCCCACACACCACCACCACAAAAACCAAGAACCCAACTAACCGACGCCGCCGCCGCCAGCGCCGCCGCTCTCCACGCACCCGCCGCCGCCATTGTCGCGAACGAGAGAGCACCGAAGCAACGGAATTGCGCGCTGGCTGCGGCTGCTCCTGCTGGTGGTAGGAGCTGGTTGGGAGCTTGGGATGGAGAGATGTGGGTGGTGGGTTCTTGAAGCTTGGGAGAGATGACGAACAGTGCTTGACTCTGGGGACTTAATACTGGGGGTGTGTAGCTTTTTGATCGGGATATGGAAAAATATTTTTTTTATTTCTGTATTATTAGCTCATAAGTTGTTGCGAGTTTAGGTTTGGATTTTTTTTGGTTGTTTAAATATTCGGAACTCACTAACAGACAGTGTTTTAATTTGGTGTGAGAATAATTTTAAAATTGAAATATTTTGTGCCTTTATGGCGTGCAATGTATGTAGACGAGGATGAAAATGGAAGAGGAGACATGTACCTGGACTACGTTTTTCCATTAGTTATTTTATGCCAGATTGTTAATTATCCATAGCATGTTATAAGTAATTTTCTCACACTAGGCTATTGCTGGTTCTCATTATTATGTTGCATTTTATTACTTTTCAATTTAAGCAGAAACATAAATATTTAGAAAATATAAAACCATGCTTGCTAGTCAAATGTCATCAGATGCGAGCAATATAGTATTGCTTCTTTTTAAACCATTTTGCCCAAACCAATAATTTTATTGGTGTCCCGTAATTTTTACTATTGGGAAGTACTACATCTGTCACTAAACAAGCACATACTAACTTTTAAATGTTGTTCCAAAATAATTACATAAACTCTCTCCAACCATTCATTTTTTTTTCTATCTTACCATCAACCACTCACTCATCTCCAACTATCCCTCAATTGGAATATCCAAGTCATTTTTATCTCTATAATAATCAGAAATACACATAATACCGATTTATTTCTATTGATTTTGAACCAATTAACCCGATGAAATATCATCAGTTCATGATCTTGAGAGGGATAAAAGTTTGGTACTTCCTCCATCTCAAAATATAATTTCTTCTAGAATTCAAATTTATTTCAAAATACTTCTCCATTTACCTACTATCTCAACCAACCACAATTTCTTCATTAAATTTTTTACCCATTTTTCCTCTTAACCAATTATAATCATTTATTACCTATATCCTTAAAAAAATTTCAAAAATAGCATAATTCTATGTATTAGGACGGAGGGAGTATTAGTATTCGCCAATTTTGGCACGAGGAATTTGTGAAGGCTGAAAGACGGTAGTAGGACCTGAGATGAATGGGTAGCCGTTGGCAAGGGTAATGGCGATAATGAGCCATTTAGTGCAGCCATGCCCTGCCAATACGCCATTGATTGATTGACCTGGCACCCTTGCGTCGGGCTCAGGCATAGTACGGCCATGTAGCCAACTCATCAATACCATCGTGAGCACCGGAGGCATGTCCGGATTATAGATCTTCTGCATATCTGGGTTTTTTCCCCTTGGTCATAGTATCTTTTTTGTTAGGATGATTTATGCATGTAGTACTCCAGTAATTGGGTTTTCCTTGTATAAATCTTGGGAGGTGCAGTTTCGTTTTCCCTTAATAGTTGTATGTGTAAATCTGTTAAACTCTGTCGTTAATACTCATCGAGGAGATTGACCCCATGCAGCTCATCGCGCGCAAGAGGAGATGAGGTGGAGAGAACAATCATACCTCCAACTCTTGAAATAAGCGGAGAAAGATGTTGAAGGCGACTCAGTGGCGGAGCAAGAATTTTCTAAAGTCCAGATAAGCCTATTGAGAATGGTTAAAGATAGGTAGACAGAGCTAACTAAGCACGATGTGTTTATATCTAGTCCGTTTTAGGCCCGGACTGACCCACGTGCCGGGTGGCCTAGGCTAAAGCTTAGCCAATCCGATAGCCCATAAAAAAATTAAAAAATAATAAATAAAAATTATAGAAAGATATGGAATAATTAAGAAAAATATATTAAAACTGTGCACCACACCATTAGCCTAAGCACGATCCGAATAACCGTGCCTAGCCTACACTAACATTAGCGGGCCTTGCACCAATCTATTTGGCCATCTACACCTATAGACACGCATATTGTCATCCAAGTTGATAACATAATAGTTTTGCTATGAAATTTATGATTAATGAGTAGGAACCGCTCCGCTTGGAAGCAAGATTTAGGCACCATTGGTCGGCTCGTGTGTAGGCTTGCCACCTGCACTCAAGGCTTTAGCCTGTTCGAGAATTAGCGGTGCTTTCCGGTGCAAACATCAGCAGAAAGAACTGACTGCATAAAAATCTTACATGTCTAAAACAGTAAAAACAAATAATAGTATGATTTATAGTTTATCGATAATTGACACTTATCCGATGAACAAATATGTAAATATTTCCCCTTTTTAGGTGTGCGACGATGAATTCGGTTATTCTAGTGGCTGAGGCATCTGTTTTGGACTTTGTTTGGCACAGCGATTAAACGCCTAACTATCAGCTAGGGCTTATCAGTGAGATGTCATGGGTCGAATCGGTAGATGCTACAGACCACATATGACTAACTTTGTGGGTGTATGTCCACGTCGTCCCCCGTATAATCGAAAAAAAGAAAGAAAAAAATATGATACATAGAAAAAATTACAAATAATTGCTCTTAACTAAAACACAGTGCAACATAAAGCTCTCATTTTTTTTCTAATGCTGATAGCCTCTCTGTGTTGATCCACACATTACTAGTATTTACCTTTTACCTTTTTGTTTATAAGCATAATAAAAAATGTAAATTTTAAAATTGATTGTAGGGTTTTTTATTGTAGTTTATTTTCCAGTGTATGATTTTAAATCACTAAGAACACTTATACAGATGTTTTTATCCACAAATTTTTTTAATAACTGATATGTCGTATAAAAAATCATAAGCGAGACAATGAGACGACTGTATGAAAAAAGAGAAATATTTCATACAATCTCTGCATGATTAAGATATGCTACGAAAATATTAAATGGTACATAGAAAGTAAAAGCTTTTATAATTTTTTTTAATTTGGGTTGAAGCAATCGTTGGGAGTATATTCGTTACCACAAGGCAGTGCCCGTAGAAAATCCGGACATCAGAGAGTCAGACCGGGCGTGTGGCTCTATGCATTGTCAGCATACGTGGACTCTCGGATCAATTATGACCTGCAGATTCAGCTCAACTATCAGCATTTTAAAAAAAACTTTTCGTAAACGGCATATCTAAATCAGTAAACTGCAGTATACTCCGTATTTAAAAAGGATTGAGTTCATAATTGACCCTAATTGTTACTCGTTAGATTTGTAGAACAACACGACTAGTTGATTATAAAACCAGATATTTTATACCACTCACCTATCAAAATCAGTTAAAATAATCTATAATGGCAATATAGTTTAGTTTTAATGGTGTTTTATGATTTTAACATCTAAATAATATTTTGTACTTAAATAATATATTTTACATCTCTTTTGGCACATTAGTGAAAAAAATATACTGTTTGAATATCAAAATAATGAAAACCAACGTTAAAAATGGGTTGTATTGCCTTACAGAGCATTTTGATTGGTTTTAATAGTTATGACTACCCATATATATATATATGATTGGTTTTGATATCTAAGGATATAAATATTTTTTTATAGTTGACTGAAGTTTTTTTTAAAGATAGACCCCGTAGTTGAAGGTTATAAAATGGGTTGTCCTTTTAAAAAAACATATTTCTCATTGTAGATAATCTGCATCCTCTTTTTCTCTTTTATGCTGTAAAGATCATGTGCAAATACCAGTCATAGGGCTCTTTTTGTCCCACAGGCCAGCTAGTACTGCATAAGGATTTCCCTATCTTTTTCTTTTTCTGTTGCTCCGCTTGAGTACCATAGCTTTCTCTGTGTACTACTGGAGTAGTACTAGTCTTCTACAGCTCACTCATCCATGCTATATAACATGGGTCCACAAAAATGATTATAATGCAACGTATTCATAGAAACACTATTAGTTTCACTCAATACAATTTATTACAACAGGCATACTTTTCTTCTTCGAAAGACAAGTCCTGACATTTTAATTTTTTTAGGACAAACTTATTTTAATTTAATCAAATTTATAGTAAAACATATCAACATCGACAACGCCAAATTAATTTCATTAAATCCAAAATTTAATATATTTTAATAGTATATTTATTTTGTATTCAAAATGTTGTTACATTTATCTATAAATTTGATCAAATATAAATAAGTTTGATTTTTACAAGAGTCAAAACGTATTATAATATAAAACGAAGGAAATATATTATAGATTTCATCCTATTTTTAAAACTAAATGCGATCCATCCTAAAATAAAAAAGTGAATGATTACCTAATATTCCAATAGAAGCCATAGTAGTAGTACAGTGGTTATAGGCAGATTTGGCTTTGCCTGTCCATGGAACAAGGAGCAAGCTTCTGCTCGCTTCAGGTTGCCAAATGCCAACCATGATATTATCCTAAGCTTAAAAGATTAATTAGAACTACTACTAATATAATATCCCCAGGCGTGGATACGTATGTCTGAACCTGATTAATTAGTCCAGTAAGAGATGCTCTTTGGATTAGTGTTTATAGCATATGGTGTCAGAATCTCATATGGTCCTGGTCCAGCCAAGTATTTCCAAACTGAAAAAAAAATTATATGCGTATGCGCCCTAGAGAAGAACGCCATGGATATATATTAAACACTTGCATTATTCATTGGTCATTAATCGGGCTTTCCAATGCAATGAGCTGTAGGAAAATAAGGGACATGACAACCTTGTACCTAGGAAACTCCTATGGCAGAAATGGCTAGCATTGACATGGAGCTTGGAACTTGGAAGTACTAGCCGTCGAGCAACAAAAGAGTTGTATTTTATTTTTGAGATGCTAGTGGGGACAGGGCAGCATATGTATGTACCTCGCCGTGCGTGCTCAGGTGCCTTGGATTTTCAACGGACGCATGAGATCAGTGAGAAACAGATTGTAGAAAACTACAAAAATTCTCCCAATATAATCGCCTGGTTTGTCTTAACTTGTCCACCCAACAAAATATATGCAACTCAAGTTGGATTGGTTAGCTTACGAATTAATTTGAGCTATGGACAGTGCATAGTAATAGAACTTCCAGATGTACTACTTTGCTTTGATCAGCTATTAAATCAGTAATACATTAACACATCAACAGATAGCAACCAACAGAAAGATGAAATCAAGTATGAATCGAAGTACATGTAGACACCAGATTCATTTGGTAGTCCTGAAACTTTGTATCTGAATCACCTAACAGGACACAGATGCTCCGATCTACAACAAGAACAATTGTCCAAAGACCACAGGAATTCGTTTTGATGGAGACACGTCAGATAAAATCTTATGACTTCTGATATCTGAACTTTGCAGTCTATCAAGTAAAACAACAATTGTATAATATCTGAACTTCCAGGCATGGTAACAACAATCCTTCATATATTCATATCTGATCTTCCAGTGGCGTCATAGCAACATAATGTTAATTCCAAATTGCTGGTGCTAAAAACATTTCAATACATCATCTTTAAAATATGAATACAAACATTGATATACATCATATAACCCCCGCTAAATATTCTGAAAGGGTGATGGAAATCCCACACAGCATTTCCAGACAATGCATAAGTATCCTATCAAATTATTCAAATACGCTAAATGATATTTTTGATATTTTAAGGAATCATCTGCAGATTCTGTATGACTAAACAGATGCTAACTGTCACTGAAGATTTGTGCTGGACAAGCAGCCATCTTCCTCTTGACGGCATGGAATGTATGACAAACAAATTCTTGACAATCTTCAAACTTCCTCAGATTTTACCACCAGGAAGGAAGATGAAGCGGTAACTTGCCATTGTATTCTGTTACACATACATGTGAAAAACTTGATAAGCAATACAAGAGGCAAAAGCAAAAGAGAAGAGGCAATGATTCAGAACAGCTCTTACATGCCAGATAACTACATACACTTGGTGAAAGCTTGCCATCCACCATGCTGACCTTACTCTGCAATTTCATTTTCTCTATTCCTGGAGAAGCAAAAAAGGACAATATTATCACAATTTAACATACAAAAAATTAAAATTATAGTGTACAGAAGAAAACACATACTCCTGGAATGAATGAACACCCTTGCGAAAATTCTCTAATTCTTCTGGGTCATCAAACTAATTCATAGAGACAAAGTATATTAATGAATAATTTGTAAGGTGAGAATGGAAAGTGAGGTAAAGGTGGAAATGCGTGACACACCATCTGGCTGAAATCTTCTCCCAATGTTTGGTTCTGAAGAAAACGGTAGATAAAGTAAAGAACATATATACCACATTCATCCCCATTCTGCTGTGGCACCTGCAGGGTCGTTCAAGTAACATGATAAGAAATTCAGATAAAAAGAACATGACTTAGAAGCTAAAACAGTGCACCTTGACATGTTACATGCCATACCTCAGGAAACTCAAGACATATCTTGTTAATGAATTGCTCATTCTCTTCCCTCTCTTCAGTTTTAAAAATATCAGCAATAAATCTGGTACATCAGAAAAAATATAATTTAACTATGAGACACAAGTTTGTTGTTTATGTGCTACCAAAAGTAGATAGAGATATATACTTAAAATAGTTTCTGTGAAAATAAGCTAAGGCCTCAACAGGGCACAAGCAGAGGCAAAAGTTTGAGGTGGCCATGCTGAGCTGCATAAACTGATTTTAGGCCAGTAGCAACGAGCATCCTACTCACTCAATCAACACCAAGTGTCCAGAACCTATATTGGGTCTAATGTTGGATATTTCAAAGTTGAAGAAAAGCATATCCATTGTGGTCCAAAGAGAAACAGGTCTCTAGCAAGTCCACCTGCTGGGCTGTTTCAAATTCCACTGATATATTGTTGCATAGACATACAGAATAAAAAGAACAGTCTGTTTTAAATATTTTGAATTGCCTGTAGCTAAATACATATATAAAGGTGGGGAGGATCAGACCTTCTGATAGCTGATCGCAACCTTGTCGGATTTGTCGTTTTAAGTGAATCCAGAAGTAGCATGCGTGGTCCTTTGTCAGTACCCAGGTGATCTGTCTCACCGAAGTTGCATAAGATAAGGAGGTTCCAGTGTCCCCTATAGTTAAGAAAGTGGAAATTTGAATATACTTGATAATGGAGTTAATAAATCATAAGGTAGTAGTGAGAGAAACCTACCAGCAAACGATAGGAATAAAAACATACTGTCTTGAAAATACTTTCTTAGCCTTAATCCATTTAAGGACATTTGATTTATTATGTCCACTGTTGTACATGCTAAACCACAATGAATCAAAGTATGTGTAAGCACTCCTCTTTTCTTCATCAATGTGCTTCCAAAGAACCCTATCCACAAAGTTATAGAAGTAAATAAGAAGGCAAACAACGCATGAGAGAGAGAGAGAGAGGCAGGACATACTCCAGGTATAATTCAAAAATGTCAGTGTCCAATTTGTCTTTATTCTTTTTGTCCCTCTTGCTTGTTGCAATTCGATTTGGTCTTTTATTCGAGGTTAGGTCATCATCATGAGAAAGTAATGCACTTTTGGAGCCCCCAGCGTTCCTTGGTGCTGGCTTGAGTCTTGTTCGAGGACACTTGTCTTTGCACTCTGCATAGCAAATATAAAATAAAAATAAGATTAGAGATCAAGGTATGAAGTTACACTCATGTAATCCACTAAATATAAATCTCACGCAATGAAGTAGCTAGATAATACTTAGTCGTACTAAAAGTGTAGCTAGAAGTTCCTCTGATTTTCATTATATGCTTTGCATACCACAACTGAATCCATCATCAGTAAAACACATACATTTAAAAGTTAATTGATGCCCTTCTGCTTAGCTAATAAGTTTAAAAACTCATCTTAACAGTCACATTCTTAAAATAAAGCAAGACAAATGACTAAAAGTGTATAGTACAATTAACAGCTAATGACAATGTCTACACCAGCTATATAATGAATTAATAAGTAGTTTACACTTCAGAAGATCAAGTGTTGTATCTTCTGCTGAAATATGTTTCCAAAATTCCAGTAGCCTGGTTCACATCATGGTACTAAAGATTCCCAAATTCATAAAATCAAATGTCCTTTATGTAGCTATTCCATTTTATAATTATCTCTATTCACAAGATCATAGGTAAATACCACTGGGCAGATGGCCAGGTGGCATCGCTTGTGCTTGTATGGGATGGGAAGCAGACTATAGTTGGGACATTTTTACTGTGATGTTTATCATATTTGCACCATTAAAAGAATGATTACCATGTTCTGACACATGATAACACTTTGCCAGGTTATGGGAATTTCTACTGTGTTGATCATATAGAAAAAGCAACAAAAATGTCAACAGAAAACCAACAATATGGATACTCCATCATGCAAAGAACTGAACAGGAATAGTGAACTAAACTACTAGTGTACTGAACAAAAGAAATTAAGCATAACACAGTTATGATCTGCTTTCCAAGCTGCAAACAGTTATCCTGGCTACAACAAATTCTTAGTAGAATAAACACAATAGAGTTGTAACTAACAATCCATTCCACTTAATCAAGATGCACATGAAACTCTTTTCAGTTAACAACTTCCAGTGCAGAAGGAATAACATCCTATAACCTGATCCTACAAATGCATAGATCGCAAATCCTATAAATCAATACAAACAACTAATAATATCTAAATCCATAACCTACAAAAATAACTCTCTTTTAGGAAAACATATAAATCAATATTTTAGTCACCCTGATAGAATATGCAAAGAAATCTAAACAACCATTATATTTCGCAAATGATAACCAGAATGAAACCGTTCAAATTAGCACTGAGGCAAGACATTTTAACAAACTATAATCCTGCAAGTCCTAGTTTAGACCAAAGTTAGCCCTAATTTCGGCATATTGACACTAATAAACCAGACCAACTGGAGAGTCACAAGTTTTATTGCTTCCCGCACATGGACAAATAAAATACCAGGAGCCACAAAAATAAAAGGAAGTGAATGAACAGAGATTAAATGTTCCAAATGACAGACAATGAGAGATGGCACCACCACTTAGTACTTGAATGCTATGCAGCCCTGTTGCTGCCCTATATGTGGTTTAACTTTTATTAGAATTAAGAGCATAGACACATTAATGTATACAATATATATACCAATTATAGGTGATATATGCATTAAATCAACAGCACAAAGTCTGCGCGCACTAAAATTTTACCTGAAACGAGCACCAATAGCAAAATCAAGCCATGTAACATGTAATCAACATCATTTGGTCAAACAATCACCCATTATCCATGTCACATCATGAACAAGACATGAGCTAATGAGTTATTCAATGGATCCATGGGACTATTCTAAAAGCTTAAGCATAAGACTATGCAGCTCGAAAGGCCTTGCCTTTAGAGCCATTTACTAATCCTAAGGATCCAGGCCTATAAAGTCTAGATAAACAAATTATATGATATAAAAGAAAGAAGGTATAGGCCCTACACAATCAAGAAAAAAAATGCAGCAGTGAACCTACAAAAGTTCGCCCATTTCCAAATTCCAACACATGGAACAAGCATCATCAGAATCAGCAACGAAATTAAACTATCAAAAGGAGAAAATCTGACCATCTGAGACACCCAGAGAAGCTAAAACCCCTCCCAATTTCCAAGAAACGAACTTTGAGCCAACCAACCATCCAAACCCATACCCCAACAGGGGTGAGAGCAAGCAACGCACCCTCAAGCCAGGCTCCAGCCACAGCCACAGCCACCCACCACAAAACCAAACCAAACACCATTTCCTCCAATCACATCAACAAGCAGATCGAAACGCATACAAACACTCACAGAATAATAATAATAATAATAAAATAGGAGATTTGGAGGCGGGCGGGCGGGCGCTCACCATCGTCGCTGTCGACGAGGTCGATGGTGACCTGCTCGACGTTCCAACTCCGGCCGCGGGGCATGGCGGCGGGGGCAGGAATGGCGAAGCCCTAGGGTTCGATCCGGGTGGGGATTAATAGTGGGGGAGGAGCGGGAGCGCAAGTTTGGGGTGGTTTGGTCTCACACCTCCGCTCCTGCTCTGCCTTCTTCCTCCCCTTTCTTTCCTCCCCTGTTTCCTTCCTCTCTGGGGAAGAAGGAACGTTCGCGTTTCCGCCACGGCCAGGGCGGGTGACACGTGGAGGGTCAGGATCGCGCGGTTGTTTAACTTGTCGGCTGTGCGTGGCCGTTGGATCTGGGGGGTAGGAACTGGGCCTTCACGGGCCGAACAGGAGAGAGCTGAGCTATAACGGGCGAATGCTTTGCGGTTTGTACTGCTGCTCTTCACGGACAGAAGACGACGACACAAACCCTACACTCTCCCCAAAAAATTTGAGCTTTCAACTGAAAATCCCTGAAACTTTAATTTCGACCACGCCACCACTTTTGGACTCCCAAATGTAGAAAGTTTCACCCAGTTTCACTCGCCCAGAATAATTGTATTTCGCCCTTTGGCCACGGCTTTGCAGGGGAGCTCTCGTGGCTGAAATGGTCTGGGCCTTTCGCTCAACAAGGAGATTGGGGTATTCTGGTAAAATTGTTATATATATCACAGAACAATCGGTATGTAATTATCCCATTTCGTATTTGTCATAACAGGTTTCTGAGTCCTATGGAATTGTGCATTGGAGAATTTATGACAAACTCATTAAAGTATGTTTTGGGGACTAAGCTCATGAAGATGGAGGAGAAAATGCTTAAGCAACAGCAAGAACTAGAACTACATGCTTTGCATCCACGACTAAACGAGGTTGAGTTGTGCCCCCCCTGCTCAGGTCAGGCCGCGCGCGCTGGCCAGCACCGCCGCCGCCGCCGCTCGCCCAGGGGTAGGGGAAGTGACTACTCGAGCAGGCTTGGGTTGAATAAGCTTTGGGGGTAAAATCATCTTTTTTACAATTTATTAGTTAATTTTCTCTTTTCTTTCAACTCGATTGAATTGCTTTAGTTGTGTAGACCCCCATAGTTTCTTTTCTAGAATTACAATTGCCTTTATTATGCTGTTATCATAATTTCCTTTCAAGTTAATGAAAATATTAGTGTTCTACTCGCAATCAAAAGCAAACCATGAAACATCTGTCTCTATTTTTATTTTATCTTGCCTCTAAATATTACGACCGTCAATGTATATATCACAACCTATATATCTAAAAAAATTTTATGATGTTCTAAGTAAATGTGTTAGGATTGAATATATAATTGATTAAAAAATAACTACTTGCATACCCTGTATGTCTAGGGCATAAACAATGCGTCACGCTAGTGAGTGGTCTCACGAATCCACATAGGATGGGTGCTAGTGTGGAGGAGAGAGAGGTGTGATGAGTGGCTTGGAGTGGTATCAAGGACCCTCACAGAGGCACATGTGTCTTTGTAGAAGTATGGCTGCTTTAAGGAAAAAACATGGTCATGAAAAGGAAAGTGGAAATCAAGAGCAAAAGGGCATGCACTTTGGCTTGACCATGGCATTAAGCTTATTGCTAGATTACGCCATTATCGAGCTCAATATTAGACCCGAGTAGCCACCGAGCTTGATACTAGCAACTATTAGGGCTCGAAGCTAGATCTGCGTAGCCATCAGGGCTTGACGAGGACTGACACAATCAACAGGGCTTAAAGCCGAACTTACACTAGATCCATGGCAACCACTCTAGATTAATGCGCCCTACCAGGAAAGGTTGATCTTAACAAACCACCACCAAGTTCTTCGTTGGATCTACGCCATCGCCATGCTCTTCACTAGACTGTGCCGCTATTGTTGACCTCAACGTAGCGGAGGGCAGCATGGGAGGAGGTGCAAGGAGGTGGGGTAGGAGCACCGTCAAGGATGAGGCTAGTGGCACCGATGCTAGAGCTGAACTTGATGATGTCGTTTTGCTCCATCCCATCATCACTCCGCCTAGCATTAATCTTCAGGTTTCCTCTAGGTGTCAAAAACAGAGAGGAAAGAGGAGCTCGACATCAATCTCCTACTTCCTCCGCTAGTGGGGAAAAAGGGAAAGAAAAAAAAGAGTGAGAAGGAGAGGAAAAAATTGGTGACCAGTGGGTAGTAGGAAAAAAGTGGTAGTAGGTTTATTTGTACTATATTTTCATCAGTTTTTAATTAGATATAGATATAAATTAAAATAAAACAAGGGTGACATTAAAAATTGAAACGGCTAAAATGTGTAATACTCATAGTCCATAAAAATAGCATTGTGAAACGAGAAGCTTCAAAATATCCTTATGCTTCCTTCTACTAGTTTTACTGTGTAATCTATCTAGTCTAGACTGAAAGAAACGGGCCAGATAAATGAATAGCTTGTGTTCAGACAGATCAGTACATTGTATTAAAAAAATAAAGAAATAAATCTACTTAACCCCTCACTTAATCCTCTACTTGACCTTCTCACATAAGAAACTAAATATTCTACCCCAAACTATAAAAACCATCTAAATAATTTTCAATTTTGCTTATGTGATGTCACATGCGGATGATGAGGTGGCATTATGTCATTCCTCTCTTACCTTTTTCTCTTTCCTTTCTATGCTACAGTTTGCTTCACTATGATGTGATACATGTACCTTTCACCATTGTATACAACTTTTGCACTATGAAGTGATACAACATCTTATCTTATTAAATGATGAATTTTAATCTTTTAAAAAAAAGATGTATCTCTATTAATGATTAATATGTTTTGCCACTTGATTTTATTTTAAAAACTAAGCCCTTAGAGTGAATCAATGACATATAACCATGTCTGAGTTACTTATAAAATATCCTCATCATGTCATAAATTAGCGCTACTTAGGCAAAACTAATTTTAATACCATTACAGGATTATTTAAACATCTTTTTGATAATTTAGAGGGTAGAATACCTAATTTAATATATTGAGACTTATTCCAAAAACAAACAAGGCCATTTACTTATTAATCACGTTTTTAATTGTGAAATAAATAAACATTCAACAACTTACATGTCAATCTTTTTTAGAGACCAATAATATTATTCCAGTTGAACTTTTTAAAGAACAATTGTACTTGACCTTTCTAGCGTGGAAAAAAGATTGTAATTGAGATAAGCATGAAAATGCATTTAGATTAACACAAATAAATGAATAACAGATAAATTTAAAATTACACTAAGTTTATGCAAAAGCTGTACTTTTTCGATTTGGTTTATGCAAGTTTGGTGTTTGTTGTACAGGTTCAATCGATTAATAAATAAGAGAAAATCAGGCAAATATCTAGCGACACCTAATTTAATTATTCAGCAAAAAATTGCCATTTGACATTAACAAGTGTTCGACCAGTACGTACGCTGGTATATATGTACATCCGCTCAGGTATTCCAAATGCGAGCTGCAACCCCCCCCCCCCCCCCCACACACACACAACAAGTTTATATAGAATTGTAGACCATAGCGAGCCCGACCATGGCCTCTTTATCCTCCTCCCTCCTCGCCTCGCCTGTATATATATATATAGATACAATCCTTATGTATAGGTTATTTTACATATTAGTATCAGAATGGGTCTATACATTATGACACGCTAGAATCCTTCCGTCGGCGAGCTGACCTTTTCTCCCTGTTGTCGATGTTTTCTTCCTGTCGCCGACTTTCTTTCCGGTATTCCCTCCTCGCTCCCTCGTCTCGGCTCCTTCTTCTCGTCTTCTCTACAGACGTTTTTTTCCTTTCTCTTTTTTCCACCACACTCTCCCATCCCTTGCTCCTCCACGTGACAAAGCGACGGTCTTCATCTGTCT
The DNA here is from genome assembly GCA_030770085.1 of Oryza coarctata. Taxonomy (NCBI): domain Eukaryota; kingdom Viridiplantae; phylum Streptophyta; class Magnoliopsida; order Poales; family Poaceae; genus Oryza; species Oryza coarctata. The sequence goes on from CM061483.1 coordinate 3,824,278, forward strand.
CCTCGTCTCGACTCACACCCATCTTCGTCTTTCTTCTTCGTACATCTTTTCTCCTCCGATGCTAGCGCACCTCTACACTCGTCGTCTTCATCGGCTAGAACCCTTTCTCGATTCTCGCTTTTCCGACATGCTCAACTACTTTCGGACGCGAACCTTCTCCACTCGCGTACGAGCCACACTGACGTGTACACAGACATGAATCTCTACCTCCCGGACATGAACCTCCTTTTTTCGCGTCCGGCCCCTCTTCGAGTTTTCACGTCCGCTCCACTCTTTTGCCTCCACGGGTCTAAGGACGTGAAACTTCTCTTCACAGATGTAAATCTTCGCACATCCGTGACCCACCCACTCTCTGATCTACCTACTTTGCCACCCACCTTTCCCTCAACTACTCCGCTGTCTACCCTTCATCAGCCAACCACTCCCCATCGGCTGGTTGGCCCACTCTTCCCTCTCATCAGCTCACTCCCCATCGGTCAATCACTTCCCTTATTGGCCGATCTCCCTTATCATCGGCTTCTTCCCATCAGCCTCTTACTCCCATCGGCTTCTTGCCCATGTTTCCCTCTTGTCATGGCCACCGAGTCAGTCCTCAGCTCCGGTACTTTCCCAGTCGCCGAATCTAGGCGCCCCATACCACACCTCGGGCACCACCTTGCCGATCTTCTCACCCCATACGTCGTTGTGAACGTGAAATCTCACGTTCCCATCTCTCTTGACCTCAACGCCAACTACTCCAAGTGGGTTTTCTTCTTTAAATTCTTTTGTAGAAAGTTCGGCCTACGGTCACACATCGATGGCTCCGCTCCACCTCGACCCGATTACCCCCAGTGGGACATCACCGAGTGCTGTGTGCGCAGCTGGCTGCTCGGCTTAGTCAATGACTCTATCCTCGACCTCGCCATGGAAGACACCGACCCTACCTCCTGGGATCTCTAGGTGGCTATCAAGTGGATCTTCCTCGCCAACAAGTAGCCATGTGTCATCTTCTTACTCAACAAGTTTCACTCCATGGTACAAAAAGACTATTCTGTCTCCTCGTACTGCCAGTGCCTTAAAGTAAAGGCTGCTGCTCTCCGAGATGTCGGACACCCTGTGGCCGACTCCCAACTTGTCCTTGCTCTCCTGCGAGGATTCAATCCACGCTTCTCCAACACCGTCGACGACATCGCCAATGCCACACCCCTTCCATCATTTGCCCGAGCCCATGACATGCTAGTTCTCAAAGAACTCCGGCTGGCCAATGACGAGAAGACCGTGGCCCACACAGCTCTTCTCGCCACAGCAGATCATGGCTACCGAGCATCCTATGCTGCCATCCCCTCCTGCGGCTCTGGCGACCATGGCCCTAACCATGGCAACACAACCCATACCTGTGGCACCGGCAAAGGCAAGAGCAAAGGCAAGGGCAAAAACTGGCACGGTCCGATGCAATCGTGACCTGCTTCAGACCCTGCCCAGCCTGCTGGTCCCACTGGTCCGTGGCTCTGCTACAACCCCTGGGCACCCTAGCCCCAGCCACGCAGCCCCATCAGCTAGCAACCAGGGGTTCTCGGCGTCCATCCTTAGGCCCACCTGGCATCGGCTCCTATCCTGCCACCTCAGCTGATGCTACCGCCACCACCCACCCAGTCGGTTCCCTCCTGGAACCAGGTTGGCCTCGTCGCTGCTCTCAACCAGATGACGCTCCAACCTCAGCACCCTTGGGTGCTAGACTCTGCTGCGTCCTCCCACATGGCATCATCGGCTGGTATATTCCGCTCTTGTCATCTCTCTTCCTCCCCATTTGTCACCATCGGCAATGGCCACTCTCTTCCTGTCCAACGCCGTGGTGACTCCTTTCTGTCTACACTCACCACTAACCTTCCTCTTCGCAATGTCCTCATTGTACCCTCTCTTATTCACAATCTCGTATCTGTTCGCCAATTCACACGAGATAACAATTGCTTAATCGAATTTGATGATTCTGGTTTCTTTGTGAAGGATATCCCAACCCGGCGACAGATCCTTCGCTGCAATAGTGGTAGTGACCTCTACACCATCCCCACTACATCGTCCACTCCACACGCTAGCGTCACCCTCTCTACCAACCTCTGGCATCTTCACCTTGGCCACCCCGGTCCCGACGCTGTCGCCAACCTCCGTCGTAGTGCCTTCATCCAGTGTACCCACAGCAGCTCCACCGTTTGCCACTCGTATCAAGTTGACAAACATGTGCGACTACCATTTTTGAATTCTCTATCTTGTATCTCGCGACCGTTTGAGCTAATACACTGTGATGTATAGACTTCACCAGTTAAAAGTGTCTCCGGTAATCAGTATTATCTTGCAATACTTGATGATTACACGCACTATTGCAGGACTTTTCTACTCACCAGCAAATCCAAGGTTGCCTCCCACCTAACTAGCTTTACCAACTACATTTGTAACCAGTTTAACCTCCCCATTAAAGCTCTACAAGTCGATAACGGTATGGAGTTTGTCAACCATACTGTTTAAACCTTCCTCACCTCTAAGGACATCCATCTACGCTTCTCCTGCCCCTACACCTCTTCCTAGAACGGCAAGACCGAACGCCTACTTCGCACCCTTAACAACATAAGTCACACAATACTGCTTCATGCCCACCTACTTGCAACTTACTGGGCTGAAGCACTAACCACTTCGACTTAGATTCTTAATCGACGACCATGCTCCACCGTTCGCCACAACGTTCCATACACTCTTCTGTATCGTACGGCGCCCAACTACTCCCAACTACGCGTTTTCAGATGCCTCTGCTACCCAAATCTCATCGCCTCTGCTCCTCACAAACTTGCTCCCCGCTCCACTGCTTGCATTTTCCTTGGATATCCCTCATCTCACAAGGGATACCGATGTCTCGATCTCTCCACCCGCTGGGTCATCGTCTTTCATCATGTCGTTTTTTATGAGACCTGCTTCTTCTTTGATCTGCTTAATCCAAGATCCTCATCTAGCGATCTCGACTTTCTCCTTACCAACACCGTGCCCTCTCGGTCTCCTCTAGCGTTCTCCCCAGCGGCCCCCTCATCGGCCGCTCCTGAGTACTTACTGCTCAGCTATCCCACTACTCTTCGGTCCGATGTTACTCCCATCGGACCCCCATCGGCCCCACCACCCTCATCGACTTCGACCGATCCTGTCACCTTTCCATCGGACACCTTACCCTCATCGGCTCCTCAGCCCTTATCGGCTCATAACCACCCATCGACCCATCCGCCTCCATCAGCTCCCCCTCCATATTAGCTGTTCCATCTCCATCGGACCGACCAAACCGATCGGCCCATCTAACTCTATCGGCTCAGGTCGATCTAGTTCCACCCTTTCCTATCACCTATAGCCACCGATCCCAAGTCGATGACGCCCCTCCCCAACCAGTTCTCCCCACACCTACCACACTCTTATCGGCTCCCGTCTCCTCTACCTTTCACATGGTTACCCGCTCACAAACTAGGTCTCTCCACCCCTCCAAGCGCTATAGGCTCTCCATCGTCCACTGCTCTATCTCGCCATCCCGGCAACTTCTCGTTCCACCCTGGCCGATCCTTAGTGGCGCGCGCCCATAGCCGACGAGTACAAGGCCCTCGTGGACAACGAGACCTGGCGCCTCATCCCTCGTCCTCCTGATGCCAATGTTGTGACCGATAAGTGGATCTTTAAGCACAAGTTCCACGCCGATGGCTCCCTTGCCCGTCACAAGGCACGCTGGGTAGTTCGGGGTTTCTCCCAATGCCCTGGTGTCGATTACGATGAGACTTTCAGTCCTGTCGTCAAACCTGACACCATCTGGGTCGTTCTCACCTTGGCTGCCTTGCACTCCTGGCCGATACACTAGCTTGACGTGAAGAACGCCTTTCTTCACAGTCATCTGACAGAAACGGTCTACTACCAGCAGCCTTCAAGCTTTGTCAACCCCTCTCATCCTGACGATGTCTGCCTCCTTCAACGCTCTCTCTACGGCCTCAAACAAACCCCTCAGGCCTGGTATCAGCGTTTTGCTGCCTACCTTCGGCACATCGGCTTTGTGGCCTCCGTGTCCGATAGCTCTCTCTTTACCCTTCACATCGGCAACACCACCACCTATCTCCTCCTATACGTCGACAACATTGTTGTTACAATGTCCTCAACATCCCTCCTACACCAGATCATGGCTCGACTCCACTCCGAGTTCGCTATGACCGATCTCGGTCCCCTCCATCACTTCCTTGGCATCTCCGTCACCTGTTCTTCTCACGAGCTCTTCCTTTCCCAGCGCCAGTACGCCATCAATCTTCTCCAGCGTGCGAGCATGGCTAAATGCCACCCCACGGCTACTCCGGTCGACACTTGAACCAAACTCTCCGCTGCCGATAGCTCACTCGTCACCGATCCCTCTCAGTATCAGCGTCTTGCTGATGCTCTCCAATACCTCACCCTCACACGCCCCGACCTCACCTACATCGTCCAGCAAGTGTGCCTTTTCATGCATGCTTCGCGCGAACCTCATCTCGTACTGATCAAGCGCATCCTTCGCTACGTGAAGGGCACACTCTCCAGCGGGCTGCACCTCAGCTCTAGCCCCATCGACTCACTCACCGCGTATCTGACACGGACTGGGCAGGTTGCCCCGATTCTCGACGCTCTATGTCTGGCTACTGCATCTTCCTCGGTGACACTCTAGTCTCCTGGTCCTCAAAACGCCCGACTACAGTGTCACGGTCCAGCGCCGAAGCCAAGTACAGTGCCGTCGCCCACGCCGTCACCGAGTATTGCTGGCTTTGCCAGCTTCTTCAGGAGCTCCGTTCACCTCTCTCCTTTGCGACCGTTGTCTACTGCGACAACATCAGTGCTATCTACATGACTGTCAACCCGGTTTATCATCGACGCACGAAGCACATAGAGATCGATATTTATTTTATCTATGACAAGGTCACACTAGGACAGGTTCAGATGCTCCATATACGCGCACCAGTTCGCCGATATTATGATCAAAGGCCTCCCCACATCTTTATTTATCAGTTTTCGATCCAGTCTCTGCGTCCGTTCCCCTTCCGCTACGACTACAGGGGGTGTTAGACCACTACAGATAAACGTCTCCTGCTGCACTCGCGTGAAGGCACGAAACACGTGCGCCATGCAGATGCGTCCATTTGTCTATCTATCTATTATCTACTTCTACTTGAGTACGTTTTGTCGTGTTCAAGTGAAGTTATATGAGTATTGTTGGTGTATCATAAAACTATTATCTATCAATAACTATATAACTATACTAATTGAATATTTCTAAGAAGCTTATACATTAGCAGGCAGAAAGATCTAAACGTCGGTTAGTTGGATTGAATTATCGTAGATTGTACTAAATTCGTGTTAATAAAAAAAATACCGTCAAAGATACGTTTCCAAACCAACTAATTAACTAGGCCACGTAAAGCAGTTAGAATCTTATACGTTTGTTTATCCATTTGAATTGGAGATCATCCTCAAACCGAGTAATCATGCACGAGACACGAATACTCCTGATGAATGTATAGCCTTGATGCCAATAGAGGGCTAGGATTTAGATGTTGGATATTCGAAATATAAGGGATAAAAAGAATTTGTATCCAAAAACTTAATAAGTGAAGGATTCAGATTGCTCTTATCTTGAGCTTGCCCATGAGTTTGATTGTGATTTTGAGTTGTTTTTCCTGTAGCAACTCTTTTGAAAAAAACCTTCGGATCAACGGCAAGTTCATTTTTTTTTCATGTTTTAGACCTGAAAATTCAATAACACAGCGTATTTTTATATTCATACATAAACACTATATACACTATCTCACTAACCCATTGCACAAATTTCCTAAATTATGTATTCATGTATACTAAGTAATTGCACAACCAGTCAACAATACTCTAACAAATCAACAATGCAGTACATTCACTAACGCAAACAATGAAACAAATCAATCCCCAATCTACCACCCTCACAATCACTTGCCTCACTGGCCACTGGCCTGCCTACTGCTGCTGAGTGCTGATGCCTTGTTGTAGCCATCAGCCCGCCATTGCACCTACCACAGGCCCATAGCCATCGAGCCGTGGCACTCACGTGTAGCATATCTGCCCTTGTCACCTGTCGTAGCCGTTGCCACGCCTACTATGCCCCAGCCCACCTTAGCCTTCTTGCCATTTGTGCTGTCGCCTGCCACCCATGCTGGAGCGCCACCACTGCACCATCTCATGTTGCCATATTCCTCTAGTAACACGATGCCCTTAAATGCTTCACGCCCAATAGTTGACCCTATCACCAACAGGACCCCTCACCCCTAGGGTTTTCTTTGCTTGGTAAGCTTGGCCAAGCCATAGTGGGGAAATTAGGCTATGTTGTTCACTAAGTCTCTCCTAACGTGTGCTTTTCGTAAAATTATTTAGGAAATTAGGATAACAAGGCTTAGAGACTTGCCAGGTTCAAGGAGAGAGAAACCCTAAATTTAGCCTAGTTAGTGGATCAGTAAGTACACAACGTTGTACTCATTTTCTTGGAGCTTATGATTGTCACAAATATTTTTAATAAAACAACTATGTGTGACACATGGTGGTAACTATATACTATTTCTCCTAAAATTCCACTAGATTTTGTTAAAAGTTTTAACGAGGTATGAGTTGGTCACAAATATGTTAAAGGGAGAGCGTTACAGAATATTTATTTTTTGAGAAGATAAATTTCTTTTTTATAGGCAAATTTGAATTGGTTTTAGAGATAAATCTATTTTTATTTCTAGCCTCCTCTAGTATAAATAGAGGAGCAGAGATGCTCGTCATTGCACGTAGAAATCATTGATAATAAAATGATATATTCACCTATACATGTTATATCCATTGTCTCGTATGTGGTGTAATTGTTCAGTGAGAGATATAGACATCTACACCTTTTTAGAGTCTTATCTTCTACGTGAGAAAAGAGAGCAAATCTAGATGATCTATCGATGTAGCTGTAAAAAAGAGAGCAAAACTATTTTTTCTGGTAGGGAGAGAGAAACACATTTTTAAATCCTAAATCTCATTAGATAGTCTAAAAAAGAGATTTTGGGATTGGAATTTAGAGGAACTATTGGCATGCTCTTAATCTGGCCCAGTTTGGCTCCGTTTATATAGGCCTAAACTTCGGCCCATGACACAGGCACGGGCTAGGATTGTTAACAGACATGGACATGCGTGGATTAAGGCCTATATAAACAAGGCCTTATTATGGAATTGGTCTGCATGGCTACAGCCTACAAGGCACTGCCTCACGTTTTCCGTCGTTGGCCCAATCTGATTGAGCACTGTACACCAATCTAATTCCTACACTTGCCTTTGGTAAATGGGTTTTTTCTAGGTAAATGGATTATTCTTTCCAACATGATGGAACTACTAATCTCTTACCCAAATGAACCTTTTACCGAGTAAGTGTGAGACAGGTTATTCTTCATAAGAAATATGCACATATGTTTTTTTTTCTGAAAAAAATGCAAATATATTGAAGAATGGGTTAAAATATTGAACCACAAAACAATATGTGACTCTTTATTTCAAGATATGCACATATGCTTTAGGAATAGGATTAATACATTTAAATGAAACCTAGCTAAAGCATTGCCGCAAACAAATCCCATATTTGAATTAACAAGTAGCAAATAGGTAGGTGGGGTAGGGGATTGATTGATATCCTAGAAGCAAATGCAGTGGCCAACACAAGGACAAGCCATCGGTGCACATAGAGGTTGGTATAACAAGTCGGGAATCGCTAGTGTTTGATAATACCAGTGACGAGCCTTACGCCACAGCTCGTCTCCCTCTCCTTTTTCTCTTAGTTGCATGCGCTGCACTCAATCTTTCTTTCCCCATACGCGCTTTTTCTTCTATCAGTATGTGCGAGTTATTGTTGCATGAATATATTATATTCATTGTAATTTTACAATTATTTTTATATTTCAGTCAATATATTTGATATTACTTTGTATTAAATTAAAATTCTACAGTATTTATTTTGATGATGTTTCTTATTTTTTTAAGGTTGATCCGTAAGGCATGTTGATGTTCTAATTTTTGTGGTTTTTTCAATGTTTTAATCAATATATTTTGGTGTTCCTTAGTGTTGCATTGGGTTTTTTTGACGTTGTTGTCTTCGATTTTTTTTTAATTTATTGATGTTTTAACATTTAAACAGCAATGTTTCATGTGTTTCAACGTTTTAATATATTGAAATATTTTTTTGACATAGTAATGATATATTGAAAATAGATGTTTCATCTGTAAAAGACAACTGTTTCAATTGTATTTAAATAATTTAATATATTGAAATATTTTTGAAAAAATCGAGCGTCCTCCATGACAAGTTGTAGTTCAGACTCTAATTTTTTTCTAACTCCACCACTAAACAAATGTAAGGTGAATTGGGAATTTGTGATCGGATGTGAAGTCCACCACAATAGTAGATCTTCTAATCTCGAATGATTCCGTAGAACCAATAGATCTACGCAAAATCTATGCAGTGCGCACACACGATTTATTCTTATCTCACGACGCATTTCTGAGCCGTCCGATCAGCTAATGATGTCTGAGATTTGAAAGCGCGTCCATGGTGCTATCCGAGAGATTGAGAAGCGTCCGTTTCAACGACAGCAAAAAAGATGGCCCACATGCGCCCATTCACATGCTACATAATCCACCACCAACCATCAAAACTAAAGTTTGGTTACACTAGTCCATTTTGTTTTATATCTTTTGAACCATATATTGTTTTTAAGATCTGTTTAAGCCATCGTATTTTACTTAAAATATATAACAAAACGAACCCAACGTTAAACACATTCAAATTTTTAAAAGTAATTTACTCAACTTAAAAGTATTTACTTTAAACTATCGTAGTAACTTAGCTTCTGAAGGAAGCTATTTATAGTATTAGAAGTAATTATATTTTGGACGAGAGGAAAGGAAGTATATGAAGTAAATTTACAAGTAAAATGTAGAGAAGATTTTTAAGTAAATACATATATTTTCTTTATTTGAAGTAATCACTATATTATTCTATTTAAAAAAATGTAAGTTTGTGTCTACTTTAGAAGTAATTGTATGGTTAGAGGAAAATAAGTAGAAAAAACATAAACAACTTTCTATGGTATTTGAAGTAACTAAAGCGCTGCTAGTTATTAGGAAAATAACTAGTATCCATAACTGACTGATACAGAGGAATAAAGTAGATATAGTAAATTTTAAGGTTACACAAATATTAGAAGTAAAGGATGAGGGTAGATTTGACAATTTTATAATACAGTTTGTTTTATTTCGTTGTTGGTGTCTTTTGTATGATTTGGCATACATTTAGGAGTGAAGGATAATTTGAAATAGAAAACATGTGCATATGATTTTGGTATTATCAAGTACGTGTCTGTAAAAATTTGCGTGTACGGTACCGTTTTCCATAAATACACGTGTGGGAGGGTGACATGGAGGCTCCGGTTTGAACAAACGCGCGACCGCGCAATAAACCAGTCACGTCCATAGATCTAGCATGACTAGATCATGACACAAACCTTGAATCAGCTCGGGTCGAATCCCGTACATACTCACCTCACAGGACGGAGAGATTTTCAGAAAGAATCGACACATCACACATGAGAATATGAAATCCAAGAATTGCCACGCATTCGGCATTTCTATCCACGATTCCTCAAATGACCAATCGGCACACCACTGATATCGATCACCAACCTCCGATTTCGACGTGACCCGCTCGACACACTTCCTGTTGCACCAAAGCTTGTTGTACCTTCAACCTCCAACATGTCAATGTCCTCATCGATCGATGTGCCCTCCTACTCCAGAAGCATGGACCACAACACAGAAGCTAGCTAGAAGCCACCAGACGTGCTTTTCATTGCACCTTGAACTTTGCTCTTGCCCCCGCCAGTGGTGGGATCCGCCTATGCACGATAGAAACCAGTAAACCACCACGACAAAAGCATCTTTATCGATCAATCATGCGATGAATTAATCTCTCTCGCGCGATCGATGCACGTACACCGTAGCTAACTAGCCATGCACCTCCTGCTGCAGCTCGCCCTGGCGGCGCTCGTCGTCGCGGGCGTGGCCACGGCGTCGGCCGCGACGACGACGACGACGACGACGCACCTCCGGTTCTACATGCACGACACGGTGACTGCGTCGGCGTCGTCGGGCCCAGCGACGGCTGTGCGCGTGGTGAAGGGCGCGGCGGCGCTGCCGAACGACCCCGTGAACCGGTTCGGCGACCTGTACGCCGTCGACGACCCGCTGACGGAGGGGGCCGACGCATCGTCCGCCGTCGTGGGCCGCGCCCGGGGGTTCTACATGTTCGCGTCGAGGACGGACTCGACGCTGCTGCTAAGCGCCACCTTGGAGTTCACGTCGGGCAAGCAAAATGGCAGCGCGGTGGCCGTGCTCGCCAGGGACGCCGTCCTCGACGACGTCAGGGAGCTGCCGGTGATCGGCGGCACGGGGAGGCTTCGCGGCGCCACCGGGTACGGCCTCCTAAGGACTCACTCCTTCAACTCCACTACCAACAACGCCGTCCTGCAGATCGACATGTACCTCAACGTGTAGTAGGGCGCTGCAGTGCATAACGACTCTGTACTTAGCGCGCGTCTATACGTGTAAGTTCACAAACAAATACACCCTTCCTCTTAAAATATAAAAATATTCTTAGGTTGTTTATTGTAACGTTTGCTTTTTTTAAAAAAATATATATTTATCTCAAAATTTTTATTAGCAGTATGATTAAATCCTGTTATCATAACACTATTAAATTTTCGATTTCAACAATTTTAACCTTATCGATAAATAATTCATTTCCATCCAAATTTTTTTTCATATTTGAATCTCGACCTTTCCAACGAATATTTTGATTCCAATTTAATATCCTCTTCTACCATAATCCAGTTTTCTTCTCTTTTACGTATGTGCAGAGCCCGGTTCTTATGTCTTTTCTCCATGAATTAAATCATGTATAGATGAAAACCTGCAAAAACAAGATTCGCTTCTTTCTCTTCCTCACCCATCATTTCACCCCTTGTCATTTCCAACTTTATTCAATCACTACACAACAAAAACACCAAATGACAAGAAAGATCAATAAGAGCAAAGTAGCAAAATACGAGCCTTGTTATCTACCTCAGCCATCCATTCAAACATAGGATATATGGGAATTTCTTTTTTTCTCCATATACTGCCAAAAATCTAAACAAGACTGTCCAAACAAAGCTCAGCCCCATGGCTCTCCTTTGTTTTCTTTCAGACAGTCTATAGGATACAAATACAAGCGTCTTGTCCCTTCTATCCTCAGCATGAAATGCATGCACACGTATTAGCCTATTCTCCTTTGTCAATTCAACCAAAGATCAGGACAAGTGACTTAGACTTTGCTAGTCCCATACATACATGCAAGCAAATTGCCTCATATCTCTATACAAGATAGTGAGGGCGCAACTCAAGCGACATACAAGACTTTTTGCCTTGTCCACTTCCATCCAAGCAGAAGGGATCAACTGAATGAGCGGATAAACCCCTACCCAGTAGTGCTCCAAAGATCAGGGTTTCATCATATCATGACAAACACGGAGAGAAATCGACGAAGAATACATGTTGTATCTTGATTTGTCATGATCCACCAAAAATAGCTATTAAGCTAGTAGCCAAGCCCTACATCCATACAAATCTCATCCTTCTAGTCTTTCCCTCTGTCTTCTTTCTTCTCGGAAAGACCGAGTAGCCACCATTTGTTACACTATCGAGCTTCCTCTGCTCCCTTCCTATTGCTTCTCATTCTCCCTCTTGTGCCACACCAAAGATCCAACGAAGGCCATGGTTGACACTGCCGTGATTCCTCAAGCCTATTCCACACCTTCCTTAGCCTTGTTGTCCACCACCTCTCTGTACCACGCTGCCCTGTTCTGCCCCGCCGCTGCCTCAACGATAGATCCACCACCGACATGCCACTTTTTCCCTCGCCAACCCACCACCAGCCTTGCCTCCACCTCTTCACCCCTTAGGGCTGCCACCACCTTCCGCCATCCCGAAACACCTCCACCTCCTCTATCTCGATTGGGGCAGCACCAAGCCATCCTAACTCCATGCAAGTGTCGCTGCATGGGCGCTTGATGCCTTCGACCCAAAGGTTTTCTTATCGCGCCAAGTTCCTCCCTTCACCACTGTAGCCCACAGTGGATCCGTGCTCCACCATGTGCTTCACCCCAAAGAGGATCACCACTATGCCAAGTCAAGCTAAAAGCACCTTGAGTCACACAATGGGGGGGGGGGGTGAATATACAAACATTTAATTCTGAAATAAACTACCAGCGGAAATTAGACTTCCCATCGAAGTCTCTAGTCCTAATACCTGAAATAGCCGGATTAGCCTTTTTGTCAAAGAGATAAACTAGTCCAAAGTCTCAAGTTATATAGTTCGAAGATTCCATACCTCCTTTAAAATGTCCAAGAGACACTCAAAGGAGGCAAACCCTGAGGGTTGGAAAGGAAGCAAGGAAACAAACTCACATAGAAGTTTGGATCAACCGATCGTACTTCTCCATTGAGGAGCTCTAAAAAGCCGGATCATGTTCAATCCCTTACCTCTACATGTTCAATCCTAGAAACTAGTTTGGCCTCTAAGCTCTCACCAAAACATAGCACTTAGTCTAAGGCAACCACCAAGGTCTCCACTAGGACGCCGTACTCCTGTTTTCTATGAAGCTTGCTCTTTCAAACTAATCTTAAAAAAGAACTTAGAAATTCACTAATATATCTTTTTTCTTATGGATGTGAAGAAGACCATCACAAACTTTCTAGGTGATTCACACATTGAATCCCCGTGAGCAATGTCTAGTCATCTAAGAGGTGGTTCTCCAAGAGTAATAAGCTTGAGTCTTCACCGATGTTGATCCATAAGTTCTTATTTAAATTTTAAGATCCAATCTCTCACAAATCACTTAAAAACACACTTAAAGGGTATATTAAATTCAAGATCCAAGATAGTGAAGTGGGGAACCTCTAGAAAGCTCTTAAGAGTGGTGTACAAATAAATGAGCAGCCACACACTTAAGAGGGGAATTAACGGGGTTAGATACCCACCCCTCTAGAAACTAGCTGTAACTCAAAATTTCAAATTCTGAAGTATGCAAATAGAATGTGTGGAGAGTTTGGACAAGGCTTTCGCCCTAGATAGAGAGCTCAGTCTGGAGACTCCGGCCAAACAGTTCGGAGACTCCGAACAAAACTTAACTCCAAGATAGAGAGTAGGTTTGGAATATCCGGTCTAAACTTTCAGAGACTTCGAACAATCCTCTCTGCTAGACAGAGAGCTCAGCCCAGAAACTCCAGCATAAATGTCTAAAGACTCTAAGCTGATTTTTTTTGTTTGATAGATAAACTTTTTCATAAGTTTTCACAAAGCCTAGACACAAACATCCAAAACACTAGGAGAGAAAAACCAAAACTTCAAGGTGTACATGCTACGAGTGTTCGCTCATCTAGACTTGGAAGTTTTATTAAACTTTTGCTTTTTGAACTGATTAAACTTGAGCTCCTTTTAATAGTTTGACTTATCCTAAGAACTCAAGAAATAGTAAAGTTATATTTTCATCACTTTAACTCCTTTTGTCTTTTCTAACCTTCATAGGAGGTCTTCTTTTAACCAAAACAATCTCTCACTAGATGAATTACCGTGAGATTCTCAATCATAATATATTTGCTCCCTAATTTCTTATCATCTATCACTTAAAACCCATTAGGGGGCCTAGGTAAACTTTCACAAGCTACCTTGTGCGCCTATCCTCTCTGTTGTAAGTCCTAAGCCACACGACAACCATCTTCCCTAGCTGCTGCTACACCGCTGGCCCTTTCTGCCTCCGGCCTTCCATTCTTCTCTATCACCGCCACAACGCTTAGCCAAATTGGCCACCATGTGAGCATGTCCTCGATAGCCACTTGCTCGCAAGGCATCTTGGACCCTAGATGCCACCTCCAAACTACCACCACCATGAGGATGACCTCTCTTGGGTAAGGCCGGAAGAGTGGGGCCTACATGGGTTCTCTAGTTCTATCTTAGAGATTGATTTGGTAGAGCAAGCTCTATAGTAAGTGGAAGCATGTGTTCTAATAAAGACCTTAGTAGTCATCTTAAACTAAGTGTTACGCATTGGTGAGAGCTTAAAAGCCAAACTAATTTTTAGAGTTGAACTTGGTAAGAGAAGGGATCGGAAGAGATCTGACTCTTTAGAGCTCCTCAACGGAGACATAAAATCGGTTGAGCTGAACTTCGATAAAAAATTGCATTGTCTCCTAGCTTACTTTTGTATTTTATATTTACTGTAATTTTGTTATCTTGTTTTCTCTCCATCTTGTAGGGTTCGCCTCTTTTAATTATCCCTTGGATATTTTGAAGGAGGTTTGGAATCTCTGAATCATATTACCAGAGACTTCGAATAAGCTTCTCTATTTGACAGAAAGACTGGTCGAGATACTTCAGACTTTAGAACCAGAGACTTCGGAGGGAAAACTAATTTTCGCTATTAGTACATTTCAGATTTAAAAGTTTGCATGTTCATCCCCCTCTTGGTGACTTAAGGTACTTTCAATTGGTATCAGAGCCACATCTTCGGATAAGCCTTAATCGCTCGAGAAATATCACACTTAAGAGATGAGTCAATTGATCTAAGTATAATGAGAATGACTCCATAGACAGAAGTTTCTCTATGGAGGAAGTGTCTATTTCTCTTGACTATGATAAGCCCAATTCTAATTCTTCTACCAATTTCATTTCTGTGCTTTTTAGGCGTGCTCCACATTTTGATGGCGCATACTATGCCGTCTGGAAGCATAAAATGAAGTTGCATCAAATGTCTTTGCACCCTAGCGAGTGGAAGATTATGCTTATAGGTCTCGACATTCCAGAAGAGAACATTAAGCTCACACCCGCTTAAGAGGCGCTTGTCTATCGCAATGTACAAGCTGTAAGCGTGATTCTTAAGGCTCTAAGTCCCGAAGAACTCAACAAGGTAGACCATCTTGAAGAGGCTAAGGAAATTTGGAAGATTATTCAATTGATGCATGAAAGATTGTCTGGGGTGTGAGTGTCATGGATCGAGCTGTTGGAGGGATAACTCGGTCGATTCATTATGGAAGAAGACGAGACGTCACAAGAGATGTATGATCGCATGATGGTCATCGTTAACAACATTTGTGGCCTCGGAGGCAAAGACATGACCGACCACGTAGTGGTCAAGAAGCTTCTCTGAGCCTTCTTGCCAAGGAACTCAACCTTAGTAACACTCCTCCGAGAGAACAAGAACTTCAAGAGGATCACTCCAAGCAATGTTCTCAAGAATTATCTCTCATAAGCTCTTGAAAGAAGATACCAAGCATGTCAAGGCACTCACCAAGAACACTGCCATCGTTAAGAACAAGTAGGTTGTCTTGAAGGAAAAAGTAAGAAGTAAGGATGACTCAATAGATGACAAGAGCGATTATGAGGACTTTGCTCTCATTGTCAAAAGTTCAAGAAGTTCTTGTGAAGTGGTGGATATGGCAAGAATGGTAGAAACAAGTCCAAGACTCATCACTTCAAGAGAGCATGCTATGAATGTGGCGATTATGGGCACTTTCTTGTTGATTGTTCTAAGAAAAAGAAAGATTAAGGCGATAAGCCTAAGTACCACAAGAAGTGCTTAGTGCATGCTCACATTGGAGAGGAGTGGAATTCCCAAAGTTAGTCTAGCTTTGAAGATAAGAAGAGAGTGGCGATAATTGCCATCAAGCTTTCGTCGTCAAAGGAATCACTCTTTAACAACTTGAGTGATAATGACAACTATTATACTCCCACATGTCATATGGCATCGGGGTGCAAGCTACTATCTCCTTCCAAGCCCTTAAATAATGATCATGATGTTAATAAACTTAATTATAAGAGTATCAACAAAAGCACACTATCTTAAATGGCTAAACTTATAAATGCATTAGAGAATAAGGATGAGACTCTTGAGAAGCAAAAGGACATATTCATCCTTGAGAAAGAGAGAAACCTTGCTCTTGATAAGTCGTTGGCTGAGTGAGAATGTTGATGAATTGACCAACACTCTAAGTGTATTCATTGAATCAATAGCTACCCTAAAGAGCTCCAATAAGGCACCTATAGAGATGTTTGAGAGTTTGAAAGAAACTCATAAATCTCTTAAAGTGAAGTTTAAGGATCCTATGGGTAGTACCTCCTCCTCAACTCAAGCCACCAATCTCTCTAATTCTTTTACAAGCAATAGATGTGCTAGATAGTTTAATGTTGATGTGAATTCCTATTCAACTAATATGTAAGCACTAGATGAGCGTAAGAAGGAGAATATTAAGCTTGGCACCTTAGTTAAATATGGATATATGAAAACTTATCAATCCAAGGACGTACTCTACAAGACTCTCTCCACTCATAACAACAAGCATCGCTTTGGACTCCGCTTCCACTCAAATAAGAACAAGTCATTAAAGCAAAATAATGTGAAGTACAACATGCCCATCAAATTTGTGAGAAGTGGAGAGAGAGCACAAATCCAAGAGAAGAAGCATATGTCTCAACACCTATTTTATGCTTCTTACATGCTTAAGCGAGACCACCGTGGTAAAGTGTAAGCTCGCTTTGTTGGTTCTTGTGATCAAAAATGCAAGAAATGCTTGTGGATACCCATGTTGCTTCTTGCTAACATTCTAGGATCCAAACTTTGACAAGTTTAGGTACATAAACCATAAACATGAATTTGTCTTATAGGCAGACTCCTACGGTAGATCGAGTTGGGTTGTGGATAGCGGATGCATAAATCATATGACCAGAGAGAGGCGTATGTTCATCTCTATTAAAGACAATGAAGGACAACATGACAATATTGTGTTTGATGACAACTATAAAGGCGAAGTGATAGGACTTGGTAAAATCACCATCTTAAATGAACTTTTAATCTCAAATGTACTTCATATTAAATCCTTGAGTTACAACTTACTTTTGTTTCTCAGTTACGTAAAATTGAGTACAATTGTCTCTTTATCGATGAGGGTGTAACTGTTTCTAAGTGTGATGATGAGTCTGTGGCTTTCATTGGCAAGTTGAAGGATGGTCTTTATCTCGCTAATTTCTCACAAGATAGAGTGAGTTTTAAAACTTGCTTGATTTCTAAATCTAGCAAGGGTTGGCTTTGACATCACCGTCTAGCCCATGTTGGAATGTAAAACTTGTCAAAACTTCTAAAAAGGGATCAAATCCTTGGACTATCTAATATGATCTTCGAGAAGAATCATGTGTATAGGGCTTGCCAAGTGGGAAAACAAGTTGGAGCTCACCATACGGCTAAAAACGTCATGATAACATCTTGCCTCTTAGAGCTTCATTACATGGACCTCTTTGGACCCGTGGCTTATCTATGTGTAGAAGGTAACAAATATAAATTTATTATTATTGATGATTATTCACACTATTCTTGGGTATTCTTTCTTCATGACAAAAGTAAAGCACAAGCTAAATTTAAGAAGTTTGCATGTCAAGCACAAAATGAGTTCGATTTGAAGATCAAAAGAGTGAGAAGTGACTATGGCAATGAGTTTAAGAACACACAAGTGGAAGAGTTTCTCGATGAAAAAGGGATCAAGCATAAATTCTCTACTCTATATGATCCTTTCCAAAATGGGATCATAGAGAGGAGGAACCGGGCATTTATCATGGCGGCAAGAGCTATGCTTGATGAATACAAGACCTTTGACATATTTTTGGTAGAGACTGTCAATACCGCATGTCACACCATCAACCGTCTCTACCTCTACAAGCTCTTGATCAAGACAGCCTATGAGCTTCTCACTGACAAAAAGCAAAATACCACATACTTTTGGGTTTTTGAGAGCAAGTGCTACATCTTGAGCAAGAGACATTGTTCCTCAAAATTCTCCCCTAAAGTTGATAAATGTTTCTTGCTCGACTATGAATCAAATGCTTATGTCTATCGAGTGTTCAACAACAATTCTGATATAGTTGATGTTATGAGAGACATGATGTTTGACGAATCTAATGGCTTCTAAGAGGAGCAAGTTGGTGATTATGTAAGGTGAAGAAATTTCAAGTAACAAGCCAATTGGTGATGTGAGACCTTGTGATATGCCAAGCAAACAATATAGGGTACTTGATAAAGCCCCCTCTACAAGTACACGAGTTCTAGAGACATCCCACAGTGATGTTGTGTAAGAAGGTCACACACATGTGGATAGGATCGGTGCCGAGGGCATTATAGACAAAGAGACACCGACCAAGCTCAAGTTCCCCTAGTGCACCATCCACTGGTCCA
Source organism: Oryza coarctata (assembly GCA_030770085.1). Lineage (NCBI taxonomy): Eukaryota > Viridiplantae > Streptophyta > Magnoliopsida > Poales > Poaceae > Oryza > Oryza coarctata. The sequence continues at coordinate 3,842,640 of CM061483.1, forward strand.
TCAAAGCATACAATGAGACTATCTTATTGACAACATTCTTGGTGACATAAGAAAGGGGGTACCAACACGTTCTCATGCTAATTTTTGTGAATGTTACTCATTTGTCTCTTTATTAGAACCTTTGAAGATTGAGGAGGCACTAGCAAACACAGATTGGGTGATGGCTATGTAAGAAGAACTAAATAACTTTACACACAACCATGTTTAGATCTTAGTGGAAAGACCTGACACCAACATAATAGGAACGAAATGGGTGTTTCGCAATAAGCAAGACGAACATGGGGATGTCACTCAAAATAAAGCACGGTTAGTGGCAAAGGAATTCACATAAGTCGAAGGTCTCGACTTTGGTGAAATGTTTTTACCAGTCACACGTCTTGAGTCCATTCGCATACTAGTGGCTTTTGATACTAACAATAATTTTAAGCTATATCAAATAGATGTCAAAAGTGTATTCCTCAATGGGCTAATCGAGTAGCTTGTGTATATGGAAGAATCGTTGGGCTTTAAAGACGCTAAGCATCCTCACCATGTGTATAAACTTCACAAGGTGCTCTATAGCCTCAAGCAAGCCCTTAAAGCATGGTATGAGTGCCTCCATGACTTTGAGATAGAAAAAGTCGGACACTACTGTCTTCACTAAAAAAATTTAAGAATGATTTATTTATATGCTAAATATATGTCAATGATATTATTTGGATCTACTAACAAAGATTTTAGTGATAAGTTTAGTAGAATGATGACCAAGAGATTCGAGAAGTCAATGATGAGCAAGCTTAGATTCTTCCTCGAATTTTAAATCAAGCAACTAATGGAATGAACCTTTATCTCTAAAATGAAATACCTCAATGATGTCCTAAAGAAGTTTGAGATGGAGGGAACAAAACCCATCAAGATGCCAATGCCATCAAATGGGTATCTCGCCCTAGGTAAGGAAGATAAACTCATTGACCAAAAACTTTATCATTACATAATAGGTTTATTGCTTTACCTTTATGCATCTAGACCTAATATCATACTTAGTGTGTGTCTGTGTGCTCATTTTCAAGCCTTCCCAAGAGAATGCCATTTGATTGCTATAAAACAAATCTTGAGATATCTAGTTCATACTCAAAACCTAGGGTCGTGGTATTTGAAAGGCTCAAATTTTGATCTAATTGGCTATTTCAACTCGGACTATGCTGGTTGCAAAGTGGATAGGAAAAGCATCTTCGGTACTTACCAATTTCTTAAAAGATCTCTTATTTCTTGGTCATCCAAGAAGTAAAACTCTATAGCTCTATCAACGGTCGAAGTCAAATACATAGCCACCGGAAGTTGTTGTGCCCAACTTCTTTGGATGAAACAAACCCTCCGTGACTATGCTCTTATGTAACAATGAGAGTGTCATAAAAATAGCAAATAATTTCATTCAACACTTAAGAAATAAGCACATCGATATTCGCCACCACTTCTCGAGAGACCATGACGCCAAGGGAGATATTTTCTTAATCCATGTGTTAATCGATAAACAATTTACTAATATCTTTACTGAGCTATTAGATAAGCGATGGTTTGTGGAGCTAAAAAATGAGCTAAATGTTATTAATTCTCGAAACATCTCTTGAGGAGGAGCACATGTAGAACTTAAATGCTTATTTAACAAATGAATAAGTATAAATCTAAAATGTCTATCAAATAATGAGCTCTTGTATCTAGAGAACTTACTTTGCTAAGTGCAGGCCTTGACCTCTAATTGAGAGCTCAAACATTCCAACTTTTTCCTAAAAATTCAAAAGTTTGCAAAAATTTTGCATGCCTATTTTGTGTTTTAAATTGTCTTTCTTTAGGGAATCTCAGTGTAATAATTGTTTTGTAATGTTGTTTCCTTGCTGATTACACGAAGGTACCCATATGTTGCTTTTCCAAGACACCCTTGTTCCAGAAGGCCGGAGTCTCTAGACCCTTGCCCCAGAGTGTCTGCTTGACCTTCTCTATCTCTAGCTCAAAGCTGCTTAGAGTATCTAGCTCTCCATACCAGAGTCTTTGGTCCCACTTCTCTTTCTAGATTTCAAATCATACCAGAGTCTCTAGTCGAATCCTCCAAAATTTCTGAAGTCTAGAATCTCCATAGAAATTCACTAGAGTCTCCGGATTTCAGGAATAAATATCCAGGTGATGTTGGGTTTTTACCCAAATCCTCACTTTTTACCGTCCCCTTCTCCTTTCCACAGAGCACAATCATCTTTCAACAATTTCCACCTTCCACCATTGTTTCCCGAAGGATTTTGGTCTCTCAAGCAGCAAATCTTCGAATCCATCGTTCGCTGTTCATTCTATTCACAAGGTAATCTCAATCTAAGATTATGTTCTTTCTTTTTGGGTTTGATCTATCAATTCCTAAACCTAGGGTTAGAAACCATGTGTTAGGATGGTTCCTTCTCACTCCTAAAAACCCAACCTAGTCTCCCATTGCAACTCTATAGTTAGATCCTATGGTTCTCTAAGCAGGACCGAAGTCTTCAGCAAGCATAACCTTAGTCTCCAGACCAGCTCATCTGCCTAGTAGGAGAGATGACCGAAGACTCTAGACATTATGTCCAAATACTCCGGCCCACAATCCCCTCCAGCCATCTATTCTTGCCTCAACAATAATCCTTATTATATTCATGGTTCTCAGGTCATTCTCCATGGGTTAAGAGAAGAAGCGCACTCACACTCCTAGTGGATCTTTTAACAACAGTCATGAAACTCCATAAGATGGTGCTACTCAAGGGGCCACCTCCCGTGTGAACCCTCCTCGGGTCCCTCAGGGGGACAAACGAAAAGCAAAGGCCATTCCTTCTCATGGAAGAACCAAGAAGCAGTGAAAATAGGTAGGGCACCATCTTCTCCATCGAATGTTGCCCACATAAGTACGAATGCCAATCCTAGGGACTTTATCGATATCCCTAGAGACCATTTGATCCACATCTCCTTCATGGCTTAGGAAGAAAGATTCATGCATTTTGGCTCTTCATTCATAAGCCTCTTCTTGATCTTCCTTCCAGTGGACTAGGACATCATATGCATAGCTACAAATGAAAACTACATCAGTGCATGAAGGATAGAAATGACGATCCTAACACCATCAACTATCCTAGAATTTCTGATCTTCTGTTCTAGACATAGTTCCAACAGGATTACTATAATAGTGTTATCTTAGAATGAGATAAACCCTTTGTGAACAAATAGTGGATAAATTGGGTTACTATGGAAGAAAAGAAGAATCTTGTCTTTAATGACGTGATTCAAATCTGTAAGGAAAGAACACTCTATAACCTTATGGAACTTGAGTAGAATTGATGTGATGAAGTTATAGCGTAGTTTTGGGCCACTATATTCTTCACCTCTATTGAGGATGATAAGCACTCGATTAAGTCAATGACCAATGGATGGCAATTAGATCTTTGCCTAAGTTTTAGAGCTAAATCCACTTATCTAATCTACACCATCAGTGATATATCCTTTTCCATGAGTCTTATTTTATATATAGTATAAATAGGACCATCAAGTCATATCTTGGGCTACTTTCTCACTATTAATTTGTGACAAATAATTAACGCTTACTTTGATCACCTTAATTACATTGTGGATTTGGAAGGAAATGTCGTACTGCACACCATTGTACTTGGACAAGGGAGTCAGGGTTGCACCCAGTGCGAGATGGTTGGAGACTTGATGGAGCCAGGGCACGTTAAGTTGAAGCAATCACGCCCACTACGTCGATCCTGCATATAACATTTTTCTTTGTAAATGGTAACAAAACACGGTGGTAATATAGACGGTTAAATGTTACGGTTGATCATCAACGAAACATCAAGTTATTGTATGTTGTGAAATAAAAAATCATGAAACATTTGAAATATACGTAAAACACAATGAACTTTCTGTTGAAACATTTCACTCTCACGCATAAATCTTAATGATTAAAACATATATTTTTTATTAAAATATAATCACGTAAGATTCTACTGTGAAGATTTAATCATAATAAATACAGCGTGTAAACAAATCGTAGATTAGAAAAATAGTTTTTGAGAAAAAAATCATCTAGAGCTTGCTAATGGAATGGAGTTGTGAGTTGTGACACTCATATAGGGGGAGAAAAAAAAGGGAGGGAGCAGCAAGCGCATGCATCACTGTGATCTTTGAGCCTCCATCAGATGCCCGGTCCAAAGCAATTCCGCAGTAATATGGGTTAGATACTTAGATGATCATATTACACACAAGAAATTATTTTGTCTCGCAAATGTACAAATTAAATGGGAATAAGGGGTAAAAACGGTTTAGTTATATTACCGTGGTGAGAATAAAAAGCCTTGATTTATTGTCGTCTTCATATATGAAAGGACTTGCCTGAAACACAAGGAATAATTTTGGTTGTCCCTCAGATCAAATTCTTCTTTTCGATCTGTATATATAGTAGATGTGAACCTAGCTAATGCATAGTACCATCCAACCATACTGAATAAAAGAACCCATGCTGCTGATGATTTTGACCGAGTTCAAGCTCCACTCATTCTTCATAACCCCCCGTAATCGCCATATATTAATATCCGTTCTAGCTCCTAGTACATGTTGATCAACCTGAATCCCTGCATGCTAATTAAGGCAGGTACAAGAATCACATCAAATATTCTCATGAAAATAAATGTGCATAATATCCACAGTTAGTTATATACAGTTGAAATATACTTTCAACCGTGATATATACAACAATTAATATTGATATATAGATGAGATTAATGATTACATGTATTACTGAGCATGATCTATTTGGCTGAGCTCTGCAGGTAATTTGCTTGTTGGGATGACCTTCTGATGGGTATAGTTCCACCGGGACATTTCCCACTCTTGTGCCATTCTTGATGAACCTCGGTTTCATTGGTCCTGTACTTGGTTGAAGAAAAGCTTTCTGTGGGTTGCATCTAGTGAAACAACAAATCAGATAGATGCCGGGCGGAAAATTTAAAGTGATTCTTGCAGGGAAATGTATGAAAAAAGGTATTATTTGCCAACAATATTGTAATTTCGTGGTGGATGCATTTAACATTCAAGATTCATTCATTTTAGACTGGATGAGACTATCAGAGGATGTACCTTGATTATGTGATTTCTGAGAAGGGGGTGATCAAAAGCAGGCTGCTTGTGATATCAACGCAGTCAATGATGTCACCATCTTCACTCTGTCGATAGATCAAACTACTCTCAATCATATATCCAATCTCAATCAATTACCAGAACGAACCTTGTCATGCCCTGATAAATTGAACGGAGTAGTTAAATTGCAGATTATTTTGTCTCGGAGAAAATGTATATCACCTCTATGGACTTTATAACAGGCACCATGTCGACGCCTTTGGTCGATAGCAACAGTGCTGATATTGATATGCCAATAATCATGCTTAAGCCACCAGAAATTCCCTTGTGTCTTCTTGAGATTTCCTCCATGTACAGAGATCAGCTTCTCCCCCTTCAAATCCCCTACACCACTCGGATCAAATCGATTCCCGATTGAATTAAAGCTGCTCGCTGCTATCGAGTTAATAGTCTTGAGGACGCCTTGGTCTGGTCAGATCATCTGGCTGAAGAAATAAAACAAATGGGATTATCCGGAGGAGGAAGAATACTCTGTACTCTCTCTTTGGAAACAGTAAATGAATGGATGTCTCTCCCGGCTCTGATCGATGCTCCTGTGTCATCGATCTTGATGGCGATCAATCAAGAACACGATGCATATGTATGAAAATGAGACGAAACAGAGGAGGCCGATCAATCAAGAACACGATGCTTAAGCAAATTTCAAAGTCTGGCTCTGGCGCGCACACAATCTTGCTGCCTTAAGCCTTACCTCCCTGAGACACCAATGGAGCGCCGCTTCCTCATCCTAGTCCTCCTCCTCACAGCCCTCCTCCTGGACACCGGCACCGCCGGAGAGCGGCCTCGCTGCACAGCCAGAGCAGAGCACCCAAGCCCAGCCATCGTCCGCCTCCGCACCACGGCGGCCACCGCCGGAGATCAGCCGCGGGGCACTGCCGCGGCGGCGCCGTGCGATCTCCTCTGCATAGGTGCGTGACACTACTACTGCTCCTCTAACTCATCACCAAAATGAGGATCGATATGTGTGCTTGCTCTTGCTACATTTGCATGTGTTTGGTTGTGCGTGCGTATATGCAGTCGGAGCGGCCGGTGCTACTCCATCGGCCACGGCGGCGGCGGCGGCGACGGGCAATGCAACTGCATTTCCCCCTCCTCGTCGGATTGATCGTGGTGACCTGCATATTCACCCATCTCCGCCTGACCACGGACCCGTGTCCACGCCGTGCATGGCACCGCCGCGCCATCACCACCGCCGTCGTCGTCTTCTCCACAGCAATACTCGTCGCGGCGGCGGGCTAGATAGCTAGCTAGCTAGCTTAGCTCCTCCATTGATTCCATGCAATGCGCTTAATTTGTTGTTGTTAGCTGCACTTTGTTGCAGTGCAGCCGTTGTGTCGTGCTTCCTCTACGTAGCTTTTGGTTTAGTTCGTTCTTCTATGCAATGTGCTTGCTTAGTGATCCTTCTCTCAGCTAAATGTAAATGCACGCATGGCATCTTTCAGTTCCTGTTTATGTGTTGGTTTGATTACAATTAAATTCAACATGACAGTGTGGAGTCTTGAGCCAAAATAAATATAACAGGCTAGGATTTTAATTTGAGCTTTGTCTCATACTCCATGCGTGTTTGATCTCACGCATGGCCTAGGCCAGTGCTCAAACGTTCACAACGCATGAAACAAATAAGTATCAAGGAATGGTTCGGCTGCCTATCTGCATGCATGTTCACTTCCAGAATCAGGATTCAGGAGCATCATATCCTTCGTACAGCTATAATATTTTCTGACTTGCAAGAAACAAATTGAGAAGTGAAATGCATGATGTTTTGCCATGCAATGAAGTTGTGAGCTACTTAATCAAATGAAAGCATCCGGCTGCTGGTCCCGGCCGGTAAGCGTAATTTTCTGAATATGGGATTCTGGCTGTGTGCTCTCTTCATTTCTGCAACTGCATGCTCGTTGAGCCATGAGAAGCAGCAGAGAGTAGAGGCGGTTAGAAAGCTATATCAATCCATGGCACAGTTGAAAAGCTGCAAATTAACCCCAGCCAGCACCATATCGACGGTAGTCCAACCTTTTCTTGACTTCTAGGTGATGGATCACCTTGGTTCTCTACGTACTGGTAAGCCATGCATAAACCAATGAGTCCTTGACACGCCGGACGACAAGAGGGTTAAAAAACTTCAAACTGAATAAAAGGGTCCAAGGTATATTAGCCAATAGCGGCAAAGCCAGGATTTAGAGCGTCAACTTTCGTTATATACTGAATGGCAATAATAGTAGAACAAATAGCATCACAATACACCCAAATTTCAATTATTTTTCATGGATAATAAATCATATCAACATATTTATATGTTTTGATAATAAAAGAAAGTTTCTGTGTATATGATTTATCACCGGCGAAACATATAATGTACATAACTTTATAAGATTTTAGGAATCAAAATTATAGTAGAGAGGTAAATCATACTGAGCTATAAAGAAATGGATATTAGACGGAGCATCCGCAGCGTAGAAATAAGGAGGGTCATAAACTTCTAAGACCGATATATACATTGTGGCAAAAATCTTAGGTGACCTTATACTACAGGTCGGTCATAAGCTTATAGCCTACACTTAACGAATAAACAAATCATTTCTCTTCTCCCAATGCGAGAAAGTACGACTGGCCTGCTCTTTGCATGCGAAATATGTGGACAGGATGAGGCATCAATGGGGAAGGCAGCTAAGAATTGGATAGTTTATTTACCACGTGGGGTCCACAATTAACACCTCTCTCGTCAACACACATTGCAGCTCTTACAGCAATTAAGGGCACCTTGGGCTGTATAAACTGAGGATGCCCTAAGTCCATGCCTTTGGTGATCACGATTACAGATCATCAAGTTTAGTAACAGGCAACAACGATCTGCAGAGCAGCCAAGGCACCGAGCAGTCCCGCTTTGGCTAATTGGCTGCAGACTAGCTGTATGCATGGTAACATGCAAAGCCCAGCGTACAACAATTAATCACCGTAGAAAAAGGCCTAAACCTGCTAGCCCTACAAAGCTAGTTAGTGCATGAAGTAACTTGATAAAATTACAAGATTGGTTAGTGCAAGTTTAATACTATAGCCAGATAGTGGCTATAAAACGTATGATATCATTTATAATCAATCTAATAATCTACTTATAGATTTATATATAACTAATAATATTTTGCCAACCTCGTTCTCTCATAGAACTTTCATAAGCTTGTATATAGCTAACTACATATTTACAACCCGTTTCTCTTCTCTCTTATCTTCTTTCTTTTCCAACTCACTATTAAGTCCTTAGAGAAATTTGGTTCAATAGGCTAGGGCTCCCCTTGCCCTTCCCTGTCTCCATCACTATAAGCCAAATGGGTCCAAATATGAAATGTTGGTTAGAAGAGGGAAGTCCAAACAAAAGTTCACTCCCGAAAATGGCTTGCAATATATCATCGAGATCTGTGTTAATAGAGAAAACATTGTTGTCATTAAACATGTCTTGGAGTTACCCTAAAAGACATGTCTTTGAGTGAAAAGAAAACCCAAAAGAAAGCATCCCATCTGCATGCTGCCATGCATGCACCATGCATGTTAACCCTACAACAGTAGGGAGAGGGAGATTTTTCACTCTTGAGCTCTTATCTAGCTTTCCCTTCCATTAAAAAGATTATTTCTATATAATTATAAGCGCACCATTGACGCAAAACCAAGTGAAACTAGTCCAATTATTCGATCACATAGCCCGAGCAAACTACGATTGACGGGTATATGTGCAATCTTAAATTGCACGCCACTTTTAAACTAGGCCGAACCATATTCTTACCGGCCCAACTAACCTTCAAGAAGATGTGGCCCTTCAGTCCACTTAAACCAATTCTTGCCTATCAAACTAAATGGGCCGCAAAAATGGATATTGAAGCTCTCGATTTAGTTACATAACTTACATTACATCACATTAGTTACTACCTTGTAAGTACAAAATTTTATTGGAAACATGCAGAAAACAACATTGATACATAATGCCAATATTTACATGGTTGTTACACTAAATTTACATGCATTAATATAAACCGAAAAAATAGGTGCACTACTAATGACAGGGCCATCAAAAGGTGGTTGCAAACCTCTATCAGAGACAGTTATGCAAACTGTGTCTGGTTAATGAGATGGTTTAAAGCTCACTTTTACGCTGAAGCTTGACAATAATTATTTAGCACCTTGATTCAGAATTCAGAGCCTCTGAGAACACACCCTGTGCCCATGGTTTGATCTATAAACCCTGCAGCTGTGCATGACTTCCTCCATGGGTAATTTTGATCCACTTGAACCACCCAAGTGACTAGAGTACCACATCCTTTGAATGAAGCAAGTTCACACTATCGGGGTTACCAAAATAAAGACTGTGAGTGAAGCAAATTAACGGCCCGTGCACAACTAAATAAGCTAGGTGGTTCATCCATAAACTAATTGTTAACATGTGTGTGTATACTGTAATAGGAATTAATATGTCTCAAGTACATGTCTATTGGAAAACTAATAAGTCAAGTACCATAATTGGGAGAAGGATTTTCCTACTATTCCTGATCATAGTGTTTGTCTAATGACGACAAGTTAATTAGGTCGTTCGACAAGTAGGAGTACTTCACATTGTCACCAGCATGTATATATAAAAAATCTTGATTAAGTTAGAACAAAAAACATATATGATATGGTTTAATTTCCAGCTCTTTTTTATTTTTAATAGAGTTGTTGTATGGAACTAGAATTCTCTTTTCTAATACAACTGATGGGACATGGCTTGGGGGAGTAAGAGTGCATGTCAACTCTAGATCTTTCGCACATTCCTTCCATCACGGTCTAGTGCGTCTAGGAATACTGTGTCTCTAGTGATCCCAACTGTGATGATGTGTATCTAGATTGCACTTACTAAACACATTACACAAATAGAGTATATCATAATCCTCAAGGCATCTCTTCTAAGACATTAGTCTTTTGTGATTTACTGAAAATGTATAATTTCTACTTTGAATGCAACAACAATGTTCATGCCAGCCAATCTCGCAAGGTGGACGGGATCCTTGGGTTAGGGCTAGCCAAATATCTGTCCTAAAAATGTTCTCCTATAATCGAAACATTTTCATATTGACTGCACCCTAGAAAAACTTAACCGCAGACCTCCACAAAAGTCGTATATGGCATAGAAAGCCGTAAAATTGGCTTTGTGCCATGACTAACTTGTTAGTGGTTATACTGCACAGTGGAAGATGGAACTTACCTGCATATGTGGACTCACTTTGCATAAGAGCTGGAATAATATGAACTTGGTAAGCTAGGATGTTCCATACTGACATATGAGTTGTTAGATGTTAACCTATGGGTCGAAAAAAGTAATATGTTATATGAGAATCAAATTGTAAAGGGGAAATGATCTAGTGGTTGAAAAAAGTGATCAGTATGGATGCTGTCAAACTTTTTTTTATAAATTTTGGCACAACCAATTTTTTAGAAAGCAAAGTTATATTAACTATATTAATTTAATAAATATTAGTTTCAAACTTAACACTTGTTATACTGTGAATAAACATATATTTACTATAACTCGTATTTGGTTAAATCAAATGGTTGAGACCTTTGTTTGTAAGAGTTTTGTAAGAAATTTTTACTACATGTAGCAGTGCTCATTAAGAAAACAGGCCCCATAAGGCCAATAGGCAATGACCAATCTATTATCCACTCATGACATTATCCACACTAACACAAATCATAACAAATAATTGAGATGCAAAATGCATGTGTTTCAATGCAGTGAATTCATGATGGAGCTACTCAACCAAAACATAGGAATAAATTTTAAGAAATATTATAGAAATGTGTAAAAAATAGAAGATTGAAATTTTTTTAGGAATAAGTGTTTGGTTGGGCCGTAGGAAAAACACATAAATTAGTTTGGTTTAATAGAGTAAATTGGGATTCTTGTCTACTTATACCCATCTAGCCTACATTATTCATTAGACAAGTGGTCAAGAGCTAGGTGATTTGTCTGGATCCTATGCGAGCTAGCAAAAATGTGAGCTCAGAGTGGATATTAAATTTTCTATAGTTTCTCCCTAGAATTACGGGGAAAGGAAACGTTCCAACATTTTTTCTTTACTCATTCCCACGTCTTTCCTCCGTTTTAAAGGGGCGTTTTTACAGTGCCCTCAATTAACGTGGGCCATTCGTTAGGTTAGATATAATGGCCCACATGTATTTCTACTACATGTGGTAGTATAAGTAGTATAATATTTTGTTGAGGGGTAGAATTGAAAATAAATTATATGGCATTATTGTAAATTCATAGTTGATGTAGGGGCTAAGTTCGGAATTATCAAGTGGGCCAACAACACCCGCTAGGGTTAGAAGGAGCAGCACGTGAATTATACCTTCCACGCCCCAAAACTCCCGTGCGATTGATCACCATTCAACGCTCCACGTGTCCCGCTTGCTATTCTCGCCGTGGCCCCCCACACACAGGCACAAACATATCGCGGACCCACCGCAGTGGGCCCACAAGTAAGGGACCCTAGCCCAGGTAGCCTTTGTCGCTTCAAACCGTCGAGAAGCAACGCCTCGCGTGCTGGCTTCTCCTCCTGTCTTTCCTTTCTTCCTCCCCACAACTCGCGGACTCCACGCACCTCGGGTTCGCGTCTCCGTTTCGATTCGGCTGCGCGGGGAGAGCGGTGGAGGCGATCGCATCGGCATCGAGGAGGAGGGGCGCAAAAACCCTAGGAGCGCGGATCTCTTCCCGAACCTTCCAGGAGCTTCCCGGAAGGAAGGAGGGGACGAGATGCAGGGCGCCAACATGCTCCTGGACGAGCCCGTCCGCCTCACCTCCGTCCTCACCCCCGTCAAGCCCGTGAGCGCGCTCGTCCCCCCCTCTCGTCTCCCTCCGTTTCGCTCCCTTCCTGATCGATCTCGCACTCTCGATGTGATGTCTAATGGTGGCGGGTAGCGCGTTTGAGCCCTCTTCATCTGTGGGCGGTGGTGGATGCTGAATCGGGTGTTTGTCTCGGTTTAGTTGGTTCGATGTTCGATCCGATTTGATGTGCGGGGAGGCGTGGGGTTCGTCAACATATGAGATACATTTTCGTCAAAAATGCGGTTGATTCGGGTTGCGATTTGCGAATACGCAGCGGACGCGCTGGATTGGGGTTTAATGATGCGTGCGGGTACTTGTGATCGCACAAGTTTGTCAGATTTGTATTTGTATTATTTGCAATGGGTGGATTTAGTGCGTAGATGGGTTGGTGTAGTGTAACTGCGCGATTTTGACATTAACACTGAATTGATTTTGAGCATATGGATGTCACCCTTACGCGTTGTCCTGTGTACTGCAGAAAGTATTCCCATCACTCACCAAGATTGTTGGGACCCTTGGGCCCCAGTCGCACTCTGTCGATGTTATCCAAGAATGCCTCACTGCTGGGATGGCAGGTTGGACTCGATTTAGCGCAAGAGACCTGCTCTTGATTTATTTCCCTTCCTTTTCTTACTAAAAATGATGATGGTGATGATCTCTTTATGTTTTATTTTGCAGTTGCACGGTTTGATTTCTCATGGATGGATGCTACATATCATCAGGAGACCCTCAACAATCTGAGGAAAGCTGTACAAAATGTCAACAAGCTGTGCCCTGTAAGTTGACAGCATCACAGAAATGACTGGCAGTATGTTTTGACGCAAAAACCTTGATACGCTTGGGCAAATAGAAGCTAAGATATTGAAAATGTGTCTATTTGATCCCTTGCGTTAATTCATCAATCATTGTTTTTTACTTACCAGTGATTTGGTGGCATGTTTACAGTTTACTAATTAAAAATCAGTTTCATTCATTCCATGTGATATGTTTTCTATTATTTAGGTTTTAGTTTCAATAGTTAGCTTCAAGCTACTTTTTTTTGTAATTACTAGCCACTATCCCGCTTATAGTGCGTCTTTCTTGAATGTTGATGTGTCTTTATATTTCCCTGTACCTATTTAATTAATTCTTGTGAAATGCTTTATGCTGTTAGCTACAAACGCTGCATAATGTTTCCTGGCATAGTGCTATTCTTTGAGATATGCCTCTACCAAATATTGCATTTCTTTCCTTAGTTCCGTGTGAATATCATTCCAATATATTTGCCCTGAACTTCTTAGTGATTTGTCAGTAGAAAACTAAATCTGGCCAAATTTCTCCATTTGAGATATATATTGTACTACTTAATGCATGTAGAGATTTATGTTGCTTATATTTATGCTAATTTCCCCATTGGATTTTTTTAAAAATGTTCCCTGATATAGCGTACTGAATGGTGAAGTTTGAATGCCATATATTCTTCAAGATGTGGTGTTCTGAAGACCTTCTAATCTCATTGACAATATGCCATCATACACTAATTTTTAAGTGATCACAATTTACAAATCGACATGTTTCAAAGTTCATGCCTTCTGTCATTTAGTTTTGTTTTGCTTTATGGCTTTCTGTGATACAGTTGTACTTGTATGCGATCTTTTTTATTTGTACTTTTAAGTTTTAAGATTGGCGCATTGGCGCTAAGAGGCATATCCTATTAAATTCTAACTAATTTTAAAACATTATATATAGGTAATGCTGGATACACTGGGTCCAGAAATTCAGGTTCACAATTCAACTGGTGGACCAATTGAGTTGAAAGCTGGAAATCATGTCACTATAACGCCAGATCTTTCTAAAGCTCCCTCTTCTGAAATCTTGCCAATTAAGTTTGGTGATCTTACAAACGTAAGTGAGCAGTATGGGAAAATTAAGATGTGAAGTATAAGATTACTGTTATACTTGTCATGTTGTCATATGATTTTCTATTGATGGACCTCTTTTGATTTCGTGTGACTTGTGCAAGAATTAAAGGCTGTTTTGTCTTTTCAATTATATCTGTTCAATTACTTGTATTAGCTTTATATTCTTCTACTTCAGAAACCTTCATTCTTAAAATATTGCATAATGAATTGCTCCTTTGTGTAAATACAGGCTGTGAAGAAGGGTGATACTCTTTTTATTGGTCAATATCTCTTCACAGGAAGTGAAACAACATCTTCGTGGCTTGAGGTGTGCAAATTTATATGTCTTCGACTTCATGCTTGTCAGTACATCTCCTTATGTGCTGTAATTGACAGGTTGTGGAAACTTCTGGTGAAGATGTTAAATGTCTTGTGATGAATACAGCTACACTTGCGGGCCCCATGTTCACTTTGCATGTTTCGAAAGCCCATGTCAATTTACCAACTTTGAGTGATTATGATAAAGAGGTAAGCTGGACTGCCAGGCTTATTTACATTACAGAAAATAATTTTGAAATTTTTGGCATGTTACATGTGGCTGACAGAATACTTTCGTTTAGAAACTTTTTGTGTAAATGGAAGCAGATTTTTTTTTAAAGAATGCATTATTTCCTTCGACATTTCATTTGAAAATTTGTGCTTACCAATTTTCAACCAGTGACTGTTCAGAAAGAGAACCAACATGTTGATCATGCCATTATAGTTAAAACATTGCAAATGTCAATTAATTTTAGTGCTTGTAAAAACAACCGTCATAGTGCACTCTATCATGCTATTCATTTTTCCCTTAATGCTCAACCTTTTGAGTCTTTGACAACGAATATACTCAGGAGTAGTATATAGATTTGTCATATAGAAATGATATGGATTGATCAGTAGACTTATCATTAAAAATAGCTTCCGTAGTTCCAAGTCACCAGACTTTTAATAGGCTTTACTAAAATTAAGAAACATTAAGTGCCAATGGATGACCATGTCAACATCCAAAACGATTAAAAGAGAATCTCTTTCAAGATATCATATCATTCTCTCAATTTGCATATTTGACGCATTGGATTCAAAGATACATACCTGATGCGCTATTCTGTTTTGATGCAATTATATTAATCTGTACCTTCCCAAAATTGTTCTAAGTACAGTGTTCTTGCAATAGATCATTTCAACTTGGGGATTACGCAACAGTGTTGATATTATATCACTTTCCCATACCCGCTCTGCTGAAGATGTCAGGGAGGTGAGTTTTCTTTCCTGATTGTGTCACTCTTGCACTTAAATTCATCCAGTTGATCATCTTTCTGTTTCTTGATTTCCTTATATGTTTAATTTAGTTCTTTATTAAGTGGTTCTTTATGTTATAGTTTTCACTCACAAAAGATCAATTTTGAAAAAGCTTCTGATGCAAGTTCTCAGCTGGGTTTAGCGAAGGGGCATCTATATTTACATACATCCTGAATGTTGACAACAATCAACAGCACACCCACATCATTATTGCAGACAGAACAGCATTATGTTATTTGTTTTTAGATTTTGCATGTTATTTCGTAGACATGGCATTACTGGTTCTTCCTGTACTTGTGACCACATGTTTCCCCTAGCATCATATGCTATTTGTTCATTTGATCTAAAGTTGTGCGACACTGCTGATCCTTACATATATTCGGCATGCAGCTTAGATCTTTTTTACAATCTCATGACCTTCAGGACACACAGATATACGCCAAGGTTGAAAATACTGAGGTATTTACCATGCTTCTATGAAAAATACTATTGTCAGTTTTTTTTCACTTCTATATTACAATTAACTGCATTGTGTATTTCATTCTAGGGTTTGGATCATTTTGACGACATTCTCCAAGAAGCTGATGGCATCATTATTTCACGGGGAGATCTGGGAATTGACCTTCCTCCAGAAGATGTAATTTTTTTCTCAAAACCCCATTATACACTGTTTATTCCTAGCATGCTGTTGGAGATGTGTATATTCATTTTATTCATGATGCCTTGTCAGTAGTAGTTAATTCACATAGAAGTGCAGTTACTAGAATATCTTCATTATTCTGGTGCAAAATTTTACCATCAATTGCTTATCAATTTATAGTTAAAGTGATTCATTCTTCTCTGATAGGCTGCAGATACATCTAACAATTTTAGTGCATGAACTGCTTTTCTGTGCACATAATTTGGATAAATATCATAATTTCATGCCTTGCTTCATACCATGACCTGTCACTCTTGGCACTTCAGGTGTTCTTATCCCAAAAAACAGCTATTAAGAAATGCAATCTTGCTGGCAAACCTGTGATCATCACTAGAGTTGTGGACAGCATGATTGACAATCTACGCCCAACACGTGCAGAGGCGACTGATGTTGCGAATGCTGTCCTAGATGGTCTGTTAACCTGTACTATATTACAACTACCTGATAAATTTGTTACTTTCTCATACTGCTCAAATGGCAGGGACTGATGGTATTTTGCTTGGTGCGGAGACACATCGAGGCCCTTATCCAGTTGATGCAGTGAGTACTGTGGGGAGAATTTGTGCAGAAGTATGTTTCTTTCTGTCCATCAATATTGCAACGGAGCCATTTGATTTTCTTTACTGATCAATGGTAAATGCTTGTAGGCTGAGTCTGTGTATAATCATTTGGTTCACTTCAAGAAAATAATGAGGCATGTGGGTGATACAATGCCCCATGAAGAATCTGTGGCATCTTCAGCGGTAAACACTCTGAATTCATTTGGAACGGATACAACTTTTCTATCTAGGATTTATGGTGATAATCCATTTTTCACTTATAGGTTCGCACTGCAATGAAAGTAAAAGCTGCTGCAATTCTTGTGTTCACTTTCTCAGGCAGAGCTTCTAGGTGCTCCTCGATTAACTTCTCTCAAGCCTCCATTATTCAAGTACTATTAATTCACTCCGTGCATCCTGTCTGCAGGTTAGTTGCCAAGTACAAGCCACCAATGCCAGTGTTGGCAGTTGTCTTCCCACGTGAGGGCTCTGATCCAACAAAGTGGCGTTCTTATGGGACAACTCAGGTAAGTAACATGTATATTTATCATATCTGTTTGGGTTTCACGATAATATTTTGTTTGTTGTGGAACAGAGTATGCAAACTCATTTGACCACTTCTATATCACTTTCAGGCAAGGCAATGTTTTTCTGTAAGAGGTGTCTACCCTTTGATGGGAAGTACAGAGGAGGTATATATGCAGTTGTTGCTTGCTAGTAATAGAGGCACCTTCATTTTCTGCTTCTTTTTTTTTTTTGCAATGAGAAAACTTGTGTCTTGCGGTAGCCCATGGTGCATTTTTTTAGTTGTACAAAAATGATAGCTGTGTTGTCCCCTCTTAATTACCATATGGCATTTTCTAAGTTTAAACTGATTATTAATATGTATGCGTGAATTCTATCTGTAACAGGCTGAAACCGGTGGGCTCACCAAGGAAGAGTACGGGATAAAGCTTGCACAGAACTATGGTCGCTCCGTTGGTATGCTAAAGCCTTTCGACAGGTTGATCATTTTCCAGAAGATTGGTGATTCATCTGTTGTCAAGATCATCGAGTGTGACAGTTCTTGAAAGATTTAGACACCTAATCCCCAGCAACAGTTTCAACTACAGATCAGGATTACCTGTTCCTCTTCTTTCCCGTTTAACATGACATTGATGATTAGGGAAGGGAGTGTACAGCATGAGTGCATCACCCAATTGTCCTGTTTGGCACCTTTTTGCCCATTTTAGGTCCGTTCTTGCTGTTGCAAGAAATCAATTAAAGATTTCCCACGGACACACTGGAACAATCCAGTTCTGTGGACAAAAATATAGGATGTCAAGACCTTTTTTTTACCTGTGTGAATGGGATTCCTAGATTGCAGTACTTCGGATTACATGATGATACACCGTATAATTACAAGCATCTGAGAAAGTATGTAGTATGTATAGATGTACTGGTACTAGCTAGTTAGTACTGCTCTTTGAAGAAGACGACGTAGATGAGGCAGAAGACGCAGAAGATGATGATGCCGATGTCGATGGTGAGTGCGGTCATGGCCTGGTCGCTGAGCTTCATGTTCTTGCCGCCGAGGCGGTCGACCATGTCGGGGACGGACTGGTAGTTCTGGATGTCCTGCTCGTAGGGGTCCTCGAGCTGGGACCGGAGCTGCTGCAGCCGGCGGCTCTCGGCCTCCTGCGCCAGCGTCCAGTCGTAGAACCGCCGGCTCTCCTCCTTGCTCAGCACGTTGTACGCCTCCCGCAGCCGGATGAACTTCTCCGACGCCGCCTTCAGCGGCAGCGCCGTCGTGTCCGGGTGGTACTCCTTCGACAGACGACGGTACGCCGCCTTTATCTCCTCGATGTCCGCCTTCGGCTCCACTCCCAAGAACCTGGATTTTTTGTTCACACCGGTGGAATTTTTTTGAGATTTTGTCCGATTTTGATTCAAGTTTCTCCAAAATGCAAGTCTGTTTTGAAATTTGTTCTATTACGAAGGGTACGAAGGCCATATTTTTTTGGCGGAATAGATGAGTGATTTTTAATAATTATTTGAGGAAATAAATAAATTATTGTCAAGTTAAAAGGTAGATTTAGAATAGCGATCTAAGAAATTTATGTATGGAAAGTTTTTATAAAATCACACCGCTGAAGAGTTAATTAAGATTTCAGGAAGTGTGCACATTCATCATTCATCCGTTAGCATGCATTGGAGGCAGCAGTCAACTGATACTTTGATTCGGACGGGTGAATTTTTTCAAGCGGGTTGAAAATTTTGAGATTTACTTGTTTTGATTGAAGTTTATTCAAAATTCAAGTCCGTTTTGAAATTTGTTCAATTAGAAGGGAAACTAAGAATGAAACATGCATTGGGAACAGCACTCAACTGGTAGTGTGACTCGGACGGGTTGTTGATGAGGTCGGCGAACCTCCCGCCAGACGGCTCCTCTTTCCGGCCGCCGGCGCCGTCGTCGCCGTCTTTCTTGGTGTTCCCGCCAATCCACCCTTCGTCCGGGTCCGACCAGTGTATCCTCGTGTCCACCGTCTTCTTCTTCCCCTGCGCCGCCGCCCCCGCCGCTGCTGGGGACGGCTCGGCCTCCGGCGCGCCGCCCGCCGCCGCCGCGACGGCGACGACGAACGCCCTCCCGGCACGCCGGCGGCTGCTCGCTCGTCGCCAGTGAAGGAGCGGGGTGAACGGGGCGGATGCCGTGGACGCCGCCATGAGAGGGAGAGGAGTGCGCGCGCGCGCCGGCGAACGAGAGGAGCGGTTTTTTTTTTTTTTTTTTTTGAGGTCGTGGTGGAGGGAGCTCGAGCCTTCTGAGGTGTACATGCAATGCGAGGTGAAAACGTGGTGAGGAGGGAGGTGACGAGGTGTGGTGAGGAGGGAGGGAGGTGATGAGGTGGGCCCGGAGTGGGTCCCACCTTCCAGCCTGGCATGCTCCGGGCCCACGCTTTGCTACAAGCCGTGAAAATGATATAAGACTTCGCCAAATGGAAACTATCCTCTCCTCTTCTATTGAAACGGCAATACGAAAGAGATACAGTGCTCAATGTCATTAGCCATTTTTAACTGCAAACATAAATGTACGATATTAATCATTACAGTAATCAATAGTAAATACATGTAAACAGCAATTTGTACTGTTTATACAGCGATTTACTGTAGCAATGCCAGAGAACTGTAGCTCATCTTACATTTCACTATTGCCTTCTGTCGTTTACGTCTTAATGACAGAGGGTGCGAACCCTCGCTAAATGGCAGGCAATACTGCACCATAGTACTACTCCGTTAAAAAAAAGAGTATTTTAAAGCTATTTAGTAATTACTAAGCTTAGATCAAAAGATTACTAAATAGCTTTAAAATTGCATGGGTGCATGCTGGCTGATTTATAAATTCTAAACACACGTAGGATAACCTAAGTCCCTCATGGAATCAATGGAGGAGCTAAGCTAGCTAGAGCGCCGCCACGACGAGTAGTGCTGCGACGACGACGACGACGGTCGGTGGGGGGGGGGGCGGCGGTGCCATGCTCGGCGTGGGCACGGGTCGGCGGTCAGGCGGAGATGGGTGAATATGCAGGTCACCACGACCAATCTGACG
Source organism: Oryza coarctata (assembly GCA_030770085.1). Taxonomy (NCBI): domain Eukaryota; kingdom Viridiplantae; phylum Streptophyta; class Magnoliopsida; order Poales; family Poaceae; genus Oryza; species Oryza coarctata. Next base: position 3,862,708 of record CM061483.1, read on the forward strand.
AGGAGGGGGAAATGCAGATGATGCATTGCCCGTCGCCGCTGCCGTGGCCGATGGAGTCGCGCCGGCTGCTCCGGCTGCATATATGCACAACCAAGCACATGCAAGCACGCACACATTTTGATCCTCATTTTGGTGATGAGTTAGACGAGCAGTATAGTAGTGTGACGCACCTATGCAGAGGAGATCGCACGACGCCGCCACGGCCGAGGCCCGCGGCTGATCTCCGGCGGTGGCCGCCGTGGTGCCGAGGTGCACGATGGCCGGGTGCTCCGCCCTAGCGGTGCGGAGAGTTTGCTCTCCGGCGGTGCCGGTGGCCAGAGGAGGGCTGCGAGGAAAGTGTTACATCGCTAATATATGTTTCAACACTATGTTAAAGATTATTTTAATATACAGATAAAATATCTATGTTCAGTGTTTTACCGTTAATAAAAAGAAATGTCACCACTATGTCAAAAAGTGTTTCAATATATTAAAATGTTCAAACACATTTACACTTAAATAAACATTTAGCTTCTATGTATTAAAACTGTTGAAATATCAATAAATTCATTAAAAAAATCTAAAGACAAAAGTATAAAACGTAAAAAAAACACCGTGCAACATTTCAGAACACTTGAAACATAAAAGACCGCAAAATTACAACATCAACCGGTCTTATGCATCAAATGGTACTTCAATTCACACAAAGTAACATCAAAATATATCCATCAAAGCATTAAAAAAATCATATTACAATGAATATAATCATGCCACAGTAGCTCGCACTCGCAATGACAGATAGAGAAAAGAAACGCGCATGGGGTGGGGAGAGAAAGATTGAGTGCAACGCATACAACCGAGAGGAAAAGGAGGACGAGGCGCGCAGCAGCCTGCAGGGGAGGACGTCGTGCTGCATCATATATGGCACGACGGCCGATCTCTGCGCCCCGATCAGGTGTTCGAATAGAATCGTTTCCCAGAAAAAGCCGGTAGTTGGGGGACGAGCTGTATAAGTTTTTTTATATTTTGAATCGACCAGCTATAAGGGAGCTAGTGCGACCCTCGCACTAAGCCAATCGAGCCAAAGCGAACTGCTCATGAGCCAGCTAGGGCTGGGCTCATTTCTCATGAGCCACGGAGCAGGGCTGAGGTCACACCCAGCCCGAGCCTTTTTTAAACCTAGTACTGAATCACTCGACTATATATATACATAGACCCAACTTCTTTTGTATAGAGTTACGGTCTTAGTCTCACTGTACATATTTTTATATAGTATCAGAGTAAGTCTAGACATCCCGACGCGTTAGCATTCTTCCACCGGCGAGCCGACCTTTTCTCCCCATCGTCGACGTTTCTCCCCGTCACCGACCTTCTTCTCGGTACTTCCTCCTCGCTCTCTCGTCTCGGTTCCTTTCTTCTTCCTATCTTCTCCGCAGACGCTTTTCTTTTCTCCTTTCCACCACCCTCTCCCATCCCTTACTCCTCTACGCAACAAAGCGACGGTCTCCATCCACTTTCTCGTCTTGCCTCACACCCGTCTTCGGCCTTCTTCTTGCTCCGTTCATCCTTTCTTCTCCAACGCCAGCGCACCTCTGCGCTCGTCGTCTCCATCGGCTGAACTCATCCGTCCCCCATCGGCTAAACCTGTCCACCCTCCATCGGCTGGAACCCTCTCTCGGTTCCCACTTTTTCGACACGCTCAACGGCTCTCGGACGCGAACCTTCTCCCCTCACATCCGAGCCACTCTTATGTGTCCACGTGTCCGCGGACACGAATCTCTGCCTCCCGGACGCGAACCTCTTCTCTTCGCGTCTGGCCCCTCTCCGCGTTTTTCGCGTCCGCTACACTCCTTGACCTTCATGAGTCCACGGACGTGAATCTTCTCTTTACGGACGTGAATCTTTGCACGTCCGTGACCCAACCACTCTCTGACCTACCTATTATGCCACCACTTTTTCTCTCACCTACTTTGCTGTCTACTCCACATCGGCCAACTACTCCCCATCGACTGGTTGGCTCACTCCCTATCGGCTTCTCACTTCTCTGATCGGTCAATCTCTCTTCTCATCGGCTTCCTCCCATCAACCTCTTACTCCCATCAGCTTCTTGTCTCTGTTCTCCTCTCGTCATGGCCACCGAGTCCGCCCTCAGCTCCGGTACTCTCCCAGTCGTCGAATTTGCTCCGTCTCTCAGTGCCCCAGACCACACCTTGGGCACCACCTCACCGATCTTCTCACCCCCTACGCTGCTGTGAACGTGAAATCTCACGTTCCTATCTCTCTTGACCTTAACGTCAACTACTCTAAGTGGGGTTTCTTAAAGTTCGGCCTACAGTCACACATCGATGGCTCCGCTCCACCTCGACCCGATGACCCCTAGTGGGACATCGCTGAGTGCTGCGTGCGCAGCTAGCTGCTTGGTTCGGTCGATGACTCTGTCCTTGACCTCACTATGGAAGATACCGACCCTACCGTCCGAGATCTCTGGGTGGCTATCGAGCGAATCTTCCTTGCAAACAAGCAACCCCGCGCCATCTTCCTCCTCAATAAGTTTTACTCCATGGTACAAGAAGACTCCTCTATCTCCTCGTACTGCCAGTGCCTTAAGGTAAAGCCTGCTGCTCTCCGGGATGTCGGCTACCCTATGGTCGACTCTCAACTCGTTCTCGCCCTCCTGCGAGGCCTCAACCCCCGCTTCTCAAACACCGCCGACAACATCGCCAACGCCACACCGCCAACCACAACACCTTTGGGTGTTGGACTCTGGTGCGTCCTCCCACATGGCATCATCGGCTGATCTACTCCGTTTTTGTCATCCCTCCTCCTCCCCCTTTATCACCATCGGCAATGGCCACTCTCTTCTTGTCCAATGCCATGGTGACTCATCTCTATCTATACCCACCACTAACCTCCCCCTTCGCAATGTCCTTATTGTACCATCTCTTATTTATAATCTCATATCTGTTCGCCAATTCACACGAGATAATAATTGCTCAATCGAATTTAATGCTTCTGGTTTCTCTGTAAAGGATATCCCAACCCGGCGACAGATCCTTCGCTGCAATAGTGGCGGTGACTTCTACAACATTTCCACTGTGCCGTCCACTCCACACGCTAGCGTCACCCTCTCCACCAACCTCTGGCATCTTTTGCCTCGGCCATCTCGGCCTCGACGCTGTAGCTAACCTCCATCGCAACGCCTCCATCCAATGTATCCACGTCATCGCTACCGGGGCTTACCGATGCGATCGACCACCGGTTATCTCTTGTTGGCTCCATCCATGATCATGGTTGGTTCTCAATTAAACATGTTGAATTTGGGTGGTGAGAAATCAATTTTCCTTGTTTGTAAGGTCGAGGTGGGATGATGGGTCTGATTCTCTGATCGGTAATAGAAATGTTGTGGCATATCCATTTTATTAGATTTCTTATTCATTCTGTCTTATCTAGTGCATGCTTCAGATTTGTGAATCGATTGGAGACATGACTTCTTTTTTGAAAGTATCGAATAGGCAGCATTCCAGTTTATGACTAGAGTTATAACCTTTGCAGTGGACAAAACACGTATCTTTCAATAAAAGGATCTTAGGGAGTGTATCCTATTTATTAGATACCATATGTACAAACTGCCAGCAATGCTCCATCCAGCTGAGGCTTGATGTTATAGTACTTTGGGGGAATAGAATGTTCTGGGTTATGAGCTGATATGCTAGCCTAGCATACTGACCTGATATGTGTGCGGTTCATCCCAATTCCCAACCAATGGTCCAAAGATGTTAGTTGTTCTTATATGACCACACCATCAAGCAAGATGTCATAACTCTCAACTTAACCTACACCAACTTAGGTCTCATCTACATCAACACCAGTCCAAGTAATTGATGGACCGATTACACGTAGTCGAGCAAAGAAGCTATAACAAGAGGTGCACGTGCTATTTTGTGAGATTTATTTTAATATTAATGAGAATTATATACTACCTAAGTCGTGTACATTATTAATGGTTAGGTTCACTAAGGAGTAAGATATGAATACATAAGGAGATGACTTTCGACCAGCTGTAGACCACTTCAGACCAGTTGTCGACCACGAACTAAACTCGAACCAATTCAGATCTACAGAAACGTTTAGAAGAAACAGTCATATATTTTGATTACCAAAAGCTATGGTGGTCTATGAGCACGTTTTGGAAAGCTCTTAAAGTCTAGTTTCTAATGAGTCTAGCTCCGACCAGTTTGGAGCTACCATTTGGGCACAGACCACCGTTTAGTGTGTACTGCTCGGAAGGTCAATAGTCAACCTGATGCTAAAGTTTATGTATTAAACTGTACCATTCTATAATATTACATGATGCATGGCATACATGATTGGAAAGGGTGTCAAGTCAAGAATCTAACGCAACAAACCGTGCATCATTTGGACTTTTCTAGGTGGAGTTATTGCCAAAACAATGAAAATTGCGCAGAAGACTAACAGTTACGCGGAAACTCTCTAGGAGCTCATTCTGAAGAGGTCTTTTCACATAGTCGAACTAGTTATTTTCTTTTCGAGTTTCCACCTACCTAGCAGAGCTGTTGCTAGTATAAATACCCCCTAGACTCATTGTAATCACAGATTATGATATTGAGAATATAGACCACTTTGTTTAACTGTGCGCTAGCAATCCCCTGAGAGTTGATCTCTACCCCTTTGCTCTTGTGACTTCCTTCGCAAGAATTATAGAAGCGACGGCTTCATCCGCTCTCAATTAGTGCTCCTACTCCCTTCGAGGTCTGCTCAATTGATTGTAGTCTGTGTTGGTTGGTTTCTTTGAGAGTGTGGTTGGGCGAATCCTCGATTCAGGTTGCCGTATTGAGACTGTGGTTGGCTTCGAGTTTTATTCATCAGGTTGCACTAGTTATCACTGCTTGTAGCAAATTATTTCGGTTTTTTCGAAGCTAGTTATCTGGTGATTGATCCTACGTCGTGAAGATTGGAATATCGAGACATATCATGTTATTTGATGTAACTTACGCTTGTAGCAGTGTGATTTCAGTAATCCTTTAGCCCACAGTCAGGTCCTAGCCACTGTGAGGGAGGTGACATGTTGCTGACCTCCTCCACCAATATGGAATGGCAGAGCTCCTACCTCTGCCTTCATTTCAAACAAAAAAAATATGCCTTCATTTCAACCAATTGTAATCTTGTAGAATCCAAAATTCCAGATTGAATCGGCTTGGGACTGGCAGGATGAACATAGCTGGGAGGTGCAAACAGACAGTGGAATCAATAGCTACTGGACGGCAAAGACATTTAAGTTGCAATGGAACACCACTAAACATTTAAATGGAAGTTTGAACAACACAACCAACATTCAGACAACCAACTGCAGCAAGCGAGCAAGGCTGTACCATAGTACCGTCGATTAGATATGAGCTCGTTGGCGGCAGTGAGGCTAGACGCCTGGAGCTGCTAACTTGGCTAGCATGTAGTTGCACAAATTACAGGTGCTGTATGGGCCCTGGTGTCAGAATGCCCAGTTAGGATGAAATCGGCCTGGAGTTTTAGGTTTCAAGGTGTTTTCTTGTTAAGCTGCAAAGCAAGGTTTATACATCCTTCAAATAGTTGTCACATATCCTTGTTTTTTTCATCAAAGATGTATTGCTCAGAGTCCATGTTAGCCAAGGGATTAATGATCTATAAAATTTGGCCTGTGATCTTCTCTAGGTTCTAAATCGACTATTAGAACCCTCATATTACACCATATGTTTCTCTCTCTTTTCTTGCTTTCATGTTTTCACTGTATGTTTTATGTTTAGTTTTTCTGAATTTTGACTGTTTTCCTGTGTTCTGCAGAACAACAGAGCACAACATGTAGGAGCTGAGGACAGGAGAGAGGTGATCCCTGATATATCTTCAAGTGTTTAGTTAACACAGATTATTTAGTTACTTGTGCACCTCCCCATATTTTGTGCATATCAATTGGAGCAAGCTATTCATTTATGATACGAATTATGAACAGATCAATATGGTGCAATATACTAAAACTCATATCCTCAGTTCTTTTTCTTGTGTGCTGTAGAAAGAGCTCAAATGCTATCTCACGCTTTCTTTATCATTGCTTGGAATAACATTACCAGTTTGTCTGGTCTTCTTAGTTGTCAAGAGCGAGATACCTGACAGCATGGACATGGTCCTCAGTGGTTTCTGTATAACAGTACTCGTTTTGTCTGCTTTAACCGTAGCGGCGGCGTACACATTTAGAGCTGAAAAGGGAAACCTGGACAATCTTTCCCTGAGTTTGCTTATATTGGCCATCTACATTGTTTTTGTTCCGACTGTAATATTTTTACTGAAGTGAAGAGCGAAGACTGTTCGTGAGGCTGAAACTCGAGTCAACGTTGCAAGTATACACCTTATGGATGAACTTGGATTCGCCATTATAGTGCCCTCTGCATGGATTAGGAATTTCGAATGGCCACAGGTACGAGGATATAGAAACCTCAGTGACTTTCTTAATAGTTCATTTTAATTACTTACATTCTGCGCTGTTTCTTTGTGAAATATTGATCATTTGCTGATTGAAATTATTTACTCTGATCCTCTGTAGATATTTTGCTCACCAGGTGTCAAGTGGACTTGGTGATGCGAATGATTTATTGATTCAGCTTATATTCCTCTGGCTATCGTGGTAAATATTTGGATTGGTGAGAGTTGCTATTGGTGGTGTTTATGGAATGCTCCACTGTTAAAGCTGTCAAAGGTTTCGGATTTGGCTTGTGTGTGTTAAGATCAGTTTTGATGATATCAACTCTGACCTGGGGGTTGTTCCAGCAATTCTGGGATTGTGTTGAGAACTGTTCATAATTGCGGAATTCCGCATGTGCACGCTGAGGATAGGTAGTTAAGCACTAATATTTTGACGATGTTGCTGTGCTGACGATTTTGATCGAGATGGCATATGCTGCCCCATACTCCGTATGTTGTGTACATCTTTTGATGGACGGGCAGAACAATTTGCTAAGGATGCGGAAAAAGTCTTAGTACGCTTTTTAACCGGTAAACGGTATATTTTTGTTTTAAAAAATCATATTGATCTATTTTTTTAATTTTAAAATAATTAATGTTTAATTAATTGTATGCTAATAACTTATTCCGTTTTGTTTTCTTTCTCTCAACTCACCCTAACCCTAATTACTCTTATCAATCTGAGCAGTGCCGGTTGAGTTGCTACTGTATTTGTTATCTGATGTGCGTAAAAGCTTTGTGGCTTTGCCGTTTAAACTTCTTCCGTTGTGTTATTCTGGTGCAACAAGCCTACAAACGATAACAGTTCTTTCCTTGCCTACTTGCTATTATGGTTTTTTTTTTTTACTTTTTCGTCATCGAATTTCCAGCATCACAGCATCAGGCATTACGTATTTGGTTGAATGGTTCAGTAAAAAAATACTCCCTCAGGCTCCATGTTTAATGTATGACGTTTTAACTTTTATACTCGACATTTGAACTTCTTCTTATTTAAAAAATGATATAAATATTAAAAATATGTATTGTGGTTGAAGTAATTTTAGATAAAACAAGTTACAACAAAATAAATAATACTTTTAAAATAAATTGAGTAGAACGAATAATCAAATTTCATGTTCAAAAGTGTTATACATAAAAAACATAGTGTTATACATTATAACCACGTATTATCTAGTTTATCACGTGTACTCTGCTTTGTACGCGAGTACGGGCTGTTTTGCACGAACCAGCGCTGAACTGTAAAACAACCTGTTGTCAACTAGTTTTTGACGTGTCGATGGTTAACTAGTACACGTTTTAGGGCTATAGTTTGGTTAAAAACTTAAAACCAATCCTTCACGTGTGTTCCTTTCCAGATTTCGGAACAATGGCTTGTGCTGAAGGTAAAGTCGCGACAGCCTACTCTCAGTTTTGCCGCATGGCTCTTGGCATTTCTCACAAGCGAAAATATGGACAGAGTATTTTATTTTTACCAATAAAACATAGAATGATAAATATACTCAAAATGAGACTTTCTAGTGTGCAAGTATGCCAAATCCGTTGATTGCTTACAATCTAACGATCTACATTAAACCATACCTGTGGGAAGATACTTAAAGTGTGGGCTAGGTATTAACTTAAAGATTTGATGAAAGGTTAGATAAATAATTTGGTTTCTAATATTACAATAGAGGAGGAAGGACAAATCAGTAAACAAGCAATTATTATGTGGAGATGGACGATACCGTTCAATCTGCTAGTGACAAGTGCCAACTTACTTGATTGGTATTTACATACCGTATAACCAGATGATAATTGAAGACCATGTAATTGATGATTAAAACTAAATAATTGATCTGCGCATCTTTCTTCCAGATATCTACGTAAGATTTTGGTTTCCATCTAAGACTCTCGTAATTGAGTAAATGACTTGCACAATATTTACGGATGTTTTGGAAGGCTCAAGGAGAATTGATAGATATGCCTTCGTCTCCCTTTTCTATGGATTACTTTATCAAGAGAATACAAATGGAGGGAAGTACAAAGATTAGTTTTGAATAATCATCCATCATAGGAGTATGTGTGTGGCTCAGTGGATCTTACAACGAGCAGTTGTGCAGGAAGTTGAGTGACAGCGAACGGAGGAGGATCAGAACAGGTGTTTGCCTCTTGTGTTTATCGACTACACAAGGGAAGAAAAACAGCGATGTCAGGGGAGAGGCAGAGACAGTGGCGGCAGGCAATGGAGAAAGGGCTATGATTGAGAATAATTACTAAAATACCCATATTAAATTATATTCCTAAGTTGTCCTTTGAGAATCAACGGTAGATGTTTAAGTTGACAGGTACCTGGGGTACCTCCCAAGCACGGTAAAAAGGTCTCACTCAAAATATACTAATTGGAATCCATCATAACATATTTAAATTAGATATCACGCGGGGTAATAAATTCTTTAAGACATCTCACTACACATATATTGGAGATGAGCCTAAATAATGATATTCACTTAGGTGTGCTGGCTCTGCTTTAATCACACACTCCTTTGGAGATGGTATATACCTCTCCACTAAGAGGTAAAAATACCGATTAGAAGATAAGTTCTTGATTGATAATGGCAATATCTTTTGTCCAGTAATATATATATATATATATATATGCATAAATATCTATACCACTTAAAAATGAAAGAAAAATTTAAAAACATATAGTACTCTATCTATTTTATATTATAAGATGTTTTATTTTTAAAAAATTGGTTTTTTAAAAAATTTAACTAAGTTTATAGGAAAATATAGTAATATCTACAACATGAACATTGAATATAATATTTTGAATATTAAATAAGTTTAACTTTTAAAAAATATTTTAAATCAAAACATGTTGTAATATAAAATGGAGGAAGTATTAGATAGTATTCCTGCTATAACATTAGTATATAAATTAGTATATAAAGATATAATTAGTGCTAAGTACTTCAAATTGTTTCACGTGGGATCCGTAATAGATCTTCATATAACCTGCTTCCATGCTTGCTCCATGTCTTGTGTGCCTAATATGAAAAATATTAGTAATGTCTTATAATGTGATTGTCATAATACTAAAAATAAGTTTATAGCTAGCAGTTAGCTCTACTATGCTTCTTAAAAAAAACACCACTTTAATGATTTCAATATAGACATTTGCAAATTTGTCATTGTTTTTTTATTTTACAAGGATACCACTTGAATAATATCATTTTTACATTTTTGTAGTGTCTGATAAATTTATAATTACCCCTTTTAGTATAGTTTTCTTTATGACAAGTCGCAGCAGGCAGCAGCTTCTGCGAGCCAAGCCGTCCTTCCGCTCCTGTTTCCGACGCCAGAAGCTTGATCAAAGTACTCATAATCATATAATAAAATATAAAGCCTACAAGTTTTTAATATAGCTTTCAACGTAAAACTTAATTTGAACATTAATTACAACATATCCATAATTATAATCACATAAATCTGTCTTTAAATACAAGTTCAACAATACGTACCACTCATACCAGTATATTATCAGTCAAACATTATAAAATATTGATTTTTTTCAAATATATGTACTGAAGTATTATTAATTAGAAAATAGGACTATTTTATGGCTCTTGGTTCATATGATTTTTAAAATATAGGAGTAGAAAAAACATAAAAATATAATAGAAATACATGTGCATAACCACAAGATTGAAAAACAGGAAATTTTTCCTATATTTGCTGTCCGAGCTAGCCAAATAATTGAAAAAAAAATGGGTTGGGGTGGATTATTTTTTTCGTGTGTTTTTTGCCCCCAAAAGCGGAGGCATATGAAATTTTACTATAGTTTTCCTTTAATGGATTCCTTTGAAACGAGCCGTGGTATATCTATTCAAGATTGCATATCTCTACTTCTTTCCTTTGAAATTCGTTTGAAACGGACGTGCCCTTAGCCATGGCACCAATCTTAGAGTCAATCAACGAAAACCCAACTGCAGCATAAGACGAGGCGAGACCGCGAGAGCGGCGCAAGCTCGGTGCATCAACTAACGTAGTGGATTCGGTTGGCATCACACGGGTCGGTGCTGCCCACGATGGATTAGACCTTATGATTAGGAGAAAAAAAATATACTACCTCCGTTTTTTATCTAACATTAACTTCTAGTTCTACGTTTAACTAAAAAATTTACGTAATTATTAATTATTTAATTATGATTTATTTTATATTTTAAACTTGACTTATAATTTTATATATTTTTAAAAAAATAAATAAGACAAATAGTCAAATATATTAAAATCAAATAAAAAAAACCGAAGAAAGTAGTAAAGAAAAAATGATTAAAATGGTATTTTGTACTCTAGACAAACAAATAATCAATTGACTTCTACTACAAAGTGGCAAAGCCATCATCTCAAAGAAAAAAATATATTAAAGCCACCTAAGTGAAGCGACAAATTAATTCCCCGAGAAATACAACTTTTTTTATTGTTCCAAAAACTTCATGGGCCGCCTTAAGGCCCATCAACTGATTAAAGAAAGGGAGAAATAAAGAGAGGCCAGAGCACACCTTGCGTTCAACGGTACCAGCGTATACGAGTGGGGAAGAAAAAAGCGATCTGGTTCCCTTCGTTCCCATCCTTGCGCCCCGAAAACCCTAGGCGGCGGCGGCGGCGTCTCTTCTTTGGATCGGGGGAGGAGAGGGAAACCCTAGTCGAGTTGAGATGGCTGCGGCGGTCCAGGAGACGAAGCCGGTGGTAGTCCCGGCCGGCAAGGAAGATGAACTTGTGAGACGCATCTACATGGCCCAAGCCATCGAGCTCGTCGTTGCAAGTCTTCTCGATTGTCTCTGCTACCTTCCGCCTCCGTTCTGCGTTCTAATTTCCATTCCTTTTGGAATTCCTGCTGCTGTAAGGGGTTTCAGCATGGGGAGATCAGTGGGAGGAACACCAGAAATTAGCATGGGGTTTATTAGGAACTTTGGAACGCACAAATTTTGCAGAATTTTGATATAGATCGGTTGATTTGCCGAAGCACTTGGGGGGAATTTCCCGTGTTTTCCAAGTAGTCCGAATGGTTAAGTAACCCCACAGTTACATGTCAAGGGCTGAACTCCACCCAAGAGTGGCTTTGATATATATCAGAGGTCCTATCGGTTGACTAAATACGAAAAATACGTCAAACGGTATATTAAAGGAAAAAAAGTAATTTATGATTAAAACTTATTTGTGTTCCTAGCGTAAACACTAATGCTGAAAAAGAAATTACCATAACAAAATTCTCAAAATCAATTTCAAAATTAAGTTTGAAAATATAAATTTTCTCAGCGACATATGGCCAACTTGTTTTCTAGGACCTGGAGTGGCCTCTTTTGTTGAGGACACCTTCGCTGCTTTCATTGTCTCTGATTTCTCCTAAATTGTTGCAAGTCTTGATACATTCTCTCTTAAACCTACACAACAAATATGCATTCATTCTTTACATAACAAAACGTGCATTAAAGGGCATGATTCACAGCAAGAACTTTCATCATCGATTTCAAAGTCATAGCAAATTGGACGAATGAGATTACAAAGTTGATATTCTGTACAGGAGGTTAACAATATTTGGTTCTAGTGCAAGAACTTTCATCATCGATTTCATTTTTATGCATGATTTAGTTGTATAGCTTTCATTTTTTATCTTTCCCAAGAATACATTTATGTTTCACCCAGGGGTCTGATTCTTTTTGGGAACTTGTTTTAGTAGAAAAACTAAGTAAAATATGTTGCAGTTTTTGCTCAAGTTGAGAATGAAAAACCTATTTGATTGCCTAAATTTTGGGACTGAAAACACACATTTGACCTTAATTAGTTATATGACCTTCTTTTCCTTTAATTATTATAGGTTCTTATTGGGAACTTTGTTTTAGTAGATAGACTAACTTGCAGTTTTTTGTTCAAGTTCACAAAGTTTCACCTATGTGATTACTTCAATTTAAGGACTGGAAACACACTTTTGATCTTAATCATTATGTGGCCTTCATTTGCTTTAATCATTATGTGTTCCAATGAACTTAAGGAAAGCCTTATCAATGTTTTTTTGGTGTTATAGCTACAATCAATTGATAAGATAAAGCAGTAAAGTTTGGAACAAGTTTTTGGCAGTACTAATTATTTTTTATTATTTTGCAGAGGGCTGTTTTTATGCTGGAATTCATGATGCTTGTTTGGTTTGCTGTTAAAACGATTATTCTCTTTCCAGGATGGGAAGGAGTTTTAATGGATGTCTTTATTTCTCCAGCTGCCATAATGATATTGGTGCTAACTCGTCTTTTAAAGGAGTTTGTGGGAAGGTATATGGAGGGCTATGATGCTGGTGTTAACCAGCCCTCTGAAAAATGAAAATAAGTTCGTGGAGCTGTGAGCATCTCCACTCGGAGGGCAATAATGTTGGCTTTGGAGCCTCCAGAAAATGGAAATTAGTTTGTGGAGATGTGAGCATCTCCACTTAGGTGTCGTGTGACACACTGAAATAATTACCTTGTGTAATCTTTGTGTGGTATCACTGCTTTGCAAATGGAGAAATTCCGAAGGAAATTTGCTGTTATTGTCTCCAATAGGGCCTTTCTACCAAGAATGAGTGTGTGGAGAAGTCTACCTGTGTCACCAGTTAGAATAGTGTGATCTAGTATGAATTTTATTTTTAACTATGTTGGTATGACTTGTATGTGATAGTATTCAGTGTTACCCTTTCGAGTGCGTTCTGGCGTAGATTGCACACTACGCGTTGGATAGATATTCGAGTTCTAGTAAAGTTGGAGTTGGGTTCAAGTATATTTGGATATTTGAGTTTGTAAAACTGAAAATTTAGGTACGTGGAGGTTCAAAGTCAGTTTTACATGCTGAGATACCTTCACGTGTAACTGTGCCAAGCTGTGTACGGGGACTTAAAAGCTAAAGATTATAGGTGAAGCTGTAGCTGCTAGATACTTTTTTAATATGCTTTTACATTAACCTCTCAATATTGACGATATCATGTATTTTGGCACCCTGGTGGTAAACGACCCTCTTCGACTTAGTGACCGACGTTTGGGCCACACAATTAGTGGGCTCATATGTTAGACATTTATATTAGAGGATAGTGTGTTTATCCATCTAATAAATTATCTATATTTACCATCCTATTCACCTACACATTCACATATAGCTTCAATAATTTAAAAATCCAACTTGTCCTCAACAAACTCCTCCTTTTTGAAATGAACCCACTCTTTGCTCCAAACCTCCCATCGTGTACATGTATGGCAGTGTGATGATACTCTAGCTTCGATAGTTTGAAAATCCAACTTCCTCAACATACTCCTTCTGGGGGATAAACCCACTCTTGCACTGCATGGTAGACCTTGATGACCGATTGATGATAATTTGAGTTGGAATCATTAAAGGGGATGCAGGTTTCTTCGTTATTGTGAGATGAATGGATGAATGGGCCAGTAACCTTTTCTTTATCCTTCTATGTTAAAAATTCCTCTTTGTTAACATGTTTCATTTCTAGAATTTTCATGTTAGGATTTTTAAGCTTATTTTTTCTTTTGTGCTATTAGCCTAAAAAATTGTTTGTGTTGTATTTGTTACAATAGCATTGATAGACTATATGCGGCCAAGTTATTTTCGTTCCATTGCAAAATAGGGACAGTTGGCTAGTATGATTGAAACCACTGTAGAGTCACGCAAACATAATTTCACCGCCGCCCCACTGCTGTTTTTGCATCTATTTTGCAATTCAATCTTCTACGGATTGGAATAGTAAGAGATTAGAGGTAATATAAAAATTTATTTGAGAGAATTGGGTGATCATTCTTGGAATTTTGTTGGACCAAGCTTCAATGGCATTACTATTGGTAAGCAGTAGGCACTATTTGACTTTATTGGAAATTTGTCAGGGTACCCCTGAAAGGATCGTAGCTACTCCCTCCATTTCAAGAATACTAGCATATTATGTCATGCATTCGCGCAACTATAGCCATTCTATTTATTTGTTAAATATGTTTACATATTGTTTATACTGATTAACTAAAATTTGTAATAACAATTAAGGAAAGTCAAAAGTCAATAATAGAGAATAAAATTAGCAGGAAGTTTATTTAGAATACAAACAGGTTTTTTTTTTGTTTTATAATTATACGAAACATACACATATCACTACTCATGCATATTATACTCATATGATAATTTTTAATTGAAGGTGTACTTGTATATATCGGCATGAGGATTTAAATCTTGGTGAGGGAGTCGTATACACCCATTTGATGCTTCTCTAAAAATATATTTATTTTGATGTGTGATAAAACAGCATATCATTTATTGTATTAACATCAACTTTCCTTTCACAATTTAAAGTAAACTTAAATAATTTTGTTATTATTTTCCGTCATGTCCGTTGCTGCCTTCGCGTCATACTGATCACTGCAAGACCCGCTTATCTCCTATTACATTCCATTGGCGCCCTGTTATATAGGCCGTGCACATACAATTTGCAGGTAAAATTTATGCTAGTAAGTTTACTGTGCCCTTCCCATTAGGGTCAAACAAAGTCATCATTAGGATGATGCAATAAGATAAGTTGTCCTAAAGGTGTCCTCAATTAATTTATAGACAAAAAAGTAATTGCAGTAAAAGGAAAAATAATTCTAAATTATGCACCGGCTGGACAGATGTGCTATACTCATTCCCTGTGAGTAATAAAAATAAAAGACCTGATAATAAATATGATATTTAGTATCAGCCCGATGCCTTTTAGATTATTAGTTTTGGTTGGTAACTGATGTTATTTTTAGTACTGATTTGGTATCATCATCGGCTACCAGTTATTGTTAAATATCCATGTATTAGCAGCGAGCATGTAGTTATTAGTTCTATTTAGTGTTTTTAAGATCTATGAGAGGAGGAAGTATAGAGGAGGTGCTGTCAAAATTTTCTATAGTTTTACATGGTGATTTCACTCATCCAGCAGCTCTAAAAGGTTAACGACTTCATCAAAAAACAATATAAAAAATATATCTTTAGTCCTGTTTAATAATATTCGAGACAAAATATTTAACCAAGCAAGAAAACTCTTTAATACCAATGGTTAATAACAATAAATATTAAAAAATATATAATTATTCCCAGTTATTAATATCACTCGGTATTAAAAATATTTTAGCTGTTGTAGTCCCATCTCCATCGTTAATGACACCACGTGCCCTCTCACCGACGCCGTCGCCACCATCCCTAAAACAAGAATTCGTTCTGACAGATTAACAAGGGTTTTCAAGAACAATTTATTGGATATATGTGTATATATATATACATACATATATGTGTATATAATATATATATAAGCAGTATGGAAAAAATATTTTAGTACAAGTTGATAACATTAATTGATACTTAAGAGGTTGTCACCATGTCATATGGATGATATCAGTTGATTAATCAACCGTTATTAAAGATATATTTTTAAGTGCTGGTCAATTCAATTGAATCAGAACTAACAAAAGTTAGGATTGCTAGTACTAATTCTACAATTGTGACTAAAAGGTAGCGAACCGGTACTAAATAAGTACTAAATATTTGTTTTGCCATTTTACAATTTAGCATTAATATATATATATATATATATATATATAGTCAAAACGATGTAAGTTTGGGCTTAGGCCTAGTTGGCCTTTAAGCATGTTTAATGCGCGTGCGGTGACCCAGAAGCATAGTGTGTGCTGGTCCGCCCATCCCAACGTCGCATTTCCTTGTATCCTAGAGGACGTGTGGAACACTCATGAATAATCTTGACCTTTCACAATTGTTTAGCTGGAACATCTCTACGATCTAACGGCAGATACTGTATGTTTTGTTGCATCTGATGGCCCATACTTTTTTTATGATGTGGCTCAACGATGTTGTATCTCAGGTTTCACTTTTTAATTATAGAGATAAGAAGAGGATGTAGTTGAAAAACTTGAGTGCTGAAAGTTTATGATTAATTAGAAAGAAAATATACATATAGAAATTATTATATTTTAATATAAATTATAAATAATAAAGGTTGTTATATTTTGGATTAAAGAGAGTATCGACTATTTACGTTTTGTGATCTACTTCCCGTTCTGTGCATCAAAACTTGCACATTTATTTAGTTCATCAAAAAATATAAAGCTGACGTTGTTCATAAATTCAACCGTAGACCAAATCGAGCTGCAATTCAGGATGGAAAACATTTGAAACATCAATTTTACCACATACTCCCTCCATCCCAGAAAAAATGCGCAAGTTTTGATTAATGAATTCAAGTTACCCGGTTTATATTATGCGCATTTCTTTATTTCATCAACTACTATAGGCCGAGTTTCTCGATACTTCTATAGCCTACGTTGTTGCTCCGATGTCGGAAGACTGCATATTACAAAGATGCTTGGTACTTAATCAGTAAATGTACTTATACTGAAGTCAACAATTTTAGAAACAGATAGATGGTAAACATCTTTGAATATTTTATTTGTATTATTTTACATTTTTATTCAACATATATCTCACATGTTTATATGCACAAATTTTTACTCGGTGAACATATGCCAAGGACGGGCCTAAAGTACAAGGGGTGCTCTCACATGTGATCAATTCGGTAAAGGGGACTCGACGGATCTAGACAAATTTAGACCGCTCAGAGACATAATACCATATTCTTATATTCTTACTTGCTATTGAAGTGCTACATGGTTCTTTTCTAATCTTCTCCCCCTCCTTTAGTCATGGCTCTTCCTAATATTTTCTCGGGTATCACACTTGACCATAAGAGGAAAAGGACATACAACAAAGGAATTCATGGAACCCGATATATAGGGGATAGATACGACTAGTCTAATTACTATCAGGACCCTAGCGCTCATTGTCCAAGGACCGTCCTCTTCCTGCCACTATCGACTGTGATGGGCCATCAACTAGTTACTCTATGTAGATAGGTAAAAAGTATTAATATAGGATAGGTTGATCCAGTGATTATAGGAAGTGATACGTGTCTTATCCTACGCTACTTATCACATCACCATGACCAAAGTAGGCTCATGTGCACAAACCCAAACGGCAAGCCTCAACCTATCATATTGAATG
The DNA here is from genome assembly GCA_030770085.1 of Oryza coarctata. Classification (NCBI taxonomy): domain Eukaryota; kingdom Viridiplantae; phylum Streptophyta; class Magnoliopsida; order Poales; family Poaceae; genus Oryza; species Oryza coarctata. The sequence continues at coordinate 3,880,294 of CM061483.1, forward strand.
TGATGGTTAGAATAATCGTCTCGTTAAAGGAGTGTATGAGCTTGAGATTGTTGTATCGAGATTATCTTCTAAGATGTTTGGGTTAAACGGTTGTCTTAGAGTGGTCTGCTCGAACTGATAGCCTAGAACGGTCAGTTTAGAGTTGGCCAGCTCGAGTTATTCATCATGTGTCGGTTGGCTTGCTCCGATCAACCTAGGACACTAGCTTGAGATAGCCGGCGCCACACCATGAAGGCTAACACGTCCAACGTCCAACGTTCTGAGCATGACCAATTTATCTTTTTGCAGCTAGGACCCTTTTCTTATTCTACTGATGAACATATAAGGTATTATATATTATATATGTATAGATATAGGTAAATAAATATAATCCATGTACAGAAAACCATCTTGATTGCGTTCAATACTCCTTTCAACCGCTCCTATGCGGTCTACCCTCACGTGCAACGTGCTAACTTGCGGCGAATACATGCGCACGTCGGAAGCAGCCGCGTGCAACTACACCACCACGTGTGGCCACCGTTGCGAACACCTCGTGTCTGTCCGTGCAGTTCGCAGAGGCAAATTCTTGGATCTTGTGATGACTGCAGCTGGGGCACGCGACAAAACTGCACCTAATGTTATATTCAGACAGCAGCAGTAACATATATGCCAGCAAAATATGAACTCGAAAACTCCTGCTTAATTACGGAACCAGCGTGTGATAACATACACACATTGCAAACCCAGTTTAATTTGCATTTGGAATGGTGTTCTTTGCTCCAACTGCGAGAAGAAAATGGTAACGCCGTAACGGGGAGAAGAAGAGAAGTACAGAGATTTCAGTTGATACTCTGGTACTGTATGCAGCATGTCTTGTTTTCTCAACTGAGAACAATGCTTTGCTTTCGAACCAGTACCATATGATGATGATGATGTTCCGAGTCCAAAATTGCACCAAATGAAAAGAAATAATAATATTTCCTTACCAACATAAACAAGAAGAGAGGTAAGTAGAGAGATCATGATGAACATTACCAAATTTCATTTGCAGAGAGAAAGCAAGAAGCTGGGAAATTCTGAAGAGGAGTAGCCTGGCATGGTGGATGAGAGCCACTCTGGCTAGCCAAGAAGACCGGCCCATGCAGCCACATTGCACATCCATCACAAGAATTTCCTTCAGAAACCCTTAATCTGCCACTGCCATGGCTGATAGATGGATGAGCCAACAGACGGCAAAAGCATAGGCAAGTCATTCTTGGCTACCAAAGGGAGTAGCCTCTCCATCTCCATGTGAGGCCCCCCTCTTCTCTTTTCACTCTACCTCTGATGAGATCAACCTTCAGATATGGCTCTCTTTGCCTTTGGTGTGTGTAGTGTGTGGAGTGTGTGTGTGCCATCACTGCAAGCTTACACCTGCTATTTATAATGTGGACAAGGAGAGGAGTCAACACAATGGATGGTTTGTCACATTTCCGTTAGAGGGTATCATCACCATGCCGTTATTCTGTTGGAATAGGCATAAGTTGCATGATGCATCTGCAGCTGATTGCAAAATCAGTAGTGGTGGAGAGGTGGGGATGAGAAACATTTTTTCAGAAAAGGCGTGAGAAAGAATTTCAGAAAGGGCTAGGATACGGCGATTTACTGTTGTTCAATATGACATTTTTTTCATGAGGAATCACTTGATATACATTGTTGAAATGTTTTGATTCTCAAATTTAAATGCTCTTCCTTGTCTCTCTAGTTCTCATGAGTGCTCCTACATGTTTCTTTCAAGTTCAATATTATTGCAGATATGTTTTTTTTTTCAAGTTCAGTGTTACATTGCAAATATGTACCTTCAGTCAAACCAGCTAGTGTTTATCAGGTGGACTATAATCTGAAGCTGAACCAAACACAGCCGCCAATGGGATGATTGCCTAAGCAGCTGGATGCTCATAGGTTTTACCTTTAATAACATAATTTAGTAAACAAAACCAGTTGCGGTTAAATGATTCGCAGCACAATTTATTGCCATTTATGTTCTTGATGGAACCATTGTTCCATTCGAAAGGAACAAATTCTACATCCAGCCATTGAAATGCATCTGCAAGTCGCAACTAACCAAAAGCGGGATTTTTGTTCCCTGCAACCTTATAGTTGACCTGGGCCTCCAAATCTTTTGAAATCTTCTAATGCTCAATGCAACTTGAATCTATCTAAGCGGATTGAGATGCCCACTGATAAGATTGATCGCAGCATATATGTATAGCCTCCAAAAGGAGAAATCTTTAGCGAATGTCAATAGTATCCTATTTCTTTGTTTGACAGAGACATGATAAACATTGTGCAATACTGTGCGATTGATTTCAGCATTTAAATGACAATGAACAGGTTCATTGAAATTAAGAAGAAAAACAACACAGGCTATATAAAGTTTTAATCATCAGTGCTTGTGTTCATTACATTTGTGATAAGATTCAACTTCTGGGAACTACCTACCGTATGCAGATGCCACGAATTCAATTAGGGATGGATAAACACGCATACCAACCATCAAAAAACTAAGAGCTCGTGATGTAAATGACAACATTGCTCAGAACAACAAAAATAATGTCTGCATCCATTCAGACTGTTGGTAGTAGGCTAACAGCTCGTCCTTTAGAACATTAATGCAAGCAGCAAGAAATAGTAAAGCAGTCGTTTATTATACAGTGGGAGTTTCTACATTTCAAGCAGCACAATTATACCCTCTTGTCTGCAAGTGGAACTCACGTTAAGCCCTTACTGCCTTCCCTGCAAAACACACCACAAGTAAGAAGCATCAATAATGCACTGCATATAAGCAAAAGCACACTCAGATAAAACATAACGTGTCATTGTAGTATGCCTCTGGGGTATAAGTGTTGTGGAATCAAATTCTGAACAGAAATTAAGCACAACTTGGTTCATTCATATTTATATATTCTGTCTATCTTTTAATGTCAAAATAGCACCCGCAACCTTTCACTTTGTAGTACACACAAGATTGTTTTGTCTACACCCTTTTTTTTCACCTACAGGCTGGTGTTTAACAGATTATGACCCACCCAAACAAGCTCTAGTGAAATGAATACTCCCTTTATAAAATTTCATGAAGCAAGACTGTAACAGGTTGCTTTCAATTATTAGGCGATGGCATGCCAATTAATTCATAATGCACAAATACCAATAGAGGCAAACTAAATTTTCTTCAAAACAGTAATTTTAACAGTAAATAATCATGTACCAAATGCTTTCTTACCTGCCAGCTCTCTTCTTGTCCTTCACTTTGGCTAGGATACTGATTAGAGCCCCCTTGCCAGTTATCTCCGCCATATGCAGGTCCAGCCCCTTGCCTGTTGTTTCCACCATAACCAGGATTTACACCAGGAACTCCTTGGTTGCTTCCAGGATAAGTTGGTGGAGGTGGTTGCACATAATTTCCAGGTGCTGAAGGGCCACCAGGCCTGAAATTGCCTACCTGCCCCTGGGGGAAGTTCCTGCGCTCTTGCGAGTTGTAGTAACCTTGACCTTGGCCTGCTGGATTTGCGTGCCCTTGGTACAGTGTTGCTTGGCTTTGGTAGTCACCAGACGATCCACTGTAACCTGGACGATCAGTATAATCATTCCTAACATAGCCTTTACCATCTTGGCCAGCTTGTGCATAATTCTGCTGTGGGGCATAGCCTCTTCCACCTTGCTGCGAGACATACTGAGGACTGTTCTGGTAATTTCCTTGTGGAGGACTATTCTGGTAATTTCCTTGTGGAGGACTATTCTGGTAATTTCCTTGTGGAGGACTGTTCTGGTAATTTCCTCGATAGTTACGGTTCCTGTCAGTCCTTGAAGGTTTGCTATAATGGACAGGAGGTGGTCTAGGAGTGATCACACCATTTTCATATTTGTCTCCTGATGAAACCAATATATACACACAAATATGATCAGGTGGTCTACGAAGTTAGTGAACAAAAAAGAGAAGTTAGGAAACACAAAACAAAGAATTAAACAAACCTCCATACTCCTTTGTCTCTGGGTAAAGATATGAATCAGGTAATATGAATACAACTCCAGGCAATCCTGATGTAGATGACCAAGCAGACAGGTACTTTTAAGCTAGGATCATAAATTATAGCAAGCAAAACAGAGACTTTGTATAATTCCACTCACCGCGAAATTTTTCTGACATCTCCTCAGTCATTACAGCTTGAAAACCAACATATGTTGTTGTACTAAAAGCATACATCCTCTTCTTAGCCTCCTCGTAACTATAGAAAATAAAGTGCTCAGGAGAAAAAACAAATTGTGTGTTCCAATTTCTTGAATTCTAATTCTTATATCAGTCAAGATTAAGCACCATAACTAAGAGCAACGACTTGACTATATAAGAGTAGAATAACAAAAATTTAGTAAAATGAATTGGAGCATTCCAAAAACCAGCAATGCCACAGAAATGTTAAGAACAGGACCATGAATTATATAAGAAATGGCTACAGGCATCACAAACAAAACAGACATATAACAATTCCACCAAGTAAGATCGACACTTTCCAAACATTTCACATGTTTTGGAACAGAAGTTTAAAGAACACAATTATTGTAAAAAAAAACGGATAGGCTCAGGTCCTTGAACTGAAAAGTTTTTTTGAGAACACAACTGATTTGAAAATTGAAATTTTATAGTACCAAAAAAGCAGGGTGATTCATGTATTGAAAATATCATCATTCAAGTAAAAAAATACAAGGAGTGAATTTTAAATATTTTCACACTATAGACTGGAGAAATTTTTCATCAAGCCAACCTAGTAGTACATATCAAATTATTCTTCCATTTCAATACAGGCAAAAGATATTAGCATTCAAATCAATCATTTGAATGAAACTTTGAATTAATATCAGGCGAAAATGACAATTGTGCACACTACTACACTAGTGGCTACTATGTAATAATTAAGCTTCAGTAGAAAAAAGCACATTTGACATTGCCCACAACTAAAAATGGGTTTCAAGCACAACAGAGTTTTCATCAGTACACCAAAGTAGAACCTGTCCCTTCACAGTACCAAACAATTCAAACAGTGGCAGTAATATGTACATCCAGATCAGTAAAGGAAATTGTAACTTGGTTCAGTACCAAACAGATCTGTTGATAAAATCCAGAGAGAACAAACCATCGTAGTTGCATAGAGGATACAGACTAATGTAATATGGAACAATTGATCAAATAAACTAGTGTAGTCAATGCCCGGTTCACTCGTACACAGAAGGAATCAAAATAAAAGCAATTTTGCATTTTTAGTATCACATTTCACCATCCGGAGACCAACTCAACAGGCACGAGACACCGATCCCAATTCATAACAAATTCATAATAAGGACACATTTGTGGAGCGCCAGCGAAACGAAAGGTGAGGTTTGCCTATACCTTCCAACGACCTTGGCGAGGGTCTGGAGGTAGGTCTCGATCATCTCCTCGCGGGTTGGCTTGGGGTCGGGGAACTCCATGGTGATGAGCCAGTGGTTGTAGTCGCAGCCCTCGAAGAGGATCTCGTCGGGGGAGATCTTGTCGTCCATGTCGCGCCTTCCGTAGTCATCCCCGCGAGCCGCGGCCGCCGCCGACGACCGGAACCCCGCGGCGGCAGGGAGCCACGGCCGCGAGACATGCGGCGGCGGCGGCGCTAGGGGGACGGACAACCGGGTGGAGGACGCCGACGCGGCAGGGCGGAGGAGGGAAGCGGAGGTGGAGGCCGCCACGAGGGCTCGCCGGAGGCGCAGCGCGAGGGCCATGGCGGGGGCTAGGGTTTCGGCGGCGCGGGGGTGGAGAGGAAGCTTCTGGGGTTTTTTGCGGAATGGGGTTTAAGGGTTGGGGAGTACTAAGAAGTAGGATAGGAGTTATCTTGGTGACTCACTTGCATTTGGGGCCATGTGAGAGGTGGGCCCGCTTGTCAGTGAGAGCGTCGGTCGGGGTGTGGGTTGTTGCAGGTGAGTCCTACGCTTGGGCTCGTATTGGGTGGCTGACAGGTGGGCCGTGTAGCTGGTCCGGCTTTGGTAGGGTGGGCGAGCGTCTGGCACTGACTGACAGGTGGACCCCCTCAAAAAAGACTGGCATGTGGGCCATTGTGCATATGCAGGGGATGGTAACATGCAGGGGGGCCACGCGAAGGCTAGAGAGCGAAATCCAGTTTTTGAAATCGCAAAATTTTGCCATAGTTCGATCAAAACTAGTTGCTTCAAAAACCAAATCACCAAAAGACATTATGATTTACGAAATGTAGTTTCCATGTTAGCACCTTCTTGGGGGAACAAAGTGATGGGGTCATCATGTGTTTAGTTTAAAGATATATTGGTGTAAAATTGTCAGCCGTTGAAAAGTAGAATTTTTTTCTTTAGAAGTTGATTGGATTTTGTAGAAACATATATCTAGATGATCTATTAGTTTTAACTTCTTCTGGAAGAATTTAAGAAAATTCTGCATTAAGTCATTTATGCAAATACAATTATATAACATTTTTTTCGATTACATGAAGACATCTACAAATATGCAACAAATAGAAATACTACCTACGACTCCAGCATCGTATTTGCGCTTCCCCATATAGCCGAACTGTATGGGCAAAGAAGCTGCAGATCTATTTTCCAATTTTTCTTATTTAGGGGCATCTTTTTTTCTTATGTTTGAAAAACAAATCCTGACAACTTTATTTGTAAATCACAACATTTCTAGCTAAATCACAGAACAATACTTGCTGCCATGCTACTCATGAATAAGTTTTGCACCTGTGCTAGTGTTTATTTTGTAGTATTACTCAAATCGTTTGAGTTGTACCTCGATTTTAACTGTTGTTGGTCTTTCAAAAATGTAGTTTTGTCATTGCAAACATGGGCTAAAAAGACCCCGCAGAAAAAAAACAAGGGCTAAAAAGGTGCTAGCACGTTGATGTGCAATAGGTGTGTGTAATTAACGACACAAAGATTCGAAATTAAAAAAATAATGGGAAGCTACAACGATTAAAACACAAAGTGATCCAAAGAACGATTCATCTTTGCAGACTTGCACCCTCTCACTTTGTTTAGTGTTCTTCCTTTCACATGAGCCACTGACATTCTCCTAAATTGCAGAGTTTGCACACATGGCCTTGCATGCATGACTCTGCACCGCATGATTTCTGTCCGATCTTCACCGGCTCAAACCAACTAATAATTTAATTAGCATTGTTGTTCTCATTCGGTCAAACTTTGGAACCAATTTAAAAGTTCGTTGTCCTGTTTCTTTAATAAGATGTTTATTTAAACTCTCAAGCACGTAAAATACATTGTAGATCAGTGTGCAGAATACAAATACACTATGTGCCGGGAAGATTTGCTTGTATTGTTTTCCTGGGTGAATATTACCAGATGGTTGGGGAAAAAAGATATTTGAGTGTATGAATTGCACTTAATGGGGTCATAGTAATTACCATAATACTATTTGGTTAAACCACTTTTACAGATACATGTCCAATTAAACTAGCAGGATGGCCATGCATTGCAAGGAGATTTAATTGTATGGAGATTTAAAATTTTTCATGGTCCATGTGATTAGGATTGGATGGGAGTGTGGATCGAAGCAGAAAACATGGGATCTAACTTTTTTTTAACTAACCGTTTGTTTTTTACTCAATTTTTCTAGGTTTTTGTTTTTCTCCAGGGAGGCAGTAGTTGCACACCGTGCTTGACGTGAGGGAGGGACGGTCAGATGAATCTTTTTAGAGAGTAGCAAGACCTGATTGGTTGTTCATCATCTTATCAAAAATGGCAGGTCGTCTATAACCAACCATCACTAATTTGAAGAAGGTTTGTAGGTAAATACTTGGTTGCAAGTCACGTGGAGCATGCCTTCCATCAAATTAGCTCAGCATACATACGGAGACGACTATACCGATCAGACACAAAAGATGACGCTCCTGCATGCGCATGCGCATGCTGCCATGCTACTCTGATATCTGCGTACATGCATGCCATCCTCTATTTCGCACCTCCTCTGCCTCTCCTTTCATCACTTATTTGTATAACTACTTATTTACTAAATTTTAAATATTTTTTCTCCTAAATTACTTATATGTTCTATTATCCGATTACAATAATGTATTCAATGCAATTAAACATGATAAAAAATGTCACAAAATTTTGGGCGATATTTCACTACTTAAACATAAAATTGCTTCGTCAATTCATCATTCAACCCTATTTGTGAAATGTTTTAACAAGATGCAACATTTAAAAACTATTAACTATAACACCATCAACCATTACATCTAGTCCCAATAAGTGAAACATCGGAAAAAGTCATATGAAACATGCTACTATATTTGCAAATACTTGATTTTGTTGAAATATTTTTTATATGACGTATGAAACATTGAGTTATAATTGTTAAAATATTAAAAAAGAATACATACTCAAATATACAAAGAACACCATGTGCAACATTTGTAAATAAACTAGTGAAATATCATGAAGTACTTATTGCAACATAAAAAAACGCCATGTGCAAACACAAAAATTAAAAATGTGCATCTGAATCGAATTCTAGTTGAAACATTCAGAAATATTAAAATTTAATGGTTGTAATATTTATAATTTTTTATTACAATATAATTATATAGAATCTTGTTATAAATATTTAATTATAATGAATATATCGCTGTGATTGGATAGTGTTGTTATAAAGATTTAATTATAATGAATATATGATTGGATTATAGGTTAGATATAGAGTGTTGTTATAAAGATTTAATTATAATGAATATATCGATGTGATAGGTAGTTTGAAAGAACAAATCGTTTAAAATTTGTTAATAAAGCTAATACATTGTATGCGTATACATGCATGCTTGCAGAGATAGAGAGATATACGGCTATAGAGAGAAAGCGCAAAGGACAGAGCATATATGCATGTAGCAGTTGGAGCGTAGAAGCACTGAGACCGTCTAATTTATTTGGTTTAGTTGGGCGCTCAACGACAAGCATTTTTTTCGAAAGGAGCCATCTACGAAACGGGTGTCCGATTTTTTTTTAAAAAAAAAATCAGGCAGTATCCCAAAAGACGATTGAAATGTTTAGCTTGCACCTATTATACATAGATCTTCAATATTTCACCGTTAATAGAAAAATGTTCCACTACGTCAAAAAAAAGTATTTAATATATTAAAATATTAAAATACAATTAGATTGAAACATTTAGCTTTTACATATGAAATATCAAACTTTAACCATTGAAACATCAACATATTAAAAAATATGAAGACAAAACTATGAAACAACGTAAAAAAAACGAGTGCAATATTTCGATACAATATGTTGGCTAAAATATCATAATATAATTGTATGGGATCCCGTTAAAAATATTTGATTATGATAAATACAACTAGTAGATCAGATAATTGATTTATTAGGAGAATAAATCGTTGGAACTTTGTTAACGGGCATGCATAAGCACACAGCAGCACAACGCATGCAACAGTGTCTAGTGGGTATACACACGGGAAGTCGTGAAGCATGCATGCCTTCCTAATTAATTAGGATAATGTGACTCACCTAGTAAGCGGAACAACCGTCGAAAAGCACTAAATTTTATCTCAACGAGATCAGGGCTTGTAATAGCACTTAGTTACCCCTCGATTATCACGGTTATCTCGTATAATAATCCTTTTAGTTTTTTAAACATCACGGTTTTTACGCTAATTATGTGGCGACCGTTGTAACCATGAAACTGTCTGGCAGTGATAACCCCATATAAACGGTAAGGGAAAACGGAGAGAGGGCCTATATAGAATGTGCGCAAGATTTTTTAGAGAGAATCTGCTCAAGCAACAGAAATTTTGAGGCATTTTGCCTGATACAATCGCCCACCTATTTATATAAAATAATCCTCCTAATTTTTACTTACCGTCGACGCCGGCGTAGATCCAGTTAATAATTACATTGCAAGCTGAATTACAGCCTAAATAAACGGTAATATATCTATGCTAATGCTACGACGTAATTGTGTTGTTCTAAAATCTATTAAAATTTTTCTAGAACTCCGTGCAATTAAGCTTTAATTTAATTCTCCCGGACGGACTTTGGTTGTGAGATCGGAAGCACGCAAACATACAGGCACACGATCAAGAACACGAGGAAACACCATATGCCACAAAATTAAAGCCCCGCTAAGAGATTTCCTTCGTTGGCCGGGGAGCTGACCGCCGGATCCAGAGGTTTCCATGGTCGGCGTTGGCGTCACGGCGTGGGGACGGTGCTCCGGGGTTGACAATAAATGTTATGGATTGATCCAAAAGAGATATATACGGTAGATATGGTTTATGGAAACTCTCAAATTGAAAGCATATCTATGGAAACTATCTGCACCGTTGGATCTGAGCGAGACGATCCTGACCGATGTAGCAAGTATCAAGTATGTAGAATGCAGGACTGGAGCTACATAGGGTAGGGCAGAAAAGGGGAGAGACATTCGTCGGCGAGTCCCGATACTCGGGGAGCCGACAAGGTAGAGCCGCGGCGCTGCTGCTTTGCTCCTCGTCTCCCACCCCCGTGACGACTCCCGATCCTCGGGGGTTTCTCTCGATGTACGCCGGTTTCTCCTCCGCTCCCGGGATGGGCGAGTCGGACGCGCTCCAGTCCATCGTCTACCACCGCGGATCGCTCCGCCTCCTTGATCAAGTTCGTTTCTTTTTTCTGTTTTTTTTTTCCTCCGTTCCCTCCTGGTGGGAGTGGGGATGAGTTCTTGATTGGGTTTTATTGGGTGATTTTTTATGCGGTGCAGAGGAAGCTCCCCCTCGAGGTGGCCTACATCGACGTGAAGTGCTCCGCCGATGGATGGTGACCTTGCTCTCACTCTCGTCGTCCCAACAGCTGGGACATGCAGATGTCCAAATCTTTTTATTTCTGTCTATTCAGTAATGGTGCTTTTGTTCCTGCTGAGAGTGGAACTCCGTGAATTGTTCAGGAACGCGATCAGAGACATGGTTGTCCGTGGTGCTCCTGCAATTGCCATTGCCGCAGCGTTGGCCCTGGCCGTAGAAGTTTCCGGGTTGGATTTCACCGGTACACCTGCAGATGCAGCTTCTCTTGTTACCGAGAAATTGGAGTACCTTGTATCGAGGTATGCATGGTTCAGCTAGCTATTGCACGTCCTTGTGTCATTTTACGCGATAATTTTGGTCCTGCTGTTATAGTTATGATTGTTATCTATGTGAAAAGCAATTTAGACTTTCATATCTCTGATCCATGTTTTATCTCTTTTCTTTTTTTGTTGTGTGTGCGTTTGTCAGCCGGCCAACTGCAGTGAACCTATCTGATGCTGCAACAAAGCTTCAGAATTTAGTGTCAAGGACAGCAGAAACCGAGAAAGATGCCAAAGCTATCTTTCAGGTGCTAACCTAGACCAATAATTTCGGTGGTATCTTTCTTCTCACTATTTCATCAATAGCTAAGTAAACAAAATTATTGTGGTTGATGAATGAGCCACGTATACCTGGTGAATTCAAGTAGTATACACTTCATCCATCCAGGAACACTGCTACCTATGTTTCTTTTTTCTTTTTTTTTAATCTTAGCTAGTAGTAAACAAGTAACCAACTTGAAGCAGTGTGATACTGTGATCTACGATGCACAAAGTAGAGCCCACACATTAGATTTTTTTTAGGAGAATTGGCACTTTTTGGAAATGTGATATTATCAGTTCAAGCTCCAAGTTGTAACACAAACTAGATAACTTGAATATATTATTTGGTTCCCTTCATCCTTGTGGCAGACAATAATAAACTGTAAACCAAAACATATCTACTGTACACCACTAGGCCAGGAGAAATGATAACAATTACCCAAGTTTGGGCCTTTTGTGTTGACTGATACTAATGTGGTAGTGTTGGCTGAACCCATCTTGTTCTTGCATGTAATGCAGTTTTTTTTTTCAAAAAGCCATGATGTCATATGGTGCTGAGCTTTCCTTTTTAATTGAGTGTAGGTGGACTTATGTTACCCCTTATTATCCTATTCTAATTCTCCTTTCCTCAACTAGGCCTATATTGATGCAGCAGAGGCCATGCTAGTCGACGATGTGGCAGATAATAAGGCAATTGGCTCTCATGGAGCTGAATTTCTCAAACAGAAACTTGGGAACTCTAAACATATCTCTGTTCTAACCCATTGTAACACTGGCAGGTACACGTGTGAACTGAGATGACTTGTTTTTCTATGTATGATGCTCAGATTCTGAACCAAATGACGCATGTTCTCTTCTGTTGTGATTTAGTCTTGCAACCGCTGGTTATGGAACTGCCTTGGGGGTTATTCGTGCTCTTCACTCTGGAGGAGTTCTAGAGAAGGCCTATTGCACTGAAACTCGTCCTTTCAATCAGGTGGATATATATTCCTTTGTTTCCATGGAAACTTTTGATTCAGTTTCCTGTCGTTTGTCCCAAGATGTGGAAGTTGATCACAATCTCTACATCTCGAGCATTTTTTTTTATTGACTAGACCACTGAATATCACTGTAGTTAGTCATCCTAAATCATTGCACTGTCCAAGGCCCCAGGTGCTGTATTTGGCTCAATCTTTTTGAAGTCAAATGTATCCCAACAAAGACCTGACTACCACCATCTCTCTGGCACTTACTCTTAAGATTTTCATTGTTATTTATGGACATAAAGAAGCTCATGCCAATCTGCTATTAATTTCCAGGGTTCCAGGCTTACAGCTTTCGAGTTAGTTCATGATAAAATACCGGCAACACTGATAGCAGATTCTGCTTCAGCTGCACTGATGAAGAATGGGTTTGTTCAAGCTGTAATTGTTGGTGCTGATCGTATTGCTGCCAATGGTACACATAAATATCATTCCTCAGATGAGTTGAGAACTAAATAATTCTTGTTTTTGACTGTGTTTCCATTATGAAACCTCCAGGTGATACTGCCAATAAGATTGGCACATACAACCTAGCCATTTCTGCAAAACATCACGGTGTGCAATTTTATGTGGCAGCACCAGTAACTTCGATTGATCTCTCCCTCCCATCTGGGGAGGAAATTGTGATAGAAGAAAGGTCACCGAAGGAGTTGCTGAACTCTCAAGGTGGCCTAGGTAAGCAAGTTGCTGCATCAGGTATATCAGTGTGGAACCCTGCCTTCGATGTTACTCCAGCAAATCTGATCACTGCGATCATAACAGAAAAGGTATATAAATGTTCCGTTGTATTGTGAACTTCTGCTGTTGGTCTATATATGTGAAGAACATTGTTTTATTGACCAGAGTTTTCCCGTTCATGTACAGGGTGTGATCACAAATTCTGATGCTGATGAGACTTTCAACATCACAGATTTCATTCAGTCTGCAAAATAGTCCTATACAGTGAGGTTCATCTCTTTAGGGGCATAAATAAGCTGGAGCATCCTTTTTCTACTATATTGAAGGCCCATGTCTTACTGTCAATAAGATTGCTTCTAGTGAAGCAGAAAGATAGGTCTTTTTGCACCACAAATTTGCTGTACTGTGAAGATACGAGTATATGACCATGTGTCTCGTGAGCCGGACATGATTCTTGAGAAATCCATGTCTAACATCAAGAACTCAATTTTTCCATATTCCGGTTGAAACCAAAAATTAAATTCTGATGCGCTCACTGAACTTGCATAATATCTGAGGTTGCACATCATGACCTAAAATACCTTACTCTTTCAGTTGATCTTTGTATATGGTGTATTTAGAAAAAGTTACTTAAAAATGCAAGTACATAGAAACTATACCAATAGATTGATATGTGGAAGTGCTTTCAAAAATGTTGGTTTTTTAAGCTACTAAAAAATAAACGGTATATTTTATGATAAAATCAATGATCAAAGTTTATTATAGGTTTCTGGAATAAAAATGCTGAATGCTTTCTGGAATTAAAATACACCACTTAAAAATTAAAAATCAACGGTAGTAGTTATCGGGCAATTGCGGAGAGGTGGTCATCTCAGCATGTTATGATTTTAGAAAAAAAAATCATCTTACACTTTAAATTGCATAAATTTATACTATAATTTTTAAATCTTACAATGATACCCATCGATTTATTTTTATTTGATGTTGTCAGTTTAAAATTGTATTAACCAACGTCATATATATAAGAGGACTAAGGGAAAAAAAGGTTAATTTTGTATTTGATGTCAAAATAGGGAAAATATTAGTTTAAACAAACAAACCTCTACTAATATGTTTCCGCCGCTAGCTTAGCTTGGTACGTCATTCGCTACCTGATTGATTTTTGGTGCGTCACCGTTTGGCTCCGGAGTCGGCAGGCTTCTGCACCCCCGCGCGCCGTGCCCTCCCCGTACTCCTTCGATGCCTCTGGACGGCCATATGTTTCTTCATGCTAAAGGTTTCTTGCACATCGGAGGCTCTAGGTCCTCTTTTAAGTCTTACGTGGCAGACGTGCAGACATGTATACGTGAGGTATTATGTGAGTGTAAAATACGTTCGTGTATGCCATTGGTTCTTGGTTCTACCTTAAAAGCAAAAGGCTATCTGTACATGCACGTGCGAGTGTTCTAGGTAGGTAGTGAATCCAACTAATTTGTGTACCTTTCGTTTGTTACATTTCGGATTGATACACGGTTGATTGCTTCTTGATTTGAGCGAAATATTTTTTTTTTGTATTGATTTAATCAGGGGACCAAGGACAAGATTGCATTTTTAACTACAAGGGAGGACTGGAGGGATCCACGCCTACGATTCTGCACAGTTTTTTTTTTACATCTTTGGGTGGGTTTTGACATACGGAGAATTTAAACGAATTTTTTTAAAAAAAGAAGACTAATCCCAAAAGAAAGTAATTCGAAAGCGGAAATTTGAGTTTGCTTTCAATTTTTTTAGATTTAGAATACGCTGAAGCCAAAAAGAAGACAAAACTGAAGCCTCCTTATATCCTGCAACGGACGTAGTAGTAGCTTTAAGCAAGAGGTCAAAGACTCAACATAGACCTTGCATCTACAATACGCTGATAGAAGAGCCTGCATCGAATCAACAGGCCAATCTCAAGCTGTGTCGCAAAAGAATCCAACAACAGAATGAAGATAGGGGCCAACTTATTATTCTAACACAGAAGAAAAATGCTACTGGGCATACATGAACACAAACCCTCTTGTTAAAAGCTATTCTACACCCATGAAAATAAAACCATAGGTGAGAGTACACGATTTACAAAGGCTACTCTGCGACGACGCCTATACAGGGGATGGTGAGACAACAAAGAATTAGTTGGCTTGACCAGGGCCATCATTACAAGATCCTACAACAACTCCTACTAATTACACAATCTACGGGAACCCGCCGCTTGCCATAGACGGCAGCAGCGCTCTAGCACTACAGCAACAAGACTAACACTATCAAATAGTGATGATGGCATCCTCATCTTCGCCGATGCTGGGCCATCTTTGCTTGAGCCTGCTTTATCCTATCCGCATACATTGGGAGGCGCGTGATCTCATGGATCTCTTCAAGAAGCTTCTCTTCAGTGATATTATCTGTGATGCTCCTCATTACCTGTCAAATGAAATGGTCAGAGCATAGCACTAATTGAGCCTTTTATCATCATCAGTAAGCTGTAAGCATATCGGATGCTATTCTTAGCCTAAGTTTTAGACATCATGTGAAAACATTAATTTCAGGGGGGGGGGGGGGGCGCCAAGAGATGTATTCACAGCTGCAAGCAAACTACCTGCTTGAATGTACTTGGGAGTTTTTTTAAAAAAACAAAACAAAACAAAATATGCTTATATTGCGCCCAGAGAACGACAACAATAAAACATCAAAATACATACTCAAAAGGTATGTATAGGACTTTAGCAAGTAAGCCATATCAAGATAACATTACATAAAAAAACCAAATCAACTGATTCTGGGATAATCCTTTTTGCATTAGTTCGAATAAAAAGATACATCAAATCAAAATGGTACAGACCTTATTTAGATGGGACCATATATGCACAGTTAAATCAAAAAATATTGTAACAGAAGATAGTATAAGAAAACATATTATATTGGAAAACCAACCTTGCGGTATGTGTTGATATCATTTGGAGTTGATTTGTCGGATCTAATGCGCATGCAGACCCAACAGCCCTCTTCCTTATTCCAAGAGCACTCGACAATCCTACCTGAGATAGAGGATGGATCTTCTTCATCTGCATAAGTTTCAGAACATTAGCAAAATATGTAACACTTAAAACATCAACAAAAACAGTCACAACACTCGATTCCTGATTTTATTTGATTATTCCAAAACAGGAAACTAATCACATGCCAGCATCAGAGTGACAATAATCTGTTAGCATGAAGAAACTTATGCAAAGGGTTTACAAAGGAAGCTGATGCAGGCTACATACAGACAGGATAGAAAAAACAAGCAAAAAATAGTCAAATATGCAAACCATACGGTCATGAAGAATTCACTAATAAGACTGGCATGAGTCAATAAACATTTTACAGGTCATTCAGCTATAAAAGTAATGTTCACACCTAGACGTAGGCACATAGCATTTAATATCCTTAGCAATATTTCAACTTGTGGAAAAGAAAGTTAGAGATTGCAGGATACAAAATAATGGATCCAAAATCATCGAATAATATATATGCTTTAATCTGCCAGATTTAATACCACATAGGAGTAAAATGGTTCACCACATTGCCAAATACTATCTAATGTCAATCATAAAAATTAAAAAAAAACTGTGTACAGGGTAAAATGAACATCGGATGACATGCTTACTTGGAAATGCTATGTGGGAACCATCCATAAGTTTCTTTTTGCCTCTCTCATAAAGGAAAATAAGCTGACGATTGCCACTCCCAACCTGTAACAGATAGATATAACATAATGAACCTAACCATCAAAAAATATTCTTCAACATGGCAAACCATTTTAAGTACCTCAAACAAAAAGTCAACAGAATTCATTGAAGGGTATTTCCACTTAAGAAGACCTTCATGGGTACAAGTTACATATGGATCATCCCAGCCCTACATGAATAGCAGGAGTGCTTCAGCCAAGACAGACAAATTATTGTTCTGAATAGAAATTAGCTGTTACCAACCACAAATCCACAATATGGCCAAGAAGATGCTTAAAGTAACATGTGTGGGAAAGCCATTGCACAGATTTGAACATCTTATACAGTATTTACAACTTTAAACCACAATTCTACAACTCTGCAGAAAACATCTAGCTATACAAATGTATATAAAGAAAGCATGCATTAGCCTGCACTTATGAAACTATTTACGCCCATTTTACAAACAACAAAAAAATCTTTCAGTTCCAAATAAGCTGGAATAGACTAGAATTAAAACCCAACAAAGGTCTCAAATCATAGTTTAAGCACGTCAATAACTGCTTTCAAGTACACATCTTTAAGTATATCTTCATTTTTCAAGTCCCTTTTATTGCCTCTTCATATTAATTTCAGTTTTTCTCTGTCTCTTCTCAAATTATTATCTTGACTTAAAATTCTGCAATGTATTGATATCTCTGAGTGTCTCTTTTAGACATAGTTAAACCAGCTCAACCGATGTTAAATAAGCTTTTCTTTAATTGGTATTACCCATAGTCGATCGTGTATATCATCATTCTAAACCATAAATTAAACGTAACATACGTATTTCTACAACACTTGACTGTTAAACATATCGTTTTTTTAGACCAACATTATGCCCCAAACAACATAGCAAGTCTAATCGTCCATTCTACAAAGTGTGTTAAAAATTCACACCATTCCAAAACTATGTTAAGAGATTCATAGATTAGTTGAAACAATAATGTTGAAATATATATATATATATATATAACGCTTTGTGTCAACAGCAAGACAAATGATAAACAAATTCCAAGAGAAGATACAGCCTACATCACTAAACTGCTCAAAATAAGTTCAGATTGCCATTATAGAAAGCAGGGGTCTGCCTATTGATTACCACCTTCTTCATGCTCTGATGAGCCATTAATTGCGAATTAGCTACAATCTTACCATCCTTCCTAGGTATCACGAAGAAAACAAAGTTCTATAAATTCCGTCTATCAATTTACATTCCCCTTCCCACTTGTTAACAAACATGCCACCAAGTCACACATCAATTAGATGACTTGTGCTCTCGGTAATTCATATATTGAGAAGTTAAATGAAGTAAATAGTTTAGGTGCTCTCAATGCTTCATATTCTGAGAAGTCAAATGAAGCAAATAGGTTTAGCATAAAAACTTGCAATGCTTCATGTGAAATCAGCACTTCATGCTTCAAGTCTGAAAAATGCAATCTCGATGACACCGTGGGGAAAAAAGGGATGAAGCAATGAGATGAAGAGCCAGGCAATTCATAAATGCATATAAGTGATTTTACTTATCACAGAACTGCATACTTGCAAACAGAAAGGTATGATCATATGCAAAAAGCACTGCATACTTGCATATCAGTGATCACATGCATTGCAACAAAAAAATATGCCCCAATACTGGCTCAAAGGTAATAAATTCATTCTAAATAAAAGTCATACATCAGCTCTACATACATTGGAAGTCAAAGGTAGAATGCATATTGCAAATCATAGAGTGAAAGTGGTTATCTCTTCCACCAATACTGGCTCAAATCTATGTCCTAATTGCTGGTTTTCAAATATACAGTAAAATTCATAGATATAATATGTTTTTTTTAAAAGTATTGCACATCAACTTGTACAGAAAATCCTCAATGCTTATTCTAACTTCATCACACAGCCATCCCCTTCAATTGAAGGCAAACCTACCTGAAAAATAAGACCATCGGCATCATGTGAAAGTGATGGAATAAACTCCTTAAGTAGCTTTGTTACTGTAGAAAGAAGCCAAAAATCCTTTCTCCTGACCTGGTAAGGCATCAGAGAGACAGAGACTAAGAAAATGTATTTGCAGAATACAAGGAGATAGAACAAGAAAATTCAGCTGGTCTCGATTTAGGTACCGAAAATAGTTCCATATCATATTTGTACATTGGGTTGCTCTTAACACCACTCTCAAACTGTTTTTTTTCATAATAACGTGGCCGGATTATTTCATCTTCAAGCAGCCTCCACCTTTCAGAAAATGGCAACTGCAAGCATAAACATGAAAACTTAGAACAATATTAAGAAAAATATCTACATCAACAAGAGCAAACTGTAAGCAAAAACATGCCACTAAGACAGGAAAGTTATATTGGAAAATATTATAGTCAGTATAAAATGTGAGCTCTAATAGACAGACATACTAAATGAAACAGGATGTGAGATGGATGGATGGCAGGATGTGAGATGGATGGATGGCATGTTTGGCCCATAGGAAAGATCAAATGAAAGCAGTACAAGTTCAGTTTTCTGAATCATGATGCAAATAGTGTGATTCTCTGCAAATATTGCTAACAAGTATTGTTGTTTGATGGTTTTAACAAAGATAGCTCGGTTTTGTGAAATTGGCTCCAAATAAAATAGGATGGTATTATGAAGCAACATCTCAATTATTGCTAGCAAAATATATGTTTTGGTAATCACTCGTGATTATATTCTGCCACAAAAAATGACTTAAGAAATCATGGCAGAGATCAAAGTAAAATGTAAATAATAGTTACTAACTAGTAGTAACATAGATACTGGATAGTCCAATAGCAAAGCTGGTTTCCAGTAAAGGCAGTGACAATGCAACCAGCGTTCACTAAAATGCTAGCCTGCTTCAGGTCTGACTAGGTAGGTTACAGGTTGATTTGTTTGCTACAATATGCCCCAAATAGAAGAAAATTGAGTCTAATAGATACAACAGTGGGACAGAAATAAGTCAAATAACAAAGCTTAAGTTGGATAAAAAAATCATTCTACCTTGGTTTTTGACACGGAATCAAGTGCCATCAGATCATATGCTAAATACCTCCTCTTCAATCCTGAATCTGGTACTGTGTCTATAATCATTTCTCCATCAATCAAAGTCATCTCATGCAGACCCTTCAATTGGCAAAGAAATAAGGTCAACTTTGTGCAAAAGAAAATGCAATATGATATTTTCTCCAGAAAAAGAATGGGGATCTTACTTCATTAAGATTCCTATGGGGAAAGCGCATTTGAACTCTTCTGAAGCAAAAATTCCGATCGATCAAGAAACAACCATCCCTCATTATAAGCATCATATATCGGGTTCCATCAGCTTTCCATGTAGCAAAGTAGTATCGTTGTCTAAGTAGTTGCAGATTGTCACTGCAGAGAGTAAAAGGAATTTAGATCATTAACATAGAGAATCAGTGGGAATCAAACAAATACTAAATTAGGGCCATTTGAAACAAAGTAGTTTCATAGGAGAAAAAAATGGTGTTTTAAAAATATTTTTTAGATCCTCAAAATAAAAAATGGACTATAATTTTCTTTCCTCCCCTGAAAGAACTATAATTTTCTTCAGATTAACAGGCACAATCTCATAGTTTCAATGCTTAACTGATAAATAATGGACCCCTTTAGATTTTAATGTGTACATAAAAAATGTTTGGGACATATTATATGAAAAGATATGAAGAAATTAATGAAATAAAAGAAAGGCTTTCTGCAATCAGAAATCAAGTACACACATTTACCTACCAAAATTGGCTGTTAAAAATTAGAAGTAGAGATTTAAAAGTTTATAAAATTACTTTCTACACTTTTGCATTCTGCAAAGCCCAAGGTATACCAGAAATCAAAACACACAGGTAGCATGTAATAGCGGACTGACACAGATACTAATAAGTTATTAATATTACAAACAATGCATGAAGTCCAGTTTACTGTTAGTCACCTGTTAAGAGAGACTGGATGTGACCCTGGAAACTGTGCATGCCCTCTCACCTGTAACCAAATAAATGCTATTATAGCAGCATGTAAGAAACATGAGTTGTGGGAGGCAACACTTGCAGAAACTATCAAAGTTACAGAACGTAAGTACTGGTTGAAAAGATGCACAAGCATAATAATAGCTAAAAAGACAGACAAGAGAAACAGAAAACATAATTCATATATGCAATATAGATGTTCGATCGACCATATCAAATTTATACTTACAGGGAACATTTCCAGCAAGTGGTAACATACAACACGCAGAGCATCTTGCTGATCATATGGTATAGCATCTCCTAGCACATCATCATTAGTGATAACTTTATCTTCTACCTCATTCTGCAAGATACATGGGCTCAAAATCAAAGAAAATAGCTTTGAATATAGCAAGAAAGCATGCTTGACGATAATAAACAAACAATATGGGAAAGTAAATTACATCCAAATTAAAGTCCAAAAATCAAGTCAAACAATAAAGTAGGTCGTACGAGCTCAAGACTCTGTACCTTTATGTCCATAAATGAAAAACATTATGCAAATTACATGGAACCAGGCACTTAATTCTACCCCAAATTACTTGGAAGTAATTTCAGATTTGAATATCTGAAAATGCTTACATGTGCTGGTGCAAGATCGTCATTCTCATCATCGTCATCTTGCTTAGCTTCACCATTTAAATCAAGATCAGATGACCTTTTCCATTCTGGTGTTGAAGGGCATGTTATCATATGCTCAGGAACCTCATGATAAAATGAATACAGTGCTTCAATGTAGTCCCTCTTATATATACCAGGCGGTCGCCTTTTAGCAAATAAATTTATCGCCTAGAAGGAAAATGAGGTCAAGAAAAACAGTAGAACGAAGTTGAACAAACAAAATTGAGAATCTAGTTGGCATACCTCAGCGACGCAGGAAACTTGTGTTCGCATAAGGTAATGGATAATCATGAAACCAGTACGATTATGACCATGGGTACAGTGAATAAGAATATATTTAGGATTCTTTGTCTGCTTCTGTCGGTCAAGAAACATCATCACCTGAACAGAAAAAAAAATCATTCCATACATATGGTGGATAACTACATACATCTAAATCTATTATTCTCAACTCAACTCAATACAGCCTTTCAGTTCCAAACAAGCTAGGGTAGGCTAGAGTTGAAACCTAACAAAAAACTCCAAATCACGGTTCAGGCACATCAATAACTACTTTCTAAGCATTCCTATGGCACATCTGAATCTATTATTCTATGGCACAAAAAAATAAAGACAAACATTGGTTGCGGATGGGGAATTTAAAAAAAAACTCACAAGAAACACTATGGGGACAAAAAAGAAATGAAATACTGTAAAAATGTGAAGAATTAGGCAACAGATTCCTGCTTGGACAAATAAACACCAGAATCAAATATATTGCTGATGCAAATATGTAGCCAAATATAGGTGTTACCTCATAGACAAACAAATTAACAGATTCATTATCAGGCACAGCATCTCTTCCCTTGCATGCTATCTAAAACAGAGATGTGTTAACATAGGAAAGGCCCTTTTGAATTCAAGAATGCAGATAAGCTAAGCTCTCTCACCTTGACATACTTAGTACCTTGCCTTGTCCATTCTGCAGGTGAGTAATATCGAGTTGTATTTGTCAAATCAATCACCAAACCTATCTGAAAAAGGGTAGGAAAAAATTGGTAGAGTTCTGTTAGCAAAATGGGACTGGTTAGGAATGTATTCATCCAAGATAATGTGTATCATGCCAATAATAAGAACATTTTGAACAAGAGAAGGAGAAGTAAATGCACATGTTTCACAAAAGAATTGAATTGCAATCTTTTATTTATAAATAAAATATCACATGAAAACAGCATTATCTTCACAGTTAACATAGAGAAATAAGTACAGCAAGCATGAGCATAGTACAACTACAAACTATAAAAATAATCAACAAGTCAATACTTACTTCACGACCAGCTTTTCGTTGTTTATTAACTACTTGTTTGGAAGAATATCTTTTCCCAGGAGGCACCGAGTCATTGAATGTTTCATCAAGAGGAACCTTGGAAGGAATGATTTTGTCTATTGGCTCACCAAACGCTGGGCAATTCATCCAACCTGAGGTAACATTGACAAAAGCAAGTATAATCAAAATCCATTTTGCACATGCAAAAGCATAGCTAGAAATTACCATATAAAAAAGAGAGAAAAAGAAGTCAATAACAGTTGGAAATATTTTCCAACATTTCATACCATGAGGTGCCTCTTTTATTCGACTTCTACCAGCTCTGTTATAAGGTGTGTAATCATTCCTAGTCTGCTGAGGATGAAATCTTGAGCCTTCATCCTGTTGCTCTCTCTTTAATTTTTTGCGTCTCTCTTCACGCTCCTACAACAATGGCAAGATTAGTATAAAAGGGTAAGATGCAAGTTTGCATGCTTTGCTATTAAGAAAAACTGAAACAGAGCAGTCACCATTTTGCAATCCTCAAAATAGATTAGCTGAAGGCATGACCAAAACAAAAGGTAGAAAATTTGGATGCTGTGAAACAAAGAAAGTGAAATACCTGTAAAACTAGGAAAAGGAACAGTAAAATTAAGTGTATCTCATTATGGCTCTCATAGACTAATGCAGACTATGATGCCATAGGTTTTAAGACTATAAAGTCCCATATACATATGTAAACCAACATTAACAATCTCCTTGAGTTCTTTTTCCCATCAATATCAACTAAGTGAACTTGCTGAAGATAAAAAGTACAGCTTACATTTCAGTAATAAATAATCAGCTATCATTAGGAAGATTCTACATGGAACAAAAGCTAGATGCGGGATGAGCGCCGTGTAGTACCCTTCGCATTGTAGCAACAGCAGATTCAACATGATCCTCCTGTGCAAAATCAACCTCGACCTGTTGTTCATAAGGCTGTTCATCTTCCTCAGGCAATGGTGATGCGTTCAAATCCATAGAGAAGGTCATTCAACATCCGCTACTTCATATATCCTCAATAACGTTTTGAGATTTGCACCTAAGAACAAGTATATACTTAGATGATCACCCATGGACAAACAAATATTATGGATATTTCCAAAGCATTAAAAGTAAGTGGAAAGCGTTAACACAATTAGTGAAAAGACAGCACAAGTTTTAATCAGTACAAACTTAAGGACAGAGGACTGTGGGAGAGCTTCATGCACAAGCACTTCACATAGGCACCAACAACAATGTTGGTTGCAAACAGTACATTCTAGCGCAGTATCTATTCCCATATAAAGCATGTGATGTCCTACATGCTGCAGATTTTGAAAGAACTCTTACAGCTATGCTATCAGCTTGAACATGAAAACTGCACAACAGCAAATATTTCATATTGTGACGCCTATAATTCAACAAATAACAGGAAGTTGACAACGAGCATGCATGACCACAGCCCACAAGAAATATGTTCATAAATTTCAAACGAGATTGAATCAGTTCAGATGCCTCTGACCTAAAACCTTAAACAATGCTAGACTCAAATTTGCGATGAAGGATAGACACAAAAGATATGAACAATGGAAACGAAATCATAAATACTAGGCATACTACATGATTACAAATTTAACAGTATTATTACCAAGTGGAAAATCTAGTTCAAACAAGAAAAATGGTGCTATCATGTCTACATGAGTCACTAAACCCTCATAAGTTCAGGCATCTAGTCAGCACAAAAGTTTGAAAAGAACAAAAATTATGACCTACCAAACCTCATGGGAAGAGAAACTCTATCGGTCAATAGTAAGATAACCAATAATGACAAATTTCTGTGAACAATAATTTTATTTGTTTTCCCTTGTTTAATTGAAATTAACAATTCATCTTATATTAACTTTCTTAGATAGCATAGAACTTGAAATTGAAAATTTCTGTATGGCGGAAGATTACTTGAGAAACACTTTCACAGCTTCACGGTTTTTTAATAGTACAGGTCCTGTCACCTGTGGCTTGCACATGCTATGCCTCTGGTAAATAAATAAATGAGAAAATTCTTTATTTGCCACTAAATGTTATCATTTTCCCTTAATTCCTGAGAATTGGCTAGTCCCTTATACACCATAGAATGAAATTCTGCATCCCTTATTTGCCATTCATGTCATCATGCTTTAAAATCCCAACGCTGAGGTTCATTAATTTCAAACATTTTTTCTACCCTAGCCACTAATATACAAAAATGACAATTTTAACCATGGTCAACATGTCATTGTCCCAGGCCCACTATTCAACATGCTCTTTCTATCTGCATTTGTTTGTTCTTCTCTTTCTCCCCCTGGTCTCGTCAGTCGTTGCTTGCTCACATAGGGAGGTAAAATTGACAGCACACATCTAGCACACCTCCCACTACCTGACACCAATAACAGCAGGGGCCCCATGCTCGTCAAGGCCCATCATTGAGATGCGAAGCAGATCAGGGTCTAAATGTGACTAGCCAGTCAAGGCAGAGATAGGAATCTGGGCACAAGTGGAATGGATACTATCCTCCATTATGCGTTCTCTGTGACCATCAAGGTGCTCGACTTGGCGGGTGGCCAGGGTGAACCAGTGGCGTATAAGGGATAAGCCAATTCTCAGTGGCGAATAAGGAAACGTGGAATTATTGAGTGTCAAATAAAGAAATTTCTCACAAATATAAGACAGTTTTACAAGAAATTTGTAATTTTGAGGGTCCATTGTTACATAAAACAGTGTTACTTCCATACAAGGTAAGTTCAGTGGCAGACAGCAATATCAGACTGAGAAATGAAGGGCATTGGCCACTTATTTTCATAGGTTTTAGTCATCGTGAAAAATAACTATAAAGTTATTATTTGACAAGTTAATGGCATACCAGACATTAAAAAACTGTTTTTTTTCCTCGCTCATCACAACTATAAGTTATGAACAGAAGAGAAATTCAAATATTCAAGTCCACGACACCAAAAAATTGCTTATTTCCTCACTCATTGCAACAAGAAGTTATCAACTAAAGAGAAATTGAAATATTCAAGTCCATGACACCAACAGAATGTACGAACAAAGAGAACAACAATGTGAACTGAAATGTTCCTTTTGGGGCAATTAATTTTCCCAGCACGATAGCAGCATACATAGGTAACACAAGTCATACAGGGACAAGCTACAAAGTACTTCAGGGAGAAAAAGAGACAAGCCAAAAAAAAATAGGTGCTTGTGTTTCTTGCAGCTATATTACCCCCCAAAAAAGGCGGAGGTTAAAACCTCAACAGAATTAATGTTCGACCTAAAAGACCCCGAGCCACTTCACTAAAGATGAAATTCTACCTAAAAGCCACAAACATGAGCAGAACACAACCACGCCCAAGGACTGCTCCCACCAATGCTACTTCCAGGAAAGCTAGCTAGGGTTCCCAAAATGGCGAAACGCCGGCCAAAACGCTCGCTAGGGATTACGGCGAGCACGAAGCAGCACGTGACGCACGAATAATCACGAGGAAAACCCCCGAGACCACACATGTACTGCACGGCAGCCCGTACGACCGGGAAACCAACCTAGGGTTTGCGACAACGCGCCCCAATTTCCATCCCGCCCCCCGCGCGCGCGCGGAAAAAGCACACCGCCGTACCGCGCTCGCGCCGGGGGAGCGGACGGGAGCCGAGGACCAGAGCGAATTGAGGGGGTTAGAGACGCGTGGCGTACCTCGCGCGGCAGCGGAGGTGCGGCGGTCGATGCACGGAGGGGGTAAAGCTCCTCCCCTCGAGGGCGGACGCGACGGCGGGCAGGACGAGACGGCGGGGTCGCCGGCGGGCGCGGCGACCGGTGCGGACGAGGGAGGGGAGGGGTTTGAGGGGATCTGCGAGCGGAGGTTAGGGTTTGGGGGGAGACATGGGGTGGAGGAGGAGGTGGAACACGAACGCACGCCGAGACGATCCGGTGGGAGGCGGCGGGGTGGCGTGGCGTTGGAATTTGGATGGGTCGAGTCGGGTTGGTGCTCGTGGTGTGGTTTGGGGCGGTTCGCGCGCGAGGCCGGCGCACCTGCGCTGCACTTCTGCGTCGCGCGCGCGGCCGCACCTGAGCCGGACCGGACAAAAGACGGCGCCAGCCTTTTTTTCGCGCTGCCGCTTGCTGTTTGGGTGCAGCCGCTGACTGTTCAGTTCGTTCGTCCGTTCCGTTGGTCGCGCGCGGGCTTAGGCTGGTTGTGCGAGCAGGGTGTTGGACACTAGAGTTAGTGAAACCCAGTAATCATTTTTTTTATAATAGTATTTATTTCGACCGCCATAACTAACCGATATCATAGAACATCATGCCGCACCAACAAGAGACTTTTCATTGATGACCCATTATAAACTAAAGCTATGTGAGAAGATGGCATCCAAGACATTCAATCCATTATATCTATATTTTCATCCTAAAATCCCGTTAAGAATGAAGGCACGACCATTGTCATAGGGCTTTATGTGGGCAATGCCCGGAGGGGTCCAAATGTTCCACCAACATATGTAACAACCTAGAAAGTTCAGTTACGCTTAGATATAGAAACAATACTTCAATTAATTATAAAAACTTATAATGCAACGCTAGACTAGCTAACACATGCACATACACAATATGTCTATAGCCATACACTTATAATCAAAAGATGCAACTGCACACCATAAAAATGGCAGCTGACCTAGAACTCAAAGCATTCATTTTTATCCCATTCAAGCAGATCGACTTCTTCAAATGCTTCACATGCAACTCTCTAAACGATTGGAGCCCAAAATATACAAGATTGAGTACATAAATACTTCATAAGCCATGTAGGAAATCTATACTAATACAAAATATAACAAGAAGTGGAAACTGCTTTAGTCTAGACCTCTGTTAACACCAAAATTTGGTATTCCGGTCTTCAAAGACTTCCATTCTCAGCCGATATGCACCCATCTTAAGAGACTTCTATCGAACATCACACCTAGTGCATCGGCCTTTCGGTCGATGCACACATTTCTTTAGAGATGTTCTCTTATCAGTTCAGCTAGTCGATTGGTTCGCTCCGCCCTTCCTTCAGCACGACTGATCTAACGTTCGCCGTCCTGTTGCCGTTTGGTCTCGGTCTCTTACTATCTCGATTAGACCCGATCTATCTAGATCGGTGCAAGCAGCGTCGTCATGATGGGCGACGGGTCTCGTGCTGTGGGAGGATCGGCCTCCACTCCTTGTTCATCGCCTACCATATCCAGAGTGGCAACGGCTTTGCAGCCAATGAACGAGCGTTATAGCTTCCGTCAGCAACCAGGAAAGATCACACATGCTTTGCTATTCTTTGAATACCCTTTGATGCCTCCATCGGCTCTGCGACCGATGAATCAGGATTTCACTTTCACTATACCCAGAGCCATCACATTCTTCATTGGCTTCTCAGCCAATGAAAGAGCATCCTAATCCTTATCGGCGACCAGCTGATAGTAGGAGCCATCTAAACGCGACCAATGACCAACTCGATCTTATCGGTAGCCAGCCGATAGCGAGAGCTCGTATCGGTCCATCGTCCGACTGATCTGTTTGCCTCACTTCTTTGTCAATTGTAGGGTTAAATTGACTGACACGTCCGCACCTACATCATCGCGATGGAGGGACCCATGCTGAAGCTAAGCAGATCTTTCAGGCCTTGGCGCACGAACCATGAGCCACGGAGAGAAACCGACAGACCTGCACTAGAGCTAAGCAGACCTCCTAGGCATCGGCGTAGTCGCGCCGCGCGCACGAGATCCGGCGCGACCAACCTCGTTAGTAGTTCACAAGCAACCTATTTAATAAAACAAGTTTGGCTTTAAAGTGTTCATCATTTCATATCATCCTTTCGTCAATTTCAAACGTTCCATCAAGAATCTACTTATGTCGATAATCTGGATTCACCTATAGACATATCTTCTTTAACCGAGAGCAAAACATTTTCAAATACAGTGTGATTTTGCAGTGTCTGTCTAGCTTTACTCGCATGATACCCACAATTTGTATGGAGTTGAGATAATGGGAATGAACACAAACCAAACTTCTCTCTATCTTGCCTAACAAATAAAGGTTGTGTTAGTCGTCGGCCTTAGGGGCTCACATTTAAGTTGCACCTAACTAACCTTAACGTCCATTCATTATATGAAATACCAAAGGCATCAAGGACAGGCCTTTGTCTCTGCTAGTGGCACAGTCCACTCCGATACTCTCAATCGAAATTAACCTTCACTATGACCAATACATAGAAGGGAAAGAGTGGGTGATAGGGTCCAATTGTAGGATTTCAATCCACCAGGATTTTGTTCATTCGAGTCTGATTACTCAGTCACATGGATGGATGCAAACTATATCACTTATATTGGTACAAGTGGGTTTATCCTTATAAACTTTAAAAGAACCATTGCATTACCATTTTAACCACATGAAATAACATAAACCACATGATAATCACCATGCTCATATTTGTCTAGATTTAACTAGGGTTATAAATGGAATAACAGATGTAAAGTAAAAGACATGGCAATATATATAACAATATAGTATAACCGGTCATCACTATTCTGAAAGGTTTTTAATAAAACAACACATGCAAGCTATATATGTACTTCAAGGGTAAGTAATCTACCTAAAATGACCTAGCTCCAAATAGGTCCAATCATGATCAAAAGGTGCATGACTTGCCTTTAGACTCAACGTAGTCGTATCAGTCTTCTCCTCCTATGGCAGCGATGGCATATGCATCAACCGCAAACTCTAATGATTCTCTTAGATTAGTGGCGACGTAATCTATCGATACACAATACAAATGCTAAGCAAATAAACTCCAAATAAATGACAAAACTTAGAAAGTGCAACATAGGGTTAAAAGAAGAATCGATGAGGAAGGATTTGGGATTTTTTTTGAGGTTTTAGATGGCATGCAAACCCTGGAGTCAAAACTAGGGTTATATCAATGGGTGCTTGGATTGCGATGAAACTAGCTCAATTAGATTTGGAATAATTCATGTAATCTAGAACATGTAGTGGATTTGTGATTTGGGGTCAAATTAACGATGAAATTAATTAAATAGAAAAAAAATGATTTTTTAGATTATTTCTTTAATACAAAAATTGGATTTTCTCCATACTACAGCAGCCAGCCAACAATCAAGGGTGACAGCGGTGGCAAGGGCTAGGGAGCAGCTAGCAAGCATCAGTTTTTAGGCCCTAGGGATGAGGTAACCCTATTCCCATGGTTGGTGGCGAAGGAGGTGTCGGTGGTAAGGTGGGTGGCGGCGAACAAGAGTGGGATGATGGTGGCAAGCGAGGCGGCGGTGCTCCAGCGATCTCTGGTGAAGGAAGAGGGGTCTGGGAATAGTAGGATGATGTGAGAAAGCTGACGGTGGTGGCGGCTTGGGCTAAGGTGGGCGGTAGTGATGGCGGCAGAGAAGAGCAGGGCGGTATTGACGAAGTTCCAATGATGAAACGGTAGTGAAAGGTGAGAGGAAAGAAGTATTTGGGCATGGGGAAGAGGAAGAACACTTCAATTTTGGATGGGGATGCCAACAATGATGAATTTTGCAATTTGGATCTAGCAGGAAAAACTGGGCTTTAGCCTGAACAGTTTTGGCGACGAAGATTCCATCGAGTCAAGCCGAGTCAGCTTCGATAGGGAGGTTTAAGAGGTTGAGACACTCCTCATTTCTGTTGGCAACGATGAACAAGGGGGTTAGGAGAAGGAGATGGAGGTAGAGGATTGCAGTGAGGTGGCGAGAGTAGCAAAGCTTAGCCCCGCAAGCTCGAAGTGGATTAGCTTGATCTCTTGCTTAGTTTGGTAGTAGAATTGCTAACTCTACTAGCTTGCAAGCGTGTGATGCATGGACAATGATGAGGCATCAAGGAACTATGTGGCGCGGGAGCGACAAGTAGTGGTCAACACAATGAGAAGTAGGATGGTTCTCCGCCTCTAGGCAGAGCAGAGGCAAAGACAGGGAAGATGGGTCGGCCTAGGCTGTGCTTGATTGGTCATCTCTTCCCTATCCATAGCGTCATTGGAAACCTTGTCATTGCCCTCCTTGCTTGCTACACGGATTGTTCAAATTATGATGAATAGTGCCAAAACTAGATGAAAATTATAAAAAGTTCATTTTTTTTGTTTAAATTTGTTTTAAACTTAGTGTGGTTGCCTAGGCTTTATTGTTGCCCTACTTCAACGATAAGCCCAATTATCATGGTAACTACATGGAAATAAGAGATACCATATCTAGGACCACAAGCCCTATGTCTCCTCTCCCTTCCCTCATCTCTCCTCCACAACAATAAAATGGCTTTGTCAGACGACTATCTATGATGTAACATTCTCAACTTTCGTTGCCCTAAGAAGGCAGAAAACAAATGGCATTGGCCTTTGGGCAACGTAACGATGACGTGGAGTTACAATGTCATTCCTATTTGGTTTTGGTGTGAGATAGTTTGCTATCGGTCTAGTTATGACTCCATGTAAACATATTATTCCAGAGCCTATATATGCTATATGTAGATGAACTTATATGTTTAACCTCCATATTGAAATTAGGTATCGCTTGCTAGTAGGAAGCGCCAAAATGGATTTATCGGTACTTGAATGCAAATTGTGCCTTATTTTGCAATGAAACATTTTGATATGGTAATAAAATGGAATTGGCATTGTGGTACTACTTGCTTGGTTAGAATGAAGCGGTAGTTCATGGAGTCAAACTTAATAGTCTGAGCTATCAACATCTCTATATTTTTTTATCGGACAAATGAAAATGATAAATGTAATTGTCATAATAGTACAATATGCCATCGTTTCCTCCAATCCCCATTGGTCCTAACTCTAGTGAGCTCCACATGCCTTCACGGTTGTCAACTTGCCACCATTATCATCCATTATCTATTGCCGTTCTAGTCATCATCTTCGTCATTTTTATAACCTTCTCGATGCTCTACCAAAGCTAGAGCAAGACAAGGACACAACTAGGTTTGGCTTCTCACATTTTTGGTGTGTTTTTTCAAAGTCTTTCCATTTTTCTTTTTCTTTTGAGACGACTTTCATTGGTCAGCTAGTAGATGAAAGTAGATTGATGACCCTTATCATTTAAAGAAGGAAAAATTCCATTGCATCCCTCAACTATAGTTTTAGTCTAATTTATCTCCTGTAACTCTCAAAACTAGATCAATTTACTTCATTCGGGCTTTATTTGGTTAATCCATCTCATAAGGGGATTGAAGGGGATTTGGAGGTGATTTATTCCATATCTATTGTTCTATAGAATTATTCCCCCTTAATACCCTCCAATCCATCCTCTAGGGGATTAACCAAATAAGGCCTTGGTGGTTTGCACCATGGTCTTGTACTAGGCTTCACTTTTTTTTAAAGCAACTCATCAGTTAATTTTTTTAATAATAAAAAACCTGGCCCTTCTTCTATAATCAATTATTATAATATCTACAGTAGTCATATGCACTTTTCAAATAAAGCATGACATAGGTATAGGCACCACTCCATGCTAGAGTAGAAAGTTATTAGAATACCGTACAATTACTTGTTAAATTTTAATTCTTGCACTTTGTAGAAACAAAAGAGCTAGGGTCAACATTGAAAAATTTTATCCGGTAAAAACTTCACACTGCATTTCTCTAGGCGCAAAAAGGGGAAATTTTTCCCAAGGTAAATGTTGTTTGGGTAAAGGATAAAAAAATCAGTCCTATGAAATACAGAGGGAAAAATGTATGGTGGGTCTTTTTCCACCAAAATGTGTACGCACCACATATAGCGCGTATAATTCGTTTACTTAGTGGTAGTGACACCTTTTTATTTTACTGTGTGTAAGTCGTACTCAGATATGGACTACATATATAGATAAACAATATAGATAATTATTCAGTCAATCAAGAAAAAACGGTAGACTCTTATTTACAAGAAAAATACAATACGAACGATGTTTACTGAAAATAGCATCACCATCTCAGAGTGAGAATAGACAAATTTAAGTAGTGCTCGAGACTAACTATTTGAAAGAGACCCGTATATTTCGTTTGTTGCATGTCATGAGACGGCACAAGTCAGGCCGGTTTATTTTGTTGTTAACATCAATCTTATCAAATTTTGACATATTTTGGTTTCATGAAATTGTGATAGCTTTGGAAGTGTTTGGTTTGGAGCGTTCTGGTAGTATTTTTATAGGAGAAAACTTCTAAAATTACTAAATTTTGGTATGGTAGAAATGTCAAGATAAAGGTGAATTTGTTACCCTACTATAAAAATATGCCAAAATTTAGTATTTGTCTGGTTATTGAAAATGACAAATAAAGTGAACATGCCTGTTGTCTTATTAATTCTCGCTCCGCTAACTGTGGCATGGATCTAAAGACAACTATTGCATGTACCTTAATGTATCTGGACCGAACTTAACATACTTTTTCCACATGTTAACTAGAATAATTGGCAAATTAACTACACATATCCCAACAAATTAATACAATCCTATACAATGCACTAAAAGTTGTAAGCAATATGAAAACTTGGTTTGAGGCCGTAACTTTGGATATGATCGCTTTGGCATAATAATATGAGATCGCGCTGCTGACAACTGTGACACTGATGAGCCAACATACTCCAACATTGGCATCCAACCGGACGGACGGCCAGATAACTTGTCCTCACGTCGATGATACTAAGCAGGATAAGCTCTACATGTCATACATCTCTTTTCGAACAAAATCTGAATTTCCTTTTGGTCGAACCTAACTAATCAGCAATTAGCCAGTAAGTTAAACTTTATAAATTATTGCCAAATAGCAATTGAATATATATATTTGAAGTAGCTATTCTTGAAAAATATGAATAAATTATGTGGTAAATTAAAATGAGCTCCATCGTCATCTTTTACACGACATAGACTTATCCTGAACATCCGCGCATGAAGCCATGTATTTTTTAAAGACACATAGTACTAATTAACCTCTATATTATAAATGTAC
Organism: Oryza coarctata; assembly: GCA_030770085.1. NCBI lineage: Eukaryota > Viridiplantae > Streptophyta > Magnoliopsida > Poales > Poaceae > Oryza > Oryza coarctata. The sequence goes on from CM061483.1 coordinate 3,914,119, forward strand.
TTGCCCCAGCAGATATGCAAATATTTCAAACATACAATGGACTATTTAATATTTTTTGGCCAGGGATGTGGCAGTTAGACCAGGAATATGTACAGTTGATTAGGTTTACAACCAGACAATCATATCAGGGCAGCATTAAAAACCTGAAACTTAGCAGGTAGGAAAAACATAATTGCATAGTTGTGAAGCAGAAATTATAAGTAGCAGAGTGTTAAGAGGTATGGTTTAGATATGGTAATGTAACTGTCAACTTTTACAACTAATAAACTTGGTGCATATGCAACCTTGATCTGCCGGCTGTTACCTCAGTTGCCCACAGCTAAGGTCACCCCAAAAGGGAAGAGAGTGCAGGGGCAGCAAAAGGTTCTCCAATAAAGTTTCCAAAATCATTTTCCCCTCATAGTCCATCTCATAAACAATATACATATTTTGCGGCAGGAAATGGAAAAAAAAAGATCAAAGGAGCAAACAATGAAAACCAAACCTTCCAAGCAACAAAGCTGTTGCCAAATACCTCCAACCAATCCAAATACACTATCGAGCATCTGGAAAAAAAAGAGCTAGTTCTTTTCTGTAAATAATTTATGTATATGCCATATTACTCTTCCACATATATACAAGAGAACATTTGGCATTTCATAAATAAGATGAATAAATAGCTATTATATTATTATCTCCACCAAATCATTCTAAAAAAAATAAAATACTATTAACATATACAATTATTCGTTGCCTGCCGCATCGATCATACTCATACATCAATCATGTGATCATTTTTTTAGGGTTCTGTCTCCTCCTTTTTGTTGCCAACATGATCTTTCTTTTTGGTTCTTCACCCAATCAAGTCAGCCAAACAGGTGACCACAAGGGAGAGAGAATTAACAAGCTAGAGGAAGAGGTGGGAATAAAGATGGGGCTTAATTAATTGACTGATTAATTTATTAAAAACAGCACGACAGGGCCAACAGATGGTGGTGTGGTCGCAGCTGGATCCCTGAGCTGTCCTGCTGTTGGCATTAGTTGCATCCTGCTCGCTTGCTCACTCGCCCCCACTGCCCAATATGGGCTGCATAAAGGAAGGCCATTCATAGTTGGTATTTCGCCACATGCACCAACTGCATTGCTACCTAGCTCTTGGATGTTCTCCTTCTCTTCTCTTCTCTTGCCTTTTTCCGCTCCTCCTGTGGATGTGGATTCAGAGCTTTAGTAAAAAACGGATTTTTGTCGTATGGCATTGGGATTGTGTTGTAGTCATGAGGGTAAAAGTGTTTTACATCGTCTTCTCGTCGATATATATATATATGGTGAATTGCATATAATAGAAAACATATTTTTCGTATATATATTGAGCAACAAGACTCTGGATAAATTGTTGAAGGCAGTAATAAGCAAAATTAAAACTTCTAAAAATTATATCTGTGACTTCTAAAAATTATATTTTATTATGGTCGTAACATCTGTTAAGCTTTTACCCATAGAATCTATGTTAGTCACTAAGGTGAAGAATTTATACACAGAAAATTACTAAGAGGGGAAGAAATTTGGCTGTTCTGGCTTTATATGCTAGGCGGGATAGCAGAAATGATGGCATCCTATATATTTATAAAATTCATTCATAATAAATAAATGTAGCTAATATTAATTATCTGCGCCTCTAGATTTTTCATCTAGCTACATCTTATTTATTGCTATAATTTTTTAATACATCATTTCAATTATTTATACTATTTGATATTTTATGAAGATACATTATTTATTTTTTTCATTGGATGACATGTGGATGCTATAAATTTTCAAATCATCCAACAACAAAGCAAATCAAATTTACACGTATATTTTCTAATGCCATACAAATTTACTTTTGTTAAGTGGGTGACAAAGAAAATGTAATCAGCATAAATTAATATGTATGAGGTAATCAAAATGTGAGACTGTTAATTACTTAGTACTTTATATATTACTTATTAAGCTCTACGAGTCCAAAATAAGAAGCTTTCCGTCCATTGCCAACGTACGTATATCAACGGATAATTAAAAATTATCGTCGTGTACACTCTCGTGGTACTCACAGTATTTCACGAATCGCTGGTGTCCCGTTGTTGTGCTGTTGGCCACCCATCTCATCGCATTGAAAAATAAAAATTCTTACCATATTCACGTGCCGTCGGAGACGGCCATACTTCACCCAAAATTTTCTCCAAACCCAAAATTTCTCCTAATATTAAATTTTTATTTACGGACATTATTTGTTTCAATTTCTATGGACTTATTCGGTTTAAAAAAAACCAAAAATTTAGATTTTTAAGGATTAATTTCTATAAATATTATTCGCATTATAGAAATAAAGCATAAGAAGAGAGAAAACATAAAACATTGTATTTATTTAAATATTATAAAAATTCTTATAAATTAATTGATGTGCGTACATATATCTATTCTTTTTACCTTTTCTATTTATATGGATTAAAACTCCTCCGAACCAAACTAATTCCTATATAATTTGTTAGTTCTTCTCCTCCTCTCACTAATTTATAGGGGTCAAGCCTTCATAGATTAGCTTAATAGAAGAATAGTAGAATATCAATAATATTATTAAGTAAATTATTGATAAATAGGAGTATATTATATAATAGTTGAGCAAGTGGCTAATCTCTTTATTCATTTATTCTCTTAAAAAATTGAATAGAGAAACAATTTAAATACATATTTTATGTTAGTGGTAACCGATATTAATTGGGACAAGCTTATGGTTCCATATTATTTAAGAAAATAGTAAGAAGAACTGGGAAAGGTTGGTTAATTGTTTGTTAATTGATTTTGAGAAAAAACAGTAGTTTAAATTAACATGTAAGTAAAAAATGTCAATAAGAAAGAATTAGTGGAGATACAATATCTGAGATTCCCAGCCATCCAGCCTATTTGTGCCCAAGGAAAAAAAAAAAGAGAAGAGAAAAGCCTCGAGTATATTTCCCCTATTTCCCCGTCCGGCAGTTCCCTCGGCGTCGACTCCCTTCTCGTCTCCTGAGCTTGTCCGCCGCCTGCGCCGATCTCCCGGGAGCAGGGGCGCCGTCGTCCTGCAGCTGTTTCCGCTGCGCCCTCACCGGTGAGCATCCATCCGTCCGTCCGTTACGCAGCCACATCCTCTTTCTCATCTCTCTGTCCACGCGCTTTTTACTGAGAATTCGTACCTTTTCTGGAATTCGCACTTTTTTCTGGAATTTGCATTAACCCTAGCTTCTCTTCTAGATCTGGTAGTTTTTTTCTCCTAATTTGCCTTAACCTTGGTACTAATGACAGTTTGTTCGCTCCCAAGAAGTTTGTGGGTTCAACTGAACCCTCATGTCCCACGGTAGATCCGCCTCTGGTTCGTGGCGGCTCGGCGTTGAATTCGCTCAAATCTTGAGCTGCTGTTGAGTTTGCAATCTTACAGACGAGCTGTTTCTTGTTTTCAGGTTGGTCGACCGCATGATGATGGCGAACGCGAAGCTACCCAAGCAGGCGCTGCTGCCGCCGCGTAGCCCGTTCCCGACTGCGGCGGCGCCGTCGCCGTACGCCGGCGACCACGGCCCGATCTCCCGGCCGCAGGGCGCCACGCACCACAGGCACGGGCATGGCCATGGGCACCACCAGCGCACGTCGTCGGAGAGCTTCATTGAGGAGCAGCCATCGTGGCTCGATGACCTGCTCAACGAGCCTGAGACCCCCGTGCGGCAGCAGGGCCGGGCCGGGCATCGCAGGTCGTCGAGTGACTCTTTTGCACTGTTTGACGGAGGCGCAGCCACCGGAGCTTATGCCAATGGTTTTGAGGGTATGGGAGGAGGAGGGCAGGAAGCAAAGTGGGGCGGGGTGCAGGAGTACTATGCGAAGCCAGGTTCATTTTGTAGGCATCAAGGCCTGCCATGGGAGAAGGGCATGAGCAATTTGGTGGGTTATAGGCAAGGTGGGGGTCCACCAATGCCGGCGAAGGAGAAGGTTGGTGGGCATCATGGTTCACTGAGCGTGTCAAGGGATCATGATCATGGCATGGACAAGAGATCTTCAGATGAAGGAGAGAGGAAGGAGGGTGTGCCTCCGAAGCATGCACAATCAGAGGCAGACACCAAGCGCGCGAAACAGTGAGTTCTAATCATGTTGTGTTCACATTATCGCTTTCAAAACTGTGTTCATATTTTAGGATATCACATGTGAAATATTAATGATGATAATCGTAAGAGAGCATAATGTTCACTTTAACATTAGAATGTGCAATCTGAATATGATTTTGGAGGCTTTGGTATGGAGTTCATATAATCAACCAATTTACTCAATTCAACACAGACTTTCAGTCCCAAGTAAGTTGAAGTAGGCTAGAGTTAAAATCTAACAAGAATATTCAAATCACGGTTTAGACATATCAATAACTGCTTTTTAAACATTCCTATTCAAGTATAGATCTTCAGCTATATTCTATTTTTTAAGTCCTTTTTTAGTATTTCTCTCTATGATAATCAACCAGTCAACCTTGTGAATAAAATCTACGTTGTATGGATGTGAACAGTGTATTTGGTTGGTGTCTATGAGTGGCTATTTTGTATAGTTGCACATCTGTGCAGTGTGTGTGGATGATTCATGGGACACGATGACATGAACAGTGCATTGATTGTTGGTGTGTGTGTTTGGATAATGCGTAGTATTGCACAGGACCTGCAGACTGGAAATTTGCATGCACTGTGATGTCTATGTATGATATTTTGAATATGGTCTGTGCCAACGTTTGTTAACAGCTTGTCAATGTTTTCAAAACTTGCAACATGTGTATTTCTATTATATGTGTCCTCATATGCCATGATTAAACACTTCTCATGCTACACTCATTTCAGATTTTTCCCATTTTATTGCAGGCAATATGCTCAGAGGTCCCGTGTCCGGAAGCTCCAGTATATTGCAGAGCTCGAGAGAAAAGTTCAGGCATTGCAGGTGAAGTTGCTACAACCTTTTTTTTCCGTTACCTCATCGACAGTCTAATGATATATTCTCTTTCACAGTCTAATGCTATATTTAACACTGAAAATGTATTTTTGTTTGAATAATACAGTCAGAAGGGATAGATGTGTCTGCTGAAATGGAGTTTCTTAGTCAACAGAATATTATGCTTGACTTGGAAAATAAAGCCCTGAAGCAAAGGCTGGAAGGTCTAGCTCAGGAGCAACTAATTAAACGCTGTAAGTATGCTCTGTTTTGATTTGGTTTACCTACTTTGTAGTTCTTCTCTACACTTAAGTGTGTTATGTTTCACTGCTAGGAAGACGTGAATTGTAATTCTTAAGTTTCAGGATGCCTATCATCCTATATATGTACTGTTTTATTAGTGAGATTCCTATCAGTTGAAAAACCATTGAAGCAAAGATTTCAAATATAGAAAACCAAACTACCTATTACTTAGCTTCTCAAGTAAGGATGCTTAACCTTGGCCCAAGATGTGTAATGGCCAAGTAATTCCATATTCACTTGCTAATTTCTTTAACTTAGGCGCTTAGCAGAAATGTACAGTATCTGACTGCTGGTACATGAGAATATTTTGAAGTCCTATAAGGCTTGGATAGTTGTCTAATCAGCACGCCAGTGGTTGTATTATATAAGGGCCTGCATTTATTGTTTACTTGTTATAGCTGCTTTTCTTATGGATACATCCTTATGGAAAAGAAATTATTGGCTTACAAAATAGAAAGTAAGCACCATGTGTTTCTACACTAGAAAATTCTGCCCTAGTGACAAACTATAGTATTATTTGAGCATCATCTCTGCCATTCAGTTCAACAGGGGTTCTAAATATTAATTTCTTTACTAATGCTGAAAACAAGGTAAGAAATTGTTATACAGACAACAAATAACTAAATGCTCTAAACATCTTTCCTCCAATTTTTCAGTTCAACAGGAGATGTTTGAGCGGGAAATTGGTCGTCTCAGATCATTGTACCAGCAGCAGCAGCAGCAACAACAACAGAAGCAGCTGCAACCTACTACTACTCTCAGTCGAAGTAACAGCAGAGACCTGGATTCGCAGTTTGCAAATCTGTCTCTGAAACACAAAGACCCCAACTCAGGGCGTGATGCTGTCTCGGGGCCTCTTCGTACTTAGTTCTCATCATTCGTGTGTTCCACACAATTACCGCAACTCCTAGACCACTCTTTGTGGCTGTCATATGCATCAAGAAAGGAGCAGGCGCACCTGGAATTGTGTACCTCATCCATGGTGAATAACACTGAAAAGGCTAATAACTATGGATCTGATTTTTATTCTTCCGGAATATGCACCTGGCGGTCATCCTCAGCTCACTTCCATTATTGATGCTCGACCAGTCGGAGGTGTTCAGGGTTTTCTTTGTAGCTTGATGCTTTTATTGCATCGCTGTACCATTTCGGAATGCTAGCTTTCTAAATTGTTCATATGGTCATGTTTTATGTGATGCCATCTTCATGCATGTTAGCTATATGTGGATTAGTCTGCCTTATCACTGGAATGTGGAGCACTAATCAGCATCTGGTACAGATGCTTCGAAATTGTGCCAAATCCTTGAGACCTGTATGCTTTAACATTGTTATTCAATAAGTTAGTGCAAATGAAGTATTAACGTTGTTCGGTGTTCAGACCATGATGTGACGATGTTGCAAGTTTCTTGTGAAATCCTGTCAATTGCTGTATCCTGTGTCTATCTCATTTTGCGCAGCGCTTGTTTGTGTCACTTGACAACAGAATGCATAGATAGCGAAATTCCCTATATTGCAACAAGAATGGATGAAAATGCATGTTGGAGTAAGCATTTAAGCAACACCATAGCGAAATTCCATATCTTGCAACATGAATGGATGAAGATGCACGTTGGAGTAAGCTTTTAAGCAACATCAATATATTTCAGTGTTAACATTATCAAGCTAGTACATGGACTGATTTTCCAAGACATATAAGCAGATAATGGCCCTCCAAAAATCACTGGAAGCAACGAAAATCCCCGATTTTACTAAAATCGCCCTATAACCAGGGATCACACCTAATCCACATTCTGGTAACAAACTGTTTACACAAATATCCTGCTGGTCCTGACGAACAACGGAACAGGGGGCCACACGAAAATTCATTCCTACTTTTAGTCTATGTCCATTTGTTGAGCAGGTATCTTCGATCTAAAATCTACCACTGCGTTGTCGAAAGTCCCTCGAACATGTTGGCACATGACTATCAAGTCCTGTAAAGCATCCTTCAGGACATCCTTGGCTGGATCCCCTGTAAACACAACCAACATACATCAGAAGAGAATACGAGGTTTTTTTTGCAATTAAACCATTAAATAGCATGTAGTCAATGAGATATAATGGTACACATATATTTCGAGATAGATCATATTGGTGTCTGAATTAAACTTTAGTTTCAACAGGAACATCAATGTTAACAGTACAAAAGATATTCAGATCGACCATTGAATTTACCATTTTGAGAAGATAGGTTAGGTCCATCATAATTCATGATCAACCAAACAACACTAAAAGTCGAAAACAAACTTTGGAAGAAAATCAAATTTAATAAATCCCACAAATTCATCCAATATGTGTTCAAGACAAACATGGTCTGGAAACAGCAATTTCAGTCCATTCTACAGTGATTAAAAAAAGGGATCATATACCATTTTACACTACCTGTAGTCTGAACTCTTATGTTGACTTTTGTCAGCAGGGTGAGGGATGCTGTACCCACAAAACGCTACCCTTGGGCTGAGAGGACAGAAAGGAAACAAGAATTGACAAAGAGAAAATTAACCATGTTTATGTTCGTTAATAGTTTCTACACATAAAATGGTATTGTAAGGTTTAATAAGCTAGTGGGCTCTCCCCGCAAAAGCACAGGATAGACCTTTCGCAATTTTCTGAAACTCCAACGCAACCAAAAGGTTAAGTGAAACAATATGACTTGTTAGTTGCTAAAACACATCTCGAGAGTTCACTTGAAAGTCATTATAGTTGTTAAGCATTAAATTTGCACTGCCCGCCTGACATGTGCCTGTGATTTTTGGTACTCTAAGTTCATACATATAATCTGAAGGACATGGGTATGATGATAATCGAAATACAGAAGCATAAAAATCTACGAGATGCAAGATAGTGACACCAATGTCAACAGGACAAGATGGTTGTTTGCACCATTACCCCACAAATCTTTCTCTTATCTTTGTAATTTCTAGTAAACGAAAAAACAGTAGGCTTACTCACTAAAATCGATGTAATTCCATGACAAATCCACATCTTTCCTCACTTCCCACTGCAACCCAAGATTGATACAAGCTAGAACCGAACGGAGTACTTCTGAGTTCTGACAACACTACTGCTTGCCCTTTCTAAGGCTCTAATTAACCACAGTTTTACGGACGCACAAATTCAAAATAGTTGCTGGAAATATGACCAAATCCCACGGGAACCAAAGGGAGCAGGCACGCACAGGAAAAGGAAAACGAAGGAGATGGAGGAACACGACTGACTCACTCCTGGTTGAGGACGAATCTGACGGAGTTGGCGAGGGTGTGGTCCTCCTCCGTGATGGAGAACGTCGACGCGCTGGAAACCTCCACGGTCCCGTGCCCCATCGCCGCCTCGAACGGGGGTCGAGCTGCTTTCAGTCCCACCACCCCGGCGGCGGCGGCAGCGGCGGCGCGGCTACGTGAGGGAGGTGGCGTTGTCCAATCTGCCGTCCACGTACTGCATCCAACCACATGCAACGGCGCCCGTTGAAGCAAGCCAGCCTATTCAAGCCCGCGGAGGCACTGAACACGGTGACTTGCTCTGCTGCGAATTTTTTTATTTATATATATTTTTATTAAAATAATTAATATCTATATATATTAAAAAAAAGTAAAGATCTATACCAAAGCTATTTAGAAGTTTATTTAAATGGAATGTTAAATCCGATATGATAAATTACTATTAATATCCGTTAACAGCGAGTCGGTGCAGGTCTAGTAAACTTACAAACAATTTTCTTGCTGCCCTAACCAATATCATTTTATTAGGTGACTAGGGTCACCTGTAAAATGCTATAATAGGACACGCGAGGGGAAGTGGATTTATTGTTTTTATAAGTGATCTTTTTACCGCTCTCTTTTTAGATGTTTTTTTGTCCTTAGGTTACTTGAAAAATTGACAGGCCTATCTATGGAAGAGAAAGAAGATGATAATTTTATAGGTGACCCTTTTGCTGCACATTGCTAGGGTGTTTTTGTTTCTACTGTATAAATGTTCAAAAGAAAAAAAAAGATTTAAAATAAATCTATTTTAATTGTAAAGAAAATTTAGGAGCACATAGAAAAGATAATTGAGATGACTGAATTATGTCATTAATTAAAAAACTGGACGATTAATAGGTTCACATATGGACATTATTTATATAATAGTGATGAAACATTATACAATTATTGAGAGATTTACACGTTACAGATAAAACATATATAAAATATAAATAATACAACGGATAACATGATATGGATGCCAATTTAAAACTTGTGAAGATCATTATCTATCATCTACTTGTAGTTGTCTGTTGCTAGAGAGCTGACTCTTCACTCGTATTCGATTTTAGCCTGCATATATTGTTCAATTGTTTCAAGCTATATGAGTTATATGGTGATTTTCTCATATCTATCTATTATTTAAATTCACACATTCTTGATGATTTCTATGGAAAAAATTACAAATTAGAGAGTTGTATAATAAACTTACAATGAAATCATTGTTAAGAATGTTTGAACAAATAAAATATCTTATATTAAAAGTATCATCACTTATTGATCTTACTACTTGGCAACCATCATCGCAAGTATACTTAGGATGTTCCCGCCACAGAGGTAGTACAAGTGGTTGCAGCCTCCAGTCCGGTCATTCGGCTCATCGACATCGTTCATACTCCTTATTTCTCTTTATATTCTATTTATTTGATTCTAAGGGGGAAAAACCAATAGCCCCCAAAAAACCAAATGTTGGGGTTAAATACTGAATTTTCTATATTAACCCACTGAATAAAGCTACAAATCCTTTTTAACAAAAGAAGTATTAGTTCAAAAAAAATATTATGATAATAAACAATTGAAAAATAGGGTATACAATCCATACTCATGAGAATAATTTAGGTATTGGAAGAATTTTCTCTCACGAGTATTGGGTCTCGATATGTTATAAGCTAGCATTGATCACCACATATGCAGAACATACGATCACACCAAGGTGGAATTAGCCAAGGCATTCAGCAATCATTATTCTTTGATGCTATAGGAGATAGAGCAAGGGTATCAGTGAGCGAAAACCTTAAGGTTCATCATACATATGGAAGTCTTATATAGTGTGAGTTGTATTAGGTGTGAAAGACAACATGACATTCACGCATGAAAAGTGCCCTGCCTACAAAAAATCTTTAAACATGACATGATATTAACACGTTGAAATTAGACTATTGGGTTGTGTTGACAATGACATATCGGTCACGAGCCGAAAGTAGGTTGTCAGATTGTGTTGAAAGCGATATGATGGTCACGTACTGAAAGTTGTCTATCATCACTCAACGTTGATTATGACTCAACAATCATGCACACAGTAAGGAGTGAAGGAACCGAAAGTTAGTTTTGTATGCTACCAGTAGTCATGCGTGCATAAGAAAGATTAAAAGTGACATGGTATTAATGTATAGTAAATGCTATAGGCATATAGAGCTGAAACAATGAATATAAAGTAGTATAAACAGTAAGTACAAATGGCACAACGTCCTACTAGTTCGAGGCCTAGCCTTTACCCCTTTTTGCCCTTTTCCCATGCGCCCACACATGACCATGAGAATAGGTGAGGTGGTTGGTTGGGATGCCATGGCTAGCGCATACCTACTGTACAGGAGTTGAAGCATACAATTCCTATGTGTGTGGTGGTAGAGCGCCTACAAGATGGGAAGAGCCGAGCATGTCTTGATCTGCCATGAGGTCATCATGGTCCAAGGAGTCATACGCCCATGTAGATCTAGCCTGTCTAGATCCACCTGCAACTATGAAGATCTACGGTGGTGTAGCCTAGAACTCTATGAGAAAAATAGTTGAGCAATGTAAATTAGAATATGATAAATCAAATAGAAATATGTACCATACGATAAACCTAAAAAACCCTTGTGTAAGCGTCCCCACTCCCTATGTTGACGTCTCCGCTATAGAGGGAGCAATGTACGGCGTAGTGAAAGCTATAAAGTGTATACTTTATTAATAGCCACATTCTATGTATTAACACCGGAATTTGATTTAGCCTATAAGCAAGATCGGCCGATGAAGATACTGGTTAGCTCGTGAGCCAAAGCCGAACGGAACTGTAGAGAAGCCGATCAAATTAGTAGAAGATTAGATCGGTTTGAAGACAGGGAATTATCCGATCGGGTTTAGGTCCGAGAAGCCCGAGGAAAGGATGGAAAAGGATCAGTTTGAGTAAAAAGAAGGTCCAATTACTACAGTGGAGAAGCCGATCAGGTTGTAGCAAAGGAATACTTGGTTCCAAATTGGAAGATTATTTAGATGAAACCGAGTTTGTGGAAGAGCCGTGGATTCCACGGCAGGATGTTTGTCTTTGTAAATTGTAATCTTATTTAATTAGGAAGGTTTAGCTGGTTAGTTAACTTCTTTAGAGATACTTTTCTCTATTTTTGTTAGGAAATAATGTCCGATGGTTGTAAACACGTCGGACTCTGTCTGTAAATCCAAGGTATAAATGTAGACCTCCTGGAATCATGTAAGATATCTCTCGATCAAATACAATCTCGACGCATCGCCACCTTAGTTCATCTAGGTGTTTACCGGTGGGTTCTAGCTCTCAACGCGGGGCTGCATCGGTTAAGTCCGATCTCCGGCGAAGGGGTAAGTCCCATCACTATCCTGATATACTTTGCACTGTCTAAGGCTGCATCGTTTAGGTTTGAACTCTTAGTCAGATCAGGTGTACCGTATCACGTCTGTGCAAGATCTATCGGCCTATCAAACTCCTTCCGCCGTTGTCGGTCTCGTGCTGCATCGATTAGGTCCGACCTACGGGTTTGCCGACGGAGGATTGTGTTTTAGGTCTATACGTCTCTCTACGGTGTCTCATTAGAGTGAGTAGCCGATGAGTTATCCTAAACGTAGGTCCCCATTGTCGTGCGACCGATGGGTTCAGGCGTTAGGCCTGTAGGTAGCCGATGGTAATCCTCCTACCTCGTCGTCATGTTCGGTTCGAGCCCCCGCCGTCTCGATATCATTAGTCTCCAGCCTTATACTATCTCGGTTAGGTCTGATCTATCGAGGCTGGCACTAACGGCGCCGTTACTGCTGTCGCTCGCCCGCATGGCCTCGCAGGGGATCGGCTCTCGCTCCGCGTATCGGATGCGGGTAGCGCCATCGGCTCTTTGGTTGATAGACCTTTTAGCGCATTACACGTGTCTATCTCCCATACCTCCATTGGCTTTTCAGCCGATGCGTTAGCATTCTCATCTCTATTGGTAATCAGCCGATAGGGAGAGTCGGGAAGGCCTTCTGGCCGACTGACGAACACGTCTTATCCCCTTTTCCTTGTCAATTGTAGGGTCAAATTAACTGGCACGCTCATAAACCTCGGAGCTTAAGGACCTGCACTAGAGCTAAGCAGACCTCCTAGGCCTTCGCGTGACCAAGCCGTCGTCGTGGGATTTTCGGCGGTGAGCACTATGGCAAGAAGGAAGCAATATATTTGAATGGTGGATAGACAAAGTTACCTGTGGGCTACGTTCATATAGGGTGAACACATACTATAGGCATCGCTATGGGAGGAACTACATCGACTGCACAATAGGTGAGAGTATGAAGGATAGTGCACATCATGTTGCGCATCATGATGAAGTTAATCCTCTGCTCATCCTCTGTTAGCATAACCCCAACCTCCAATTATCGACACATAGCCTCAAGCTCATCGTCAACCTGCCATACATCATTGACCTATTTTAAATGACATCTAATATGCATGAGGCATAGCAAATTTAACTGAGATACAAAAGATTGATTGACTCATATCGCGGAAGAAGTCTTGGTCACGGTATATAGAGTACACATCTCGCACACTAGCTACATGTGGCTGTAGAGCATTGGGAGTGAACATCACATGCGTGTGGGTGCAAGGCTGGTATCAACCAAGGTATGTTAGGTATGATGTCTCTGTGTGCAGGTGCTGCTTCTCGATAACTTCCTTGATAGCTATCAACTAGTCGTCGATATACTTCTAGAGACGTGGAGCCTACAAAGTGCTGGCTACCTATCCCCGCTGATAATACCTAGTTATAAAGATGATGTTAGAATATATACGAATTAGGCAATCGTACATTTGATTTTGTATCAATACTTACTAGTAAATGTCTGCCGGCACAATCGGCATGACTAGTGAAGGGTACAGCTGATGCAAATCGAACTATCACAACACGCACTATGGATGGTATGGCTCAACAAATATGTCAAACCCTATTGGCTGGATCATCAACTAGTAGGTCTGGTCACATGTGCATAGAGTCGAAAGTCCAAGTGGCGCATGAGCTTGCATAGCTATATGGCTCCTAGACGATGTCATTCAGTTGTAGTCGATCGATCTCCACTACAACATTCGAGTGTGACCTCATGACCTACCAGTGGGCCCATTGTTGCAGCAGAGCATGACAGAAAGTGTCAGCTAGTCATTTTTTTAGGTATGAACATTGAATTAACACATTACGTACCTGACAATGACACCATACTATCTCCATTGTGGGAAAGTCCTTAGGTGGCCTTTGTGTACATATCATTGTCGTAGGCATTATGGTCCATTACTGATCGGCCGATCATGAATCACTCAGTCTTCTAGAGCTGCAAAAGTAGCGGATAGCTAGTGATTAACGAACCTGGATCGGTCTTTGTTTATATGCCACAAAGACTCTGGTACGTCACTGTGAGGATAGCGGATCACTAGCTCCATTGAGGTATGCTCCTTTCCTCAGCATCGATGATAGCACGAGCATAGTGGACAAGCCCCTTGTCCACATCATCGCTCGCTGTGTTAGTGAACATCACCCAGCCAAAGAGCCATAACAGGTATGTCTCGAAGCTCCGTCGCACCGAGTAGTCATCGGCCTTAGGATGGAGCTGATCAGCCTTCCTAGGGAGAAGGTTATTTTCATAAGTAAATAATTAAGCTTAAGAATACATATAACATCATAGCAACTACTTTATTTACTATAAACTTAAGTAGCCACATCTGGGTAAGGCCATCTGTGGTGTAGTGAGGTAGTGCACCTAGAGCAACAAGACTAGGAAGGTGCTGAACACGAGTGAAACACTTCTAGATGTTGTTACGCTATTCCTGAAGTCCATCAATCGAACCTATTGTGTTCCCTATGAGGGGAAAACCCAAAAGATACGAGATGTTCTAAAGCGTAGGGGACATCGTCCGTCACGACAGTTGAAATATGTGCGTCTCTAGCCTCCAGTGGTCCAAAAGTGCCATGAGAAGAGACCGGTCTGTGAACCACCGTTTCATTGGATCTTTGTGTGCTACAACCTCGACTAGCCTACACAATGGAAGGAAGCTAGCCTCATGTAACATGCAAAAAAAGGTGAAGGCTTGGTTGGGGAAATTGACATGGATTTATGAAATGGCCAAGAACAAGAGCTCAAACTTTGTGCACCAAAGGATTGCTTTATGCTCTTGACCATTTATTCTTAGTTGTATTGGTAGGGTCAGAAGAGTCTACTCGTTAAGTTTTACCTAAAGTAATTGGTTGTACTCTTGAGTGTTGTGAGGGGCTCTGGCTAAGTTATGATGTCACAAGCACTACTAATAGTGAATGTAGTTCTATTAAGTGCGGCATACAAATTTTGTACTAATTAATGAGACCAAGATACCGCGATTCTCTAACCAAAAAGTTCTTGTGGTTTTATGATACCCCATAGGACCCAATACAATTTTCTCACCTTAGCAGTGACTAGTGTTTGCATCATCACTAATGAGAAAGCAGTTCTTCTAGTTACTTCAAATGAGGTCGATCCATCTGTTTTGCGGCTTTTCAATTGGTATGTATGTCTTCATATGGATCACACACTTTGGTCGTATCCCCTACTACAAAAACTAATTTTGAAGATGTCCTCTTTATAGCATAGGTGGTCCATAAATAAACCCACCTGTGCAATATGCTGGCGGCCCTGCCGTCATAGACTGCCTCAAGAAATAGACCAACCTCATCATTATTCTCATTGCTAGAACTCTACATATAGATCATCGCTTGTCTCTTTGTAGTGAACTCAGGTGAACATATCTAATACCATTGGCAAGCTTTCCTTTCAATCACATTTCCGCTTTTCAAGATGATCTCCAAGGCCATGATAACCTACATTGGAAGCGTGTTACTTCGCATAACACACACATCGTGATTGGTGCAACTTTTGCTTCTTCTAGCAATGTGGTTGTCACTACTTTACCTCTTAAGTTTCAAGTATCTATAGAGATAGTTTTACGAGGAATCTTTCCTTGTTTATCTTTCTATTTATGTAGTTATTTGATCTCAATATATCATTAATTTCTATCACATGCTATTGTCCATATTACTGTTGTTCCTACCTTTGAAAGGAAATTGCTCTTTTGTCAGATGGTTTAGTGGCATCCTCTCAAATGCTACATAGTTGTTTGACTTTGTTAAAATGCCACAAAGTTGACTTGCATACGTGCTGATTTGCTATGTTTGACCTTTTCAACCTATCGAATGCCCAATTTTCCCTTCTTCCTCATCATCTCCTTTCTCTCCTCCATTGTGAGCTTCAGCGTGGTGAAGTTTATATATAAAATTAATTGCTAGGAGTAATTGTTTTCAGAATACATTAGTATCAAGAACCTTTTTAGAGGATATCTAGGTCCAATGATAACGTTTTGAAGGCACACAAGGATAATTCATGAAAGCATGTAGATATTGACTTCTTTTTTATACAATTATCTATATGACAGCATAGCCAAGAAAATCAGAAGTAGTCTTATGCCCTTTTAAGGAAGAGAAAATTGCTCTTATGCCACATAGTTGAGTGGCATCCTCTTAAATGCCATATAATTGTTTTACTTTGGTAGCATGAGTTAAAATGAAAATTAATTTGGATGAACCAGTAAAGGAAATTGTTCACCAGACAATGACAAACATTACTCAACATTGACATGCAACCGACCAAGCTCGCCACTAAATGCTACACCCTTGCTGAAGTATATTTGTGGGAGCTCATTATATACTGAGTACAAGGAATATTTTTGTCCTCACCTCATGATGCATCAGTATAATGATGCAGAATGGCTTAGTTACAATAGTTGTATTTCACTTCATGAATCTATATGAATCTCTAAGAATTTTTTAGGAGAACTTTTAGCTTAATGTTATTTTAGGGTCAAGTCCCTTCTTTCTTTGATTGCACCTCAGCTGGTCATCCTCCATGTACTACCTCCAATACCGCACTAGCATGCCCTTCCACCGTTACGTGGCAAGGGCTCAACACAGTGCACATGGTAGTTCTTCTTTGTTGCCGATAAGACCTCCTAGTGCTACAATCTACCATGGTTTAAGGCAACCCCTGCTGCAGCGTTGCTATCAATCACCTCTTAACCTTTACAAATATGGCCAACAACAAATGGTTCCTACCTTGCCAATATGGGATGTGACTATGGTGGGAAAGGTGTCTATGTGGTCAAAAAGCTCCTAGACCTATCACCAGTTGTTTAAGGAGTCAGATCATTTTTAAATAAAATGCTACTAATAGATTGTATTTTGCTTGCTACAAATAAAAATAATCGTGCTATAGTATTTTCACTTCTACATTTTCAAAAAAATAGCCAATGTTACACATTTTTCTAATTTTTTTGGTATGGTTATAAATTGAATCTATTCTTAATCAACAAAAATCATAATTAACTTTGAATCACATTCTATAATAAATATACTTCAAATGACATTTAGTGTGATAAATGTGTGTGTGAGAGAGAGAGAGAGAGAAAACTCAGGGATATTAATAAGTGTGAATCATAAATAGATATGTCTTGCGCACAGAACCTTGTAGGCTAGACTTGTGGTGGCACTCTCATCTAGCAGTATAGGAAATTGAGGACTCCTCTTGTGCAACAAGAAATACTAGTTGGGTTCATCACATGCACATATTTGCCACGTGTACCTCGTGACCTATCTTGGCGACAAGGCACTGCACGGGTATGTGATTGTTCACACCAAAAAGAGGGATCCATCCTTCTTTGCAGAGGTAGGAAGCATTAAGGGAAGAGAGGACTTGGGAGAGAGCTCAAAGAAGAAAATGGTTGTCAAGGATGAAAAAAAAGAGGGCGATCTTGCCTTATTTTTGATACTGTTTAGTTGAGGTAGGACTAGTGGTTGGGTTTGGAGGAACCTACATATGACCTAGAAGATGCATTGAAACCCACAAAACAAATGCACAACAAGAGCAACAAGAACATATGACTGTTCATGTTGGGCCTAATTGATGACCTCCACAAGGCAGCCTCCATCATCATTAGCAACAACCTACCGGCTGTTTTGCCAATAACTCTGCTACAACAAAAACCTTATGTAGAGGCACTTTTGTAGAGACAATTTAAAAATTGCTTCCAAATCAGGAGTTTCATACTCTAGAGATACT
Organism: Oryza coarctata; assembly: GCA_030770085.1. Taxonomy (NCBI): domain Eukaryota; kingdom Viridiplantae; phylum Streptophyta; class Magnoliopsida; order Poales; family Poaceae; genus Oryza; species Oryza coarctata. The sequence continues at coordinate 3,931,809 of CM061483.1, forward strand.
TTTTAGAGGCATTTTAAATATTGCTTAGAATAATTTTATCCTAGAGACACACTAGCTATAGTTTTAGCACATTTTAGCCACTCTAGAATTTCTCATATGTAAAGGCATTGTGTTAGGGGTGATTGTAACCTCTCTAGGGGCACTTTTTAGGAAGGTAATCTACACTGAATAACTTGATATAACTTTAACATGGCATGTACAAACAAGTAATGAGGTGAGATTGAGATGGCTAGCATGGGGAAGGTAGAAATAATTTACCTAAGAGCTCTTGAGTTCAAGGATTAGTAAAATTATTCTTCTATTTTTCACAACGGTTTGCCATGGTAGTAGTACAAGTTAATGCCTCTACTATCTTATAGACATAAAAAACATCTTTCACAATGGATTGCCATGGTGGTACAAGTTAATGATTCCACCATCTTATATAAAAAATGTCTCTTAACAAATTCCGTGAGCCATAAAGGCATTTTGTAAAATGCCTCTTCATTATAGAGACAATTCACCATAAGGCACTTGTGAGGAAATTTTTAGGATGTCTCTATAGTTGTAAAGGCATTTAAAAAATACCTCTATAGTATTGAAAAAAATGTCTGTACAAGGCTATTATTGTAGTTTGTCCCCTAGCTCTACAAGAGTCGTCATTTCTGCCTCCATATAGGGCAACAACAACACTTGCCTATTCTCTATCCCCAACAAAGAGTATGAAAAGCCGCTAGTGTTTATGGCGGTGTCTCTCAACAACATACACTAGGGTTTCCGCCTCTTCGACATCACCATTCTTGAAGTTCCTAGGAAAGAACCAATGGTGTAGCCATGTCTACTAAGTCAAAAGCGCATAGGATCCTATGAAAGTGCCAGTGTTTGAAAGTCGGTCACTTGTTAGTTTGGTATCTTAATTGGGCACTTCTAGTTCATATTGATTAGTCAGATAGTTGATAGCTGCTAGCTTTTGAGTCATTAAAAACAACTTGCTTCTAGCTTTTATCTTGCTGAGTATGTCTAATAAGTTCTTGATATTGCATTTTCTTTAGGTTTTCCATTACAAATTTTATTTCAAAGCCTTAGGCTTTAATTCTTGTATCCTTATTAAAACAAACACATGAATATCTGATGGAATAAAAATGTGGAGGGGCTAGCAACACTATCATAACTATCATGGTAGCTCTTGCCATCATCACCAGTGGAGGTCGGATAAGAGTATGAATTCTCAAAGTGCTCCACGATCATCTATTGCCAACAACAACTCAATCATTATATTGCCCATGAGAAATATTCTAGATGACACTAAGACAATTTTTATGCTGAAGTTAAAATTTTGAAGTTAAGTAAAGTGTAGTGCCTACTAAATCTTACTATGATTAACAAAATCATAATACATTAGGAATGTCATTCCATGAGATGAATATAATTATGCATGCTTGTGTGGTTGTATGTTTGTGTGTGTGTGTGTTGATGTGTAAATCCCGCCTACGAATGTTTTGCATGAAACCTTGTAGGTTGTATTTGGTGGTGCCCTCACCTAAAAAGATAGGAATGTAAGAACTCCTAATGTGTACTAGGTGTGATAGGTCAGGTTCATCGGAGGACATGTGCCATGCATGCCTCGATAAGGCAGTGCACAAGTACATGAGAGTTCACACCATAAAAGAGGATCTGCCCTTCTTGCAATGATGGGAAGCATCGAGAAGAAGAGGACATTAGGAGAGATCTCAAAGAAGAGAACAATTGTCAAGGAGGAATAAAAAGAAGGCAAATTTGCCTTATTTGTGCTATTGTTCAGTTGGGCTAGGACTAGCCGTTGCCTTTGGAAGAACCCCACCCATGTCCTAGAAGATGCGCTAGAGCTACCAAAGTGGATGCACATGAAATGCAATGGGGAGGTGTGGTTGTTCAGTGAGAGCTTTAAATTATCAATGGCCTCCATGAGCCAATGGCCATCACCGCTGCTAACAACCAGAGGATGGCAGTGGGGAGTAGGTGAAGTAGTTGGAACTAGGAGGTTTTAGTGTGGCGGCGGAGAGCAAGCATGGATCTAGGGTCTGAGCAACCTGGGCCACACATGAACCGAGGCATGTGCATAAAAGCCCATAGGCTTAGGCTCACGTCACCAAGGGAGTCAAAGTCATGAAAAAATAGGCTAGGTCAACTAAGTCCTTCCTAGGTCTAGGTTTTCCACTTGCAAAAAGGGGAGGATTTGGTAGTCCACCTAATCTATATCATGGTTTGAGGCATAATATTGCACGTGCACATTGTACATAGCAATGCAAAAATAGGCAGCAATAAATACCTACCTAACAAGGTCGATGGTTGATAACTTATTTAATACCACTACTTATTACCATTTCCTTGCTAGCTCACTTCCTCCTCTACTTATTTAAAACAACCATATGAGCTTGCCTCCTTTCATACTACAAGCCAAGCACCACCAAGCCAATAGTCACCGATAAATCCTCTAGCTAGAGAAACCATTGCTCTTGCAAGAATCAATCCCCTTCTAGTTGCCACTATTCCCATGTGACCATGTTGAGGGAGGTGAGTGCCACCGACAACTCAATTATCATGTGGATACCCATGAGAAATATTCTAGATGATGCGCAATCAAAATTTTTTAATGCTGAAGTAAACATTTTGGAAGTTAAATAAAACATTGTGCCAAGTGAATTTAACCATGATTAAGAAAATCATAATATGTTTATGTACATGTGGGTGCGCACATGCGTGTGTTGTGTTTTGTGTGTATGTAGGTGCGTGTACACGCGTGTGGTTGCGTGTGCTGGCGTGCGTGTGTGTGTGTTTGTGCATGCGTGCATGTGTGTGTTTGTGCGTGTGCGCGCACTCAGGGGAACGAGAGAGAGTTGACACTTAGTGGATATTTATAAGTGCGACTCCCACTTAGGTATATATGTTATTGCATAGAAACCTTGTAATCTCTCATATTTGTAATGCAAATCCAAAAAGACAATGTACTACTGAGACCTTATGAGACAAACTTAGCAAAACAAACTTTGGTGCCTCTAGTGCCTCTTCTAGGCATTGGGTAAGGTTCCTTTGGTTCTAGTTGCTAGTGAAGGCCCAGTTGCATGTTAGCACAATCATCACAAGATCACTGGTGTTCTTCGATGAGCTCTTCTTAGCCATCATGCTAGCTGAACATAGGAGGAGGGCGAATCATTCTTGCTGTTCATGTGAATTTTCATTTGCCTGTGTAGCCACCAATCTCGTGTCCACATTGGAGGCCAAGATACACACTTCCTCTACAACCACAATAGCAAACGAGGATGCCAAAGGAAGCTACACACAATATCTGCCTTCGTCCTTCACATAGACAACCTTCAATTGAATCTTGATGAGGTCACACAACTGCCACCTAGATCTAGCCCTCTATGGGAACCACAATGTTAGATGAGGAGACTAACCATAAAGGCTGCTGCACATGACCTCCTATTAACGCCAAAATTTGGAAAGCCTAGAGAAAGATTGGAAAAAAGATTGGCTTAAGTAAAGAAGAGTCCGATTGCTACAGGGACGAAGCCGATCGAATGAAGCAGGGAAAGATTCGATCCAAGAATAGAAAGTTATCCCAATGAGACCGAGTTTGAGGAGGAGCCGTGGAACTCACGGCAGGGTATTCTATCTATGTAAATCATATCTTATATGTATAGAAAGGTTTAGTTAGTTTAGTTAACTTCCTTAGAGATATTTTCTTTTATCTTTGTTAGGAAATAATGTTCGATGGTTGTTGTAAACGCGTTGGACTTTGTAAACCCAGAGTATAAATATAGACCCCCTGGAAACATGTATGAACACATCTTTTAATCAATACTACTTTAGCGCATCGCCACCCTAGTTCATCTAGGTTTTTACTAGTGGGGTCTAGCTCTCGACATGTGGATGCATCGGTTAACTCCGATCTCCTGCGAAGGGGTAAGTTTCGCCACTATCCCGATATGTCTCGCTCTGTCTAAGGCTGCATCGTTTAGATTCAACCTCTTAGGCCAATCGGATATATTGCATTATGTCCATGCAGGGTCTATCGGTCTATCAAGCTCTCTCTGCTGTTATCGGTCTCATGCTGCATCGGTTAGGTTTGACCTACGAGGTTGTCGATAGTAGATTGAGCTTTAGACCTATAGGTCTCTATACGGTGCTTCATCGAAGTGTTAGCCGATGAGTTATCTACACGTTGAGCACCACGCCTAGCGTATCGGCTCCTCCGTCGATACTCACCAGTCTTCAGAGACTCCCCTTGAGCACTACGCCAAGCGCATCGACCTTCCAGCCGATGCGCGCCTTTCTTCAGAGAGACGTTATCTCATTGGCTCAGCTAGCCGATGGGTTCGCTTTGCCCTTGCCATATCTGAAGTGGCATCGGCTTTGTAGCCGGTGTATCTTTTATATGATTCCTTGCCACTTCACATATGCCTTCTTTGGCTTTCCAGCCGAGCTTTGCTTTAAATACCCTTTGGTGCCTCTATTGTCTCTGTGGCTGATGGATCAGGATCTCGCTTTCGCCACACCCGAAAACATCAGATCATTCGTCGACATCTGTCCATGCCTTCATCAGCTCCCCAGCCGATGGAATAGCATCCCGATCCCTATCGACGACCAGCCGATAGTAGGAGCCATCTGGACGCGGCCGATGACCACCTCGATCCTATCGGCGTCCAGCCGATAGTGAGAGTTCATATCGGCCCATCATCTGACTGACTCGTTCGCCTCACCTCTTTGTCAATTGCAGGGTCAAATTGACTGGCACACCCGCACCCGCACCGTCGCGCCGGAACCGAGCGAACCTCAAGGACCTCGACGCACATACCTCGAGCCAGAGAGAGAAGCCGACCGGCTTGCATTAGAGCTAAGCAAACCTCCCAGGTGTCGGCATGTTCGCGCCGGGCGCGTGAGATCTGGTGCAAACACCTCCATCCACAAGCCTGTGGCTATCAGTCAACCATGACATGGCGATGAAGATGGAGGCATAGAACCATGATTCCAAAGTGCATGACGCCCATGTTGGAGGTCACCTATGATGGTGTGGCACTTGCTTCCCTGTTTGTACCAAAATTTGGTAAGTCCTACAGACATGATTGGAGAGCTAATTGGCTTATGGAAAGAGTACGATTGATACAGGGAAAGAGCTGAACGGACGGATTGAGGATGGATTCGGTTTAGTCAAAAGACAAAAAGTTATCTAGATGGGACTGAATCTAAGGAGAAGCCGTGAAAACCACGGTAGGTTACTTTATCTCTATAGAATATATCTTGTAAGATATGCAAGTTTGATTAGTTTGTTAACTTCTTAGAGATATATTCCTTTTATATTTAGGAAAAAATGTTCGGAGGTTATCTGTAACTATATCAGACTATTGTAACTCCAGGGTATAAATATAGCCCCTAGGACCTTTTAAATTATCTCTCGATCAAATACAACTATAGCGGATCACCATCCTAGTTCATCTAGATTTTTACCAGTGGGTTCTGGTTGTCGATGCGGGGCTGCATCGGTTCGGTCTAAACTTTGGTGAAGGGGTAAGTTTCGCCATTATCTTGGTGTATTCACTCTGTCTAAGACTGCATCGGTTAAGCCTGACATTTTAGTCCGATAGGATATATCATATCACGTTTGTGTAGGATCTATCGACTTATCAAGCTTCTTTTAACGTCATTAGTCTCGTGCTGTATTAGTTAGATCTGACCTACTAGACTATTGATAGTAGATTGAGCCACAAGCCGATGGGTCTTTACTGAGTATTTCATTGGAGTAGCTAGCTAATGAGTTATTCACACATTGAGTCTCACACTTAGTGTGTCATTTTCTCAATCGATATACATATATATTCAGCGATTTTCTCTCATTGGCTTAGCTAGTTGATGGGTTCACCCATTACATTTGTCCGTGCGTTCGATCTAGTGTCCGCTGTCTTATTACCGTTAGCCTTAGTCTCATACTGTCTTGGTTTGGTTTGATTTATCGAGACTGACTCTAATGGTATCGTCACAGTGGTCATTGGGTCTCATACTTTCAAGAGATCGGGTCTCGCTCCTTGCTACTCATCACACATTCTATTTGGAGCACCATCGACTTTGTAGTCAATGGATCCTTTATCTTATCGAGAGTGCCATCGCATATTCTATTCGAAGAGCCATCAGTTTTGCAGCTGATGGGTCATTTATCTTATTCAGAGCGCCACTCTATTCCCGAGCGCCGTTGGCTTTGTAACCGATGTGTCCTTTAGCCTATTGCTTGCTATCTACTTATGCCTTCATTAACTTTTCAACCGATGAATGAGCGCTACACCTTCTATTAGCAAACAACAGATAAAAGGAGTCTATATACATACTTATTGACTATTCTATTATAGAACACTATTGGTTTTACAGTCGATGCGTCTTTTATTCTCTTCATCACCATCTCTGCCTATGCCTTCATCAGCTTTTTAGCCGATGGATAAGTGTTTCAGTCCCTATCAGTAACCAATCGATAGCAGGAGTACATCAGACACAACCGATGTTTATCTCAATTCTATCGGCGACCAACCAATAGTAAGAGTTTGTATCGGTCTATCAACCGATTGACTCATCGGTTTATCTCCTAGTCAATTGCAGTGTCAAATTGATTAGCACGCCCATAACTTTAACAACCTGACAAAGGGATATCGAAGTCGAAGGACCTACACTGGAGCAAAGTAGATGTTCTAGACATCAACATGTTTTCACGCCATCGCATCAGATATCCATCGACGAACACGGAGGACCGAATCGGCGTGAACATTCCCTTAGGCTAGCTGTATGGTGGTTGACACCAGACATGGAAGAGGCAACTCCTGGCAGCACATTCCAGCTATGGCGAAAGGATCCTAGAGGGGCCATGGGCTACAAAGGCAGAAAAGGGATAGATTCTTGTGAGAACTTCTAGAGAGAGGAATGTTTCAAGGATATATGCCTACTGGTACTTGGCTTGTAGTGTGTGAGGATGTAGGCACATCTAGTGGTACTAAATAAATAGGGTTAGAGCGAGCTGATTAGGTGAGGGTAATAAGTAGTGGAATTAAATAAGTAACTTTGCTAAAACACAATTGAATGATTTTTGGACTAGATTTCAGTTGATTTTCTCACTGTAAGATCACTTCCATGATTTGTGCCTATTTCTTTCCTGCTCCTCATAAACTAAGTATTACTTGCTTGTCTACATTATGTTCCAGAACTTCTTGCACAAAATTATGGCTACACGATAACTTAGCAAGACATCATATGGTCTTTCAACTTAGTAAATAAGGCCTAGCTAATCTATTGGGTCTTCCTTAGGATTTTCATTTTGTCAACGCTGAAGAGGCAGAACCTCCTATGTAATGTACTATTGAGAGGCACCCCCACCATCACCGGTAGCTTCACCTACCCTTTGTTGGGATGATGAATGCACAAGGGTTGGATGCAGCATCAGCAGGGTAACTATATTGTGAGGGGATAAAAATGAACTGCTGGAGGTACCCGTCAACTGGTCTATAGGTATCCTACCATCCTCTTATCAGGGAATGGCTTGTTTGAGGAGTGACGCCTCCCGAGTGCCAGTCTATTTGGGAACTTCATTCTACATTTATTTGGAGCACACATGTAGCCATCACATCCTAGCACTACTCACCGATGAGCAGAAGCCTCTCATCATTGCTGCCCTGGCAGTGAAGGTGTGACGTGAAGCTACTTGGCCACCTTTGTCTTCATGTTCTTATGGGTGGCCATATGACCATTTAATGCAGTGTTGTGCAGTTGGATAGTAATGATGATGGCGACCTTTTCATGTAGGCCATGGACGAGGCCCTTGCTGACTATGTGTGCCTTGCCATGGACCTTGCTATGGTGCCTCTTCAATGCATTGGGTAAGCTTTATCTAGTTTCGGTGGCCAAGGGAGGTCCTATGGGATGGTAGCACAACCATGGCAAGATCACCTATGTTCTTTGATGAGCTCTGTCTCACTGTTCTTTGATATCATTATTGCTAAGCATAGAACGGACTGCAAATCGGCCTTGTCATCCACGTTAATTTTTATTTGCCTGTGTAGCTGCCGATCTCGTGCCCACTATGGAGGTCAAGATCTCTGCTTCTGTCAGCACTGCAACAACAAAGGAGGATGCCAGAAGCAGCTGCATGAGATATCCACCTCCATCTTCATGTAGGTGACCTTCAATCGCATCTCGATGAGGTCACACAACTGCAGCCCTTTGGATCCACCCCTCTGTAGGCACCACAATGGTAAACGAGGAGCCTAATTCTGAAGATTTCTTCCTACCATGACACGGCGATTAAGGTGCAGGTGTTGAACCATGAAGTTAGAGCACATGTCGCCCCTGCTAGATGCAACCTATGATGGTGAGGTGCTTTCCTCCCTCAGCCTGGCTGCACAGTGACTGATACCAGACATGGAAGCAATAGCTCCCATCGGCGTGCTCTGACTCTAGTGAGGTTATCCTATGGGGGCCATGGGCAGCATCAGCTAGAAGGGGATCGATTCTAGCGAGAGCTTCCAGCTGGAGGATTTTTCAGTGGCTATAGGCCTGTCGGTGCTTCTCTTGTAGTGTGAGATGACAGACACATCCGGTGGTGTTATATAAGTAGAGGTGAGTGAGTTGGCCAGACAAAGATAATAAGCAGTGGAATCAATAAATAATTTTGCTGAAACACAGTCGAATGAGTTTGGGACTAGATTTTAGTTGATTTTCTTAATGTGCAATCAACTCCATGATTCGTGCATTTGCATGCTCTGGGTGGCGGCGGCATCTTCATCTCTTGAAACAGCTAGGTGATATGGCTCCAGTGAGCTGACGTATCAGGGCTGGGGTTGTCACTGGCGACCCTGGTGAGGTTAGATAGAGGGAGGACCAAAGAGGTGGAAGACCAATGGTGGGTGGTGAAGTCAGCAAAGCTGCAAAGCATTGGAGGGGCTACCAAAGCAGTGGGAAAAAGGAGGGTAGTGGATGGTGGAGGTGGTTTATTAATAACAACACGATCACCATGGCTAAATATGCTACTACAAAGCTCTAAGAGTAAGGACTCATGTTTTACTAATTTACTACAACAAAGTAGTAGGAGCTATTTTTTTTCTATGATCACTAGCTAAATGCGCGTGTTTCAATGGGAATTAAGAAGCATAAGTTAGACCATACGTTACGAAGCCTAAAAAAAGAAAATCATTCTTGTTGGCTAATCATCAACCCATATTTGCTTGTACATGTACGTTGAGCTAAACATCAAGCTACATCATTGCTTCTCATAATAGAAAAATGATTTAAGTTATTGATATTCTACAACTGTCATATTCTATTAATGTAGATTTTTTCTACCAGTTGGTTCAAACAAATATTCTATCTGTTTTTTCTAACATGCTATGGTAGATATGCACATTGTATAAAAATATATTTTTAGCCTTGGGATAATTGTGACATCTAGAAGTAACATAGAAGACACATCCTAGAACCACATGAAGAAAAAGAAAACATGACATGCCACTTCGGCCCATGTGCCAGCTGCATTTTCATTTGTGTTGCACTTGGAGCCTAGGTTGTCAGCCAACCCTCCACACCACACACACCTTTTGACCTAGCCTTCTCCCTCAAAGGCCTCAATGAGTGCACAAAAGGAGCAGTGTCACCTCAGTTCTCCATTTCAATCTCTCCTCTTGATCTAGAAGTTATAGGTGTCGGAGGGAGCTGCAGGCAAGGCTTGGTAAGTTCTAGGGGCAAGGTAGAAATTCCAAGAGGTGGAGAGCTCCAAGCCCTCAACCTTGGTCTACACACCTCATCCTCCTCTATGGCGACGAGCTTGGGGTCAGATTTAGCTGCCTTTAGCTCTTGGTTGCTGGATTTGTAACCATGAGCCCATAGCCACTGGATCAGGTGCATCAAGCTCTTGGTCCTCAATCCAGTCGATCACCACGACCTCCATGATGACAGTGAAAGATAGCATTGATTTAACGATGGTGGCCATGAGCGTTGGTGCACCTTGCTTCCTAGTCAGTGAGAGCGCCTTAAGGGCATGTAGTGTGCCGATGGCTCCCTCTGGACCCTCCCCCATCCTAGCTATCACTACGATGTCTCCTTCCTAGTCACATCACCATCCTTCCTATGGCATGTGGTTGTGTTGTACAACTACATCCCTCCTCACTATTGTTAGTTAGTGACTCAGGGTCGTAGTGTGGGAGAGTGGTGATGAGATTGGGATTTAGGAGCAGACTGGAGATCCAATTCCTCTACTATTCATGAGCCCCACATGATAGTGTTGGTGGGTGGTGATAGATTCACCACTCACCACCGCCACTCCGTTTTTAAGGAGTATAGATTATCACTTGGTGAGTTGGTCCCCCCTCATGTCTAAATCCTAGCCCTACCATTGAAAAGGGTTTCATTTATGTTGATTGTACTATAAAGAGGAGATGAAGCAAATACCTTGATTTTCATGTTGCTCCAAATCTATGTGTGAAGCACACTAGGTCTTGTCTAGCTCCAAATCTATGCTTCGAGCTAAACTGAGACAATGTTTGGATTGGAAATCAAACAATTTGTCGATTCACACAATGGATCATCCAACCAAAGCAATTAACTTGATTTTTATGTTGCTTCAAATCTAGGTGTGATGCACGTTAGGTTTTGTCTAGCTCCAAATTTATGCTTGGAGCTTAACTCAGACTAGGGATGGCAATTTCCCCGTAGAGGTAGGATACTTGGCAAATTCCCATCCCTACGGGGCTAAGGACAGGGTGAGTTTCCAACCCACTAGTTAACTAGGGTGGGATCAGGTGATGAGTTGCACCCATGGGTCATTCGCGGGGCCCCAAAATTATTTAGTATACACAGCAAATACATCAAGATAGTCCAAAAAAGTGTACCATCCCATTAAGAAAACCCTATCATCATAACCTTATCTCTATCTCCACCTCCCAATCCTATCTACACCATGCACGCCACCAACTACCCTTACGAGTTGTGACTCATGCACACACCATCATGGCATCACCCACCTCCCTTGACCCCACTATGTCCCTTGCCTCCACCTCGACAGTTGACATAGAAGTGGTCAACAACCAACGCTTATAGCCACATCTATCTCCTATTCTCCTCTCCTTTCGTGGCTCCATCCCAACATGGTGACAGACGACTTTGCTCCAACATGGCAACTGGCCTCAACTCTTTCCCAAGAAAGCAACATGCTAATGGCCGACGGCCAGCATCAATCTCCTCTCCCTCCAAACCAACATGATGGTTGGCCCTTCTTCTACAAGGCAATCAACCAATGAGTCTCATGTCTTTGTTGTCTCATGTTCTTTGCTTCTCCTTGTCTTCATCGACAGGCCCTAGATCAGGGGCGGGGACCTATTGAGGCTAGGGACAAAGGCAACTATGGCCCTGGATTAGAGGTCGGGGCTGGGAAAGGGGAAGGAGGTCAGGGTTAGGGGAAATCAACCACTGCCAACCTGTTAACGCCAAAATTTGGAAAGCCTAGCGATAGATTGGAAAGACGATCGGCTGAAGTGTCCGATTGCTACAGGGAAGAAGCCGATCGGATTGAAGCAAGGAAAGACTCAGTCCTAGAATAGAAGATTATCTAGGTGAGACCAAATTTAAGGAGGAGTCATGGTTCACGGCAGGGTAGTCTATCCTATCTTATATGGATAGAAAGATTTAGTTAGTTAGTTAACTTCCTTAGAGATATTTTCCTTTATCTTTGTTAGGAAATAATGTCCGATGGTTGTTGTAAATGCGTCAAACTCTGTAAACTCAGGGTATAAATTCCCCCTGGAAATATGTAATAATCAATCCTTGGATCAATACAACCTCGACGCATCGCCATCCTAGTTTATCTAGGCTTCTACCGGCGAGGTCTGGCTCTCGACGCGGGGGTCCGATCTCTGACGAAGGGGTAAGTCTCTTCACTATCTCGATATGTCTCGTTCTATCTAAGGATGCATTGGTGAGGTTCGACCTCTTAGGCTGATAGGATATATCGCATCACGTCCGCACAGGATCTATCAGTCTATCAAGCTCTCTCTGTTGTCGTCGGTCTCATGCTACATCGGTTAAGTCCGACCTATGAGGCCGCCAACAGTAGAATGAGTTTTAGGCCTATAGGACTCAGTACGGCGTTTCATCGGAGTGCTAGCCGATGAGTTATCTATATGTTGAGCGTCATGTCCAGCGTATTGGCTCCTCAGCCAATACGCACCAGGTCCGCAGAGACTTTTCTTTCAGCGCCACGCCAAGCGCGTCGGCTTTCTAGCCAATACGCGCATATCTCAAGAGAGACATCCACTCATCGGCTCAGCTAGCCGATGGGTTCGCTTCGCCCTTACTTCAGCACGTCCGATCCGGCATCCATCGTCCCATTGTCGTTGGCCTCATTCTCGTACTGTCTCGATTAGGTCCAAACTTCGAGATTCGGTGCCAGCGGCATCGTCACGTCGGGCGACGGGTCTCGTGCTGCCATCTCTATCCTGTGCCTCCATCAGCTTTGTGGCCGATGGATCAGGGCCTTGCGTCCGCTACACCCGGAGGCATCGTATCCTTCGTCGACATCCGCCTACGCCTGCATCGGCTCCCTAGTCGATGGAAGCGCGCCCTGATTCCTATCGGCGACCAGCTGATAGCAGGAGCCATCTGGACGCGGCCGATGACTGACTCGATCCTATCGGCAGCCAGCCGATAGCGAGGGCTTGTATCGGCTCGTCATCCAACTAACCCGTTTGCCTCACCTCCTTGTCAATTGCAGGGTCAAATTGGCTGGCACGGTCGCAACCGTACCGTTGCGCCAAAGCTAACTGAACCCATGAGCCCCGGCGCATGTACCTCGAGCTACGGAGAGAAGCCGATCGGCCTGCACTAGAGCTAAGCAGACCTCTCAGGCGTCGGCATGCTCGCGCCAGGTTCCGACGTGAACACAACCCTAACTGAGACAATGTTTGGATTGGAAATTAACAATTTGTCAATTCACCCGATGGATTGTCCAACCAAACCATGTGCTGGTCGAAACAAATTGTGTACGAATCAGACAATCCAGTGGTGACCAGACCATCTGATGCATTTTGTTCAACTAGATCATATATTGGTTTGGACCATATATGATAGCATTTGATGGTTTGGACTATATATGTTTGTTCCAACTATGTGTAGGACCATTCGGTGGATGGACCGTCCAACCAAACCATGTGTTGGTTTGGATAGTGCTATGTACACGAAGAGGATGCATGGACCAAGCTATCTAGACAATTGCTATATTGTCATCTCTTGGGAGGACCATAAAGTTGTACGGACCAAGCAATCCTCTTTGTGATCGGTTGTCTGCCATGTATTGACTGGACAGTTCTTCTATGACCAGACTATCTATCCTTTATGGTCCAATGGCTAGCTGTTAGTGATTGTTGGAAAATTTTGTACTGACTAGATTGTCCTCTCAATACAATTATTTCATGCATATGTACACTACTAGTTTGAGTGGTTGGGGCTATAACTACCCCATTGCTTGTACTTCTCCTATGCCTTTTGGAGTACCTAAACACCTAGCGAACCTGAGGGGGAGTTCTAGAGTTCCATAAATTATTAGTTGATCATTTGGGTGAGGATTAGCATTTGAGTTGGTGGCTAAGTGCTAGTTTTAGGTCTATTGTGCATCCATGAATTTGCTATACTTTGTGTTAGTTAAATGAGGCTTCATCTTATTACTCTTGGTATCTTGGTGTACCTAAACAATCTTAGTGGCTGTTAAGTCTAGTGATCTCCCTTTGAGGAGATTGTGGGAGACACAGGTGACATGTGAAAGGCTTGGAGTTTGCCTACCCATAGTGGAGAACAGCTACCACTAAAGGCTCATCGACTATCTGACCATGAGTGAACAAGACTCTTTTGTAGAGTGCTCAAGTGTGGAACGAATAGAGATTTTTGAATCTCTAATACCTTGAAAAAAACTAGCCATTCATCTTTTGCAATCTCTATTTCTCCCTCTCTTTCTTTGAAACTCTTTATCTAATGTCATTTAAATTCCTAGATTTTCCTAGCTTGTGCAAGACTTCATATAGGTTGCAAAACTTAGGCCACACTAGTTTAATTCCTAGGCACTAATTAGTTTAATTTATTTCTATTAGGTTTTAGTTGCTATCCTTAGCTTTTAGAACCCTATTCACACCCCCTTCTAGGAACATCTTTGATCCTATATCCATGCCGAGAACCTTTAGAATCGAGGAAGAAGGACAGTAAAAGAGAAATGACCTCGCCAGAAAATAGGTCACCGGAGAAGAGGAAAGGTTGGCTCGAAGGAACCAACCTCACCAGAAACATGGATGTGGGGTAGAGGGATTAGGCTGACAAGGGGAACACTCATGTCTGGCAAGGCAAGTTGCCTGTGATAGGCACTCATCACAAGAGGAAGAAGTAAAGGATCAAGATGTCACAACAGTCACAGTTTGGAAGGGACAGAGGGTGTGGTGGGAAGTAATAGGGTTGAAGTGGACCGAAAGTCCAGTATTGAGAAAGGTTGGATCTAATGGTAAAAAAACAATGATTTTAGAAGAATAAATCATGTGCATGATAACAAGTCAGCCCCTTAAGCAAGTTATCAGCCATTGGCTTGTTAGGCAGGTATTTATTGCTGTCTACTCTGTATTGCTGCATGCAATGTGCACATGCCACATGGCACCTAAGACCATGGAATAAAACAGGAGGGCTGCTAAAATTTCGCCTCCCTGCCAGCAGACAGACTAGCTAGTCTAGCTTATTTTGCACCACATTCAACTTCTCTTGGTGACATCAATCTAAATTTATGGGCATTTATTCCCATGCCCTGGTTCATGGCCCAGGTTGCAACTAGTGATTTGCATACCGGTAACACAACTAGTTTTCAATACAGCCACCTTTCAAAACAAATATATTCCTTCAATTATTTTAACTAGATGTGGCACAAATATGAGATAAATAGTTGTGTTTTTCATTACCTATAAATGGGCATAGTACTTGCATGTACCCTAATGGTAATTATATTTTTTTAAAAACACGTTAGTTCTAGAACATTTAAGAAAAAACACTAACCATGTTTCCAACCAATGTAAAGTTCATTTGCATATAAAGAATATATTCTTTTATAGCAATGTCCAGCTATATTGGTCGAGATGGTTTGCAACAGAAAGATTTATCAAGACTGAGAATGGTACAAAATAATTTCTCAACCATCCATTTGAATAATGAGTGCTTGCGAGCAAGGAGGACCATTAGTCCAGGAAATTAAACATTACTTGTTTTGTTTTGAATAGAGAGTGGCACATATTCACATGCATAAATTCTTTAAACATGTGCTAGCAGACAACACAATTCAGGTTAAACAGGTACAGTACAATTTCGGTCCTCCATTTTCGTGCACAAACACAGAAATTCTCACAACAATTTTACAATATTATCAGAGAAATTTCGCAAATCTACCAATGAATAAGATCTTACTTACAAATGAATCAGAGATTGAGTGAAATTTCCTGAAGATTAGTTAATAAGATCTCTTGGAATTGTCAATTTTTCAACTTGGTATCCTTGCTTTCCTTTAGAAAAAATTGAATAGAAGAATTACCAAGTGAATTAAAGCTGATATGCATCTTCTACGTCATCATGTATCCATTCACATTAATTCCTCTATCTGGTGTCAAGTGTCCATACGATGACTACGATGTTTTGTAATAATAATAATAAAGATGATGCGCTGCACCTAGCGAAAACAAATATATTTATATAGTTTCAGGTTCTCGATGAGAGGTAAACCCTGGTAGTGGATTGCTTTCTGCCTATTGATTGTGTTTGTGTTGCTTGCCCTATTTGGAGGCTCCTACTCGTCTTATATTACGAGGGGCAGGATTACATGGTAGGTAACCTAGTCGACTAAGATTTTCTTGTCTATCCAAGGAAGTACTTAGCTAGGATTCTATCCTTGTCTTGTAATACAAGTTAATATAATATAGCCGAGTCCTATCATATCTCTAATTAATAATTAGTTCGGTTCATCACTTATTGACGTAGTCGGTTATGCCTTTCATGTTAATACCTAGGGCTCATGTTCTCCACAGTAGCCACCGAGTTTTTGCGTACTTGAGCTGGCTACCTTTCTTTTTCTTGCTTGGTTGATTATTACCCAAAATTGAGTAGTGCTTCGCCCGAGTGCTTCAAGCGTAGATAATTTCGGTCTGAGTGCTCTTCATCTGAGTGCTTCTCATAAATATTCTAAGAATGGTTGACTAGCTTTGATCCAGGATCTACTGATGATAGTGAAATTGCTGAAGACTCAAGTACTAAGCCTCTAATTTATTTTGGGTGTTAGAGTCCCAACTTATATGGTTACTGGATATTGACCCATCATGTGGTATACCATTTATCAACCAAGTAGTATCTGCATCCTGACTTGTGCGGTGACTAGCTTGTGGATCTTTGAAAATATACCCTTGAAATCCTAATCTGAAGTCGAACACTATAATGGTACTCAATTTCTCTTATTACTGTAATTGGTTATTGTTTGCACTAAAATTTGGTAAGCTCCGTAGATAGGATTGGAGAGCTAATCGGCTTATGGAAAGAGTCCGATTGATACAAAGAAAGAACCGATCGGACGGATTGAGGATGGATTTAGTTTAGTCAAAAGACGAAAAGTTATTCAGACAGGACAGAGTCTAAGTAGCCGTGGAAAGCATGGTAGGGTACTTTTATTTCTATAAAATATATCTTATAAGATAGGTGAGTCTAATTAGTTTTTTTAACTTTTTAGAAATAGTTCCCTTTTATGTTTAGGAAATAATATCCAAAGTTTGTTTCTAACCATGTCGGACTATTATAACTCCGAAGAATAAATATAGACCATCTAGGATCTTATAAATTATCTCTCGATTAATAAAACTTCAACGCATCGCCACCCTAGATCATCTAGGTTTTTATTGACGGGTTCTACCTCTTGACGCGGGGTTGCACGGTTAAATCCGATCTCTGACAAAAGGGTAAGTCCCGCTACTATTCTGATGTATCCACTCTATCTAAAGCTGCATCGGTTAAGTTCGATCTCTTAGTTCAATCGGATATACCATATCACGCTTGCATAGGTTCTATCGATTTATTGTGCTCTTCCACTGTTATCAGTCTTGTGCTGTATTAGTTAGGTCCAACCTACTAAATTGCTGGCATTAGATTGAGTCATAAGCCGATAGATCTTTACGTGATGTTTTATTGGAGGGACCAGCCGATAAGTTATCCATACATAAAGCCTCATGCCTATTGTATCGATTTCTTAGTCAATATACGTATATCTTCAGAGAATTCTCTCATCGGCTCAGCTAGCTAATGGATTCGCCCATTCCTTCCATCTGCGCATCTGATCTAGCTTCTCGTATCTTCGAAAGATCGGGTATCGCTCTTTACTATTTATCACATATTCTATTCGGAGCGCCATCTGCTCTATAACCGATGGGCTCTTTATCTTATTTCTTGTTATTTGTTTAAGCATTCATTCGCTTTCTAGCCAATGGACGACTATTTCAACCCCTATCGGTAATCAACCTATAGTAGGAGTACATCTGACATAGCCAATGACTATTTCAACCCTATTGATAACCAACCGATAGCAGGAGTTTGTATTGGCCCATCGGTCGATTAACTCATTGGTTTATCTTTTAATCAATGGTAGGGTCAAATTGACTAGCACACCCGCAACTTCAGCAACCCCGACAAAGAGATCTCGAAGGCAAAGGATCTACACTGGAGCAAAGTAGATCTCCTAGGCCTTGGTGTGTGTGCACATGATGTTCCATTGGACCACTATTGACAAACATGGAGGACCAATTCGGTGCGAACATTCTTTTGCCATGCCCAGTGGGACCCAAATTTCAATATGTCTGAAGAAGAATTGGATGCAAAGGCGCGCTCATCTAATGCAGAAGCCGATAAAAATATTATTATTCTAGTTGCATTGAAAGACATGACATATACATAGAAGCATCAGGTGGAGCAATCGATGAAAGATTTTAAGAAGTTGTGCTTGTAATCCTTTAGCATGATGCAAGAAGGACTGATCTAGAAGAATTCACTCCCAAGACCAAATCTAATCGGTGAAACAACTCAACCTGCAACTTCAAGTCCACAGAAATCCGTCCAAGAATTAGTTGATGAATCTATACGTCACATGCTGAGCATCATTCTGAAGGATTGACAAATATGCTACAGGGCTTGATAAGAAAAAGAGTGGTTGGATTAATTACTAAAGAGCCACCAGCTCATACATTAGTAGATATTGGTTCATAAATGTCAATGTTCAGTTGGTCCAATGGCTATATTTAGCTCGTGGGGCAACATGATGAAGACGATGAGTGGATTGCCAAAATATCTAAAGTGATAACGGAACAATTTGGCTTAAAACCGAAGGGGAAGAATTTCATCTATCGGCCTTCGTATCCTGAATGGCTTGATAGAGTACCGTTACCACACCGATACAAGATGCCAAACTTCTCTAAGTTTTCAGGGCAAGACAACATGTCAACAGTTAAACACGTTTGCCGATTCTTGGCTCAGTACGGACAAATATGTTTCTATTATCACTATCCGGATAAGCTTTTAATTGGTTTTCATCATTGCCACCAAGTTCAATCAGAGGATGGATCGATCTAAAAGAATAATTTCACAAACACATCTTTGTGAGGATCCACGAGATGTGGCTCACAGATTTGATATCGATGAAGTAGAGGAAGGAGAAATCAATTTCGGAATATATTCAAAAATTCCATAATGTATGAAGCCGATGCTACAGCTTGGACTTAAGCGATGAACAGTTAGGAGTATTGGCCTTCCAAGGGCTATCAAAGCGTATTAAAAGAAAGTTTTTCTCCTGAGAGTTTGATAGTTTAGCACATTTGATACAGACGGTAGCAGCTCATGAAAGCCGATTGCAAAAAGTAGGGGAGGAGATTTCAGAGTCGTGGAAGACTGAGGAAGATAATTTCAAAGCATGAGTACTCATACATTGAAATTAGAAGGTATGTGTTTGCACCAAAATTTAGTAAGCCCCTCAGACATGATTGGAGAGTCGATCGGTTTATGAAAAGAGTCCGATTGATATAGGGAAAGAGCCGATCAAACGGATTGATGATGGATTCGGTTCAGTCCAAAGACGAAAAGTTATCTAGACGGGACCGAGTATGAGGAGGAGCCATAGAAATCATGGCAGAGTACTTTATTTCTATAGAATATGTCTTATAGGATAGGCGAGTCTAATTAGTTTGGTTAACTTATTAGAGATTTTCTTTTATGTTTAGGAAATAACATTTGAAGGTTGTTTGTAACCACGTCAGACTCTTGTAACTCCAAGCTATAGACCCCCTGGGACCTTGTAAATTATCTCTTGATTAATACAACTTTGGCACATCAACATCCTAGTTCATCTTGGTTTTTACTCATGAGTTATACTTCTCGACATGGGGCTGCATCGGTTAAGTCCAATCTCTGGCAAAGGGATAAGTCATACCGCTATCCTGAAGTATCCGCTCTGTCTAAGACTTCATTGGTTAGGTTCAATCTTTTAGTCCAATCGGATATATCACATCACACTCACGTGGGTTCTATTGCTTATCGTGCTCTTCTACCGTTATTAGTCTTATGCTGCATCAATTAGGTTTGACCTACTAGATTGCTAGCATTATATTGAGTCATAAGCCGATAGATCTTTACGTGACGTTTCATTGGAGCAGTCAGCCGATGAGTTATCCATACACAAAGCCTCATGCCTAGTGTATCGGCTTCTCAGCTAATATACATATATCTTCAGAGAATTCATCTCATCGGCTTCGCTAGCCGATGGGTTCACACGTTCCTTCCGTCCGCGCATCCGATATAGCCTTCTCGTATTTTCGAAAGATCAGGTGTCGCTCATTACTATTCATTGCATATTCTATTCAAAGCGTTATCGGCTTTGTAGTTGATGGGTCCTTTATCTTATTCTTTGTTATCTGTTTTCACCTTCATCGGCTTTCAACCGATGGACGAGTGGTTTAGTCCCTATCAGCAAATAGCTGGTAGCAGAAGTGCATCAAACACATCTTATGGCTATTTTAATCCTGTTGGCGATCAACTAATAATAGAAGTTTGTATCGACCCATCGACTGATTGACTCATCGATTTATTTTTTTGTCAATTGCAGGGTCAAATTAACTAGCACGTGCATAACTTCAGTAGCCCCGATAAAGAACCTCAAAGCTGAAGGATCTTTATTGGAGCGAAATAGATCTCTTAGGCTTTGGTATGTCCGCACACGACATTCTATCGGACCTATATCAGGAAATACGGAGTACCCATTAATACACAGTTGTCAACCCATGATGGGGCGTATCATAATTTTTTATCGGATTGTGCTCAAGTAGCACCAACATCACAATCATTGCCGTGACCAGCTGCTCTTGAAAACACTAATTTATAGGCAGACCACGTTACTAAGTGCAAAGGCCGAAGCCCTCACACCTAATGCGACTCATTTACTGCTAAGATGGATACCAATTTACTAGAAAGTCAAACATTTTACCCATCTGATGTTGTACTCTTGTTTCCTCAATAGAGCATAACATTATGCTCTAAAAATAAACCCATTTTGCTGAAGAAGATTCTCCCCAAAATTGTCTACCTGGAAGTTCAAGGTCGAAGTATTGGAAATTCAGTCAACAGCTCGCCGTAAAGAACTGTAACTCCAAGCTGAAATCAGTACTACGAGGAAATTAGACACAGTCAGGCTCACTCCGAGGCAAGACGTCACCCTGAATGCCTTGTAGTCTTTATCTTGTCATATTTATTTTTTGAAATTTTCCTTCTTGTATCAGTTCGGGGTTAAGCCCTCTTCAAGTTAACCAAGAAATATGAAGATAACCTAGAATTGTAAAACATAACAGTAAAATTGTATTAAGTAGAAACACTGTAAACATACTCGTTTGGAAATAAATCCAAGGACCTTAATTTTTCAATCCTGCTCCTCTATACAATTTGATTTCTCTGAGTTGTTAGTTACCTGCTGTTATACACTGTCCGACTGACTTTGCTCCCGGACGTGGCTCTATCCTGTGCACATATTTTTTGGTGCGAGGAATTCGGCTTGTGAAAAGCTTTGCTACTTATAACTTGTTGCACTCAAATGCTTTCGTAATTATTAAGAGAAACAAATGAATGTGACTCACTAATCAATGGTGTGCTAATGACCTAGTGAGTTAAAAGCATAAAAAATCACTCTTGATTATTAATATTAAAACATAATTAAATATAAATCTGAAGTGACTTAACTGTTCTATATCCACAAGTTGTCTAATAATGTACTGTCCTTGAGCCAGTAAACCCTACGTGTATCACCTTATCAATAAGGAATGTACTTCCCGTGTTGGTGAGAGTTTATCTTTGGTAAAGGCGTAGCTTTAAACATTACGACTTTGATAATGATGTAGGCTCTGTTGGTACTTAGCCAGCTTATTTGTTGCGATGTTTTTTATCTCCTCCAGTCGTTCAAAATCATTTAGTTGATTTTCTTCTAACATGTCTTCATTGTAAGCCCAAAACCTTATATATCTAGACTCCAATTCAGTTGGAGGTGTGTCGTATATTTGGAAGAAAGATGTTTAAGATGTTCAACAACTTCTGCAGCAAATGCTTTTGGTTTATCTATGATGAATTCAGCATTGTTTCGGTGGCATACCTATGAAGGTGGAGCGAGTCAATGGTGCTTAAAAGCATCAAAATAAGGGTTTTCAATTGTCTTCGTGCGTATGCTTTCTAAAGTTGTTATGTCATATGGTTCTAGTGTATTTTCTGCGTTTTTTACCTTTATTTCTTCTTAAAACAATAATTTTTTCTTACACTATTTCGTTTATATTCCAGTTTTTTTAATTCTAGTTGTAGCAGGTACACGATATTTTCCCTGGTCTATATAAATTGATGATATTATGCAAACTTATATAAGAACAATATTCAGTAATTTTTAGTTTAGATATTATATAAAAGCGACTAATTATTTTTAAGTAACAGTACGGGATAAGAAATTAATATATACGGCATGGCAGAATCTGGAGTCAACGGTAATATAGATATTTTCCAATTTTGGATAAAGATTTTAAAATTGGATTGAATAAGATGTATTTTTCCTTTTGTGTTGGAATGTTTAAACTTATTGTCTCATCATCTTTGATAATTACGATGGTTCTATACTAAGCAAAAAAATTATAATAACTGACAGTAGTTTCAGTTGAAGTAAAGGTCGAATTTGTCCCACATAAGTCCAACCTGTGGAATCGACTGAGCACATGATTTCCTCTAGCATCTTCTCATCTGCACTCGAATGTATTGATTTCCTCGTCGAACAGCATGCAGCTGAGACAGCGCTGCTCCGCCGGCGTCTGTTCCGCTCAAGCCGATGCGCGGAAGTGTTTGACGGAGATGTGCTGGTGGCTGAGCACCAACTAGAACCTGGGATCAACACAGGCATGGGAGGACGCCCTTGGTGGCGGTGTCGAGGCGGCCGCGCGGCGGGGTGCTTCATCACGGAGCTGGATAGAGTGCTGGAGTTGGGCCTCGTCACATGAAGGTACGCTTCTTCACCTAATTTGACAACACAATAAATAGTGTTCCGTCCGTGTCCCTGCAGTAATGGGATGGCTACGAGACAACAATAGGACGGCGATCCCTGTTCTGTCCCTGTGGTAATGGGTCGGTGACCTAGGCTGCAATGGGTTAGCAACCCATGTATTAGGATGCTGTTCCCGGGACGCGGAACGCACCTTGACCCCATATTCTGTCACTACTCCGAGCAAAAGAGGCCAAAGTGATAGGTAAGTAATTGTCCATCGTGTTCTCCTAGCTTTCGGTGGCACTGACAATGTCAGTATGTAGACCATGAGCTCTAACTTAGAATCTATCTTTCCATCGTACTTCTTGATTTCAGTTGGCTTAAAGCCAATTGACCGATTGACACGACAAATGTTAGTGGCTAACGCCGTGACTCTATCATCTCCATTGCTCCGTCAAGGGGGAGTCCGGCGAGGCGGAGATTTGCTATGGTGGTCTCAGCGATCGTAGTGGATGTCTAGCCGCTCCTGTTCATCATCTCGCTAGCGCCGTTTGTCTTATTCCCACTCCCGACGATAAGCATCGATGTCGTTATGTAAATCATGATTCATGCTATCGTATGCATTGTGGCAGTGTCAATTCCGATTGTTTTGATGATAATGGTGGTCTCAGGAGTCATGGTGCAAAGATGTCGCAGGGTGTTGATAGGAGGTTGCTTCACTAGTTAGGCGCTGACTAGATGCTGACCGAGAAATTATGGTCTTAAAACGGGACAGGATTAAGACCATTGAAGGTTCTTTGTGCTGTTGGATCGTTGCTGCTACGATCATGGCCTTGATCTTGACGACTGGCAGGGTGGCTATGTGATTTGCATCCAACGACAGCATATCCAGAAGTGTCGCAACAGCCACGATGTCCTGCGGAGTGATGAAGACGTAGGAATCACCCATCCTAGTCTGCAGGATATCCGCCATCGATTGCGTAGATTGTTGCGTGCGTCTTGTTATTGATTCCAATGGTTTCCCTTCTGTTTTTCATGTTGGCATCTGGCCTCTTCTTCTTGTTATTCCTATAATTGCAAGCCTCCTCATCCTATTGTTCCATATTGTTTTCATAGTTAGCAGGTCTTCTCCTTTGTGTCGATAGCAGTCATTGAAGCCATGAACACCTTACGTTGAGGGGAAAAGCTCCATGTGCTGCTTCCTGACTAGGAGTTAAAGTCGGAGAAGTGTATCGACGAGTTGATGATGCCAACCATCCTAGATTCGATCTTAATTGTCTCGGAGCCATATCTGAGGCGAAATTTAGAAGATTGGTCTATCATCTATTTGTCTGGTTAAGGAGATCCATATCTTGCTGTGTTGCCGGTTGATGATGTCATTTCCCGCTGGCTAATCTGTGATCGACTCGGAAAGAGTATGTTTGTTGAAAGCGTCAACATGAAAGTCAAAGCTTCTGAAGTGGAAAACTTGATCGGCAGCGAAGGTGGCATCGGTGACTCCAGTGCTTGAAGCCATCAAACTCGGTGTATATCTCGGTGCTTTGCCCCCTACTTGGTGTGTGTTCGCGCTGAAACTCATGAACACGCCGAGGTCTGAGAGATCTACTTTGCTCTATTGGATGGCGTGCGTACCCGATTGTCCTTTGACTTCATTGATTGGATCAGGAGCATACCAAAGTCCTTCGGCTTTGTTGTTCCTTCGTCGAGACGATAAAGATGCGGGTGTACCAGTCAATTTAACCCTACAATTGACAAGAAGATAAAGATAATTGATCAATCGAACGATGAGCCAATATGAACTCTTACTATCGTTTGGCTGTCGATAGAGTTGAGATAGTCATTGGATATGTCCGACGCGCTCTTGCTATCGACTATAAACCGATGAAGACATAAACAGATGGCGACAAAGTAAATGAAAGATGCATCGGCTGTAGAGCCGATGTCACTTTGGATATAACGAAGGCGTAACACTAGTCCATCAGTTGCAAAGCCGACAAAGGCATAAAAGGATATTCAAATAATACAATAACAATTTCATCGACTACAAAGCCGATGGTACTCTAGAATAGAGTTTTCAAATAATAGCACATGGGATCCTCCTATCGGCTAATTGCCGATGGAGGTTATAGCGTTCAGTCATCGGCTGGAAAACCAATGAAAGCATATGTAGATTATCAAGGAATAATATAAAAAATCTATCGGCTATAAAACTGATGGCGCTCCAAATATAATGTACAATGAATAAGGAGTGAGATCCGATCCTCCAAAAGTACGAGATTTAGTGACCATCGTGATAGTACTGTTAGAGTTAGCATCGATAAATCGGACCGAACCGAGATAGTATGAGACTGAGGCTAACAGCAACGAGGTGATGGAAGCTAGATCAGACGTACGGACCGAAGAAAAGGGCGAACCCATTGGCTAACTGAGCCGATGAGAGAAGATTTTTAAAAATATATGTGTATTAACCGAGAGACCGATATAGTGGGCATGAGATTCAAGTAAAATCACTGAAAATGTATGTGTATCTGCTGAGGAGCCGATACATTGAGCGTGATGCTCGATGTATGGATAACTCATCAGCTAGATACTCATAAAACACCGAGTAAAGACCCATTGATTTATGGTTTAAGCACGAGATTGATAACAGTAAAAGGAGCTTGATAAGCCAATAGATCCCACGCGAACGTGATGTGGTATATTCAATCGAACTAAGAGATTAAATCTAACCGATGCAGTTTTAGACAGAGTGAATATACTAGAATAATAGTAGTACTTATCCCTTCATCGAAATTCGGATCTAACCAATGCAGCCCTACATCGAGAGCTAGAACCCGTCGGTAAAAACTCTAAGCATGCTAGAGTGGCAATGCACCGAAGATGTATTGATCTAAAAGATAAATTACAAGCTTCTAAGGGTTTATATTTATACCCTTGGATTAGTCCAATGCGGTTACAACAACCATCGGACGTTATTTTTTAAAAATATAAAAGGACTAACTAAATCTATATATCTTTGCAAGATATCTCTATATAGATAAAATACTCTATCGTAACTTCTATGACTTCTTTTTAGATTTGTTTCCATTTGGATAATTTTTTTACTTTTAACTGGACCGAATCCTTTTTCAATCCGTTCAATCAGCTTCTTTCTTATATCAATCAGACTCTTTCCAATAAGCCGATCGGCTCTCCAATCTATCTACGAGACTTACCAAAATTTTGTGCAAACAGTATGCCAACTGTTGATGTTTTGCATCGACAATAATGAAGATGGGCTATAAGCCAAACCTAAAGCTAGATGGTTATGAAAGACAAAGAGCTATAGACTGTCGATGAAAGATAATACACAATGAGGAACGAGGTTACATGATACGTAACCCAGTTGAATATGATTTGGGTTTTCTAGTCTATTCAAGGAAATACTCAGCTAGAATTATATCCACTGTCTTGAAATACAAGTTAATACAATAGCTAGTTCCCATCCTACCTTTAATTATATGGTTCGGCTCATCTCCTATCCATATGGTCCAGCTCATCCTCTATTCATAAGTATCTAAGGCCAATGTTCCCCACACATGCTTTTGTGTGGATGGCCTATTGTTTGGGGTACGTATTCTTTTCTTTTTCACTTTCTCAGCTAGTTGTATCTTCATATTTAGTTTGCCATTTTTTATTTGTTGGCTTTTCTGGCCAAACTTGTAATAAGATTTTAGCTTGGCGGTGTGATGGTTGTGTGAATCCCTAGCTGATGGAAAGCCATAAGTTATACTTCCATTTTCTAAAAATACCTTGATTTTTTTTCCTGCTGAGGACAATTTGATTTTTGTTTCATTAAACATATTTTGCTTCAGCTAGACCTCGCATCATAGGCACGATCAGTTAGGTATGATATGTCACTTCCCTGATGACAATTTTACATAAGTGATGGCATTCATATATTCTGAATTGCCAGTCTTGCAGCGATCATACCGATATTATCTTCTACATACTCAATCCCACTGTTTACTCTTTCAAGAGTGTCTGTTGAATCCATTGCTTGTATCTTATATTTTTGCAGGGAAATAAGTTCTGCTTCTGACATACCTGTAGTGTACAATTTTGATGTTAGATAAGACTACATGAAACCGCTGTACATACTGTATTCAGCATCTGTTTTCGTTGGTCATTCCATGAAAGATTGTCATACCGCATTGAAAATTGAAATTTCAAGCTACGGTCGACATGTAAACTAAATATTTAAGCAATAATGATCTGCTGTCACCTGAAACTGTTTGGTATGCAGCAAAGGAGAGACGTTCGGGTAGCCCAGGGATAAAAGCTTCATTGTACTCTTCAAAAATTTCTTTCTCAGACCACAACAGGGAGGCCTTGATGTTAGTTTGCAATGGTTCATCCTCAGGCACCTAAGTGGCAAAATTGAAATATCACAAGTTAACGACAAAACCATTGTTCAGCATCACAAATTGCTGAAAGTACAATGGTAGTGGCCAAACCTTCAGTTTCATCTGTAGAATGTGTAAATTACACATAGCCTCTCTTAGCTTGGAAATTCTTAAGCCCAATTCAGTATCTTCAGAAGACTTGTCCATAATGGGAGAAATGTCACCAAGCAAGTAGGGCTCCATCTAGATCAATGAAGTAAAAGGAGAGATATTGTGAATGACAGCTGAAGTCAAGTAAACTTACAGTTCCGAAGAGCACGTGCCTGAAAATTCTTTTGTTTGTACCACTTCTATTTAGCCATAAATAACATACTTCAAAATCAATGCAAAAGACCCTTGTTTAAGGTTCCATAAAAATATAACAAACCAGAGCATATATGGGCATTGCAATTAGAAAGGAAATGTGATGGCTTGACAAAAATTATATTAACCTTTGAAGGGATTATCAGTGTTACAAAAACCAGACCTGCCAGTGGTCCGACTGGAAAAAAACTAGACCCAGTACTTGAGCCAGGCCGGTCCAGCCAACAGGATATGCGTCACAGGAGGAAGCCACCACAATAAGCACAGTGTTAGAAGCTGGCTGCTGCATTTTTCAAAAATGGGATGCTACTCTGAGTTCAAACACCTGATCCTTAACACTGCACTCTCAGGCCAACTGAGCTAGCAGATGTTGTACCTAGTTGTGAACACCTTGCAAAATATGAGCATTGAGTGGCATATGCAGTCCAACCGGTGACCCAGCGACCTTAGCAGGTTGATGCCTGGTCCAGGTCTAATAATACTCGGGATTATACAGACAATTCATGGAAGTTATGAAGTACACAATGATGCCATGAAATAAGAATTACTATTACTTAAGTATGAGTGATATGAACATAAACATTGAAAAAACATTTCAAACTAAAGAACTGAGATTACCTGCAAAAGGTTCATAATGTTCACACGGCATACTCCTCTAATCGATACTAATGCTCCAATATCAAGTCTTTCAACCTATACTAAAGAAAGATCAATGAGTAGAAAATGTGAACAACCCTATACAGAAACCTGCCATCAAATTCACCAAAGAAAATGTACGAAACACGAGAACATACACTTTCTATCTGGACCAAACAACCATATCTTACAGCAAACGAAACTTTAGGTGAACCTGATACAACTGGGTCAAGCACAAAGTGCACAAAAGAATTGTTTTTCCTATGCAAGGCCTGTTGAGCAAAAAGTTAGGAACAGATGAGAAACAGCTATATTTCACATAACTGCAAGAACACTAATGTGGTGCTGTCACTGCACTGAAGGTCTCATTATCACTATTAATCTAGTGATAGAGATACGCAGTTCTTGTAATTCTATTATGTCATAATCCCATTTCCTCTAATAAATACTTTTCTTACCTATCAACAGTAACTGGAGCACCCTAAAAGAGCTGAAATCAAAAAATTGTGCAATAGCAATGTAGTTCAAACTTAAGGATTCAGCAAATTGTAATTACCTCTTCTAGCAACGCCAGATACCTAGCTTCATACAAGTGTAAAGTCTTGCACTCCGATGGAATCAACACCTACAATATTTTCATTGTCTTAGCAGCACCCAGTGATTTAGTTGACAGTAAATCGTGCAGATTGTAAGCATTCGTGACAACCCGGAAAGTCAAACACCTCTGTTAGGATACAGGTATTTGACCCAATCGGCCTTTGCCGAGTAATGAGCCGAAGACCTGTACCAAAGGTACTGGTTTGCTGAGTAATTGCAACATGATGAAGAACTGATCAAATTACTTATTATTCCTTATAACCGGTAACAATTCAGAGAATTGTACATCATATTCATTAGAAAATAGAGAAGCAAATTTTCTTAATCACAGATAGTGCAGATTCAGAATTTCAGATATGTGGTTCACATGTAGTTCCCAGGTGGGTGAAAGAAACACTGTTCAGAGTTCAGAGGCGTTACCTCTGCGGGCTGGAACGGAAGGAGAGGGAGGTCGAGAGACGCCGGCGACGGCGATGTCGAGCAGCGTGTGGCGAGGGGCTGGCGCTGGCGCCTGCGCCTGCGCGTCGTCGCGCGCGCGTGGAGCGGTGTCGAAGAGGGCCTGGGTCCGGGCCGGTGATCATGGGGGCTCCGCGCCGAGGGGAAGAGGAGGCGGAGCACAGCCGAGGCGGCCATGGATGGGCGGCCGCGGCGGCTTTAGAAGTTCAGAGGTTGGGGACTGGGGAGTGGTCCGTAGCAGCGTTGGCTCTTTCCCTTTTCCTCCTCTTCCCATCTTGTTGTTTTGCTTCAGATATCTGGTTTGTAGAGGAAATCATAAACATTTCTTGAACCTGAAAATTATTTTCAAATGATCTTTTTTGACCAGAGGCCTAAAACACATTTACATTGTCTTAAAAATAAGAGATTAGTGAAATTTTAGGTCTCCTTAGGACGTGAGCACTTTCGAAGATTTCTATAAGAATTAAACTAATTCCTACAAAATTTTTATAAATTTTCTGTGTTTTTTTTCTCAGTGTCATCAGAGACAAAAGCACTAAGAAACTAGTCGTTGTAGTCACAGGAAGGGGATATTTGAGACTTGAATAGAGTTATTTACTCAGAGATCTACCGAGTAGTACACAAGCAGCAATCCCGATCATGCAGATAATTTCATAATAAACAACACCCAAATTGCAATAACTCACATATAGTATTAATTTCAACATTTGTATTGCCAAACCTTATTAGACAAACTAGGAAAAACAAAAGCTAGAAGCTAACTTGTTTCTAAAGGCTCAGAAAACGACTAATCAACATGAGCTAGAAGTATCTAATTACCATATAAAACTGACAACCTCTGAAACACTTAGTAGACACAGCGTAATCCATAGATCATTGCCCATTAACTCTAGCTATAAGCTCGTGGTTACCTATCCCATAATGATACGGTGTGCCACAACACCAGAGTGCATGAGCCCCTTTCAAGATGCCCGATAGCAGGGGGCTCACCTCCCTTGCTCCCAGCGGCATGCTCCAACTATGGAGAGGGGATTGTAGAGGCCATGGGTGGTGGCAGCGGCTAGAAGGAGAGTGATTCCTTTAGGAGTTAGGATTTGTGATTTACCAATGGTTACTAGTTTACTGGTGCTCTGCTTGTAGTATGAGAGGATGTATACCATGTTTGGTGGTATTAAATAAGTAGAGGAAATGGTGGTAAGCATTAGAATTAAAAACAACTTATCAGCCATTCAGATAGTTATTTATTGCTCCATACTCTATACGACCATGCACATTTAATATTGGGCTCAAATCATGAAGGAAATAAGAAGGATTACAAACATTTCTTGCTAGTGGTGGACCTAGGCCTAGGCTAAGGCCTTAGCCGGTCTAACCTATTTTATCCTATATTTAACTTTCTTTGATGACATTAATCTAAATCTAGGGGCATTTATTCTAATGCCTTGGTTTGTGCCCTAAATTATTTGGGCCTTATCCATGCCTACGCCTTGCCACCATTCTAGCCTACTAGTTCTTATTGCTTTATCTATAATCCCCATTGCCATCCTCTAGCTAGCACATAATTCCACTGTATTTTGTAGGTCAGTGACAGCTCTCTATCACCATCCTCTTTGTGGCTGATTCATAACACTGTTTGGTTCTCTTCTCTTATAGCTACGTGAAGACATATAATTGCTATTGCATTTAATTTAAGCCATTTAGGTGGAGACTACATTTGGCATCCCAGAAAAAAAAACCCCGAAGATTCAATCAATTTACCAATGATTTTGAATAGCTGATTGTTTAGATAGATATTAAAAAATATATGTTTTTCTATAAAAATAACAATAACAAAGCTAACAATTTCACCATCACTATCTCATCACATGGGCATGCATCGTGGCAAAACAGTGATGGTGTGTACTACACGAATGTAATGTTTAAAACAAGGAGTACCATGTGATGACGTACAACGTCTAGGCTGGCATCTCAAGCATATATTGGTCCGTTATCACAAAGCTCTTTAAGCTCTTCAAATGCATACTCTATTTGTTCGAAAATAAGTTAATTTCTAGATATGCAAGTTTGTCCCAAAATAAGTTAATTTACATCCACTTACCTACCCTTAGTCTATAAATCAAAAAGCTATATCCTTCAATACCCATTACATACCCACTCACCAATACTACAACATTGTTAATGATTGGACACTCCAGTCTTTTGTACTCAACACAAAAGTTGCATTGGGGGTTTTAGCAATCCATTTATTTTGGGATTGAGAGATTATGACTAAAAAATTTACATCCACCCTTAGTTCCTAAAGATAATGCCCTAAAAAAACTTAAGTTAATTAAGCAATTACAAGCAACTAGTTACAAGCTAGGATGGCAAATAAGCATGCTATTGCACAAATATTCATATGCCTGGTTGCAATGGGATGACTAAACATTAATATTTCTTTATCAATTTTAAATTGTCTTGCAATTCGATCCATATGCATATGATTGATTTTTTTCACTACCATATAACCATTAATCAGAACCTTCCTTGCTGGTTCATTTAAAATCATCACTAAAAATACAAGCAAATTTTGGTTGTGATATTATTTATAAATCAATAGTAATATTTTTAAAATCAATACCAGTTTACAATAAAACCGACAATTTTATTTATGAATTAATAGTAAATTTGGTCTCTACATTCACAATTTTTCCTCCCCTCAGTTCTCTCTCCTCGAGTTCATCTCCCTCTTCCTCCATCACCAATGTGTCTCTTCTCACTGGCACTCTCCTCATTCTCATCACACCTCTCTCTTAGCTAGCCTCTTACTATCTTTTTCATAGCCTTCTCTCCCTCTCCCTAGACCTGCCATGGCCGCCCTCCCCCCTCTCTGACGCTGACCTCAGGGCAGGATCCAGCAAGATGCCACCAAATACAGCAACGAGGAGGCTAGCGCAGCTAGATCCGGATGCCACGCTACCTCCACCGCGAAGGGAGCAGGCCAGGCCATGGAGGGGGAAGGTAGGCCTTAAAGACTGTCAAGTTGTAACATTTTTCAGAGTGAGCAAGAAAGTACGTACGGCAAACATTTGCTATCTCTTTAGCTTGATCATGTGCACTTGCACAAACTACAAACAATAGAGTTAGTTCAAATACCAAGACTAATAACTAACCAAAAGTATAATAGTACTCCATAATTAAGTTAACAAAACATATATAATTGCAAGTTAGCTTAGTTACCCCTCTAGAGCTAATTAATTAACTAACGGTACTAGCTAGTACACAGAAATATTATCAGTACAGGCTCGCAATCTGCGGGCTACAGTAGACGAGCACCTCGTCGAGCTCGGCCCTGCTCTCGTCGCCGAACAGGCTCTCCTTGCCGTCCGGCCGCCTCGCGTACGACAGCCCGAGCCGCGACCGCGCGCTGCGGAGGTCGCCGACTCCGGCGCTGGAGTCGGGCCCCGTGAAGACCCCCATCACGGCGGTGAGCGGCGGGCCGATGAGCAGCCCGTCGGCCCCGAACTGCGGGCCGCCGCGTGCGTAGTCGAACAGCGCCGCCCCGCTCCCGCCCACCTTGGGCAGGACCACCGGCGCCCCCGTCTCCTCCGGCCAGTAGAAGAGGAAGGCGTCGAGCGTGTCGTAGTAGTCGTCCGTGCTGCGGTACCCCTCCGGGCTGAACCCGCCGAACCTGAGCCCACCGCCGGCGCCGGCACCGCCCGCCGTGCTGCCGACGACGACGCAGGGGCCCTTGAAGTCGCACCGCCGGTGGAAGTCCGTCGCGCTGAAGCCGTCCACGCTGGCCTTGTAGCAGCATCTCAGCTCGCGACCTGCACCGATCAGGCGCACAGATATCAAGAACATGTAATTAGCTACTAGCTCCAATTAATTAATACCAATGAGCAATAACTAATCATCAGAATCATTGTTTTTTGCCTCTGAGGTGGGTGTTGGCGACGAGGAACATGGGGAACGGCGGCGCGACGTCGTGGTACTGAAACTCCGGCGGTGGTGGCGGGGGCGGGCCGGCTTCCTTCGCGCTTCTGCCCCAGTTGAACAGGCTGCGTGGAGTGACGAAGCTCGCCGGCCTGCCGCTGGTTGGAGAAGCCACCATGGCTCTGCTGCTCACCATGAACGCCGTCATGGTGATCACTCTGCTCCGTGTCATGGGCTACGTCGTGGTACTTGCTTGAGTGGTTCAATCATAAGCACAGGATCCTTATCTGCTTCGGTGGCGGCTGACATGGAGGGGGTATATGACACGTGTGACGACTTGATTCGTTCTCTCTATCACGGCTCTGCTCTCTGGGGACCAAGAACCGAAGCTGCTTGCTGTGGGAAAAAAAGGGCACAGAATACCAAAGGCATCGACTGGAAGTGGTGAGGACTGGAAGCAAAAAATGAATTATACAGCTTTTTAAGTAAAAAGTATGCTGTTAGACAACAATTGCAAAGATTTTTTCTTTCAAATTGTGCCACTAGTCTCTTTTTTTGAGTCTGTGTTAAAAGAGACATGCTGTAAGTGTGTACGTGTATCTTTCGTGTATGGGAAAAAAACTTAATCAAATCTTACGATACATGTCAAAAAAATTTACATAAATTTTTCTTGAAAAAAATATTCATATAAAACTGATAGGAAAGAATGATATTTTTCTGAAATTAGTTTACCAAAATACTCCTTGCCATGAGGCTTGGTTACAATCTGAATATGTTATTATATGTTTGCGTTAGTTTTTGTTGTTTTTATATGGAAATATTCTTTTTTTCCATGGACAATGAATTTCAACATCGAAGCTTTCATTTTCGTTATTATGCTAGTTGTTGGTCTTAACTGAATATTCAGAAAGAAAGAAAGAAAAAAGGTTTGCGTAGCCTTGGAATGCATCTTAAGTTTCGATCCAGAAAAGACTAAATAATTCGTTTTCAGTCCCATTTCCATACTTGGCCGTTCCCGCCGGTTTGAGACACCTATGTAATCAAAAATCGAAAAAATGTTTTTTTTTTAAAAAAGAGACTTAAACCCTACCAAACCTCGCGACCTCGCCGCCATGCCACCGAAGGGCAAGAAGAAGCAGTCCGCGGCGTCCCCGCAGCCGTCCCCCAGCACCCCTGCCTCCCGCGGCCGCGAAGGTGGCGCCGCCGCCGCCGCAAGCTGCGGAGGAAACCTCGACCTCCTGTCCGTCGCCGCCGCAGCTGCGGCGGGGCACCGGCGATTGTGCCCCGCGGCGGCGTCGGCTGCTTCGCCGGAACCCTCTCCGATGTGGCCCCCAGGGGAGGGAACCGCAGCGGGGAGGCGAGGCTCTGGCTCTCCGAGCCCGCCATGGTCGGCGCCGCGCTGCGGCCTGGGTGCCTCGTCTCCGTAAGCTCATGCTCTCCTCCTCGAGATTTTAAGAACGCTTTCGTGTCATCGTGTGCCCAGCTTGTTCGTTTACTAAGGATGCTACGATTGTTCTGTAAATGTGAACCACCATGGCTCGATTTGGCCTATGTTCTTTGCTGTTAGGTTAGTCGATGGTGAGCTAATGAGCTTACCGTTGATTGTGTAGGTCCATTTCATTGGTGGCGTATTGTTGCCCTGTTTGCTCTGATGCTGTAACTTCAGATTGCATCGCAGTTGAGAAGTTGAATTGATCACTTGGTGCTGAGAATCACCATTTTCTCATGAGCTTTAGCAGGTTAATAAGAAATTAGCAGTGATCCCAGTTTGTTGTCCACCAGGTTGAGCACTGTCAATAAAATGATGTCATTTTGATATACGTTTGCAATTATGGTACCCTCATTGTAAAACAAAACTTATGTGTTTATACTTGTTCCAGTGATGCACAAACCTGTTAGTTTCTAGACTACATGTCTTTTTTTGTAAGTAAGCTGAAATTGGCCTCCTTATTTCTAGGTATTTCTCATTTCTTCAAATAGTGACCGATCGGGTGGTTCACCACTTGATAGTTTATTTGAGGCGTGCAACAGGTTCTTTGATCTTGATGTGAATAATGATCTCATGTCTAATGAAGCTGGGCAAAACTTTGTGATTGCCACAGTTTTCCCCTCACATGAGATATGTGCACCTTCTACTTAAAAAGCAATGGTTAGAATGCCAAACCGTCGAAGTTTTTGATCGTGTGTTTTCACAGGTTCAAAAGAATGGTATCAAGCTCTCTTGGGACCTTTCTTGCCCCCTGGGATATCCTTCAGTAGGTTCTTCCTTGTTTATTAGCCCCCTATATACATCTCAAGCCACAAAGCAAACTGATAGTGTTGACATTTTCGGTGTGATAAAATGCAGCAATCTTTACCTTAGTTTTGTCCCAGCTAAAGTTGGATCTTCCAGTGAGATTGAATCTGAGTCTGGATCTTCATTGTGTTTGGATCCAGCTACAGCAAGATTATCATTAGCAGATGAGAAAATTAATGAGTTGCTGCAGACTTGTGCGTCACGCTGGCTTAGTGGTAAGCACCTATTGAAAGCAAACTATGTTCCTCTCTTGATGTGTGGGAAATTGTCTATGTTCATTGTTATAGGAGCAAAAGTAGATGGTTCTGCTCTTGATGTGGTGCATGACAATGATAACTTACTGTCTAATGAAGAGATTTGTGGTAAATTTGGGGAAGCCCCTGTTTCATTCCTTGTTGACAGAACCACGAAAGTGTATCTTTCTGGTTCAGTCTGCTTAGATGAGCTTGCCTTTGTTAAGCCAGGCTTGCCAGAACACAATTCCATTCGTACCGATGCAAGAAACAAAGATTTGAATCATGGTCCAAGACTTGGTGGGTTATCCAAAGAATCAAAAGAAATAAAAGAAATCATTTCATTTTCAATCAAAGATCAAATTGGCTTGCAAAGGTATAGTGTGAAAATATTGATTCATCAGTTACATCTAACCATACAAAAGGTTATTTCCACTACTAATATGTTGATTGTCTTCAGGGTCAAAGATAACCTCTGGTATAGAGGTATCCTTCTTTCTGGTCCACCTGGAACAGGGAAAACCTCTCTCGCTGCTTTGTGTGCCTATGATGCAGGAGTCAATCTTTTTTCAATCAATGGACCAGAGATCATTAGTCAGTATTATGGTGAGAAAGTGCGCAGGCACTATATGATGTTTTCAGTTCAGCTAAGCAAGCTGCCCCTGCTGTGGTTAGATTTTCTCTAATGCTTAGCTACTTTTTTTTTCATCATGTCAACTATGCTTTAACTATGCTTTAAAATTAAGCAAAATTACCTCTTTCATAGTTTTAGTTTCTCTTGTATATTGTGCAACTGAAAACATAATAATTATTTGTGGTAATTACAATGGTACCCCCTAGCAAGATATTGAATATAAAGCATCTTTACTAACTTCTGATAAATTGCTGAATACATTTAAATTGTTGAACTCTAGCTTCCTGAGTTGTAAGATGTTCTTTGGAGCTCATGTGTTTTTAAGTTACATTTTGTTCTCTCAAAAATTTATGCTGCCAAACTGGCCAGCTTACATTGATACATTGAAATCTATATTTCATACTTTCCTCTGTTTATAATCTAAAAACCAAAAGCCACCATGTAAAGCCACATTGTCACCATTTTTTCGCACTGTTCGATGGTTTTTTGATACTTTAGATTACTACCGTTTTTTTCTAATGTAAGCATCATTTTTATTTCTGTTGGATTTATCACTTCTCGATGAGAATTATGACTTCCAGTCCAACATATATTACAGTGCACACATCAATGTCCCACAGCATCGTGCAGGGTATCATCTAGATATGATTATGGCAGTGGTTTACTAGACATATACCGGATACCAAGTATTGAGTGCCCTGTTTAGGTTTCTTCAAACTACATTTTACCATTGTAAAAGCATCAAGGATTGATCACCTAGAACATTTTTTGTAGATATTTATTGATGAATTGGATGCAATTGCTCCAGAAAGGAAGGATGGGAGTGAGGAATTATCTATTAGAATTGTTGCCACTCTATTAAAACTGAT
This sequence comes from Oryza coarctata, assembly GCA_030770085.1. Classification (NCBI taxonomy): domain Eukaryota; kingdom Viridiplantae; phylum Streptophyta; class Magnoliopsida; order Poales; family Poaceae; genus Oryza; species Oryza coarctata. The sequence goes on from CM061483.1 coordinate 3,968,772, forward strand.
TGATGGTATGAACCCTAGTGATCGTGTTCTTGTGATTGCTGCAACAAATTGGCCTGATAGTATTGATCCAGCATTGAAACGCCTAGAAAGGTTGGACCGAAAAATTGAGATAGGTATACATATCTGATGCTATTCATGTACTCAAGTTAATGTTATGGGTGTAATCTATTGTACTTATTTTCATTTGTCTGTTCAGCTATCGACACCAATAACTAATTAAAATTTTGAGATTTGTAGAGTCCATGAAAGGATCGTTATTATATGTTTAATAATTGTAATTTCTAAAAGAAACCTAAACAATGGATTATCTTTGAAGAAACGTACTGTCATTCCTATAGATTATTTTAGAAAAAAAGTCCATTTTACTTGGTCGAACTATTTCATAAGATCACTTAACCCCCTAAACTATATTTTGGCTCATTTTACACCCAGAACTTTTAAAAACAGTTCACATTACTACTTAAAGCTATTTTTCTTTTTTGTTTCTCTCTATATAAGTTGTATTTTGTACTGAAATTTAGTAGAATGATAGATAACACCATTATCAAAATTCACAAATATTTTTAACTTTTTCATGAATGTTTGCTTCAACAATAAAATCTTGATATTTAAATCAATCTTAGGTGCTTCCAGCCTATGTAAACAGTGACAAAAAATTCTAAGATGTAATGCATCTATCATCCTATCAAATTTTAGCGGAAAATACAGCTTATATAGAGAAACAAAAAAGAGAAATACCGTTAGATAGTAAAGTAATTCGTTTTCAATAGTTTAAGGTGTAAAATTATCTAAAAAATAGTTTAGGGGGTTAAGTACTCTAGGGAAATAGTTTGAAGGATTAAAATTGACTTTTTTCATTATTTTATCATTTTTTCCATGTGCTTATAGGTGGTACCAAATGTGATATGAGAACCATCAATTCTAATGGTGCAATAGTATGGTTCTCCAGATGATAAATTGCTTATCCTAGGTCATCTGTTGATTTTCTTTTGTCTGAAATGGCTTGCTTGCCAGAGTACCATCTCCGGGACAAAGGCTTGACATACTTCAGCACCTTCTAGTTGGAGTTCAGTATTCTCTCACTTGCAGGCAACTTGAGTCCCTTGCTTTGGCTACTCATGGTTTTGTGGGTGCTGATCTTGCTGCACTCTGCAATGAGGCTGCATTGAGTGCTCTTTGCTGTTATATCAGCCTAAAAAACAGTTCTGCTCAACAATTTGGGTATTATGACAATAATGCAGAAAAGTCTGATATTAGAGAGATTAATGATCCTTTTGGGTCTCAAGTAAGCTCAATATCATCATCTCTCTCAAAGTTAACAATGTCATTGGACGATGCCCTGTGCACCAGTAGGGGCAATAACACAGAAAATAGTGGATCTAATGATAAGAAAGATGAGATGCTGTTGTTAGTGACCACTGAGGACTTTGAGAAGGCTAAAATTAAAGTGAGGCTGAATGCAATGCGTGAGGTATTATTTTTACCTTTGTGATCTTCCCAATTTAGTGTTATGGCAATCTCTTCTCCAATAATTTGCTGTTGGCTTTTCTCGTAACAGTTCGCTGCTTAAGCAATGTTGTTCTCTCTCGTCTTTTCTTCTCTTGTTTGGTTTGTGTCAATCTTTTCATTCATGAAATCCAACTGATGAGCAGTGAATACTAGGCTAGAAGTTGCAGATTTGTTGAAAATTGATACAAAGCTTTGTCGAACAGTTTGGTTGGTTATATGGTGCTGCTACATTTCATTACTCAATGTGCTTCATGGATGCATTATTATCCTATGGGAAATAAAAGCATAGTTTTTTTAAAAATCTGTAGCTGATCGTGATATTTTGATATCTATGATTTCCTTTGCAGGTATTGCTTGAACTTCCAAAGATACGATGGGAAGATGTTGGTGGCCAAGCCAGAATCAAGGAGCAGTTAATAGAAGCCATTGAGTTGCCACAGAAAAATCCAAAAGCATTTGAAAACATGGGGGTCAGCCCACCTAGGGGATTGCTAATGATTGGACCACCTGGCTGCAGTAAAACGTTGATGCCCCGTGCTGTAGCTTCTGAAGCAAAACTAAACTTCCTTGCAGTTAAGGGTCCTGAACTTTTCAGCAAATGGGTTGGTGACTCTGAAAAGGCAGTGAGATCTCTATTTGCAAAAGCAAGAGATAATGCACCAGCAATATCATTTTTTGATGAAATAGATGGGCTTGCAGTAACTCGAGGCCGTGAAAATGATAGCGTATCTGTTGGTGATAGGGTTCTAAGTCAGTTGCTAGTGGAAATGGATGGTTTGTTCTAATACCTCATTGTGTTATACATAATTTTAGTCCTGCGATTTGCTCATAATTCCCTCAGCAAGTATTTTAATTGGATTATTTCATTGTTACGAGTACAAGAAAATTTGGTGTTATGAACTTGTGATTATGGATTATGAATTAGTTAATTGGTGGCTATCTTTATTTGAAGAGCATCATGACTATTCCGTGCAAAAAAAAAGGAGCACTTCTGAATGTTAACATGGACTAACAACAATTTCATGTCAAAAATCTTCTCTTTGGCTATTGGTGTCAGTGTCATTAGCTTCTCTTCATATTCATGCTTTTATTATGTACAACCTCTAAAAGCTACTATTGATGTTTCGGTTTGAGCATGCATAACTTATTATCGTTGCTACAGGTTTGGAGTGAAGGATTGGCGATGCTGTTATTGCAGCTACAAATCACCCTGACAAAATTGATCACGCACTTCTGAGACCAGGTTATTGATCTGAAGGACACCCATTTCATTGCTCATAATCCAAATTTTAGGTTTATTACAAATTAGAGAAGAGCGATGGTAAAATAAATTACAAATTAATAATAAAGTTATAAATATACAATATTACGTAAAAAAGTTAATAGTAAAGAATACATAGCGGAGCAAACAACTTGATGTCTCAGACACACATTACTCCAACTTGAAGAAAAACCTTAAACAAACAAATGACCATGCATCTCAAAACTTGTTTTACGTAGCATATCTGTAAATTCAAGAGCCATTATTTGAATTCTGGTTGGTGTGAGTCCCAGCATCTGGGCCGTCATCTTGTATGTTTAGCTCCTTTAATTTCTTGTATAAGAAGAACATACCCCAAACGAACAATTGTATGGGGAGGAGCAGCAGGAAGACATTCTTGGATGTATCCCAGTCCCGAGCAGTACCGGCCGCGTAGGCTACCAGGAGAGCGAGCATGTCCAACAACATGACTGTGTGCATCGGCCAAAAAAGCTTATCACTGGCCCCCTTAGGCAAACACATCCTTTCGAGCAGCAGCACGATGATGGTGATGGAGGCTATGAAGGAAGTGGAGTTGCTGTAGAAGAAAGCATTGTACCGCCGCTTGTCGATGTCGTAGAGGACCGGATTGCCAGCGGAGTGTCCGTTGCCGTCGTCCCTCCACAGACCACCAGGTGGTTTTAGGCCCGTCAGGTAGGTCACGGTCGAGGCCAGTATCCCTACCAACATTAGGTACTTAAGCGCGTATACTTCTCGCATTGAAGATGTTGCTGAAGACCCACTAGTGTTGGAGGTGGTTCCTTCTTCTTTAGCCTTGAGAGGTAGTTTTTCTTCATCCTTCCTTCCCTGTTGTATTCGGTAGTGGATGATTGCCACACAAACTACACCTACAAGAACCGCAAGAACCAGTACCAATACAATGATGAAGGTCTGTAGATGCAGGGAGCTTCCAGCAGCGTAGGCACCAAGGACTCCGAACATGCCCGCTACCATGCAGATAATGAGGGCATAGCTCTGGATGCCCGGTCGATACAGATTTTGGTTCAAAAGGAGGAGGATCAAAGCCACGGATGCCATAAAGCTTGCTGCGTTGCAGTAGAAGAACGCCTTGTAGCGACGAGGGTACTTGTCTTGGAGGACCGGGAAGCCTGCATGGTGGGACTCGTCATCGTTCTCCCAGAAGCCACCTGGCGGAGTCAGGCCAGCTTGGTAGGTGAGCGTCGCAGCCAAGACTGCAAGAAGCAGCAACACCTCACGATGCTTGTCCAACTGATGGTCAGCTTTGTTGCTTCCGTCCAATGTGAATAAGATGATATGAATCACCACATAGACTAGGACAGCACCGGCCATGATGATGACATAAATGGAGGTGCTCGTGTCCCTACAACACCCGACGGCGTACGCGCCTATGAGGCCAAACAGGTCCAGTATCATGGTCGCCTCTAGCACAACATGGTATCGTGCGACCAAACGTTTATTCTGAGACAGTGCCATGATGACTAGGGACGCCACAAAAGCCGTCGAGTTACAATATAAGAAGACCTTGAACCGCCTGGGGTGCGTTGTGAGGAGTATTGGGTCTCCGACAAGGTAACCCTCTCCATTCTCTGCCCAGATGCCACCAGGTGGATCTATTCCTGCTTGGTAAGCAATGGTTGCTGCAAGAGTGGCAAGCAACTGAATGGATTCACAAATCTTGTCCACCTCTTTGTCTGGTTTATTCCTGTCAATCACAAGTGCATGAATAGACAATTATATTGCAGCCCAGGGTAATTCTCTTTTGACGATAAAAAAAGAGCCATTTGCATATTTGGCCAAACTCAGATCTTAAATGCTCAGTTGCCGTGAAAATATATAATAGTTGCAAAATTTTCCTTTTCTTACGGCACAAGAATAATTTATACATTTTATCTACTACTTTAGGTCCTTGTGATTCTGGTGATTAATGCCAACATATATATGGCTAGTTAATGGGACCAGCTGCTTGTTTGTCAGGTTTAGTTTCATGGATGTCATACGATTAATGTCAACTTGCTTTCTTTGAAATGTACGGATCAATTTATGTGAATGAATGCAAAAATGTATGTAAAGCCTTGAATATGCGTCTGCATGACGAATATATATAATGCATGAAGAAAGGGAAACTTCAACCTAGAAACTTAAGTATATTTGCATGCCCGTGCAGTGAGTGAAAGATCTGTATAAGAGAGAGAGAGACTGCATACCCGGGGTTTGTGTTGTTTGTTTTATTTGTGCCAAAAAAAAGCGCATTGAGGATAATGACGTAGGCAAGAACCGGGGCAACCAGGCAGACAACATAGGTTGTGTGCTTGCCGTCCCGGCAGCTCCCGGCGGCGTAGGCGCCGCCGAGGCCCAAGAGCGCTGTGACGACGAACGCGTACAGCACAAGCCTCACTCCTTTCCGCATGAGGTGGCTGAGCTTCTTGTACTCCACGATGCACATGATGGCGAGCAGCGACGCGACGAAGGCGGCAGTGTTGAAGACGAAGAAAGCCCTGTAGCGGTTGAGGTGTGCCCCCTGCAGAACCGGGTCGCCTGCGACGTGGTGCCCCTCCTCGGTGCTCCGCCAGAACCCGCCGGGCGGGTTCATCCCGGCCACGTACGCGATTGTCGCCGCGAAGATGGCGAGCAGCAACAGGATCTCGTGCTCATCCGCGAGCTTAAGCTTCAGCTTCACCTTGTCCTTGTCGTCGTGATCCTCCTCCGCCAGGGACCTGGCGGTGTCCTCGGGTCGCCGCCGCCGCACGCAACTGATCCTGGTGACGTAGTAGAGCACGTCGCCGGCCACGTAGGCGAAGACGACCAGGACCAGCACTGAGGCGAAGAAGGTGGTGAACCTGTCGCGGCTGCTGCCGGCGGCGTAGGCCCCCATGAGGCCGAGAAGGTCCACCACCATCACCACCCGCATGCCGAGCAAGAGGCGGCCGCTTTCCTTGGGCAGGACGAGGACGATGAGGCTGACCACGAGCGACGACGCGAACGCGATGGCGTTGCAGCTGTAGAACACCATGTAGCGGGTGTACCTGGTCTCCCGGAGTATTGGGCCGCCGGCCACCACCTGCCCTCCTGCACCCGGACCCGGCGCGTCCTCCGGCCAGGAGCCTCCCGGCAGGTTCATCCCCGCCGTGTAGGTCACCGTCGCCACCAGGGTGGCCAGCAGCAGAAGGCACTTCCTCAGCTGGTACTCCGTTGAGTCCTCCGCCGACTTCTTGTCTCCGTCAGAACTACTCTTCTTGTTGTCGTCAGCCAGCCGTTCGCTGTTACTCCTCGACGACGTTTGCCCTGCGGCGCCGTTCTCCATTGTTGTAATTAAGTGACACCCATGGGCTGAGCTCCCTGTATTTATAGGGCGGATGATGCTCCAGCTGAGAGTGCAATAATCCTAGCATCAATTGATCAACGGAGTATGTTTTTAATGTTTTTTTGCCAGATCGATGGCTTTGTTCCCTGCCCTTTGTCTCATACAAGTGACCATTGTCCGCACGCCAGGTTTCAATTCCCTTATAAAAGTATACACCTGCTCATTCTGCAAGATGTTATTCTCTTTTCATATGACCAAGGCTTAAATTAAAAGAATGTGATTCTGTGTTACATCGTGCATCCAGAAGGTTCAACAATGCCTGTGTTAACAGCATGAGTGCATAGCTTTAGAATTCCTTTTTTAAAAAGAGAAAATCTACTATATCATTGATATTATACATTTTTATAGTATGCTAGTGAGTTTATCAATTATTTTATAATATATCATTCACTAGCACAAATCTCTTATTCTAAACGGCCTATTTGTGATGAGCATCAGTGTCTCGTCATAGATAATCTCATATCTGACATGCCGTATCAAGGTCTGTTAGAGGGGTGATAGAGCGGTTGGACCCATCACAAATGAGGCCGTATTTGCGACAGCCCGTCATATAAAATTGACAGAGATGATATTAGTCCATCTCTGACGAGTTCAGTAGACAGATGGTTATAGACAAGCCTTCACCTATAATGGTTATGTAATATAAAACTATTACATATTAAGGTTTTCTATCTGTAACGATTTCTTAGTATAACGTGTTAGAGCTGTAACTTGCCCTGTGACATGTGTCTATCTCTATAGGTCATAATAGGTGTTTTGACCATAAGTTAGTATGTTGGCTACTGATAGGTGTTAGCTACATTATATATATCATTACCGGAATTATAAATATATTGTGGTCAACATATAGTGTTACTAACATTTATACCTACAAATAACAAATAAATTTGGTGGACTTCTGATAAAAGTTATATGTAATGGTTTTAGTAAATGGCTCATCACAGGTAACTTACTTGGGATGGATTTTATTGTATGACTCATCACAAGTAAGTCAATTGTGATGTATTTTAGTGTATGGCTCATAACAGATAAGTTAACCGTGACGAGTTTTATTGCACGACCAGTCATAAAAAAGTTATCTATGATAAATTTTATTGCACGATCCATCACAGGTAATCCAAAATATTTTTTAGAAGTATCTAGATTCAAGCAAGATCACTCACATGCAGATCTAAACCATTGGTGCTCTTGTCCTAGAGCTCAATCCCCACCCATGCGTTGTCGCCGCTATCGTCGTTCCCTCTCATCGTCCCCGAGCTCCCCAAACTCACCACTACGTCACTATTGCCACCGACCCCAAGTACTCTTGTCATCCAGGAGCCCATGGAGCCCACCATAGCGCCACTATCGTTGCCGTCCCCGAGCACCATCATGGTTGAACTATCTGTGATTTAGCTTTACTTTTTTCATGCCACATAGAGTGCATTGTAACCTTTTTATGCTATCTCTGTGATTTTTTAGTTTATTAATTAATATGATTTTTAGTGAATTTCTTAGCTATACCACTACCTATGATTTTAAGTCTTTTCTGTTAATTAATTACCTTCAATTTTCGATGATTTCTTAATTAATTAACTAGTGTGATTTTGTATTTATTGAACTAATGTAGTAAATGATTTTAGGGTATAAGTTAAAATATAAGAAGCGAAAATGTCTAAGAACATCTATGATACCAAAACCTCAGCTGGAACTTGCACAACGACATTAGATAAAAACCCTAGAACTCAGAACCAATTATCTAAACATAGAGCGATGATTATCGAGGGTAGTTGCTTCTAGAAGACTAATGGGGCCACAAAGTATGATCTGCTCACATTCAGGAATAGTTGCAGAGTCGTTACGCGACAATACTTGGGCATTCTTCACATGGACATCAAAAATTCCTCGAAAGCGAGAAAGAGGAAGATTGGGCTAGACTCGAACTTTCCGGAGTTATATTAAAAGTTTGACTATTTGGAAAAGTTTGATAGAATATGTCATTTATAAAAAAATCCATAAATTATATTAAAATAAGATACCGCATGACTTAAAAAAATATAATATATTATTAATTTTTTTAGATTTTAACTTCACATATAGTAGTGGTTCTTCTTCGAAAACGTACGGACGACATATAAATGGCTATAGTTAAGTTTACCTATTCAAATAAAAATTATAGCTATATGTGATTATCAGAAATTAATATATATGTATGTTGATAAATATTTAACAGTAAATATGTGAAAAATCTATATATATGTGTATGTGTAAGTTTATTGATATGTCAATATCAATATATCACTTTGGTAAAATTTTGAATGCTTAATTATGGCAATGATGGAATTGAAAGGGTCTAGGAATATATATGTGATATCTATTTTTTAAGGACATGGTTAGCAAATCTTAAATATAGACAAAAAAATTAATTTTTTAGAATAATCATGTCACTGTCAGGTTTTAAGTAAAACTTGTTACAGATGAGCACTATCTTGTTACCGATCATAGATGTCTATGGTACTAATCCATACCATCATAGGTGATTGGTTCATCTTTGATTGATTATGAAATAGGCTCATTAGAGATAGACTACATTTGACAAGTCATAAGCATAATCACACATTTGACGTATCTCATCTGTGATGGGTGGTTAAAGCAATTGATAGAGCTATTTATTTCTAACGGCTCATAAATACAATCAGTTTGCGATGATACCTCACCTGTGATAGGTTTTCCTTGCAGCTGATAGGCTTAATCCGTCATAGATGGTATGAGGTTATCATTGGCTACTTATGATGAATACTAAACCTAGCTTCCTTGTGCAGCGTGAAAGTTTGTTAATAAGTTTCATTCTGCATTCTGTTTAAGTTTTCTTACACAACGTGGAAGGTTAACACGCTTGCTCATCCTGTAAGATGTTTTTATCCTTTTCATATGACCAAAGGCTTAAATAAAAGAATGTGATTCTGTATACATTACAAGGTTTAGGGTCTAGGGTTTAGCATGAGCGCATAGAGTTCTTTTTTAAAACATATGGGCTGGGAGGAGGTACTGAAGAGAGCCAGATGTCCTCACGGCTCACCGAGCCCAGCAGTGCTTTCGCTGGCGCTGCTCCCCATGATAAGCTCATTGCCGTGATGTCATGCTTCTAATCCATGCCCTTGCAATCTATTAACTTAATAAAACAATAGAAAAACAACATCTATGTTTATTCTTAGCCTAAAAATCCCACATTAATTAAAATAAAATAATAAAAATAGAAAAATCGAAGTATATTAGGATTAGGAAACGGACAAGAAAAATATAAAAATAGGATACTAGGATTACGTGGAAACAGACAAGTATTCTTTGGAAACTCTGTGGCGCTAGCTGAAATTAAACATAAAAAACAAAACAAAACTACCTGTTCGCAATAACTAATACGAGTAGAGGGACGCTTTGGAAATTTGGATGAGAGTCTGAGTTAGTAGCCATGAAGACCGGTCCTTTGTCCGACCTGTTGCACATGTCCAACTTGGTTCCTCTCTCTGGTTCACCTGATCGCTTCCCTGTCCGTATAAAATGACGTAGAGAACGGTCATGCCGTAACAAAGCCAGGGCATGTGCTAATGCATTTAGATTTATTCTTGAAAAAAAACACCCTTTAGGAAAAAAATATTTAGTTAAAACTTGAAAGATGCATTCTCACAAAAAAAACAATTTGATGCACCTTTTAAAAATATTAATTTTTTGGAGAAGAAAAAAATGTAGTGCATGTTTGATCATTATTTATTTAGTATATATAGGATCGGTGATTTGTTAAACATGTTTTTTCTATTTGTGAAATTTCTTGGGACTATCAATTTTTAGCACCGCTCTGGCTCTTTTGGTTTAGAAAGTATCACATTGATTGAGAAAAAAACAAAGATATATGCGTCAAACATCGTGTGTGTAGATAACAATGTGTTTAAGCTAAATAAATGAGAAGCAGGAATAGAGTTTTATACCAAACACAATTCTGTTTTAGAAAAACTTTAATCTAGCTCCGTATTCTAAGCCATTAATTAAAGTTTGGGTCTGTATTAAGCATAAGAGGCCAGGTAAAAAATAATTTAAAAAATATATAAAGCATTGATTAAAAGAGATTGATTGATATATATATATATATATAGTTGTATAAAAATACAATTATATTTATAGAAGTACAAATATTTAAACCATATATGGGAAGAATCAATGTTTTCACATAAACAAAATAGGATTGAGTGTCCCCACATGACAAGGAAACTATATTGTTTGGTGAGAGAGGTTTAAATGTGCAGCTTGAGGCAACATGCATATTTGGGATCACAACTCACGTGTTGCAACGCCGGCCTGAAAGGTGATGCTTGCACAAGAGAAATCTTGATAGCAAAACAAAACGAAAGTTTAAATTGACCATGCATGGGGTCAATTGGTCATCATAGGTTTGTAGTGCATATATCTAGAAGAGATCAAGAACATATTCCATGAAGCAATGTCGTATATAGGAGGCGGAGTGCCGGAGTCTCATTGATCGTGAGATTCATACAGCCTGCGAAAACCAGCAGTCTCCACCAGAATGGCAAGCCACAAACCACAGTGCTTACTGTGTAGGTGCTCCTCTATGTCTAGGTTTTGGAGGCGTAGACGATGGCATGCTGCTTTTGATCTATGAACCCTGTGACTTGCCGTCGGTGATGGACGGCTTCAATGAAACTTCAATCTGGCCAACGACCGTGCAATACAAATTTAAACCTGGCTCCGGGCTCCGGCAAAGAAGGCTTATTGAAAATTTATTTAACTACTTTGCCTTATGATATACTCCTTCTATTTTTAAATATATGACATTATTAATTTTTAAATATATTTAGTGTAAATGTGTAAAAACATAAGTCTTGCTTAAAGTAAATTTAATGATAAACCAAGTCACATCAAAATAACTAATATTTATATTTTTTAATAAAATAAAATGGTCAAATATTATATCCAAAAGTTAACAAGTCATATATTTAACAAGTAATATACCAATGATATAATCTAAATTCAAGCAAATTTTAAATGTCCTATTAAGTAAACATTGAAATGTTGAACTAATCCTTATAAGAACATTTGTACTAAAATTCTCTACCCACGCAGATAGCCGGGCCACCACGCTACTTAATATAGAAAAAACAATGTCCTAAAAATCCACATGCAAAGGGAAGAGAAGAAAAGGAGAGATTTTGCTATACATCTGTCGACAATTTGTCTCCCAAAAAAATTATCAAAAATGAATAGTATAATTATAGTATAACTACAATATAAATTGTATGTAACATTTTATATAAGTAAGGAAGGAAAAAAAATCCTGGCATGCGCCTGGAGAGAAGATTTGATCCTGCGACTTGCGCTTTGTGGAAGTAGCACACTAACGTGTGGTTTTTAAAAGTTGGAGGGGGGTCAGCGGTCCATAACTTATAGGCCTTTTCACATATGTAAATATTGTATATATACACTTATATCCTATGTTTAGTAAAGTCACATGCATGCTCTACATCTTACAGTCCAGCCCAAACAGTAAAGTTGCAGACTGCATCTATCTGAACTTGTCCTAGTTCCTTGCCACATTTGATTTGACGGTAGAACGTGGACGGTCTCAGACTGCAATTTCATTTGGTTTCGGAAGTTTATAATCTGAGACTGCAAATTAGCTATCAATGACAGACCAGGGCCAAGCATGGCGGAGCACACCAAAAAATATAGGTGAGTCATACATGTATGTTTATATTGTTATTGTTGCTAGGTGAGTCATACATGTCGGCCGCTTGTTGCTATGGAACGACACACAGTGGATGGGTGCCGCACTAACGCTTAGGACCATCCCAAGAATTTGAGGCCTCGGTGTTAAAAATATAAAAATGAGGTGTTCTCTTTATCAAATACTCATTAAAAAGAGTAAATTTTAGTATAATCTATGAACAAAAAAATGTATGGATTTTACGTGACCAACAACAAATAGAGCTATACCAAACACACCAGCTGACAACGGTGGTGACGATCTAGCTAAGTAGGGGCTAGGAATAAGAATCATGGTCTGATGCAGCGATTCCGTTCTTCTTACTAAGCGAAAAAAAATGGAACCGTCAACATGTATGTTTATATTGTTATTGTTGTTATAAGCCTTAATTCTTTAATGTGGTTATAATTATTATCGAAACACTTGTTATATCCAATAAAAATAAACCCGTTCTAGCTAATAAGTGAAAAAGAAAAAGATAACTTTTAAATAATGGAAAAGAAGATCTAAAAATAAGGTAAAAATGCATTGGCTTTAACGGAATGATAAAATATGTAGTATTTTAAGGGGATGGTGTTGGCCTGTGGATGGTGGAGCTGATCACCTAGCGGCACTCCACTAAAATAACTTTTTTATAATTTTTTGTAAAAAATATATCGTTTACTAATTTAAATAATGTATGCATAAAAAAGAAGAGAGTATAAGTTAAGAATTGGCTATTCCAACACAGCCAAAAAGAAGGAAGCAGCCGTATCGATTTGAACTTGTCCCAGCTCATTGCCTCCTTTTAACTCAACGGTAGAACATGGACTTCTACTGATCATATTTTCATTTGGCTTCTGAAGTTCGTAGTTTGAGACTGCAAATTAGCTATCAATGGTAGTGAAGTGCGGATTGTCGAGCCGCTGGCTCCGTCAACAAGTCTAAGGTATGCCCCCTAACAGATCACCTCGATAACACATGATGATGATCCTCCTATCATTCTTCCTATATAATTGTAATCCACTAAGTACAATTATGATCCTAAAGCTCAATCCTCAGTAAGCCACGTCAGCACCATTTTTAGCCCTTGGATAAATCAGATCCTAACCGTTAGATTACGATCTATGAACGTTCGATGAAATCGGAACATTAGGGACGCTACGGTGATCACTCCTGGCACGCCCGCACGAGTAGAAACTGAAGTCCGTAAATAATGGGATATTAACCACGGTGATTAATCGCTCTCTCCGTTACCCTCTTTTACATCTCCTTCTTGATCGTTACACTAATGTGATAATGTCATGTGCTAAATCTCACGGGGACCAGACAAAGACGTGAGTGAGCTAACAGAGGTCCGATCAAAGAAGACGATGTCTTGTTATGTAAAGTTCTAGAAGTTCTATTTAGCACTAGTGTAAGTTCTTAATCTTTAAGCTTTAAAATGTACTAATCAATTTTGACCTGTAACTAAATAAAATATAGAAAATAAAATCCACGAGCCAATCGACCGATCGGCCGATGGACCAATACGACTCACACTATCGGTTGAGTACCGATAGGAAGGTAGTGCTCAAGTATCGACTAAAAAGTTGAAAAAGACGTAGATAATAAAAGCACGAAATAAATTAAGTGACTTATTGGCCAAAGAGCTAATAACGCTTTGAATAGGGTAAGCGACGAAAGCACGGAGTAGGAACCTAGTACCCCGAAATCACAAGAACCAGCGACCACTGTGATGGCACCATTAGAACCAGCCTTGATAGATCGGACCAAACCGAGACAGTATAAGACCGAGACTAATGGCACAAGACGACAGGGGCTAGATTAAACATAACGACGGAAAGGATGGGACAAGGCATCGTCTGCTTATCGGTCAAATGTTTGATATATGCCTATATCTAACCTCATCGGCTATCTGAGTCAATAGGGAACGAAACCCGTTAGATCTCGACGTTAGCACTATCGGATACGAACTTGATAGATTGGATATAATCGAGATAGTATCAGGTCGAATCTGATGGGACCAAATCGATCGTTAGTGGATTAATTGTTAAGGAGATAAGACTGATATGTGTGTGTGCGCGTGTGTCTCGGTCGAACAGCCAATACGCTAGGTGTGAAGCGCGAGATAAGGATAACTCATTGGCTACTCACTTCAATAAAACGTTGCATGAGAACCCGTTGGACCAACGGCTCAATCTACTGCCATCGATCTTGTAGATCGGACCTAACCGATGCATTATAAGGTCGAGAACGATAGAGAAAAACTAATAAACCGATAGATCTCACACGAACATGATGCGGTACGTCTAATTGGACTAAGAGGTCGGACATAACATATACAATCTTAGACAGAATGAACAGACTAGGATAGTGGTAGGACTTATTACTTCGTCGGAGATTGGAACTAACCGATACAGCCCTGTGTCGAGAGGCAAAACCTACCGTAATAAAACTAAATGAATTAAGATAGCGATGCACCGAGAGATATGTTATGTACCTTTTACAAGGTTCCTAGGAATCTATATTTATACCCCGAAATTACAAAAATCCAACACGGTTACAGACAAACCTCAAACATCATTTCCTAAATACATAATTAAACTTGTCTAGCTTATATGCACATGAATATATATGAAGTATGAACAAATTATCTCGGCCCATCCTAGCTGATCAATTTTGTATTATAATCCACAAGCAATCTATACAGATCACTCATAAAAAGTCATCTTAGAAATAATTTCAGTGTATGATAACTTAAAATAAAATTATAAGTTCTGTATACTATGTATTATAACTTATATATACTTTTGACTCAAATGTCAACGCATGCATGGAGTATTATCTAGCAGTTTTCTATTTTGGCAGTTTTCTATTTCTCCTTGGCTGAAGCCCTAGGACTATGATTGTTCATTCATTTCTCATGAGAGAATTATAGAAAGCGATCAAGACAACATATGTGAGATAAACATCGTTTTTGGTTGTAGTCTACGTGCTTATCAAAAATAAAATTTTTAATACACAGAATATCATCTTTATAATAATTGATGATGCTTCAATTCACTAGAGGCCCCATTTTCGTTTCACCCCAGGACAAAAAAAAAATCTCAGGACCAGTAAGGGTGGGCAAAAATAACCCGGGAACCAAACACCTAAACTGAACCGAGTGTCCGTTTTTTCGTTGTGCGGCTTCACCTTCGGTCCCTGTTTCTGCTTCGTTCGGTGTTCGGGGGATCCGGATCAGCTGCAGTCCCTATTGAGACTGCAACTTAGGCAGTAGCGATTCTCATCCTCGGATGTAAATCGGACGGTCCAAACCTGCCCATCGCACTGTTCATCAGACTGTAGCGCAGACACTGTTCTTGTTGTTACTGTAGTGCTGGATCTGAGCCGTTGATCACAAAAACGGATGGCCGAAATTGCGTGTAGGCCTTATGGTGCTCTCACAGTTATGACTGCACCTGATCTGAATCCGTGTTCGAGGCATTGATCGGTTTTTAACTCCCACCAACTGAAAATACGGTACAAACCGATCCCAGCCCATTCCCATTCTTACCTCTGTATTAACCCAAATCCTACTCACATTTCCCCTTTGGGCCGATGTCCTCATCCATCGATACAAAGCCCATCCATATATTTCCCTTTCGGGCCACGTCCTCGTCATCCATCCATACAAGGCAGTATAAATTCTCGTTCATGCGTGCAAGGCCCACCTCGTGCCCTGTTAACACACTTGTAATAATCTTATCAATATTTCAGAAGTTACTCATAGTGATACAGTGATAGAACGCATATATACGTTTATCAAGGATGAGTGCGTGCGCATGTATTTGAACGACTACTTGTACCGTGATTAAAAAAAGATCCGCACTACTGGGTTTTTTACGTACTTATTATTCAGCTCGGTTTTTATTTATATTTGTTCAGTTTATTTATTTTGGCTTATATTCTTAGAACTGACTTTATAAGAAACAGATAAAACCGAACCGAATTACCAAAAACACCGAACACCCACCTTTAGGACCAGCTCTAGGAGACGGGGGTGGTGATGGCTAGGCCACAGGTAGCGCTAGTGTTTGGCCTTAGACACAACTAGAAAGAACACGCGCTACACTACGTGTGATCAGAATGACCATAATGCACAAGGGGATGGTAACTGCCTGCCCTTCACATAGAAGTAGAGTTGTGCATACATGGAATCAAATAATCTTTGACCATCATCACGGCATACACGTATTTGAGAATGTAAAGCAGGTTTTTTTTATATCAGCATTACTCTATGATGTAGACCAATTTATATACATAACTTTATAAGTATACTATACATTAATTCTTTGAGATAATACATATACATAGTTTTACATAGACAACACTGATAGAATTTAATCTAAAATTATAGAAGAATTTTATCATAAAAAAAGGAATGGCAACAGAGGTCAGAAAAATGTTGAAGAACCAACCAGTGTTACACATCTATTAGCATACCTGTTCGCTTTGAACGTCATCTACAACATAAATAAAACAATGCGTGAGATTTGGTTAACTGAGACAATTTCTGAAAAAGGAAAAAAATATGCCTACAAAACCCATCTGAAGAACATATAAGTGAATGATTAATTCAAAAGGGTAAAAATTTATGGTTGTCAAGTTAGGAGCAGCGGCATTTTAACGGTTCTCATAGAACAACTGTAAATACTTCAATTGAAACCACAAATTGACCACAAAAACCAAGTTGTTACTATTATTAAATAAGTAATCCACCATGATATGATCAAATATATGTGAAAAATTGTGAGAAATGGACAGGTTTTATTAATTTGTATGTTTTTATTAGAGGTTGTTTTAACATGTTTTCTTTATTTAGTGCTTCTTGCAAGGTCATAAACTGACATCAATGGATATTCTGCTAACTTGGTAAACAATTTCATTCTGAACTGAGGAAATATCACAGGAACCATTGATCCTGTTGAATATGTAAACAATAAAAGTTCCAAGTTGGTCATAAAGCTATATTTAAGAAATTGTTCTCTATCAAAAAGAAAAAGATCACAATGATCTGTACATTGTGCAATGTGTTGTACATTTCTTAAGTATTTCAAATGGTTTACCTGCCGAGCATGATCTTCAACATTGTTGTACCTCAAGGAAACTAAGTTAATTTATGTCAATTATGCAAGTAAGAGATAGAAATCAGTGTTGCATCAGGGACATCCATTTTGGGCATAAATCCATGAGCTATGCAGTGGCAGAACATGCTTCACTTTTTACAACCAATCTGAGAGCTATCTCTCTGAGTCTGTCTATACAGAACATATTAGCTTGATCTTTATAAAGAGAAGAGTTGCATCGGAGCTAACCAACTCAACAGAAACAGGAAATTTCCTCAAGGAAACTTGCTTCCTGATAATTGACTTGAGACATAAATTGGTTATCATGAATGTCTCAGATGAAAGAACAATTTTGGTAAACTCTTCTTTAGGGAAAAGAAATTAAATGATTAGTATCGCAGGGGGATTTTTCATATCTCTAGGACTGAAACAACTATTTTAACACAGTATGCAAATTGTAGCTCTCAATAATTTGTTGTACCTACTATTCATGTAAATCATACACAAAGAAGAACACTGAGAGACAATAGAAGTAGTTTGTACTGGTGCTGCATGCACTCATGTGTACCTAGGCAAAATTAACTTATATAGACAACATCAAAGAACAACCACATCTAAAATTATATAGAATATTTTGATTGGGCAAAACTGAAAGTCTGACACCAAACTCGCATGCAGGTATGCTGTATCAATTAATGGATAACTCTTGTTTCATATGTTGGAAACATGCAAATTGGGCAATTTGGGATTAGTTTGGATACAACAGAACTAGCTGTAGGCTCAGACAGAGCACGCATTAGACATCAGCATAAATGAAGGCTAAAGCATTTTACTGAAACATTACTCTGCGTTCCTCACTGAAACTCCAATGCAAGCACAAATAGTTCGAGGACATGCCATGTTGGTTCGGCAAAATGATATCCGCTGCTAGTTTACTCAAGTAGCATATATTGACGGTGGATTTTCTGCAAAGCAAGAATTATGAGAAAAGCACGATTTTGTAGGAAGAAATTGAAATGGGAAATAAAAGAAAGGCAATATTTACTATGCAACTACTGGACTGAGGAGATGATGACAACAACTTTCATATAGCGCCAATATATATATGGTCATGTGCAAAGGGTGAAAACCATTTGCAAAGCTACATACTTACATGGAGTTATGGCTGAACTAAACACAACAATTATAAAAAAAAACTTCTTTTATTTATTAAACTAAGGGGGCTTTCCGATGGTCACCACCTCCTGTTACCTCACCCAACTGATGCAATCTATCTCCTGCCGATGGACTTGATCCTGTGTTGCAGGGATCACATGTTGGAGCCGGGGACACAACCTGAAGAGAGAGAGAGAGAGAGCACCTCCTATCTCTAAAGAAGAAATGCAGATGTGGGACTCGTCAAATAAACTGAAGAATGGAGGAAAAAAAATGATAGGGGACGAAATTGGTACAAGAAGGGCTTGCACAGCTGACCAGGGCAGGAGGGGGAAGACTAACGTTGCAGATCGGAGGCAGTGAAGCAGCGCCATTGCAAGCTACCAACTCTGAGGCCATGATAGAGCACGGAGAGGTCACCTGTGGAGAGAGTGCGGACCATGGAGTGGATGGAGAAGACCCTGAGCTAGTGATTGGGGAGACGCCTAGGCTCGGTGCTTCGCTAGGTCCAACTTCATCTCGCGCGATGACTAGGGTTTGGGGTGAGACTAAGAGATGATGCACCACTGGTGAGTAATAAAGAGGAAGAACAAGCGAGAGGTGAGATCTATAGAAGAGGAGAGAGAGAGGTTAGAGGAGGAGGCCATGGCACATGGCCCACTATCAGCGAGCGAGGTGACAGCGCGGCCGTCGTCCGCTTGCGTGAGGAAGGGGGAGGGGCGAGGCTGCGAGAGGGCTAGGGCAAGGGCGAGGGGCGTAAGTTAGTTTAATTTTAATCATTAATGATAAAATTAAATGTATGAGGCTATATTAAGTATTTTTTTTAGTTCCTTTTCTCTTTTGTTTTATTTATAGATTTAAAATATAGAGTGTTGTTCTTTGTCCTTTATGTGTATTTGTTTTTTTCACATTTATATATATGCACTTCTATGTTTTGATTTTTATATAATTAATGGCTTTTACTTTATACATATACGTGGTTTCCATATAATTTATATCTAGTTGTCACCTATCGTTAAAAATAAAAAGATTAAAAATCTACGATCTAATATAATATTTTGAGTGAGTATTATTTTGGTGATTTACGATAAACTGATTTTGTGGGAATAATGTTTTTATGAGTTGGTATATAGTTTATTTTCAGACTTAATATGAGTTTAAATAATAATGACAATCATAATACTCATATCATTCTTTCCCTTCATTTATATATTGATATATATATATATAATTTTTATGTTATTGATATATGTTTGTGAGACTAATATTTTATTTAAGCCATATATTTTTAGTCTCTTTTTACTTTTTAACATAAAATTTATAAAGATATGTGTCTATGTTTATATATATCAATGTCACATGCTTTCTATATTGGTTTACCTTTAGTTATGCATAAACGTGCATCTCATTTATATATTTTGCATACATATATATTTAGGTAGATCAAATCATATACATTTTCTATGTATGTTGTAGATTCATATTGTTCACATACATTTTATTGTCGACCTTTGCAATTAAGTATAAATGTGAGTATATGACAATTATGATGTTAATGAATACTTAACAAATATATTTATATCATTGATATTCAATCGATTGGTCATCAAGTGGAGGATGACAATCATTTTGTTAGAAATATATGCAAATAAATAGGTCCTACCATAAAGTTAATAGATGGCACCATGGGTTCGTAGTCATTAAGCCAAAGATATCACCACATTGATAATGATAAAATCAAGTGTGTCATGAGAAAAAAGTCTCGATAAAGATTGATCAAGATCTTAGCATTAACATGGTTCAACCGGATGGACACAAGTGTTGATTATAGCTTAAGAATTGCCCCTAAGAATATTTTTCTTACTCTTTTATTAGTCTTAGTGTTTGGTGAAAAAAATAAATTGCTAGAAAGACGCTTTACTGTCAAGAGAAGTTTATAAAGTGAGCATATTGATAATCTTGTACCATATTAGTTTACTCGCATATTGTGAGAGTGACTATGGTGAGCCTTTTTTATCAAGTCCAATACAAAGAGAGAAGTGAGCATGTCCATTAGTAATGAGTAACCTCTTATGGACATGTCTTTAGAGTTTGAGCCATTTCTTCCTAAGAAAAGTTACAATTTTTCGATGGATTGTTTATGGGTTGAATATCTCTTTGAATAAGCTTTCTATATAATCCAAGAGTGCTAGAATATGATATTCGAGTCATAAGATATTGTTGTTTTACTAACTGTCGGTCATGTTGAAAATAGACCGATGTTGTGACTATCCAGAACTATGATTTGACCACCGGTGGTCTAACTATGAGCATACATAATTCTTTTTTAAAGAGATACATAGTCACTGAAGCCGACACTAGTTGAACTGAGTTAAGAGCGGTCTCACTGGAGCCGAGTACAGTCCAACCAATCCCCCATGGTAGTCTGAACATCAACAATTGATGTGACAACTAATGTCTAGTCTTCGAGCTATTGGCATGGTGACTAGTCTAACCGAGTCATCCTTGGTGGTCTAACGACATACCACTGTGAATTGGAGATTTCTCCCTCAACAACTAGTTGGGCTTTGTGGGTGTATAAATATACTCTGACCAATAGCAAGGGAAGATGTTGAAATTTCATTGCATTATCTTGAGTCATCACAAAAACTCTTACACACTTGAGCACTTAGATTATCTAGTGAGGCGTTGCAGAGTGAGTTAAGCCAATCCAAATATATTGCTTCATTGTTAAAGCTAATGTAACACTTGATTATTCTCAGTAAGCATTTTAGGTTTGTTAGTCTTGGAGGTTTTACCTCTTAGTTGGTTTGAAGGAGTTTACTTGGTGATTTCTTTAAAGAAGATTGTGGAGTAGGCCTGAGGGTCGATTGTGAGTGACACGGTGTTTGTAATCTCTGAAGTGGATAAAGAATAATTCATACTGATCAAGACTTGTATAGACCATTTTAGAACTAATTTCTATGTTACTTATCTCTTAATGAAGAGAGGCTTGATGGTTTGAGCAATAAAGTTTGGCTCGTCTCAATGGGGATTAGAAAGATAGCAAGTTTTCAAAACATAGGTAAAAAATCATTTGTCTCTTATCTTTTTAATTTTGTACTATTACATGTAAATCTTAACATAGGTTAGTTTTTTTTCACCTAGTTGTTTTATGTCTTGCTTTGTGCAAAACCTTTTTTAATTTATGTTTTTTCACATAAACCTTAATTTAGCCTAATGTTTTTAGACCATCTATTCACTTTATTATAGTGGAGTTAGGATTTTGGTGCGGCCGCTCTCAGAAAGTCTAGTCCGTCCATCGCTGTTTCGTCGATCCGGTGGAGATGTAGACCGGCACGTTGAGCCTCGTGGATGGTGGGATCAACCATAGCACGAGATCTGACAGACAATGATGGTGGGAATCGGCGCATAGCTAACTGAAACAGAGTAGTTTTGAGCATATCTTGCTGGCACGACGTGGCTGCCCTTCCACCACTCCTATGGTGTTTGCGACGGGAAACGGGTGCAAACGACAAGCGAACTTGCCCGCCCCCCCCCCCCCCCCCCCCAAAAAAAAAAAAAAAAACATAGGCGTGGTAGCGGTGGATGTGCGCATGATTTGGGGGAGCCAATTATGGTTGGGGCTTTGGTTTGTTCGGTATCATCAGGTCGGTTTCTTAGGTTTCTCTGAAAATCTGCTTTCCAAAAGTGCAAGCCAAATCAATTAAATAAAAACGGAGCCAAAAAGCTGAACTGTCTCGGTTTGAATTTTTGGAGAATTGGTTTTTAGAGAAGGAAGCAGCACGCGCGACGCAGGCTCACTGCTGGAAGCTCGATCTATGGCCGGCCTACCTTGCCGCTCCTCCGGTGGCCAGTGGCACCGTCTCCTCTGCCGGGAAGCCAACTCGTTTCGCCCCACTGCCGACCAGACCAGCAGGACACATGCTCGCGAGGTGCCTCGATCGCCCTGGAGAGGAGTGGCAACTGGGAAGGAAACGTCGCTGGACTCAATAGATCAGGAAGCGACTAGAGGAGAATGAGATTCCATGGGCCTTGGCCCTACACACACGAATGCCTGTCTTGTTCAGTTAATCCCCAAGAAAAAGAGATTGGAGGGGATTGTGAGAGAATAACCGAAACAAAGCTAACATGGGCTGAGATTTGTGTGCACGAGTTTCTCGGTTACTGGAAGTGGAAGCTAGCAACCGACGAATGCACCCAGCTTCCTAAAAACAAACACCGAAGGGAAAATGAACAATTTGGTTCCGTTCGGTGTTCGGTCTACAGGTTTCTTTCCCACCCGTAGAGGCGATCGTGGCATAGGTAGGGCCCAACGCAGGTGTCATGGATCCACGTCGACTGATCATCCATTCGGATGCAGCAATGAAGTGTTTTATTGCCGTAAGGAGGAAGAAGCGTGAGCCCAAAGTGATTACAGCTATATCACCAAGGCTCTTGACAGGATTGCGTCTGCCAGGCTTGAAGCCGTTTCTCCCATCGAACCGCACCCTGATATGTACGATTGTGTGATGGACGTCCCTGGATTCACCGAGAAGCAGCTCGATCGTCGTCGCCTTCGCAAAACCTTTTGGAGAACGAAGCCTGGGGAAATGCGTTCAAGACTGTCTGAGGCTGAGCCGCATCGGGTACAGTGGATCAACCAGGGTTCTAGCCAAGGAGAAGTTTTTACTTTCTAATGCAGGATTAAGGGATCGGTAGAAAGTAACAAGTGGCGCTAGGACTCCTCCCTTTTGGTAATTCAGTTATAATAATTGATTTAGGAGCTGTGTTCAACGGTGTTACTGGGGCTAGATTTGCACCTCTGGTGGTTTATGTATAGTGATGCTTTGTGAAGCTCGTTTGCCAGTAAGATGTGGCAAAAGGATGCTGGCTCCCTTTTTATTCTATCTACTCCTACTAAGGACATCTTTAAAATGTAGGAATAAGTAACACACAGAAATAGAAAAAACACAATATTTTTTTAAAAATGTATATGCAAAACAAATAATTAAAAAACACTCAAATGGACATTTGGATAAACCGAGTGAAAAATACAAAAAATAGATGAGAGTGATAAACTTAAAGAAAAATTTTCAAGAGGTTATAGTTCTTACTAACTTTTCCAAATCTATATGCATTGGACCATTCCTAAGGATCTCATAGAATTTTGGAAGCACTAATTATTTGTTTCAAAAGGCTAAATAAAAAATTTTCTTATAGAATTGGAATCCTACAAAATTCCTTCCAAAGGAGGCCTAAGGTTGTGTTCTAAAGTTTAGGGATGACTTGACATGGATGTAACAGCTTTTATCAAGATTATTGGATGGCACAAATAAAACAATTATAAATATTAGAAAGTTAAAAAGTTGATTTAGATAAGTTTTCTAAGAAATATTGATAAAGAAAGTTTTGAACAGTTGACCAATTCTTGTCGTAACAAGGAAAATTGCATTCTATATCGGAAAAAGTATATTTGGTTTTACTTTGCACTTATTTCACTTTAGCAAGTGTACATCTAAGTAAATTTTACTTTACATTAGGTTTTATCATATAATGAAAATAAAGTTTTATAAAATATAAGTGACTTCTTGAACTTGGATCTTCTTTGACAAAGTTCCATTCAAATTCTATGTATTTTCTATGAAATTTATATAGGTTTGCTGATGCATCTAGCGGATGTTAAGTGAAAATTATTTTAATATATATAAGTAAAAAGTAAAAATATATGCAAAACATGATACAAAGTAAATATGATATGTTTTACTTAGTGCAAACAAAGCGTAATTTGGTGGAAGCAAAGTGAAATAAGGTGTGTTTTACTTCTTGGTACCATAATTTGGCAAGAAGCCCTAAAACCCATGAAAATGGAAAGCACCCCTCCCCTTCCTCCCCGCGCTTCACCAAATCGTCTCAGCTGGACGAAGCGGTGGCCCTTTGATGCTGACGGCGTCGACACGATGGTTCCTTCGGTGAGGCCTAACCGCCGTCGCATCGCCCCTACCGCTGCTGCTCCTGCCGAGGTGCGTGCTGCCTCCACTTCGCTCTCCTCGCGTTTCAGCTGCATTTTTCACAACTCCTTATGTAGATCCACAAGTGGTGCCTGAGTCTGCTCATTCGTTCAAGCCCTATTATTTGGTTGGATCTAAGATTCTCATATCTACACAATGTTTGAATCGTTTGAGATGGGTTGAGTTGATTGATGAGATGCACATGTATCAATTGCACCCAAATTTGTAGGACTGTAGATGCCCCCATTTGCTTAATATTATCGATGCCATTTGCACAGTTTGGGTGGTTCAGTTGTTCTTTTAAGTATAATTATAGAAGCTCTTGCTGTTGCAGAGACACGCATGTTGCTTGGACTATGGTCCTATTCTTTTCTTATAAGATTTTCTGATTGAGTAGATTATCTAATTTTATGATAGCTAAAGATATAAACGATTTGTTTTATGAAAATAATATGAGAAACTTTTATATATAACTTTTTTTTATAAAATGTGAAACTCGAAAAGAATATAAAAAAATCCAAAATCTTTCGTAAGAAAAGAACGGCGCCTACGAGCTTGTTCCAATAAGCTGTTCCCTGCAAGCCAGTGTTGGCAGCGTTTGAAATCTGTTCGTCCAGGAGCACATCCATCTAGAGTGGTGGAGGGGAGGTCGCCGTGCTGGCTGGCTGTCCGCTCCTGTTCCTCTTCCACCTTGACAGCAGGGATGGGTGGGAGGAGGTGGACGAGACTGAGCAACCGTGAGGTGGGAAGGTGCACTAGGCGGAGGAGGCAGCAGCCAGGGTGGCACCAACATAGGAACGACAGCCAGTCGTAGAAGTTCTATAAGACAGCCAAACAAAAAAGATCAAAGAATTTCTCTAATAAAGAAGACAATTTGTTGGTGTCAGTTTGGCTGAATACAAGTTTGGATCCAGTTGTAGGGAACAAACAAACCCGTGATTCTTACTAGGTGATGATTCATCAGTACTTACATGAGAACAATGACTTTCCGTTAGTGTGCAAGCAAAATTTCCTAGCCAACTGTTGGGATACTATTCAGAACAGGTTAACAGGTTTTGTGGTTGTTATGAATGGATTTTAGAATAGAATGCAAACTTGGATGACAGAGGAAGATTATTTATGATCAATATAATAAATTTGCTTATAGCTTTATTTATTATGTGCAAGTTTAATAACTTAGATTACTCGGGCTCGTACAGATAAAACTACAAGTAAAAACACTTTTTTTAAAGTGAAACTAATTCTGTTATTGAATAGTATGAGATTTAAGATGAGAGGGCTGAGCGCTATGAAAAATTATTTTTATTAAAAAAATAGAGATTGGAATAAAAAAAATAGTTAGAATTACAGCGAAATATAATAGAAAGAAAGAGAATGGAGTTGAAATTCCAGATAAAGGGGAGAGACGAGAGAATTATGAGCATAGACTTGATATGACTAGGCTACGAAAAGAATACTACTTGATTGTGCAGGCTGAGATCATAGCTCAACGAGCATTTTGAGCTGCACAACTACTTGTTGGCCTACCTACCACAAGAACTATTTGTCGTACAAACTACTTGTGTGAACTGATGTATGACCTACTTACTGTATAAACTCCGGTTTGTGATGTCTGAGCTATGTGTGACATATTATTTTTCCACTTCCAATACATGCAACCTATGCTTCCTAGTAGTATTTCAGGGAAACTTTAGCTTTCTAATTACAATAATCTAGTGGTTTTATAATTATCATAAACATAGACAATTGTATTTGACGTGTTTTTTGTTGTATATTTTGTTGTTTCTCTGATACGCGGCAAAGGTACTTGTCCCGTTTCATATTGTAACATCTTACATATGGAGGCAGATGGAGGGAGTAATGTTTAGTTGATCCTGGAGAGACTAGAGCTAAAAAGAAAGGCATTCCATCGCTTGCAAGATTTCACAATAAATGCGGCTTTTTTTTCACCGCTGATGAAAATGTAGTTCAACTAGGGGTACCCACATATTCAGTTCAGTTCACTCACGTCTCTACTTGCGACACTTCCTTTTGAGCTTGTGCCTTATATCAGCTTAATCGCTTTCTGTAGATGGTCTTGCAGTACCGTCGTGTTTGTTCACCTTTGTTTCGGTACACGTTGTGTGTTCTTGCTCCCAGAAAACAATTGCTTTGGTGCTGATCTGTATATGTCTTGAAGATAACTGAGATGGCAGACGAGCATAGCAAAGTTCCTGATGCAAGCTTGCAACAGTATGGAAAAAAAATCAAGTGATACTCAGTGGTCAGTACCTTGTTTCAACATTTTCTACATATCATTATCACAAAGCTACATCGCATCTGAATTGTCAATCTTTATCGTTTCATTTAACTTATTGTATTTCTCGTGTGCCACCGTTCCTCTTTCATCTGATGGAGTAATATTGTCATTTTGGTTTGTTTGTCTATTTTATCAATGATTGGTTAAGCATTTTCTGCTGGTCAAATCATTTGAGGTGGGATCGAAACACAACTAAATAACGGGTTGATACAATATCGTCGGTCTGATTGTCTCTCTCTATATATATCACCATGTTATCAGTAATTCGACTGATGTCGTCGATCCGTCCATCGTCTTGCTGCTAATCTAACTGCTTATAAATAAATAATATAATAAAAATATTAAAAATAGATAAATTTTATTGTATCTTATAAAATACATATAAAACACTTATCTCTTTCTCAAAACTAAACTCTATTTTTTCTTTTTTACGAAAGTTATACTCTATATTAATCTCTCATCTATTTAAATTAAAAATCTGTAGAATGTAACTTCTACCTAAAGTCAAACCCTAAAATTCTAATGCCAAAGACTTAACCTCTTATATTACAAGTCTTTTATAATTTCTTAATTTAATTTTTTTGTCCACTTGTTCATGATTTCTCTAATACTTATACACACAATTTGAAAAGTCTGTTAAAAAATTGTCCATCCATCATATATCATTTTATATTCAACTTTATCATATAACATTTTTGGTCATTTTAGATCTTAACTTTTCCAAAATTTAGTTAGATTTTGGCCTCCAAAAGCTTCAACTTTATCACATCATATTTTGGCCATTCTATACCTTTATGCGTAGTTCTGCTCATCATCATTGATTAAGATTGAGATTAAATCATTTGTAACAAAATAATCGTTTTAAGCACAGATATCGTAATTTGATCCACGTTAGTCATACACACTCACACAACCCCATAAATATTTTCAAACCAATTTTTATTAATTAAATAATTGCAAAGCCAATTATTTATTATAAAATATTAATCATAAAAAGAATTAACACTTTATCATAATTCAACACTTGGAAGGCTGCCTATAGGTTCCTGAACACAGTTTCTTGCTTTGCGTTTGTTTTGTGTTAGTCAATTATTACTACCAAAACGTGCAAGTAGACAATTTTTTTTACTAAAGCAAGTACAATTATTACTAATAAAATTCTTTGTTTTGATTTTGTTCCATTCAAGGCCTCATTTGATAGCTGAAATTGATGAATTACCTGTGATAGCTAATATGAACGAATAAATTAATATCTATAGTTGTTTTAAAAAAGTATTTAAAAAATTTACATTAAACTTTTTTTGCACGACACATACCATTTACCGTTTAGTTCAAAATCAGAAAAGAACCGGGCCTAATACCATCTAAGCAAGCCTTGCATCTTGATTAATGGTTTGCTAGATTAGTCACAAGTCTACGTGTACTCCTGTGTGTTCGAACTTTTGGCAGAATGTCAACCCATCCAAAACCAAGAGGGATCGTATATTCTACACTAGATGGGCGTGGTCGCGTGGATACTTAGTTTAGATCGGTTGAGTTTGACGATATTGCTTCGTGCGGTTTTTTGAGAATTTTTTTTATATTTGCATATATATGCAAGAATTTTCAGCACTCATTACTGTTACCTTCGTTTTCTCCTGATGTTTCTTTTACATAAACAATTTGTCTACCATGAGTTAAGGTCACGACTAATGAGTTTTGAAATTAGTTTAAAGCTTCAGTTTAGCTTCATGTGAACATAAATAAACAATCCATTCGTTTCACTTCTTTCATGTACCAAATATAACAGAACCATCAGTATAATAGACATGGCCTTGATTTCCAATCATTGATGTTTGAGGGGTTCATGAGTGCTTTAATTGGAAGCTGGACTATTGCTCACCACCAGTTCAGAGAAGTCCAGGCAAAGCTCCTTCTGAAACATGCTGCTAGCTAGCCACTGTCATTCCAGGACATACTTATTCAAACCTGTTGCAAACAACCATTTATAATTACTCTACGTCCTCTTCTATCTTCCTGAATTACATAAAAATTTTGAGATCGTACACCAATCTTTGAATCTGAAACACCAGCACATTTTTGATGAATTCAAGGAACCTATTGCTTGCTCTCAAGTCTGAAGCTACTCTTCTTCTGTTCACTCTTGAAAAATCTTTGCAGTGATTTAATGGCACAGTAGAAGCAATTAAGCTCATCATTCAGGTCTGCAGTAAGCATGCATGCGTGCAAAGATCCAGTCTGTCCATCCATTCATTCCTCAGCTCAGAGTTTCACTTCACTTGACTTCCCAATGCGTGCACTGATGCTCTCTCTCTGCATTTCTGCTCTACTGAACCCTCTCCTTTAACCCCGTACCATGCTTCATGGGTATCATTGCAACCTTGATTTGTGGCCATGCGTAATGGCAGAATGCCATCACCAGCACGGATCTGAAATCTGATCTGATCCAGAGTGCCGAGAGAGAGAGAGAGAGAAAAGGAGAGAGGATAGGTTGTGGGGGCCTTCCTCTCTCTCTCTCTCTGTCTCTCCCTCCGCAGGCAGACTGCAGTGCAAGGCTGCCATGAAACAGGGGAAGAATTGAGATGAGATGAGCCCCAGCGAGCCACGGATGGGGTCAGTGAGTCAAGGCGGCCATGACCGGGTAGCTGTGTGAGGCGAGGTGAGGTGACCGCCATTTTTCTTCCATCCATCCCGGGCGAACGAGAAGGGAGCAGAGGTGCGCCTTTGGGGAAAGACGGACAGTAGATTTGCACGGGGCAAAAGCTCCTCCTGTGGTCGTGGTCGTCCTACCATGATCAGCCAACATAAGGTAAGCTCCTCCTGATGCTTAGGATTTCCTGGTTCTAAGATAACCTTGCGTTGCATATATTTTAACGGCTCGGCCATATGCCAAGCCATGGAAATATTCGCAGTGACTATACGATTTTTTGTGTTTGGTGCAACTATTCGACTATGCTGTACATCACAAAATTAACACCATGGTTAGCACGAGAGTTTTGGGAGAGAGCCTCACGTGAGCTTGGGGCTGGCCCTGGAAAGCCTTTTGCCTCTGCATGGGGCTGCCCCTGGGCTCTGGGCTACACTCTACACTGGATTTAAACAACCTCATGATGCCAACAACCCCTTTAATCTTTCTCTTTTTCCCTGTATGTCTGGTGGGTCCCATTGGCTGTTCCATACCTTGATGCCTCAGACAACTGAGGTTCTTCTGCTTAGCTCTCACATGCCAGAGTTAGCTGTGCTACTGTGCTACAAGCTGCTGTGAATTACGATGGAATTGAATCGCTTAGTTAGAAGTCCATAAGTTTATTGTACACACTGTTGCTTAGGTGCAAGTGCTCCTGTGTATGGGAGTGGGTCATCTATATATAGCAACCAATTGAACCACAGCCCAGTTTAAGTAAATTACATTTTTCTTCATTGTAAATCCACATTATTATGGAAAAAAAATGCATTTTAGTACAACTAAAGTAGGTATCCATGGATTGACCAACCCCTGTCTCAATCCCCTTTCCTAAGAATAACCAAATTTCTTTGCATTAACAGACACAATATAGCTAATTGTGCAAATACTACTTACATATAATTAAACACAGATTTATATACAAAAGCTAACCTTCTGGCGTAATTTCCCAGCTTTAAGCCCTTTTTTCTTACCCTAATGCACGGCTCAATTGTTCAGCTTTTGTCCGTAGGATCTGTAACACATTACGAAAGGTAATGCAGGCAAGAAAGAGAACCGGCCGGATAAAAGAAAGGAAGAAAAAGTAGGGGAAAAAAGTTTGCAAAAGATGGCCAGAAAAGAAAGCAAAGTGATCATCGCCATCATCTTGTTCTTGTACGCATGTCTCTCACTAATCTTTCTCTCTCTGACTGTCTCCAGCTTAGCTTAAAAGTGGGCAGACAGCAAGCTGGTACATGCTTAATATGTATATTAATAATTATAATGAGGTTCTTTTTCTACGCTGAATTATTTTTTTCAAGGAAATTGGTTCTGGATATCTCATTCTTGTCTCCAAGCTTTAACGAGTTCTTATGTCTTTCATGATAGCTAAAGATATCGTATAATTAATCATCGTTATCAGCAGCTCATTATGGGCTCCCAGTCACAATTAGTACATGCTCATGACAATAATTATATGATTATGTTAGTCTGCCGCACCTTTTTCCATGTGCCTCAAGAAACTTAAAGATCGAGTTTCTTGATAAGAATTAGGGTTTTGGGAAAAAAAGGATGAAATAGGAAGGAGTGAAATTATTGCGGTCAATATAACTGAACTAATGTTTCTCCAATCTTGGAAGTGGAGAGACTAGTTTATTTTATTTTTGACAAGTACAAAGGTGGGATGCACAAGTCATGTTATAAAATAATTAGAGCTCCCTAAGTTTTTGAGCACGGCCAGATAAATACATATGACGTCGTGAGCATGAACATAATTAAGTATTTCAGTTAAATTTATTTTATTCGATCATGCTACACAAAGAATGGATTGTTGTCTATTCGCGTTTGATGATTAAAGATGCATGGAGGAACCACAAAGTTGATCCAGAGCCCTCAAGAGACAACCTTCACAAGTAAGTTGGACGGACATGTCCTTGAAATCCAATTCAGTCTCTCGAGAAACATTGACCTCAAATTTTCATAGCTTTTACATAATAAGTGTTCAAAAAAATACTTGATTGGCATCTGGTAATCTTATCTTGTGCATTTTACCACAAATCTAGTCATACCTCCAGATTCCTTCTAGGCGCGCATGTCAGAATTACCAAATCATATAGTTTAATTCCTGTTGAATTCAACGTCCCTAGTTTTGCAAAATAATTACTAGTACTCGTTATAATTTTGATGCACCGAGCGTTCGTCTAAAAGGAATCTCAATTGTTCCTATAGAGAGCTAGCAGGCGTAATACACGTGAAGATGTACATTTGATGCCCTAGGGCAATTGCTGTATGATGTCTCTACCCTCCATTCTGTTGGGTGATGATCCGACATATCATGACCCAAGTGTGCAATGTCGCATCATTTCCACATGATCAAAGATGACCAAATTCACAAATATATGGAATCACTCGAGTGGCGAGCATAGTGGATCATCGTTTGAATCGATCGAAGTGATTGCATACTTTGATCGATATATATTTCTCTTTTTAGTGTTTCGTCCTATCAATATAGACGTAGAGAAGCTAGCTCTAGCTAGAATGCCACAATAGGGTCTACTTCAGCTTAAGGTCCGGTAAATTAGAATTTTTAGAAGTTAATTTTTACAACAATCTTATTCTAAAATTATTTTTCATTATAACAGTGACATGCAAGAAGGCTATGTATGTGTACCTGTATATATGAATATCAAGGACATGTTTGGTAAATGGATTATGAGATGTGGGATTAAAAATAGAAATGAGTAAAGGGTTAAAATGAAATGCGATGGGAAGAATGGATGACTAGGATGTAATGTTGCCTCTGGATGGGTAGGATCAATGCAAGAATTAATGTTACACGTTACTTCAATCTTGCTGTGTCCGGCCGGCGGTGTACTCATTGATCTCTCTATATCTAACTAGTCAGACAGACATGTACATCATCTAAGATTTTATGTATATCCAATGGATATACGGACATAAGCTGCATTATTTTTAGTATATATGCCTACATTATATATATATTTTTTATTTTTTATACAACCTATGCCTGCATAAAAGGTAGATGTAATAATAAATATATATATTTATAAAAATGAATAAGACAACTATTACGTTTGTCAATAAAACACATTCAACTTTAAAGCTGACATTATATACTCCTCAACTATCAAAACTAGATCAAATACCTCCTTAGGAGCAATATAGCCTGATTTCGATGGTGGTTTTCATAATTTTGACATCAAAATATTTTTTTTACTTACATCAGACAAGTTTTTAAATATTTGGCTAACTAGATGCCATATAAATAAAAAAAATATTATTTGAATTTCAAAATCATAAAAACCACTATTAGGAGGTATTTTGTCTAGTTTTGATAATTGAATAGCGTAAAACATCTGGTTTCATAATCAAAGTGTGTTTTTAGATAATTCAAACTGCTGATGAGTATGATGATAATTCAAACATCCCTTAAATGTCTTCTAGATCTTAGAAGCAAGGGACGCTCGACAGAAACCAATGATTTGGGTTAGAGACACAAATATCTCAGCGCCTCTTTGGAATGGAGGAAAACTGTAAGAATTAGAATCCCATAAGAAGTATCACTGTGGATATCGTTGGTCAGTAGAAATGAGAAAAGGAAAACATATAATTTTTTTATTTCACTGAGTTTTTATAGGAAAAATATAGAAAATTTAACATTGCTTATTCTTTAGCCAGCTCACGTAGGATCAAGTCAAATCAAATAACTCTTAGCCAACTATTGAATTAATGTAGGCTATAGATGGGCATAAGTAGACAAAAACCCCAATTTGTTTTAATAATCCAAATAAATTCCTATGTTTTTCCTACAACCCATCTCCAAACACCCATTTCTACAGAAGTCTTTTTAATCCTCTATTTTACACATGTTTCTATCATGCATATTTCTAATTTTTTTTCTATTCCTACTTTTTTTTCAATCCTGTATTCTAAAGGAGTCCTCACCATCAATTTTAATTACAAGAGAACACCAAATACAGAACTAGTTTAAATAAACGTATACAGATCTCATGATGTATAGTGAAAAGTTTCATCTTTAAAAAAATATTGGTGAGTAGGCCAAGAATTATGCTTCCATTATCTGAACAGAAAAGGTGCATAGAACAAGTGCCATTGGCAATTAATTGCATCTGTTTCATATATAAAAAAGACTAGTTCCTTCCAGAGATTAGCTGATATATATCTCATTCTCACATCCCGGTCTAGTCTCATCTAGGAAAACTAATTAACAAGTGCCTGTTTATGTTAATTAATTTGTAGCTACACCTGCACACTCATCAGAAACACGTGCAATAATCACCACACCGTATCCTAACTAAGGATCACAAAGGACAACTGACAACATGGTCTTCAAGAACCTAGAACAATATATATTTTGCATATAGGATTGCAAGATCATATTAGCATGCAACGTCCGTCGCACGTTTTACATATCGACAAAAAAGAAAGTTCAGGAATCAAGAACCAACACGTTAATTAAACACTATTTTCCAGATCTGCTCTTTTTGCAAGGGATTTGAAGTAGTGGCCAATGCAAATGATATATGAAATCTTTTGGCGATTTGCACACACTTAGATCTAGTGTACTGTGCATGTATTGGAGCTCTCCCATTTGGAAATTCCCGGTGCAAAGTAGGGTTGCAAGCAATAATTAAAGCGAATGGACAACAAGTACTGCACCTTGGTGGAGGAGATGATGGCTTCATCCCCACCACGAGAGCCAGCTAGCTCCATGCACATCCATGGCAGTGAAGAAAACACAACCAGTACGTCCCAAATTTAGATGCAAATTAAAGCAGCTTGTTGCTGGTCCTTTACCTACTGAGGTTCCGTATGTACAGTGTAATTCAGGACGGTACAAACAAGCTTAATTGTTAATTCAGAAATTAGACTAGGAGATCTGAATGTTTAGTACAATTCTTTGTGCAAAGACGGGTAAGGCATTTACCATTAAAATAATAATTAGTTATAAATAGGAGAACCCGTATTAAGTTTAGGATTTAAACTGAGTGAATAGGCACAAGAAGCTTAACTAGCTAAGTTACACTCAATTTGCTTAGTACAGTTTTTAAGATAATAGAAAAAAAATTTGAGGAAAATTAATATTATCGTCATGGAACATCTAGCTTTCTGCAGCAAGATAGTTTCAACTTTATGAGCTTAATTATTTTTATACCTATAGGTTTGTCACCTCAGCTTCCATTTTCATTTGTATTTGTACGTAGCAACTATATATATATCTTGCTGCCGTTTTTGTCACCGAGCATTTGGTTCTATTGTGGCCGTCTCCGTATATGAAACAACAAAGCGTAATTGATGGCTATCTAAGGTACACAAAAACAGCATGATGGAACTACAACCCTAGGTAACATGGTCACACACATATGGCATCCCTACCTTGCACATTATACTCCCATCCTTTTACAAAATCTTGTATGAAATCATTGCTAGCTCCTCCCTTCTCTCTTTTGCCCACACTTTTTTTTACATCTATATATCTAGCTACATATGTAAATGTACATATCTCGATTCATTCTTTCATCAACCACCACTGCACCATCTTATATTCTTCCCACATATTCATTCTCTCCACGCACAAAACCATCTATCCATCCAGCCATCCACAACAACTAACACTAATCTCTCTCACACTCTTCGTTGCTTTTCTCCTCTCTCTATCTCTCTAGCTAGCTGCTTCTACTTCTACTTCTTCTTCCAATTAATCTCATCGATCTGACCAGTTAATCCATCATTATGATGAATCTTATATCATTTGAAACACCTCCTCTTGGGAGGCACCAAGAGGGCAGCAGCAGCACTGCTGCTACAACCGCTATCAAGGCAAAGGAAGCAGCAAGCTCCAGTGGCATATGTTTCCAGAGCAGCCATCTTGACCTCAGCCTCGGCATCTCCTTGTCTCCCGGTGGCGGCGGCGGCGGTGGCGATGCTGGCACTAAGACCAGCAGCTACGGCCGTGGCAGCGGCGACGCCGCCTGCATGGGCAGTGGCATGCTCGCTGCTGCTGCCGCTGCAAGCGTGCTTAGCGTTGGGCATGGGCGCAGCCATGACAATACGGCGAGCAGCGGCAGCTGGACGGCAGCGTTCATGCCGAGCCCGACCGGCTTCATGCACCCGTGGAGCCTAGCCGCCCGACAGCAGAAAGCCGCCGCCGAGCAGGACCGGAGCATTGCGAGGCTGCCGCCGGCCACGTACATGCCAAGGTTAGATAGCTACTGATTAAAGTGTTCTACATGGCTACAGTAAGATTAAGTTTAATTGTAGTTAGTGGCAGAGCATATTAATACATGGCAACATGCATTGCACATGATATACCATCTCCATATATATTAAGAAAAAAAATGTAGTTTTTGTTGGACACTGCAAACCTAGCTAAAGGTTTAAACGTCTAAAATGTTATAGAGAGAGACATATGACATATCTAAAAAGAGTTTTAATGAAACAGGCCCATGTATATTTAATTTTGTTTTAGCCAAGTGTTTCTTATATGGATAAATTTTGCTAATAACCTAAAAATATATTCTTTTGGTGATTAGCTATAACTACTTCAGTAATATATTGCAAACTTGATTAGAGTATTTGTGCAACCAAGATATCTATCTCTACGTACTTAAAGGGAGCAGATTCGAAATGATTTCAGTCGTGAACATTTTGCACCACTCATAGCCAAGTATTTTGCAGATCCTCGTGGGCTTACAACTACATTTAGAAATGATTGCGAATAGATACTCTTTTGGGTGCACGAAGGACAAACCATGGCAAGCAACATTCATGACAAGACCTAGCGTAGTGCATCATTGTTTTACTCATGATAGAAATTAATCCAGCCTCCACATCAAGATGTATTTAGGAAATAACAACCCATACATCTCTAAATACAGATCCTATATATCTTACGGGGAAAGCATGGTGATAGGGTTAACTATAACATGTTTAAGTAAATCTACGTCATTTTTTGATAACCTAATAACATCATCATTTACCTTTTATCGCTGTTAAAATTTAAATTACAGAGTTTTTTTAATTATAGTTTATTTTTTATTATTAACCTTTAAATCGTTAATAACATATATAAAAGTTTTACCATATATTATTTTTTAGGGTCTTTTCTTTTAACATGTTATATATGTAGTTGGACAAGCTAGCCATCGCGGTTGATGGCTACATGCATATCATTTCCAAATATATATCGGACCCCAGTTAACATGCATCTGGCCACTTATTTTTCTATTCTCGGAACAAGTACCTCACACTATGTATGTCTATCACCGATGCGCAGCTCATTGAGCATTCTATGCTCATAAATAGAAATGTCGAGTGTTAGCTAAAGAGATTTACACTAATGCTGTACTGAAGCATCAGGAATATTTCAAACAGCTTCATCCTCTAGGGAAAATAACTTTGAAACACACGCACACACCAGAAGGTGTTGCAAGATTTGGTTTTGAGCTCAGCATTTTCGCTCTTGTTTCTTAAAGATAAATATGTATTTTGATTTTAAAAAGCTCATGGGTTTGGAAGTTTTTTCCAAAATTCTGTAGGACCGGAATAAGTATATGTAATGGTATCTCTCAAAGGCCGAAAAAAAAAGGTGCACGTACAAAATGCTTGGGCCTACAACAGGGGAGTTTTCAGTGCAGGGAAGCAGCAATGATGAGGGTACCACGGATGCTGTAGGCAGTGTAGTGCAGTCTTTTTGGATAAAACGACTTTTCTGTCTCAATATGGATGTGTGCTCTAATAATTGGACATCTGTGTTGCTTGATGCGCGGATGGATAGATTTTAGTTCCAGCGTAAATTAATTTAAGAGAGACACTTGAATGCAAGGTCTTAAAAACACCACTTGCAAATTTTGTTACAGAGATTGTTTGTACTGCCATGAAAGAAAGATATTTAATTTGATCATAAACATCTCATTTAATTAAAGGCTTGCATATATCACCAGTGTGCATGTATGTAGTGTACGTGGATAACGTCTGCTATGTAATTAAAAAAATCTTTTAGTCATAGTTGTGCTAAATTACTGCACATAAAGTTTCTGATGCTTAATGTTTTTCCTGTAATTAGAGCTTCCCCGACAGTCATTTCACTGCCGACAGCAGTTGGCTGGCCGCCGGTGCACACATCCCGGCGCAACCTCGTCACCACCGTGAATGTCCTGAAACCCGACACCGCCTCCGTCAAGCTGGATAGAGACAGGCCAACAGAAGACAAGATGTTCGCCGCCGCCGACAAGACCACGGCGGCGGCGCCAAGGAACACGACTATGGCGGCGACTGAGGCCAGGCCATTGAACATGTTTGCCAAGGTGCACATGGATGGCTACAAGGTCGGCAGGAAGATCAACCTGAGGGCACACCGCGACTACGAGTCCTTCCGTTGGGTCCTCACCAAGATGACTCGTAACTTCTTCTGCCGTGAGTATACCTACATGCTATCCATATGATCCATTGCCTTTGTATCACACGTACGTATACCTCTTCCACTACATTTTACAAATGAAATAGAAATATGTTAATATAGTTATTATATGATTTATGATAGGATACGGAAGAAACTAAAATGTACTTTAATTGGTTTCATGATCAAGAGAAGCCCGGGATGGGCATTCGGTTTGAAATTTTTTTTTCAGAAAATCCAGTTTGGTCTTTAAGAAAATTCGGTCATTTAAAACTCAAAACCAAATTACACTAAAAAAAACTCAACAGCAATCAATTCTGTTTCGATTAGTACATTAGATTTACGAATGGCCGTGGGTCGGCTTACAAGTTGATTCCGTTTAACTAAATGAACTAAGTTTTATTTTTAATATCACTGAGTTGAACTTAGTAGAGCCGGCTCTAAATTACCCGTGGCTAACCTGCGCCCATCATCCTTAGTTGGATTTAGTCTTCGGTTAAGATCAAAATATATGTGATAGTTTCAGGAGATGAAAAGACAGACAAATCACAACAAAATTTTAGCAGTACTTCCCGCCTCTTTTAGGACATGTGTCGAGAATTAAATAGCACATAATAATATATGGCAAACAATATATAGCACACCAATTCACCAAGATAATATCAACCATAACAATGCTAACTTCCAACTAATCAACAAGATTAAGATAGCCATTTGGGTTTCTTTCCTAATTTTGGTTAATTCAACCATTTTGATCAGCCAAGGGTGATGACCAAATTAACAGTATTCATTTCAGTTAGTGAAAAAGCATGACAGAAATTTTCAGTTTTGGTCTCAGTTTCGGTTTTTTGGTCTTAGTCATTTTTTCCCACCCCATGGGCTTGGTTCATTACCTTACATGAGCATGCTTGTTTTTTTTTTCTTTTGAGGGTATGTTAGACCATGCTTAATTCTATAAGAGTATCATACCACACCTCCAATTGAACTGATCGATCACCTTGAACAATCAAACAAGTTCTTCAGATTTTTGTAGGGTTGTTTGCTTACTTTTCTCTATCCCATGGCAAGGAGTTTTCTCTGTTTGTTCAATACACATGTCAAAATACCTCAATAGTTAATTTTGGTCTTGTTTTCTTTTTTAGAATAGTCAACATATCCCATATCTCTTGGCTTGCATGGTTCATCCACGATAGCCGTTCCAAGTTTTTAGCCACTTTTCCTTTAGTTAGTTTTTCCGTTATAAGATTTTTGGGTTTGGTTTTCCTTATAAACTAGGAAAAGTATCTTCTATAACAATTTGTAGGAGCTCCTGCCATTTTTGAAGGTTCTTAGAAAAAAAAAGAATAGTCAACATGTAATGACCTAGGTCTAGAACAAATATCTAACTCAAGAGTGTTGCAACATGAAATGAACATTTCATTGGTTTTGGAATGGCTTTTTATTTGTAGTACTAATACAAGGTATTGAATTTATTGTCAAAACGCTGAGTTATTTTGCATTTCACAAATGCAGCCGCTGATTATTCAAGTACAAATATGGGAGAAGAAGATTGTGCTAAAAGTGATGAATTCATATTTCTATATGAAGATTTTGAGGGCGATCGAATGCTTGTTGGAGATGTCCCATGGGAGTAAGTATTTTTATCTGCACTATTATTATTGCTAAGTAAACCATTTCACCTTAGTTATTGTTTGATGTACAATTTAATTCTTCCTTAATTGTACCTATATTAATGTCCAAAGAGAGCTAAAACGTTTCTTGTATAAGAGTGCAATAATATTCTTGGGGCTTGTGAGAAATATGTTACTTTTAACAAAACTAACTAGTAACTCATTAATATTGTTTGCACAGTTAAAATTTAAGATGTAAAAGGAGAAAACTAGAAAATACACAATTAATTTTTGAATATATGCAATAACTGTAAATTTCTTGTAGGTTGTTCCTTGCATCAGCAAAAAGATTATACATTGCCAAAAACCCAGCACCAAGAAACAAAGGTAGCTACATACCCCTTGTACACATTATATATCTGCTTCCTAAATTTCCATACTAGAATGCTGCTTATAAGTTTATGTGCATGTTGTAAAATTACTTTGTAGAGCATGATGAAATTGCCAAAAGGCAAGAAACTGAAGAAGCAACAGATAACTGAAGGCACCTGGAAAGCAAGTTTATCTGTGCATATACTACGATATGCACTTTTCGTGATCTGACATATATATAGCTCTCGACTTGTGCTTCTCATCTTGTATTATAATAAGCTGTCTGCGAAGAGTAGGTTATGATATGTACCGATGTATGTTAAAATGCTTCATGATCACTGTGCATACAATTTTGCGGGCATTAGGTAAGAAGTACTCCGAAAAATGTACTAGAAATGGTTGCAGTTATGTCTACACCAGGTGGATAAGACTCGTAATAACCTTGTTTTGTTTTCCATATCTTTCATCCTTTAAGTTGCCAATCTGTCTTACAGGCTGTTGTTATGTATGTGTACGTTCCGATGGTTAGCATTGCCTATATATACAGTACGTTTCTCTAATTTATAACAGGACGGGAAAACAATCTCGGCAAAAAGTATATTTTACAACCCAAAACTTTCATCAAAATCAACATCTATAACGTTCACTATTCAACTTTGAATTATTAAAACCATTGCCTTCTCAATCTTCACTTAAATTTAGAGGGGTTTTCACGGTGACATGGCTCTAAAGTGGTCAAGCAGTTTAAGGCTAAAATGAATTTTGGTTTTTTAAAATTAGTAAATGAAATAAATATTTTATAAAAATTCTTGTACAAATAGTTAATTATTTGCAACTTACACCACCCAATTCCGCACAAAAAAATTGGCTTTGCAATAATTTTCAAATTTTAGAAAATTTAACCAAAGCTCAAATTTTATTTTAATTTAGTAAATTACTATATTACTTCAAACAATTATTTAAAAAATCAATGTTGCACATTGGAGCATAGAAACTAACTTATATTAAAGTAAAATTTATTTACCTCACAGAAATATTTTTGCTTCAGGTCAATTCTACTTGTTACAGGCCAATTATTCATTATTTCAAACTTACCAAATTTTTATATGTTCAAAATAATTCAAAGAGCTTGTCATAGTGTTCACATATTTTTCTAAGATTTATATATATGTGCATATTTGTTATGCAAAGCCAAGGGTGCTCTTAGTTGCATTATTATGATCTAATTGGTTGAGATGAATAAAGCTTATATTATATATAAAATATATATTTTCAAGATGCGTATAAATTTAAAATTTTAAAAATTGCTTTAGCCTTTGGCTAAATCATCCCATCCGTGCTCATCAACCCAAACCATCATAAATCTGGACCAATGTTGAAGAGTGAAAGGTTTTAAATATTTGGTGATGCATAGTGTACTATTTAGGGCATCCTTGATTCATAGGAATTCCACTCAAAAAACGTAGGATTCCTATAGGATTTGGCACTGTAGAACCATTTGATTCACAGGATTGAGGCATAGGAAAGTTGGAGGAAAATTTCCATTGGAACTCATTTCACAGGGAAAACACAGGAAAGAAAATATCCACTCTGACCTCTTTTTTCCATCATGTATAAGTAGGGTAGAGGTAAATGACGGATCAATGCATCTTTGCTATCCTTTTAGAAGAAAGCGTACATTTTGATCTCATGGAAAAAACTAATACATTTCTTAACATTCATATACAATTCCAAACAACTACTTTCACAACTTTTCTATGTTTTGTAATCTTTTTATTTTTTGCAGTTGCATTCCTACACGGTTTCTTTGTTTTCCATGTTCCTATGAATTTCCTATCCTCTGTTTCAAAGGAACCCTAGAAGTTTAGTGTTGTTTTGTGTACTTATGTAAAAGTTCTAGGCTGTAAGATGGAAACTTTGCAATCCTTGTTCATTAATTGATGCTAGAATAAGATACTTACAATATTCTGGTGATTGTAGGTTATATAAATATTGTGACCATTATTTTCAATTACCATATCAAGTTTATACAACTTAGCTAATATATTCATTTAACATCTTTCTACTTTTTGAGGAACATGTCTTACTAAAAAAACTTTGTGTGTCCCAGGTTACCTATAAAGCATGTTCTACTGCCACAAATCATCACAAATCAAACCATTGACTTTTCAAGAAGATCTCTACTAGTACATAATTATTTAAGGTACATCCTCAAAAATTCATTGGTCTTTTTTAGGAAAATAAACTTATGCTGTTATGCTCTACAGTCATGAAAATATGTCGCCATCCTAGCTTGAGGATATATGATCATTGACAAAATTAAAGTAAAAAAAGTATCTACTTTGTGTTGTATGGTGAAGATAAATAATATAAGGTAGTGGTTCTTCATCTAGTCCATCTGGTCACCCCTACCTTCATCCACATCATACTTTGGATGTGCTTCCTATCATGTGGGGTCCATGTATTGCGGACAAGCATTGAACTATGCCTATATATGTCGCTTCTTATCATTCCATGAATACTATCTATCTAGCTCACCTCCTCTCCTCCAAAACAAAATGTCGCATACGCTGCTAACACCAAGTGACCAACACCTTGAATCTAGTTGTGTTTCCCAAGATATTGCTGAATGGTACACAGTTTGATTGTTGTGGGGGGAACAAGCCCACTGGATAATTTTGATGTCCTTGGTGATGATTTTGAGTTTTAGATCAAGAGAAATATCATCACGGTATGATATATTACACACCAATTCTAGTCTTCTTTCTTTTCCTAATATAATGCAATATGGTACATGCAAGGTCTTGTCATTGTGGGGAAGAAACCAACCGGAAGGGAGGGGGTGTTGGGTTTTTTCGGTGGCAAGATAACCCTTTTGAATTAATTTGATTCAAGATAAGATGGGCATGGCATCATAGTAAATGTCACAATTACATGTCATGGATGGCAAGCTGTATCAAGCCTACTCAAGAAGGTCTTCAGCAATGCAAAGGTGTTTATATTTCTATGCATCTTCTCTCTACATCTTCTTGTTCTTTTTATTTACTAGCATAGTCCTATATCATTGCTCTTTAGAACACTCTTAAAGTTGACGATAGACATAGTAAATCTCATATCTATTTTAGTCTTTCATCATTATATAGTGTTTTCTTTGTAGTTCTGTAGTTTTCCATTAGTATCGATGATATTATATAATTACATCTATTTGATGCTATTATGTCTGCTATCCAAAACTACTTGAGTGGTTTTTCTTCATATATAGTTGCTTATTTATATTATTTACCTTTAAACTCTAAGTTGACTTTGTTAAATTAATTGACAATTGCCATACTCGTGTAGATTAGTTATGATCATCTGTATATGTATTTAATGTATGCAATAACTAGGCGGGCAATTCCAAAGTATATTAACATTTCTATACTTGATTCATATTTATCTCAAAAACTCATATGATCCATACGTCAAACTCTTCATAAATTATGATGGCAACATAATCATATCTATTTAAATTTACATCCAATGTTATTTTAAGCAATTTTTATTGTTCTATTCTATTTCGGTGAGATGTGAGGCTGTGCCCTCCCACAGAAAAGTGGGATTGTGTTAAGTTGCATATATGTAGTGTTCAATTTAATTGCTATGAAAGGAAAATTTTTGAACCACATAAGAATACCATGATGCTTGCTTCACATTTAAGTACTACCAAAAGAATGAATAACTATTTTTTTAAATAGAATAATGTATCTCTAGAACTGTGCCCTACCCCTACCAAAAACATATTTCTCCACTACAAGACAAAATTTAGTGTGTCAGAATATATAGAAAGAATTCAAGGGAAATTACCTGTAAAAATCCAAAAGATATTGTTTTGTCAAAAGGAAACATAGTCAATTGACACCCGTACTATAAATGCAACATACACAAAAAAATGTTGGGGATAGATTTACATCCCCTATATATCAACGAATATAATATTGTATTATTAGTCACACACATATGCATCTCCCCCCAATTAATGGGTTATAAAAAACCCAATCAACTCTTAAATGTTTTCGTTTTACTTTGGGTCAAAATCATTGTTGAGTTTAACATCGGAAATATTAAAAGAAAAAGAAAATCATGGAAATTTATCTGATGATCTCGTCATCCTATACATGATGTGAAGTTATTCATATTTTCTTTTGACTAATTTTGCCCCTGCCCCAGCGCTATAGGATGATATATGTACCATCAGAATGCAAATAAAAAAATTATGCAAACATTAACTTTAGGAACGTGGTGATAATGGAATAGTATATATTTAACTCCTGCCACATCAGAAATTCAAAGTGTAGAGTGTATAGCAAATGTAAAATGAGCTTTACAGACATTTCTAGAAATACTGTAGTTTATAAGGATGGAAATGCAACAAGTATAGATGCACCCATTAAATCCTTAATTCTGGTATCCCTTCATTATAGTATAAATACCCCTAGTTGGCATCTCCATAGGTTTGCCTATTGTGGTCAACTTTCATGGAGTTTCAGTATCTTTTGTCAATGTAGGAAGCACTCACAGATCTTACATTTTTGTTACTTTTCCATTTTCTTTCTCCCTGTTAACT
The DNA here is from genome assembly GCA_030770085.1 of Oryza coarctata. Lineage (NCBI taxonomy): Eukaryota > Viridiplantae > Streptophyta > Magnoliopsida > Poales > Poaceae > Oryza > Oryza coarctata. The sequence goes on from CM061483.1 coordinate 4,012,897, forward strand.
TCCATCATATTTCTCTCTCATATCATGGATACAAGTTTTTGATCTAACACAACGTTTTAATTTGGTTTCCTTCCAGAGAACACATTAGGATTGATCTCCAATGAGTGAGATGAAGGATAGGAATTCTTCTTCTGGGCCAGAGGTGAAGCCAGGAATGTCACCATCAAGGTTTGTGAAGGTTTTCATGCATGGGGAACCCTATGGGAGGAAGATCAATTTGGCTGTTCATGACAACTATGACTCGTTGTCCTTTACTTTAAAAAGATTGGCCAATAACTATTCTAGTAAGTTTCACTTTCCATGTATTGCATCCATACATAATAATTGGTTGGTTAATAGAGTTGACTGTGCACAAACTTAAACAGATATATATATATATATATATATATATATATATATATAAGAGTTGATCATATAATAGAAATGATCCACGTTGAATCTACTTGTTGGAAAGTACATCTTAACATGAATATAGCGTTGGAAAATTTGCTGTTGTTACAATATAAATATATGTACGTGAAATTTCTATTGTTTTAATTCATCTATAGCTAGATTGTGTTCCAATTTCTATTTCTTTTGTTCCTAGGGGTGGCCGACGAATTAATATTGCTTGAAGATAGGGGAATACAATCTTATTTACAAGTTATAAACAAGTATAAACTTCTGGAATATCAATGCACCTTGTATTGATTATGACACAACAATATAAGTGACCATACACAAGAATATGACATTGTATTATCTTGTTGATAACTTCACCTCAATTTCTTAGTGTCACCATTTGGACTTGAAGGTTTGGTGAACAATGAAGAAGATGGTGCGGTAGATGACAACAATTTTGATCTCCTGTATGATGACATGGATGGTGTTCGTTACTTCCTTGGTGAAGTCCCATGGGAGTAATTTCTTTCATCTTAATCCATGATTTTTTTTATTGTTCATTTTTCCAAATTTGATAATCACATTATTTTGCCCAACGAAAAAAATCTCATATTAATTGTAACGAAAATAGTAACATTTTAGTATTATCACAGGGCTTTCACCATTACTGTCAAAAGGATCTACATTGTCCCTGCAGAACAAGGGAATGGTGCGTGCAGCAATATATTATCTCAATTACACGAATTTCTCGTTCCTATACTACTTTCTATTTAGTGCATTATTAATTATGATTGTTGAAAATATAGATAGCATTTTGTCTTTCAAAATTACTACTTTCTATATATTTAAAATTAATGCCAATTACTGGTTGCAGAAAATGATGGTTACCAGGAGAAGGAAGAGGACAACGCTGCTGCTGCTGCTGCTGACGAAGATGGCGATGGAGATGGAGATGGAGATGGAGATGGAGATGGAGCTGCTGATGACGATGGAGATGCTGCTGCAGTTGACGATGGAGATGATGGCCATGGATACACAAGCAACGACGACCCAAGTTTCAACTAAGGGCTAAGGCTATATATCTCAACCATAGCTGCACTGCGTCATCCAATCTAGCTCCAATAATTAATTCTCTTTCGCTTGTAACAGATGAATTAAACTAAGACAGTACGTTTAATTTAGCTTCTAAGCGCTGAAATATGGCATCGGTTAAGGAAATTAAGCGTTGCAGTGGTAATCACCAGTGGCGTAGCTTAATTGTTCCTCGTGTCATCTCAGTGTTCTTATGTCGGATCTAATTTACTGAATTACATATGACATTATCCTACTCATCAGTGGCCAATTGTGAAGACTGTCTTTTTTTTAAGATAAAGATAGCTTTATTTTATTAATTTTAGACAATTAGATGATGCAATTAATCTAAGATCACTCTCGACCTATGCACACATAGTCTAACATTATTACAAAATAAATGTAAAAAGAAGAGCGGCGCAAATCAAAAATTATATCACAATGAATTTAAGTAATTTTCATCTCTGAACTCTATAAAACAGATTATGATAAAAGTTCAAAACATCACACATCTAAAAAGGAAGGAAACGACATGTACACGTGTCACTATTGTTACGCTCCAATCAATAAATACCAGATCATATGTTTTTACTCTAGAAAAATTCTATGAATAAGAAGGAAGCTAATCGTTATTGCTAGGTCACTGTGACTCCCTATAAATAATTGGAAAAAAAGAAAAGAGAGAGAGAAAGAAAGCAAAGCAGCAGAAGAGTCCACGTGCCTTTCGCCGATGCGAGAAATGCAACAGCAGCAGCACTAGGCAGAGCAGCAGCAGCGCACAGTTCCTGCGCGGCACTGTAGCATCAAGAGTGACTGTAGTAAGATAATACAATCTCACTACACTAGCCAAGCTTGGATGCACCAGGTTATAAGGTGAGGAGCCTAATCACAACTAATACCGATTTGAATTATTTGAATATTTTGCATAAAGCAAAGACAAAAGCGTAAAAAAATTATCGTGTAGGTGTGGTCCTAAAAAAATTGAGTTGGGCTGCCGGAACCTATCTTGCTACTATACATATTATACTTAGACATGTACACAAGTATATGATATATACGGATGAGGTATAACATAACGTATATTTATCAAAACTTTTATATATATATATATATATATAGGGTGCTAATAGGGGATATTTGAAAATCCCAAGTATAAATGGTTAAACCGCAACGACGAATCTTTGATGTGAGGCTAATAGGGAATAGTTAGAAATTCTAGGTATAAATGAGTTTAATGACGTCAAATTTTAAGTGTGGATATATACCATGCTCCATAATTAATTAGAAAAAAAGAAAAGAGCACGCGAGAAATCCAGCAGCAGGGCATCTCTATCGTCAGAATGCTCTGGGCAGCTCCTTTCACCTCAGGAAAGCAAAAATTCCCTTCTCTTTCAGAATTATCATTATCAAGATGCTCGTTTCCCGATTAAGTCAAATTTATTTCATTCAAATTTACAGTTTTACAGATGAAATAATTTTTGTAAGGTGGGAAAGCCAATTTGCCAAGCATCTGCAAACGTGGCTCATGATATGAAGGCTACAAGACAGGTTACGTAGGATGCCGTGTTCTTTATGCCTAGAAGTGGAAGAGATCATGAGCAACACAGCTTCAACTGTGTTTTAGACTTCTATAGGCCCTAGAAAAGCTTCTTGGATGGTCCGGTTACCACTGAAAAATATTTGTACCTACAGGTTGACCCTTTGCAACCAGAATGTGGTGTATGCACAATCAGTACTTAGTGTATGCATATGGTGTACATGTGTATCCTATGTAATCGTAAATAAAAGAAAGTGTCCAATAGCGAACGGGTCTATACCCTAGTGATTATAGTGTATTAGTAGCATCTAGTAGCCTGAGTTCGTTTGCCGGTGAGAGCGGATTTTTGGGGCTAGACCCCTCGCCACTTGCTGTTTTTCAAAGATGCACTGGGATAAAAAGGGTCAAAAACGCGGTATCATTTTTATTATTTTTTTATGAAAATGGTTGAGAATTTTTTATATTTATAAATTTATCTATTTAGTGATAACTTCAATACTATGTAGATGAACTTAAAACAACAAACTTTAAAAAAGAAAATGATAAAAAAAGATATCATTTTTATATTATTTTTATGTTGTATTAAGTAGTAACTTCAATAATGTATGACAGACTTAAAACATTATACTTAAAAATAAAAATGATAAAAAAATCATTTTATATTATTTTTACAAAAATTGTATCGATATGGTCGAAAAATTTCGTACGGTTTACAGCTTACAAGTGACCTGCGGGCGCGTACTGGACAGCGGGAAAGAGCCTTTAGGGTTTTTTCTTGGTCCTGTAGCAAGAAACTTCCTACTAGTGCTAAAATACCTCGGGGAGGTAACTTGAGACAATGGGCACATATCTTTTTTATATTTAGAGAGAATGAGCGCAGATCGGTCTTGATCAAGTATGCGGCGGCAACGTCCCAACCGCTGAATGTATGTGTCGGCTGATAATTTCGTGCGGTTGTGATAATCGATCGATGGTGATCACACACACTGCAAAATTGTCCTCTCTCCTAACACGCCAATTAATAGTACATGACATGCACACAAGAAACGTTTCATTTGCATTATATTATTCAACGATTGTGATATATATAGATTTTAACAGTTGACTGCAAGCATTGAACGCACGCACTGGTTGGCTGCTGAAGGCTTCAAACTCTGACCTAGAGAAAATTCAAATTTAGAACGAAGTTTAATTGAATTTGATAATTCTGAGCAAAATTCATCTTAAGATGAAGAGATTTTGATATATGTGAAATTTTCAGCCAGTTAAGGAAATTGATAGTGTCCACGATAAATAGTGAAATGTAAAGTAATCTATCTATCAAGTATCCGAGTTTATGGTTGTATTTATAGCTGTCATTTCATCAATTTAAAGATATGCTAGCCAATCGTTAATTACACTTATAGGTTGTACGTGTAATTATAGGGATGAGTATATACGTATTTTTACTATATTTGTGTTTTGAAAAAGAGAAAAAAAGAGAGAGAGCGAAATGCAGCAAGAAAACGATCCATCACCGCTACATTAGCCGCCGTGAACTTGGACAAGTCGTATAATATGTACAATCTATACATCATATTACATGGAATATTGATTCAGCCGTCAACTTTACTAGACGTCTAGGGTATCACCCTCAAATTGGATCAATCATTGGTCCATCGCTCCTTTATGTGTTCTTTATTTTAGAAGACTTGTATGCGTGTGCTAGCTGGTAATAGATTTTTTTCCCCAAAGTGCACATCATCTAGAAGTGACCTCTGTCTGAGATGATTCCTTCCCAAATTCATTATATTTTGTCTTGCAATCATTTTTTATTTCTTTTTATATAGGCATCAAATTACATAACTTTAAATAAATGAATGTGTGAATCTGATACAAGTGGCATAGTATAAAAACATGAAAATATATGTTTTCAAGAAAAGGTGGAGCCCATCAGAACAAGCTAAGTTTGGACATGTAAAGGTGTCACAATGCAAACATTCTTTTTCTAAGGTAGAGATGATTCACTGGAACGTACTTGTTTACTTGGGATGCGTATATGTGTATTGGCATAGAGTAGTGTAGTGCATGACAAAACTAAATGCAATGACGAATGGTTGCTTGTCAGTAGTTAGAGGCTTGGAGGTTGGAATTTCTCTCTCAATTGTTTCCATTACTTAACTGCTTCCTCCATTCTTAAATACAATAACTTTTATTATTTAAATATAATATTATAATATAAATATTTCTAACACTATTTACTATATTGCTTATCACATGCTCCAACTCCTTGTATATGCTTATGATGTGAGTTTATTTTCTTCCTTTAACCTCTTATAATCTTATTTTGTCTTGTGATAAAAAGGTAGTCAAAGGCTATATTGTTAGAGAAAAAAACCTAAAAATTTGAAGTTCCTTCTGTACCATTTGCTTGAATCTTGTGAGAGCCTTTAGATCTAGTGATAGGTATTCGTAACATGTGATATGATATAAAACCCTCAACCAAGTGATACTTATTATTCATATAAATCCACTTGAAGATCTAACTTTCTCATAGCTATATCTTTAAAATTAACCATTAGTAGTTATCTTGATATAACTTTTTAAAAGTAAAGATTTTGATAACTTAACTAGATCAATATTTTATAGGTATTTTAGAGGTAGAATGATCACTCTATATTCACCCCTCTATAGTGCATCCTAGTCCTACAATTAGTATCAGAACCCGATTAAGTTTGTTGTAAACTAATCGTGGCAATAAACTATGCTATGAAGAGATACTCTATAAATTTATTTGTTTTTGATGAAGGAGATTTTGTTTATTAGAAGGCTTGAATGGAAGCATACCTCCAATCATTAGGGTATAAAGTATGGTAAAAGATGACAACGTTTTACACTTTACAACACCTATCGCTCGCCCATGAGATTTGGACAAACTTGAGATCAGTTGATAAGATTTTCGTAGACAATGAGAAACTCTGCCATCTCTTGAATTATCTTGATTATGGTGTTTGGGAAGTAAAAATTACATCTATTATAGAAAGTGCGCCTTTGAGTGACCTTACTATGGACAAGCTTTACTTAAAGCTAAAAACCCACGAGATGAATATTCTCCATCAAAAAGGCCTCAAACACTTGGTAGGTTTGGTAGCTGACACCTCTTCTATCACTTATGCTACTCACTTAGCACTTGTATATGGTGGTTTTTCAATAGCCGTTCTATAAACAATATCTAAAGAGCAATAGAGGAGATTCTTAAAGATAGTCTTGCTCTTTTTGCTCAAAAGTTCTCCAATGCCTACAAGAATGTGAGATATAGAAAGAGAGGTAGGACTAGCTACTCAATCATTTGTTTTGAGTGTGGAGAGCTTAACCACATTTGGGTAAACTACTCAAAGCTAAAAAAGAAGGATGATAAGACACTAAAATGGTCCGAGGGTCAAGGGAGTAAGGGACAAAAGGAATTAATGAAGAAGACAATGTATAGTGTACTGGTGTTACTTAATTAGATCCAACTAAGCGATATCAACACCGACAATTACAATCAAAAGACAAAGGGCAAGAACTTTTCTAGCATGTGCTGTGATGCCAACAATAATAACTTCGTCAACATGCCTTATGGTACTCGAGAATGAGGATGACTCAAAAGGTATGTCCCGATGAGACCTTCTTCTTAGATGAATCTCTATGCGATGATTCTTGTTCTAATGTTGGTTTAAATGATGGTGATCTTAGTAGAGAAATGATTTCTAATCTAATGATCACAATTAGAAAAAAAGTATAAGTTCTCCATGCTTAAAATTAAGAAACTAAAATTTGAGAATAAAGGAATGGTGTTAAAAATTACTATGCTAAGCTCCATGATTTCTGAGGAGGATACTTGTCTTTCATATGCATCATATATGTCTAACATTAATCTCCCTTCCCAAGGATAGAATTGAATCTTGTCCTTTAGAAGCTAGGAACCCTACTAGTGCTAGTGTTACTTGCTGTGCTTGCTATGAAATAAAACTAAATCTAGGTTTACTTGAGCTTGAACTAAAAGAATGGAAAGAAAAGTTTGATCACATCAATAACCTTTATGAACATGATAGGATAAAATATTACAAAAATTGTCCTAGGATTACAAGCAAAATTGATGAGGTAAAGCAACAACATGGTCTACTTAAAATCAGAAATAACTTACTTGAAATATCTGCTTTTAAGGCATCTATTCAATCCATCTGTTCTAACTAGGCTTCCTTAGAATTTGAACTAAAAAATGCTAATATATCTATTGCTTCTGCTAAATCTGTAGATTCTTATGCATCATACATGTTTCTTAGGCTAGATCTTTCTAGCATGAAAAAGGAGTATGCATGGAGTGAGGAATCCCGAGATACCCTAGACTAAGAAAACACATATCTTCAGTAGTCCTTAGAGATGTTAAACCAAGGGAAGAAAAATTTTAACATAATCCTTGATCAATCCAAAGTGTGCAAAAATAACCAAGACATAGGTTATGACTTTGTTGAGTCCTTGAGAATAGATACCCATGAGAAATATGTGTCATAAATGGATAATAGAGCTAGCCCACAAACTCATAGTTTTTCTAGTCAGCTGGATTTATAAGAGATACTAGCTCTAGTATATCCAAAACAATAGAATCTATCTTAATACCTATGTCTAGCAAGTCTAAACCTGAAATGCCAGTAGAGAAACCCAAGCTAGTTGACACAACCAAGCCTATAAAGAAAACCAAGCATGTTAACACAATCAAGCTTGTAGAGAATCCTAAGCCTATTAAAATAACCAAGTCGGTAAAAAACCCAAACTTGTTGGGAGAACCAAGATAGAATGCACCTTTTGTGGAAAGGTTGGCCACTTGGTAAGATTTTGCTTCAGAAAAGCTAGGAAGGAGCATCGAGAACTATAAAACTTCTTTTACTCGCATGAATTCGTAGTAATAATTCTCAATTCAAAAACTATGCTTTTGAAGCTTACTGTACTTCTTTTGGAATTGAGCATAAACCATGCTAGATGAGTATACCACTCCAAGTAGATTTTGGACTGAGGCTATTTCCGCTACTTGTTTTGTCTCGAATTGAGTGTTTTTTTGAGAACTACCTTGCACAAGAGATCCTATGAACTCATATTTGGTCGGCGACCAAGTGTTTTACACTTTAGAGTTTTTGGTTGCAAGTGAGTTCTCAAACCTAGAAACTTGGACAAAATTGAGTCTCATCCTTCGGATGCTATCTTTCTAGGCTATGCTTCTCATTCTCGTGATTATTGAGTGTATGTTCTTGAAACTAACAAGATTATAGAGACCTATAAGGTCACTTTTGATGAGACTAGCCTAGGTGCTAGGCTAGAAATTTTAGGGTCTCCAGATATGACCAAGAGCATTTTTGTGGTGGACTCTGATGAGTATGATGTTGATTTTGTCTTTCCACTTCTAGCTTCTATACTACCCTTGCTAGAAGGTGGATCCCCTACCACAACAATATAACCTTCAGATGAGGCACTTTAGGAATGATGGCTCCCCAACACATCTAGAACAAACATACGTCTCATTTGATAATCATGGGCACAGGTGAACAGAGACAATGATTAGGGAATTTGAAATGAGCATGATGGAAGAATTGACTTTCTTCCATGGCCCTCAAATCAAACAAACCAAGGAAAGCATCATTATCCATCAGACAAAGTACTCTAAAAATCTTCTGACCAAGTCAAGATAAATGACTCCAAACGATCGTCACTCCCATGGCTACTACCTTAACACTAGGGTCCTGATGAGAATGGTGAGACAGTTGACCAACGCGAGTACTAGAGCATGATCGGCTCCCTCCTCTACCTAATTGCATCAAGGCCGAACATCCACTTCTCTATGTACCTATGCACATGGTTTCAGGAATCTCCAAGGAGCTCTCATCGTCAAGCAGTCAAGCACATTCTTCGCTACATCAAGTTTACCCTTGAATACGGTATTTGGTACTCCTACTTTTCCACTCTATCAATTCATGCCTTTTCTGATGCAAATTTTGCTAGGTGTAAGATTGATTGCAAAAGTACATCAGGCACTTGCCATTTCTTAAGTACCTATATTTTTTCTTGGTCTGCTTTCAAATAGTCCTATGTTGCTCAATCAAGAACTGACGATGAGTATGTTGCTGCTACAAGCTTCTATAGCCAAGTTTTTTTAGATGATTTCTATTTTGAAAGACTATGGCTTGTCTTTTTCTAGTGTTGCTTTGTTTTGCAATAATACTAGTGCCATTAACATTGCAAAGATTCTGGTTCAATATTCAAGAACCAAGCACCTTAAAATTCGACGTCACTTTTTTAAGATAATGTTGAGAAGAGCAATATTATGCCAGAGTTTATTGAATCAGATGATCAGCTTACGGATATTTTCACAAAACCTCTTGATCGTGTTCGTTATGGGTCATTCACCCTTTGGCTTGCATTTAAAGGGAATTGTCTTTTTGTATTTATACCATATTGCATCATGGATTTTTCTGCATTGTAATATACTCTACAATAAATTAAGAGCTTTGTTTATTATCCCTTGTTCATCTTTATGTTAGGTATATGTTACTTTTGTCTTAGCTTGATATACTATCTTGCTTAGATGCTCTTGAGTAGATTGTATGATCTTGCCATATTTATCAAGTATATTGAAACTTGCTTAAATCAAAATCAATTTGAAGTTAATCCTTATGTAAATACTTGATCTATTAGCTAGCTCTTTTTAGAGTATCTTTCTCATGTGCATACCTTATTTACTCTTTCTTGGCAACAACTATAGTACATGAATTTAAAATACTCATGCTTTCATTTTCAAGCTTTGTATGAGTCATACTATCTTTGCTTATATGTTTCATGGATACATTCATTCATACTTATCCGAGCTACTAACTGCGTTTATGCATGAGTGGTTCCAAACGTAGTACAAAACCTGCCTATAATGGAACTTTTGATGCATGTCTTAATTGAGGCTTAAATGGCTACATATGATGAGGACAACGTTATGAGCTGAAGATAAAGTCAAGAGTAGCATTGCTATTATGCTACATGTGTTAAAAACATCAAAAAGAAATGAATAGTAAAAATGAGTTTAAAATTGCTATTCATTGATGCTACCTTAAACTTGATATTTGCATGAATTGCATGGTTTAATTGTTTTGAGTAAGCAAAGCATATTTATGAGATTGTTGCTTCTTGTTGAGCTACTTCTAGTGATGACAATTACACCTTAAATTGCTAAATGAAGTTGCAAGCATTTTGCTTGCTTGTGATTCAAATTTGCTCTATATGTCATAAATCATATTTCTATTAAGCATGTTTGAGTTAGGTTGTAGCACTTGCTTTTATATGAATGATATATGTTTATATCTCGATGTCTTTAGATAACTCTTAAAACTCTTATGAACTAAAAATATACAAGTTAGATATCATTTTATGCATTTTTTCTCTTTTTTTCGCTTAATGTCTCCATCGTCAAAGGGGGAGAAAAATGAAAATTAAAGTAAAATTGCATTCATTAAAAATTAAAACTTGGTACTAGAATCTTGGTGAAAGAGAGAGTTAGGCATCGTAGGAAATCATCTTATATTTGGTTGCATTTATATCCTTTTATTTTCTCTAGTCACTTGGTCTTGAATTTCTCTCCATCAAGTTTGACCATATTGACTCTTACAAAGTTCTTTGCTTTCAAATTTTCAAAAATTAAATTCCAAGACTTTAACTTGGGTTGCCAATGTTCTATTAAACGGGGAGATTATAAAAACCATCTATTAGTTTATATTTTTATGATGAAAAATTGACAATTGTATTGTGAACCTAGATGAAAATTTGGTTTAGAGACTTAGCATGAGTATATATGACTAATGTGGATTAGGTTGTAATATCTGTTCTTTACGGACTATTTGGTCTATATGTGTATAGGTCCTTAAAAATTAACCTTGGTAAACAGTGAATTCAGACTAAACTCATAGAGGAGTTAAGGTCTGGAGTAGTCAAGGATATTAAATGATAAGTTTAAATACGAGGTAGCATACTATAGATGGACACCATATAGAGAGGTCTTTACAGCTGGCTTTATAAGGTTAAGTGTTCAAGCGCTGAAAATTCACGATGAAAATCAAAGAGAAAAAAAGAAAATGATAGAGAGAAAGAGAAAGCCCACGAAGGAATCGTTCTAGCCGAGCAATGACCAGCTTAGCCCGCATGGAAGCAGCTTGTGGAGGCAACGGCCCAGACGGATGAGTAGAGTCGGCCTAGGCGTGTCCATAGGAGGCGCGACCCAACACGGTAGAAGATGGTGCTGGTTCACAAAGCGGAGAGAGCAGCCCAGGCAGAGTGGAAGGCAACCCGACCACATAGGCACACACTCGAGCGCGAGTGACCGATACACAGGATCCTCTCCTGACACATGACGATGCAATATTGGCATGGGTGATGAGTTTGGCTATGGTGGTAGATCTTCTATGCGAGTCCTTTGATCTTTGTGGCTTTCAATGTGGCAACTAATGTGGCACATTCAAAGCCATCTATTTTAAATTTGATGAATGAAATTTTTAGATAATTCGGATATTATCTTATGGGATAACTAGTCATCCTTGACATACAAAAGAGAGGCATAAGTAAGTAAAGAAGGCTCTACACATATGAGAAAATTTATAGAGAGTTGAGGAGAATTTTACAGAGAGTTGAAGTGCGAAAATGAGAGGAAGTTAAAAATAAGTTTTGGAGATCTTTTTTAGGATTATTAAGATAATTTTATAAGCTGTGTGAAAGCTTTGTAAATATATTTTAATCAATAAAATATAATTTATTTCTAATTTAAATTCCGCAATTGAAATTCTACATTTAAATTCTAATATTACTCTCCTTATTCTACATACTTATGGTATAATTTTTTTTCCTCCAACATTTTTTATCCTATTATACCTAAGGAAAATAAGAGGATTTTAGAAGAGTTTTGGAAAGCTATTTTAGAATTCTAGAGAGAATTTTATAATCTTTGTAAAAGCTTATTATTGAAATAATGTTTATTTTTTAATCATTTTCATCATTCCAATTTAAATTTTGTAATTTAAATTATGCATTTAAATTATGTAATTTAAATTTTTGTACCATAATTTATTAGGGTATTGCTTGTGTCCTTTACTTGCTTATAATATGAGTTTTTTTTTCTTGGTTCAATTCTTTTGCATATTACTTTACCATATTATAAAAAAGTAAGTCAACATCTGACTCAAAGAAAAAAACCCCAAGAATTTAAAATTCTTTTTGCACCATTTACTTAAATCTTATATAAGATGATTTAGTTAGTATTTATTTGTAACTTGTGTGATAAGTAAAAAACGCTCAACCAGATGTTTATTATTTAAAAAATTAACTTAAAGATTTAGCTAACCATTGCAATGTTATCTTAATCTAGTTTGTTAATTGTTAAGATTTTAATAACTAATCAGATTAATATTTTTTTAGGTATTTTAAAAACAAAGCTCTATATTTACCCCTCCATTAGACAAATCTGCTCTGCCTGCGCTGTAGCTAAAAAGACCGAGTACAGCGGTAAATCCCTAACCTTAAATTTTTATCAATAACGTAATATATATATATGAGAATCTAGACATGAGGATGGATACGTTGCACCAACCGGTGCTATTCACATTGTTATCGACTAACACGTACCGTTTCAGCCTCCTGTTGCTCAGATGGCAAGATGAGCTTTCTCAGGCGTTAAAAAAGATATTTCATTATTTTATAAGGTTAAACCCAATTTACCTCTATCAATTATCACAACAATTCGTTTTACTCCCTCAACTTCAATAACAAACATGTTACACCCCTTCACTTTTCAAATAAGATGAAATACTCCCTTAGTCCTAATGCTAGGTGGCTTTGCTCTAATGTAGCCATCCAATCAATAAATTCATTAAAACAGTTTGGTTAGCCCCATGAATTATTGCCTTTTTTGTCTTTTTTTCTTGTAGTTCTTTCTCACAGCTTTCCTCCCTTCTCTCTCTACTCAAACTCTTGGAGGAGGCTTGATTCAACTAGCAGGCTGACCGATGGTGCTGGAGTAAAAGGCGACACAGATGAGGTTCCCCTCGAGCAGTGGTGGAGATGGCAATCCCAAATTGATAATGAAGAGGCGAGTGTCGACGTGCCAATGGCGGAGACATAGTAAATCCACAGTGGCCTTAGGGAGACGGCAACGTTCTAAGGGCCATGAACCAATACAGCAGGATTGGAGGCCTACTAGCATCGTGTGAGAGTCAAAATGGCTGGTAGGGGTATCATGGAGGAGTGGGTGAGCCGGCAGCCCAACGAGCGACGAATCAAAACTAACTCATGAGCTGAGGCAGTAAGCATTGTTAGAGAGGGCTTGGCTACAATGAAGATAGTGAGGCAGAGAGACCTAGCGGCCAAAGGAGGAACTTAATGGAAGAGGGAGCTGACAATGGCTAGATCTAGTTTTAGCCTCTAAGTCACCATCGTGGCCTTGTCTTCCCCAAGTCACCACCTTCTCCTCAGCTTCCCTTAAGTCACCACCACCACTTCATTCTTCTTCCAACTCTAGCTTGTCCTCACCCCCTAGTCGCCGCTGCTAGAGCCTCATTCTTCCCCCAATGCCAACCTTCTTCTTTCTTGGTTGATAGCAACAGCAACTCCCTAATGGCGGTTGCCTCAAAGCTCATGGCACCTTGAATCTGTGGTTAGGCCTGGCTTGCTATTTTCATGGCTGCTACCAAAGGGTCTGTCGCCTCGCCATGGGCATCTTGGTGAGAAGGCCGTCTACTCAGAGGTGATGAGGTGTGAGAGTAAGAGAAGTGACGTCAACACCGACCAAAGAGAAGAAGAGAGGAGAAAGAAAAACAAGCATCTACGTATGCTACATAGGACTAAACCACTCTGGATTTAGAAAATGAGGTAATTTATCTGGTTTAAAAATTCAAAAAGTATAAAAAATGTGGTATTGAAGTTAAGGAGTAAATCAAATTTGTACATAGTTGGGCAAAAGTCATTTCTCTTCAATCTACTAGTGTATGCACTGTGTACGAATGCGACACGTATTCGCACTTTACACGGAGGACGCTCCGTTCGAACAATCCATCTTGGAGGAAAACTCTCGGCGTTCAGACAAAGAGCACGACGATTAAACAACGCACGCAGAACCACCCGCGACAACGAGGCCGCGGCTCCGCAATGGAGCGCGTGATCTCGCTCTCTCGATCGATCGATCGCCGCCGCAAGCCGCGCGCGCTTAGCTAGCTACCTGCCCCGCGTGGCCGGCTGGCTGGCGAAGTGGCCCTGGCTTGTTGTTGGCTGCGCGGTTGGTTACAACGACGACGGCGACGCTTGCGCGTGGGTGCGTGCGTGCGTCTCGATCCCTCGTTGACAGGGCGGGTTACGTTGTTTTTTGGCTGCGTTTGCATTGCACCTGCACAGGTTGGAACCTGCCCTGCCCATGGCATAACCAACCACTGGTTTGTTTCTTCCCATCTATCTGGCCGCGACCAAAGCGGTACAGTACACAGTACGTACGTTCATCTGGGCAGTGGGCACAGCTCACCACGTGGTGTCAAAATTCGACTCCGATTCAGGGCCGTCCCATTTAGCATACACATCTGATCCGAGCATCCTGTGTTCGAGTAACACATACTAGATTGGTCACCTTTTAGAACCAACGAGTATCTTTACGATGCTAGTAGTACTATTAGCATTATCTTGAGTAAAATGAACTCAATAGTTAATTTATAAATTAAATGTTTTATTACTACTAGTTAACGTGATAGATATATTAGGTTAGAAAAAAATAAATGATCTACAACATTATAAAACAGCATGTAAAATGGACATAGATTGTACAGTAAAATAGAACAAGTGGGCAACCCTGGACAAGCTAGCTGCAGAACAATGCGTCTGAATGTACCTCAGGAAGGCACACTTATTCGATCTGCTCTGCTAATTGTCCTACCAAACACTTCTGGGTGGTCAAACCATATGCCTTGTTGCCAAAAGAGGATGATGATGATGATTACCCCGTCCTTTTAGCTATACAGAAATTTCAGTCCAAATTTCATTACTAACCTAAAATGAATAGGCTTACACAACCCTACAAAAATGATTAGGCTTGGACAACCCTACTACACAAGTCAGTCCAATGATACTACAATGCTCTACAGGAACACCTGCTGATCTTTTTTGTTTTTTTAGAGTAATTAGTGGGGGAAATCAATCAACAAGGGAACCTGTTTGATCAACAGAATCCTCTAGCTACATAAACAAATAATCCTACTTAGCTAATAAAGAATCCTACTTGGTAAGCACAAAAGGATCCCTTGATGGCATGCACGCACCAGAAAGGAACAGCAATTCATGCGATCAATCAAAAGTGAGCTGACGACAGGCTTAACTAAAACTATTACCTTTCCATGTCAAGTAGCTAGACTGCCAGAATGACATAGAGAAGCATTGGGAAGTGAGCAAGAAAGATGAGCACTACACAAAAGATCACCTTTTTTTTTCTTCTCCTTTTGACCTCACAAATGTGTACAAACAACAATATCATCGTCATCATCACCAAAATTTAGCGGCAAAAAACATTCAAGGATGCACTCAAGTTTTTCACATTAACCTTGCATTTTGTGCCGGCAACTTACAGCTTAAAAATCTCATCTTAGCAGTGTTTGAACACATGAAGAAAATATCAATAAATACACTGTCGTCCCTAATCCTCACTAGTAACGCTAAAATTTGTTCACCATTTGTGTCTAACTATACATACTAATAAAGAATCCTTATGACCAAAGAGGAAGGAAAAAAGAAAAGTTTTTTTTTGCCAAAAGATAGAACAAATACAGCACCAATTCGTGCACACTGCCAGGAAAAATAAAAGAAAAAAAGGATAAATTTTCAGGAAAGAATGGATTTTTTTCCATCGTGCATGATGATGATCCGGTGCCATGTCGCTGTGAAGTTGTTAACGAGTCTACAATCCCATCGTGATCATGGAGAAGGAGAAGAGTATCTTACCAAGAAAACAGACAATAATTTGCAGCAGTAGCAGAAGCATCGGAGATGTCTGTATCGACTTTGGTTTCTTCTTCCCCCATTCCATGGATTCCATGGTGTCGGTTTTGCGAGGACCAGCTAAGCGCACGACGAAGTCTTCGTGTCTCCCGCTCCAATGGCGACATGGGTAGGTTCTTGGACCCGTCGAGTGGCCGCTGACGTCACAGTCAATAGGGACATCGCGTTAACGATGGCATGGCAGCGGCATCGACGGCGACAATGGCGTGCGTGCGAGCCTCGAGGCGATGGGGTCAATGGCGTGGTGGCGGACTGGCTAGTCAGTGTCAGTGAGGTCAAACTGGTCCGTCCCGGAGCGGGACAGCGCACGGCGGGCTGTGCCGGAGCGGGAGAGTGGCTCCGCCATGCAGGCGCCGAGGGCGCGCTCCAGGGCGTCGACGACCTCGGTCATGGAGGGGCGGTCGCAGCCGACGGGGCCGACGCAGTCGGCGGCGAGGTAGCCGACGTAGGCGAGGGCGTCAGTCTCGTGCGGCGTCGGCGGTGGGAGGCGCGGGTCGAGCACGCGGGTGACCTCGTCGGCGAGGATGAGCGGCACGGCGAACTCGACGACGTTCTTGGGCGTCACGCTCTCGGCGTAGCGCTGCACGACGCGGCACCCGGACAAGAGCTCCAGGAGCACGACGCCGAAGCTGTACACGTCGCTCTTGTCGGTGAGGTGCTGCATCCGGTAGTACTCCGGGTCCATGTACCCCACCGTGCCGCCGGTGTAGAGCGGCCTCGAGGTGCTCCCCTCGTAATCGCCGCCTGCGGGGGTGGCCGGCTCCAGGACGGAGGAGAGCCCGAAGTCGGCGATCTTCGCCGTCCACGAGTCGTCGAGCAGGATGTTGGCCGACTTGATGTCGCGGTGGATGATGTTCGGCACGGCGTAGACGTGCATGTACTCGATCCCGCGCGCGGCGTCGAGCGCGATGGTGAGGCGGCCGCGCCAGGTGGACACCGGCGGCGCCATGGGGCTCCGGTTATGGAGCTGGTCGTGGAGGGTGCCGTTCGCCATGTACTCATAGACCAGCACATACTCGCCGGAGTCAGCGCAGCAGCCGAGCAGGCACACGATGTTCTTGTGGTTGGCGCGCGCCAGCGCGGTGAGCTCCGAGTTGAACGCCGTCTCCCTGTTGCGCCGCCGCGCGGGCCTCGGCGCCGAGCTCGACGAATTCGCCAGGTCCTCGGCGCGCTTGATCGCCACCTCGCGCCCGTCGGTGAGCGTGCCGCGGTACACCGACCCGAAGCTCCCGGACCCGATCCGGCGATCGTCGGAGAACCCATCCGTCGCCGCGTGGAGCACCTCCAGGGTGAAATGCTCCACCACGCTGCCCGGTCCCTTGCTCGACCCATGCCGCGGCAGCATCAGCGACATTCCCGCCGCTTGGTCCTCTTGGCTTTCCCTGCGCCGGCGCCGGCGGCGACACCACATGAGCAGCACGAATTGCAATGCCACGAGCAGCACGAGGAATGCGCCGGCGGCGACGGCGACCCAGATGATCCTACTCCGCCTGCTGCTGTTCTTGCCGGAGCCGGGGCCAAGCGACGCATTGGGCGTGGCGATGTTGAGCTCGAACGCGCAGTCCACGCAGATGCAGCGGCCTGCGGCGCAGAGGTTAGCCGACCCCGGCAAGACGCCGCAGTCGCACGAGGACATGTCCACGCACGGGCCCGGCATGACGCGGTCGAACACTAGGCGGTTGGTGGCGTTGAACTCGTGGCCGCCCCAGCAGACGAGGGAGTAGTTCGCCATGAGGACGCCGCAGAACACGTTGCCGTGCGCCTGGACGTCGACGTACTGGGAGCCCGCGAGGCTGCCCGGCGGCGAGGCGACGCCGTCGCCGAAGCAGCGGATGGTGCCGTTGGTGCGCAGCCCACAGATGCCGTCTGTGCCCAATGCCAGCGCCGCGTATCCGGTGGTGGCCGCGTCCTCGCCGCCGCCCATCAACGGCGCGCCGTTGCCCCAGCACGAGAGGCCCCCGGACGTGGACAGCGCGCACGCGCGCCGGCCGTGCGCGGCGACCACGTCGAAGCTCCCGCCTCGCGGCGCGGTGGTGACGGCCTCCGTGTCGTTGCCGAAGCACAAGATGGACGCCGTTGGCCCCGCCAGGATGGCGCACACGAACCAGTCGCCGACGGCGACGGAGACGAACCGCAGCCCGTCCGGGATCTTCAGCCCGAGCCACCGCCAGCAGTGGAGCTCGCCGCTGGAGAGCACCCCGCAGACGCGATACCCGCCGGAGGACAGCGCCTGGAGCGGCGGGCCAAGATACACCCTCTTCGATTTATCCCCTCCATCCCTCGTCCCGTTCGTCTCCCGCGAATCCGTATGGTTCCCGGACAAATCCCACCACCGCATCGCGACGTCCCCGGCCCGAACCGCCGACGGCCCGACAGCGCACAGGAAGTGATCTCCGCCGGCGAGCGCGGAGAACGGGTGCGACGATGGGTACGTCTCCTGCCGCTCGTGGTCGCCGCCGGCTGCCGTGCAATTCAGGTCGACCAGGACCGGCGACGCCGCTGACGGCAGCAGCGCGCACACTATCGTAGTGGACTCCGCCTTGGCCATGGCGAAGGTCGAGAGCGTGTTAGCCGCCGCCGGCCGCAGCAAGACCAGCAGCAGCGGCCCGAACACGAGGAGGAGGCCATGGCCATGGAGGCGAGGCGGCATCGGAGTGTGCAGGAGGCGAGGTGGAGGAAGAAGGGGGGCAGCTGGTGGGTGGACATGGACATGGCAAGGAACCACCCAAGCTTGGGCTAGTGAGAGGAACTTGGTGAGGTCAGGTGGTGATGATGCATTTGGTCTCCTAATCCGGCTTCACCTCAATTTTTCTACTACTACCACCACTGCAGCTTCTGCTTCTCCACCTAATCAGTAATCACCCCCTAATTAGCTAGTGATTAGTGTGGATAATTGTCAACCTATGGTGTGAAATGAGATTATTATATTACATAAACACCAAATGCAGCATCTATCCTGCGGCTTGGACAAGATTACAGACAGTGTTAGAGCATGTGAGGATTATGGATTGTTGATTGCTTCTTGTAGGATGTCTCATCTTTGGAAAACTACTTACCACCATCTAATTAATAACAGATTGATTATACTGGGAAAAGAAGTTCAGTTAGCCCTTCGATCTCTCTACCCATAGGGCTTCAATTATGGACAGATGAAAGTTACCTCTTACTAACCGGATTAGAAGAGAAGTAAAGGGAGAATATGTCAAAATAAAACAAGAAAGAAAAGGGAGAGACAAGGTAATGAGGGTGAGTGATGAGCTGAAACTGATTAGCCCATGCCCACTCAATCAGGATAGTTCTTTGCTAAAGAATCTTCACCCATTTTTTATCCTTCATTTTTTAAAATCATTTTAGGGTTATGATTTTGGATAACTAGATTGGAAAACAGCTCAAAGCGCAACACATATGTCAATTATAAGGTGAATTAATGATTATTGTTTTTTGTCACAGTAAAACTCATTTTCTTGAACACTTTCTCTTTACTCTGATAATGAAAATTGTGAAGGGATAAATGATCGAGAAAAATGAAAATAGATTGAGGATGACCATGTCCCTGTTTTCTCAGTGACAAGAGTGAAAGCATATAGACCACATGATCACTTAGACCTCCTTTAGAATTTTAAAGCAATTTTTACAGTACCGAATTAATTCCTATAAAAATAGTATAAAATCCATGTGTTGTAAATGAACCCTTAATTTACTATTTCTCCTTGCTTCAAACAATGTCCTACTGTTTAATTAGTTGCAGCAAAGAATGGCCGTGGACCACTCAAATCCAGGCTAGCCGCAGCTTTAACTGATGAACAGTTTGTAATTAGCTGCTAGGTACACATGTGGAGTCTACGAACTGGATCGAAGTAAAATACAAATTAGAGATCACATACGACTCGGATTTTTTGTTGGTGACAGGTTCAGAGATGGACCGGTACATGTTCAGTTGTTGGAGACTTGCAAGGAACGTACATTGCACGCCAGCTCAGTCACTCTTCCTTCTTCGTCCCAGGCAACTGCAAAAAAATTGGCGAATTGTATTATTAAAGATAGATTTTAAAAAAACTAACTAATCCGACAGCGACTAGATGGAAATGGAATCCAAGACAAGCCACGCTTGGGTTTTTAATTAATTATTAGTTATAAAATTAATGGGTTTTGAGCTTTGAGCAAGAACATGGCTGGATTATTATATATGTAACATGTAATAGTGTATTAGTTGAACGATCTCCTAATCATGCAGTGACTCAATATTGAATCAATATAATCCAACCGTAAACAAGACAGTTCAGTACCAACATTGCATCAAGAATAACTTGCTACGAAAGCAGTGACATTGACCATTGACTAGTTGCCAAATAGACCTATGAGCAATGTAATATCAGACTCGAGGATTTCGTCTGTACATAGTGCAAGTACATGAAATTGTCAATTCTGTTCTGTAGTGCAACTACAAACTTGCACCAACCGATAGAAAAATCGCGGTTAGTGTTTGGAAGAAGAGTTTACACGTGCCCTGATAGACGAGAGAACTCGATCAAACGTATGTGTATATATATACATGACTACCTTGTGGATTTATGAAAATAACTATCCAAAGAACGCCGCTGATAGAAATAAAATATTGTTCGTAAATATGGTAGTCTAGCATTCCACCGCCAAAAATCCCGCGATCAGAGAAAGATAACAGCTTAGTCACGCGAAGGCCTGTGATGTCTGCTTAACTCTAATAAAGATCCTTAAGTCTTGAGGTTCACGAGCGTGCTAGACAATTTGATCCTATAATTGATAAGGAAAAGGGATAAGATGTGTAAGCCGGTCGGCTGGAAGGCCTGCCCGACCTTCCTATGGCTAGATGCCGATAGAGATGAGAATGCTAGCGTATTGGCTGAAAAGTCGATGAAAGTGCGAGAGATAGACACGCGTAACGCACTAGGGCCTATCAGCCAAAGAGCCGATGACGCTACCTACATTTGATACGCGGAGCGGGAGCCGATCCCCCACGAGGCTATGCGGGCGAGCGACAACAGTAACGGCGCTGTTAGGATCAGTCTCGATAGATCGAACCTAACCGAGACAATATGAGGCTAGAGGCTATCGATACCGAGACGGCGGGGGCTCGGACCGAACATGACAATGAGGTAGGAGAGATGCCATCGGCTACCTATAGGCCTAACGCCTGACGCGGTCCTACCTAAACCCATCGGCCGCACGACTATAGGGACCTACGTTTAGGATAACTCATCAGCTACTCACTTTGATGAAACGCCGTAGAGAGATTTATAGACCTAAAACTCAATCCTCCGTCGACAGACCCGTAGGTCGGACCTAACCGATGTAGCACGAGACTGACAACGGCGGAGGGAATTTGATAGGCCGATAGATATTGCACGGACGTGATGCGGTACACCTGATCTAACTAAGAGTTCAAACTTAAACGATACAGCCTTGGATAGAACAAAGTATACCAAGATAGTGGCGAGACTTACCCCTTCGCCGAAGATCGGACTTAACAGATGCAGCCCCGCGTCGAGAGCCAGAACCCGCCGGTAAACACCTAAATGAACTAGGGTGGTGATGCGACGAAGTTATATATTGATCGAGAGATAATTACATGTCTCCAAGGGGTCTATATTTATACCCTAGATTACAGAGTCCGTTTACAACCATCAGACGTTATTTCCTAAGGAAAATATTTCTAAAGAAGTTAACTAACTAACTAAACCTTCCTAATTAGATAAGATTATGATTTATAAAGATAAAATACCCTGTCGTGGATTCCACAGCTTCTCCACAAACTCGGTCTTATCTGAATAGTCTTTCAATCTGAAACCGAGTCTTCCTTCGCTACAATCCAATCGTCTTCTTCAATATAGCTATCGGACACTTCTCAGCTGATCGGCTTTAGGCGGTTCACCATCGGGCTGTCCAAATTTTGGCGTTAACACCCCCATAGTCTAAACGTGACTACCATAGGAAAGAACGTTTAGACTGGAACGGAACTCGATGAAGACTGAAGATGGTAGTCTCTTGCATACTGCGAGGTCACAGGAACATGTAGCACACAAACAACTCCAGTAGAAATGTCTCTTGGTGAATGTCAATCTCGATGTGTTTGGTGCATTGATGTTGCACCTGGTTCATCGAGAGATACACTACACGGATATTATTACAATAAACAATCATTGCATGCTAAAGACGAATATGTAACTCCTAAAGTAGCTGACAGAGCCATGTTGTTTGCAACAACATTGAAAACTGCACGGTACTCAGCCTCATCACTGGAATGAGAAATAGTAGGTTGCCTCTTTGATGACAAAGAAACAAGGTTGTCACCAAGAAAGACCACGTACTCAGTGATGGAGCGGCGAGTGTCAGGACAAGCAGCCCAATCTGCATCAAATATGCTACTAGAGTCAATGTAGAGGTGCATGTGAAGTTGTAAACCGTGATCCAATGTCCCATGCAGACAACGGAGAATGTGTTTAATAAAAGTGTATTGCGGCTCTCGCAGATCATGCATATGAAAGCAGCCCTACTAAACAACATAAGAAATATTTGGGCGAGTAAAGGTGAGATACTATAATGTACTAGCTAGACCCTGATAGTAAGTCGGATCAATAACTAGAGATCTCTCGAAGGCAAAGATATTTGCTGATGTATCAACAGGCGTTAAACATAGCTTGCAGTGGTGCATGCCTGCATGTTCAAGAATCTCTAGGATATCGGAACGCTGTGAAAGAAAGAAACCACCATCCTGATGAGTGACTGTAAGGCCTAGAAAATAGTATAGAGGACCAAGATCCTTCATAAAGAAGTACTGCAGGAGTGCTACATTAACCCGGCAGAGAAAATGTGCTAAGGAGGTCATCAAAACAATATCATTAATACAAAGAAGCAAGTAAATTGTATTACCGCCATGTCGATAGATGAATAATGACATATCAGACTTGGCACTCACAAAACCCAAGGAGATAGGTGAGTCGCAAATTGACTGTATTAGGCACGGGGAGCTTGCTTCAGGCCATATAGAGGCTTGTTTAGACGACAAACAAAATCTGGCCAAGAGTTGTCAACAAAACCAACAAGCTAGACACAATAAACTGTCTCATCAAGGATGTCGTGCAAGAAAACATTCTTGACATCAAATTGATGAACAGACCAATCATGAGAGAGAGCAACTGTGAGCATGATGCGAATGGTAGCAGGCTTAACCACTGGACTGAATGTCTCATCAAAATCAACTCCAGGATGTTGAGTGAAATCTCGAAGAACCCAACAAGCCTTGTATCGTTCAAGATAACCATCAACTCCCACTTGCTGGTCACAATATTGGCTCTAGGGGGACGAGGAACCAGCTCCCACGTATTATTGGCGATCAACGCAGAGTACTCCTTAGTCATTGCCACTTTTCAATTCGGATCTGCCAATGCACTATGATAAGAACTGGGGATTGGAGACAAGGCGATAGCATGAAGACCAATTGGAGTCTTCAGTTGACGAAAACCGTGCTTCCCGCATGTCATCATACTATGCTTATTTGCCACTGGTGGAATAAATACAACATTGGGTGGAGGTGGACATGCATCAACACTAGGCACGCCTGTGTTGGCGCCAGGCTGAGATGCGTGGGCCGCGCTAGCTGGCATACCAGACGCCGTTGCACCGGGCGAAAGCGTATGAGCTGCGCTGGTCATCGCACCAGGCTTAGTCGAGTGGGAGGCCACAGGGGCCACATCGACACTATCTTGCTGCCATAACCCGTCGACACCGCTAGCAACAACCTGCGGAAGAACACTAGCAGGGGCAGCGGTGTTATGAGAGTCGGGTGAGGAAGCATCCTAAGCAGTCTAGGTACCTGAAATATGAGATGAGCGAATAGGGAGATCAGGTGCAGCAACATCAAACTCTGATTGAAAGTCAAAGTTGGAGGAATGAGGGGTTTAGACCTCGCAAAAAGAAAAGGAGGTTTTATCAAAGTTCACATGACATGAAATGATGATCCTATTGATGGATAGATTAAGACAGCGATACCCCTTATGATCACAGGGATACCTAAAGAAAACACATGTAGTGGAGTGGGGATCCAACTTATGATTAATAGTAGTGAAAAGGTTTGGATAATAGAGGCACCTAAAGACGCAAAGGTGAGTATAAGATGGCTGGTTTCTGTGGAGTGCGTCAAAAGAGGTAGCAAGGGAGAGAGTCTTGGTGGGGTGATGATTGAGGAGATAAGTAGTATTGTGAAGTGCTTCAACACAATAAGAAGCTGGCATGCTTGCCTGAAAGAGCAGTGAGCAAATAATATTATTGGTGGTACGAATAATGTGCTCGGCTCTACTATTTTGGGATGAAGTGTGTGGGCAAGACATACGGAGGGTGGTACCCTAAGTGAGAAAGAACGTGCGAGCACTAGAGTTATCAAACTCATGACCATTGTCGCACTGAACATTCTTGATGGAGGCACCGAACTGAGTGGAAACATAAGACAAAAAATGAGTGAGAGTGGGCAATGTGTCAAATTTGAGACATAAAGGAAAAGTCCAAAGATAAGCAATCATCAAGAATGGCTAAATAATATTTGTGACCAAAGATGCTAACCATGGGGAAGTTCAAAGGTCACAATAAATTATATCAAAATTATAAGCTACTTGCGAACTAGAGCTAGGAAAAGGAAGACGCATGTGGGACCCAACTAGACACAAATGTTAGGACTCAGTTTTATTACATGGAATGGCAGAAGATGATACTGAACGGGAGAGGGCATCAGGGCCAATATGACCAAGACGCCAATGCCAAAGGGTGGAGCTAGAGCTGGCTGTGTTACGAGGGGCTGAAAGATCAATGACAAGAGTGGATACAGTGGCCTGGAACTATTGTGCCTGCCGATCACGCTCCGGGTTGTGAGGTCCTTCACAAAGGAGCCATTACCAGCAATGATATTAGATGGAGTAGAAAATGAAGGAGGTTGAGAAACACAAATATTACCGAAGTTTGATGCCATGTGAGTCTCAGCGCCAGTATCCATATACCATTAAGTCGACGGTGGCGGATAAAGTGCCATCGTGTTGAAGGACGACGCTAGAGCATTCTGATCCCACCTAAATCTAGCCGGGTGGTTGATCTAGCTAGGAAGTACGGATAGGCTGGCGAAGCCTGGCGGTGGCAACTAGTGATGCAGCGCCCCTGGCACAGGAGTCAATGGAGGTAGTGGCCTAGGTGATGGAGCGGTCGGTGGAGGCACAAGTGGTACGGAAGACTGGCCTGTGTAGAAATCCTGAGGCGGCTGACTCGGTGTGCATGGTGGGATGCTTGGTGGGCTAGCCTAGTAGGCCCAAAAGGTGCTATAGGTAGGCTACCAGCTATAGGGAGGAGGCCGCTGCGTACTAGAGAATGCTAGACCAGTGCCAGTCCAACTGCCCATAGGGGCGCCGGTGCAACCGGACTTCTTTCTGTCATCACCATTGCGATGCGTTGGCTTCTTGTTGGAGTTGCTACCGGCAGTGGGTTTGTAGAACGTCGGTGGTGATGCCTGAGGAACGGAGGCAGTCAGGGCCTGCGTAGGCCCTTTCTTAGCCTTCATGATGATTTCGGTGAGGCAGAGACTAGAATGCACCTCGATGAATGTCGGAAACGACCATTGACACTCGATCAAGGCCGCCAAGTGAACAAAGCAATCATTGAGGCCGCGAAGAACGTTGAGGACAAGGGTGCGATCCAGAACGGGCTCGCCAAGATCGGCAAGCTGGTTAGCTATCACCTTGATTTAACGGATCGCCCTAGACGAAGGTATGAAACTCAGCGTCGAGGAAGAGTGCACGAGTCTCCTTGTTGCTGATGAATTGCTACTCCAGTCCTAGCCAGACAATGCGAGCCGTTGGCGGCCGTCTTCGCAGTTCATCACTACCTCAAGAAGATCGGCGGTGATCGTCCCGTAGAAACACGAGAGGACAACACGGTCCATGCGTTTCCAAGTGATGTCGTCAGAGCGATTGTCGTTGGAGAGAACGTGGTCTACGAGCGCATACTACTCGAGTGTGTTGAGGAAGAGGCTATGTCATCAGTTGAAGTAAGGCGAGGTGAGGTCGAGGATGTTCGACACGAAGGCCTTGATGTTGAGTTTGGCTGCCACCTAGGCATCGGTGGCTGCGGTGACCTCAGTGGCGAGCACCAGGGCACCGGCATCGACGTCGCGGCGTTTGGCCTCCAACCGCTCGGCCATCTGGTGCTAAGACTTGCATAGCCTCCAGGCGAGCAGCCTCTTGGCGAGTTGCTTCTTGGCGCTCCTTCGAGGTGAACGCAGCCACACAGCACTACAACATGACGCGTGCAGTGGCTGCGGCAGTGTCGTCGGCCATGGCAATATGGCAGAGTTTTAGTGAAGATGGAAACGGAAGTGGAAGTGGAAAGTAGAATCAATCATGATTGATTGATAATCAAAGATCAAACGTGAATATATATATATATATGTGGTTGCCTCTGTTTTATGTGTGGATCTATGGAAATAGCTATCCGACAAAATAGCAAGTAGACAAAATAGCAAGTAGGCAGCTGATAGAGATACGAAGAAAACCTCTATGCGCGTACGCGAAGTGGTAGTCTAACACCTTAGTCTAAGAAGGCCCTCAAGTAATTATTTCAATTCTTGCAAAAATTTATAAAAATATCATTCCAACACCATAAACGGTCTCGGTCGCATTCTTCATTTCAAAAAATTCCCCACTCCACTTCCAAAATTTTTGGTGGCTACACTCCCATTGCTGTATCAAGAGGGCTAAGGCTGCTTGTTGTACGGGTGTTTCTGTTCTCCAAGATGATAACTAATCTTCCACGTATATAAAACAGGTGATTTATTAGCATTTGATTAATTAATTATTAGTTAATAAAATTTAAAAAATATATTGATATGATTTTTTAAAATAATTTTTGTATAACTTTTTTAATAAAAAACGTATAGTTTAATGTCTTGAAAAACATGCCCATGGACATTCCGACGCAACATTAGTGTTTGTTGTTAGTGACATGTCAAATTGGCTATTTTGCCTATAGTGTTTTTAGTGTTGGGATGTCTGATTCGACCTGGTTTCTTTCATGTACGAGAATATTAAGTCTCACCAAGGCAAGATCTGAATATGATCATCAACAGGTCAATGCTGTCGTGGTCCAATTATCCATTCGCTGGACAGGAGAGGAAATAAAAGATAAGACAGGATGTGATACAAGTGATCTAATCATCTTTATGCCACTGCTTTTGCGTTGGCTCTTGCTATTCTAGACTCTACAACTCTTCTTTTTTTTTTTTTGGACAAAGACTATATACAAGTCTAGAGTTAACCCCTACTCCATTTTTTCAGTATCAGTTCGACTCCTGTTGCACTTTCCAACAATGATATTGCAAAGTCTATGTTCTAATCTTGATCCTCTGGTTTGCTTGGTTCAATTGAAAGGCCTTAATTATTTTGTAGTTTCTGAGTTATGTAGAATGTATTTAACTATTTATAATATAGCTTTTACTAATTTTCGGTCATCAGAAATTTGCTTGTCTTTCAGCAATCTAAAAATTTTCAGATATTATAGTGGTTCGGCAATATTTAAGTTTATTTTTCTCCAGGTTGGAATGGTTTTTCGTTTGAATAATTTGCCCTAAACTATCAACAAGACAAATGTACACCTTTTTTTGTGACAATGGACAAATGTACACATTGGATCAGGAGGTAGACCCCAAAACTGATTTAAGACCACAGGTTTCAGTAACAGTATTGTAGTTAGACACTCCCATATGAATACCTTATTGGACTACAACTTATATTCTTTTCCTTTATCTATTCAATTCATGAATAGTCTGATGTACCTGAATCTCCATGTGCAAACCATTCTGGGCCATCACATCATGCTACATATATTGCTACGAGTAATCAGATCGAGTTATTCTTGGATGCCCCCTTTGGTAGTTTAACTATATGACAAAATCAATTATTTCGTTCTAACTACTCACACCAGAAGGTAGTGAGACATCAAAGTCAGAACAGATTGTCATTATGTTTACTTGTTAATTCTGAACATCTGCAAAGACTTAAGTTTGATACAGTATGCTCATGCCATCAGTAGCTGATAACTAGTTGCCAAAGTCCAGTTTGTACTCAGAAAGCTGCCCATGCTCCTTTTTTGCAACTTTTATTTTAGAGAATTTTGAAAGCTCACGGCATTATTAGCTGCAAAAAAGCATGGCGTAATGTTTATCTGAACCTGTTTCAGTTTTTAGGTACAAAACAACAACTGATTTAGAGGAAGGATTTAATGCAAAACAAAGCAAGCTATAAAAACATCTTTTATATTTAGTGTTCACCTTTTCTTCAACTATTTTTGAGAGTTTCAGGTATGCACAGTTAGTCCATTATTTGCTATCGTCCTCCTGCATTTATGAAGCCAAGAAGTAACAAGGTACACACACCTGCTAGACAATCCTGCTAATGCTACCCACAAAGTGCACTGTCATCTTTGTAACTACTTTAGCTTACATTACTATCCTACTCTATTAGAAAGCCTCAATAGATATATGACCACTTAATGTCACTTTTTTTCTTAGAGGAATACCACTTTTGTTGATGAATGTGGCTGCCCATGCATACTACTTGGAGCCACCATCTCATGAACCCCTCTCCCTATTGTATCTCATTCAATTAGAAGCTGGGTATGTGTTCTTCCTATCTAGTAGCAACAGCATAT
This sequence comes from Oryza coarctata, assembly GCA_030770085.1. NCBI lineage: Eukaryota > Viridiplantae > Streptophyta > Magnoliopsida > Poales > Poaceae > Oryza > Oryza coarctata. The sequence goes on from CM061483.1 coordinate 4,041,674, forward strand.
CTCTTCAGAGGTCTGGACAGTTGGTGATGTCCTTCTCTTCTTCTTGGGCAACTTATAAGCTCCTTCTCTGTACTTGATCTACTAAGTTCTTCCATATGTTGTACTATGCACTTGACTTTGTGATGCATGTCAGTATTCAAGAAGAAAAACAGGCTGAATTAGCTACTTCCATCACATGATCTAATTGATGGATGATGGCCCTTTCTTTGCAAGGACTCATGTTTCATGTAAATAATTTGTCTTATTCAAGATGGTTATCAGTACAAAGGAAAAACAAATATATACGCAAATTCTCGTCAGAGCTAGCCATAAATACATGTCTAAACATTAGAGGCCCAATAAACATCTCAACAAAATTAGTTCTTTGAATGAATTGGTCAGCAACTAACAGTTCTTTTTTTTGTTTTGACATGAAATAATACTCCTACACTAGGACCAGACTATGGACAGTTGCACAGTTAGCATGCCAGTCCATAATTCCATAATCCCATCCCTATGTCCCCATATATGTTGTATTGTCTGCTTGGTATGTAATGCTGTGTTGCATGCCTTCTTTCCGTTTCTAATATATGTTTTTAACTATTAAACGATATGTATTTTTTAAAAAGAAATATAGAAAAGTTGCTTTAAAAAATCATATTAATCTATTATTAAAAATTTTTAGCTAATACTTAATTAATTATACTAATGAGTCGATCTATATGTACGGAAGAGAAGATACCATCTTGTCCGGCCGATGGCAGCCTAAGAGACCACAGAATCTGCATTGTTGGTTGGAGGTACAAATTCACCAAATTGGCCATACCTGCTTCCTACCATTGATGATGGGCAGACCATATTAAAGGGTCTACAGGACATCTTCCCTCTTCTCTCCTAACGATCTTGCTCAAATTCTTACAGTTTAATGAAGTTGTGGGCACACATTCTGCATCATCCTTCTCAACTTCTACACATTTTCAAGTTTCTTTAATTTTCTGTTTGGAGTAACTTTCTGGCTCTACTCCATCAGACACCAACGTAAGATGAAATGTCGCATTCCCGTGCGGCTTCCTGCATCTGACCTGTCTACAACACTTGCTTCAACAAGTGCAATGGTCTCACGGTTCCATCTGTCGACAGAAGAAAGTTGGATAGAATAAAAAAGACTGTTTAACAAGCACCCTTCCATTTGTTTAACGAAAAAAAAACAACTACTTTGATTTCAAGTTTGTAAATATAGAGGGTTATTAGTGATTAAAAATAATTTATAGATTAAAAATAATTTATGAGTATAATTTTTATATACATATCTTTAACGATTTAAAAGCAAATGCTTAATGATATAAAACCATAAAATTAACTTTTTAAAATTTAAAATTTATGTTATGCTTATAAACTAAAACGAAACGATGGGACCTGTTAGTAAAAAGGCAAGCAGCTTTTTGAACATTGCTGACACCTTTTCTAATGAAGAAAGGCGACCAACCTGATCACACACCCACATCACCACGCTACACGTATGGGATGAAAGGAGCAAGGCAAAATAGAAATCCAGCAGGGAGGTACATATCAAGTTAGCACAGCTGCACGGGTATAGATGAGCCATACAAGAAAAAAAAAACAAGAGCACCAACATAATGAGATGGTCGTGTCAGATTGAATTTGTCAGTGGAGTGTTGCAATCCATGAAACTGAACAAGCAACCTTTTCCTCATACAACACGCGTAGGAGAGCTAAATAACTATGTGCTTTTGTCAGTTCTACTTTGCTCAACCCACATCATTCTATGGGCAATCCACATTCAAGCATTTGTATTTTTTTTCCAATTTCATGTCCCTTTTTGTTGTCAAAAGGGTTACCGATTTTTCTGATCTCAATTATTTTGATCCGTGGTATTCCTGGGTGCAAATAGAATCCCAAGTGGTTAGACGATAAACACTTTTCATCTGCAGCCCTTAGAAATCTTCTCTTTTGATGAATGTGAGGAGGCTAGTGTTGCAGCTTTGCAGGCACATATCAATGCCACCCATGTGCATCATGACATCAGAAAAGATCAAACAAACCTGGTGATAGTAAAGAAATGCCACAAAATGAACATATATTCTAATTGGAACATAAACGCCCAATTTTTCATCTCTACATACTTTTATATGAATCGAAGGCTCTATACAAGCTGTAAGCCATCAAGTTATTACTTGCAGGAAGAAGCAAAGAAACATCAGTCTACTTTATGAATGTGATAGAGACAATTCCATGGAAAATGTCTTCAAGAAAAAGATTGTTACAAAAATAAATGTGAGTGCAGTGCAAACTACACACGATATAGATCCAGTAGGAAACAAGAATGCATAGATGTCATTTAGCAAAATGTAAGCATATGCTTCAATGCAATCTAGCAGAATAACAAATGAATATATCTGGAGACGAATGTGTCAACTTTAAATTGGAGAAACGCACAGAGGTTTTCATAAGACATGTATATATTGATGAGCAGACTTCATATTTTTGCCTTTATATCGTTTAGCACCGCAAAGAGAAATACAAGAAAGCATAAATTTAAATGGAGTATTATTTGCCAACGTGTTACGAAAAGTGAGAAACAAAACTCATGTACCAAAATTTCTGTCAGGCAGACTGGCAATGATAGAGATACTCCAATACATTAGTGTAAATAGGCCATAAAAGTCTACAACCTGATGCTATGACCGTGATGAAGGGTCGAGCACATGCCCCATGAATATTTCTGTTCCAGACACCTCCTCCCTAATCATGAAGAAGAATGGATGGTCGGCATTGAAGTGTTCTGCTGGCAAAGGCTTGCCCAAGCCCATTGATACCGATGTTTCTTCAATTCCTTTTTCATTAACCTCCAAAACCGTTTTATGAAGTACATCAGACAGAAATAGAAGATTACTTGAATCATCTTCCTTGCTCATATCAGAGAAATCAGCAACCCAGAGGAATGGCAGTTCAAGGCCCATATATTTTAGAAAATCCTTCACATCAATCTGGAAAGATATTGTGAAGTTGGGCACCGAGACACCCACATGGCATTTCTCTGTTGGTAAATGTTGTTCTAAGAACATTGGCTCAGACAAGCCATCATGATCATCAGGGAGGAAAATGTACATGGAAAACTTCCTTTCTTTCCTTGCTTGTAAGGAAGCTTAATAACTTTAAAGTTATCATGGACAGCAAAAAGACGAGTTCTGTCATATTCCACAAAAGGAATTTCAACAGATGTTCCATCCAGACAGTAGAACTTTTGTTCAGTACTCCTCCGCAAATCACTTCTATCCAGACATCTGCCCCTAAAATATAGTGCACTCCCAAGAACAAGTCCTGTATTCTGGTCGATTGTTCCAGCAAGAAGGAGTGTTGTAACAGTACCTTTTGTGGAATCTTTGACCCATGAATTAATTTGTTCTGAAACATCTTCCGGCTTCAAAGACCAATAGAAAAGAAATTTGTCAAATTTCAAAATTGGGAAGCCCAATACATCTTAACAATAAGATGCATCACATGATTGCAGTTCACTCTTCGCAACAAAATATGATAGATAAACAAATAATCAGAAAAATACTTTCTTGGGTACAACAATTGTAACAAGCATAGTGGCAGTTATTGAGGTCTCTTTGACATTTCGAAATTCCGATAGTATCAAATCCGTGAACAGAACAGATTGCATACAGCAAAGCTGAAGCGCAAATTACGTACGGAGCTATTAATGGCGATGACAAATAACGCCCATCAAACCAGGTAAACACAATAAGGCTATCCACAACAAATTGAGATGTGCGACTCGAACTGTCAACAGAGGAATATTGCCAAGCACATGATAGGCATGTCATATACATTAGTACTTTACTATGCAGTGTTAGGATACAAAAGGATACGATCAGGTATAGCTTGTTCGCGAAGTCGGCCTTCTTCGCAGCAGAGCCGTTCACATTTCCGGCGAACTCCACGAACTCCGGCGAAAGATTCCTCGAGTCGTCGGCCCATACGCCGCCCGCGAATGCCAGCCTTGGGCCACCGGAGGTTGACCGGTCCGACATCTCGCCCCGCCCTAGCCGATCCTTAGTGGCACGCGGCTATAGCTGACGAATACAAGGTCCTAATGAACAACGAGACCTGGCGCCTAGTTCTCCATCCTTCCGGTGTCAACATTGTGACCGGTAAGTAGATTTTCAAACAAAAATTTCACACCAATGGCTCCCTTGCCCATCACAAGGTTCGTTGGGTAGTCCAGGGTTTCTCGCAACAACTCGGTGTCGATTACGACAAGACCTTTAGTCCCGTCGTCAAACTCGCCACCATCCGGGTCGTCCTCACTTTGGCTGCCTCGCGTTCCTGGCCGATCGATCAGCTAGACGTAAAGAACGTTTTTCTTCTCGGCCATTTGACGAAAACGGTCTACTACCAGCAGCCCTTAGGCTTCATCAATCCTTCTTGTCCCGACGACGTCTGTCTTCTTCAACGTTCTCTCTACGGTCTCAAACAAGCCCCTCGTGCCTGCTACCAGCGCTTTGCTGCCTATCTTCAGCATATCGGCTTCGTGACCTCTGCGTCCGATAGTTCCATGTTCACTTTTCATATCGACTCTGCTACTACCTATCTACTTCTATATGTTAACGACATTGTCCTTACAGCGTCTTCGACGTCTCTCCTTGATCAGATCATGGCCCAACTCCACTCTGAGCTCGCCATGACCGATCTTGGTCGTCTCCACCATTTCCTTACCATCTTCGTCACCCGTTCCTCTCACGGGCTCTTTCTTTTCCAACGCCAGTACACCATCAACCTCCTCCAGCGTGCGGGCATGGCCGATTGTCACCCCATGGCCACCCCGGTCGACACTCGAGCCAAACTCTCCGCTACCGATGGCGCACTCATTGCCGATCCCTCTCACTATCGGAGTCTTGCCAGGGCTCTCCAATACCTCACCCTCACCTGCCCCGACCTCACGTACGCTGTTCAGCAAGTGTGCCTCTTCATGCATGCTCCACGCGAACCTCACCTTGCACTGCTCAAGCGAATCCTACGCTATGTGAAGGGCACCCTCTCCAGCGGGTTACATCTCAGCTCCAGCCCCATCGACTCCCTCACCGCGTACTCCGACGCAGACTGGGCAGGCTGCCCCGACTCTTGACGCTCTACGTCCGGCTACTGCATTTACCTCGGTGACACTCTCGTATCTTGGTCCTCAAAACACCAGACTACAGTGTCCCGATCTAGCGCCGAAGCCAAGTACCGCGCCGTCGCCCACGTCGTCGTCGAGTGCTGCTAGCTTCGCTAGCTTCTTCAGCAGCTCCGTGCACCCTCTCTACCGCGACCGTCGTCTACTGCGACAATGTCAGTACCGTATACATGACCGTCAACCCGGTCCATCATCGATGCACCAAGCGCATCAAGATCGATATCCATTTTGTCCATTACAAGGTTGTATTAGGACATGTTTGAGTGCTCCATGTATCATCGGCACATCAGTTTGCCGATATAATGACCAAAGGCTTGTCCACGTCTTTATTCACCAGTCTCTGCGTCCGTTTTCCTCCCGCTGCGATTGTGGAGGTGTTAGACACAACACTACCTAGGTTGTATATATATATCCGACTTCCTTTATACATTCGGTATTAGTCACTATACATATTTCTACACATATATTTAAAATTTGTAATTTTGTTTGTCTATGCAGATGAGATATTGTATCAACCCGTTTAGTGAGCCGCCCGGCAACATTGGCTATATGCTATCAGCAAGGGCACAGTAAGGTACAGTAGTACGCTGGTTACTCCAGCACAATACAAACTAATACTAGCTAGCTAGCTTCTAATATATTTTGAGGCTTTACTGTCATCATCATCTAACATTTTTTGTAGCATCATCATATTGAAAACGACGAACTGTCATAAAGGCACAGACGACAGTTGATATATACAAGCAAACAACTAACAGTTAATTCTGATTAGCTGACACCTAGTATACGTGGTAGCAATTAATTTACGAAAAGATATCATTTTCTAGCATCATCATGTAGAAAACAGCGAACAAGTCATCTTAATTTGTTGCCTTCAAGCTTTCTCCTCTGTGTCAATAGAAGTTCAACTGCATGCAAATAGAATGAGTTTTTTCCCCGGAGATAACGAATATTTTCTGTTATGCCTCAGTGCCATTGACTCGATCAGTTCTACCAGATCTATATGTATGTATGTAGTTACAACAGTTTTGCCGACATAATTTTCCATCTTGCATCACCAGATTTCCAGAGCGCGCGAAACTCCAAGAGACGTTGCCATTGCATATCTCCGGCGAGATGGCAACCAAACACCTGATGCTGCTGCGCACAGGATACAGCGTACACCTCGTGTACGAGCTGGCGCCCAACCACTCCGGCCTCGAAGGTGAGCACCCGTCAGAAATCCAGACCGTGCCCATCAACCAATTGCAAATTGTCTTCCAAGCCAGCGAAGAACGCGGTGTCCGCCTCGTCGGCCCACCGCCTCCGGACGGCCCCGAACCCGATGTGGCTTACCCGATCGACAGGGGTGACGGCACAATGGAAATCGAGCTTGGGTGGTTTCGGATCGTCCCGGCCGAGCCCGGGCAAGGACCTCACACGGTGATCGCGCAGTTATCTATCATAAGCGGCGGCGGCGTCACCCTGACTGGGCTCATCGTCGAGGGCATGGAGTTCAGGCCCATCGACTTTGTCTAGGGAAGAAGCACTCTACGCATGCGTACATGCGGACGTATCACCGCTCTATTTACTCCACTACTTCATTTGCTTCCGACAAATGAAAGATCTCGTGCCCACTCCATCGCGCACGACTGATTTGCAGTTGCGGGCGTGTATCCAAGGTTTGCCTTGATTTCAGTGTGTTTCAAGTTTCGGTACTCTTCTTGTCATTTGACGCTACTTGTCATTTGATGATGTACCCCTCTGCAATGCACTTGCATGCGGAGATTAAACTATGTACTCGGCCTTTGCGTCGACATATTATCTGTAATATCTGCTAGTTCTTTCCTTGTTTTGGATTTGCCAGTTTGGAACAATTTAACATATTTTTCGACTGTGCTTTCACCACGAAGTTAATTCATTGAGTTAGTTACCGTTCATAAACAAAATGGTCATATTCGGTTTCCATATATATATAATGGAAGTTGCTAGGTTTTTGTAAGAGGACTATAAGAAGTCTAGCCGCCCTTATTAAATAATAAAAGAGATTGTTTTTAAAATAATGCAATTGCTAGCATGTTAAATATATTTGTGCACTTTCCCCTTAACCCTAACTCCTCTTTCTCCTTCCTTGCTCCCATGTGCCTACACCCACTAGTTTTGCCGGTGATGGTAGGTGCCAGTGGCGCCCATGAGACCCTCTGGACTGGCCTCCTTCCCCTCCCTTTCTCTCCTATTTAAATCGGTAGCAACATCAATCGTCTTTCCCCTTTATGGTAGGTCACTGAAGATAGAGAAGAAGAGGTTACTGAAGTTAAAGAAGGAGCAGAGGTCACTGAAACATGAATCGTATAGCAAATCATAAAGTCATGAATTTACAATATTTTGAATTTTTTTTGTCAAACATGATTTAGCAAATCCAATAATAAAATGTTATGCCTGATTGAAACTCCTCAAACGATTGACAAAATCTTTTTTTTATGCCTAGAGGTGAAGATGTGGCACCGCCAATCTTAGCTAGGACTACCATACAACTTTTAATAGATTTTTTTAAAAAAAATTAAATACAATTATGTTGTAATTATACTATAACTTATATTAACCATTAAAATTATGCAGTGGTGCAGGTGGTTAGCACTGTGGGTGTGTAAAGCCAGGGTCGTGGATTTGATTTCTAGCCTTCATGCACGCAATTTTTCATGTGAATTTTTCTCCCTTGCTGGCTAGCATGAATCTTAAAGCAATCCAACGCTAAAAAAAATTGAATGTTTTTTCTCTAATTTTTGTCGATAGATTAGATAGTCCCATCTCAACCGCAGCTTATTTCTAGTTCATCCTCTGATAGTTATCTTCTTTTTCAATTTAGCCATAAATTGGTAACTTGATTGTTGCGAGAGTGTATCCATGTATACATTTGAACACAAGCAACGTCCAGTTTACGACGTGGCGGTTTGAGAACTGCATCTTGATGTGTGGGGCAATTTGACGTGCCGACAGAGCGCAACCTTTCTGACAAAAATAAGAAAAAAAAACAATCGCTGCTATCTGCTAGAGATCCCCTCATTTTCAGTGGCCCATAACTTAATATCCAGTGCGGACGTCTTACTTAGTTAAAACTACAAATGTATAAGTAGAGTACGCATGGCCTTCAAATATTATTATGCTTGTGCAATATTTGTTAAAATGTTGAAATATAAGTAAACACCATATTCGTTGTACTGAAACAAAACAGAAAACGTAAACGTAGCAAACCCTGTTTACATGTTAGGGGTGGAAACCTGTCTAATGTTAGGGGTGGAAAAATGAAGCTCATTTGGCTTGCACGTTGACTCGTTTCAAAATTGCTTCGACTAATTTAGTTTTTCCTTTACTAAGTTAGAAAGTGTAGTCATTCTACTCTCCCCTCCCCATAGCGTGCCCTTTCCTAGAAAAACAAGAAAAAAAAACCAACCACTACTATCTGCTTGAGATCTACTCATTCGCAGTAGCCCATAACTTAATATCCCGTTGCAAGGTACAGGTGTCTTACTAGTTAAATCTAGAAACGTATAGGTAGAGTACGCAAGGCCTTCAAGTATTATGCTTGTGCAATATTTGTTAAAATGTTAAAATATAAGTAAATTGATTGGTTAGACACTGCTGTAAGCCAACACCATGTTTACATAGCGAACCTGTTTACATGTTAGGGGTAAAAAAATAAATCTCCTTTGGGTGACTCATTTTAAAATTGTTTCGACTAATTTAGTTTTTTTCTTTAAAATAAGAGTTATTTCATTATGGCTGATTCACTCTGCCTTGACTTTGACTCTAGCTTATTAGCAAAAGTTGTCTCAAATAATGGAGAAAAATATAATAAATTATATAAATATATATTTTCAAAGAAAGCTCGATAAAAAGTTCATTGAGTTTTTTTTCACCCCTATTTACATGGCCCAGCCAAAACAATACCGTTCCGGACTTCCAGCTGACGTTGAAATCCCATACCTGATCATTTTCACAGTAATCCTATTATAGCCTAGCAAGTGGGATACACGTCAATGGCACTACGTTTGGCCTTAGCACAGGATTAGACCTTATTATTTTCTTATTATCGATTGTGAGTTATCATATATAACTTTATCAATCTATTAAATGACATATCTTATATAAAAAATTCTATATAAAATTTATCCGATCTTTATAAAATAATTTTAAACTTTATAGTTGTTAATGTTATTATTTATATCCTGATAACTATTATAAAATCAGATAATGATAATAAAAAAGATAAAAATCTCATGAAAGAACCACGCCTCAGCGGAACGGATACGGTCGGCCGCCTCGGCACCTACCGAAGCACGTGCTCGCTGGGCCGTTTAAAGTGGAACAATATGAAATAAACTGCTCTAAATTTCCCTTTGTATTTAATGCTGTGATTGAAGTAATGAATGATTCAAATTTGGAAAGGAAAAAAAAAAGGAAACATGCAGATGCTAACCCGTTGATCGATTGGAATCGTACTACCGACAACAACACGATTTAAAATTGACGAATTCTACTCAATTTACAAGATCTTTCATTCCACGGACGAGTCAACGATGTGTCCCGCGAAGACGACCGAACGAGACCTCTTCTCCACTACGAAGTACGCGAACGGATGGTCGGAGACGAAGTCCACCGGCGGTGGCGGCCGTGTCCGTCTCGGTCCACATCCAAAATACATACCGAAAATCGAGGCCGCCGCAGCTTCTGTACCTTCCTCATTCGCCTCGATCACCGCCTTGTGGAGCACCTTGCTCACGGACAACGGCAAGCCGGAGCCGGAACCCTCCATATGCCGGACAGGTCGGCGCGCTTCGGGCAGAACGGCAGACGGCCGAGCCGCACCTGTTTTAGGATGCCGGAGACGCTGTCGGCGAAGGATACCTTGAACCTGGGCAGACCGAACTCGCCCACCAGCAACCTTCCCTCTGGCAGGTGCTCGTGCAGGAACGCCGGCGGCGAGGCTATCTTCTCCACGAGGTTGCGCAGGCCGTTGCGGTCGTCGTGTAGTTCTCCTCGGGACGGAGGAATTCGGTCGGCAAGCTGTAGTCGAGCCTGAGCACCTTGAACCAGTCTTGCACGGAGACGAACTGGCGGGAGAACGGCTCCGGCGACTTGTAGGGCACGTCGGCGACGACTCCGCCGTCAAGGCGGTAGAACATCTTCTTCTCCGTGTACTCCTTGTCAAAGGGATGCTCCCAGATGCCCTTGAAGTAGATGGTGTTGCCGAACACCACGGCGGTCTCCGCGTCGACGAGCTGCGGCGGCAGGACGGAGTCCGACGGAATCGATGAGGCCTCTTGTCACCTGCCTAGTCCACTCGTTGATCTGCTCCCCTGCTTCCTCCGCCTTCAAGAAACCAAATCAAGAACACTGTTACAAATTTCGATTCGAGTAGAATAATCATTGAAGAATTTGACATGTATCATCATGGATACCAACCTTGTTCTTGAAGTCGACGGCTGCGGCCTCGGCCTTGTACTCGCCGACGACGGCGTCGCGGTAGGCGGGCTTGAGCTGTCGCTCTGAGTCGCACCACACGCCGCACGCGAACGCGACGCGCGGCCCGCCCGCCGCAGACCTGTTGGCCAGCGCGGTCCTCGCCACTTGGGCCGCGAACGCCGCCAGCTCGGCGCACGACGAGGAGCTCGTCCATGGTGTCTCCGTCCGCGCCGGCAGCGACGAGGGAGAGCGCTGCGTCGATGGACAGCGGCGAGAAGACCAGGTTCTGGTCGGGTTTTGCGGCGGCGACGCGGACGGCGAATGTAGGAAGAGAAATTTAGCCGACGGATCGAATCGATCGTAAATTTGTAATCCTACGAATTATAAGGAGCGTAGAACTCGAATTCAAATGTAAGACTGCAATCAATTCACATTCAAATTACAATTAAAAGACTGCCTTGCGAATACTTCCTTGGAAGTTTCTAAGAAAAAGTTCGGATACGTACCTCCATAATAATTAAGTGAAAATAGGATGTTTGAATGCAATCTTGTGGATACACAGTTACACAGAGATTTTAATTTTTTTTGAGGGGAAGTTACACACTGATTTGACTTGACTAATTTGGTTATGAATTTATTGGAAGAAGCTGGTATGTTGCAAGACGAGTACATGGATTTAGTCGGAAGCTCTAGGCTCAACAAAAGATGCTGTTAAGTATAACTCTTCTTGCACAATAAATTTCAAAGGGGAGATAACTGGACTAACGAAGTTTTTTTTTCTGGTTTTTGCGCACATAATCGCATACCTACCAGTAGAATTTACTGAAAATGCTTTTGCAAAATCTTTAAAGGTTCACTTCTTGAAAATAAATTACGGGAGAGTCTTAAAGCAAATAGCAGTAAGATATTATTTTGCTATTTACAAGCCCATAGTCTAATCCTATCCGAGGTATTATAATTTAGCTTAGAAGCCCATATGTTACGAACCTCCATCATCAGCATCAAAATATCACCCCAACTAACACAATGTTTTGGCGAATCCACACTAGATAGATATAACTGAGAATTGGACCGTTAGAATCAGCCCATGGACCGACCTCGACCCACTCGGCTCGCTTGGCTCCTATCTGTACTCCTAGCTTTGTCATTGTGCACTCACGAAAACCCTAATCTCTTTTTTGCATGCACATATGGTATCAGACCTGCGTCAGCGATTCACTCGATTCACTCTCCTCACCGTTTGCTCTCCTCGTCGTTCTCTGCTCACTCAGGCTTGCCGTCGCTCGATCTCGCCACCCGCGTGCGCTTCTACCCTTGTGCCACTGTTACCGCTAAGATCTCACCAAGCCCCACCAGCTTGTGTTCTCGCTATCGACCCCACGTCGCCATTGCCGCTAAGACCCCGCTCGACCCCATGGCTCCCAACACACCTGCAAAGCAGCTTCATTTCTAGCACGAGGCCACTAAACGTGATGCCAATGCCGCCCATTATAAGGCCTCAACGCGTATGAGGCTAAGCACGCTGCAATGCACGTATGAGCTCTTGTCGTCCTCAACATCAAGATCCTCGTCCCCGAGACACTAGATCGCCCTGCCAATAACTATAGCCGGTGGCATACTTTCTTCCTCGTCATCCTAGGCAAGTATGCCCTAATGGATCACGTCCTCTCTGACCTCGATAACTCCGATCGCTCGGCGTGGGTGCAGATGGACTGCACCGTCCTCACTTGGATCTACGGTGCCATCGCTGCCAACCTCCAATAGACGGTAATGCTTCGCAACCCGAGCGCTCACACTACCTGGTCTGTTCTTGAGTCGGAGTTCCTCGGCCAGTGCCAATCACTCATGCTTCTCCTCTCCACCAAGTTTCGCATAGTCAAATAAGGGGGGCTTCAATCACCAACTTCTGCCGCCATCTCAGGACAATGGCCATTGCTCTCTCCAAGTTTAGGGATGAGTCGGCGACCGTACCCTCATGCTGACATTCCTCCGTGGGCTCAATGGCAAGTTCCGCCACATGGTCTCCAACTTAAAGATGTGCAGTCATTCTCCACCTTCGACGAAGCGCACCCTGCTCCTTCTCGAAGAAATTGACATCGCCGACGCCACCGAGGATGCACACTACTCGCCTTCGTCACCATGCACCCTACTCCTCGGTGCCCTCTAGGTGGGTCCGTTGGTGGGGGCCCTAGGCACAGCGGCCATGGTGACTACACCTCTAACCCATACCACACTAACCGTTGTCATGGTCACGGTGACATGTTTGCCTCCCTGGGCAATAGCGTCTTCAGCACTGGCCCACACCATGGCGGTCGACCCCTAGTCGTCCCCTTCCTCAATCCTTGGAGGGGGATTGTGCAGCTATGGCCACACCCCTACGGCCCTAGCTACATAGTAAGGTTGACACCTCACCACTATCTCTCGCCGTTTGAGCCACCAGTTGCTCTCACCACCTTGGCGTATCCACTCTATTATGCACTGCCGTCTAGTTCAGGTGCTCCCCCAGGTTCGCCTACGGGGCCGTCCTTACCTCGCTGCCGAGGTCTATGTGCAGGGGCATGCTTGTCTCGCCGCCAGGGTTTGCCTGCAGGGCCTGCCTTCCTTGCCGCCTAGTTTTGCTACCACCACACCACCTCCATTCACCGTAGCAACTCCAGTGTCGCATGTGTCACCGCAACATTTCTAGTCCCCGATGGCAGGCACTTCCCAGGACCAGGCGTCCCTAATCATCAACTTCAACACTTTATTTTTGACCCCGCCAGCCTCGACCAAGTGGTGCACCTACTTCGAGGTCAGCTCCCACATGGCTAATAGCACTAGTATACTTACTTCCTCCCACCCTCCTTCTCCACTCAATCAATCATCGATCATTGTTGAAAATAGAGCCTTACTCCCCGTAACCTCCGTCAGGTCATCTGTCATTCCCACGCCATAGCGATCTCTCGTTCTCTCTAATGTTTTAGTCGCACCTAACATCATCAAGAACTTAATTTCCATTCGTCGCTTTACTATTGATAACAATTGATCCATTGAGTTTGACCCTTTTAACCTCTCTATGAAGGACCTACAAACTTGGAGCGTGATTGCCAAGTGCAATAACACGGGTGACGTCTACTCGTTCTTTCCATCTACAGCCAACTCTCCTACCCTCACTGCCACCACATGCTCCACCACTATATGGCATCGTCGTCTTGGTCATTGTAGTCATACAACATTATCAAAACTTGTCAACTCTAATGCTATTTCTTGTAATAAATGTGCTTATGACCATATATGTCATGCAATGTGCGCCTTCCCTTTAGCAGGTCAATCACTCGCGCACTTCATCCTTTCGATTTAATACACTGTGATCTCAGGTCATCCTCAGTTGTTAGTGTGTCAGGTTATAAGTACTACCTTATCATTCTTGACGACTATACCCACTATAGATGGACTTTCCCCGTTCGCGTCAAGCCCGATATCTTTGGTGCTCTATCCCACTTTTTCTCGTATGTGCGCGCTCAATTCGGCTTCCCTATCATGGTAGTCCAGTGCGACAATGGCTATGAATTTGACAACTCCTCGAACTGCATGTTCTTCCTCGCCAATAGTGTTGTTCTTTGTATGTCATGCCTATATACCTCCCAACAGAACAATCAAGCTGAGCGCACTCTTCGTACCATTAATAATATTGTGTGCTCTCTCCTCATTCAGGCCAATCTTCCCCTAGTCAATTGGATTGATTCTCTCCACACCGCTACCTATCTCCTCAACCTTTATCCCACTACGACTCCCATCGGTCTCACTCCATTCTATGCTCTTTATCAAACACACCCATCCTACACCGACCTCTACGTGTTTGGGTGTGCCTATTACCCAAACCTGTCTTCCATAGCTCCATATAAACTCTCTCTCCTCACTCCTAATTGTGCATCTTCCTTGGCTACTCTATTGATCATAAGGGGTATAGATGCCTCGATCTTCACTCCAACAAAATCATTGTCACTCGATACGCCCTGTTTGATGAGTCATTTTTCCCCTTTTATCAAGATGTCTACCTCTCCCTTGGATCCTACCACCTTGGATTTTTTAGGCGATGATGACTATTCCACTTTACCCATTGGGCCTAGTGTTGTGCTTGTAGGTACACCTCCCGAGGGTGCTAACACCGTACATGCACCTATAGCCGGCTCGACACAGATGCATGCCCTTGGCGCTATTAGGTCACCGTGGCTCGCTCCTACTACTAGCCTCTACTCATCGAGTCGTTCTGTCCACCCCGGCATCGTACTGTAGCTCATGTGGACACCACATCCTAGGCTATTGCCAACGGCATTGTTGGACCCTCCGTCAGACCACCTCATGCCATGACCCCCGTGGACACCTCGTCCCAGGTTACTTCCAATGGCACTAGGTGTGCCACTGAATTTACTGTAGCCATAATCTCATAGGAAGTCATGCCCATCACCAATATGTATGGCATGTGCACTCGCGTAAAATCTGGATTTACTAAGCCGATCGATCGCCTCAACCTTAACATGGTAGCTCTCTCTTCGATCTCGACGTCTTTCTGATCGGCCCGTCTAATCCAAACTGGCGCGTTGCTATGCAGTTAGAGTCTAATGCTAGCTAGGCAAATGACACTTGGACACTGGTGCCTCGCCCCTGGCATCAATGTGGATACTGGAAAATATATATTTTGCCATAAGTTTCTATCAGATGGCTCTCTTGCTTGCTGAAAAACACGATAGGTCTTATGTAGTTTCACTCAGCGTCTTAGACTCGACTATAATGAGACTTTTAGTCCGGTAGTGAAGCCTACCACTATCTGCATGGTACTTAGTTTGGCTCTCTCATACTCTTGGCTCATTTATCAACTTGACATCAAGAATGTATTCCTACATAACACATTGACAGAGACAGTGTACTGTGTCTAGCCATCCAAGTTTGTTGACTCCTTGTGACCCGATTATGTCCGCTGCTTGAACCGCTCTCTCTATGGATTAAAGCAAGCCCCCCGTGTTTGGTACAGTCGCTTTGCTTCTCACATCATATCCCTCGAATTTGTTGAAGCTAAGTCTAACACCTTACTGTTTATTCACTGTTGCTACACTGATATGGCTTTCTTGCTCCTCTATGTCCATGATATTGTTCTCACAGTCTCGTCATAGCAGTTCCTCTAGCAGATTATATCTGCTCTTCGACAAGAGTTTTTCATAATAGATATGGGTCATCTTCATCACTTCCTGGGGATTACTATTAACCATCAAGATAATGGTCTATTTCTCTCACAACGATAATATATGCTGGATATTCTGGACCATGCTGGTATGCGAGATTGCAAATCTTACACTACTCCGGTGGACACTCATTCCAAAATGTCTACTATTGGTGTTTCAGTACCTGATCCCACTCACTATAGGAGCATTATGGGTGCTTTGGAATATCTCACCTTCACTCGTCCGGACATCGCCTATGATGTTCAACAAGTTTGCATACATATGTATGACCCAAGATATCCTCATCTCACCGCTATAAAGCGGATCTTGTGGTATTTATAGGGCAATCTAGAGCTCAGTCTCCACCTTTATCAGACTTTGCCGACCGATCTTATAGTTTACACTGATGCTGATTGGGCCGGATGCTCTGACATTGGCAAATCCACCTTAGGCTATATTGTTTTTTCTTGGGGACAATCTTATTTTCTAGTCCTCTAAGCGCCAACCGATAGTATCCCGATCCAGTGTTGAAACTGAGTATGGAGTCGTGGCTAATGGTGCCGCTGAAGCCTGCTGATTGCGCCAACTCCTCAAGGAACTTCACTGCTCTAGTCGCCGCGCCACCATTGTGTACTGTAACAACATCAGGGTCGTCTATCTCTCTATCAACCCAATTCAGTATCAGCGAAATAAGCATGTGGAGATCGATCTACACTTTGTCTGTGAATGCATCGCTCTTGGTGAAGTTCACATTCTGCACGTTCCGACTTTGTCCTAGTACACCGATATCTTTACCAAGGATCTGTCGATGTCTA
This sequence comes from Oryza coarctata, assembly GCA_030770085.1. Taxonomy (NCBI): domain Eukaryota; kingdom Viridiplantae; phylum Streptophyta; class Magnoliopsida; order Poales; family Poaceae; genus Oryza; species Oryza coarctata. The sequence goes on from CM061483.1 coordinate 4,058,308, forward strand.
TCTTCTTGAAGTTTAGCTCAAGTCTGAAAGTTCACTGTGCTCCTAGTTTCGACTACAGGGGTGTGTTAGAATCCGCCTATGGACCGACCTCGGCTCACTCAACCCGCTTGGCTCCCTATATATACTCCCGGCTTAGTCACTGCACGCTCGTGAAAACCCTAATCCTCTTTTTGTGTTCACACAGGCTGCCAGAAGATACATTTGAGAAAATGGAATCAGGGATTGAGAAAGAGCATTAGAATGCGAAGAAACTGAGTGGTAGAGATCAGATAAATCGGGATTTGGGGGAAGGGCAGCAGGAGGAAGAAGAGACCCAAGGCATACCCTGTGGCAATTGTCAAACAAAATAATTTCGAATGATGATATCTGTTTGTGTCATCACTGAGTTTTAACACGAAGCTGGTGTAAAATAAATGCTTTTTAATAAATGTTTTTATAAAAGCTACATTACTTCAAGTGCGAATATTGCTTCATCGATAATTTTAAAAGAAAAATATATTTTTTTAGAGGCCGCGGAAACCGTCGCGCGCGTCCGGGAGGAACATGACAGCGTTTGCGTTTCATGACCATGGCGTACTGTGTAAAGTCGCTGTCGCGGCCGGAGTAGACATGGCTGCGTTTGCGTTTCTCGAGGAATTTCGGCGCTGCGTACTGGAGCCTTAGGCCCTTGAACCCATCGTGCACGGCGACGTACTGGTCGGACTTGCTCGTCATCTACGGCACATCGTCGACGACGCCGCCGTCGAGGCGGTAGAACGGCTTCCTGTTCGTGTTCTTCCCATTGAAAGGACGATCCCACCTGCCCTTGAAGTAAATGGCGTTTCCGAGCACGACGGTGGTCGCCGCGACGACGGACCCTGGCGGCAAGATGGAGTAGACGAGGCCCCTCGTCACCTGCCGTGTCCAGTCGTTGATCTGTTTGCTAGCTTCCTCCGCCTTCAGGAAACCAAATCAAGAACATATAAAACTTGGATTCAAATCTCAAATCTATGAAAATTTGGAAATTTTGACATGTATCGCCATGAATTGGCACTTGGAAGATACGCTTGTTCTTGAAGTCGGCGGTCGTGGCCTCGGCCTTTTACATGCCGACGACGGAGTCTTGGTAGGCGGGCTTGAGCCGCCGCGCGGCGTCGCACGCGAACGCCGCAAGTTCGTCGAGCGACGCTACGCCGAGGAAGACGACGAGCTCGTCCAGTGTTCCGCCGCCGGCGCCGGCGGCAACGAGGGAGAGCACCACATGGATGGACAGCGGCGAGAATACCAGGTTGTGGTCCAGGTTCGAGGCGGCGAGCCGCTCGGAGAAGTGGACGGCGAGCGCCGCCTGGCCGCTGGAGACGGCGCGGTGACGTCGCAGCGCTTCGGATGCCATATGCAAACTGTCCCGTCGGCAAAAGGAGGAAGAAATATTTAGACGACGGATCGAATCTCTCGTTATCCTCCGAATTATAAGTCTCGTAGAAGAATTGTTGATGGGAGTGTGAAACGGAGATCAACTAAAACTGTAATTGATTGAAATTCAAATTGAAATGTTACACTATAATCGATTGAGATTCAACTTTCCATTACAGAACCTCAATGCTTATACTACCTTTTTTAATCCAGGAGATATTGCAATTTTTATGCAATATGTGAAGGAGTAATTTGGATAGATCCATAATAATAATTAACTGAAAATAGTATGTCTGTATGAAATCTTGTGGATACACTGGTAGGTACAAGCTGATTTGAATTTTGACATGATTAATTGGCTATGAATTTATTGTAAGAAAAGTTGTAGATTGCAACAGAAGAGAAACTATTGACATAATGATTAAGGTATATGGGCAGGACGTAAGTCCCTCTCTATATCCTACATTGCGGATGCCTTAATATGTCTGTATATTATTTTAATTTCTACATGAGCAAATTAACAACTAGTACTATGTTGCATTCTTGGTTTTGCAATAAGTACGTTTATTCAATTTTCTTGATGAAGGGATCAATGCCTTGTTAGTCGTGGCTCATCATCATTAAATTCTCCTTCTAGCACATTAATATATCTGGTAGAGTTTAATTATGACTACTCCTTGAACAACTTATCGTATTCTGTCTTTTAAGTACTTGTGTTCATTGTGTCATTGTTCATGTTTAATCTTTATGTACTCCTTTTTACTTAATAAAGAAAAACTGTATTTTGAATTGGATAAAACATAGCACATATTTTCACGTTGTAAGGTATTTCAAAATTAGTCTCATTAGGATGTATTGAAATAAGTTTGACTTTGTACTCATTAGAGATAGGCAAAATTGAATGAAACCAAAATACTTAACCGAAAAGACCTTGACCGATACCGATATGACTGAAACTAAGAAATTTACTCAACAATTCGGTCTCAGTCTCTAATTAACCAAATTTTATTTGATCAATTTGGCTATCGGTTAAACCGATCGATCGACAAGACCAAAAATTGCCCATTAGACCTAATAAACCATTCCCAACTCTACTAGTCCGCAACCCTCCTCACCAATAAACCGTACTGCTAATTGTTAGCCACCCTCATAAGTCACACATTGCACGTCATGCACATCTTCCCAACTTCACCCAACCCAACCATCGCCTTCCGCCTGTGCTAGTGCTCATCATAACTCATTCCCCGTTGAACCTTTCCCAAGCCCTAGCAATCGCAGCCGCCCAGTGTCACCTCCTGCCCTCTTCTAGTCCTGATGCTGGCAGTGACGCCACACTGCAGCTGGCTAGTGATGCCTCTGCTCTAGATGCCGGTGGTGCCGCCTCCTACCCTCCTCTACTCTAAATGACCAGGCCGCTGCTGTTCTATTGGCTAACGCCTCCAACAGACCCAAGTCCCGACGCTCATGTCTATGCACAATATTATCAGTCTATGCTGCCATCTAATTTGGTCATGGGACCAATTTGGACGGTGTTAACTATTTTGCGATGTAATTCGGTCTTTAGTTTTAGATGACTGGAATATCCTAAAGATGGAAGAATGAGACCGAAATGTTTGGCTTGATCAAATTCCCACCCCTAGCAATTTCGGGATTGTTTTTTTCTTTTCCTCATTGTGAATTTTTTTTTTGCAAGAGGTGAGTATTGAGTTCCAAATGGATAAAGAAATTATTCAGCAGTAGTTAGACAACACATGCTAATTTCTTTAGGAGAGTAGCCTTTCTCCTAGTTATTTTACCTTTATTTCTCATTATATCTGTAAATAAGAAACATATTTCTAGGCAGAGGTCCTGCCATTTTTGTTTTAATGAAAAGCTTTTTTTAGGCTACACGACAACAATACGAGGAGTTTGCTGTTGGTCGTGCACCGTGCTATAGGTACTCCCTTAGTAGAAAATTAAAAAAAGTTGTATTTTAGTTGAAAAAAGTCTTTAAGATTATTTTTTGGTCATTGATTGCTCACAAAAAATATTTTTTAAAAAATATAGAACCATTACTTTATGAAAACTCTTTGAAATGTGAATATACTGATATTACTTTTATATACCAAGTTTGACTAATTGTTGATCAAATTAAATATAGCAGAGTGCTAAAAGCAGATAGTAGTAAGAAATTACTTACTCTACCTATTTTGAAGCCTAATCCTATCCTGGTGGCTATAATTTATTCCCTCCGTCCCCCCAAATAGTTTAAATCTATCGGTGTATTTAACGCTGCGAATGAAAAATGCCGCCAGGCAAGTGGAGTAACACACACATAAAAGCATAAAAACGGCTCAAAATTGGAAAAAAAAAAGAAGTGACTTAAAATTTGACAAAAATTTACTTATTTTGGAACATATTTCATTCCATTGATGGATCAATGACGTGTCCGGCGAAGACGACTGCACGTGACATTTGCTCCACTATGAAGTATGCGAACGGATGGTCGGCGACGAAGTCCACCGGCGGCTCCATCATTGAACATCCATAACTCGTAAATACCATGGTGGCGGTTGCAGCTTCACTTCCTTCCTCGTTCACGTCGATCACCGCCTTGTGGAGGACATCGCTCACAAGCAACGGCAATCCGAAGCGGTCGTCCTCCACCATGTCGGACAGGTCGGCGAGCTCCGGGCAGTACGGCAGCCGGAGCCCCAGCTGTTTGGGGATGCCTACGACGTTGTCGGCGAATGACACCTTGAACTTGGGCTCCCTGAAGTCGCCGACCGGCACCGACTGAGAAGGCAGGTGCTCGTGCAGGAACCCCGGCTGCGACGCTATCTTCTCGACGAGGCCGCGCAGCCCGTCGCGCGCGTCGGGGAGGAAGACGAATATGGAGTAGTGCGTGTAGTCGCAGCCGTCGTCGTCAGAGTAGCTGTACGCCGCCGTTCTGTACTGGAGCATTAGCACCTTGAACAAGTCGTGCACGGCGACGTACTGGTCGGACTTGCTCGACATCAAGGGCACGTCGTCGACGCTGCCCGTCGAGGCGGTAGAAGGGTTTCTTCATGGCGTTCTTCCCCTTGAACGGACGAGCCCAGTTGCCCTTGAAGTAGATGGCGTTGCCGACCACGACAGCGGTATCCGCGTGGACGGAGAACGGCGGCAGGACGGAGTCGATGAGGTCCCTCGTCACCTGCTGCGTCCACTGGTTGATCTGTCCCCTTGCTTCCTCCGCCTTCACGAAACCAAATCAAGAACATCTCAAACTTCGATTCGAATCTCAAATGAAATCTATGAAAATTTTGAAAATTGACATGTATAGCCATGAATTGGATGAAGAGATTCAGCGTGTACATTAGTAACTACCTTGTTCTTGAAGTCAACAGCGATGGCCTCGGCCTTGAACTTGCCGACGATGGCGTCTCGGTAGGCGGGCTTGAGCGGCCGCGTGGCGTCGCGACGCCGACTAGTCGGACAGCGCTGTGGTCGCCATGTAGGACGCGAACACCACAAGATCGTCGAGCGACGTCGTGACGAGCACGCCGAGGAGCTCGTCCAGGGTGCGGCCGCCCGCGCTGGCGGCGAGGAGAGAGAGCGCCGCGTGGATGGACAGTGGTGAGAAGACCAGGTTACGGTTGATGTTGCCGGCGGCGAGCTGCTTGGCGAGGCGGACGGCGAGCGCCGCCAGGCCGCCGCAGATGTCCCGACGACGTTGCCGCGCTTCGAAATCGAAAGCTATATGAACTTTGTTTTCGAGAAAAGATGAAAAATTTAGTCCAAAGATTGAAGATGCACGTTTCGTTCGATTTATATAAGATCGTAGAAATCGTTGGTGAGACGGAGATCTAAACTTTGATCGATTCAAATTCAAGGAATCTCTCTCAATTACCATGTACCAAGCGGAAACTTTCTTTGTAAACCTAGATATATGTACCAAATTTAACTGCAAAGTGTAATCAAAACTCGGATGTATACATCCATAATTAATGAAATCCCAAATTAATTGGAACATATACATGCAAAGCAAATAAATTAAAATGACTTTCACTTCTTTAAACTCCAATACATTTTTCTCTACAGTTCTTAAACTATAATGTTTTTATTATAAGAAGTATAGTAAATTGCAAGAGAAGAGAAACTATAGACATCATGATTAAAGTATATGGGCAGGTTGTAAGGCCCTCTCTATATCCTACATTGCGGATGCCCTAATATGTCTACAATATTTTACTACATGAGCAAATCAACAAATAGTACTATGTTGCATTCTTGGCTTTGCAATAAGTACGTTTATTCATTTTTCTTGACGAAGGGATCCTAGCTCATCGTCATTAAATCCTCCTTCCAGCACATTAATATGTCTGGTAGAGTTTTATTTTTTTAACAATAAAATTATTTCTGTATTTTACTTTTAAAAGCTGCAGAATTGCATATCGAACGACTACGAATTACAAAATCATAGCATAATTAAAAACAAGAAAACACTTAGACAGATTACCTCTTACTAAACTTCCATCATAGTTGGCAATAAACTAAATAACTGTTGTTTCTCCAACGACTTGTAACTTTCTTAAGCTATGAAAAATCTCTAAAATCAGCGAATGATTATTTAAGTCGATCGAAGTTTGCTTACATCATCACTCGCAACTAGCATCAAACCAAATCAGAACATAACATCTAGAGAGTAAATAAGATGTAAATTAGTCATTTGACAAAATTTTACCACGGCATAACCATCGAAGTCAATTCGATGGGCATGTTGCACCAGCATATCTACAACTAGATGTAGATAAGTTTACCCTAAAAAGGTTATGACATCTAGGATGCTATCATTGATATTCCAAATATCTACAACTAGATTTTCACTTTAAAAGTTTACCCTAAAGTACAAAGACATCGCCTTTAAAAAAGTATGTGGCATTGACAGGCATCATCATTATCGATCTAATGCTGCCATAGATACGGCAGTAGCTATCACTGCCTCACCATCTTCCTACCCGTGTCTACCTGTTTCTAGCCAACAGCCTCATCATCTTAGCGCCATGCACCTCCACAAATCGCTAATGGCGTATTAGCGGCAAAGAAGTAGTAGAACTGCATAGTCCACCATCATCTTCACCACCGTCAATAGGAGTAGTAGGCCCACTGCCTCCTCGTAGCACCTTGCTGCCGCCACTGTCATGCTCCTCCGCCACAGCAAGCAAGTGTTGTAGGTGGAGTTTAATTAGGCCATTTCTAGTGCTAGTTTTATCAAAGCTTCAATCTCATTAAACGAGATACCGCATAGGCTAATCAAGTGATATGCTAAGAAATTTATAAAATAAGAAAAAGAATGAATTTCATCACGATAAAACTTGGTATACATATTTATCTATGTCTTAAAAATAGAGTGAAATCCCATTCATTCTATCTACGTAAATGAAACCCATTATGTTCTGAAGAAATGTGTACAGTGACTAAGACCCCAAGTATATACAAAGAGGGTCGGGTCTATATATATACAACCTAGGCCAGTGGTTTGTCTAACACCCCCCGCCGTCACAGCGGGAGGGGAACAGACATAGAGACTGGACCGAAAACTAGTGAACAAAGGCGTGGGCAGGCCTTTGGTCATTATATCGGCAAACTGATGTGCCGATGATACATGGAGCACCCGAACCTATCCTAATGCGACCTTGTCACGGACAAAATGGATATCGATCTCAATGTGATTAGTGCGTCGATGATGGACCAGGTTGGTGGTCATGTAGACGACACTAACATTGTCACAGTAGACGACAGTTGTGGTGGAGAAGGGTGCACGGAGCTCCTAGAGAAGCTGACGAAACCAGTAGCACTCGGTGACGGCGTGGGCGACGACGCGGTACTTGACTTCGGCGCTAGACTGGGACACTGTAGTCTGGCGTTTTGAGGACCAGGATACGAGAGTGTCACCGAGGTAAGCGCAGTAGCCGGACGTAGAGCGTCGAGAGTCAGGGCAGCCTGCCTAGTCGCATCAGAGTACGCGGTGAGGGAGTCGATAGGGCTGGAGCTAAGATGCAGCCCGCTGGAGAGGGTGCCCTTCACGTAGCGTAGGATTCGCTTGAGCAGCGCGAGGTGAGGTTCGCGCAGAGCGTGCATGAAGAGATACACTTGCTGGACAACGTACGTGAGGTCAGGTCAGGTGAGGGATAGGTATTGGAGAGCCCCGGCAAGACTCCGATAGTGAGAGGGATCGACAACGAGTGCGCCATCGGCAGCGGAGAGTTTGGCTCGAATGTCGATCGGGGTGGCCATGGGGTGACAATCGGCCATGCCCGCACATTGGAGGAGGTCGATGGCGTACTGGCGTTGGGAAAGAAAGAGTCCGTGAGAGGAACGGGTGACGGAGATGCCAAGGAAATGGTGGAGAGGACCAAGATTGGTCATGGCGAACATAGAGTAGAGTCAGGCCATGATCTGGTCGAGGAGAGATGTCGAAGACGCTATAAGGACAATGTCGTCGACATATAGAAGTAGATAGGTAGTAGCGGAGCCGATATGGAAAGGGAACAGGGAACTATCAGACGCAGAGGCCACGAAGCCGATGTGCCAAAGATAGGCAGCAAAGCGTTGGTACCAGGCACGAGGGGCTTGTTTGAGGCCGTAGAGAGAACGTTAAAGAAGACAGACGTTGTCGGGACGAGAGGGTCGACGAAGCCTGGGGGCTGCTGGCAGTAGACCGTTTCCGTCAGATGGCCGTGAAGAAAAGCGTTCTTCACGTCTAGTTGATGGATCGGCCAGGAACGCGAGGCAGCCAAAGTGAGGACGACCCGGATAGTGGCGGGTTTGACGACGGGACTGAAGGTCTCGTCGTAATCGACACCGGGTCGTTGGGAGACACCCCGGACTACCCAGTGAGCCTTGTGACGGGCAAGGGAGCCATCGGCGTGGAATTTGTATTTAAAAATCCACTTACCGGTCACAATGTTGGCGCTGGGAGGACGGAGGACGAGGCGCTAGATCTCGTTGTCCATTAGGGCCTTGTACTCGTCGGCCATGGCCGCGCGCTATTGAGGGTTGGCTAGGGCAGGGCGAGATGTCGCCAGGATGGGCGAGATAAAGCTATGGACGGCGGAGAGCCCGTAGTGCTTAGTGCGGCGGAGAGACCCGGTCTGGGAGCGGATGACCATATGAGAGGTGGAGGGAACTGGAGCCGATGGAGGTGCGGGAGTAATGGGAAGAACTGGTCAGATGAGGGCGTCATCGGTTCTGAATCGGCGACTGTAGATGAGAGGAAAAGAGGGAACTAGATCGGCCTGAGCAGATGGAGTCGGGTGGGCCGAGTGGTCCAATCGGTCTGATAGAGATAGATCAGCCAATGGGGTGGGGGGAGCTGATGGAAGCTGAGGAGCCGATGGAAGTGGGGTGTCCGATGGAAAAGGAACGGTATCGGCTGAAGGATAAACGGTATCGGCCGATGGAGGTAGGGCCGATGGGGGTTAGATGGTTGGGACATCGGACCGAATAGTGGTGGAATATGTGAAGGGTAAGTACTTAACAGCGGCCAATGAGGGGGCCGATGGAGGGGACAGTGGAGGAGACCTGGTCGGCATGGTGTTGGTGAGAAGAAAGTCGAGATCACTAGAGGAGTATCTCGGATGAAGTAGACCGAAGGGAAAGCATGTCAAGTCAAAAATAACGTGACGAGAGACGATGACCCGTCGGGTGGAAAGATCGAGACATCAGTATCCCTTGTGAGAGGAGGGATAGCCGAGGAGAATACAGGCGGTGGAGCGGGGAGCGAGTTTGTGGGAAGCTGTGGTGGTAAGTTTTGGGTAGCAGAGGCACCCGAAAACGCAAAGATGGGAGTAGTCGGGCGCCGTGCAGTAGAGAAGGGCATAGGGAAAGTTGTTTTGAACGGAGGAGCATGGGCGCCGATTGAGAAGATACATCGCAGTAGCCAGAGCTTCTGCCCAATAAGTGACAGGTAAGTGGACGTGAAGTAGCATGGTGTGACTGATGTTGTTGAGGGTGCGAAGGAGGCACTCGGCTTTGCCGTTCTGAGGAGAGGTGTAGGGGCAAGAGAGCCGAAGATGGATGCCCTGCGAGGTGAGGAAGGTTGTAACGGTACGGTTAACGAATTCCGTACCGTTATCAGCTTGTAGAGTCTTGATGGGGAGGTTGAACTGAGTTGACACGTATGTGACGAAGTGAGTGAGGTGAGAGGCGACCTCAGATTTGTTGATGAGCGGAAAGGTCTAGTAATAGTGTGTGTAATCGTCAAGTATAGCAAGGTAATACTGATTACCGGAGACACTTTTAACTGGAGATGTCCAGACATCACAATGTATAAGTTCAAATGGACGCGAGTTACAGGAGAGAGAACTAGAAAAAGGTAGACACACATGTTTACCAAGTTGACACGAGTGGCAAACTGTGGAGCTGCTGTGGATACATCGGATGGAGGTGCTGCAACGGAGGGTGGCCGCAACGTCGGGGCCGGGGTGGCAGAGGCGAAGATGCCCAAAGTTGGTGGAGAGGGCGACGCTGGCGTGTCGAGTGGATGGTGCAGCGGGAATGGTGTAGAGATCTCCGCTACTATTGCAGCGAAGGATCTGTCACTGGGTTGGGATATCCTTCACAGAGAAACCAGACGCGTCAAATTCGATGGAGCAGTTGTTGTCTCTTGTGAATTGATGAACAGATATTAGATTGTGAATAAGAGAAGATACGATAAGAACATTGCAAAGGGGGAGGTTAGTGGTGGATGTAGACAGAGAGGAGTCATCTCGGCATTGGACAGAAAGAGAGTGGCCATTGCCGATGGTGACAAAGGGGGAGGAAGAGGGGTGATGGGAGCAAAGTATACCGATCGATGACGCCATGTGTGAAGATGCCCCAGAGTCCAGCACCCAAGGGTGCTGTGGTTGGAGCATCATCTGGTTGAGAGCAGCGACGAGGCCAGCCTGGTTCCAGGAGGTAACCGACTGGGTGGGTAGGGTCGGTAGCATTAGCTGAGGCGGTAGAACGGGAGCCAATGCCAGGTGAGCCTAGGGATGGGCGCCTAAAACCCTGGGTTGCTAGCCGATGGGGCTGCGTGGCTGGGGCTGGGGTGCCCAGGGGTTGTAGCAGAGCCACGGACCCGTGCGACTAGCAGGTTGGGCAGGGATCGAGGCAGGTCGTGATTACATCGGACCCTGCCAGTTCCTGCCTTTGCCTTTGCCCTTGCTTTTCCCGGTGCAAGCTGTGTTGCCATGGCTGGAGCCATGGCCACCAAAGCCACGTGAGGAAGGGGCAACGCAGGATGCTCGGCAGCCATTATCGACTGCGGCAAAAAGATCGGTGTGGGCCACTGTCTTCTCATCGTTGGCCAGATGGAGTTCTTAAAAAACTTACATGTCATGGGCCCGGGCGAACGATGGAAGAGATGTGCCGTTGGGATGTCATCGGCGGTGTTTGAGAAGCGGGAGTTAAGGTCTCACAAAAGGGCGAGGACGAGTTGAGAGTCGGCCACAGGGTGGCCGACATCCCAAAGAACAGCAGCCTTGACCTTGAGGCGCTAACAGTACGAGGAGACAGAGGAGTCTCCTTGTACCATGGAGTGGAACTCGTTAAGGAGGAAGATGGCGCGAGGCTACTTGTTGATGAGGAAGATCCGCTCGATGGCCACCTAGAGATCCCGGGCAGTGGGGTCGGTATCGTCCATGGCGGGGTCGAGGACGGAGTCATCGACCGAGCTGAGCAGCGAGCTGCGCATGCAGCACTCGGCGATGTCCCACTGAGAATCATCGGGGCGAGATGGAGCGGAGCCATCAATATGGGACCGGAGGCCGAATTTTCATAGAGAGATTTGAAGAAGAAACCCACTTGGAATAATTGGCGTTAAGGTCATGAGAGATAGGAACGTGAGATTTCACGTTCACAGCAGCGTAGGGAGGGGAGAAGATCGGCGAGGTGGTGCCCGAGTTGTGGTCTGAGGCACCGAGGGCCAGAGCAGACGCGGCGACTGGGAAAGAGCCGGAGCTGAGGGTAGACTCAGTGGCCATGACGGGAGAACGGGAGGAAATAGCCGATGAGAGAAAGAAGCCGATGGGAGGGAGAAGCCAATAAGAGGACGGATCGGCCGATCAAGGATGTGAGAAGCCGATGGGGAGTGGGCCAGCTAGCCGATGAGGAGTAGTTGGCCGATAGGGAGTAAGCAGTGGAGTAGGTAAGGAAAAGGTGGTGGCAGAGTTGGTGGGTCAGAGAGTAGTTGGGTCACGGACGTGCGAAGATTCACGTCCATGAAGAGAAGATTCACGTTCGTGGACTCATGGAGGCCAAGAGTGGGGTGGACGCAAAAAAGGCGGAGAGTGGCCGGACACGAAGAGAATATGTTCGCATCTGGGAGGCAGGGATTCGTGTCCGTGGACACGTGAACATGTTTGACTGGCTCGGACGTGAGGGAAGAAAGTTCACGTCTGAGAGCCGTTGAGCGTGTCGGAAAAGGCGAGAACCGAGGGAGGGTTCCAGCCGATGGAGGGCTAGACAAGTCCAGCCGATGGGAGGATGGACGAGTTCAGCCGATGGAGACATCAGAGAGGGAGAGATGCACGAAGCAAGAAGAAGAATGGAGACGGGTGCGAGGCGAGACGAGGTGGCGGATCGAGACCGTCGCCTGGTCGCCCGGAGGTAGGAAGAGAAAAGAATGTGATTGCGGGAGAGACGGGGAAAAGAAGAAACTGAGGCGAGAGAGCAAGGAGAGTGATAGGAGGAGAGTACCGGGAAGAGGGTCAGTGATGGGAAGAGGACGTCGACGAGGAGGAGAAAAGGGTCGGTTCCCCGGAGGGAGAAGCTAGTGCGCCGAAAATGTCTAGACTCGCTTTGATATCATGTAGAAATGTATACAATGATTAAGACCCCGAGTGTATAGTCGGGTCTATATATATATACAACCTAGGCCATTTTTCTGTCTAACATTTCAAATAATTTCACAACACAACTTAATTTGTTTCATTTATTAACCCAATTCTCTTTAGATAACGTGTTATTATTATTGTTCAGGTTTAATCTTTATGTACTCCTTTTTACTTAATAAAGAAAAAATACATTTTGTATCGGATATAACATTGCATTTATTTTCACTTCATATGAGGTATATCCAAACAAGTCTCATAACCAAATATTAAAATAAGTTTTAGTTTGTGGTCGACAAAATTGACCAAAACGGAAAGATTGAACCGAAAAGACCTTACCGATACTGACAAGACTGAAACTGAGAAATTCACTCATCAATGCAGTCTCAGCCTTCTACTAACTAAATTTTATTCGGCTAATTCAGTTGTCATCCTCGGTTAACCTTGATCGATGAGACCGAAAATTACCCATTAGGCCCAGTAAACCCTCCCCAACTCCACCAGTAAACCCTACTGCTAATCGCTAACCTCCCTCACGAGTCGCACGCTACGCCTCGTGCACATCCTCCCGACCGCACCCAACCCGACCACCGTCTCCACGTGCGCTGGCGCTCATGCTCGACATCGTTTGCCACTTGCCGAACCTTTCCCAAGACATAGCCATCGCAGCAAGCCAATGTCGCCTCCTGTCCTCCTTCACTGCCGATGCTGGCAGCAATGCCCCATGGCAGCACGGATGGCCTGCCTGCTGTCGTCCTATCGGCTGCCACCTGCAATAGTCCCGATTCGTCACGCTCGCGCCAGTGCACAATATTATCCCGGTCATAGACCCAGACCGAATTGGCCGGTGTTAACTATTTTGGAATGCCATTCGATATTTAGTTTTTGACGACCAAAATTTCCAAAAGGAAAGAAGAGTGAGCTCGAGTTGTTTGGTTTGACTGACACTACTTAAAATAATATTTTAGTAGCAGTGTCAAACCAATTATTAAAGTCAGCTGTTTACAATTAATCACATGTAAAAATAGTTTTTTTTATAGATGGATGTTAGTTCTCTGCTAAATGCATTTTTGCTGGGGACGTATAAAATAAGATGTCTATAAAAATGCATTTATCAACTAAAATTCACATATAAAATTTATCCTAAATTTCATATAAAATTCACTCTAAATTAATTTATACATCGAAGCATCCATCAAAATAGCGAACCAAATTATATATATTATATAAAAGACTTAATTTAATTAATATATATAATTAAATTATTATACGCAAATATATCTTTATGTATCTACGAATATCTAAGTTATCACTTACTTTTTACAACATTTACAATAGTAAAATTATAATTTATAGGAACAAAGAAACATCCCATTTTATAAAGCCTTTATAGTTGTCCTGATACAAGAGGTGATCTTACTTATCGAAGAAGTCTATGTACACATGCTAGATTTCACGGTAAATAAAATAACAGCAGAGGTCTCATATTATTAATTTCTTTATCGGTAAGTATCTTATCTCTATCATTAATTTTAGTCATCAACGAAAAAATATAGTTAATATTCTTTAAATACGTATATTAGCTTTTATTTTTAGGGTTGTTATATTACCATCCATTGGACTTGAGGCATTGACAGATATAATAAACGTATAATACACTATATAGTGATTGCTTGTGATGATATAAAAATAATATATGTTAGTTTGTTATAAATGTACGCATACTTATATTTATATTTATGAAAAATATGTATCGTATTATACTAGTCACTCGTTTATCACTAGAAACTTTTGTCTCTATGTGTGAACTACTCCGTCGTTCACGTGGTAGTATAGAAAACACAAATAGATATAACAATCAAAATTAGTAATCTATATATGCTATAAGGAGTGAGGTCGATCAATGTCAAAGAAATTAATTAATAACTTGCTAATCTAAAACATCGATAAAACACTGATATCGTTTCTATGGGATATTCAATGGCTCTAGTATAATGACTTTGCATTTTTAGAATATATCATGAAAACAGATATAATGGTATCTGCACAAAAATTAATATTAGTAATTGTTGTTTATGTATAGTAACTATGCTAAATGTCAAACTTATTCACTCTTGTATGGTGCCATTATGTATGTTGTGTCCATCATAATTACCATCTCACGCCCTATGTAGACACAAACATCCATCTTCTTCTCAATTTATAGTTTCCGAATATATTTTAATCTTTTTTTCTAAAACTTATCCTTTAACATATTGGAATATTCTTTTATCTCGATTAAGCGGCTTCAATTAGTTATTGATTAGAAAATAATTTAATAACAATAAAATCAATATATATTAACTTACATGCATCACATGGCAACGAGATTAACGTCAAATTTTTCTCGACGGTATATTGTATGTATGTCTTTAAAATCAATTAAAACTATACTTTACTCATAAAGAGTTTCTTTGATGTCCAAGCTATAATATTGATGTCCAAGCTATAATATTGGAGGCGCCATGTCTAATGTTTCTTATGTAACATTGAGGCCATCTCCTTATTTAAAATGAACTATCCTTAAACATAATAGAAAAAATGGTTTGCCATTCTAGAATTGCTTCGGTAAGTATTTGTTGGTGGCAATGAATTTTAGATCTATACTTATCGATCCTAGTAGAACTTTGGTTTTTTCTCATGTATGTATTGGACTCCGTGCTTAAATTCTCTCTTTATAAAAATGCTTTTACCATCTAGCCTCCTTGTTCTTATCTTTTATATTAAATTTTGCTTAGTGCCATCTTTTCAGTTGTTGTCATCTTCACCACACAAACTAGTACTACTAGATGGGTGTGATGAATTTTTTAATAACTTTGGAGTCAATCCTCTCTTCATGTGCTTTGTATTAAGATTTGACTTTCAATTATGCTACTACTTGGCCATGTTATAAAGGGTGGTCACCTTTGTCTCTTTCTTGATTCATTCGAGTAAGAAGATTCTTTTCTTCAGCTTGACCATATGTAATTTTTTGTCCTTGCTATATCTAGCTTTCAATCATTAATTAATTTTGAGACATGATTCTTAACAATAGCCCTGTGTTGTTTTTGCCACTTAATAATCATTTTATGGGGTTATTGGACATCCCTTACTATTTATGTGGGCTACGACGTATGCCTCTTTAGAGTGGATCACCTTGATCCTTTCCCATTCTACCCTTATATGCTTAGGTTTTGTTTGAGCATCTTTAGAACAAAGCAAGTTTCTAATAAACTATTCCACATGCTTTAGTCCACGCTAGCTCACGCGTCACTTTCAGCCATCTCCTGGTGGGTCAAATCACACAATTTATTTGGTTTGGCAATAAATCCAGTTGTTACTATAGCAAATTCAAAAAATTAATTTCTCAATTTTTATTCAAAATTTCTCTAATTTTTTTAGCAATTTTTTATCTATTTTCTAAATTTAATTCATACACACAAATAAAAAACATTTTTTGACATAGTTTTTATAAAATAACCTATATCAACACGCACACACACTCACCATATTTTTTATAAATAATTTTAAATATTGTTAACGCTAAAATCTGGCGGATCCGATGGCGCTAAAGCCGATCGGCTGAGAGATCCGATGGGGCTAAAGCCGATCGGCTGAGAGGTTCGTTTGATGTAGCCATCGGCCGATGGAGATACCGAGACAAAGTCGATGGAGAACTGTAGAAAAGCCGATCAGATTAGTAGAAGATTGGATCGGCTTGAAGACAGGGGATTGTCCAATCGGGATCAAGTCCGACAAGCCCAAGGGAAAGAAGGAAAAGGATCGGCTTGACTTAAACAAGGTCCGATAGCTACAGTGGAGAAGCCGATCAGGTTGCAGCAAAGGAATACTCGGTTACAAATTGAAAATTTATTCAGATGAAACCGGGTTTGCGGAAGAGCCATGGACTCCACGACAGGGTGTTTATTTTTGTAAATTGTAACCTTACTCAATTAGGGAGGTTTAGGTGGTTAGTTAACTGCTTTAGGAATATTTTCCTTTGTTCTTACTAGGAAATAATATCCGATGGTCGTAGACGCATCAGACTCTGTCTATAAATCCAGGGTATAAATATAGACCCCTAGAAACATGTAACATATCTCTCGATCATATTCAAATTCGGCGCATCGCCACCCTAGTTCATCTAGGTTCTACCGGCGGGTTCTGGCTCTCGACGCGGGGCTGCATTGATTAAGTCCAATCTCTGGCGAAGGGGTAAGTCCTGCCACTATCCCGATATGTCCTGCTCTGTCTAAGGCTGTATCGGTTAGGTTCGACCTCTTAGGCCGATCGGATGTATCGCATCACGTCCGTGCTGGACCTATCGGCCTGTTAAGCTTCCTCTGCCGTCGTCGGTCTAGTGCTGCATCGGTTAGATCCGACCTACGGGGCTGCCGACAGTAGATCGAGCTTTAGGCCTATAGGCTTCTGCACGACGTATCATCGAAGTGCTAGCCGATGAGTTATCCATGCTCTATGCTTCACGATCAGCGCATCGGCTCCTCGGCCGATACGCATCAGGCTTTAGAGGCGTCCCACGACGCATAATGCCAAACGTATCGGACCTCCAGCCGATACGCACCCGCCTTCAGAGAGGCGTCCCCTCATCGGCTCATCTAGCCGATGGGTTCGTTCCTATCCTTGCTACGGCATAGCCGATCCGGCGTACTCTGTATCATCGCCGCTGGCCCCGGCCTCATACTATCTCGGTTAGGTCCGATCTTCGAGGTTCGGTGTTGATGACGCTACCACGGCGGGCGACGGGTCTCTTGCTGTTATATCCGGAGCGGCATCGGCTTTGCAGCCCGTGCCTTCTTGCACTAATCATCGCCTAGGCCGCATCCACCTTCATCGGTTTTGTCCAGCTGATGGATCACTGTTCGGCTGTACGGAGGGATCCTGTGCGCCGCGATATCCTATAAGCACACCCTGGTTCCTCCATCGGCTCTACGGTCGACCGCTCGTCGACTCCTATCCACATCGGCTCCCCAGACGATCAAACAGCATCCCGAACCTATCGGCAGCCAGCCGATAGCGAGCGTCTGTATCTGACCCGATTGTCTCATCTCCATATCAATTACAGGGTCAAATTGACTGGCACGCCCGCGAACCTTAGACCTAAGGACCTGCACTGGAGACAAGCAGACCTCCCAGGCCTTCGCGTGACCGAGCCGCCATACCTCCCCGGTCGTGGGATTTTTTGGCGGCGAGCACGCTTCTTGGCACGCCCGGTGGGACCAGAAGACCTTTTTCATCAGTTGAAAGTCCTTCAATCAAAAGTGCTCAAATGGAGGGTAAAGAAATCAATGCAAACAATATAATCCCAGTAACGATGAAGGATTTAACTGAGGAACAGAGATACCAGGTGGAGCAGAACACAGCTAATTTTCAAAAGCTCTGTCTAGAGTCCTTCAGTATGACTCGACAAGGGCCGATTCAAAAGTCTAAAATGCCAAAGCCAGTTTTAGAAGGAGAATCGAGCCGATCGCCGCCCATTAGTCCTCAAAAGCCACTACAGGAGATAGTTGACGAAGCTGTTCACCATGCGCTTATTAACCAATCGGGTGTACTGGTGAATATTTTGCACAACTTAATCAAGAAAACTGTGGATGGATCTATTGTTAAGGAACTTGATCAAGGGCCGGTATATTTGCCGATGAAAACTGGACAACCACATGTTACTTATGGATCCAGAAGGGATATATCGGCAAATATGTTTCCGCCAGTACAAGAGCGGATTGGGGGGCAGCATGAAGACATGATGCCAGGGTATCATCGGACGGCCTATTACGGGGGATATAAACAAGAATATCCTGGTAATAACTATCAAGGAGATCATTATGGATCATGTCAGATACCAACTTCGATCCCACAGTACCAAAAGGAGAATCTAAAGGAAGAAGATTGGACTGCCAAGATTGCGGAAGTTGTAAGGAAGCAATTCGGTATCAAGCCTAAAGAACAAACTTTCATGTATCGACACCCTTACCCAGAGTGGTTCGACAGAATTCCGCTGCCACACCGATTCAAAATTCCAGATTTCTCCAAGTTCTCAGGGCAATATAATGTATCTACGATGGAACATATTAGTCGATTCCTGGCTCAATGCGGGGAGGCATCGGCTGATGAAGCTCTGAGGGTCCGATTGTTTCCATTGTCTTTATCTGGACCAGCCTTTTCTTGGTTTTATTCGTTACCTCTAAATTCAATCAGGGGATGGGCTGATTTGGAGAAACAGTTTCATAAGTATTTCTTTGCCGGACTTCAAGAGTTGAGGTTATCAGACTTAACATCGGTTAGACAAAGGCACGATGAATCCGTCCCGAAATTCATCCAACGTTTCCGAGACGTCAGAAGCCGATGCTACAGTCTTATTTTAAGTGATGGACAATTAGCCAATTTGGCTTTCCAAGGATTGTTGGCTCCGATTCGGGAGCGTTTCTCTTCACAAGAATTCAAAAGTTTGTCTCATCTACTCCAGAGAGTATCGGCTCATGAAAACCGATTTGCAGGTGCTAAGAAAGAAAGGTTCCATCGGAAAGCTGATCAGCTACAGGTATACGCATCGGACTCAGATGATGAGAGATCCGATGCGGAGGTGGGACTGGCAGAATGGACCAAGAATAAAAAACCCGTATCATGTCCATGGATCAAGAAAACAAAAAAAGAAGAAACATATGATTTTGATGTTAACAAAGCTAACAAGATATTTGATCTTCTCCTCCAAGAGAAGTAGATCCAGTTGCCACCGAATCATGTAATCCTGGCTACTGAAGAACTCAGAAAAAAAAAGTATTGCAAGTGGCACAATTCAATATCTCATCATACCAATGAGTGCAAGGTCTTCCGGCAACAGTTATAATCGGCTGTCGAACAGGGGAGGATCAAGTTCGAGGACAAAAGACCGATGAAGGTTGATGGGCATCCTTTCCCGGTGAATATGGTGATTGTAGGAATCTCAGAAGATCGGTCCGATGAAAAAAGGCGCTGGAAGAGGTCAAAGGTTACTTCATCAGATTTAATCAAAAAATATTCCAGACTATAGGACGAAGAAAGACGAGCCACGACACAACAAGAAAGGTATAATCCACACTGGGGCTGTCCCTTTTTTCAGTACTGTTGGGATCAAAACATAAGGTTGCCGTCAATCAAGGACTGTCCTGAATGCAATAAACCAGGATTTTGGTACTGTGACCAGAGCCGAACGTTGTATGATCGGCCTTCCATCACTAGGGCATCGGCATATAGCCGGTTGGGGCCGATCAACGAAGGGCATGATCAAAAGGCAGTTAAGAACCAGGAGTTAAACAAAGGGTTATGCTCCATGAAGGATCAGTGGTGTCCATCCGGGATTTTTATAAAGAATTAGAAGAGAAGGGCACAACGGCTGCGACATAGAGAGCAACATAAAAGACAACGGCAGGACCATGAAGAAGCCGATCGGAACTAGAAAATTAAAAAAGTATGGAAAGTAAAGAAAAAAGTGGAAGAGGCTGGTACATCGGCTCAGGATAACATGGTATTATTTTTGCCAATGGAATATAAAGTATATGTATCGGATGAAGAAAGTCAAGAAGAGGATTTTGCCCAATTAATATTGGAACTGAGTCAAGCCATATTTGACAAACCAGAAGAATCCAAACATCGGCACCTAAAGCCATTGTATATCAACGAATATGTCGATGGTAAGCGGATGGCAAAGATGCTAGTTGACGGAGGCGTAGCCGTCAATTTGATGACGTATTCTACATACCGCAAATTGAGTAAGACGGCTAGAGACTTAGTCAAGACAAGTATGGTGTTGAAAGACTTCGGAGGTAATCCATCAGAAACCAAATGAGTACTGAATGTGGAGCTAACGGTTGGAAGTAAGACATTGCCTACCACATTTTTTGTCATCGATAGTAAGGGGTCGTATAGCCTACTCCTTGGCAGGGATTGGATTCATGCCAACTGTTGTATTCCTTCAACAATGCATCAAAGCCTCATACAATGGCAAGGAGACAGAGTTGAAGTGATCACGGCCGATCAGTCGACTAGCGTGGCAACAACTGATGTGCCATTCTAGGAAGCTGATGGATTCAACTGCCTATCCGGACAAACATGGGTGGGAAATTTCCTGGAGGTGACTGATAAAGGAATAAAGCCGATTCAGCAAGTCGGCTCGGATCCATTGTTTCCATGAGAACTTTAGAAAACTCCAAAGGGAAGTTAGGGCAAGGTTTTACATTGGCCGATGAGTTGGAACAAATAAACATAGGACCAGGAGACAGGTCGAGGCCGACATACATTAGTAAAAATCTATGCGTTGAATTCTGAGAAAAGCTGATAAATTTATTAAAGGAATTCTGGGAATGCTTTGCTTGGGACTATCATGAGATGCCTGGATTAAGCCGATCGATTGTGGAACATCGGCTTCCTATCAGATCGGGATATCGGCCATTTAGGCAGCCACAGAGGAGATTCAAAGCAGAATGGCACGATGAAATCAAGGCGGAGATCACAAAGTTATATGATGCAAATTTCATCAGATCATTCCGATATGCCGAATGGGTATCCAATATTGTCCCAGTGAAAAAGAAAAATGAAAAGTTAAGAATATGCATCGACTTCCAGGATTTGAACAAGGCTACCCCTAAAGACGAATACCCGATGCCGATGGCAGATTTATTAATTGACGCTGCATCTGGTCACAAGATTATTAGCTTCATGGATGGAAATGCAGGCTACAATTAAATTTTAATGGCCGAAGAAGATATCCACAAGACTACATTTAGGTGTCTTGGAGCTATTGGTTTATACGAGTGGGTAGTCATGACTTTCGGATTGAAAAATGTTGGTGCTACCTATCAAAGAGCCATGAACTACATGTTCCATGATCTTATCGGACAGCTAGTAGAGATATACATTGATGACGTGGTGGTGAAATCCAAAAGTATTGAAGAACATATAGCCGATCTACGAAAAGTGCTTGAGAGGACAAAGAAATACGAACTTAAAATGAATCCTCACAAGTGTGCTTTTGGCATATCGGCTGGACAATTTTTGGGTTTCATGGTGCATCAGAGTGGAATTGAAGTCAGTCAACGAAGCATTAGGGCCATTCAGACCACCGAGCCACCCAGCAACAAACTACAGCTGCAGTCCTTGATCGGCAAACTTAATTTCATAAGGAGATTTATTTCGAACTTATCGGGAAGAATTGAGTTGTTCACTCCTTTATTAAGGTTACGAGCCGATCAAGAGTTTGTGTAGGGTGATGACCAGCAAAAAGTCTTTGATCATATCAAGTAATACTTGAATTCTCCACCAGTGCTGATTCCACCGCAAAAGGGAATACCATTCAAATTATATTTATCAGCTGATGAGAAGTCAATCGGATCAGTGCTTGTACAAGAGTTTGAGTCAAAAGAACGAGTAGTATTCTACTTAAGCCGACGACTTCTGGATGCTGAGACTAGGTATCCTGCTGTGGAAAAGTTATGCCTATGTTTGTATTTCTCATGTACAAAGTTAAGGCATTATCTTCTATCGGCTGAGTGTATAGTGTTTTGCAAAGCTGATATGATCAAATACATGCTATCGGCTCTAGTCTTGAGGGGGCGGGTTGGTAAATGGATATTCGCTCTAATGGAGTTTGATCTGAGGTATGAATCGGCTAAGGCAGTCAAGGGACAAGCGATAGCCGATTTTATTGTACAGCATAGAGGAGTCCAAGAGAATTATGTGGAACCGATCCCGTGGATGTTATTCTTTGATGGATCGGTTTGCAAACATGGATCTGGTATCGGTTTGGTGATTATTTCACCTCAGGGGGCAAGTTTCGAATTTGCCTTTACAATCAAACCGTATAGTACAAATAACCAAGCAGAATATGAGGCAGTGCTCAAGGGACTTCAGCTGCTGAGAGAAGTTAGAGCCGATACGATAGAGGTCATTGAAGATTCTTTGTTGGTAATCAAACAATTATCTGGGGAATATGAATGCAAGGATGAAATTCTGAAGTCATACTATGAGAAATGTCAACAGTTGTTAAAGGATTTCAAGATAGTGACATTGGATCATATTCCTAGAGAGCAAAACACGGAGGCCAATGATCTCGCTCAGACTGCTTTAGGGTATCGGCTGAACAGTAGAGTGGAAGTTGAGATAGCCGATATTGAGAGATGTATGGAAGCCAATGATTGGAGATGGGAGATTGTTCAGTATTTGCCGAATCCATCAAGATTGGTTTCTAGGAAGCTTCGGTACAAGGCTATTAAGTACATTCTACTTGATGAAGAGTTGCATTATCGATCAGTCGATGGAGTGTTCTTGAGATGTTTGGGGGCTGAGGAAGCCGTGTTGATGATGAGCGAGGTACATGAGGGCATCTGCGGAGCCCATCAATCGACTCATAACATGAGATGGATGATGAGGAGGGCTGGATATTTTTGGCCGAGTATGCTGGAGGATTGTTTTAAATACTACAAGGGCTGCCAAGATTGTCAGAAGTTTGGGAATGTGCAACAAGCTCCAGCGTCGGTTATGAATCCGATAGTCAAGCCATGGCCATTTAGAGGTTGGGGAATTGACATGATCAGCCAGATTTATCCTTCATCCAGTAGAGGGCATAAGTTCATATTGGCGGCAACAGACTACTTTACAAAGTGGGTAGAAGCTATTCCCTTGAAGAAGGTTACTTCCAGGGACGCGATTGAATTCATCAAGGGACATATCATATATCGATTTGGAATTCCACAGACAATTACCACTGATCAAGGTTCTATCTTTATGTCAGAAGAGTTTCAAGGGTTTACTACCAGTATGGGAATTAAGTTGCTAAACTCGTCACCATATTATGCTCAAGCTAATGGACAGGCGGAAGTTTCTAACAAGAGTTTAATAAAATTGATCAAACGTAAAACTGATGAACAACCACGGAGGTGGCTTGTCGCTTTGAACGATGCGTTGTGGGCTTATTGGATGACGTGTCATGGATCTACCCAGGTGCCACCATATCAGTTGGTATACGGTCATGAAGCAGTTCTTCCATGGGAAGTTAACATCGGTTCCAGGAGGGTGTCTTTACAGGATCAGTTGACAGCCGATGATTATTACACGTTGATGACCAATGAGCTTGATGATTTGACTCAGAATCGGTTAGAAGCATTTAAGAAGATCAAGAAAAACAAGGCTAAGGTCGCTAGGAATTATAACAAAAAAGTAATGACCAGATCTTTTTCTGAAGGAGATCTCGTTTGGAAGTTAATTTTACCGATTGGATCTAGGGATAATAAGTTTGGAAAATGGTCACTGAATTGGAAAGGACCTTATCGGATCAATCGGTGTGTGCCTGGCAATGCTTACATATTAGAAAGTCTTGAAGGAGAGAAGTTTACCAAAGCGTTTAATGACAAATATTTGAAAAAGTATTAGCGTGTGGGTAGGCACCTAAATCGGCTGAGCATATCCAATTCAAGACGGATAAGGTTTCAGAGGTAGTACCAGCTGACGGTATCCTCCGTGTAATCGGCTGGAGCATAGCCGATGGACAATGTACGGAAGCCGATATAGTTTGTATCGGTTACACATAGCCGATATCGTGGAGATATCGCCTTTAGAAAATATATTTACACAACTTTTGTTGATCAAGCTGATTAAAGTTTACTGCAAAAAGTTAATGTTCAAGATGACATCTGGATTTCTCCGAGGCTAAAATTTTACAAGAATTTCTTAATGGCCTCAATCGCGCGTAGACGGATTTGATCTATATCATTGATAGGGCGGATGTCATCCTCGTCTAATCCGGGGATAGTTTACAAGTTCTTATGCCGGCGAACTGCTAGCCGCACTTTGTCTGCTACCTTGGCCTCTTGGTTTTGGATCGATTTTGGTAGGCCGATGAGATGGGACTCAGTAGAATTAATGTCTTCACGAACCTTGTTGAGTTCCACCATCAAATCGGCTTCTTGTTTCTTCAAGAGGCTAAGCTTGGTGTTGGCGTGTTGAAGGTCAGCTAACATTTCATCAAGTTTCTTCTTTTCATCAAGGGCAGTCAGTCGATCGTTGTGAGTCAGGTGGCTTTGCTCAGCGCGATCGGCTATGCGTCGTCTTGATGCAGTCAGCTAGGTCCTTTAGAATTCCAAGTAAGCAGCAGGCGTGAGTGTATCCGACAGTTCCGCAGGCAGGAGGTGTTGAATTTCTGCAAGTCTTCCCCGGATCGACCCGCAGTCTTCCACCAGCGAGTCAATCAGAACCTCTAGCCGATGCATAATATCTGACAACTGCTCTCGTGCATCGGCTGGTAAAAATGTTTCGATCGCTGTGCTGGTGGCTGAGTCTTCCTCTGCTTCCAGGTATTTGCCGATATCAAAGGAGAACAGATCGGCTAATGACTGCATAACAACATTAGTAAACTTAGAGATCATAAGTCAAGAAAAATGACATGTATGATGGACGTACCTGAGATACAGTGGGAGCAGTTCTTGTGTGGGTATCAGCTTGAAGTGGGGCAGTGTGAGTAGATTCTAAAACTTCAGAGGATACCATCGGCTCAGCCCCAGTAACAGGGTCCGACGTTTGGACCTCGGGAGCCGATGGTTCAGGCTACAAAAAGAAGGTGTCAGGATAAAACAAAGGCAACAGAGAATTGACGCTGACACCTACCAGCGGAGATGCGGGAGGAGTTAGAATTGCCGCAGGAGAAGGGCTTCGCGAAGCCGATGCAACGATGACAACATCGGCGTCAGGTTTCCGTCTCCTAGAAACCGATCGAGCAGCCGGTTTCTTGCGCTTTGACCCTGACAACTGCGACACTCGGAGGAGAGCCGATGGAGGTGGACCGCTTTGCCCAAGGAGGGATCTGGCCGATGGAGGTTGATAGATAATCGGCTGACCACTTGCGCTGGTCGAAGGTGCGTCTTTGTCGCCAGCCTGTGGAATCACGGGAATTAAGATACGGTTGAAATTCAATATGATGAAGACATGATAGTGAAAGAAGGATTACCTCTTCATCGGATTCCACATAGTCGGGATTGAGGTGAAGACAATAATGTTCAGCCGATAGACTATACAAGTGCCTTTCCCATTCTGACCACCATCGAGCGAAGATTTTGGTACTGGATATGCAGGGCTCGAAGGTGGAGATAGTCCCTAAGGACAAGTTCGATGTCATCGAACTAAGTCAGTCATACTCCAAGCCGCTTTTCACTTCTCCGCGCGCTCGGAGCTTGCCGATGAAGAACAAGCCGATAGGGAGTTGGCCGAAGCCCAACTAACGAGCACTAACCGAAGGATGGTAGAACTCGTATGATGGATGTTGGGATCGGCCCATTGAAAATCCGATCGGCAGAAAACAAGGAGTTATGGAGGATAAAAAGATGGTCTTCGATTCTTCATCGGCTAAGACATTCATTGGATGAAACCTGGAAGGTATTTCAAAGGACGAGTCATCCTCGTACGTGAACCAGATAGTGACATCTTTGGTAAAGCCATAGTAGAAACACTTAAACCATCGGCTGAGTTCGAGGGGGGTCATTTTGCTTCCAGGAAGAGCCGATGAAGCTTCACCCAGCGAAATGCATCGGCGTCGGCTGGCCTCGTTTTCTTCTAGGTAAACAATCGAGAATGTCGTGAAAGAGAAAGAGGGCCTGGCAATGACTTTGGAGGTGTAGACGTTCAACCAAAGTTGTATAAACCACCAGGGTCCGCCGATATGTCCGACTGGATGGCCTGTTGACAGCTTGGTCGCAATTTGATGGATCAGATGATAAGTTGCTCGAAGAAGATAATGCCCCAGGGGAATTTGGCGGTGATCGGCCAGGAGCTCTGCCAAACATTGCATGTTCGTTGTTGTACCAAGAGTCGAACCACCAAAGAAGAATCGTTCTAGCCAAAGATTCAAGAACGCTACATGCTCACGTCCATCGACTGGGCCGAAGGATTTGTTATGCAAGGAAATGTACTTAGTCCAACCTCCAACATTCTTGGTGTTTAGTCGATGCTTAGGTTTGAATCTAAGGCTGAAAAGGTTCATGTAGTGGGTGGTGTTGAGGCAGTTCAACATAGTAACATCCATCAAGGTGGGGGTCATCGGCCCATGTCCGAACATGAAGGCATTCAAGATATCCGACCAGAAGTAAGAAGCCGATGCAAGCAGAGGTTCGTTCCTTTCCATATCGACTAAGGAAAGGTTAATGCAATGGTCTATTTCTAGATCCGTCCATAAAGTATTTTTAGAGGCAGAAACCCTAAGCTACCAGTTCCTCCATTCAGAGAGTTTGCTAGGCCAGGATCTGAAGCTGTGAGCCCAATCGGTGATGGCCATGGATGAATTCTTGAACGGGATCCTTTCTGTTTCGGAGTTGATAAAATCAGTCGGATCCTCGTTACCCATAGGGCCAAGAAAGAAGTGACCGGGGTGGTCAGAGATTGGAATAGTTATCTGACTCTTAAGATCCTATAGAAACCAGAACCCGACTACTGATGAGAAATCAGGATTGGGAAGAATCGTGCAAAACATAGGATGAAAGAGCAGATAATGGTTACCTCAGAGATTATGTGTGTGGAAGCCATTGCGCAAACGAAGGAGTAGCGGCCGATGAAGAAATCTGCGAGAGCTCGCCTTCAGTCTTCTGAGCCCGTCGAGATTTGCAGAAAGTTACGGATGCCTGTGGAGCTCGTCGAGGTTTGGGGTTTTTGATGAGAAGAAGTGTGTGGAAGAAGGCTGAGGAGAGGATATATTTTATAGAGGTAGAACGACCTAGGCAGAGATCTGAGCCAATTAATGGGGTTTTAACAGGTCATCCTAGTTTGCGGAGGTTTCTAATGGCTCAGAATTTCGTAGTCTGTTGGCAAACTCCAAAATTAGGGGGCATGTGTTAACGCCAAAATCTGGCGGATTTGATGGCGCTAAAACCGATCGGCTGGAAGATCTGATGGGGCTAAAGCCGATCGGCTGAGAGATCCATTAGAGGGTTTGATGCAGCCATCGGCCGATGGAGATACTGAGACAAAGCCGATGGAGAACTGTAAAAACGCCGATCAGATTAGTAGAAGATTAGATCTGCTTGAAGACAGGGGATTGTCCAATCGGGATCAGGTCCGAGAAGCCCGAGGGAAGGAAGGAGAAGGATCGGCTTGGCTTAAAGAAGGTCTGATAGCTATAGTGGAGAAGCCAATCAGGTTGCAGCAAAGAAAGGATCGGTTACAAATTAGAAGTTTATTCAGATGAAACCGGGTTTGCGGAAGAGCCGTGGACTCCACGGCAGGGTGTTTATTTTTGTAAATTGTAACCTTACTCAATTAGGGAGGTTTAGCTGGTTAGTTAACTGCTTTAGGAATATTTTCCTTTGTTCTTACTAGAAAATAATGTCCGATGGTCGTAGACGCGTTGGACTCTTTCTGTAAATCCAGGGTATAAATATAGACCCCCTGGAAACATGTAACATATCTCTCGATCATATTCAAATTCGGCGCATCGCCACCCTAGTTCATCTAAGTTCTACCGGCGGGTTCTGGCTCTCGACGCGGGGCTGCATCGGTTAAGTCCGATCTCCGGCGAAGGGGTAAGTCCCACCACCATCCCGATATGTCCTGCTCTATCTAAGGCTGCATCGGTTAGGTCCGACCTCTTAGGCCGATCGGATGTATCGCATCACGTCCGTGCTAGACCTATCGGCCTGTTAAGCTCCCTCTGTCGTCGTCGGTCTCGTGCTGCATCGGTTAGGTCCGACCTACGGGGCTGCTGACGGTAGATCGAGCTTCAGGCCTATAGGCTTCTACACGGCGTATCATCAAAGTGCTAGCCGATGAGTTATCCATCAGCCTTTAGAGGCGTCCCACGACGCATCAGCCTTTAGAGGCGTCCCACGATGCATAACGCCAAACGTATCGGACCTCCAGCCGATACGCACCCGCCTTCAGAGAGGCGTGCCCTCATCGGCTCATCTAGCCAATGGGTTCGTTCCTATCCTTGCTACGGCATAGCCGATCCGGCGTCCTCTATATCATCGTCGCTGGCCCCGGCCTTGTACTGTCTTGGTTAGATCCGATCTTCGAGGTTCGGTGTTGATGGCGCTGCCACGGCGGGCGACGGGTCTCTTGCTGTCATATCCGGAGCACCATCGGCTTTGCAGCCCGTGCCTTCTTGCGATAATCATCGCCTAGGCCGCATTCGACTTCATCGGTTTCTCTAGCCAATGGATCACTGTTTGGCTGTCCGAAGGGATCCCGTGCGCCGCGATATCCTCTGAGCACACCCTGGTTCCTCCATCGGCTCTACGGTCGACCGCTCGTCGACACCTGTCCACATCGGCTCCCATGCCGATCAAACAACATCCCGAACCTATCGGCAGCCAGCCGATAGCGAGCGTCTGTATCTGATCCGATCGTCTCATCTGTTTGTCAATTGCAGGGTCAAATTGACTGGCACCCCCGCGAATCTCGAGACCTAAGGACCTGCACTGGAGACAAGCAAACCTCTCAGGCCTCCCCGGTCGCGGGATTTTTTGGCGGCGAGCAAATATAAAGCAATTATATCATATCTATTTTAATATAAACTAATTTTATCAATTTTAATATAAATTATTTTATCATTTTTAATTAAATCAATTTTTTATCATTTAATTGCCTGTCAGGCCTACTGGTTGATCTGCTCCCTCGCTTCGATCCGCCTTCGGGCAACCAACTCAACAATACATTGCTTCTGTGCGGATTGTTTGATTGATTGTTCAGATAGAATGGATCGATACATATACCACCTTGTTCTTGAAGTCGACGGCCATGGCCTCGGCCTTTGTACTCGCCGACGACGGCGTCGCGGTAGGCTACCTTGTGCGGCCGCGCGACGTCGCAGTCGCACCACACGCCGCACGCGAACCCGACGAGCGGCCCGCCGGACGCAGACCTATCAGCCAGCGCAGTCCTCGCCATGCGGGCCATGAACGCCGCCAGCTCGTCGCGCGACGGCGCGCCGAGCACGCCGAGGAGCTTGTCCAGTTCCACCTCCCGCGTCGGCGGCGACGAGGGAGAGAACCACGTACACGAACAGTTGCACTTTTTAAAAAAAATTACCCATGGTAGATTACCCCTTGCTAGAGATTACTCAGGCCGGGTGTTATCCGGCGCAGAAAAAATGGAAAATATCCCTCTGTTTATTTTTCAGTTTTTCATGTTAGCTCAGTGAGGATGTAAGCGGGGACAAACTTCTAAGCTTTACAACCTACATAATCACAACTATAGCTTGATTTACTTCATAGGAATGTAGTTACAACATGTTAGTTTCGGTTCTAATATCGCAGGTAGATTGTTACTAATATTGTCCACGGTTTATATATTTTATGTCAATGTAATAAGAAACTTTTATTTAAAAAAAATATTGGTACTCACTCCTCCGAAAATATAATGGAGTATTTATTTGTCTAAAATCAACCTATTCTGTGTTAACTAAATTTATAGAAAAGAATAATAATAATTAATCATTGAATCCATTATGAAATATATTTTCATATATATGCGATAGATATCAATACTTTTTTCTATATATGTTTGATTTAACACAAACACATAATTACTTATATTTTGAGAAATAAAGAGACGGAGTATCATATAGTGAGGAAAAGACAATTATGCTTTATTAAATTGATCCCAGACCTTACAAGGCCAAATGACAAACATCAAATTATTGCCGACAATTTTGTCAGAATTTATTTAGCTAGTACAGCATCCTTCAAACACTGTATGAAATAGGAAATGTTTGTAATTAATCATAAGTTGTCACGGGTGGCGCTGGCGCATAGGTGTCTTTTGTAGATGATGGCATCTTAGAGGTTTCTTTAGGAGAGGTTTCTTTGGAAGATGATGCTGTCTCGGAGGTTTCTTTAGTTTCTTTAGGAGATTCTTTAGGAGATAATGTCGTCTCAGAGGTTTGTTTAGTTTCTTTAGGAGATTCTTTAGGAGATGATGTCGTCTTGAAGGTTTCTTTAGGATAGGTTTCTTTGGAAGATGTTTCTTTGGAAGATGATGCCATCTCGGATGTTTCTTTAGGAGATGATGTCGTCTTGGATGTTTCTTTAGGATAGGCTTCTTTGGAAGAGGTTTCTTTAGGAGAGGTTTCTTTTGGATATTCTTTAGAAGATGATATCGTCTCAGAGGCTTCTTTAGGGGATGATGTTATCTCAGAGGTTTCTTTAGGAGAGGTTTCTTTGGGAGATAACGGCGTCTTGGAGGTTTCCTTGGGAGACGATGTCGCCTTGGACTTAGCATCATCGCCATATGTATTCTCGGCGGTTGATCCGGTCGCCGGGGAGGTCGTCGTCGTCGCCGTCGCCATCCCCTTTTCAGGATACAACTCCTCGAGGACTACATCAGTGAAATCCAACAAGGCCCACATGCGCCTGAACTGCGTCACGACATTGAGCTTCGTGGGCGGGCACGTCTCGACGTCGCAGCACGTCTTGCAGAGCGGTGGGCGTGGCCGCGGCTGGTTGGCGCCGCCGCGGAGCAGCGCCGTGAGGTGCCGGTGGATGGCCGGGAGCCTTTCCTCCTCTCCTCCTCCGGCGGGCGCCTTCAGGGCCTCGTTCATGGCGGCGATGGTCTTGACGCAGCTGGAGAGGCACTTGTCGGACTCCTTGCACTCCTGCAGGGCGTTGATGGCGCTCGCCGTGTACTGCGTCGTCCACAAGGAGGCGGTGGTCATACACGCCTCGGCGACGCTCCGGGCGTCCGGCTTCGCCAGGATGTTCGGCGGCATGGTCTGCACCACGAGTTGGCACGACTTGACGTCTGTCGTCTTGAGGCACACTGCCTCGGCGTTGAAGCTGCCGGCGACGGTGGCATCGGCTGCCGCAACGAAGAGGGCTAGGAGGAGGAGTGGCAGCAGAGAGCGAGGTGGTGCGGGAGAGGCGGCCATTGGAGCTTTGCTGGTAGAGATGATTTACTAGGACAATTGGTGAGGATACGAGTTGATTTTGCTGTACTATATATATCCTCGTCGCCCATCGTTTTCGCAGGCATCGAGTTAATTAGGGTTCAACGAGAAAGCTATTTAGCAGGAGAGCTTCACAAGTGTGAGGTTCAGCTTGGTCGTCCATACCCTCCGTTCGTTCATAGTTGTTCTTCTCTTAGTTTCTATTTATAGTCATTGGCGAATAGCGAATGAATATCCGGCTGTAAATTAATGGGAACACTGCCACAATGTCAATAACGGAATTGCTGGATTTCTGTGAACAAAAAATAGGAGAAAATTTTGACCATCGGACTGGGTAGGTGAAATATGAGGAAATTTTGGCCGTCGGATGTACTTCAATGCTGAAATTTCGACCATCCGATGTGCTTCTAGATTTGTGCTGACAGGGGAGGAGAAATGTGAGGAAATTTTGACCGTCAGATGTACTGTCGTGCTAGTAGGGGAGGTGAATATGAGGAAATTTCAACCGTTGAATGTACTTCGAGATTCGTGCCGATAGGGAGCGGAAAAAATTCGCATGCACGAACGTAGAGGTGCGAATCGAACCCAACCCGTCCCATTCACAGGCCATTGGCGCTAACCACCTACACCGTACATGAATTTTATGGATATGTGGTGCAAATTATTTCCAAGAAGTGAGGATTGTCCGATGAAGGGAACGGTGGTGACATCCCATCGAGTTGTGCCGACGAGTTCCGTATTTATCTTGGTAAAAGATTAAGTGGGGTAATTGGATCTGTTCGTCGATATCTGTTTTCACGACATCAATTAGACCTGACTTGTTCAATCTGCCTAATGATGGTGGATTGAGGAGGCTAGCACTATATTCCTAGTGGATGCTTATCGGTTCTGCATAGACTATGTTGCTAGCGACATGTTCATTTTAGCCGGACGACCACAGAGTAGTTGATAATGACTGTAGGGTAAAAACTCTGATCTAATTTATCCAAATTTCATAATGTTGAGGCTCATATGTTATTTCATCGTTGAAGGTACTATCTTATACTTGAAAAAAATTCTTATAGTCAAGTGTTGTCTCTTAAAGGTGTTGTTATAGAATGGATGTATAGGTCTTTAGACTTTTGTCAGAGTTGTTATAAGACAATAATGATATGTTCATCTATATATTAGTTTTTTTTTACTTTGTTATCTAAGACTATATGTATCTCTGGTTAGGACTATAATTATACTATAGTTACATTTAAAAAATATTAAAAGGATTTTTAATAAAAAGTTGTATACCTAGTCTTATAAATAATAGATGCTGACGTTACTAAACACTAGTGAAGAAGCGTACTCACCCACCTTGTAGCATGCCATCCAGCGTGGGCAAGTGACCGAGCACTAGGTCTGCCCCTCTCTCTTTCTCCCCCTCTTGCCTTCTCTTCTACACATTTCCTCTCTCTCCTCTCTACTTACTGCTCACCCTGTGCCCTCTCTACAGCGACACCATGCCACCACCCAACCTCTAGCAATGGCCAATGGCAATGGTAAGAAGAGGAGAGATAGGAAGGCCAAATATGGTTGGCTTCAGCTCAGAGCTGCCACATTTGGCAGCGAAAAACACTAGCAATGACGGTTATGACAAGCAAAGAGGAGGTGCGGGACGGCTAGATCAGGCTTGTGGCCGTTGGATCTTACCACCTTGCGGCTACTATGAGCACGGGCGTGACGAAGGCGATGGGCACGACTAACAATGGCAGGTGCACGGGCGTGGGCAAAGGAATGGCAATGACAAGGGCAGGGGGCCCTTCGCCAACTCGAGAAGCTGCCACAAACATAGGTAGCCTACAGGGAGGTAGGCAAGGGAGCAGGCATGTTCTTGTTATTTTTTGTCTGGAATCAGTATCATTGCTGGCTCTTGGACCAGTAGTGCTAGCTAGGCTCGATCCGAGTATTACTGTCTCTTATCCTTTGCCGGTTCAAAACCTGGTAGTAATGTCAGTTTGGATCTAATAAATATCAGGATTTCTGTACTAATGGAACCGGGTGAGCGGTTTCGATGGAAAATTAAAGACCGCTGCTAATTTTTTCGATTACATATAATAGATTTTTGTTAATATAGCACATAAAGCATATGGTATAATAAGTTTACTATAAAATATTACTATCTCTATTAAAAAGATGTAATTCTGACTATGCACTTAGTAGCTCTTTTTTAGAACGGAGGTTTTTTAAGTGACATGGTGGGAGTAGTATTTAGAAATCACTAATACTTTTTTTTAATGTCACTGCACCTCTCCCTCTATAGCGAAAACCTAATAAACAGTATTTACATATATGAACATGGATTTGACTACTCTTATACCGAGACAAAAATTATTAGGGGTGCATGTGTGTGCGTAACGATGTGTGCATGAGTGCGTCTTCCATGTAATGCAAAAAATCAACGACTGTGATTGAGTTCCCGGCGTCTCCGTACACCGGAGCTCACGCTGATGTACGCTCGTGGTGCGACAAGTCGTACTCGCTCGAGCCGGCATACCGCGACACCATCGTCGGCACGTACAAGGGCGACACCTCCACCGTCGACTTCAAGAATCACGTAATCCTCACAAATTCACCTCAAATTTAGGTCTAATTCAAACAGATGATTTTCTCTACGGATTTCATCAACTTTTCCTTGATTTGATGTCGCCATTGCAGCCGGTGGAAGCAAGGAAGGAGATCAACGCGTGGGTGGCGACGGCGACCAAGAACCTCATCACGGAGGTGATCAAGCCGGACAAGCAGACTAAGGACACGAGGCACGTCATCGGCAACGCCATCTACTTCACAAGGGCGAGTGGCTCACGCCCTTCGACAAGTCCAACACGGAGGTGCGCGAGTTCCGCCGCCTCGACGGCAGCTCGGTCGAGGTGCCATTCATGGAGCAGCCAGCCAGGAACTACCACCACGTCGCCTGTCACGACGGGTTCAAGGTGCTCCGGCTGCCGTACAAGGCGACGATGGACACCTACAACTGGAAGCTCCGCGCCAGCCGCCCGTCGTTCGTCATGCTCGTCTTCCTCCCCCGACGAGCGCGACAGCCTGTGGGGCCTGCTCGACAGGATCACGTCCTCGCCGGAGTTCGTCAACGACCACCTCGCGCCGGAGTCCGTCCCCGTCGGCAAGTTCCGGGTGCCCAGGTTCAAGCTCACCTTCACCAGCTACATCGCCGACGTCCTCAAGGGCCTCGGGCTCCGCCTGGCGTTCCACAGGGAGCTGGCGGAGATGAGAGGGATCACGGTGAAGGATGACGGGGAGGACGCGCCGCTGCACGTCAGCGATGTCATCCACAAGGCGGTGGTGGAGGTGAACGAGGAGGGGAGCGAGGCGGTGGCCTACACGGAGGAATCCGACCACGACCTCGGGTGCCTGCTATTCAAACGTGTTAGAAATAGTTTCTATAGTTATAGATTTGTTACTAAAGATAAAATCTGTAAAATAGAAACTACTATATAGAATTCTAGAAATATGATATGTAAATTACGCAGAAGATTGTTATCTTGTATGGCGTTATAAATTAACACGTACGACGTCCCTGTCTATCATCTTGTTAAGCGATTTCGTCATCTGCCCTCTATATTTTTACATGGTATCAGAACCTCTCCAACCTCTGATCTAGCCTCGCTGTCGCTCTAGCCTCGTTCTCATCCCGGTGGCCGATCTAGCCTCGCTGCCGCTCCCGTCCATCAGCTCCACTCACTGGAGGAATACCAGACATCCAATGCTCGATAGCCGCCATGCACTTCGCGAGTAGCTGGTGTTTTCACCGGAGGAGGCACCCTCCTCGCCTCCCAATAAACACTCAATAGATCCGACCTTCCATCTCAACCCTCTCTTGGCCGGTGCTATGACAGAGAAACTTACTAGGAGCAATCACTCCATCTGGGAAGCCCAGGTGCTCTCGGCCGTGCGTGGTGCTCGCCTGTACGGCCATCTCACTAATGCTTCTAAGCCGCCAGTGACGGAGATTGAGGACAAGAATGGCAAGAAGGTCTCCAACCCGGCGTTCGAAGAATAGGAGGCACGGGATCAGCAGATCCTCAGCTTCCTTCTTACTTCCGTCTCTCTGGACATTCTCAGCCACATCGCCAAAACGAAGACGGCGGCTGATGCATGGGCTCAGCTTGAGGCCATGTTTGCCTCACAAACCCGTGCACGCGGGCTAAATCTG
This sequence comes from Oryza coarctata, assembly GCA_030770085.1. Taxonomy (NCBI): domain Eukaryota; kingdom Viridiplantae; phylum Streptophyta; class Magnoliopsida; order Poales; family Poaceae; genus Oryza; species Oryza coarctata. Next base: position 4,093,664 of record CM061483.1, read on the forward strand.
CGCATCTCTCTCGCCAATACCAAGAAAGGTAACTCATCTACTACTGATTATTTCACCAAGATGAAAGGTTTCAGCGATGAGATGGCGGCCGCGGGACGATCAATCACTGATGACGAGCTGGTTGAGTACATACTCACCGGCTTGCCCGCGGAATACGAGTCACTGGTTACCTCTCTCGTCACGAGGGTGGAATCAGTGACCATCGATGAGTTGTATTCACAGCTCCTCAACTTCGAGACCAGGATGGATCTGGTCCAAGGCGGTGACCAGAACTCGGCCAACATGGTTGGCCGTGGAGGAGGCCACGGTAATAATCGTGGTCGTGGTGGTCCCTATCGTGGACGTGGGCGCGGCCCTCCAAATGGTGGGAGTCATGGTTGCGGTCAAAGGAGCAACCAGCAAGGTGGCGGCTCCAACAACAATAAGAAGCAGAACAAACCGATCTGTCAGGTGTGCTTCAAGGAGGGACACACTGTAGCTCGTTGTTGGCACCGCTTCGATGAGGACTTTGTCCCTAAAGAAAGGCACGCAGCAGCAGCAACCGGTTCATACAACATCGACACCAACTAGTACACCGACAGCGGCTCCACTGACCACATCACTAGCGAGTTAGAGAAACTCTCCATGTGTGAGAAGTACAATGGTAGTGATCAGATTCACACCGCAAGTGGTGCAGGTATGGCAATTAAACATGTTGGTCAATCTACTATTGTTACCCCTAGTCACAATCTCCAATTAAAAAATGTTCTACATGTACCTAATGCTTTTAAGAATCTTGTTTCAATTCATCGATTTACTTCTAATAACTCTGCCTACATAGAATTTCACCCCACCTATTTTTTGGTTAAGGATCAGGCAACCAAGAAAACTCTACTTAAAGGTCGTTGTCATCAGGGGCTATATCCTCTTCCTTCACCATCAAAACAAGTCCTCACGGCGTTTCGCCCGTCCCTGTCTTGGTGGCATGAACGACTAGGACATCCAGCCTCCCCGATCGTTCGTCGCATCATCAGTAATAATAGCCTTTCATTTGCTTCAGAATCCAATAATGAGCATGTGTGCGATACTTGTCAACAAGCAAAAGCATACTAGTTACCCTATCATAAGTTAGTAAGTCAATCTAATACTCCTTTAGAACTTGTGTTCTCTGATGTATGGGGCCAAGCTATCGAGTCTGTTGGCAGAAAACAGTATTATGTTAGTTTTATCTATGATTATAGCAAGTTTACATGGATCTACCTCATTAAATATAAGTCTGAAGTCTTTCAGAAATTTCATGATTTTTAGAACCTAGTTGAAAGGTTGCTTGATCAAAAAATAAAAGCCATCCAAACTGATTGGGGTGGTGAATATCAAAGGCTTAGCTCCTTTTTTACTAAAATCGGCATCTCGCATCATGTTTCATGTCCTCATACGCACCAACAAAATGGTGTCGCCGAGCGTAAACATCAGCACATCGTTAAAGTTGGTCTAGCTCTTCTATCATGCGCCAGTATGCCCCTGAAATTTTAGGACGAAGCGTTCCTCACAGCCACATATCTCATCAATCGCCTTCCTAGTGCAATCATCAATTTTACTACGCCCCTGAAGCGCTTCTTTGGTCAAAAACCAGATTACTCCTCTCTACGGACGTTTGGTTGTGCCTGTTGGCCCAATCTTCGCCTGTATAATGTCCATAAACTCCAGTTCCGCCCTAAGAGATGCGTCTTTCTGGGTTATAGTAATCTTCACAAGGAGTATAAATGTCTGGACATTGCATCTGGGCGTGTCTATATCTCTAGAGACGTCACATTCGATGAAACAATTTTTCCTTTTGCCGAGATGCATCCCAATATGGGTGCTCGTCTGTGCTCAGAGATCTTCCTGTTTTCTCTAGATTTCGTGGCTACCAAAGGGGACAGTAGTTTGGATGATCAACATGTTAACTTGCCTGTTAATTTGCCTAATGAATCTAACAATCCTGGCAGAGACTCTAGCTTGCCTCAGGTGCCAAATACAGACGATATCACTATTGGAAGCAGCGGCACGGATCACGGAGATGATCCCCGACCGATTTCTATGCCCACGTCGTCAGGCGGGTCTGGCAGCCAGCCAACCGCGCCTTTTTCCACCGAGGTGATGTCGCGTGGGGGCCAATCAGTTGCGCACTCGCCCTCACCTATCACCGAAGTCTCTCCGACATGGCCTGCGCCTACTTCAGGCGCGGGAATGATGCCACCTCATGCTACGACACGGAGCACGGGGGAGATTTCCATTGATGGATCCTCTGCCGGTACACTAGAAGAGGTTGCAGCTCCTTTGTGGCCAGTAACAAGGCTCCAGCGTGGCATTCAAATGAAGAAAATTTATACTGATGGCATGGTCAGGTATGGGATGTTAGCAAGCACTAGTGAACCGACTGATTTTACTGATGCACTGCAGAATAAAAATTGGAGACATGCCATGAACTCTGAATATGAAGCACTGATGAGGAACAAGACATGACACCTAGTCCCGCCATAGAAGGGAACCAATGTTATAGGGTGCAAATGGGTGTATAAAATCAAGAGAAAGTCTGATGGGAGTCTAGATTGTTACAAGGCTTGCCTTGTTGCCAAGGGCTTTAACCAAAGGTATGAAATTGATTACGAAGATACATTCAGTCCAGTAATTAAGGCTGCAACTATTCAAGTTATATTGTGGTCTTTTCGCCAACTCGATGTGTAGAATGCATTCTTACATGGACTCTTAGAAGAAGATGTATACATGCATCAACCTCCTGGTTTTGAGTATCCAAACCGGCCTAACTATGTGTGCAAACTTGATAAAGCTTTATATGGGTTGAAGCAAGCTCCTCGAGCATGGTACTCCAGATTAAGTGAACGATTGATTCAATTGGGGTTTAAAGCATCCAAGGCTGACACATCCTTGTTCTTCTTCAGTAAGGGAGGCATCACAATATTTGTTCTTGTGTATGTCGATGACATAATTGTGGCGAGTTCCACCAAGCGAGCATCAAGTGCATTACTTCGAGATCTTAAAGAACAGTTTGCATTGAAGGACTTAGGAGAGCTTCACTATTTTCTTGGCATTGAGGTACATAAAACAAATGGTGGAATTATGCTTACACAAGAAAAATATGCGTCTGATATACTGAAGAGGGTCGGCATGGTAGATTGTAAGCCAGTCAATACACCATTATCCACCAGTGAGAAGCTATCTCTGTATGAAGGAACTCCTCTAGAAGCTCAAGACACCACAAGATATATGAGCATTGTAGGAGCATTGCAATACCTAACATTAGCACGGCCTGATATCTCATTTACTGTGAATAAGGTTTGTCAGTTTCTTCATGCTCCAACTACAGTACATTAGGAGGCTGTGAAAAGAATATTAAGGTATATAACGCAGTGCACTAGACTCGGGCTAAAGATTCACAGGTCGGTTTCCACACTAGTGTCTTCTCAGATGCTGACTGGGCAGGCTGTGTGGATGACAGGAAATCCACCGGAGGATTTGCAGTTTTTCTAGGAACTAATTTAGTGTCTTGGAGTGCTCGCAAGCAATCCACTGTCTCTAGATCCAGTACTGAAGCAGAGTATAAAGCAATAGCTAATGCTACGATAGAGGTTATGTGGATACATACTTTGTTACATGAGGTAGGCGTGAAGAGTCCTAATGCTGTCAAATTATGGTGTGACAATCTAGGCGCCACACACCTTTCAAGCAATCCTGTGTTTCATGCTTAGAACAAAACAAATTAAGGTAGACTACCATTTTGTGAGAGATCGAGTCAAGCAGAAACATTTGGAAATTGACTTTGTCTCCTCCAAGGATCAAGTAGCTGATGGATTCACCAAGACTTTGTCTGTGAGGCTAGTTGAGAATTTTAAGATCAATCTCAACTTAACTAAGTTGTAATTGAGGGAGGCTGTTAGAAATAGTTTCCATAGTTGTAGGTTTGTTACTGAAGATAGAATCTGTAAAATAAAAACTGCTATGTAGCATTCTAAAAACATGGTATGTGAGCTGTGCAGGAGATTGTTATCTTGTATAAGAGCTTATCTTGTATGGCATTATAAATTAACACGTACGTCTGTTAACGCCAAAATCTAGACGATCCGATGGCGCTAAAGCCGATCGGCTGAGAGATCCGATGGGGCTAAAGCCGATCGGCTGAGAGATCTGATGAAGGGTTTAATGCAGTCATCGATCGATGGAGATACTGAGACAAAGCCGATGAAGAACTATAGAAAAGTCGATCAAATTAGTAGAAGATTGAATCAGCTTGAAGACAAGGGATTGTCCAATCGGGATCAGGTCCGAAAAACCCGAGGGAAGGAAGGAGAAGGATCGGCTTGACTAAAAGAAGGTCCGATAGCTACAGTAGAGAAGCCGATCAGGTTGTAGCAAAGGAAGACTCGGTTACAAATTGGAAGATTATTCAGATGAAATCGGATTTGTGGAAGAGCCATGGACACCACGGCAAGGTGCTTATTTTGGTAAATTGTAACCTTACTTAATTAGAGAGGTTTAGCTGGTTAGTTAATTTCTTTAGGAGTATTTTCCTTTGTTCTTACTATGAAATAATGTCTGATGGTCGTAGACGCATTGGACTCTGTCTGTAAATCCAGTGTATAAATATAGACCCCCTAGAAACATGTAAGATATCTCTCGATCATATACAAATTCGGCGCATCGCCATCCTAGTTTATTTAGGTTTTACCGGCGGGTTCTGGCTCTCGACGCGGGGCTGCATCGGTTAAGTCCGATCTCCGGCAAAGAGGTAAGTCTCGCCACTATCCCGATATGTCCTACTCTGTCTGAGACTGCATCGGTTAGGTCCGACCTCTTAGCCCGATCAGATGTATCGCATCACGTTCGTGCTGGACCTATCGGCTCGTTAAGCTCCCTCTGTCATCGTCAGTTTCGTGCTGCATTGGTTAGGTCCGACCTACGGGGTCACCGACGGTAGATTGAGCTTCAGGCCTATAGCTTTCTGCACAACGTATCATCAGAGTGCTAGTCGATGAGTTATCCATGCTCTGAGCTTTACGCCCAGCGCATCGACCCCTCGGCCGATACGCATCAGCCTTTAGAAGCGTCCCACGACGCATAACGCCAAACGTATCGGTCCCCCAGCCGATACGCACCCGCCTTCAGAGAGGCGTCCTCTCATCGGCTCAGCTAGTCGATGGGTTCGCTCCTATCCTTGCTACGGTATAGCCGATCCGACGTCCTCCGTATCATCGCCGCTGGCCCCGGCCTCATACTGTCCTGGTTAGATCCAATCTTTGAGGTTCGGTGTTGATGGCGCTGCAACGGCGGGCGACGGGTCTCGTGCTGTCATATCCGAAGCGGCATCGGCTTTGCAGCCCGTGTCTTCTTGTGCTAATCCGAAGCGGCATCGGTTTTTCCAGCCGATAAATCACTGTTCGGCTGTCCGGAGGGATCCCGTGCGCCTTGATATCCTCTGAGCACACCCTAGTTCCTCCATCGGCTCGACGGTCAACCCCTCGTCGACACCTGTCCACATCGGCTCTCTAGCCAATCGAACAGCATCCCGAACCTATCGGCAACCAGCCGATAGCGAGCGTCTGTATCGGACCCACTCGTCTCACTTCCTTGTCAATTGCAGTGTCAAATTGACTGGCACGTCCGTAAACCTTGACGCTTAAGGACCTGCACTGGAGATAAGCAGAACTCCCAGACCTTCGCGTGACCGAGCCACCGTCCCTCCCCGGTCGTGGGATTTTTTGACGGCGAACAACATCACCCCTAGCTATCATCTTGTCAAGCGTTTTCGTCATCTGTCCTCTGTATTTTTACACGACGATGATCCGCCACCGCCGAAGCTGGTGGACTTCGTCACCAACCATCCGTTCGCCTCCTTCATCGTCGGGGAGAGGTCACGAGCCATCGTCTTCGCCACGCATGTGTACCCTTTCAACGAAGATGATAACCTTTCCAAAGAAGTTAGATGCCAGGAAGTAGAGAGATGATGAGTTTGATTTTCTATTTTAGATTTGGCTCCCCTTATTTCAGTGAAAAATGATTTTGCCAGACATGTTCGGGACGAATCGCTGCTTTAGTGCTTAGTATGGTTAGTTCAAATGAACTTGCAAACTGTGCCTATTTCAGTTTCCTGAATTTGCACACTGCGCATAATTCAGTTTCTTGGAATTTGATTTATAGTCGTGTCCGTCCTCTACGAGGCTAAGCATCGAATGTTATTTAGACATGTGCTACAACACATTCACCTAGGGGTGTGTGCATGAAAACATGTCGATTGAGATTTATAGATTTTGACATATCTAAATCTCAATGGACTATTTGTGAGCTGTGTGACGAGCATTTGACTGATTAGCTTCAATTTAGAGCCGTCCATCTTTTTATTGTGTTTCTCTCTGTTCTTGTTGCCATGGATTTGGATTCTAATGGAATGCCTCTTCGTACCTAGTAATTCCTAAATTAAATACAAGTGGTTATTGAAATTTTAGAGAACAAAAAACAACGTGAGTAAAGTGGATCTACACATCGAGAAAAAAAAACAAGGTATAATAGTATAAGTATTGTTGATGCATTGGATTTATATTTTTTTTATTTCATATGTTAGTTAAGTTTCGATGAGATTTTATGGAGTGGTATACGTATGTTGTACGAAGTATGTGATTATGTGAAAAAAACATAAAAAATTATCATTAGTTCAATTATCCAATTATATGTCGTGTTCACTTGAAAAAGTTATTTTTTAATAATAGAGTTTACATTCAAAAATTTATAACCAATTATTATATATATTGCAGGTCGAATAACTGCGAATTACAAAATTATAGCTTATATAACACTTACTATTAAACTTTTATTTTTATCTATATTTAACAAAAAAAATCTACATAACCGTTATTTTCCCACAACTTGCAACTTACATAAACCAAGAAAATTAGCGACCAATTGTTCATCAATCAAATTTCGTACACATTAATGTCAGCAACTTTTCCAGCAATAACTCCTCACATTTCTTTACAATGCCACGACCTAGATCCTTAAGTTGTGAGCAATTTGCCAGTGTCAAGCCCTCACATTTCTTTGCAATATCATCTGCTAGCACCTTTAGCTCTGGTAGGCACTTCGTTTGTGATGTGTCCTGGTTTTTCTTTGCAAGATCTGTGGCTACTTCCTGGAGCATGGGGCATTCGGCATCATTGTTGTTAGGGAAAGCCTTTGTACAGAACAGAAGGAGGGCATCCTTCACACCTAACGGGTTAAGCTTGAGCTGACATCGCTGGTGAGCAAGAGCAGCCACATCCCCTTTCCTTGTCGTGATCACAATGCGACTTCCATTATTACAGTCCGGAAACACGTCATAAATTCCATCATAAGCTCGACGGTCCCATACATCATCAAACACAACCATAAATCTCTTTTGTTTCAGTGCATCTGTTACACTTCTCTTCAATCGTGATACCTCCATATTGTGTATATCATCTGATGCCTGCTGCTTCTGGTTGACACTACCACCATCAGCCAATGTTGCGAGCTCACAGATACGAATCTCTAACAATACCTTTCTCAGCAAAACCTCCATAGTAAATGCCTGAGACACATTGAGCAACACATAAATGTTGAATTTCTCCTTATGACGCTCATATACATTAATGACCAATGTTGTCTTTCCCATGCCACCCATACCCCACACAGCTATCACACTGAGAGCTGAAATTTGGGGAGCAAGTAATTGGTTTAACTGCTGCCTGTTGTTCTCCATCCCAATAAGATCCTCATCCTTCATAAGTCGGGGAAAACTGTACTGAGGGAATTGCTGTTGAGAGATGGCGACTTGAGTAGGAACAAGCTGCGTGACCGGTTGCACCCACATGTCCTTCAACTTTGAAACATGCTCGATATCCTTCTCTATCTGAATCAGCTCATCAGCAATTCTATTAAAAACAACAGCATAGTATGATCCCTTGACAAGCTTACTCAGGAACTTTTCTCTCTTCAATTGAATAGAATTGTAGAAAAGACTTCGTCCTCCAAATCAAAGTTACCCCTCCTCTCATCGAAAGATTGGGAACAGCTCCTGCCATATCACCATGAGTCACTGAGAAGGCAGTCTGAACAGGAGCTTCCAACATTGATGACATCATATGCAAAAGCCATTGATAAAAATGGAACATGTTTCGCCCATGAAATAAATCTCAAAACAACTGAAGCAGCACAGAAAATTACAAAATGGCATTCTTACGGTAAAGAAAGTGTGCAAAATCTAGACACAGACTTGTGCAACATGCAGCATCTTCCGGTGCATTCCGTCCTTGTTCCATTGAGTTTTAAAGTCCTTGTGCAGGTCCTTCAACAAGAGCTTCTTCAGGGAGGTAAGGGATTCAATGCCTTGAGGGACTTTATCCAGCTTCCACAATGACACAATGTACAAACCTTCAATGCGAGGAAGGGCGTGGTCCGTGATCTTTATCTGGTTGACATCAGGCATGTGGATCAACACAAGCGTCTTCAGGTGGGGGAATGCCTCTGCATCAAGAACCAAAGTTTTTGCACTGCGCATGTTGTTTAGCCTTAGATAAGTGAGGTTGGACAAGTGTGATGCGAGCATCCCCAGTGGATCTTCACCAAGATTACATGAACTTAGAGCTAAATATTTGAGATGTGTACTGTGGCTACGAAATATCGGGTAGTCCAATGTTCCCTTGGCCCATTGCCCTCTGATAATTAACCTGTGGAGTTCTTTGGACATGGGCTGGAGAGCCTCAAAGCAAAGTGGCTCATTCTCATCTCTTGCAGAAAGAAGCAAGCTGGAAAGAAGCGGCAAAGTTGATAATGTAGCAAAAATATTTCCACAATCAGCAGAACTTATGTTGTCAATCCAAACACTTCTTAGTTTCATCAGTTTCTTAAGTTGCTCGGCCAAGTCCTTGCTGGCTTCCATGGTCTCGAGAGTCTGAAGTTCTTCCAAGTTAGACAGATCTTTGGGTGCTTGCAGTCCTTTGAAGTACCGGAACTCTGAATGCTTATCATCATCATATCTATCGGCTAGCAGGTGCCTTAGCTTCTTGATCTTAGTAATTCCTCGTGGTAGCTTCTCTATTTTGGTTTGCTTGATGTCCAAAGTGTAGAGGTTAGACAACTTTTCAACAGAGTCTGGGAGTGACTTGACCTTTGTGCGACGCAAGCCAATGTAACGCAGATTAAACATATTCCCAATAGATTTTGGCAATTGAGTGATTTCTGAATCTTGAAGCTCAAGAACAGTAAGGTAGCTTGATTCTGAAAAAGTTGAGTCCAACATATAAGTGGAAGGTGAAATTGCTCCAAGTGATACTAGTGTTCGAAGACGTGGAAGTTTAAGTTTTGGTGCAGTAGCAGCAGTGCTATCTTTCCATTCGTAAGATGACAGACGACGAACATCCCTATCAATACGTATCATTGTGCCGAGATCATTTGCAGAACCAAATTTCTCCTCTTTAGCAATAGAAATGGCCAGGTCCCGCACAATATCATGCATTGTACAGGTAGTCACCCTGCCTAGCTCATCATTCTCCTCAATTTGAAGCATATTCCGGTATATCAGTTCCATGAGATGCCCCTCAGCTACCACCTCTGGTGTGTTGTTTTCTTTGCTCAGGACAAATCCTTCTGCTATCCACAGTCGCACAAGGCTCTCACGGGAGATCGGGTAGTCTTCTGGGAATAAACTGCAGTACAAAAAGCAGTTTCTGAGTTCTCCTGATAGGTCATGGTAGCTCATGTTTAAAATTGCTCGAACATTACTGTTCTTTGACAGCTCACTTCTAAGCTGTCTGTATGTTTGATCCCAAACATAGTGTGTCCGTGGCCTTGAAGACAAGAGGCTACCTATTGACACAATCGCTAGTGGCAGGCCCTGACACCGATCTACTGTAGATGTAGCGACTTTCACAAGCTCGTTGGGACATTCATGGTCCTTGTTGCCATAAAATGCCCGTCTGCAGAATAGATCGAAGGCCTGACTGTCACTCAGTGGCTGGAGATCAAGGCGGCATGTTGAGGAAGCAAGAGCTGCAACATGATTCTTCCGTGTAGTGATGATTACACGACTTGGTTGGTTGCTCTGGAATGCATCACGTATTTTAAAGTATGCTTCTTGGTCCCAGACATCATCCAGTACAATCAAGCATTTCCTATCTTTGAGTATTCCTTTTATTTGCTCTTTCAAATCATACACATCCATTTCATCAATGTCACCTTTGTAGCCAACTTTCCTAAGCAGCTTCTTCAACAAAGCATCAACAGTGTAGGTTTGAGACACGGCCATCCATGCATGAGCAGAGAAGTTTGCCTTTTCACGCTGATAAACATTTGTGACCAGGGTGGTTTTTCCCAGTCCACCCATACCTGACACCGTTATCACCTTACTGTCCAGCTCATCAGAGTACAGCCATTCAGTCAGCAGCATCCTATTGTCCTCAATCCCCACAAGATCTTCATCTTTGACAAGTTCTGGGAAGCTGTCTTGGGACCTCTGTCTTTCCATCTCAGTGAGTGGGTCAGAAACAAGCTGGCATGGTTGCAACCACTGATCCTTGAGTGCTATAACTTGCTTGATTTCATTCTCTATCTTGACCACCTCATCAGCAATTTGACTGAAAACCAAAACATATTGTGATCCTTTGATGAAGTATTTTTTAAGGAACCGTTCTTCCGCCATTTGTGCAGAGTAATATGAGTATTTGTCCATGACATCCTCAACACGATAGGCCACCTTCCTCACCTCCCCAATCCAACCCCTCACAACATCATCGGTGAGGTATATCGTGCCGATCTTCCGTATAACATTGTTCATGGTTGTCAATTGCATCCTCATTTGCTCAATCTTCTCATCCAGATCCCTTAGGTTATTAACTTTTTCAGACAGTTTGGCAAGCAAGTCCTTGGCAGGTTGATCTGCTAAAACGTTACCTATCTTTGTGAGAGCAAGGAGTACTGCCTCTGCCATCTGTGCTGAATAAAATAAACATAGTATCATGTTAATGGTACATACAAATTTCACCCCATGTTCTAGGTCCTACTTTAACTGGTAAGTTGAGACTTGAAAGAAAAAATTCTCTAATTAATATTAGTTTTCTTGGATGAAAATTTTGACCTTGTGGACAGAAAAATCTACTAGTTCTCTGTATAGAAGATGTAAGACTGCTCATACTTAAAGAATCATATCAATCAATCATGACGGGAGAAATATGGCACTAGTTTTCAGTGTACCACTACAAAAGGTATATTCAACCACCCTTCGTAATCTAAGATCTCATAAATCTTAGTCAGAATATGATAGGCTAATGAAATTACTGAATGGGGTTCATATTGTACTTGTAGCATTGATGATCACCAGTGCCAAATCTTGAACTTGAATTTTAATTAATGGGCTTGCTGTAGAACCATACAGCTTAGCCATATAAACACAGCTAGCTTTCAAACTGTCCAAGATTTGGCCCAAAACTGGAGCGGCCATCTCGGCACAGTGACCGCAACAACGCACTCCCCGCCGTCGCCCCGGTCGTCCGAGCGCCACCGCCCATTCGGACGAGCACGGCGCGAGAGGCACAGATGGTTACGAGTTACCAAACTCTCATGGCTTGACTCATCACCAAAGATCCAAACAGGATCACAGTCACAGCGACTTGTCGTGCTCAAACGCTAAAATGTAAACTCCACCAAAATTAATTTGCGACCAAATCGAAATTAATCTCCGACCAAATAGAATCGAAGGTAAGACGAACAGAACTGGTTGCCCCAGAACTAAAAAAAACACACATTCTGTCTGCATAACTAAATACGGAGTACAATCAATTCGCAAGAGAGGACATGGACGCACCTGCACCTGATGAGAAAAGGAGGAGGAGGAGGAGACCTTGACTCTATCAGTGGCGAGAGTTGAGATAAAAGAGACGGGACGAGCCAGCTGCCTGCCTGCCTGCAGCTTGAGCTTGGTTTCTCTCTGTGTGTCTCGTTTTTATTTGGTTTGGTTTTCTCGGTCAAAGTCATCTCGCTGTCCTTTCCGTGTGTTGGCCAAGTCAACAGTCCACACCGTCGTGCGTGGGGTCCAGTGGCCAGCGGTGTGACAAGGATGGCCCTGCTGGTACACTGATCAAAAGACAAACTGAAATGGAGAATGGTGCACACTGGGCATGCAGCAACTATTTAATAATTTGGATAGTAATTTGTTCGTCGTGGTAGGAGCTCTGCATATCCATTTATGTATGAGAGGATTAGAGCTCAAAAGTTACAACACTAGTTGCAAAAATGAGTAATATGACACTAGTTGACACCCTAAAACAAAGAACGTCCTGATGATTCAATCATTGCCCTTAACATAATTTCTCCTTGTTGCTATATATTTTAGGGTGAAAAAAAGTCAAAGTTTACCATTGAGTCAGGTTACTATATTTATTAATGAAAAAAAGTAGAAGTTTAACACCGAGTCTAGAGCGTAGGAGTAAAGGGCTATAGAGTAGCTAATTATATATCACATGAATAATGTGATGTGAAGTATAGTTTGAAGAGGAAGATAATTGTCTTCCGGTTTGACAAGTGGTAGCCTTTTTCACCTTTGTTGAGGTTGATAAAGGCACCTATAAGATCTTGAGTTTATTTCCTTTTGTCAGATTTTCCTTTCGAAAATGGAAAAGTATCTCCAACCTTTTATCAGATTTCATTGTAATAATTTGAATTTAGGCCCTTCAATGGTAAATTTTGAGTGAAATGCAGTTGCTTTAAACTTTTGCTTTAGGAATCGCGCTTGTTTCATTCAAATTAGGTTGTTTGGAGGAAATAGAGTCATATAGGCAACGAGCTATACCACTGTTGCTTGAGATATCTTAACTTTGGAGTTGGTTACCGAATAAAAAAGAGAAATATATGCAATCACCTATGATTTTTTTTATCAGAACACCTATGAAATATTTGAGATATGGCACGGACACCGACTATTGAGGTGGTGAGGGGTCAGTGCATTGATAAAACACAGAGAAGTTTAAAAATGACATGCTCCTTTTTAGATGAATAGAAAATGTTCAATAGACATGTCCAAATACAATATACAAAACTAATCAAGGTTTTGTACACCACCCAGCTTCTATAATGCAAATTATTTTTCAATTGGCAGTGACTAATTTTTTAAGTAATTTGCCCTCTTACCAAGTATAGTTTAAGAACTCAAGAATCAAGATACTCCATGTCCTACCTCTGTTTCTTTTATTTGATAATCTTTAGATCTACATTTAACTATTTGTCTTATTTAAAATAATTATATAATTATTAATTATTTTGTTATGATTTATTTTATAATCAAAGGTAACTTATATTTTTATATATTTATATAAAAATTTTAAATAAGATGAATGGTCATATAAAAGTCAACTATGTTAATTAAAAAAACGGAGGTAATAGTATCTAGGTGTTGAGCTCAAGATAGTAAAAACTATCTCTATCCATAGAGGATATAGATCTGAACGAGCACTTCCTCCAAGTCCTTATATTTTTTGTGGATGTAGTACTAATCCATGTGATAGAATCATCATTCTCATAAAACAATTAAAGATCAAAACTTGGTAATCTTTATTCTATAGCAGATTAGAAAATGATTGGTTGCTATGTCCACCCTAACAAAACAAATATTAACAGGTCGTCTCATCGACCAGCAGACAGAGTGGGGAAATCAAACATTAGATTAAGATGTCACATGCTGGCTGCGGCTGTCAGATAAATTAGCAGAAATTGTGCCATGGAGTAATTCTATCAGCGATTAAATTTGTATTTATTTTTTAAAAAAGAATTAAATTTAGGATAATCATGCAATCAACATCACTACTAAATAAAACAACGAACTCATTACTAAATAAATCATGGAAGAATATTCATTCAAGGAAGAAGAAACATGAATGGATTAGAATGGACAATTTCATGGATTTCGCACTCTGAAGCTACTAGTGAACAATTGGTATAAAATGAATAATAAAAGAAGCAACTTCAGTTCCGGAGATCAGCAAAACTTTGAAATATAAACTCAGATCTGACGGCCGCTGGATTTGTCAGTCTAGCTCGCAGCTCCGCCGCCGGTGAGGCATGGGCAGCTGGAGATTCCAAACACAGAAATCAGCAAGAGCAAAATATTATACAACTCAGTCCTAAACAAAGCACAGATTGACGAACTGCTATGAAATCTAATATAATCTAAATCATTGTATTTCATTTTTCAAAGAACAAATTGGAGTACCATTTGGCTAAGAAGCTCGATCTCTCCGGCGCCGGCCGCGGAGGTGGCGGCGGCGAAGGCTGCCGGTTGGCCGGGCGTCCGACGAAGTAGTCTTCTCCCCCAAAACGAAAACGAAGCAAAATTTAACAAAACATCTGGCAAAATCGAATCAACACAATTAGATCAATCGAGCTAGCACGTACCACCAGGGATCTGTGTGTTGGAAGCAGGCCTCTCCTCGTCGGCGACCTGCTGCTCTTGCTCCTTGGGCTCCGCGTAGTTCATCGGCCGGCCGACGAAGTAGCCTGCATACATACATACACCAAAAAAAAATGCTAGCTTTTTAGCACTGAAGTGACAGGATATGATTAGACCGATACAAAGGCAAGATTTTTTTTTCATATTTATTTGATTTATTAAAAAAAAGAGAAAGCTTGTGAGTGAGTGACAGGGACCAGGAACATCGCTGCTCATGGCGGCGAACGGATCGACGGTCTCCGGCCGGCCAAGCTAGCCGCCTCCTCTGATCCTCTCCTCTCCTCTTCTGGCGAGGCGACGCGAGACGACGGAGGGGGAAGCTCGTCGTCGGAAGGGAATAATGGCGACTGGTCTCCGGCGCGGTTGGTTGGTAGGAGAAGTGGAGCACGCAAGGAGACAGAGAAGAAGACGAAGAAGACGCGAAGCAAGATGCTTTTCGCCCGGGCTGGCCAACGCCAATAATTCGCGTTGAGATGGGAAATTTTTACAGTTTGATCCTTTTAGTACTACCTCTGTTTTCTTTTAAATGGCGTTAGATTAGTTCATTTATTAAATAATGGAGAGTACTTATTTCACAAATATTGCAAAATTTAAACACCTCAATTTGTCTCAGCACCAATATCCTTAGCGTTGACCACTGTGCCGCACTAGCAGCAGGACAATAACTAACCAATGTAGCACAGGGTAAGCGACCTGCTGGCGCTAAGATGTTGGAGTTCAGTGCTAAGCTTGGCACCGAGATTAGGGTCTATTCTTGCAATTTGTTTTGCAGCGTTGTCTTTGTGAAATAAGTATTGCAAAAGGAACATAATGTAAAATATTTCAGTATGCATGATAATCCTGTTAGTCTTGGAAATTAGATGAAAATTAAGGTGTCTACTTGATTAGTGTGTATAGGTGGCCAATATAAGATTACAAGTGTAACTTGATTTGAATAAGATTATTATTGTCCAAGTTTATTTACACAACACCAGGGTCAATGAAGACCAGAAGCATACCAATAAAGATAGAGAAGAGTCTCAAAACTTTCTCCAGTAGTATACTGTTGTCATTTGCATCTCAAAACAAACTCTGTAAAAATTCCTGATTCATTCCTGTGTAATTCATAGATTCAA
The DNA here is from genome assembly GCA_030770085.1 of Oryza coarctata. Lineage (NCBI taxonomy): Eukaryota > Viridiplantae > Streptophyta > Magnoliopsida > Poales > Poaceae > Oryza > Oryza coarctata. The sequence goes on from CM061483.1 coordinate 4,109,261, forward strand.
AAAAACACCACATGAAAATCCATGACAGTTTAGTTCAATTGCTTGAAGATTAGCTTGCAGTTACAAATAAGTCAGCCACTTTTCAAGGTCATCTCATTTCTCGCCGCACTGGTTGCAAACATTATGGTTCTTTCTCATTGAAAATGACAAAGCTTGTACTACGTGGTACGGTAATAGGCAACTAAGTCAAAAAACTTTTCTTAACCTTGCCAACAGAATGTTCAAAGTTGTCATATTCATGCGGACAAAGACGATTCGGATAAAATAATACTCCTTAATTATATATTATAAGATATTTTAATTTTTTAGTTGTTTAACTAAATTTATAAGAAAATATAACAATATAAATTAGTTTCATTAAATCTAACATTAAATATATTTTAATACTATATTTATTTTATGTTAAAAATGTTGTTATATTTTTCTTTAAGTTTGGCTCTGAAAAAAGTCAAAACAATTTATAATATGAAACGGAGAGAGTATTGTTAACGAGGCCAGTAGAAATAAAAGAAATTCATAGATCCAAAATGGGTAAGCAAAATACTAATGGATCATGCGGAATAATCACATTTTTTCGGGATATGGTTGTACAATTCACAATAATGTAAAAAAATGCAAGAAACAAAACTTGTATTTCCTGACACAAATGACAACTTCACCATCAAAATTTCCACCGATTTCTTGATGAATCGCCAATTAAAATTGCTAGCACAGCCGTGTTGATCTAGTTCATATTTTGACGGCCAGTGAAGCACCCGAAGCTGCAGGGAGAGATCCAGCCAATGTATCATTATAAACGTGTTACACTAGGATTATAACCGAGCATTTCTCAAAGATAGATGGACTCCTGTAATTTGCTATAGATAGAATAGAACTTAAGTTAGGAGTACTAGTTTAAAACTATCTATATCTGTATTTTTGTTCTATATATAAACATGCAACATATGGTGAGTCAAGGTGAGGCAATCATAGTTACTCCATATTTTTTCATGGTATCAGAGCCGCCTCTTCCTAGAATAGATCTACAAAAATCTCGTCAAATTCTCGCGACAAAGAGGCTGCGACCTGCTCGTGACGCTCCTCCCCGCGATCTGAACATCCCGCGACAAGAGGGCCGCGACCCCTGCTCGTGACGCTCCTCTCGCGACAAGATGTCTTTGTCCTCCACTCATGGCGAAGGATACCTGTGTCCTCTCCTTTTGGACATCCGGTGTCTGACAAGCTAACACGGGATAACTTCGTCCTATGGAAGACGCAGTTCCTGCCCGCTGTCCGTGGCGCCAAGGCGCTTGGTTTTCTGGATGGAACCATCCCCGAGCCGCGACAAGTCCTTGAAGCTAAAGTCGACGGCAAGAAGAAGGAGATTCCCAACCCAGAGCATGACTCATGGGTAAAAAAAGATCAGCAGCTACTCAGCTACCTGGTGAATTCGGTCTCCAAGGAGGTCCTCGCCAGGATCACGACTGCAACAACCTCTACGCAGGCATGGAAGGCGCTAGGGGCTATGTTTGCAGCACAATCAAGAGCGCGGGTTACAAATCTGCGCATGCAATTAGCCACCACCAAGAAAGGCAGCCTCACTACGACAGCCTATTTCAACAAGATGCAGAACATCAAGGATGAGCTCGCGTCAGCCGGCGTCACCGTCGGGGATGATGAGGTGGTTGCTCATCTACTTAATGGTTTAGACTTTGATTATCACCCCTTTGTTTCTTCTATGATGGGCCGATCAGGTGATCTTTCACTCTCTGAATTATATTCTCTACTCATGGAGTACGATCTTCGGCTCGAGATGTATCAAGGGACCGATCAGTTCCAGTCTTCAGCTAACATGGCATCTCGCGGTCGTGGAAACCATGGTCGTTCTGGTGGTCGACGTGGTGGAGGCCGGTTCAATTCATCGCGCAATGGACAGAACAGCAACAACAATCAGAGTTACACCAACAATAATCAAGGCAATAGCTCGCAAGTCACAAAAAAGGCGCCCTGTCAAATCTGCAAGAAGACAAATCATGAAGCCAATCAATGCTATTTTTGCTATGAGGAAGACAATCAGTACCGTGGGCGACCAGCAGGAGCTTATGGTGTTGATACAAATTGGTATGCGGACAGCGGGGCCACTAACCATATCACCAGCGAACTTGACAAGATGACCGTCCGTGATAAATATAGTGGCAATGAACAAGTTCATAACGCCAGCGGCAAAGGTATGAGTATTAGTAATATTGGGCATACAGTTTTTCATACCCCTTTTAGTAAACTTCATTTGAACAATATTCTTCATGTGCCCTCTTCTGCCAAAAGCCTTGTTTCAGTTCATAAACTTGCCAAAGATAACAATGCTTTCCTTAAATTTCACCCTGATTCCTTTCTCGTTAAGGATCAGGAAACAAAGAGGATTTTACATCATGGTAGATGCAAAGGTGGTCTGTATCCTCTCATTCCATCCGAAGAGAAAATAGAGTCAAAGCATGAAGTTTTTAGAGTCCATGTCCCTTCTACATCGTTATGGCATAGTCGTCTAGGTCATCCTGCTACTCCCATAGTTCAGAAGATCCTTAGCTCAAATAAGTTGCCGTGTGCTAGTTCCAAGAATGTTGAGTCAATTTGTGATTCGTGTCAAAGGGCCAAGAGCCATCAACTGCCTTATTCTGTTTCTAATAAAATCTCTAGTGCTCCTCTTGATCTGATTTATTCTGATGTGTGGGGGCCTGCACCCATCTCTGTTGGGAGTTATAGCTATTATGTTAGCTTCATTGACGACTATAGCAAATACACCTGGATATATTTGTTGAAGCATAAATCTGATGTCTTTCGAGTTTTCCAAGATTTTCAAAACTTAGTAGAAAGACAGTTCTCTAAGAAGATCCTTTGTGTTCAATCGGATTGGGGAGGCGAGTATGAAAAATTAAATTCTTTCTTCAAGCAAATTGGGATCACACACCGTGTGTCCTATCCTCATGCTCATCAACAAAATGGTGCTACTGAACGCAAACATAGACATATTGTTGAAGTTGGTTTAGCTCTTCTTGCTCATGCTTCCATGCCTTTAAAATTTTGGGATCAAGCTTTCCTTATAGCTACCTATCTTATTAATATTCTTCCCAGCAAGGTTATTGATTTTAAAATTCCTAGTACTCGCCTTTTTCATGATGCACCCGATTATAGCAATCTTCGTGTTTTTGGTTGTGCTTGTTGGCCCAATCTGAGGCCATATAATTCCAGGAAGTTATCTTTTCGATCCACCCAATGTGCTTTCCTTGTCTATAGTTCCATGCACAAAGGTTTCAAGTGCCTTAACAATTCCACCGGACGCATTTACATCTCCCATGATGTCGTTTTTGATGAAGCCGTGTTTCCCTTTTCAAAGCTCCATCCTAACGCCGGTGCCTCTCTTAGAAAAGAAATTGTCCTACTGCCTTCTTCCCTTCGAAATCCAGGGGATGATGACTGTACTGCATCTGATATTACTAATACTACTGACGTACCTGATGTTTCTAGTGAATCATCTGAGAAAATTGCAGGTCTCATGCCTATGCTCCCAGCGCTATCGGCACAACGTTGCGCACATAGCCTAGGCTGCAGCTCCCAGGTGGAAACGTTGTCTCCTTCCAGCTCGTCGAACGGTGCTATTTTGCCTGCTACACCGCCTGGGGGAACATCAGTACCGTTGCCGACCGCTGTTGCTGCGCCAGAGGACAACAGTGCGGCGACAGGTGGGGGTAATGCGGTGGTGCCTGAGTCTCCACCTGGGATGTTGCATGCGTCTGAGGAGTCTCCACCACCGCTGCATGCTACAGCATCAGGTGCACATGAATTTGTGCCACCCGGATCTTCTACAACATCTGGTTCTCCAGCAGCCACACCTGATCCCCCGCGTCACCAAACACGGTTGCAAAGCGGTATTATCAAACCAAAGAAGCTATATGATGGTATGATTCGATATGGCATGTTTAGTGCTACTGGTGAACCTAATTCCGTTGATGAAGCTATTTCAGATCCAAAGTGGCGTGATGCAATGGAAGTGGAATTTCAAGCTCTAGCTAATAATAAAACTTGGCATCTCATTCCAAGAAAAACTGGACAGAATATTATTGATTGCAAATGGGTTTTCAAAATCAAACAAAAAGCCGATGGGAGTATTGATAGATACAAAGCTCGATTAGTTGCCAAGGGATTCAAGCAACGATATGGCATCGACTATGAAGACACTTTCAGCCCAGTTGTCAAGATAGCTACAATTAGATTGGTACTCTCTATTGCAGTGTCAAGGGGATGGTGCCTCAGACAACTTGATGTGCAGAATGCGTTCTTGCATGGTGTTCTGGAAGAGGAAGTTTATATGAAGCAGCCTCCGGGTTTTGAGGACACTAAAATACCGGGATATATATGTAAGTTGGACAAGGCTATCTATGGGCTGAAGCAGGCGCCCAGGGCATGGTACTCCAGGTTAAGTTCCAAATTAATCACTCTAGGTTTTGTGCCGTCAAAATCAGACATGTCTCTTTTTATATATCATAGGGGTGGTACAACTATTTATATGCTTATCTATGTTGATGATATTATCGTTACAAGCTCATCACCTGAATCGGTGACAACTCTTCTTACTGATTTAAAAGAAGACTTTGCACTAAAGGATCTTAGCAAGTTACATTACTTCTTGGGTATAGAAGTTAAAGAAGAGTTAGATGGCATAACTCTATCTCAAGCTAAGTATGCACAAGACTTATTGAAGCATGTTGGAATGTTCGGCTGCAAACCCTGCACGACTCCTTTATCTGCATCTGAGAAGCTGTCGAGCTATGATGGTGTTCCTCTCAGTCCAGAAGATGCTACTCGCTACAGAAGCATAGTTGGTGCTCTTCAGTATTTAACAAATACACGACCAGATTTATCCTTTGCTGTCAACAGAGTTTGCCAATTTCTTCATGCACCGACCTTAGTTCATTGGACTGCAGTTAAAAGAATACTTAGATATGTACAACACACCATTGGACTCAGGATGCATATTCAAAAGGTATTGTCGTCATTCATCAGTGCCTTCTCTGATGTAGATTGGGCAGGTGATACAGATGATAGGCGTTCTACTGGAGGCTTCGTAATATTTTATGGAAGTAATCTTATATCATGGAGTGCTAGAAAACAGCCAACTATTTCAAGATCTAGTACAGAAGTAGAATATAAAGCGATGGCTAATGCTACTGCAGAAATAATATGGCTTGAGCAACTGTTGACAGAACTTGGGGTTAAAGTGCATCGCACCTCAGTTCTTTGGTGTGATAATCTTGGTACAACATACTTATCAGCTAATCCCGTGTTTCATGCTAGAGCAAAGCATATTGAAATTGATTTTCACTTTGTGCCTGAAAGAGTTATGAGAAAACAGCTACACGTTCGGTTCATCGCTTCTGGAGATCAGTTGGCGGATGGATTTACAAAAGCCTTACCGGTTGTAAAGATGAATACATTTATTTGCAATCTCAAACTTTAAGGTGGTTAGGAAAGTTTAGATTGAGCAGAGGTGTTAGAGATTGTAAACGTGTTACACTAGGATTGTAACCGAGCATGTCTCAAGGATAGATGGGCTCCTGTAATTTGCTATAGATAGAATAGAACTTAAGTTAGGAGTCCTAGTTTAAAACTATTTATATCTGTAATTCTTGTTCTATATATAAACATGCAACATATGGTGAGCCAAGTTGAGGCAACCATAGTTACTCCATATTTTTTTAAAGAGAAGAACAAATTAATGGGAACTAGAGACATAAGCATCTAACAGTTTCTGAAACATATCTGATATTATGTATACGGATTAGACTTACAATTTCTTGAAGAAGCCCGGTTCTTTCTTCTGTTCATCGTCAGCATCGGTTTTGCTGGCCGGGTGGCCATTGTAGTAACCTTATTAGAAGAAAAAAAAGACAGAAGATAAAGATTTTTCTTAATTTTGTGAAGGATAATTGAACTGAAAAGTTTGAAAATTAATGGAGACATAGCAAACAAGAAAGATTGAGATAATAGAAGCATATATAGCAGATTGAAAATTCAGATCCATTTTCAAGGACTAATTAATCAACCTCAAATATAACAAGATCTGCTACGTCGATCGGGCTAATTGATGTATGCAGAAACTAATTAAACCTGTATGAGCTAGAGTACGTACGTACCAGGGATTTGAGCGTTCTGTTCCTTAACCGACCGTGAAGCTTGCTGTTCTTCTTGATGTATGTGATGAAGAAGGTCAATGCTTCAATTAAGTAAGAAAATTACAGAAAGAATTTCTGAAACATTTTAGTTAATTAAGGTTGCATAACGCACATGCCTGGAGGATTGTTGCTCAAATTGGATCTCCGTCAGGCTAGCACCTCTCCGGCGAGATGAGGAAGACGAAGACGATGACCGCGACTGGGAGGTAGAGGAGACTTACTTGAGAGGTGTACTACAATGAGACTTCAGACTCTCCGGCCGTTTTAGTTGGATGAAAACAGAATAAGGAGACTGGAATAATTATAGTACAAAGCAATTGAGATTTGCAGTTGCCAACTAACTAAGCTAGGTCCTCAACCACAATGTCACAGTAAAACGTTCCTATGGTCTGATGTTTTAAATAATTGTTACCATTGATGTTTTAAATACGAACACCTACTATCGACTGCTCACCAATAAGGTTATAATAGTCGTTGGTTACGTCTAATACACTCTTGCTATCGGCTGATTGTCGATAGGGGCTGAAACAGTGACGAAAAGAATGAAAAAACACATCGGCTGTAGAGTTAATGGCGCTCCGAAATAAAGTAGTCAATAGACACTATACGGACTCCTACTATTGGCTGGTTGCCGGTACAGGCTATAGCACTTTTTCATCAGCTAGAAAGCCGATGAAGACATAAACAGATATAGTGAATAGGATAAAGGGTCCATCGGCTACCTGAAATACAATGATTAATGACCAGTAAGTGTAATCCTCCTATCTACTAATTAACGATAGAGGTTGTAACACTTGCCAATCGACTAAAAAGCTAATAAAGGCATATACGGATAGCAAGAAATAAGATAAAAGACCTATCGACTATAAAGCTAATGGGGCTCTGAATATAATATGTGATGAATAGTAAGGAGAGAGACCCAATCTTCTGAAGATACAAGAGGTTAGATCAGACGCACGGATAAAAGGAATGGGTGAACCCATTGACTAACTGATCTGATGAGATGAATTCTCTAAATATATATGTATATCAGCTAAGAAGCCGATACACTAGGCCTGAGGCTTAATATGGGGATAACTCGTTGGTTGGCCGCTTCGATAAGACGTTTGCGTAAAGGCCTATCGACCTATAACTCAATCTACTATCAGCGATCTATTAGGTCAAACCTAACCGATGTAGCATGAGACCGATAATAGGAAAGGAAGCTCAATAAGCTGATAGAACTACGCGAATATGATGTGATGCACCTAATTGGACTAACAGATTCGACCTAACTAATACATCCTTAGCCAGAATGGATACACTAAGATAGTAATAGGACTTACCTCTTCGCTGGAGATCAGGCTTAACCAATGCAGCCTCACATCGAGAGCTAAAATCTATTGATAAAAACCTAGATTAACTAGGGTGGCGATGTGCCGAGATTGTATTTGATCTATGTGGATAACTTACAAAGTTCCTGTGGGTCTATATTTATATTTAGGAGTTATAAGAGTCCGATGTGGTTATAAACAATCTCTGAACGTTATTTCTTAAACATAAAAGTAAACTATCTCTAAAAAGTTAATAAAATTAATTAGACTTATCTATCTTAGATATATTATATAAAAATAAAATACCTTATCATGGTTTTCACAGCTCATCTTTAGACTTAGTCTATCTGAATAACTTTTCGTATTTGAGTGGACCGAATCCTTCCTCAATCCGTCCAATCGATTTCTCACTGTATCAATCAGACTTTTTCCATAAGCCGATTAACTCTTTAATCCTATCTATGGGGTTTATTAAATTATGGTGCAAATAGTCCCTTATTTTTCTTTCTAGTTTTGCTAGTGTGTGAGGAGAATTTTGGGTTATTTATTTTATAGGGGTCGTCTTGGAGCAAGCATAAAAAATTTAACATTTTTTCTTTATTTAAAAAGTAAAAATTATAGTGACAAAATAATAATCCCTATTTATGATTTGTATCGGTGATTTTATATTTCTATATATATATATATATGTAATATTGGTTTGTGTATGACTAGTTAAATAAAATAACAAATCTTAATATGATTGAAATTTTTTATTAAACTTTTTTTATTTATTTTGATTTTATTTTAATTGTGTTAATATGCTATAAAAAGATATGAGAAAGATTAAAATTATATGCTGTGAAAAATATAAGAAATATCAAAGAAAGATATATTATTGCACTTTTTATTAGCGAGATTGGTTAATATTGTACTTTTTGGTACCAACATAAAAGTAGTTGCATTTGATCAAAATTTGGTTCAGATTATTCAAACAAATAGGCTCCACCTGGTTGAAATGGTGCATATAATTTTTTATAATTTATATTATGTTGAAATTAATCAAGTTATTAATCTTTTAAAACACCAATAAAATACATCTTAATTGCAAGTTTTAAAATAGTTTAAAAATATGTCTTATAATAAATTTTTAATTACGTATGGATGTAAGAGTGTAAATTACAACATGACGTTTGCAAGTTTTTTTACATGGATAATTTGTGGTGCTTATGATAAAAAAATAAAATTGGTGTAAAATTGAAAAACTTTTTTCTTCATGTATTCTCAATGAATGCATTCTCAGAGAGTTTATACACAAATTTTATTTAAATTTTTTAGAATTAAATGCTAATATTCAATATTTATATGTTGTTACCAATATTTTTATGAAAGGAGAGATTGTGAAATTCAAAATAATGAAAAATTAGTCTATTTTAAAATTGTTAAAATTGGCTTATACGCAGATTTATATTAAAATTGTTATTGTAAAGTATAACGAGTGCTATGAGAATATGTGCTTAGAAAATATTATTATTATTATTATAGATCACTGTATTAATGGTCTGATGCTAGCGGAGCAAGCTGACAGCGTTGTCTGGTGATGGCGTGAGCGGAGCAGGCTGACAGTGCAAGCAAAGACAAAATGCAGCGAGTGGGCGGAACGAAGCACAAAGCAGACCGAAAGTGGCAGCGAACTGAACTGGCAGCACGGATGTGGCATAGTTGCACAGTGCGAGTGCGGCCTAAGTTTTGTTGGCTACCGTGTTACTGTTTATTATAAAAGTAAAAAGTATTTTATTTTTTCTGGAGATTTCGAGTTAGACATTTTTATAGAGAAATATTTTAGGTGATTTGGAGAAGCATCTTACCAGCACAACTTAGTAATAATAAAGTTAAATTTTATAGAATATTAGTACGTTAATTAATCTATCTCTGTTTCTATTGTATATGTCTAGCGATCGATTTTAGATTAATTTATTTGATTTGTTTGATATAAAAAATTTTTCTAGTGTTATGAAAAGTTAATTAATTATTTTTAGATATCGTATTATTAATTAATTATGATTTAATTAATTTTCTTCAAACTTATGTCAAGTAATTTTTTCATTAATATCTCGAGATACTTGGTTGGATTGGAGTAATTTCAATTGGTTTTATTTACAAATTTTTTCTAGTTTATTTTTATAAAATTTTAGATCAATCGAAATTACAGATCTAAGGCTATAATTTAATTAGTAATAAAACAATGTTATATTCACATTCTAAAAACACGATTTTTTAACTTTCATAATCATTTACCTCTTGATTGGCTATGTTAGTGTGAATCAATCCTATATCATTTTTAACTTTTTTTACTTATGTCAGCTAGAAAATTCTTCCTTTTGTTTGCGAAAATTTTGCCTGCCTTGTTGAGAGGAGGGACTGTTAGCCTGTTTGCTTGAAAATATTGGGAAAGTAGTTCTGAATTTTGACCCTGAGCGAGCATATCTAACAACAGCAGCGAATTCTCATGTCCAAACTCCAAAGAGAGGGAATATCATTCCTGTTCTTCGATTCAACCGCAGTTTTTATATTTTTTTGCAATTATCCGATGGACATACATGCACACATATCACACTATATATATATATATATATATATATATATATATAACACCATTCTCACACACTCATAAATATATCACCTAACACACATGCTTAAAAGACCAAAACCAACATTACATCTCTAATTTTACTAAATTACTATTAAAAGCCCACTTATATAAATGCAATATTCGTTAACATTAGGTTTTAAACTCTGATCTACGGCTCTATACCACACCACAGGAGATTTTTGGTAACTGTAGTTTTTATATTACTGTTGCTTGAAATATATATCACTCAACATATATCGTAGAGTTTGCGGTATGTGTTAACTGCATGTCTCTAGTATTTTCACCTTTTACTATCTCACTGTTGGCCATCTGATGCAAGGGCATCTCAAAGCTGAAGAGCCTAGTAGTGCTTGCTACTTACTAGCAAGGGCATCATTAAGCTAAGAGCCTAGCAAGTGTTAAAAAATATAAGCTGTCTCGATGTGTTTTTGTTTATCTTACTGTGACTATTTTGACTAGGCACGTCCGCACGTGAGTTCTCCGGTTAGGACCTTTCGTAGGGAAGCTTCCTGATTGGTCCAATGGATTCCACACTTATAGATGAGACTCCTGATTGGTATATCATCGTCATAGATGATCCAACGGTGTACGTTTTTTACCAGTTCCATCCGACGGTCCTTGCTATTCCAGATGACGTGGCTCATCCTCTTTCGAGACAGCTTGCTGCTTTCACCTATTAAGATCCAGTGCTTCTATAGGTGCAGTACAAAGTTATATGGATTACAAAAGGGAAACAAAAGAAAAATAGGACCGAATAAACAGGTTAACCATCGCCCTAGCTACAAACAACGGATTCTACTCAATATCTGTGCATGCTTAGGACTTGTTCAGTTTATTGTTAAAATTAATCTTATTAAATTTTGGTAGGTATCAAACTAAATAAATCCTTATCATTACAACCTTGCTAATCCCTACCAAAAATTTGAGAATTCTATAAACTTGTACTTACAAAAGTCTATGGTATCAAACCAAACAATACCTCTACATCTTTACCTTGCCAAAATTTTTTGGCTTTGCTAATAAATAGAATGGTTTAGTTTGGCAATAAATTGAACATGCCTTAGATGCTATGGCATTCAGGAAAGTTACTGAGGCCCAAACACCATCCGTATTTTTTTCCTTTCTATTGCTTCTACATCAATGCACTGTCTTTAGAGCTTCAACTTGCTTGCATTGCACAAGTACATATCCCAGCCAAATAATTATAGTACAGCTTGTTAGTATAAAGATATATGAGGGCCTGAACCCATTGGATTGTTCGGTTAATTCCTCTCTTAGGTTTTGTTCAGCATTTAGTGCTTATTTATTTTGGAGGAAAAACAAATGATTTAGATTCTTAAACATTAATTCTTATAAATGTCATTTGGTTTATAGGAATAAAATATAGGAAAACCAAAAGAATTTTCTTTTCTTATAAGTTGTAGAGAGAAAATATAGAAAATTCACATCACTTAAACCTCTTGAAAAAATTTCTATGGATTGATATTTACATGTATTCCTCCATTTTTTCTATTTCCATGAGTTAAAATTTCTCTAAACCAAACAAACCTTAGATAAAATTTTCTACAGGAGAATCAATCCCTGGAGGGATTGGGTTGGACGTTCTCCCACCACCCAATCCCCCTTATCGTGATCCTCTCTTACCACCATGCCATTTGGATCCACTCCATTTGAAAGGATTGGTGGGGACGGTGAGATTAGCTGGGAAAAGGTTGATATATACAAACTAGAATTACTATTTTAGATATTCTAGAAGATGCAAAATAATTAAAAATCCATTAAGAAATTTTAAAAGCAAAAACAATATGAAAACCACAATATACAAAATACTCATATACTTTGCCATGGCACAACAAAAACGAGTTTAATAATTTGTGATGCACTTCATCTCATCATCTTGATTCAAGGCCACAAAAAAAATTAACTAGTCCTAACATCCAAAATTCAGTTACATCTTCTTCAAACTTCCTCTCGTAAGAACTATCTAATTCACAGTACAAATGATAGCTTGCAAAGATTGCACTGCTCAAGATTTGTCATTACTAAAAGTGTTGCTTGCTTTCATCTGTCCTTTAGATTTGCTTTGCATCAAAGGGCGTGTTCGGTTGCCCGCATGGGATTTGGCACGCACACGAGATGCAGCGAAGCTGGAGTGCTTGTGTTAGGCTAGGTGCATGCAAAACAGCCATAGGGATGGAAATTTCCCTGTTGGGGGTAGGGACCCGGCTGCTCGTGTTAGGCTAGACACATACAAAACAGTACCAGAGTGGAAATTTTCCTAGAGTGGCTCGGTCCCTGCCTCAACGGGGCTAGGGTCAGGGTGCTGTAGGGCGGGCCCTGGGCTCAAGCGGGGCAGGGGCAGGGTAGCATCTGAACCCACTGGGACACTACGGGGCCCCGAAAATCTATCTGTGACCCATTAAAAACAAGCCCATTAGGCTAAGTCTACTCAAGGTGCACGTATAAAGAGAAATCCTAACCTTACTCTCAATTCTCGTCCATTCTTCCAACGTTCCAGCTTCCAGCTGCCACCGCCCATCCTCTTTGTGGCGGGCCCCGACCAGGTCGCATTGGTATCGCTTGTCTGCTCCGCACCGTCGCCATGCTTCTGCTCTTCCCGTACCTCGCCGTCAAGCGCCTGCCTCTCTCCCGCACGAGGCCGCTGGGTGCCGGAATGGATTGTCGCTGGGCACTAGCTTCCATTCTGCTCCTCTCCATCGCCTTTTTCCCTCCCTCAGCACTGCGCGCAGCCAGCAGCCGGCCTCCCTTCCGCGTCTCTCCATCCCTCTCGCATGATGCACCACGCCGCCACCGTACGGCTGTGCCAGCCGCCTCTCCCTGTGAGGCCTCGACCCATGTTTTAACCCCGTTCTTTTGCTCTGGTGCTAGGGCCAGGTGAGGGAGTCGGGGGTCAGGGACGGGGGCCGTTCTTGTCCAACCAGTACCGCCCTGCCCAGTTGCCAACCCTACACAGTCCCCGCAGCCAGGCCTGGAGGAAACGCAGGTGGCAAGCCTTGCTCGGGAGCCAGGCCCGAGCGAGGCGCGGCTGCATCCGCGCATCCAACCCCAAATCGTCTCCCGTTCACTCATCCCACTCTCTCTCTCTCTCTCTCTTACATCTCAGGCTCCTGGACGGGCTGGCTCCGCCGTCTAGCCCTGCCGCCTCCGTTCACCGGCTGCTGCTCGAAGCCAGCCCCAACGACTCGCGACAAGATCCAAGATGGCCTGCGAGGTCTTGACGGCCGGAGCACTGGGAGGAAGCAGAAAAAAAGGGGTCGCCTTCATCGCGTTCGTCTTCTTCCTCTTCTCCTAGCCGTCGTTGGCTCCGCCGTCCTCCTGGATCCGGCAGCCAGGAACTCACCCACAGTTCCAGCGACCAGCCAACGGAAGCAGCGGCGAGCTGCGTGCAAGCATCGCGGCGGAGCGGCGAGTTGTGGGCGGAGCAGGCTTCCCTTTTCTTTTTTCTCACCAATTCCTGATTTCATAGATGTGTTCGATATACTTTGCATGTGCAGGCCCATTTTATTTCATTTGGATGATTTTTTTTCCCTAATGTATGACGTCCTGCCTTTTTTAAAAAAACTGATTTACCGGTTATGTTTATATGGTTTGCACAATATTTTCTATATGTAGGAGGGGTAACCTCACCATTGTAGCAAGGAGATAAGCACACTCTGAGTTTATACAATCAACCAAACAAACTCTCCTATATACAAAGTGTGTCTAGATACAAGATGATGCAGATGTTCATTGCTGTGCACCATTCGCAACGATGAAACGTCATCGTTAGATTGAATAAAAGTGTGTTGGATGCTGTAAGTATAGCTATGACTTGTAGATTTCGCACAAACCCTGAAGTATGAAGGCCAACCCATCCTTCAGCTTTCTCTTTGCCAGCTGAGGGAGTCGCTCCAACTTCTCTCTGAAAAGATGAAATAAACAACTGAATAAAGATATGTGAACATATATATATCAAGAAAAAAGTATATATGTGTGGATTGAAAATACTAATCTAAAAATTGAAGACAGAATTGTGATTAAGTTTGGAGAAAATAACATTTTGCCAGTAGCTTGAAGCATTATTAGCAGAAAAACTAGCAGCAAAAAATGATTAGATTCAAACCGATGTCTCATTAGCAGACACATACCTTGTAAAACTATCTGCTTCTGTGATTTGGGACACATTAATCCTTAGCTTCTTGGGTCCATACAAAATCAGTTGTGTGCGTGGACGAGCCTAGGTTAATTGATTGATTAACAATAGTTGTTACTAGTTACTACTAGCGAATTGAAAAATAGACGTGATAGGAAAAAAATCTTGGAATTGAAATTATGTTCAACTAGGCAACTTGACAACATCAATACAGACAAGTCCGCCCCAGAATAATGAATCCAACTCTAGCCAACATCTTTATCATTAACCTGAACATATAATTATATTCTGAAGAAAAGATTAGTGTGCATCCTAAAAATACACATCCATTAATATCTTGCACCCTACCATAAATTTATCGAACAAAAAATATGTCATTCTTAGAAAGAATTAAGGAAATAAAACTATCTGCACATGTATTAGAGGATTACTAAACAGGTAATTTGAGGTAACCACGGTGGCTACAACTTAACAAGTGATGCTAAAAAGCACTTGCAATGACATTATAATAAGCACTTGCATGGATTTTTTTTCTTAAACCTACCAGCCTATTCCAAGTTGATGCTGTTGACAAATAAGAAAATTGAAAAGTGGTTGTAAAGCAAGCAATCTAGAATTAAGAAGAATAATATGATATGAACACATACTATTATTTACATACTTGATTCACTTAGCACACATAGCAGAGATGGTTAGTTTGCGGCCAATTTGCATGCTATGGTCTTCATTTTCAGACAGACAGCGACATATAACACATGAACTATGGCAAATAGCTGTAGCTATCCAAATAGATTTCAAGTGAGCATTTGATGTCAAAGGCATGGAATATATATGAGCATATATACATACATACTATACCTAGAATACATAATAACTAAAACACGCTTCTAGTAAAATTTTTACTATATGAGGAATTCATTTTAATTATGGCACATCTAAGTATGTTTTAGAGCATCCATATGTATATATGTATATATATATATACCTGGAAAAAGTATGCATGTTGGTTGCAACTGACTGCAAATTAGATGACCAGTTGGCTATAACTAGAATATGTATAACCATAATTAGATTTTGTCCAAAAGCTTCTTGTTATGTTGTTCAATTATAAATACCAAACCAAGGCTAAATTACACCTAACAGTTGGCTTTCCATCAACCCATTTTCCTAAATAAAAAAACTTATAATGATAGTATGATACCTTTGAACTCTCCTTTGGTCCAATTGTAATTCCTAGATGGTCTGCATTATAATAGAAACATTCAAATGAATTGTTCACATAACATTCATATGGACTGATCTAATATTAGTCTCTGTGTTAATGCCAAAATTTGGTAAGCTCAGAAAAAGATTGAAAAAATGATCGGTTTAGTAAAGAAGAGTCTGATTACTACAGAAAATAGGCCGATCGAAGGAAGCAAGAAAGGATTCGGTCCAATTATAGAAAACTATCCAAATGAGGCCGAGTCTGAGGAGGAGCCGTGGGACTCACGGTAGAGTAATTTATTTATGTAAATCATATTTTATAATAGAAAGATTTAGTTAGTTTAGTTAACTTTCTTAGAGATATTTTTCTTCTATATTGTTTAGGAAATAACGTCCGATGAATGTTGTAGTCGTGTCGGACTTTGTAATGCCGGAGTATAAATATAGACCCTGAAAGCCTATAAAGAAATCTCTCGATCAATACAATTTCGGCGCATCGCCACCCTAACTTGTCTAAATTTTTACTGACGGGGTCTGGCTCTCGACGCGGGGCTGCATCGGTTAAGTTCGATCTTCGGTGAAGGGATAAGTCCCGCCACTATCCTGGTATATCTTGCTCTGTCTAAGCCAGCATCAGTTAAGTTCGACCTCTTTAGATCGAGTGTACCGCATCACGTCCGTATGAGATCTATCGGTTTATCAAGCTCTCTCTGCCGTCGTCAGTCCCGTGCTGCATCGGTTAGGTTCAACCTACGAGGCTGCCAACAGTAGAGTTAAGTTGTAGGCCTATAGGTTTCTGCCCGGCGTTTCATCGGAGTGCTTAACCGATGAGTTATCTATACCTTAAGCAACATGTCCAGCGTATCGGTTCCTCAGCCAATATACACCCGTCTTTAGAGACTTTCATTGGACATCACGCCTAGTGCATCAATAGACGTATATCTTCAGAGAGGTCCTCTCATCGGCTCAGCTAGCCTATGGGTTCCCTCCACCCCTCCTTCAGTATGACCGATCTGGTGTCTGCCTAGTCGTTACCGTTGGCCTCGGTCTCATACTGTCTCGATTAGGTCTAACCTTCGAGATTGGTGCTAGCAGCATCATCATGGTGGGCGACGGGTCTCGTGCTATGGGAGGATCGGGCACCGCTCCTTGTTCATCGTCCATCATATCCGGAACGGCATCGACTTTGCAATTAGTGTGTCTTTTATACGATTCCTTGTGGTTCGATCAGGTGTGTCGCATCACGTTCGCGCGAGGCTCACCGGCGCATTGGGCTTCCTACTCCGTCAATGGTCTTGTGCTGCATCAGTTAGGTTCGACCTACAAGATCGGTGATAGTGGTTTGAGCCGACGCCCCGACGGATCTTCGCGTGGCGTCTCATCAGAGTGAGTAGCCGATCCTCACCAAAGGCCTCGCATCCGTCTCGCGCATCATCCAACGATCGATCTGCTAGAGATCGATTCGGACGCGTCGGATGCCTCCTGGGACTGTCTCGGTTCGGTCCGATCTTCCAGAAATCGCGTCTGACGTGATCGGCGTCGATCTAGCGGGTCTCATTCCCTATCGGCTCAAGCGGCCAATGGGATTAGGTGTAGGCCTGCGTCGGACAATTCGGCCGTTAGGTAGCTGATGACCTCCCCTTTTCCTTCTTCGTCGTCATGTTCAGTCTAGGCTTCCGTCGTCTCCATATTGTTAGTCCCTAGCCTTATACTATCTTAGTTTGGTCTGATCTATCGAGGCTAGTTCTGCTGGCACTGTTACCTCGATCGTTGGCCTATGAGGCTTCGTTGGGTATCGAGCATCGCTCCGTGTTTCGGATGCCGCGGAGCGTCATCAGCTCTTTGGCCGATAGGTCTTCTAGTATATTACACGCGTCCATCGGCTGTTCAGCCGATGCTCAAGCGTTGTCTTTCCTATCGGCACCCAGCCGATAGGGAGAGCTGGACAGGCCATCGTCCGACCAGCTCACAGGTCACATCCTCTCTCCTTATCAATTACAGGGTCAAATTAACTAGCACACCCTTGAACCTCAAAGTTTAAGGATCTGCACTTGAGTTAAGCAGATCTGCTAGACCTTCGCGTGAACGAGCCGTTGTCTCTCCCCAGTCGGACCTCTGCTCAGTTCGATCGGACCCTTCCCCGTAAGGTTTGGCAGCAATCACTGTGTCGTCTATAATATTAATTAGCTTTAAACCTACGTGATGATAGCTGACCTTACTGCAGAACATTACTTATTCAAGTTTCCACAGCTGAACAACCAAACTTTGATCTGTTTCAAAAACCTAAGGTAGATATGCCTGCCATAGATGAAAGCCTATTTGAATACGTCACCAAAAATCAGAAAAATTGAGAAAAATGGAAAATGATATGGTAGATGAAACAAAAATTCAAGAAACACACCATCAATGTACCAAACAATTCTGAAAATAGCTCAAAAAAGAGAAAAATAATCTGAATCCCTCTTGTAGTTAACAGTAACATCAAATTATGAATAAAGAATGCAACAATTTAGGCCCTATTTGGCACAAGTCCTGATCCCATATCAATACTGGATTTAGAGTTTGTAAGTTTAAATTAAAGTGGTATAAAAGTTCATATTTCATGTAGTAAAGGAAAAAAATGATTTATCCAAATGTTGTCAATGTAATCACAATCCAGATTCATAGATTTTTAGAGCTAGAAATACCCAGCTTCAAAAAATCTTGAATCTGGAGTTGTGCCAAACAGATTTTAGTGGAAATCAAATATTAAACCACCATCATCAACCTCTAGTTGATTAATCCACTGTCATCAACCTATAGTTGACTTACTTTCATTCAGGTAGGAGATTTACTAACTACGTCAAATAAAAAAGATTTTGGAATTCATGTTCAGTGATGAGAGTGCTGTTTTTTGCATGACTTAGAAGTATGAGCCTTCACTGCATCACGATAAGAAACATTAGAATTTCGGAATGACATTTCTAGAACAATTGCATGACAATTCCGATAAACAAGTGTTCAAGACTAAACAATTTTTACTAATAAAAAGAAGTTTATGGCAACGATTCAAGCAAGCATGCGCTCTCTACAACAGAATCATGCATGAATATATCTACACAGCAACAGATCTACAATTGCTATATGAAATTAAGAACAAACAAGATGGTAAAACAAAAACATGATAGTAGAAGAAACAGGTTGGCTAATTGCAAGACCTCCTCCTCCTCTTCCTCTATGGGATCTGAGAAAACATGCCAAACCCTAGGAGATGGGTGAGGAGAATAAACTATGTCCACACGACGAGGACTAATCGGAGGACGGCGACAGTTTTTCCTGCGTGGTTGACAGAGGAAGGAAGCGACACATTGCCTCTCATGCGACGCAGGAAGGAGGCGCTGCCGCCAGTTGCGAGATGAGGAACATGGTGCGAGGAGGAAGCTGGTGTGAGCTGCTTCCCTACGGGGCTGAGGAACGAGGCTGCGGCATCGTAACTCGCACGACGGTGGAGGAAGAAGCAGCGCTGGCCATCACATGATGAGGAGGCAGCACAGTGAGGGAGTGGAGGGCAAGACGCTGAAGCTGCACTGCAGCCTGCAGGAAAAAAAAAGGATCCCAGGGGCGATTTTTTCTCCCCGGGGGATTGATGTGGGTTGTGTGGAGGAAATTTTCGACCCCAGCCCAGCCGAACACATGTATAGGCCACAAAGGAAATTTTGCTGTGGGCTGAATGACACACATGTATTTTAGCCTAATCCCGCTCAATCTCTGGCTAAACGAACAATGCCTTACTTATATGGATTGAAGAGGATTAATTCCACACCTATTGAGTTATGGAATTAATTCACCTCAATCCCCTCCATTCCCTTTTCCTCTTGGGCATTAACTGAAAAAGCCTAAGCAAGTCGTTAGCAATGGCATTATTAGACAACTTTACTCAGGAAAATAAATGTCATACTCTTAACTGTTACGGTGTGATAAACAGCTGAAAAGTAAGATGGGATTATGGGAAGCCACTCTGCAAGTCTTTTCCAGCAGAGGCAGGGAGTAGTGTTCCAAAGAATAGATCGACTTGGCAATATAATTTGTAAAGAACAGCTGCATGCAAAACAATTCTATAGCAGGAAGATGGAAAGGCTTGGCTTAAACTAGTCTTCTTGTCATTTTTTTGCTATGCACATTTACGTTTGGTTCAACAAGAACTGTGGTTGTAGTTTCTTTTTAAGCAAAGTCTAGTCTACCCCTTATCTAAAAAAAGATGGAAAGGCTGAAAGAATTTAAGGAAGAAAGTGCTGTGAAACTATTGTTATCCATCAATGCAAATTATGGCAAAGTTTTTAGGAAAATTGCTGGCGAGATTACCCAGATCCAGAATAAAATTAAAAATGTCGAAAATATGAATGTTATATGCTTGCGGCAGTCTCACTTCATTCCCAATCCACTTGCGGATGTTAAATGGAAACAATCCCAAGAATACCTCTTAGAACTTACTGAAGATGATCTTGTAGGGATTGAATACAACAGGAAACAGTTGATTGAATGGTTGTATTGCAGTGAACCAGGTAACACAGTGATAACAGTATCTGGTACGGGTGGGTTGGGGAAAACCGCTCCAGTTAATAATGTGTATGAGTGGGAGAAGAACAATTTTGATACATGTTCTTGGATTATCGTGTCACAGACGTATAATGTGGTTGATTTGCTGAGGAAACAACTTAGGAAGATTGAGTACCCTTTTTAAAAAATAATGATGAAAAATTGGATTAAGCAAAAATGGTAAAATGATTTATATTAAAATTAGAAAAATTAGTTTATATTAATATTGGTATTATTTAATTGCTTTATATTTAAATTTATTTTAAAAAATATGGTGAGCATATATGTGCGTTGACATATGTTAGATTGTAAAAATATATACCGAAGAATATTTATTTATTTATTTGTGTGTAGTAATTAAATTTAAAAAATAGATAAAAATTATTGAAAAATTTAGAAGGAATTTTGAATAAAAATTGAGAAATTAATTTTTAAAAAATTAGCTACTGTAAGGGGTTGGATTTGTTATCAGGCCACATGAATAGTGCAGATTCGATCCACTAAGAGATGGCAGAAAGCTGCGCATCAATAGATAGGTGTGGGATGAAACAAGTCGAATGTGACTCGGTTGGTGGAGTGAGCTGTCTTGATAGGCATTGCTGATAGGTCTAGCCCACTTATTAGCCTCACTCTTACTGCACGCACATGCCTTCCCTATTGTGCTGATTTTCGTTGTCAACCCACAACACGAACCTGATAACTTCTCGGTATGCTAGGCCTATCAGCGAGCATGGGCGTAGGTACGAAAAGGCACTGTGGCTGATAGGTAGGGCTAGAACGGGTGACGTGGTGGGCGCAAGTACGCACACATGCGACTGTAGGAGAACTGGAGGAAACGTGTCGCAATACTGTGGAAATGTATCAGATTCTATAGCACTTGTATAACGGGTGACGTGTAACAATCTAGAACGTCTGTTTTAGAATCGGCAACTGAGAATACAGTAGTAGTTACGAAATCTTAAAGATATTTAGATTTTTTCTTTGAGATTTTTTTATGTAAAATTTTTATAAATAAAAGTTTTGTGTAAATATTTGGGATGTTAGGATTTTATATACAGAAAATTGAGTTTTTGTGTAAATTTTCAAGCGTCATTTTAAAACTAAAGGTAAAGTTTGTTAAAGATTTGTCTAGTAATTAATACTTTTTTATGCAGGTAAATTAATTTATTTCCTTTGAGTTTTGGATTGACTTCTTTAATCTAAAATTTAGTTTTTCTAGTTTTTTAAAAATTTTAATCGGTTAATTATTTTTATATCTTTTATTATTAATTAATTAGAGTTTAATTAATTTCAATTAATCTTCTATTTAGTAATTTTATTTTATTAATATCTCGAGGTTCAGAAATCTGATTAAGATGATTATAGTTGGTTTTGTTTCTAAATTACGGATCTACGATTATAATTTATTTAGTAACGAAACGGTGTTATTTGAAAAACACAAATTTTTAGGTTTTAGAGAAAGTGTTAAGTTTTAATCTTATCGTCTGCAATCATTCACCTCTCTAATTACATATATTAGAGTAAGTCCATCATACAACCTAAGCAGACACAATTATCAGATTTGGATGCTTATAATTTGAAAAATATAATAAATAAGAGATTAAAGGATAGAAAAATTCTGATTGTCTTGGATGATGTTTGGAACCGAGAAGCATACACTCTGATAGAGGATGCATTCCACAAGTGCCTCAGAAGTCACATAATCATCACAACACGACAGGATGATGTAGTACCTCCTGCACACCCAACATACCAACTCAAACTCAAGCCATTAGAGCATGGTGATGCATTTGATCTCTTCTTCGAAAAAGGGTTTCTATGACAGCGTGCACAACAAGTGCCCACAGGATCTTGAGAAGTTGGCCCACAATATAGTGGAAAGGTGCCAAGTCCTACCACTTGCAATCATATCTATGGGTGGCATGTTGTCTTCAGTGCAACCAAATAATTATGTTTGGAATGAAATGTACAAGCAACTTAGAGATGAGCTAGTCAACAACAATCATGTCCAAGCAATTCTAAATCTAAGCTATCATGACTTACCTGGACATCTTAGAAATTGTTTCATGTATTTTAGCCTATTCCCTGAAGATCATCTGTTTCCACGAGAGACCCTCATCTGGCTGTGGGTTGCAGAAGGATTTGTAGTGCGAGAACAACATAGCACACTAGAGGAGGTGGCTGACAGATATCTTAGGGTACTGATCAATAGGAATATGCTGGAAGTTGTGGAAAATGATGAGCTAGGCAGGGCTAGTACCTGTAAGATGCATAAACTTCTGCATGCCCTAGCGCTTTCTATAGCTAAAGAGGAGAAATTTGGCTTTGCAAATGATTATGGCACAATGACGGAAATGGATAAGGGGATGGAAAGATAAAAGTGCACCAAAACTTAAACTTCCACGTCTTCTAACACTAGTATCACTCGGAACAATTTCATCCTCCCTATATATGTTAGACTAAATTTTGTCATAATCAAACTACCTTACTGTCCTTGAGTTTCAAGATTCAGAAATTACTCGATTGCCAGCATCTATTGGGAATTTATTTCATCTGCGTTACATTGGCTTGAGACGCAGCGAAGTCAAGTCACTCCCACATTCTATTGGAAAGTTGTCTAACCTCCACACTCTGGACATGAAGCCAACCAAAACAGAGAAGCTACCACAAGGAATCACTCAGATCAAGAAGCTAAGGCACATGCTAGCCGATAGATATGCTGATGTGAAGCATTCGGAACACCGGCACTTCGTAGGAATGCAAGCACATAAAGATCTATCCAACTTGGAAGAGCTACAAACTCTTGAGACCTTGGAAGCTAGCAAGGACTTGGCTGAGCAATTGAATAAACTGTTAAAACTAAGCTGTGTGTGGATTGACAACATAGGCTCTGCTGATTGTGAAAATATTTTTGCTACACTGTCAAAGATGCCACTTCTTTCTAGCTTGTTCTTATATTATATTTTGAGACAAAATTTAAACGTCAAAAGTCCTCATATTTTGGGATAGAGGGAGTATACATTATTGCATTCAAAGTTCATCTACATATATAAATGCCATATCTGGATGTAAATAGTCTTTCATGTCATTTCAATTCCAGGTCAGATGTAGAGTATCTACTTCTCTCTACAATGGGGATGTGCTCAGTCTCTCAGGTAACTTTTCTGTTCCTAATGCAATTCAGTATACTCTGTCCCGAGCAGTTTCACCTACCATGCTCATGGCTTGTCATTATCAATTGATTCATTGGGATTTTAAACAAAACTACAAAGGGTGTTTCTGAGAATTGAAAATTTTTTACCAGAAACTTGTTTGTTTCAGATTAATATAGGAGAAACTCGTTCTAAATACAAACTGCAAGACTGCATGGACCGTTATCAAAATGGTCTGGTTGGCTAGGTTGTGTTCTTTTCAGACTGTAGGGGATGGGTTACGCGGATTATTGATTGTATTTATAATTAATGTATAATATTTAGTTCATCTTAGATCACTGGACCACTAGACTATATATATATATATATAGAACCGACCCTTCTGTATAGAGTTAGGGTCTTAGTCTCATTATACACATTATATGGTATTAGAGCAAGTCTAAATATCCCCGACGCGCTAGCATTCTTTTATCGGCGAGCCGATCTTTTCTCCCCGTCGTCGACGTTTTCTCTCCGTCGCTGACCTTCTTCCCAATACTTTCTTCTCGCTCTCTCGTCTCGGTTCCTTTCTTCTTTCCATCTTCTACGCAAATGCTTTTTGTTTCTCCTTTTCCACCACCCTCTCCCATCTCTTGCTCCTCCACACGACAAGGCGACGGTCTCCATCCGCCTCCTCGTCTCACCTCACACCCGTCTTCGCCGAGTGTTGCTGGTTTTATCAGCTTCTCTAAGAGCTCCGTGCACCCCTCTCCTCTGTGACCGTCGTCTACTGTGACAACGTCAGTACTGTCTACATGACCGCCAACCTGGTTCATCATCGACGCACGAAACACATAGAGATCGACATCCATTTTATCCGTGACAAGGTCACACTAGGATAGGTTCGGGTGCTCTATGTACCATCGGCGTACCAGTTCACCGATACTATGATCAAAGGCCTTCCCACGCCTTTGTTTACCAATTTTTAATCCAGTCTTTGCGTCCGTTCCCCTCTTGCTATGACTGTGGGAGGTGTTAGACCACTGGACCACTGAACTGTATATATATATATAGACCTAACCCTCTCTATATAGAGTGAGTTAAGGTCTTAGTCTCACTGTACAGTCTCACTGCACATTCTTACAATCTCTATAAGCTATTGTCCATAATCTATTAAATCATCCATGCCATTTCAAATTCACCCTAAGTCATGCATGATCAGGGGAACGGTTAGCTGGGCCAACAAGCAAGTTCAGAGTTAGGTGCAAATTGATCTCCAAACAACAAACAACAATAGCAGCAGCAGCAGCAAGACGTAAATTTAATGGGATCCCAACTGCTTTTCAGTATTTCTGCAAAGAACAATCTAAAATTACGAAGTGGATCAACGATGCATGTGGATTGGATTTTGTGCATTGGCGATATTGTATACTTTTGATGTACATTCTTCGAAAGCTGAAGAAAGAAAACTGTACCACTGTAAATTCATCCTTTGGTTTTGATTTAACTTTATTTTAATCGAATGTCACACAATATTCAGAGCATTTTGTCCCAAGCGAGCCACATGCCAATAGTCCATATAAGAGATGGCCGTTATTTACATATGAAAATCTACCAAAGAATCTTTGTGTCATGATGGTTATATCTAACAAAAGGTACCTATGCCTTTTTTTTTGTTTTCTTCTTATCTAGAAGGATCTGAGTCATCAGAAATGGACCATGTAACATGTAAACAAGGTATACTGGAGGACAAGTTATAGGCTCCACGTAAAACTTCAATGTTTCTGTCTTCCATGGAGCCAAAAGATCTAACGCATGATTTACTAAAAGAAATTACGGATGATTTCTCTGAGTGAAAACTTGGTCAAGGATCATTCAGAAAGGTTTACCGGGTAAGGTTAATGTCATAGTTGGTTTTTCTACAAAATTATAGGAAGTAATATATCATCTCACTTGATACTCAAGAATAATAAAGACTAACAAAATATTATATAAGTAAACAAATGCTAAATTAGCATTCCATTTAATATTATCCTTTCGTATATAAACTTTTGACCACCATATATTTTGAAAATATATACTTTGGTCATTTATTAATATCCCTCATATAATATACAGTCATTGTACATTTATAAAGAAATACATGAAATTTATAAAAATTGTTTTAAAAAATGAATATAGTGGAAGTCTAGGAGCCCATAGTAGACATGATTAACTGTTGTAGCTAAGCTTTACTCAAAGGATTATTTCTTGAGTGGTAAGTGCACCTTAAAATAACTCTCATGTATAGATGGCTAACCATGTCGACTGGGTTGGCACGATCCGACTACTATAGCGAATCATACTATGATGACCGACGTATCGACATCACATTTAGATATGACCCATTGAGAAGTCAGGCCATACCGAACCAATCTAAACATGATAAAAACCCATTGATAAATTATGGCCTATATGATAATAAATAAATAAATATAGGAAAAAGATAAAGGAAAAAATTAGTGGATTAGTCGGACCGTGCTTATGCTTGGGCTAGCCTACTACATTAGCCAGGCTGTGCCATGTCGGCCCGCCATGCTATGGCTTTGGCTCAAGCACGATACGGCCTAATGGGCTATACCGGTAGTAAACAGTACATAGAATGCTCATGCCTAGAATGGCAAATGTCAGTACGTTCTATTTTAGTCATCTATACTTGTGAATAAATGTGATCACATCAAACATTTGTTTCCTATCCCCTTCATAATTTCTGGTGTCGTGCTGTATTTGGTAATTAATAGATTAACAACAAGGAAAAAGTGCTCATTACTTTTATTTGTTATCTTGTCAAATGTGGCCATTAGTAAAATAAATCCAAGTTGCTCTCACTACTGATGATAGATCTTGAATAGGGCCTACGTAAAAATGGAGAAGAGATCGCTGTGAAGTTGCTTCATATTGAGGCAGAACATGGCGATGAGCAATTCCAAAATGAGTTTGATAGTGTTCGCGCCGAAGCCCGATGCAAACATGCCAACGTCTGAAAGGTCTATTTAGTTCTAGTGCAGATCGGTCGGTTTCTTTCTGTAGCTCGAGATACGCGTACCGGGGCCCATGAGGTTCGGTCGGCTCTAGCACGACGGTGCGGGTGTGGACGTGTCAGTCAATTTGATACTACAATTAACAAAAGGTGAGGCAAACGAGTCACTTAGACGACGGGCCGATACGAGCCCTAGCTATCGGCTGGCTGCCGATAGGATCGAGTTATTTATCGGTCATGTCCGGATGGCTCCTGCTATCGACTGGTTGCCGATAGGAATCAGGACGCTCTTCTATCGGCTGGGGAGCCGATGTAGGCGGATGTGGATGAAGGATACGATGGCTCCGGGTGTAGCGAACGTGAGACCCTGATTCATCGGTCGCAGAGCTGATGGAGGCACAGGATTGTACTCAGAGAGTAGCAAGGTGCGAAGTGATAAGGATTCGTATAAAAGGGACCGACTGCAAAGCCGATGCTACTCCGAATATGGCAACACGAGATCCGACGCCTGCCGTGACGACGCCGCTAGCGCCGAATCTCGAAGATCGGACCTAATCGAGATAGTACGAGACCGAGGCCAACTGCAATAGGATGGTGGACGTCGGATCGGTTGTGTTGAAGGAAGGATGAAGTGAACCCATTGACTAGCTGAGCCGATGAGAGGACGTCTCTCTGAAGACAGGTGCGCATTGGCTAGAAAGCCGATGCGCTTGGCGTGACGCTCAAAGGAAAGTCTCTGAAGACTTGGTACGTATCAGCTGAGGAGCCGATGCGCTGGAAGTGTTGCTCAACGTATAGATAACTCATCGGCTAGCACTTCAATGAAACGCCGTATAGAGACCTATAGTCCTAAAGCTTAATATACCGTCGACAGCCTCATAGTTCGAACCTAACCGATACAGCACGAGACCGATGACAGTCGAGAGAGTTTGATAGATCGATAGACTCTACACGGATATGATGCGATACATCCGATCGGTCTAAGAGGTTGAACCTAACCGATACAGCATTAGACAGAGCGAGACATATCAAGATAGTGGCGGGACTTACCCCTTCGCTGGAGATCGAACTTAACCGATGCAGCTCCGCGTTGAGAGCCAAACCCCGCCGGTAAAAACCAATATGAACTAGGGTAGCGATGCGTCGAAGTAGTATTGATTGAAAGATGTGTATATACATGTTTTTAGGAGGTCTATATTTATATCCTGAATTTACAAAGTTCGACGTGTTTACAACAACCATCGGATATTATTTCCTAACAAAGATAAAGGAAAATATCTCCAAAGAAGTTAATTAAACTAACTAAACCTTTATATCCATATAAGATACAATTTATATAGATAGAACACCCTGCCAAGAGTTCTACGGCTCCTTCTTAAACTTAGTCTCATTTGGATAATCTTCTATTTTGGGATCGAATCTTTCCTTGCTTCAATCCGATCGGTTTTTTCCCTGTAGCAATCGAACACTTCTGCGTTCAAGCCGATCGTCTTTTTAATGTATGGCTGGGCTTTTTAAATTTTGAAATTAACAGATAGCTTCAAAAAGCTCAAACATGAGAACATTGTCAAATTAGTTGGCTACTGCTACCAAACACAACTCATACATACAGAGTGCAAAGGGAATCTAGTTCCTGCTGAACGGACGTTTAGAGAGTTTTGCTTCGCGTATTTGAAAAATGGAAGTCTTGAAAAACTTCTTGATGGTATGGTAGCACTCGATCTCATCTAGTAAATTCCTTAACATGTGAATAAGAATATTGTATACATTTGCATTTCATCAATTACATTTTCAGATGAATGGAGTCGCCTAGACTGGCTCACATGTTACAAGATCATTAAGGGTACTTGTCGGGGTTTAAAGTTATTAGACATCCTTTTGCTCTCTCTGAACACATCTCTTGTGTAGGTGTGGGGTCTTCTCTTCCCTCCTTTTTACTCTCCTAGAGCAGCTAGAACTCCCCCTTCTGCGCGTGCTCGCTCTCGTATTCACTTCCTCGCTTCTTCTCGTTCTGAGCCAGTTGAGTACTCTCTCCTTCCCCTCTGGCCACTGCTCCTGCACCAACTCATCTCGAGCTCTTCGCAGTGAAAAGTTAGGGTTTCCTCGTTGGCACCTCCATCAGCCATCTCCTTCCACGCCTCCGTTGCCATCGCGGCGGCCACCTCTTCTCACACTGTCTCTGCGAGGTGGGTGGCTCAGCTTGAGGCTCTCGCGTGAGGAGGCAAAGGAGATGGAAGCAGGCGAGCACCAGCACTGTTCCAGATGCAGCCAGGCACCATTCTTCACCTCTTCCGACTCCTCACGCCTGTCCTCGCACGAATGCGACTTCTTCTGCGTCGCAAATGCGAAAATCTCTCTTCACAGCTGCATCGGCGTCTCTTCACACCCGCTCTCTCTTCCTCCCCTCCTTCTCCGTGGACGTGAATATACTCTCCTCGTGTCCGCCCCTCTTTCTAGCCTTGCATCCGCGCCAATGCGTCGTGCACACGCGTCTTGGCAATTTCTCCACCCTAGTGGACGTGTCGCCTTGCTCTCCATTTCTTCTCGTGTCCGGTACTGTTAATGCTAAAATTTGGTAAGCCCATGGATAGATTGGAAAGACGATCGGTTTAGTAAAGAAGAGTCCGATTGCTACAGGGAAGAAGTCGATCGAATAAAGTGAGAAAGGATTCGGTCCAATTATAGAAGATTATTCAAATGAGACCGAGTCTAAGGAGGAGCCGTGGAACTCACGGCAGTCTAATTTATCTATATAAATCGTATCTTATATTGATAGGAAGGTTTAGTTAGTTTAGTTTACTTCCTTAGAGATATTTTCCTATTATATTTTTTAGGAAGTAACGTCTGATGGCTATTGTAACCACATCGGACTCTGCAATGCCAGAGTATAAATAAAGACCCTTGGAAGCCTATAAATCATCTCTACAATCAATACAATTTCAGTGTATCGTCACCTTAGCTTATCTAGATTTTTACTAGTAGTATATAGCTCTCGATGCGGGGCTACATCGGTTAAGTTCAATCATCGGCAAAGGGGTAAGTCCTGCCGCTATCCTAGTATATCTTGCTTTGTCTAAGGCTGCATTGGTTAGGTTTGACATCTTAGTCCGATCGAGTGTACCGCCTCACGTCCGTGCGAGATGTATCGGTTTACCAAGCTCTCTCTACCATCGTCCATCCCGTGCTACATTGGTTCGGTTCGACCTACGAGGCTACCGATAGGAGATTGAGTCATAAGCTTGTAGGTCTCTACCCAGTGTTTTATCGGAGTGTTTAGCCGATGAGTTATCCATACCTTAAGCAACATGTCCAGCGTATTGGCTCCTCAGCCGATACGCACATGTCTTCAGAAGACTTCCATCGACCGTCATGCCTAGTGCATCGGCCTTTCAGTAGATGCACGCATACTTTCATAGATGTCTTTTTATCATACGCTTTGTTCTGTCTAAGGATGCATCAGTTAGATTCGACCTCTTAGTCGGATCGAGCGTACCTTATCACGTCGACGCAAGGCATGCCGGTGCGTCGGTCTCCCTCCTTTGTCCATGGTCTCATGTTGCATCGGTTAGGTTTGACTTACGAGATCAACGGCGGTGGTTTGAGCCAGCGCCTCAGT
Organism: Oryza coarctata; assembly: GCA_030770085.1. NCBI lineage: Eukaryota > Viridiplantae > Streptophyta > Magnoliopsida > Poales > Poaceae > Oryza > Oryza coarctata. The sequence continues at coordinate 4,139,112 of CM061483.1, forward strand.
GGGTCTTCGCGCGACATCTCATCGGAGTGAGTAGTCGATGAGTTATCCTTAACATAGGCCCCACATCCGTCTCGCGTATCGACTAACGATTGATCCTCTTGAGGTCGATCTGGACACATCGGACGCTTCCTTGTACTGTTTCAGTTCGGTCCCATCTTCCAGGGCTCCCATCTGACGTGGCTGGTGTCGAGATCTAGCGGGTCTCGTTCCCTATTGGCTCAAATGGCCGATGGGTTTAGGTGTATGCCTACGTTAGACGTTCGGCCAGTAGGTAGCCGATGACCTCTTTTCTTTCCTCCCTCATCGTCACGTTCGGTCTAAGCCTTTGTCATCTCCGTGACATTAGTCCCCGGCCTCATACTATCTCGGTTCGGTCTGATCAATCGAGGCTGGTCCTAACGATGCTGTTATCACTGTCACTGGCCGTCGTGGCTTCGCAGGGGATCGAGCCCCACTCTGCGAGTCGGATGCCACGAAAGCGCCATCGACTCTTTGGCCAATAGGTCCTCAAATCCATTCCACACGTCTCTCACACCTCTATCAACTGTTTAGCCGATGCTTGAGCAATACAGATTCCGTCGGTAACCAGGAGGGATCCCGTATGCTTTGCTATCCTTTAAATACCCTTTTGTGTCCCTATTGGCTCTATGACTAATAGATTAGGATCTCGCTTTCGCTACACCCAGAGTCATCACATCCATCGACATTTGCCTACGCCTTCATCGACTCTCCAACCGATGGAAGAGCATCCCAATCCCTATCGGCTACCAGCCGATAACAGGAACCATCCGGACGCGGTCGTTGACCAACTCGATCCTATCGGTAGCCAGCCGATAACGAGAGCTCGTATTGGTCCATCGTCCGACTGACCCGCTCGCCTCACCTTGTTAATTGTAGTGTCAAATTAATTGGCATGCCCTCGAACGTTGAAGCTTAAGGACCTACACTGGAGCTAAGCAGATCTCCTAGGCCTTCGCGTGACCGAGCCACCATCTCTTCTCGGTCGGACCTCCGCTCAGCCCGGTCGGACCTTCCCCCATGAGGTTTGGTGGTGAGCAGGTGCACGCGCGCCTCTATCTGCATTACACAGACGCAAAATCTCTCTTTGCGAACGTGAACTCATTCCTCTCACGCTCATTCCCCCCTTGCCTCGCGTCTGCGCCAATCTGTCGTGCACACGTGTCCCTCCGTTCCCACGAACGTGTCGCCTTGCCTCCGTTTTCGTTCGCGTTCGACGCATGCGTGCCTCTATCAGCACGACGCGGACGCGAAAATTTCCCTTGCAGATGCAAAATTATCCCTTTCACGCCTGTTCCCCCTCTTGTCTCATGTCTGCACCAATCCATTGAGCCCATGCATCCCTGGACGTAAAACCCTCTCCCACGGACGTGAAAATCCTTCTTTCACACCCGCCTCTCCTCTCACCTCGTGTCCACTCTCTGTTTCGTTTCATGTCTAGAGCATGAGTGGCTACGTCCACTCTCCCCTCCTCTCTCTCGTCGCTGACGCACAATCTTCTCTCCTCTCCGCGACTCATCACCAGCGCACCCACGCGTGATTCTCTCATGCCGCGTCCAAACCTTCCTAGTGACCCTTCCGAAATGGCTATTGAGCCTGCTCTCGGCTCTAGCACCCTTTCGTCTACCGGATTAGGCTCTCTACCTACCATCGGTGACCTCTACATCGGAGCCCTTAGCACTACTCAGGCTAATCTGGTGTTTTCTCCCCCTTACACCACCGTTAACGTGAAATCCCATGTCTCGATTTCGCTTGATCTCAACACCAACTACTCTAAGTGGGTGTTCTTCTTCAAATCCCTGTGTGATAAGTTCGGCCTCCGCTCTCACATCGACGGCTCCACTCTTCCTCGACCAGATGACCCTCAGTGGGATATCGCTGAGTGCTGTGTCTGCAGCTGGCTATTCGACTCCGTCGATGACTCCGTCCTCAACCTCGCTATGGACGCCACCGACCCAACCGCCCGTGACCTGTGAGTGGCCATCGAGAGGATCTTCCACACCAACTAGAAACCACACGTCATCTTCCTACTCAACGAGTTCTACTCCATGGTATAAGGGGACTCCTCCGTCTCAGCGTACTGCCAGTGCCTCAAGGCCAAGGCTGCCACTCTCCGCGATGTTGGCCATCCCATGGAAGACTCACAACTCGTCCTCACGCTTCTACGAGGTCTCAATCCTCGTTTCTCCAACACCACCGACGACATCACCAACTCTGCCATCCTTCCCACGTTCGCTAGAGCCCACGACATGCTGGTCCTCAAGGAACTTCGCCTGGCTAATGATGAGAAGACTGTCGCCCACGCCACTCTCCTCGCCATAGTTGGCTCTAGCTGCACTAGCCCCGAAGGTAGCTACTCCACATTCACTGCTATCTCCCATGGTGTACACAACAGCCACTCTGGCGGCCACGGTTTTGGCAACAGCACTAGGACCCAAGCAGGTGGTGGCGGAAAGGGTAAGGGGAAGGGCAAGGGCAAGAGTTAGAGCAGCCCAACCCAGCCACGTCATGCTACTGCTGCTCCTCCTAAACAAGGTGTGCCCATGGGCTCTTGGCTCTGCTATAATCCCTAGCTTCTCAAACCTTCCCAATGCAGCAGCAGCCGCGCAGTCACAATAGCTGGCGACCAAGTGTCCTCAGTGCTCCTCCCCAGGCACACCTGGCGTCCGCATCGGTGCAACCCCCCACAACTCTCGCATCATTAGTCTCCCAGCTGGCTCCCATATGGAACTAGGTTGGCCTCATCGCCGCTCTCAACCAGATGATGCTCCAAGGTTAGCATCCCTGAGTGCTGGACTCTGGCGCATCATCTCACATGAGCTCTTCGGATGGTATACTTCTTTCTTGCAATCCTCCCTCCTCCCCTTTCATTACTATCAGCAATGGGCAAACCCTCCCAATTACATGTCGTGGCGACTCCCTCCTTCCCACACCAGCATCAAATTTTTCTCTCCACAATGTTGTAATTGTTCCCTCTCTAGTACACAATTTACTTTTCATTCACCAATTCACCAGAGACAACAATTGCTCTATCGAATTTAACACTCTTGGTTTTACTATTAAGGATATCCCCACCCGGCGCGTGATACTTCGCTGCAATAGTGGTGGCGATCTTTACACCATTTCCGTTGTGCCATCCACTCCTCACACTAGTCTCGCCACATCCACCAACCTTTGACATCTCTGTCTCAGTCATCTTAGTCATGCCACCGTCGACACTCTTCACCAAAGCATGTCCACAAATGTAATAGACCCGTCCACACTATCTGTCACTCATGTCAGCTTGGCAAACATGTGCGACTTCCCTTTTTAAACTCTAGCTCCTCCACCTCTTGGCCTTTTGAACTTCACCACTGTGATGTGTGGACATCTCTCGTTGCAAGTATTTTGGGTTATCAATATTATCTCATTTTGCTTGATGATTTTATACATTACTGCTAGACTTTTCCAGTTTCTTGCAAATCCAAGGTTACAGCCCATATCATCAAATTTTGCAATTATGTTTCCACTCAATTCAACCTAATTATAAAAGCAATACAGGCCGACAATGGAATGGAGTTCATCAACAAAACCATCCAAGCCTTTCTTCATTCTCGTGGCATTCACCTCTGGCTCTCATGTCCTTACACTTTCCCCTAAAATGGCAAAGCCGAACGCATTCTCCACACACTTAACAACATTATCCGCACCATGCTTCTCCATGCACACCTATCAGCATCTTACTGGGCTACAGCACTCATCACAGTGGCATACCTGCTAAATCAGCGCCCTTGCTCCTCCATCCGTAATGCCATTCCTCATACTCTCCTTTACAACAAGGTTCCTAATTATTCCAACCTTTGCGTTTTCGAGTGTCTTTGCTATCCCAACTTGATAGCCACAGTTTCCCACAAACTAGCCCCATGTTCCAGCGCATGTGTTTTCCTTGGATATCCATCCTCCTATAAGGGATACCGCTACCTCGATCTATCCACTCGACGCATCATCATCTCTCCTCATGTCGTCTTCCATGAGACGTGCTTCCCCTTCGGGTTAATCAACCCCGAGTACTCACCTCGCAACTTGGACTTCTTAATTGCCGATATTGTTCTAACATGCCTCCCCATGACTTCTCCATCCCACGACAACGCTGAACACCCATAGCCCACTCTGGTGATACTAGAAGACCCGCTAGACAATCCCGCCATTCTTCTGCGCAGACCAGCCATGCAGGGCATCCCTCCACTCGCTCCTACTCCACCTTCCCATGCCACTACGCTGGCGACTGCCCCATCTGCCCCAGTCCGACACTTCCACCAGACATACAACCAGCAACCATGAGTATCTACTACCTCAGCCCTTGAATGGTCTACCCTCCAGCCGCTGGTACCCTCGGATCACGTGGTAGCCCCCACCCCGACTGCTCCCTACATGGTCACTCGGTCCCAGACCGGGTCCCTTTGCCCACCTTAGCACTATGGTTTCTCCGTCACCCACTATGTCGTCTCGCCCATCCCGGCAAACCACCGATCCACCTTAGCCGATCCTCAGTGGCACATGGCCATGGCTGACGAGTACAAGGCGTTGATTGACAACAGGACTTGGTACCTCGTTTCTCGCCCTCTCGGTGCCAACGTTGTGACAGGCAAGTGGATCTTCAAGCACAAATTCCACTCCGATGGTTTTCTTACCCGTCACAAGGCGTGTTGGATGGTTTACGACTTCTCTCAGTACCCTGGCGTCGTCTACGATAAGACCTTTAGTGTTGTCGTCAAGCCCACCACAATTCGAGTCGTTCTCACCCTTACTGCATCGTGCTCCTAGCTGGTCCACCAGCTTGATGTGAAGAACGCTTTTCTTCATGATCATCTGGTAGAGATAGTGTACTGCCAACAACCTCTTGGTTTCATCAACCCTGCTTGTCCCAACATGTTTGCCTCTTGCAGCGCTCTCTATATGGCATAAAACAAGTGCCCCAGGCTTGGTACCAGCGGTTCGCCACCTACCTTTGACAACTCGATTTTGTTGCCTCCGTCTCCGACATGTCCCTCTTTGTACTTCATGCTAGGGATGCAACCGCCTACCTGCTCCTATACATCGATGATATCATTCTTACAACATCCTCGACCGCCACCCTGTAGCACATCATGGCACGACTCAACTCGGAGTTTGCCATGATCGACCTTGGTGATCTACACTACTTTCTCAGCATCTCCATCATGCACTCCCCTGATGGATTGTTTCATTCTCAGCGCCAGTATGATGTGGACCTTCCCTAGCAGGCAGGCATGGCCGAGTGCTACTCTATAGCCACCTCGGTTGACACATGTGTCAAGCTCTCAGCCACCGATGGCCCTCCAGTCGCTGACCCCTCTTAGTACTAGAGCCTTGCTGGTGCCCTACAGTACTTGACGCTCACAAGCCTTGATATCGCTTACGCGGTCTAGCAAGTGTGTCTCTTCATGCATGCTCCCCACGAACCTTACTTCGTGTTGATCAAACACATTCTTTGCTACGTAAAAGGCACCTTGTCCACTGGCCTACACCTTAGCTCTAGGCTGGTCGACTCCCTCACCGTGTACTCTGACACAGACTGGGTAGGCTGCTCTGACAACCGGCGCTCCACGTTCGGCTACTACGTCTTTCTCGGTGACACCCTGGTCTCTTGATTCTCCAAGCGCCAAACCACGATGTCCCGTTCTAGTGCGGAAGGCGAGTACCGCACGGTTGCCCATGCTGTCGCCGAATGCTACTGGATCTGTCAACTTCTCCAGGAATTTCATACACCCATCACCTCTACAACCATTGTCTACTATGATAATGTTAGTGCAGTCTATATGACCGCTAACCTTATTCATCATTGTCGCACAAAGCACATTGAGATCGACATCTACTTCGTTCGTGACAAGGTTACTCTGGGTCTAGTTCGGGTGCTCCACGTGCCTTCAACACATCAGTTCGTCGACATCATGACCAAAGAACTGTCTGAACCATTGTTCACTAGTTTTTGGTCTAGTATTTGCGTTCGTCATTCTCTTGCTACGACTGCGGGTGGGTATTAGACATCCCTTTTGGCTGTACATATATATACAAGACCACCCTCTTGTGTGGGTGTGGGGTCTTCTCTTCTCTCTTTCTATACTCTACTACAAAACTACCTACACATGGACTTAAAAACCTATGTATCATTTGGACATGAAACCAGAAAACATATTGCTCGACCTACCCTTCTTGATCACTGGCAGCGATGGCGGCACATTGCCCGGAAAGAAACCCGGTGGTGGACCAGAGCTTGGTCCACCGGGAACGGTGTAGTAGAGTGGGTAGGGTGAGGTGGTGAGGGTGGCTAAATGCTCGAACGGTGAGGCGGGCAGGAGTGGAGGTGCCCCTAGAGTGCATCTGGGACCGTAGGGGTGTGGCCATAGCTGCACAGTGCCAGCCCAGGGATTTAGGAAGGGAGCTCTAGGAGGACGACCGCCAGGATGAGACCCGAGGGTGAAGGAGTTGGCGCTGTGATGGGGGGTGGGTTTGCCACCACGACCACGACATCGATTTGGAGGATGGGAGCTCCCTTGGTTGCCTCGTCCGGAGACCACCCCGGTTGCCCTGCCAGGGGGGCGTTGATGAGAGGCAACAAAGGCGGAAGGCATGGCATTGTCGGCGAGGTCGTCCATGTCGATCTCCTCAAGGAATAGTAGGGTCCATGCTTCGTCGAAGGTGGAGAAAGGCCGCTGCATCTTCAGATTGGAGACCATATGGCAAACTTGCCATTGAGTCCTTGAAGGAGAGTCAGCACTAGGGTTCGGTCACCGACAAGGTCACCGAACTCCGAGAGTATGCTGGCCATTGTCTCAAGCCGGTTACAAAAGTCCGTGATGAAGGTCGCACCTTGCTTGAAGGTGCGAAACTCGGTGGAGAGCAGGAGTGCACGTGACTCGTACTGGCCGAGGAACTCAAACTCGAGGATGGACTAGGCTTTTTGAGCAATGGGGTTGCGAACATTACCCTCTGCTAGAGGTCGGCGGTGATGGTGCCGTAGATCCAGGTCAAGACTATGCAGTCCATCTGCACCCACGTCGAGTGGTTGGAGTTATCAATGTCAGGGAGGACATGGTCGGTGAGGGCATATTTGCCCAAAACGATGAGGAAGAGAGCGCACCACCGACTGTAGTTGTTGGCGGCTTGATCCAGAAGCTTGGGGATGATAATCTTGAAGCTAAGGATGGCAAGAGCTTGTGTGTGCACAGCCGCAAGCTTGGCCTCGTAGGTTGCGAGGGCAACTTCGTGATCCTCGGTCACCTTTTGGTGAGCAGAGTTGACTACGAGCTCAGCAGTAGGGATGGCGTCCTTGCGTTGTAAGTTGATTTGCTCTACTTGGGTAACAGAATCCATGAATTCAGCCACGCTCTTTAGCGACAGCGACGGCGGGTAGCGTCAATGGCAAGAGGGTGGTGGGGTGGGCTTGGCATGATCTCAGCAGCAACCGCACTACCGATGAAGTGGTGTGTGTGGCTGGATCGAGCAACGGCAAGCTTACGGGCGTGGAAACGGCGAGGGATCGAGGAAGACGGCAAGGAATTGAGCGGTGGCCAGACCGAATCGCTTTCTCCGTCACAACACTCCGATACGTTATAGCGAATGGGGATTAGGGTTACGCGCAACCATGGTAAAGCGGTGCGCGGAGTATATATATGTGCACAGTAAAACCCTAGAATTATAAGTCTATTTCAGACCTACCCTTCCTGTTTGTCGCTGGCCAAAAATTCTGCCTCGTTGATAGATGTTCTAATATTTGTTGAGATTAGAGGGATGTCACTCATGTTTGATACTCGGATGATCAACAGCCGGCTGGGGCGGTTAGATGAGGAAGACTAAGACGACAACCAACCAAGATCTTTTCATGTCCCTGAGTTTTTCCTTATCTTTTACATGCTTCTAAGGTTTTGTTTTCATATAACTAGTCAGCGTGCACATGGAATCCACGTGTCTAAAAAAATAAAACATATATTATTGACAATCAGATTACGAAACATTATTGCTACTCCTAAAAACACTCTCCAACGTTAGGCTCATAGACGATGCATCCTGAATAACCTCTACTCTTTCTACTCTCATCATCTTTATACAGGTATATACTTACAACGCAGGTCCAGATTCAGGTCACGCATAAAGTTGTCCTTCCACTGTTTATATTAGTCTTTTACTATCCCTTTTTAGAGTTATGATCGTTGAGAGCATGCAGTTTCAGTCCAGCGATTTTGCCTCTTTACAATCTAGCACTTATTAAAATCACTTAACAATACAAGTCCAAACTCAAGACATGGCACAAGAGTGTAAGCCATCTTTTGACACAAATCAAAGATCAACTTTTGTATGCATGCTACTCTGATCTAGACTCAAATTATATATCAAAACCAAGAAGATAAATAAGCCAAGATGCTCAACATCTGACCGGAAGACGAATTGTTTGGCCTTCAGAGCCATATTCGAAGCAGGCTGGCTGCCTGCGCCCCATGTCATATCTTAAAGGCCAATTGCATAACAAAATCCAAGAATCTTTTAAGAAGATTATTCTAATTAATCTCAAACCTTACTGAGCTAACTCTAAATTCCTAAAAATATGATAGCAAAAATGCAAAATTATTCTAATACTTTCAGTAGTTGCACAAGCAGCAAAATGAAACATAATTACCAGAGTATGTATAACATGCTGACCCCTACCTGTTAAACAAAATAATTCAGCCCTATGCACTTCCATTCTGAGACACAGAATACTCGAATTTGTGGGTGCACATCTGCACTTCAGATTAAGAGCATTGTTGATCTCCTATTATCACTTAAACCAAATTGTGTGCACCTTTTAAAAATGCTTATCAGTTGTAGGCCAGCAGCTTAAATGTAAGAATTCACAAGTTGGTCGTACTAACAAGAAAGAATCATATTATTAAATATAATATAACAAAATAGAGTTGCGGAATCAAAAACAGAGTTCTAATTAGAAACGGCTTCTTAATATAAAGTAAGACAAAAAAATCTATCATTGAATGCTTGATTTTATGTTGTCTAGGTATATCTAGCCTGCTCAACATATACTTCATCGCATTTAGCCTGCTCGGCATATACTTCTTGATTTTATGTTGTCTAGATAGCAGCCGCCACCCTCGGGGCTCCTCCCACTCGCCGGAGAGAGATAAGAGAGTGAGGGCGCCCCAAGGGACTCTGCGTCTTCGCTACCTCCTCCGAGCTCCATCTCCTCGAGCACCAAGATGAGCACCTCCACAAAACTGGGCTGCTGCGAGGGAAAGGCCACCGCCGCCAGTTACGTCAGGAATGGGAGGAATGGCCGAGGCGGTGGTGCCGCCGCCATGCCTCGCTCTCTCGTTCCCTTCACTGCCGCATGTCGATTGGGAGAGCTAGGAGAGAGCTGAGAGAAGACCTGTGAGTAGATGTGACGTCGCTGACATACGGGTTGCACATGGTTTCGCTGTATTTTCTATTTTTTTTCAACTAAAATGCCACGTGTGTCACATCAAACAGAGACTTAGTCAATATACATTGATGTCACATAGAAAAAAACACTATCCAAACCGCCAAAAGTAGCATTAATATCTAATTTTGTGGTTAATTTAGTGAAATCACACTCGAACAATAGTTGAGAAAGGTACAATAAACTTTTTCTAACAATCAACAGCATCGGTACAAGTTTTTTTAGGGGCAAGACTATATTCTGGATGAGCGGTCACTAAGAAAGCTGAAAGTTAGTCTTATTTTAGTATTAAAAGAAGAGAGAGTGCGGACTCTGCTAGGCTGAGACAAACAGGTTAGGTCCACGTGACCAATGAGGAAGAAGGAGAAAGTGTTGAGTATTTACAGCCATCAGTGGAGAATAGAGAAAATGAACGGTGGAGGTGGTGGCCACAGGTTAGGGCAACTACCGATTGGCAAGCTTAGCGTAGCCTATGGCTCCTCGAGGCTAGCTTGGATTCATGGTCCTCACCCACTAGCACATCGATCTTGTCTATGGCTTGTTCTCCTTGAGCTTGACAAGAAGAGCTATGGCACTTTGGTGGAATTCGGCGCTAGCAACTTAGGTAGCTTGGGTAGAAGGAAATGGCTGAGGTGAAGCTTGGAGATGAGCCAATAAGGAGGAGCAAGGCTAGATTTGAGGAAGAGAAGATGGTGAGACGGTGATTTTCAGGTTGAATTTCGAGGAGTAGACATGCTCGTTGAGGCAACAATAAATCTATCTTTTAGATGTCCACCTAGAAACCCACCTATGGCTTGCTCGACCTATCCTTCTTGATCACTGTTGGTACCATCGCCTAGCACCATGCTCTCCTCGTGGTGCACCTCACCACCTCCTCATCTCCCTATGCTCATGGATCGGGGAGGCCGTGTAGCCAGAGTGGGTGGAGGAGAGAGGAACAGGGAGGAAGAGAAGGAAACCATGATTAGAAGACGGTGATATCACCAGTGGGTGGGTGGTGGTCCTCGCCTCGCATAAGTGGATGATGTATTAGTGTGATGCACCGAACCTTGTCAGCCTAACCACATAGACCAATCGGGGTTCAAGGGTATGTTTTACCTGTGATGCATGTACTAGTCCTAGGACACAATGGTTGGTACACACAGAACAATAATAAAATTTATCTGGAAACTTTATTCCAAACTTAGAGATATTCCTACTAAGTTTGCATCTAGGTAGGACCTAGACAAATAATAACACTAGAGATAATAGTGGAAGATTTAAAAATAAACATTAAGCATCTAAACAACTAGACTTAAACTTCTAACTTATGCATCACTCCACTCTTTTATCAGATTTTGTCTATTACAAAATTCGATTTGATTCGATACCCATCACTCCACTCTCTCGAAATACTTTAAACATCACGTCCACTTGGCCCAAATATGAGCACATTGGGCCACCCGTCTCGCTTGGCCTACTGGCTGCCTTGATGGGATTTGGAGGACCGCGTATAGAATTAGTCATGACATGTTAGGTATGTAACCAATCAAACATAAGCATAAGATCTGCAGAAATAGGGAGGTACTCGAGTGAAAATTTTAACGAGAAAAGTAATTTCACCATGAAAGAAAAATATAGTTAAGAAGTTTCAGTGTGTAATATTCGTGAACATCAAGATTTTAAATCTTGATAATACGATGTGCATCTACAACTCCACCGCCATACTAGTCCATACTATATGTATTCTCTTGCCCCATCACACGCCTGTACATGACTAAAACATGCTTGTTAGTCTGGTGTAACGCCAAAAGGCATAGACAAACTTAAATACAACGTGCACTTTTACTATTGCAACATTGCTATAGCACCATCGAATAGATCCATCTCTAAAATGAAGGGTTGAGGTGGGATGTTAGCTACACTTTGACATTATGCAAAATAATGTGGTGTGATAATTACACTATGATAGCGGTAGAGGACCGGTGGACTATGGCCTCAACAAGAAGTTGAATAGAAGTCTCTTTTATGATCTGGATATCATCCTCATAATTTAAAAGCTATTCATATATAAATATCTTAATGTAAGATTCTCTAATATAGAGCGGAATTGCAGTAGCATTGCTCCTAATAAATACTCTCACTATTTCAAAATATAATTACTTCTAACATTTTAAATTTATGTAAAAATATAAGTATTTTTACCACTATTTACTTATTCTATACCATCTTTCATATTCAAATTTCTTCCTATCTTACCCCAACTATCCTTTCTACCCTCTACTATCTCTCATTCATTTAATGAGAGTATTAAAGTATTTTCTTCTCAAGCTTAATTTTTACTAAAGAACCAATAAATACTTATATTTTGAAATATAAAGCTTATAAGTGGTGCTTATATGTAAGGAATAATTAAGGGGCCAGTCTACTTACTCACTGGTTGCATCTTCTATACGGTTGCATTTTATGAAAGAGGGAGTAATAAGCAATTAAAAATATTCATATAAAAAAGCAATAAAAAAATTGGAACATAAAGGATGCACATATAATTAGAAAACTTGTTAAAGGATGAACATGTAATTAAAAAACCTATTAGGGGCACTAATGCAAATGGATTACTTCTATAAAAGGAGCACACGCTCCCTGCTCGCTGTGCCGTTGCGCCCCCGCCCCGCTTTCGTCGCCCACACCCACGCAGTCACGCAACTAACGCACACACCCACGCCCTCCTCTAGGTTTTGGCATTTCCACAAACACCTCGTGTGCACCTCCTTGCCGCGCGCCGCCTCCTCCTCCGTTCTCCCCACTCTCTCCCGGCTCCTCCTCTCGGTCACCGCACGTCACCTGCTGGGCGGCTCCCGTGGGGCGCGGGAAAAAGAAGGAACCGAGCAGCATGGACTGGAACGACGCCAGCGACCGCTTCCGCGCGCAGGTCAAGGCCGTGCTCCGAGCGCTCGCGGCCGCCAAGTCTGACACGCTCTCTCAGGCGGCGGGCCTCGCCAAGGAATGGAGCGGCTCGCCGCTCGCGCTCCACATCTCGGGCCACGTGCTCGCCGCGCTCGGGGAGGCCGAGGCGGCGCTCGATCCCCTTTGCCGCGCCAGGGATCTCGCCCCCGGCGACATCGATATCGCCTTCACCCTCGCCAAGACGTACGCCGCTAGGGAGCTGTTCGATCTGGCGGCAGAAGAGTGCGAGCGAGCGCTCAGCCTCGGTGACGCTGATCTCGTCGACCCGGAGCTGCACGCCGTCTTCGAGTCGCGCCACTTGGAATCGACCAAAGAGGCGCGGATCTCCATTGCTAAGCAGCCGCTCCGGGAACTCCTTGCCGACGCCTCGTCGAAGACCGTCGTCCTGATGGCCCACGATTGTTGGAACGGCATGAACGAGGAGGTGCGCCGCAGTTTCCTGACAGTGAGTATTGAGGAGATGAAAGCGCCCTATCTAGGAGCTAAGCCATCAGAGCAGTGTCAGATAAGAGCTCTCACTGTTGCAGTGGACTTTGCGAAGGGCACCGGAAAATGGATTTGCTGGCTATGCCCCCAATGCAAAAAAGTTTCCCAAAGCAAGGAGTCCTTCCTGTCGCATGTTGAGGCTGAGTTCTTCCCGGAGCTCAAAGAATCGATGTTACTTGTGCCGGAGAGAATATCTGACCAACAGGAAGAGTTTATTAAAACTTGGAGTGTGCCATCTGATGCCAGTCCTATCGAACAAGCTGAGGGAGAAAAGATCAAGAGTGCATTTAAGCACCTCATGGATCAGAGGGCTCTATCTGTTGATCTTTTCAACAACTTGGTCAAATTCACGAAGTTTTGGAGTGGAGAAACAACAGATCATCCCCAAAACCGTAGCTGCATTACTCCATTGGATCCTGTAGGGCTTCAGATTCTAGGAACTTGTCTGGATTTGCTTATACCTAGATTGAGGGCGAGTGATGCCGAGAAGGATAGTTGTGACCATTCTGATGTGGCAGTTGATCAAGACGCTTTCATTCCATCTATAGGTATTGGAGAGAATGTGTTAAGAATCACTCTTGGTTCTAGCAATCAAGATGCTCTGTTTAGCTGGCTATCTAGACCTTCGAGACAAGACCCAGTTACTTCATGGATCAGCATGAGGCAAGCCTGTCTAGACAAGGGAACCCATGTCCTCAAAAAGTTAGTTCGAAGTGCTGCTGCATTGATAGAGAAAGTCAAGCCGAAATGTGGTTCAATAGAGACGGATAAGCATGAAAATTATTTTAGTACAAAGGTACCTTTTACTATACCCTGGATTTCTGTTTCCTCAATATCCTTTCATATAGTGTTTGCACCTTCCTGACCAATCTTCTAAGCTTGGCTGTAAAATGTGCAGGTTAAAGTAGATGTTGAGATCATGCAATTGGATGCCGAAGTTGATAATTTGAAGACAAAGCTCGTGGAAGTCTGTACTTGTGATTATTGTGAAATTATTTTACCAGCTATGAAGGATTACCTATGGGTTAGTCTAGTTCTTATATGTTATTTGACTTTAATAATGGGTGCCACTTGTTTGCTTATCATTCTTTTCATGGCTGTACTCATGTTTACCAGGCTAAGCTGTGTACTAAGGATGACGCTGAGGCAAATACTGAAAACAGAGTTTCAGTTCAAGAAGATATTAATGTAACAACAACATAATGTTCTTGTAGCAGCTTTGATTAGTTTCACTTAGTCATATTTGCATGATTGTATGCTTAACAGGCAAGTCTGAACATCGGCACTCATGGAAAAGTCTTACAAGAAGATGAAATAGGTGCCAAGGACAATCCAAAGGATGGAAATTCAACTGTGCCTCACGATAATGTTGTCAAAGAGCTTCCAGGCGATAGTAAAGTAATTAACTGTTCAATATTTTCTTAATTAAAAGAAATAATAGCATCGTCTTGCTTTTGCTTCTCATTCACTTCATGGACTGGTTTAGTTTCATTTCTTGCTTTACAGTGCTGAACATAGAAAAATATTCCGATTTTAGGTATTGCAATCTGGCCAGAAGCTTGAGCTGCCTCCAAGAGCTAATGAAAAGTAAGCACGCTTATGTTGGGTGTAACTTTCTTCTTTGTAATTGTTATTTGCTGGATTACGTTCTTGTTTTAGTCTATTGCTTTTTTGGGACTTGTTTCACTATATTATGTTTCTGTAGAAAGTGTACAGTGACTATCAATCCCCCGAGCGTATACAAGGGGGTCGGGTCTATATATATACAGCCCAGGCTAGTGGTCTGTCTAACACCCCCCGCAGTCGCAGCGGGAGGAGAACGGACGTAGAGACTTGACCGAAAACTGGTGAACAAAGGCGTGGGCAGGCCTTTGGTCATTATATCGGCAAACTGATGTGCCGATGGTACATGGAGCACCCGAACCTGTCCTAATGCAACCTTGTTATGGACAAAATGAATATCGATCTCGATGTGCTTGGTGCGTCGGTGATGGACCGGGTTGGCGGTCATGTAGACGGCACTGACATTGTCACAGTAGACGACGGTCGCGATGGAGAGGGGTGCACGGAGCTCCTGGAGAAGCTGGCAAAGCCAGCAGCACTCGGCGACGGCATGGGTGACGGTGCGGTATTCGGCTTCAGCGCTGGAGCGGGACACTGTAGTCTGGCGTTTTGAGGACCAGGATACGAGAGTGTCACCGAGGTAGACGCAATAGCTGGACGTAGAGCGTCAAGAGTCGGGGCAGCCTGCCCAGTCCGCGTCGGAGTATGCGGTGAGGGAGTCGATGGGGCTGGAGCTGAGATGCAGCCCGCTGGAGAGGGTGCCCTTCACGTAGCGTAGGATGCGCTTGAGCAGCGCGAGGTGAGGTTCGCGCGGAGCGTGCATGAAGAGGCACACTTGCTGGACAGCGTACGTGAGGTCGGGTCTGATGAGTGTGAGGTATTGGAGAGCCCCGGCAAGACTCCGATAGTGAGAGGGATCAGCAACGAGGGCGCCATCGGCGGTGGAGAGTTTGGCTCGAGTGTTGACTGGGGTGGCCGTGGGGTGACAGTCGGCCATGCCTGCACGCTGGAGGAGGTCGATGGCGTACTAGCGTTGGGAAAGGAAGAGCCTGTGGATGGAACGGGTTATGGAGATGCCAAGGAAATGGTGGAGAGGATCAAGATCGGTCATGGCGAACTCAGAGTGGAGTCGGGCCATGATCTGGTCGAGAAGAGATGTCGAAGACGCTGTGAGGACAATGTCATCGACATAGAGAAGTAGATAAGCAGTGGCGGAGCCGATATGGAAAGTGAACAGGGAGCTATCGGACGCAGAGGCCACGAAGCCGATGTGCCGAAGATAGGCAGTAAAGCGCTGGTACCAGGCACGAGGGGCTTGTTTGAGGCCGTAGAGAGAGCGTTGAAGGAGATAGACGTCGTCGGGCCGAGAATGGTCGACGAAACCTAGGGGCTGCTGGCAGTAGACTGTTTCCGTCAGGTGGCCATGAAAAAAGGCGCTCTTCACGTCTAGTTGATGGATCGGCCAGAAGCGAGAGGCAGCCAAGGTGAGGACGACTCGGATGGTGGCGGGTTTGACAACGGGACTGAAGATCTCGTCGTAGTCGACACTGGGTCGTTGGGAGAAACCCCGGACTACCCAGCGAGCCTTGTGACGGGCAAGGGAGCCATCGGCGTGGAATTTGTGTTTGAAAATCCAATTACCGATCACAATGTTGGCGCCGGGAGGTCGGGGAACGAGGCGCCAAGTCTCGTTGTCCATTAGGGCCTTGTACTCGTCGGCCATGGCTGCGTGCCACTGAGGGTCGGCCAAGGCTGAGCGAGAAGTCGCCGGGATGGGCGAGGTAGAGCTGTGGACGGCGGAGAGACCGTAGCGCGGTTTGGGTCGGAGAGACCCGGTCTGGGAGCGGGTGACAATGTGAGAGGTGGAGGGAACTGGAGCCGATGGGGGTGCGAGAGTAATGGGAAGAACTGGTCGGGTGAGGGCGTCATCGGCTCCGAGTCGGCGACTGTAGACAAGAGCAAAAGGAGGAATTAGATCGGCCTGAGCCGATGAGGTCGGGTGGGCCGAGTATTCCGATCGGTCCGATAGAGATGGATCAGCCGATAGAATGGGGGGAGCCGATGGAAAGTGAGGAGCCGATGGAAGTGGGGTGTCCGATGGAGAGGGAACGATATCGGCTGAAGGATAAATAGGATTGGTATCGGCCGATAAAGGTGGGTCTGATGGGGGTCCGATGGTGGGGACATCGGACCGAGTAGTGGTGGGAGATGTGACGGATAAATCCTCAGCAGCGGCCGATGAGGGGGCCGATGGAGAGGGCAGTGGGGAAGACCTGGTCGGCACGGTGTTGGTGAGGAGGAAGTCGAGATCACTAGAGGAGGATCTCGGATGAAGGAGACCGAAGGGAAAACATGTCTCGTCAAAAATGACGTGACGAGAGACGAGGACCCGTCGGGTGGAAAGGTCGAGGCATCGGTATCCCTTATGAGAGGTGGAATAGCCGAGGAGAATACAGGCGGTGGAGCGGGGAGCGAGTTTGTGGGAAGCTGTGGCGGTGAGATTTGGGTAGCAGAGGCACCTGAAAACGCGAAGGTGGGAGTAGTCGGGCACCGTGTGGTAGAGAAGGGCATAGGGAACGTTGTTATGAACGGAGGAGCATGGACGCCGATTGAGAAGGTACGTCGCAGTAGCTAGAGCTTCGGCCCAATAAGTGGCGGGTAGGTGGGCGTGAAGTAGCATGGTGCGACTGATGTTGTTGAGGGTGCGAAGGAGGCGCTCGCCTTTGCCGTTCTGAGGAGAGGTGTAGGGGCAGGAGAGCCGGAGATGGATGCCCTACGAGGTGAGGAGGTTTGTAATGGTATGGTTGACGAATTCCGTACCGTTATCGGCTTGTAAAGCCTTGATGGGGAGGTTGAACTAAGTGGATACGTATGTGACGAAGTGAGTGAGGTGAGAGGCGACCTCGGATTTGTGGATGAGCGGAAAGGTCCAGCAATAGTGTGTGTAATCGTCAAGTATAGCGAGATAATACTGATTACCGGAGACACTTTTAATTGGGGACGTCCATACATCACAATGTATAAGTTCAAATGGACGCGAGGTACAGGAGAGAGAACTAGAAAAGGGCAGATGCACATGTTTGCCAAGTTGACATGAGTGGCAAACTGTGGAGTTGCTGTGAGTACATCGGATGGAGGCGCTGCGACGGAGGGTGGCGACAGCGTCGAGGCCGGGGTGGCCGAGGCGAAGGTGCCAAAGGTTGGTGGAAAGGGCGACGCTGGCGTGTGGGGTGGACGGCGCAGCGGGAATGGTGTAGAGGTCGCCGCCACTATTGCAGCGAAGGATCTGTCGCCGGGTTGGGATATCCTTCACAGAGAAACTAGACGCGTCAAATTCAATGGAGCAGTGGTTGTCTCGTGTGAATTGACGAACAGATATAAGATTGTGAATGAGAGAAGGGACAATAAGAACATTGCGTAGGGGGAGGTTAGTGGTGGATGTAGATAGAGAGGAGTCACCGCGGCATTGGACAGAAAGAGAGTGACCATTGCCGATAGTGACAAAAGGGGAGGAAGAGGGGTGACAGGAGCGAAGTATACCGCCCGATGACGCCATGTGTGAAGACACTCCAGAGTCCAGCACCCAAGGGTGCTGTGGTTGGAGCGTCATCTGGTTGAGGGCAGCGACGAGGCCAGCCTGGTTCCAGGAGGGAACCAACTGGGTGGTTGGGGTCGGTAGCATCGGCTGAGGCGGCAGAACGGGAGCCGATGCCAGGTGAGACTGGGGATGGGCGCCGAGAACTCCGGGTTGCCAGCCGATGGGGCTGCGTGGCTGGGGCTGGGGCGCCCAGGGGTTGTAGCAGAGCCACGGACCCGTGGGACCGGCAGGGTGGGTAGGGACCAAGGTAGGTCGTGGTGGCGTCAGACCCTGCCAGGTCCTGCCTTTGCCTTTGCCCTTGTCTTTCCCGGTGCGGGCTGTGTTGCTGTGGCCGGAGCCATGGCCACCAGGACCGCGGGAGGAAGGGGCAGCGCAAGAAGCTCGGCAGCCATTATCGGCTGTGGCAAGAAAAGCGGTGTGGGCCACTGTCTTCTCATCATTGGCCAGATGGAGTTCTTTAAGAACTAGCATGTCATGATCCCGGGCGAACGATGGAAGAGGTGTGGCGTTGGCGATGTCATCGGCGGTGTTGGAGAAGCGGGGATTGAGGCCTCGCAGAAGGGCGAGGACGAGTTGAGAGTCGGCCACAGGGTGGCCGACGTCCTGGAGAGCAGCAGCCTTGACTTTGAGGCGCTGACAGTACGAGGAGACAGAGGAGTCGCCTTGTACCATGGAGTGGAACTCGTTGAGAAGGAAGATGGCGCGAGGCTGCTTGTTGGCTAGGAAGATCCGCTCGATGGCCACCCAGAGGTCCGGGCGGTGGGGTCGGTATCGTCCATGGCGAGGTCGAGGACAGAGTCGTCGACCGAGCCGAGCAGCTAGCTGCGCACACAGCACTCGGCGATGTCCCACTGAGGATCATCGGGGCGAGGTGGAGCGGAGCCATCAATATGGGACCGAAGGCTGAATTTTCCACAGGGGGATTTGAAGAAGAAATCTCACTTGTAATAATTGGTGTTAAGGTCAAGAGAGATAGGAACGTGAGATTTCACGTTCACAGCAGCGTAGGGAGGGGAGAAGATAGGTGGTGCCCGAGGTGTGGTCTGTGGCACCGAGGGCCGGAGCAGATTCGGTGACTGGGAGAGTGCCGGAGCTGAGGGCGGACTCGGTGGCCATGACGGGAGAACGGGAGCAAAGAGTCGATGGGAGAGAGAAGCCGATGGGAGGGGGAAGCCGATGAGAGCATGAATCGGCTGATCAAGGACGTGAGAAGCCGATGGGAGGTAGGCAGCGGAGTAGGTGAGGAGTGGTCAGCCGATGAGGAGTAGGCAGCGGAGTAGGTGAGGAGTGGCCAGCCGATGAGGAGTGGTTGGCCGATGGGGAGTAGGCAACGGAGTAGGTGAGGACAAAGTGGGTGGGTCAGAGAATGGTTGGGTCACGGACGTGCGAGGATTCACGTCCGTGAAGAGAAGATTCACGTCCATGGACTCGTGGAGGTCAAGGAGTAGGGCGGACGCGAAAAAGGCAGGGAGTGGCCGAACGCGAAGAGAATATGTTTGCATCCGGACACGTGGACACGTTGGACTGGCTCGGACGTGAGGGGAGAAGGTTCGCGTCCGAGAGCCGTTGAGCGTGTCGGAAAGGGCAAGAACCGAGGGAGGTTTCCAGCCGATGGAGGGCTGGACAAGTCCAGCCGATGGAGACGACGAGCGCGGAGGTGCGCCAACGTCAGAGAAGGAGAGATGCATGAAACAAGAGGAAGAGCGGAGACGGGTGCGAGGAGGCGGATCGAGACCGTCGCCTGGTCGCGCGGAGGTGGGGTGGAGAAAAGGTAACTGCAGGAGAGACGGGGAGAAGAAGAAATGGAGACGAGAGAGCGAGGGGAGTATCGGGAATAGAGTCGGCAACGGGAAGAAGACGTCGATGACGAGGAGGAAAGGGTCGGCTCGCCGGAGTGAGAAGCTAGCGCGTCGGGATGTCTAGACTCGCTCTGATACTATGTAGAAAGTATACAGTGACTATTAATCCCCCGAGCGTATACGAGGGGGTCGGGTCTATATATATACAGCCCAAGTCATTGGTCTGTCTAACAGTTTCCCTTTTTCTATGTTATGTTTTTTAAGGATTTTCTGTGAAGTGTATTGAATGAGCTTTCTGTTATGCTTTTGACCCAGTGAGTTGTTATATCTCTTGTCACCATGATATGACGAAGGTTAGAAAAGGGAGGTGCTCAACAGTTAATATCGTGCTAAAAGAATTGTAAACTAAACACAGATTGTATTGTCAACCTTTTTCTTGTATTAGAAAATATCACATGAAAAGAGGTTTACTACCGAGCCAATCTAATAATAGAGAAGTATAAAACCGGCGTCTTATTATTAGAAGGAAAAGTCTATCCATACAATTTTTTTCCAACAAAACTTTTATAAACATTGATGTGGAATGTTGTGAGTAAATCTAGGTTTTCTATAACTACCATCTAGTTAAATCAAACGGTTGTGAGCTTTGTTAGTAAGATTTTTTTAGTACGTGTAGCAGTGCTCTAGATTTATTGAAAATAACTACATACTAGATTATTTAGTTACTTCTAGCATTGTAGCAACCCAAGACTTCTGCATGAGGAAAGTAGCGATTGATATTTTGATCATCTTTTACTCATTCACCCTCTTCTCCAAAGTTGATCTACCGTGAAAATTAATTAGAGTATAATTTGAATGTGGGTGACAATTGTAGTAACTAGCTGCACTTAAAATGTGGACTCTTAAGCCTCTTATTTTCCCACACCGCCCTTTGTTTGTCTTTTTTTTAATTAGTGGGAGTATATCTTGACTGCTTGTTATTGACAAACCTATATATTTCTAAAAGGAAGTGACATGACTCAAAGGAGGTTGATTATGATCAAAATAATCAGGACAAAATTCTCATTGGAACCTGTATAGGATCTATATCTTAATTCTGGCTTGGATTTTGATTCACTGATGTATGTATCCATGTCTAGGGGTTCTCTCAACATTTTTTCTGAAAGAAAATCGGCAGTTCTGCCTTGTAATGATTGGGATGACTACAGAGTTCGGTTTACAAGTTGCAAAGAAGAAAACCAACTAATACCCGACTGTTACAAACTATCCTAATTAAAAGGAGCGGCTAAGAAGGTTCTCTGGCTCAAATCTGTTCGACACTATTGCTATACATATCGAGTCTAGGTTCCATCTTGAAACCGGTGCATCGTTTGGATTGCTATACACAAAAAGTTAGGGTTTTCTGGAGGTCTTCTGCGCAGGCTGTCCATTGCAAGGAAGAGGATTCGAAGAAGTTCAACAAAGATAAGGAACCTATTTGGATCTCCAGCCGGCTAGAATAATGAGTAAATCCCATATCTACCATGTGCAGCCACCTCCATGGATCTGGTTATACCTAATGGGAAGGAGTCCGGTGGAAAGTGCACTGCCGCACCAAACAAACATATCTTAATCGTTTGAATATCAATTACTTGCTGATGATTGAGTCCAATTGGAATCCGTCTAATTAGTGGGTCTGTTCACGCAAATAGTTAGTTTTTCTAGTTTGTGTATGGTCGTCCAAGTAGAGGCATGGTACAACTCAAAAGGGTTCAATCTATAATAGGCACTCCTATGCACATAGGAGTGTTATGTAGTACTTGCACAGAACTGTACCCCAAATTTCAAAATAATGTTTGAGTGGGATTTGCTTGGACGCTGAGTGTTTTTTCAATACAGATTTCTGAGTTCTTGCCAAACTTGTGGAGAGTAGCCTAATTTTGCAATTGCGACCACAATTTGTGCTTGAATCCAGGTGTGTCTTAGTCTAGATTACTGTTTTTTTCATTCTGATGGTTTGGTTGGATGATATACTAGCAAGTGGCATTAAACATTATTGTTTGTTTAATGTATTTGTCAAAATTGCATCATTAATTATCTTGATTCCTATGGTTTAGGGAAATCTAGATTCTCCATAAGAAGTCCTAGGGATTAAAGTATGATCCAGAATGTATTCCAAGTGTAACTTTTCGTACCAGTTATCAACAATATTTTACTAGAGAAAATTTGAATGCCCTTCGTGGTTCCCTCTAAAATCTTTAGTGTGCCAAGAATCCAGACTTTTAGATATTATTCTTCATATTCATGAACCTGCATGGGTCAGGGAGACATCTTTTTTTTTTCAATACAAAACAGGAGGGAGACACCTATCGTCTGTTCGTACGATGTTCCTGGTCCTTCATTAACACAGGACATGTTACTAACTGCTTGTATGTTTGGCGCAGTCCCTTGGGAAGCTCAGAGAATACTCCTATGGAAAAGGAAAATAAGACTTCCTCGCCATCTGGTATATGTTTCTTATGTTTCTTCTATATCTATTGAATATTTATGTCATCCAGAAAACCATGGTAACCACATGTAGTTCTAGCCATTGTATTTCAGTATTTGACATCCACTATGGGCTAAACAAAATAAAATGATGTGTTCTTTACCTGATGGACTGATCATCAAATTCTAGCACCCACTATCCAATGCATCACTATTCATGAGAAACTTCCTGCCATTCTCTCACCAATCACCAGTGAAAACACTTATTCGTTCTGGCTAACAAAATCTTGTAAACAGATTACTCTGGCTCTGTTGTTGAAGGGGTTGCAAACACTTCCAGCAATGGAGTAACTGTAACTGCCTATCCAGATAGTGAAAATGAACTGAAGTCCTTGCATGCGACTCTTCTGGTAACTCTCTACTTTCTCTTATTTACATATCAATTTAGGATATTTCTCATAGCCTCCGAACACCCATGCAGTCATTGTGGCACTTAAAGCCCTTCAGCGATAAGTACATGGTGAAAGCACACCTATACCCTCATTTTGGAGTTTCTGGAAAATACTGTATGGTGTGCGAATTGTTCCACACTTTCTCTGCTTTTACTGATAAGAACGACTATAAGGCAACTTATCGACTGGAAAATTTGATAACTTCTTTGATCGAGTATTTAAATGGTGCGAATGTTTCATTGAAGGTTTGTCCTTTAGCCTTTTCTGCCTTCTTGTCTGACCTTTAAATACTGAACTTGCTATGTCCTGAAAAGAATAGATAAGTAACTTTTTAAATGTCATTTTGTTCACTTATCACTTAACTCCCTAGAAATTATTATAATCAAGAAAAAACCTTCATTCCAAAATAAACCACATTTGTATGAGAACTAATTTTCTTTCCTCTGTATTGTCAGCACAGAATTTGGCTTCACTAGTCAGTAGGAATTATCATGATGCAAAATCTTTATTCCAGCATGAAATGGATTGGTATAAGGGCATTCCTTTGTTCCCCAGCATATTGTCACTGGATTTAGAGAAAAATAGCAAGAAAACATCCTTCTGGAGTTCTGGGATTATTTTTGTGCTGTCACATCCAAATTCCAACTATCTAGCACATTCTACAAGCGCATTGTCAGTTTTTTTTTTCGTCACTGTGGTGTCAAACAATTTCTTTTCTAGAACCTGCATGGTTTTAACAATTTCCAGAACTATCATGCCTTAATTTTTTTAGATAATGGATATCAATTTGGCATCTACATCTGTTCACGCCGGAACCCGGCGTGAGCATGCTGACGATTGGAAGGTCTGCTTAGTTTCAGTGCAGGCCAATCGTCTTCTCTCCGTGGCTCGAGTTACGCGCGTTGGGAGCCATGGGGTTCGGTCGGCTCCGACGTGACGGTGCGGGTGCGGGCGTGCCAGTCAATTTAACCCTGCAATTGACAAGGAGATGAGACAAACGGGTCAGTCGGACGACGGGCTAAACCGATCCCTCGCTATCGGTTGGCTGCCGATAGGATCGAGTTAGTCATCGGTCGCGTCCGAATGGCTCCTGCTATCGGCTGGTCGCCCTTTCATCGGCTGGGGATCCGATGTAGGCGTATGTGGACGAAGGATACGATGGCTCTGGATGTAGCGAAGGCGAGATCCTGATCTATCGGCCGTAGAGCCGATGGAGACACCGGAGTGTACTTAGAGAATAGCAAGGCGTGCGGGATCCCTCGACGGAAGCTGTGGTGGTCGTTCATCGACTAGCTAAGCCGATGAAAAGACGTCTCTCTGAAGACAGGCGCACATTGGCTAGAAAACTAATATGCTTGGCGTGGCGCTCAAAGGAAAGTTTTTGAAGACCTGGTGCATATCGGCCAAGGAGCTGATACGCTAGGCGTGACACTCAACGTATAGATAACTCAATTGCTAACACTCCGATGAAACGCCGTGCTAAGACCTATAGGCCTAAAACTCATTCTACCGTCGACAGCCTCGTAGGTTGAACCTAACCAATGCAGCATGAGACCGACGATGGGAGATAGAGCTTGATAGACCGATAGATAATGTACGGACGTGATGCGATACATCCTATCGGTCTAAGAGGTCAAACCTAACCGATATAGTGTTAGACAGAGCGAGACATATTAAGATAGTGGCGGGACTTACCCCTTCGCCGAAAATCGGACTTAACCGATGCAGCCCCGTGTCGAGAGCCAGACCTCGCCGGTAAAAACCTAGATGAACTAGGGTGGTGATGCGTCGAGATTGTATTGATTTGAAGATTGAAGATGATTACATATTTTCAGGCAGTCTATATTTATACCTTGGGTTTACAGAGTCCGACGCATTTACAATAACCATCGGACGTTATTTCTTAATAAATATAAAGGAAAATATCTCTAAGAAAGTTAACTAACTAGCTAAATATTACTATTCATATAAGATATGATAGAATATCTTATTGTAAACCACGGCTCCTCCTTAAACTCGGTCTTATCTAGATAATCTTCTATTCTAAGGCTGAGTATTTCCTTGCCTCAATCCGATCAGTTTCTTCCCTGTAGCAATCGAACATTTCTATGCTCAAGCCGATTGTCTTTTCAATCTATCGCTGGGTTTTTCAAATTTTGACGTTAACAACATCCCACATAGATGTACACAACCATAGTATTGACTTAATAGGGAAAAAAACAAATAATAGGGAAAAAACAAATCAAATATTAAAATGCTCTATAGACCAAAGTTTCATGATAAACTTTCCCCCCTCTACCTACATGATCTTACCTGCTATAAATTCAATTCAAGTCCAAAACAGCATTTTGTCACCTTTGTTCCTGACCTAATTGCTTTTCTAGATCCTAAGTGGATAAACTCTTTCAGCTGAAAGAGCAATTAAATTACTTCTAGAATGAGAATCTTAGCGTAATGTTTCATAACACTGAAAATAGTTTATTCTGGTTGCAGGAAATAACAAATTTGGCAGTCAAATTTACAGAAATAATCTTTAACATGGTGCATACATCAGAAACTGCTATTCGTGTCAGCAAGAACGGTGAAAAAATTCTGTACAGAACGACGGTCTTCTCCATTTGTCCTGACCTTGTATGCCTCTCACATGGACTTTTTGGGATGCACAAGAATGCAAGGGAATTCACATATTTTCTCTACATTGATGCAAGTGAACTGTGGAATATTGAGGTGTGCTGCGGTGCTTTCTTGTTTGCTTGTTGGATTAGCTTGTTGTAGATATTCTTTTTTTTTTGTAAAGATTGTCATTTACTAAATTGACTTATGCTTCCTCTCCAGACGAAATCTTTTGACGATGTCATAAAATCTGTGGACAAGCAGTTTCGCTGTAATACGGAGAGTAATTCCCAGAATCATCCACCACGTTTCTTCACCACTGGTAGTGTTGCTTGTTTCAATTTCCACTGAAATATAATCCTCTGATTACATTTACACTGTATAATTGAGAACACATTGATGGACACTGGAAATTAAATGAAGCTGATTTGGTCTTTTGCAGTAGCAAAATCAAACCAATTTTACAGGTCTGCAAATGACATCCTTCAGTATAATCAATGCCACATAAGTAACTAGAGGTTTTTGAAAAATATTATTGGACTGATTAAAAACCATAAATCATTCTGTAATTCATGTTATGTTTATTTTGTTGTAATTTGCATAAAACTTATTTTGTTCTCTATTTGTACTGCTTTGTCACAGGTTTTAGCTATCCAACTGAGAATGATAGCCATTTAGATGTCTCTGGATTATTGCTCAGTATTGCTGCCCCCTTGGACATTAGTCCTGTTTATGAAGACCTGCACTCAGAATGCAAGTATACTATGGTTTCCGCGGTATGTGCAGATCAAAACTTTTCTTTTCGGATGCATATTTCTAAATAAATTCGTTCAATATCATATGGCATGGCCCCAGGCCGTGTGCCAGGTTTAAGTCAAATATTAGAAAGGAGTCGTCAATTAAAGGTAGGGAATTCTTTTCTTACCACAGATTTAAGATCTGTTAGAAAACTAGGATAGAGATCAAACAGGTTTTCATAAAGTCAATTAAAGGAGTCAGCTAAAGGTAGATATTAGTTTCTCAGATATCAAGTCAGTCACTGATTCCTTTATATATAAAGGGAACCCAACCACCCCAGTATCAGTCAAGCAATAATCCTCTTTAGTTAGTGCAATAAAACTCAGTACCTCTCTTGGCTCAACAGAATTTCCCGTGCTTGTGGGTCTGTACAGATAGAGAGAGACTCAGACCCTGCTTACTATTAAGAGGGATCGGGTATATATATATGTCTAATACCCTCGTAGTCGTAGCAGAAGGATCACGGACGTAAAGATTGGACCGAAAACTGATAAACAAAGGTTCAGATAGTCCTTTGATCATGATGTCGACGAACTGATATGTCAAAGGTACATGAAGCACCTGAACGAGTCCCAGAGCAATCTTATCACGGATGCAGTGGATGTCGATCTGGATGTGCTTTGTGCGGCGATGATGAACCGAATTAGTGGTCATATAGACGGTACTAACATTGTCACAGTAGATGATGGTTACAGAAACGAGGAGTGTATGAAGTTCTTAGAGGAGTTGACGGATCCAACAACACTTGGTGACGGTATAGGCAACCGCGCGGTACTCGGCTTCCGCATTGGAACGGGACACCGTGGTTTGGCGCTTGGAGGACCAAGAGATTAGGTTGTCACCGAGAAAGACGTAGTAGCCTGATGTAGAGCGTTGGGAGTCAAGGCAGCCCGCCCAGTCCGCGTCGACATATGCACTGAGACAGTCGACCAGTCTAGAGCTAAGGTGGAGGCCAGTGGTCAGGCGCTGGATCCCGGCGTGAACACGCTGACGCCTGGGAGATCTGCTTAGCTCCAGTGTAGGTCGGTCGGCTTCTCTCCGTGGCTCGAGGTACGCACGCCAGGGGCCATGGGGTTCGATCGGGTCCGGCGCGACAGTACGAGTGCGGACGTGCTAGTTAATTTAACCCTGCAATTGACAAGGAGGTAAGGCAAAAGGGTCAGTCGGACGATGGGCCGATACGAGCGCTCGCTATTGGCTGATTGCCGATAGGATCAGATTGGTCATCGGCCGCGTTCGAATAGCTCCTGCTATCGACTGGTCGCCAATAGGAATCAAGGCGCACTTTCATCGGCTGGGGAGTCGATGCAGGCGTAGGCGGATGTCGACGAAGGACACGATGCCTCTGGGTGTAGTGAACACGAGGCCCTGATCCATCAGCCGCTGAGCTAATGGAGGCATAGGATGGAGATGGCAGCACGAGACCCGTCGCCTGCTGTGACGATGCCGCTGGCACCGAATCTCGAAGATCGGACCTAACCGAGACAGTACGAGAACGGGGCCAAAAGCGACGGGACGGTGGACGCCCGATTGGACGTGCTAAAGCAAGAACAAATCGAACCCATCAGCTAGCTGAGCCGATGAATGGACGTCTCTCTAAAGATAGACGCGCATCGGCTAGAAGGCCGATGTGCTTGGCATGGCGCTCAAGGGAAAGTCTCTAAAGACCTGGTGCGTTTCAGCTGAGGAGCTGATACGCTGGGCGTGATGCTCAACATATGGATAACTCATCGGCTAACATCCCGATGAAACGTAGTACAGAGACCTATAGGCCTAAAGCTCATTCCACCGTCGGCTGCCTCGTAGGTTGAACCTAACCGATGCAGCACGAGACCGAGGACGATGGAGAGAGCTTGATAGACCGATAGATACTGCACGAACGTGATGCGATACATCCTATCGGCCTAAGAGGTCGAACCTAACGGATGCAGTCTTAGACAGAACGAGACATATCGAGATAGTGGCGGGACTTACCCCTTTGTCGGAGATCGGATCTGACCGATGCAGCCCCGCGTCGAGAGCCAGACCCCGCTAGTAGAAACTTAGATGAACTAGGGTGGCGATGCGCTGAGATTGTATTGATCGAAGGATTGATCTGTTTACATGTCTCAAGGGGTCTATATTTATACCCCGGGTTTACAGAGTCCGACATGTTTTCAACAACTATCGGACGTTATCTCTTTACATAGATAAAAGAAAATATCTCTAAGATAGTTACCTAAATTAACTAAACCTTACTAATTAGATAAGATACGATTCATAAAAGATAAAATACCCTGTCGTGGGTTCCACGGCTTCTCCACACACTCGGTCTTATCTGGATAGTCTTCTATTCCGGGACCGAGTCTTCCCTTACTTTAATCCGATCGGCTTCTTCTCTATAGCGATTAGACACCTCTTCAGCCGATCAGCTTTTTTCAATCCATTATTGGGCTGCCCAAATTTTGCCGTTAACACATGCCCCCCAATTTCGAAGTATGAAGGCTCATGCTTCGAAATTCTCTTCCTCAGACCTCTAATGCTTTGACATCTTCTCTTTTCCTGATAATCGGCTCTCATAAGCCGATACCACATGCATCAGATGTGCTAAATTGTTGAACTCTTTGGAAGAAAATTTCCAGCTAATGTCATTCGACAACCCTTGGAAGGCCAAATCAGTTAACTGTTCATTGCTTAGAATAAGACTATAACATCGGCTTCTGATGTCCTGGAAACGTTGGTTGTACTCCAGAACTGACTCATTAGGCCTCTATTTAACCGATGTCAAATCTGATAGTCTTATTTCTTGACTCCCAGCAAAGAAATATTTATGAAATTGCTGCTCTAGATTGGCCCATCTTTTAATTGAATTTGGTGGTAACGAAGAAAACCATGTAAAGGCCGATCCAGAGAGGGACAATAGAAAGAAACGGACTCTGAAAGCTTCCTCAGCCGATGCTTCTCCACACTATGCTAATAATTGGCTGATGTGCTTCATTGTAGATATATTGTCTTGCCCTGAGAATTTGGAGAAATCTGGTATCATGTATCTGCGAGGCAATGGAACTCTATCAAACTATTCTGGATACGTGTGTCGATACATAACTGTTTGATCTTTAGGCTTGATACCAAATTGCTCTTTTACCGTGTCCACAATTCTGGTTAACCAATCCTTCTCCCTTAGAATATCTTTCTGATCATGTGGAGGTGGATATGGTACCCGATTCTGCCTGCGATACTCTCTATAATAATTACTCTGAAAGAATTCTGGAGGTACCTCCTGCCGTTGCCTCCCGAATCGATCTTGTGTTGGTGGATACATGTTTGGTCCTTCGTGTATTGCCAAGTTTTCTTTGTCTCTATCGGCAAAGACACATGATCTTAATCAGGCTCTTGAGCTGATGATTCTTATATCGTCTCTTTGATCAGATCTTGTAGTGTATCCATCTATACTCCCGATGGATTACTGAATGCTTGATAAAATGTTTCGTTGAACATCTCTTGCAACGGCTTGGAAGAATTCACAGGTGATGAATGGCCTGATTCCTTCATCAAAACACATTTTGGTAACTGCGTCTTTTAAATCGACCCTTGTCTAGTCATACTGAAGGATTCCAAATAGAGCTTCTAAAAGTTGTCCATATTCTGTTCTATATGCTGCCTCTGGTCTTCATTCAGATCCTCCATGGTAACTGAAACTATAATATCCTCATCGGTTTCTTCTTTGGACGAATATGCCTTGGAATCAACCTTTTCTTTAGACATATTGACAACAAGATGCCCTCGGGTTGATGAGTAAAAATTCTGATTTCTAATCAGGCAATCGTGCAGTCCCGTTGGTTGATGAATGGTCTTCAAGTTTTTCCAACCGATGAATGAAATCCTGTTCAATTGGCTGATGAATGAAGATTTCCTACCACATCGGCCGATGAATGAAGTATGAGTCCTATCAGTCGATGAATGAGATCTTTGGTCCCACCGGGCATGCCAAAATATATGTTTGCGCCAGATCCTGGCACGAGCACGCCGACACATGGGAGGTCTCCTTGGCTCTGGTGCAGGCCGGTTGGCTTCTCTCCATGGCTCGAGGTACACGCGCTGGGGGCTGTGGGGTTCGATCGAGTCCGGCGCAACGGTACGGGTACGGGTGTGCCAGTCATTTTGACCCAGCAATTGACAAGCAGGTGAGGCAAAAGGGTCAGTCGGACGACTGGCTGATATGAGCGCTCGCTATCGGTTGATTGTCTATAGGATCGGGTTTATCATCAGTCGCGTCCAAATGGCTCCTGCTATCGATTGGTCGTCGATAGGAATCAGGGCGTCCTTCTATCGGCTAGGGAGCCGATGCAGGTGTAGGCGGATGTCGATGAAGGACACGACGCCTCTGGGTGTAGCGAACGCGAGGCCCTGATCCATCGGCCGCAGAGCCGATTGAGGACAGGATGGAGATGGCTGCACGAGACCCGTCGCCCGCCGTGACGACGCCGCTGGCACTGAATCTCAAAAATCGGACCTAACCGAGACTATACGAGAACGGGGCCAAAGGCGACGGGACGGTGGACGCTGGATCGGACGTGTTGAAGCAAGGGCGAAGCGAACTCATCGGCTAGCTGAGTCGATGAGTGGACGTCTCTCTGAAAACAGGCACGCATCGACTGGAAGGCCGACGCGCTTGGCGTGGCACTCAAGGGAAAGTCTCTGAAGACCTGGTGCGTATCGGCCGAGGAGCCGATATGCTGGGCGTGACGCTCAACGTATGGATAACTCATCGACTAACATCCCGATGAAACGCAGTACAGAGACCTATAGGCCTAAAGCTCATTTCACCGCCGACTACCTCGTAGGTCGAATCTAACCGATGTAGCATGAGACCGAGGATGACGGAGAGAGTTTGATAGACCGATAGATACTGCACGGATGTGATGCGATATAACTTATCGACCTAAGAGGTCGAACCTAACCGATGTAGCATTAGACAGAACGAGACATATAGAGATAGTGGCGGGACTTACTACTTCGCCAGAGATCGACCTAACCGATGTAGCCCCATGTCGAGAGCCAGACCCCGCCGGTAGAAACCTAGATGAACTAGGGTGGCGATGCACTGAGGTTGTATTGATGAAAGGATTGATCTGTTTACATGTCTCCAGGGGTCTATATTTATACCCTGGATTTACAGAGTCTGATTTGTTTTCAACAACTATCGGGCGTTATCTCTTTACATAGATAAAAGAAAATATCTCTAAGATAGTTATCTAAACTAACTAAACCTTTCTAATTAGATAAGATACGATTTACAAAAGATAAAATACCCTGCCGTGGCTTCCACGGCTCCTCCGTAAACTCGGTCTTATCTGGATAGTCTTCTATTCCGGGACTGAGTCTTCCCTTACTTTAATCCGATCAGCTTCTTCCCTGTAGCGATCAGACACCTCTTCAGTCGATCAACTTTTTCCAATCCATCATCTGGCTATCCAAAGTTTGGCGTTAACAATAGCGAAGAATGAGCTTGATTAACGCGAGGTGAGGTTCACGGGGAGCATGCATGAAGAGGCACACCTGCTAGACCACATAGGTGAGGTCAGGTCGTGTGAGCGTCAAGTACTACTGGGCACCAACAACGCTTCGATACTGGGAGGGGTCAGCGACGAGGGGGCCATCGGTGGCTGAGAGCTTAGCACGAGTGTCGACCGAAGTTGCTGTAGAGTGACACTTGGCCATGCCCGCTTGTTGGAGAAGGTCTAGGGCATACTAGCGCTGAGAGAGAAATAGTCCACCAGGGGAGCGCGTAACGGAGATGCTGAGGAAGTGGTGCAGGGGACCAAGGTCCGTCATGGCGAACTCCGAGTGGAGTTGTGCTATGATGTGCTGCAGGGTAGCAGTCGAGTATGCTGTGAGGATGATGTCGTCGACGTATAAGAGATAAGCGGTGGCATCCTTGGTATGAAGTACAAAAAGGGACATGTTGGAGACTGAGGCAACGAAACCGAGTTACCGAAGGTAGGTGGCAAACAGCTGGTACCAAGCTCGGGGTGCTTGTTTGAGGCCATATAGGGAGCGCTGAAGGAAACATACATTGTCAGGACGAGCGGGTTCGACGAAACCTAAAGGTTGCTGGTAGTACACTGTCTCCGTTAGATGACCATGAAGAAAAATGTTCTTTACATCAAGCTAATGGATCGGCCAGGAGCACGATGAGGCAAGGATGAGAACGACTTAAATCGTGGCGGGCTTGACGACGGGGCTGAAGGTCCATCGTAGTCGACACTAGGGCATTGTGAGAAGCCTTGAACTACCCGACACGCCTTGTGACGGGCAAGGGAACCATCGGAGTGAAATTTGTGTTTGAAAATCCACTTGCCTGTCACAATATTAGCGCCTGGAGGACGACACGAGGCAACAGGTCCCGTTGTCAATTAACGCTTTGTACACGTTAGCCATGCCCGCTCGCCACTGAGGATTGGCCAAGGCGGACCGGTGATTCGCCGGGATGGGCGAGACGACATAGTGGGTGGCGAAGAAACCATAGCGCTGAGTCGGGTAAAGGGACCCGGTCTAGGACCGAGTAACCATGTGAGAGATAGTCGGAACGGGGGCTGACGCACGATCCAAGGGTATCAACGGTCGGGGGGTAGATTGTGCAGGAGCGGAGGTGGTAGAGGCACAATACCGATGGCTGTAGGTCTGGTGGAAGTGCTAGACTAGGGCAGTCGGAGCGACCGCTAGTGCGGTGGCAGTGGAAGGTGGAAGTGGAGCCGGTGGAGAGACGGCCTGCACAGCTGGGCCACACAGAAGAATGGCGGAGTCATTCAGTGGGTCCTCGTGTATCACCAAAGTGGGCCGTGAATATGCAGCGGCATCGTGGGGTGAGTCTAGAAAGGCGTGTTGGTACAATGTCGGTAAGTAAGAAGTCTAGGTCACTAGGCGAAGGCCTAGGATTGATTAACTCGAAGAGAAAGCAGGACTCGTCGAAGACGACATGACGAGAGATGATGATACGTCGAGTGAATAGATCAAGGCAACGGTATCCCTTGTGGGAGGAGGGATAGCCAAGAAAAACATAGGCGGTGGAGCGTGGGGCGAGTTTGTGAGGGACATTGGCTGTCAAGTTGGGGTAGCAAAGGCACCCGAAGACACGTAGATGGAAATAATCAGGAACCTTGTTGTAAAGGAGAGTATAAGGAATTTCATTGCGGATGGAAAAGCAAGGGTGCCGATTCAGTAGATAAGTCGTTGTGATGAGTGCTTCAGCCCAGTACGATGCTGGTAGATGGACGTGGAGAAGTATGGTGCGGCTGATGTTCTTGAGTGTGCGAAGGATGTGTTCGACTTTGCCATTTTGGGGGGAAGTGTAGGGAAAGGAGAGCCGAAGATGGATACCATGAGAGTGAACAAAGGCTCAGATTGTTTTGTTGATGAATTCCGTCCCATTGTCAGCCTGAATAGCTTTGATGGCTAAGTTGAATTGAGTTGAAGTATAATTGCAAAAATCGATCAGACGGGCTGTGATTTTGGACCTATGAGAAACAGGGAAAGTCTAGCACTAATGTGTATAATCATCAAGTAAAACGAGAAAATATTGATAGCCCGAAATACTAGCAACGAGAGAAGTCCACATATCACAGTGAAGGAGTTTAAAGGGTCGGAAGATAAAGAGTTAGAGTTGAAAAAGGAGAGTCGCACATGTTTGTCAAGCTGACATGAGTGGTATATAGTGGGGCTTTGTCTGGTACATTTGGTGGATAAGCATTGACAGAGGGTGTCGACGGCGGCCGGAGTGAGGTGGCCGAGACAGAGATGCCAAAGGTTGTTGGAGATGGCAAGACTAGTGTGAGGACTAGATGACGTAGCGGGAATGGTACAGAGTTCGCCACCACTATTGCAGCGAAATATCACGCGCCGGGTCAGGATATCCTTAACAGAAAAACCAAGAGCATAAAATTTGATAGATCAATTGTTGTCTTTGGTGAATTAACGAACAGATAGTAAATTGTGTATAAGAAAGTGACCAATGAAAATATTATGGAGAGGAAAGTTTGATACTACTGTTGGAAGGATGGAATCACCGCGGCATGTAATTGAAGAGTTTGCCCATTGTCGATAGTGACGAAAGGGGAGGAGGAAGAATGGTGGAAAAGAAGTATACCATTCGAAGAAGCCATGTGAGATGACACACCAGAGTCTAGCACCTAGGGATGCTGAGGCTGGAGCGTCATCTAGTTGAAAGCGGTGATGAGACCAACCTGGTTCCATATGGGAACTGGCTGGGATACTTGCGGGGGCATGGGAGTCATGGGTGGCTACACCGGTGCGGATGCTAGGTGTGGCCGAGGGAGCACCAAGGATCCCTAGCCGCCAGCCGATGTGACTGTGCTATTGCGGCTGTGTCGAGAAGGTTTGAGGTGCCTAGGAATTGTAGCAGAGCCAAGGACCCATGGGGATGGCCTACGGAAGAGGGGCAGTAGTATGGCGTGGCTGTGCAAAGCCGTTTTAACTCTTATCCTTGCCCTTCCCTTTCTCTTTGCCACTGCCACCGGCTCGGGCCATGTTGCTGTGGCCGAAGCCGTGGCCACTGGAGGGGCTGCTATGGCCTCAAGGAGAGGCAGCAGCCAACGTGGAGTGGTAGCCGCTGGGGTTGTTGCAGCCAGGACCAGGTGCGGCGATAAGAGCAGTGTGGGTGACGGTCTTCTCGTCATTGGCCAGGCGGAGTTCCTTAAGAACTAACATGTCGTGAGCTCTGGCGAACGTGAAAAGAGTGGCGGAGTTGGTGATGTCATTGGCGGTGTTGGAGAAGCGAGGATTGAGATCTCACAAGAGTGTGAGTACGAGCTGTGAGTCAACCATAAGATGGCCAACGTCGCGAAGGGCGGCGGCCTTAATCTTGAGACGTTGGCAGTACGTAGAGACGGAGGAGTCTCCTTGTACCATGGAGTGAAACTCGTTGAGGGAGAAGATGGCGCGGGGTTGCTGGTTGGCTTGGAAGATCCACTCAATGGCCACCCACAGATCGCGGGTGGTAGAGTCAGTGTCATCCATGACGAGGTCGAGGACGGAGTTGTCGACGGAGCCAAGCAGCCAACTATGAACGCAACACTCAACGATGCCCCACTAGGGGTCATCGGGGCGAGAGGGAGCGAAGTTGTCGATGTGGGAGCGGACGCCGAACTTAGCCACACATGGATTTGAAGAAGAAAAACCCACTTGGAGTAGTTGGCATTGAGGTCGAGTGAAATCAGAACATGAGATTTCACGTTGACGGCGGCATAAGGAGGAGAGAACATCGGGTTAGCCAAAGCAGTGCCGAGAGCTCCGATAGAGAGATCACCAATGGCAGGCAGAGAACCAGATCTGGCAACGGAAAGGGTGTCGGAACTGAGAGCCGGCTCTGTAGCCATTGTGAAAGATCACCAAGCAGAGTTGGACGCGACGTGAGAGGATCACGCACGGGTGCGCTAGTGACGGGACACGAAGAGGGTAAACGAGGACACGAGCGTGCGTGCCCCGGACAGGAGAGGAGCACAGAGAGTGGACGCGAGGGAGAAGGGTGACAGGGGCGGAAAAGAGAGATTTCACGTCCGCATACGCGTGTGCGAGACCAACTGGTGCGGACGTGAGGCGAGGAGTCATGGGTCCGAGAGGAGAGTGCACGTCCGCAAAAACGGAGGGACACATGGGCGCATCGGGTTGGTATGGAGGCGAAACGAGAGAGGCCGAGGGCACGAGAGGAGGGTAGTTCTCATTCGGGGGAGAGGATTTTTCGTCCGCGGACATGTGTGCGCGTCGGATTGGCGCGGACGTGAGGCGAGAGGATTCGCGGGTGCGGGAGAGGGAGAGTTCGCATCCGAGGATGGAGGGATTTTGTGTCCGTAGACACGTGTGCGCGTCGTATTGGCATGGATGCGAAGCAAGAGGGGTCGCGGGCGCGAGAGGAGGGGAGTTCGCGTCCGTGAGAGAGGGGGTCACGTCGAGGAGGATAAGCCTACGGTGAAGCAAAAACCCACGGTGGAGGAAGCCGCGAAGAAGAAGCTCCCCAATCACCGCAGAGGGAAAGCCCGCAGAGGAGAAGCCCACGGCGGAGGAGGTCAGAGGGTGGTGGAGAAGAAGCCTGTGGCGGAGGAGGACACGGAGAAGACACCCGTGGCAGAGGAGGCCACGGAGAGAAAGCATCGGCCCGCCGACGAGATGGATACTGGCGCGCGGGGGCTGTCTGCCTGTTCTAATACCATATGGAGAGTGTACAGACAAAGAGAGACTAAGACCCTATTTACTATAAGGAGGTCGGGTGTATATATATGTCCTAATTCAGGGCTAGTTCCCTATCCCCAGTCTTCATATACACTTAGGGTGTTTTCTATTCCAATTTTCTTCTTGATTGAGGTTGATCATCAGGTTTGCTAACAGGCGAGAGTCTGCGTGATTGCATTTAGTGATGCTTTGTTGAGTTCCACCAGGGTTATAGATTTGGGTAAGCAAATACTTCTTGAACGTGTAGAGGGTAAAATTGCATGGGCATTTGTGACATTGTATTTCTCAGCTATTGATGTTCTTATAACTGTCCAAAAAGTGATTTGCCTATACATTTGGTCAGAAACCTTTGATCTTATGGACTTAGCCATGACATTGCAATTCAAGCTAGAAAAACGAGAGATTTAGCTGCATTATTTTGTTGGTATTAATGTGAAACACAGAATTTATATGCGGTAGGCTAAGTGAAGTAGTCAATAAAGAGGCTGCACTTTATTTGATTCAGAAAACAATCAAGCGTAGCTACCTTATCCAGTAGAATGGATAATAGTACAGCGTATTGGGACTTGTAAGGTGGAGCATATTCTCAATCAAAACTGAGAAGAGGGTAAATTTTAACATAGGGGGCATACACTTCTACTAGTGTCAAGAATAAATTTGCTATGCTGTCACATTCAATCAGCATCCCAGTTTCTTTTTTTATGCAACATATTGTGTGAGCTTTCCCTTGGGACAATGCCATTGTAGGTAATATAATGGAATATTCTCCCTCAAGTTATTTTGTTATTCGTCTCATCACCCTGAAACTCTTTTCTTTCATAACAGTATAACACCAGCTTGACCAATTTGCCTACATTTTCGTCATAGTTATTTTTTTCACCTCTGTAAAGTACCACCATATTATTATACATATGATCAATGTCTGATATACTATCTAACATTACCAGGTATTTCGTGCTGAGGGGCAAGATATCTGCTTTGCTCGAGAAGAGGAGAAGTGGCTTGTATATGATGAAACACTCGAGGCAGTCAAGGCAAGTTTGACTCGCATTTTCCCTGCTTTTTTTTGGCCTTTTGCCAGATTACCCATGAGATTTTGATCCATGCAGGATTTTGATTCATGGGAGAAAGTGCTTGGAGAATACCGTAGTTGCAGTCTCTATCCTCAGATAATCTTCTTCGAGCGTATCGACACGGTTTGAGAGGCAGGCAAAGAAGTCAGTCTAGTCCACAGCTAGAGCTAGAACTTTCACGGTTCTACCTGGAAACCAAATCAGGGGGCCATTTGATGGCTGAGTAATCACCTTTTTAGTTAGAATACAGACAGTTTGATGACTGAAAACCGAATTTTCTGTCACATATGTTTAGTATCGATATGGCTTTCGTCTCTATATGCCTTTATCTTTAGCTTCTTCTGTATATAGTTCTACTACCAGATACCATACACAAGAGTAGTGACTAGTGAGTATTCCAGTTATGCACTATTTGTAAGGATGATATGCCAGATATCGTATTTACTTCGAAACAGTTTTGCTTGAATTCAGTACTTGCACTACTAAACTTCCAAAGTAGTGCAAGCTTTTTTCGACTCTGGAACGCGCAGTTCTTGTCAATGTAGCCGCTAGCGGGCCCAACTCCGCACCCAATCGACCTACTAAAATTTGGGTCTCAACCAACTGTAGGGAAAATGTCCATGTTGCCTCTCTCAACTATAGCTTCAGTCTGATTTCTGTCCCTCAATCTCAAAACCGCAAAACTATGTATATCCCTCAGTCTCAAAACCGCGATTCATAGCAGTTTTATTCTACTTAGCTCTCACGATTGATTTGGTCTCTATCCTACGTGAAGCCAACATATCTTATGTAAATCAACAAACTAAAATTAAAAATTTAATGGACCCATGTGTTAGCTCCTAGGGAAACATTAAAATACAGCAGGACCATGATTTATACTATCTTCTTCCTCATCTCTCTCTTTTTCTCTCCTCTTCATCTCTATCTCCAATCACATGGGCACCGGCATTGGGAAGTATTGTCGTCAGCGACTAAGGGCAAGCCTCCTTGCCTTTGGTGCACCTACCTTCCCACCGCCGAGTCCCCAAGACACCAACCATAGCATCCTACCTAAGCCATGAGCTCTCTACTGAGGAGGAGCGTGAGAACACCGCCACTCCAAAAAGAAAAAGAAGGAGATTGATGACCATGATCTCTAAAGATAGAAATGACATAGCCGAGAACCCCTTCACAATCTTAGCAGAGGGAATGGATTCTACGATGAAGATAGGATCTCCTTTCCACCTCTTTGCCAACCACCAACACCGCCTTGTTGTCCGTGCCATTGACGAAACTGCATTTCTCTACGCGTGCCTCATGGACTTGTGCCCCAATTACAGGAAGTGGTGGTGGCCTTGCACGATGCCACAAGGACACCCTCATGGTGGCAGAGGAGGAGAGGAAGGTGAGGGAGACAATAGAGAAGGACAAGGAGAAGGTGGTGGAACCAGACGAACAGTGCTGGAGGGCAGCAAGCTCAGTGCCCATAGGTAAGGAGGAGGATGAGCTCCTATCTCCGGTGCACGTTCAATGCCATCATCTCACTAAGCTAGTGGATTTGGCCTCTCGATTCACCTCTATCTCTTCCATCTAGCACTAGCACTACCAACCCCTTTGCCCAATAGGTAGCCTCCCTTAACGCCTATTGGGATACCAATGATGATAGTAGCAACTTTGACTAGAAAGGCATGGATAGCCTGCACGAATTCCACCTCGTTGGAGATGGTGGAGGCTGGTTGTGCCAACCACGCTGTTGCGTCATATGACAAGGCTATGTCGAATTGGGAAAGAAGCAATGCCTGTGTATAGCCATGTGGTTAAGAAGGTGGCCACCACAAAGTCCTGCGCCTCCCCCTCGCCTTCGACCACCTCCAAGCCAGGTGCACTATCTGCTCCAACATAGAGCGATGGCCATTGTCCTTTGTCGGTCAGGGATAGGGTGGTTAAAAGTACCCTTTGACATGTTCACATATTGTTTTATTTTTTATTTTTCTTTTACCACCGCGTAAACGCCACTAGTCACCATGTAGAACGAAGACCATATCAATAAGCCACGTAAGTGCTACATTAGCTAAAACTGCTCTCAAAGCCGCTGGGGGAGATTGAACTAGTTTTAATAGCAAACGGGATGCGGTTGAGGAATGTGAAGGGAGGCACAATGGACTTTTTTCCAATGGTTGTGATATAAACTTTTGTCGGTGGTAGGCCCCGCGATTTGCTCGAGCTAATAGAAGATTGCACAAATCTCAAAGTTCCTCCTTTCTTCCATTCCTATCATTATCTCTCTAGTCTCCATGACTCACATGCTCATAGATCGATTCCCATGTCCTACCCTCTTTCTTCCATGTGCTAGCGAAGCGCTAGCTCTAGAAGCTTTCAGAATTGAAGTACCGATGCCGGGGCGCTGACCCAACGTCTTAGATAGCAGGTCCCCCTCATGAGCCCTGCCACGATAGTCCCTTTGGTGAACCCCACCCCAACAGCCGAAACCTAAGCAACCGCCTCCTGCCTCCCGTCTCGCCACCTACATGACCCCTTCTCTTGACTTGCTCCCCACACCATTCCCAATCCACCATCTCATCACCCTCTCCCCCCTACGCCATACTTTGCCTCTGTCGCAGCCACGTTACCCCCACACCCTGCTTCGGCATTTCGCCAAACGCATCGTGCGCGCCAGCTCCTCCTCTGCTGCTTCGGCGTTGGAGGTCACGCACGCCAATCCACCTTCTGCCTCGCGCTGTTGACAACGCCGACTCCGCTGCAAGCTCCTCCCACGCTTTGGAATTTCGGCGAACACCTGGCGTGCGCCTCCTCGGGCGCTCCGGCGGGCATTGTGGGCTTGCGGCGAGCGGAGCATCTCGATCGCTCGCACGCACGCACACGCGTCCGGTCCTCCTCTGCTGCTCCGGTGTTGTGGGGGTGCCGGACAGCGGGAGCCAATCTGCCTTCTGCCTAGCGCTGCTGACGACGACGCAGCACGGCCGTCGCAGCTCCACCCATGGCCGGCGTCCTGAGGAGCAACCGGGACTGGTCCGACTGTGACGATGCCTTCTGTGAGGAGGCCGACAGCGCGATTGCCGCGCTGATAGAGGGGGAGCAAGAGCATGGACTCTGGCTCGTGACTCGACATGTCGACAAGTAGCCTGTCTCGCCTCTCGCACACACCATCCTCGCCGGACGGGTGGGCTCAGCATTGCAAGAGTCTTAATGTGGGGGTGGGATCGGGCGAGGATTCACCTCGAGCACGCGGCGAAGCTCGCGCCGTGCTGTCCCCCTCATCGCCATGGAGTTCATCGACATGCTCGCCTCCGTGAAATCGTTCGACAAGGCAGCGGAGGTGCGTCACCGCGCCCTCCGCGAGCAGGACCCCACCGACCCGGAGCTGCACTTCACCGTCCTGAGCAACGCCGTCGCCGGCCACATCAACTCCTCCGTTCTCGAGCAGAGGTTTGCCGGCCGCCGCACAATTATCCGCTGGCTGCGTGTCAAGATCGTATTGGTTTTGCCCCCCATATACTACTAGGTACATACGAGAATATTATGGATTTCAAGAGTTTTTAAATGTAATTGACTCTATGCCTCATAACCACTATATATATATATATATAAAAGATCGCATATATATGGAAGGTTACAAGCGTGACCAATAGCAACCAGGAGACACAACTCTAAATATAGATGATCTCTTACTAGATTACACACTTCTATATTTAATATCCTCTCAATCTGAATAGAAGTAAACTAGGTTCAGATTGTGCCATAAATTACAATATGGAGTAACTAGGAACGGCTTAGTGATGATATCGGCCACCTGGTCTTTGGATGAGATGAAGCGAACATCGAGTTAGCAAGAGGCAACACATTCACGAATAAAATAGTGATCAACCTCGACATGTTTCGTGCAACAATAAAATATGGGATTGGCAGAGAGATAAGTGACACCAATATTGTCACATCATAAGGACGGTGGTCGAAGCTGAGAGATCCCAAGTTTCCTTAGCAACACTTGTATCTATATTACTTCAGCAGTAGCATTGGTGAACTTGTATTTAGCCTCTGTGCTCGAGCGAGAAACAGTTGGTTGTTTGCGAGAGCTCCAAACAACAAGATTGCCACCAAAGAAAATGGCCTAGCCACCTGTACTGCGCCGATCATCTGGGTTCTCGGCTCAATCGACATCAGAGAACACACTTAGCAATGAATGAAGACCCAGATTTAGTGATGCATAGCTCCATATCAAACATGGAATAAAGATAACGCAGTATGCGTTTTACTGCCACCCAATGAGCCATCGTTGGTGCTGGCAGAAATTGGTATACCCGGTTAATAGAGAATGAAATATCGGGGTGAGTAAAAGACAAATATTGGAGAGCCCCAACAACACTGCGATAGTGTGTTGTATCTTTAGCTGAGAGAGGGTTGTCACTCTTTAACAGTAACTTATTGTTGGAAATCATAGGCGTCGGAACACTATTAGAAGAGAAAATATTTGTGCGCTGCAGTATATCTTAGATGTATTTGTGTTGTGTCAAGATGAGGCCAGTAGAAATATGATGTACTTCAATGCCAAGAAAATATCCAAGAGTGCTAAGATCTTTCATGGTATACTCGGCTTCAAGTTGAAAGAGTAGACGATCCGTAGCTGATGATGAATAGCTAATAATAATAATATCATCCATATAGATGAGAATATACATCTGAATGCCACCTCTATTGAACATTAAAAGAGAAACATTAGCCTTAAAAACCTAAAACCCAGTTATAATAGTTTGTTACTAAGACGAGAAAACTAGGCACGTGGGGCCTATTTAAGGCCATATAATAACTTGTCCAACTTACAAAGATAAGTAGTATGAGCCGAGTCAACAAAACCAAGTGGTTGTTTCATATAGACGTCATCTTAAAGATGGCCATGTAAGAATGTATTTTGAATATCAATCTGTTGAAAAAACCAACCACGAGAGACTGCAAGAGACAATAAGACTCGAATAGTGGTAGGTTTCACTACCGGGCTAAATGTATCATTATAATCAACTCCATATTGTTGCTTTAAGCCCTTGGCGACCAATCCTGCTTTATAGCGATCAACGGAGCCATTAGCTTTGTGCTTCAGTTTAAAAATCCACTTGTAATCAATGACATTAAGACTGGCACGTGAAGGAACCAGATGTCAAGTCTTGTTCTTGACGAGGGCTTAAAATTCATCATTCATTGCTGACCTCCAAAGGGGGTGTGCCAAAGTAGTAACATGCGATGTAGGCTCTGCATCTGAAGTCCGTATGGCAGAATAAGTAACCGTGCCGTCGGTACGAACCTTGGGCTTCTTGATGTTGTGGCTTAAGTGCATCCCGTACTTGTGGGCAAGAGAATCCGGTGCAGGATCCTCTTGCCCACAAGTACAGGATGTAAGTGGTGCACGACCTCATGTCGGACGCTCGGTGACGAAGTTCGCCGCGATGCTGCTGATGATGGGCCGGCAGATGACAGCCTAGCCATAGCCTCTGTGCTTGCCGTAGGGAACACGGGAGAGGCAGGTAGAGACTTTGATGCAGGCAGGTCAGCGTCAGGCGCTGCATGTGAAGCACCTACCTCGGGTAAAGAAGCGGCTGCAGGGAATGTCGATGTCAATCCTAATGAGGTTTTAGGAATCCCAGGATCTACTGCATGTTGAGGGGTTGTATTCACAGGGTTAACAGGAAACATATGCATATCATAATTGTTCAAATTAAAACTGCCACTGTCCTGGCTAGGTGCAACGTTGGATGAAGGATAAGTGGAAAAAGGAAAAATTATTTCATCAAATATAACTTCACGGGACACATACACACGTCTGGAATCCATATCGAGACATCTGTATTCCTTGTGAAGATCACTATATCCCCAAAACATGAAGACTTTGGATCGAAAGGAAAGTTTATGCTGGTTATAGGGTTGCAAATTGGACCAACATGCATAACCAAATATATGGAGCCTGGAATAATTCGGTGGAGTTTTGAGGAGGTGTTCTAGAGGGCACAGATTATTAAGGACTCGAGTGAGCAATATATTGATGAGATAAGTGGCTCTGAGGAAGACCTCGTCCTAAAATTTAATCGGTATGGAGACATGAGCTAGTAGAGTAAGACCCGTTTTAACTATATGATGATGCTTGCGTTCAGTCGATCCATTTTGTTGGTGAGTATATGGGCAGAAAACATGATGGGCTATGCTAAGGGATCGGAAAAATTGAGTATGAAATTTTTGGTACTCCCCGCCCTAATCAAATTGGACGCATTTAATTTTAGTATCAAGGAGACGTTCTACATGTGCTTGAAATTGCAAGAAAATGCGTTGAGCCTCAGTGCGGTCATGCATCAAATATATCCATGTAAATTTAATAAAATTATCGATAAAGCTTATGTAGTATTTATATCCACCAACAGACTTGGGGATAGGGCCCCACACATCTAAAAAAATAAGTTTAAGAGACAATGTAGAACGATGAATGGCATAAATATAGGGGAGTTGATGACTCTTGCCTAATTGACTTGCATGACAAGCTGAGGGACTCGACTCTTTGATATATGGGAGATTATTCAAACTCAAAATAGACTGCACGACTGGGGTAGAGGGGTGGCCAAGACAAGCATGCCACTGATCTGGGGATGCCTTGACACTGACAAGTGCTTGTTTAAAGAATTCAACATAGGACGGTGTTATGGGATAAAGGCCAAATTCACACTTCCCTTCCAAGAGTACTTGTTTTATTGCTTGGCCCTTTACAAGAAAATGATAGAGATGAAATTTAAAAAATACATTATTGTCATGTGATAGTTTATGAACTGAAGAGAGATGTTTAGAGATATGAGGTACGTGGAGAACATTATGTAAGTCAAGAGGACATGTAGCAGTATTAAGAGAACAAGAACCAATATGCATAATTTACAAACATGTCTTATTGTCAACTTGAACCGTTTCTCCATCATGGTATTGTTCACGCAAGGCTAGGCGATCCAAATCACTGGTTATGTGATCGTTATCCTCATGTCGGTGTACCAGTTGGTGTCGACCTTGTAGGATGAAGTAGCAGCCACCGTAGCATAGGGTTGTTCCTCCTGGTAAGACTCATCCATACGATGCTAACATTTGATGGTAGTGTGACCTGTACGACTGCAGATCTGACAGGGAGGGGCACCACGTCCACGTCCCTAGAGCGGAGGACCGCCACGGCCATGGCCTCAGGCGTGGCCAGGGGGACTGCCACAGCCACGGCCCTGCTGCTACCTACCTCAGCCGGCGAAGTTGGCCGACGCGCCAATGTTGAGGTGAGTCTTCGCCTGGTACTGCAGTTGGCGTGCCTCAAATGCTAGCAAA
This sequence comes from Oryza coarctata, assembly GCA_030770085.1. Classification (NCBI taxonomy): domain Eukaryota; kingdom Viridiplantae; phylum Streptophyta; class Magnoliopsida; order Poales; family Poaceae; genus Oryza; species Oryza coarctata. The sequence goes on from CM061483.1 coordinate 4,183,946, forward strand.
TATGAGTAGACGTCATCGAGTTTAAGGGGCTCACTCTTTGTCGTCATAGATGTGATGAATGGATCGTAATCTAGGGGAAGACCCACTAGGAGATAGGCAATGATCTCGTCATCACGAAGAGGAGCATCAGCCGCAGCTAGCTCGAAGGCCAGACTTTTGATCTTGTGGAAGTAATCAGTAGCAGAAAGATCACGCTTCTTGGTTGTAGCAAGTTCGACACGCACTTGGATAGAGTGCGCACGCATGGCGTAGGAGAATATACGCCGAAGAGTGTCTCAAGCTTCTTTGGATGTGGCGGCTGACACCACGTCTTAAAGGATGTCTTCAGTCATTGACGAGAGAAGACTACTTAGTAGTTATTGATCTTTATCATACCACAGGCAATATTCTGGGTTAGACACGAGCTCGGCACTATCAGCAGTCGATGAACTAATCTGCTGGGGAGGCGCGGTCATAGATCCATCGATGAAGCCCATAACCTTTGCACTCCGTGAAACTAGACGCGCTATAATGTATAGTTTGTTTTGTTGAGTCGGATGATGACAGCATGATGAATTGGTATAGGGGCAAAGGTAGTAGTAGAGGAGAGACTGGAAGTGGAGGCGAAGGTGGTGGAGGAGGTAGAAAATGATGTCGACATTTCTTTAGAGAAAAATGCTGGCTCTGATACCATGTTAATGTAATTGGCACTAGATGATTTCTATGGGTCATGGCCACTCATATATATAGAAGATCTCATAGATAGAAGGTTACGTATATATGAAAGGTTATAAATGTGACCAATGGTAATTAGAAAATACAGCTTCGATGATCTCTTACTAAATATAAATTACACACTTCTATACTTCTATGTTCAACATTTTTCACCTCTATCTACTTGTATGTTAAGGATTTCATGCGTCTCATGGATGAGGATCACATTAAGGACAAAGAATTGCTGTCATTAGTACCCAGAAGAATATCTGACAGTGAGAAGGAACTTCTCAAATCATGTAGATGGGAGCCAACTGATGCAGATGATTTGGCAGAGAGGACAAAGATGGTGAGCAGGGTTAAGGAAGTTGTCTTTGAGCTCATTGATTTGGAAGTCATTTCTCTCAACCTTCTGTACATCATTCCCAATTTCGTAATGAAATGGGCCAGGCCGGTGGTACCTTTGGTAGTATCCATGTGTGGCTCCTGTGGGATCTGACAGTTGAGTTCCACGCACCTTCAGGAACTGTATGACTTGCTTGATTCGCTCACGTGTAGCCATAGTGGTTTCAAACATCAAACGCGTTACAATGATGAACAAGAGTGTCAACAAGATTTGCTCGGTGTGATTACCTGGTCCCAAGAGACATACACCCTGTCTTTTGATTGTGCGAATATTGCATCAAGATAAACCGATGGTTCTAGCCAGGCAGATGAACTTTTTGCCTATCTATTATCTAAACCTTTGCTTGTTCCCAAGGAATCATGTTTCGGCATGTGGGGAAAGTGTTTTGATGATAATATCCTTAACAAGATAAGTCAAGCATTGGGTAAACTGAAGCTGAAATTCAGCTGATGGGAAGAACTGAAAGGGATACAAGGAGGTGTTTATTTCCTTCCTAAGGCCATTTTTGAGAGAGAGATTGACATCAAGACTTATTTTCATTCTCGGGTATCATCTTCCTTTTTCTTCTACTTTCTGTTTGATCTCTAATTTTATAACAGCATTTTAATCTCGTTGATCAATGCTTAAATCCTAGTCGCTGTATTTGCAGATTGGCTCTGCACAAGTTTAAATGCTATTAATTGGTGCTGAGGTGGATTACTGGAAGGAAAGGCTTTTGAAAACTTGTCAAATATATTATCTTGCGGCCATTTCACCTATTGCAAAGGCTTGCCTTTTGGTCAGCATAGTTCTTTCAGCACGAACTGAACTTGAAAATCATGCTTTCTATAACTTTTTCTTGTGTACGATATTTATTGTTGACAGGCAAAACTGGTTAATAATCCCCCAGAAGATGTCTTACTTTCTTGTCGACAGAATGTTCATGAACCACAGTTTCCTTTGGATGTGATTTTCCGGTGTAACTTGTGTTTGACTCCTTCAGTTTTTTGTAGTAGCTATCAATTTACCTCTCTCTGATTTTCTTTGCATAACCTGCAGTAGTCTTTGTGGCACATAAGGCGATTCCGTGATGATCTCCAGAAGATACTATGTCCACGTATATATGCCCTCATGTTATAGCCGGAGTATATCACATTGTCTTGTTCCGTATCTTCCGTTCTTGGGATCATGCGAAAGAGTGCAAAACATGTGACCTATCTCGTTCAACAATATTCATGGTAGATTCTCTGAAAAGGTCTGTTACATTCGTTATTTGTTTCCTAGTTATCTAATTGCAGCTTGTGACCTCCGGGAAAATATCACATAGCAAATTTCAAATGCTGTCTCTATTTAGTTTACTCATATTTATATTGGATACATATTTAATGTGAAATGAATTGGATAGCTCCCTGATCTTTCGAGTTTTGATTCCATAGTTCTGTTTGGGCACTATTGGAAGAGAGAGGCAAAATGGCATTCGTCTTAAACCACTTAATGGTCCTCCTATTACGTACTATCCCCAAGCTTGTTTTATGGTCTCATTGACTCGTTGCTCTAAGGTGCATACTGCAGTGTATCCTTCTGTCATTTCCTTTTCTCTGTGTCCGTCTTTTCGTTAGTTAGTAAACTAACGTCTTTTCGTTCGTTAGTTGGAGTCTTTCAGTGAAGGGCGGACCCACCATGGAACATATGGGGTACAGTTATACCCCAAAACTTTTTGCAAAAATATCGCTATATGTACTTATATTAACCCTTTGTTATACAAATAGTTGGGAAAAAAAAGCTGCTTGAGCTTTAAAAAATATCAATTTAGGGTCCTTCCTAACCTGCCTTCTCCTGATCGGCTCATAGCGGTATGGCCCATTAGCCCTTCTTCTCTTCTCCTAACCCTATTCTCCTTCTCTTCTCGTTGTTGTTCATGGGACACGACAGCACAAGTTCTCAAGCGGCGGAGCGGGAGCCACCGTGCCAGATAACACGCCGCGGTTACGCCATCCCGGAACTCCACTCCTCGATGGGAAGGCAACTCGGCTCCCCCCCAGTAGGCTCCGATAGTAGCAGACGACGTTATAGGATAAAGCAGCAGGCTACAGTGATGACGGTCGATTGGCAAGCTGATGCAGCTAACCCTCAAGACAGGTAAGGACCAAGACTGACGGGCATGGAGATAGATCAAGCTCCTCAGGTTCTGAATAAGGTCGGCATCTCACTATTTTGTTCTGCATTAGATTTTCCATTCCTTCAATTGACTGGATAAAATTGAAAATAAGTGAATTGAGTGGTTGATTTATTGCACACATACAAATTTATGATGTAGGTTGTCGAGCCTTCAAAGAAGAAGTCTGTGATTTATTGTCACACATTATGTTGATTTTTGGGAAAAATGGACTAGTAAGCATCTAAAACCTGAAAACATTGATTGCATACTTCTGTTAAATTTGTAAGTGTGAATAGTTAACTCTTTTCTTTATGTATCTTATATACCATATGCTGTCCATTGATATCATTCGGTGATATAATCTACTTCTAGATCCAATGTTTCAGGGGTGATGATGTATTCATACAATCGCAGTGGTTAGTTTTGCCTTTTTTCACTGTTCAGCCTTTTGTTCACTGTTCATTACAAATTGTGTTAATTGACTAATGCTGGGATTGTCGTACACATTTCCTTGATATATGCATGCTTAGATTGAGTGCTTATCAATGATTAAGTTTATTTTTATCGTCAAGCTATTTTCCACTATGTTATCCATGTAGCTCATTGTCTGTTAACTTCGTACTCTATTGTCAAAATCCTAGGTCGTTGAACTCTTGAAAGCTGTGGACAGACAGTTGCTTTGTGACCCCAAGAATGGTGGTTGTGGGTATAGGATTGCCCAATATTTGTCATATCCACCACATTTGTTCAATGATCGGTAGGGTTGCCTTCTGGACTGATATTTCAATGTAATCAGGTGATATGCATCCTCTACGTAGTAGAGAAGGAAAGGTCAGTGGAAGAAACGATTTGATCAGTATATCATATAACCTTTTATTCCTGAAAACCAAATCAATCATTGAAAACCATATGTGCCATTGTAATAATCAGGATGTAAAATAATTAATCGCCATGACATATTTCTGTGTTAATTTGACATCAGCCTTATGTGCACATACATTATTTATTCATTTCTAGCAATTAAGGAACATCTAGGAGAAAATAAGCATTCTTCTCATTAATGTGAAGAAAAGAAATATGTGGGGACTCTTAAGCTGGGTAACAGGGATGGATGTCTGCATCTTCCATCAGCCGACCTAAGCTAGTGCCTAAATCGAGAATATCCAGGAGGAACTAGACATCTGATGTGTTGAGAAGAAGACACCTAGATCTGAGCTAGAGGATTTGAACCTAGGACTGGGGGATTTACAACTCTCACCTATTGATCTTTCTCTTCTCCTAATGATAAGCTTTACACTTGCAAGCTTATTTGCTCTCTTCTTTTGCTGTTTTGTCACAGTTTTTAGATGGCAGAACAACAAGGGAAGCCACATTAACAGGCATGAAGTATTGATCAGTTTCGAAGCAGAGTTGGACATTAGTCATATCTATGAAGATCTACATTCAGAAAGAATGTATACTCTGGTTTCTGCGGTATGTGCTGAGAGAAGTCTTTGCTTTATATGCATATCTATGAAAATGCAAATTCATGTGTTCCGGAAGTTGACACGTTCTGTCCTTTTCTTCTCAGTTTTGGTATGTTATCAACTGAGGCTGTCCATTATTTCTATTAGGGAAGATAGGAAGTAAGAGCAATTAGTCAGTGGATTGTGTTAAGCATAATAATTAGAGGTGTGATTGTTAATGCTCTGCTATAAATTTTTATGACTAGATGTTACTCTTCACTGAGATAGCATCTCCATTTTCGATGTTACAGGTTAGCTACTACAGATCATATTGAAAGGACTTGATATCGTGTGGAGGGGATAGACGTTCCTGAAAATGATAGCAGCAGAATCAAATTCAATGGTTGGAAATTTCAATCTAAACTACCACAACTTTAGATTAGCCTTCTCTGTCGTTTATAGAAACTTTCGATCCTATGGTTCGGAATCTTTGATCCCTGAGATGAGTCTCACGAAGTAAATCCAACATAGAAAAACGTCCATAACTCAAAGTAAATCACTAGTACAGAGAGCAAGAGACAGGAGATGCTATTTTTTTAAAAGTTCAGATTCCAACAATCCTACATCTCTGTACTTTAAAAGGCTAAATCTCACTCGATCCCTAACCTCACTAAACAATCACAAGAATAAGACTTTAACCTTCAAACAATTACTAAGCCAAGACTTCATTTCCAAGCGACTAACAAGGTCCTCTACTCGGACAATGAGTCATTACCTTTGACGAAGCTTGTTCTACCAAAATAACATTTAAGATGAAGTTTGCTTCTCACCCAATTACCTTTTTCATAGCAGAGATGAGAGAAAACCTTCACAAGCTTTCTCGGTCTATCCACAATCAACTGGAAGCTCGCAGGCGACGCTTACCCATCTAAAGAAGAACATCCAAAAATAATAAGTTTGACGACGAAGCCCCAAAGCCGATCTCCAAGTGCACAAGCAATCCTATTCTCACAAGCCCTCCAAATTTCAAATCCCAAAGAAAACTCTCAAGTGGAGTTCTAGAATCAATGAGAAACTTTAGGGGTAGATCTAGAAGATGTGACAACCAACATCTCAATATAGGAGTAGGGAGAGTTAAATACCTCCCCTCAAAAAACTAGCTGTTACTAACATATTTAAATATTAGAATTTTCGGTCTCTAGGACTAGAACATCCAATCTGTCCTCTTGATGGGGCAAAGAATCTATATCGGAACTTCTAATCAGCCTTTTTTGCTCAACAGTATGCTTCGATTAGAACTTTCGATGTAACTCATCAGAACTTCATATTTGTCCTCATTGTTGGACAAAGAGAGCTGATCGGAACTTCTTGTCATAACTACCAGAACTTTCGACCAATATTTAGAAGTAGAGACTATTTTCCTATGTGAGCGTGGTGCTTTTGTCTCTCTATGAAACAAGGCAACACTTGCATATAGAGACAAGCACTGAGCCTTAGCATGAGCCTCTCTTGATGATAATACATCCTTAGCATGAGACTCAAAGGATAAGCAAAATTAAATTACATTGCACTGAGTACATATTGTGGGGTCACCATGCATCAACGAAGTCATCAACGGGACTAACAATAATGTTGACATCAAAACCAGAAGACAATTTCTAATAGGAGCGTGTACATTATGGTGTGTTCTTTGGCTTAGTAATAATGATGTTGTTTTTATAAGACTCCAAATAAACTTATATGCAGGCAACTTACTAGCTTGGGCTTTGAACCCTGTTGCAAAAGTTTAGAGAAAACGGTTATATAAATTTACGTATGGAGATTTAGCAATAGGATTTCCTTTTGATTATTTATCTATCCCTATGTATTAAAGTTGCTATGGTTTTTTGTTATTTTATAGTTTTATTATTGGACAGTCCTATGTGCCATAAACTATATAATAATAAAAAGAGGTTAAGTAAAGACCGAGATTCCCATTATATAGAAAGATCACAAACCAAGCTTCCTTAAGTAAAGCTCTCTTAACCGGAGTAAAAGCGGCGGACTGTGGTTGGGCATGGCCCATGGGTAGTCGGCGTCTGGGCTCGCCGTAACTCCTTTGACCTAGACCTAGCACTGCTCCCATGGCTTGTGCGCAATAAACTTCACCCGAAACGTCATCGGCACCAGGAAAAGACACAGCCACCTGATAGATGTATCACAGGCACATGCTACTAATGGGGCCCAAAAAAAATACAACTACTTCGGCCCAACGAACATGCAACTAAAATTTTTACTCGTTTATGCCGAATTACGGCGAGCCCAGCCCCTAATTAGTTGGCACGTAGCCGGCGATGTACCCTTGGAAATCAGAGTCGGACGATGGAAAAAAAAAATAGTACTTTTTAGTTTTTATAATACTAGCAAAATACCCGTACGTATATTGTAATGGGTAAAGACAGCTAAAAGGGTGATATTATTGATTAAATAGAGTTATTACAATCCCAAAGAGCAAGATCATGAATAAGTAAGGGCATCAAGCCTCCAATCTACACTATAGGCCTTGTGAGTTCAATAAAATGGGATATAGATTGGAAGCTTCCGTTGCCATCAAAACCAGGGAAGGCAACATTTTAATTATTAATTAAGCAAACTAAAATTCCAACGGCATTACCTTCTTCACTGCTTGGTTGATACTTTCTTTCTGTGCATATGCAAGATGGGCATATCCTGCATATGCAAAATCATTATATCAGCACGCCGAGCAACAGACTTAGAAAGCGACAGGATTTAGCTCTTCTGATTTGTATTATTTGAAAATCACACATATTGGGCTAAGAATTTAACTGCTACTCATTGTCCAGCGAGATAATAATGGGGGCAGCTTTAGCATGAGTGGTGGTGTAGCATTAGCATCGTGTGCCTCAAAAGTCTTGAAATCCTGGAGTGCATGCAATCAGAGGTCAGAAGTCTTCGAACAAGTTCTGTTGTGTGCATAACTTTTGCACGACATGATAAAGTAAAATCAACAACAACCTTTCTCTAATGCATCCACAAACAGTACCATTTAATCTAATAGCTAAAAAGACACCTTATGTTTTCCTCAGTTCGCAACTGAAACTTAACTGTTCTAGACATTGGAACTCTGTAGAATGAACAGCTGCAGGGTAATTCTAAATTTCTTGGCAGTAAAGTTCAGACACCTGCCTCCCTCTATTCGTAGGGATGAATTGCTTATTACTCCTATAGATATGCCAACTACAAGAATGTAACAGAGCAACCAAGTTCAATTCCCAACCTAAAAAAAACACTTGCAATATGTGTGTTCTGGGAATCGTTTTGTTTCAATCACCACATCCAAGACCCCGCAGCTTCACCACCAAATCAATTCAAAAATTCCCTCTCAAACAGATCATTCCCCAGCGCCATTTTGTAAGGATGATGATGACCTGTAAACCCATCATAAGCTTAGCAGCAGGATCCTTTCTCTTGTCATTGCAAACTCTTTTTTTGTACTTCCTGGTATGATGCTTATACAATACCCACCGAACATCAATTGGGGTTCTTGACCAATCTCAATGACTCTCTCCTTGTGAACTTCATATATCTCTCTGCATTGCAATTTTAGGCCATATGCTGAACCAAAGTAACACAAGAATCCCAATATATTCTTCAAACTGTAGCTGATGCCATTCATTAAATCGGAAAGTAATCTTGCTCATCAAACACGAACTCAAAAGCTGCTATTCCTGTATCCAAAGTAATCTAGTGTAGCTACCTTTCTGTCCATGCATATCATGCTTCCAAGTCAGCGCACATCCTCTACCTAGTAGCAGTAGCGGAGAGCACCATCATCGATCAGCCGCTCTCTAAACTCGTCATTGCTCCTTGAGTGACATATGAACGCTCCTCACCTTCAATACCTCCTGCCTCGGTCTGGTCCTCCCCTTCAAGTCTCTTAATGAAAATATTGCTCCTTTGGCACAGTTGAGTGAAAGGGAAGAGGGGAAGGAATTAGGTAGCCGCATCTCTTGTTTTTATTACCAAACGCCGCGCTGGTACATTAGGTTAGGGGATCCGCTTCCACTTTCGTGGATATGTCTTCTGACGCATGTGTAGATCGTGCTGCAATCTTATTTCCTTGTTAAAGCTTGGGCAGTTCTAGCCACCCGATTTCATCCCAGACTTTTTAACGAAAGCCGAAGCCGATGTAGAGCGGGTGTAGCCGGAAACGTGTCTAGCGGTGCTGCTGCGGTGGCCTGGAGCTAGCATTGACGACAACATGTTGTTGGTGATGTCCTCAAAGCCATTGCAGACTCGCAGTCGACTGGCTATCCCGCCCCGCGCCGCGGGGAACTCCGACTGATCGATGTCGACGCACGGCAAGCACCAGAATCCATGCCCCTGCCGTGACAGGACGCTCGTCTGCACGGCCTGCCGGTATTTGACTAGCACGAGTATATCTTATAGGAGGCAGTTGTTACACCCTGACATGACATCGTTATAAAGGCAAACGTGCATCTTAGAACCACGTGTGTCGGTGCGGATTTTAAGCTATCATCTACCATAATAAAAACAATAATGATTAAAAAACTGCTCGTCGCTAAAAAATCCCGCGATCGGAGAGTGACGGCGGCTCGGTCATACGAAGACCTAGGAGGTCTGCTTGTCTCCAGTGTAGATCCTTAGGTCTCAAGGTTCACGGGCATGCCAGTCAATTTGACCCTACAATTGATAAGGAGATGAGACGATCGGGTCAGATATAGACGCTCGCTATCGACTGGCTGCCGATAGGTTCAGGATGTTGTTTGATCGGCTGGAGAGCTGATGTGGACAGGTGTCGACGAGCGGTCGACCGTAGAGCCGATGGAGGAACCAGGGTGTGCTCAGAGGATATCGCGGCGCACGGGATCCCTCCGGACAGCCAAACAGTGATTCATCGGCTGGAGAAACCGATGAAGGCAGATGCGGCCTAGGCGATGATTAGCGCAAGAAGGCACGGGCTGCAAAACCGATGCCGTTCCGGATATGACAGCAAGAGACCCGTCGCCCGCCGTGGCAGCGCCATCAATACCGAACCTCGAAGATTAGACCTAACTGAGACAGTACGAGGCTGGGGCCAGCGGCGATGATACGGAGGACGTCGGATCGGCTATGCTGTAGCAAGGATAGGAATGAACCCATCGGCTAGCTGAGCCGATGAGAGGATGCCTCTCTGAAGGCGGGTGCGTATCGGCTGGAGGTCCGATACGTTTGGCGTTACGCGTCGTGGGACGCCTCTAAAGGCTGATGCGTATCGGCCAAGGGGCCGATGCGCTGGGCGTGAAGCACAGAGCATGGATAACTCATCGGCTAGCACTCGGATGATACGCCATGCAGGAGACTATAGGCCTGAAGCTCGATCTACCGTCGGCAGCCCCGTAGGTCGGATTTAACCGATGCAGCATGAGACCGACGACGGCAGAGGGAGTTTAATAGGCCGATAGGTCCAGCACGGACGTGATGCGATACATCCGATCGGCCTAAGAGGTCGGACCTAACCGATGCAGCCTTAGACAAAGCAGAACATATCGGGATAGTGGCGGGACTTACCCCTTCGCCGGAGATCGGACTTAACCAATGCAACCCCGCGTCGAGAGCCAGAACCCACCGGTAGAACCTAGATGAACTAGGGTGGTGATGCGCCGAATTTGAATATGATCGAGAGATATTTTACATGTTTCCAGAGGGTCTATATTTATACCCTGGATTTACAGACAGAGTCCGACACGTCTACAACCATCGGACATTATTTCCTAGTAAGAGCAAAGAAAAATATTCCTAAAGAAGTTAACTAACCAGCTAGACCTCCCTAATTGAGTAAGGTTATAATTTACAAAAATAAGCACCCTGCCGTGGAGTCCACGGCTCCTCCGCAAACCCGGTTTCATCTGAATAATCTTTCAATTTGTAACCGGGTCTTCCTTTACTGCAACCTGATCGGCTTCTTCACTGTAGCTATCGAACCTTTTTTAGTCAAGCCAATCCTTCTCCTTTCTTCCCTCGGGCTTCTCGGACCTGATTCTGATTGGACAATCTCCTGTCTTCAAGCCGATCCAATCTTCTACTAATCTAATCGGCTCTTCTACTCTATCGGCTTCGTCTCAGTATCTCCATCGGCCGATGGCTATATCAAACCCTCCAACGGATCTCAGCCGATCGGCTTTAGCCCCATCGGATCTCCCAGCCGATCGGCTTTAGCGCCATCAGATCCGCCAGATTTTGGCGTTAACAAAAACCCATATACTCTTAGAAATAACTTTCAAGCAAAATAGCAACATTAGAATTTAGCATGGCTAGCATACAGTTTAGCACGGCTAGTATGATTTGGATTTAGGTATGAAACTAAAACCTTTAGCACTTTCAACGTAAACTTGAGGGAGAAGAAAAAAATAAAATAGAGACAGTGAATTCTTTCGTACATGTAAGCCACAAAGAATATGATTATGCAAGCTATGAAGTGAGGTTGGGTTTATTTCACAATCATTTTTATTTTAAAACATTTCTCGAAAACTTTAAGCGTGGGTTTCTATAAAACATTTGGAAGGAAACTTTTTGTCTCCATCCACCTATGAATTGCTTTGCAGCAACTCAAATAGATTTTACAAAATTTTAGTTTCTTATTAGTTCTATTCACTTTCTAATCGCAACAAGAAATATTTCTTGTCGATTAACCATGTCCTTTATACCATTTGCCTCACTTCATCCGGAGCCATCCATTACGATCTTTGTCCATGGATTGATAATCGACCACAATATCCATCTATATACAATGTATTTGTACATAGAGAGTAAGCCTGATATAAAGATACAAACAAAGATACAAGAAAACATATATATTTTTACATAAGTTTATGTGACACCCTCAACTTTGCTAGTCATAAAGCATGGACTAATATAGGTCAGGAGTCAACTTAATTACCTGTAAACTCTATATCAATCCTATAATAAATAATTGGTATACACAGAATAATAGTGAAATCAGAAATAACTAGTTTTTATTTTATCACTAGAACTAGTGTTTACGTAAGTTACCATCATTGATAGAACCTAGATGGGAAACACAAAACAGAAAGCAAAAGCAACAACGGTGACTAAATAGAAGCTTGTAGCGAAAAGCAACTTAAGCGGCTAAACTCTAGGCCTAACAACTAGACAACTAGTTTATTTCATAAGTACAGTTTGAGAACGATGTCCAAAACTCTAAAAGTCTTCATACTCTATCTACTTCTAGAGGAACTCCTCAGTAGACGGGTCAACATTGTCTTCTCCAAACTCTCTCTGTATAGTGAGCACTTAATATATTTTGGCTTAACAAAGAAGGCTAAGATTTTCATTTGTGAAAGCGGCCTTTTCTTTAAAAGAGTTGTTTTGCAAAACTTTAGTGAGCCAAAATTTTAATTGTCAAAAAGAGTCTCACATCTCGATCTATTCTATAAATTGTTTTGCAACAACTTGTCACAATGTTTATAAGCGAAAGGAAAATTCTTAATATTCTCTTATCTTATTCTTGATTAGCTTCTTTTCACTTTCTCAATACTTAACAAATAATCAAGTATCATTTCTTAACTATTTCTCATAGTTAACAAACTTTCACAACTTATCTACAACTATTTCCCATAGTTAAAAAGTTTTCGTAGCACACACTCGCCTTCTTGGCACTACGACGCTATAATGTCACAAGACACCCCAAGTCACATAAACCTATTCTCGATCATGAAGGTCAACGGTGTACCACACAGGTGGACTCGGGAAATAATTTCCATCCCAATAATCATGTGTACAAACCTTTGATAAAAAAGAAACTACACTATAAGAAAACCGTACATCTGCCCATAACCATAAACATGATTGTTTAAATAGTTTAGTTAAACTCTATAGAGGTTACACACTTTACCCACATATCGTAAAGTTTTCTCTATACACAACACGTGCCGATTAAACACGGTTGACAAGGGCTCACTACAAGACTTTTTCCAAAACTAACACATTAATACCTTATGTCACATAGTTAGATTGAATCTCTCAAACCAAGTACTAGGGAAGTCTTATGCTCATATCTACTCAGGATACACAAGGGATGCCACCTATACCTAACTAGTCATCTCACGCGAAACTAGGATAACACCCATCACGGGTAGTAATGATCCACAATTCTATTTCCTCATCCCCAGTGTTTTATAACTATTGACATACAAAATTTTCATGTCATAGCTAGTTACTTAGTCATAGACATCCCACAACACCCGTATGGTCGCACTATAATATGATTGGATAAATTCCCTAAAGGAATTGATCCTTAATAATAATACGTAGCCAAGCCACAAAGACACCGGCTCCTCACAATCCAGATAATACAAACCTTTTTAATTTTACAACAAGTTGACATCACATCGGATTTTCATATAAATATTTAGAAGTCCCAAGTTCCCATATGACATCACAATGGTAATCGGGCTAAGCAACTACCATGATATAGGTGGAGTTAATAAGGATGGGGTTATCAATATTTTAGATAATAAAAGTATGACTACTAGGCATATCCATCGGTTTTCGACAAATAGAGGCCAAACATGATTAAAGTGTTGTATAACCATATATATTTATAAACAAAGTAATTAATAAATATATGTTCAAAATGTTTTAAAATGGCTTGCCTTGATACACAGCGGTTTCGGATTCGATGAAATCAGTCACAAACACTCTTTCGGTCGAGACCTCTACACATGAGAAACACAAACATTATATAGGGTACTAATAAAAGCAACAAAACATATAAAATAATAGTGCCATTGTGTAAATGAGATGATAGTCTATGATAGACCAGGTCTATGACGTTGGATAGAAAGGATGGGACCAAATGGGTCCTATCTCATTTTTTTCTTTCCTCATTCTCTCTCCTTCTTCGTGTCTTCTTCCTCGCGCGCTGAGTGTTGCTTGGCGTGACTAAGCGAGGGTGGTGCTAGCTTGCCGAGGCACAACAACGTTCGGGATCTACAATGGAGGTATCGGCTAACTTCCTGGAACTGTCTTGAGGGCATGGGAAGGAAGCAAGAGGATCAGCAATGGAGCTTCTCTGTTCTGCTGTGGCGGTTTTAGGTCAGCCAAGCTTCGCATGGCAAAAAATTGGAACTAGGAGGATGTGGTGGTGACGGTTGAGGACTTTAGCTGGCCCTTTTGTGTAGTGGATGATGGGGAACCGAGGGAGACAAAGGAGAGCTCAGGGTGGACAACAATGGTGGCTAGGGTTTTGAATCTAGATGCCAAGGAAAGAAAAGAGGGTATGGAGAGAATGGTGACAGTGTGGACAACAACCAAGGTCTTTATAGTAACCTTCGATATTTTCCAACAATTCGAGTGATGATAAACTTTTGAACGGCGACGTGAATCATGCAAAGCTTTCATTGATACCTTTCTATGTTCGTCGCAATAGGACAAGACACTGCCATGTGTTCACTATCGTCTCTGGCTGTCTGCTATGCTTTAATGCGTGAGAGAAAAAGAAAGGCCGGTAAACTACTTCGTCTCCTAACCACACATGTGCACATGTATACATGCAATGGTGGCTTTGCTTAGGCCTAAGACATAATAAAAAGATGTAAAGACTACATGCATGTGGTTGCTCTGCTATTTGTCTCATTTACGAGCAGAGGATTCACATGCACGTGTAGGCTCTTAGGTGAAAAGATGGATTACCATAGTGATGTATTGCTTTGGTTGGACATAAAACAAAATAATGGAGGGGAGTTGTACAAGCATGGGGTGGTTCAATTTGACTAGAAAAGACAAACAAAGGTTGCCTGGAAAAAGGGAACTTCCAAAATGTGCTTTAACTATTTGAAGAGATGGAAGAGGGAAAGCTGGGGAAAGAATTTTGACTTTTGCCACTTTTGTCTACACATGATCAAATTCCATGTGGATACAATAGGTGGTTTGACCCACATAAGTATACAGGCGAAGGGAATAAAATGAACTAAGGTATGAGAAAATACCAAAATAGAGAAGGAAATACTCACCGGGTGATCGAGATCCGAAAATAAAATTTAAATTTCTTGAAAAAAAAGAAATTTTTACTGATGCGGTCAAAACATTTTGAAAACAAAAAATTAACCTCTAGAATTTTAGAGATTTAAGATTTAAGGTTTTGAAGGTGAAAATGAGATTTAATGTCATTGCTAAACAAATTTGAAATTAGAATTTCTAGAAAATAGTGGGCATTGTAGTTTGGGCTGTAATGCTTGATTTTTGTCATGTCAAAAAAAATCATATTTTAATTAAAAACCTATTCTCAAAAAAATTTGATTCTTTGAGTATATAGGTTTATGTGCCAAAAATCCCCAAATTCCGTCATTTCCTCAAACACCAAACTCCAAAAAAATCTCTTTAGGTTTGACTCTAATCATCATATCCTAAATTTCCTCCAACTTTTAAGTCTATTCTCGGAAACCTTGCTCTCCAAAAATTCCTATGATTAAATTTTCTAATTTCAAAAATTTTGACCATACCAACAAATAATTCCTTCCCATCCAAAAAATCTTAATTTCACTTCTAAACATTGACCGCCCAACAAAAATATCCTCGGCCCACTTAATGTTTTTTTGACTCTTGGTTCATTTCCCTCCAATTGTTTTTTCTTTCTCCTACAAGTAATCAGACATATGCATGCATAGGCTTTCCTTTCTTTTCCAATACCCTGTGGCATCATCTCTCAACATGGTCAACTTCCTCAGCTTCTCTTATCCTTCATTCCAAACTAATAGCAGCCACGCATCATGCAACTTTCTCCACCCACACTCACTAGCAAGCAGCAACATAACACTATCCCTTCATCCATTCCTTTGGACACACACGATGTAGTAGCAGGGTAGGCAATAGACAAGGCATGAGAAGTTCACAAGCAAGCTCCTACATGTCTCCTCCATCCCTCTCTCTATGCACACGCAAGACAAGTGAACATGTGTGCATGCACCAACCATGCATGTCGCCTCTTGGCCTTATGCGAGGTGCTAAAGACATCCACAAAAACCACAACTATTCTCACTTCTCCTCACTTCCACCCCAGCGAAGCAAGATGTGCACACGTACTTGTCCCACGCTGCGCTATGCCGTCGTCGCTACGAGCCATTGAGGAGCCGACAACGTCCTCCCACATCGATGCCGCTCCCATGACCGTGCCGACGCCGCCCTTTCTGCCTCCTCCTTGCACTTGTGTCGTCCCGACGCTGCTTGCCATGCTACCTCCTCTCTCGCGCCATGAGCCCAGCGCCCTCTCGTGCCAGTGTCACCCCTTTTCTATGACTGTGCCGCCCCTCTAGCTACCCAGCATCGTCACTAGAAGCTGTTCCCACCTACGCCGTTGGTCCGGAGCCGAGCCCGATCATCCTCGCTTGCGCGCTGCCTCTGGCACTATTGCCCACATGCACGTCGCCACTCTACCACCTGCAACTGTGCTACCTTAATTCCCATCCTCGGTTGGCCGCCCCTGACGCTTGCACTGCCCCATGCATGTCGCCTCGGCATTTGCCTATCACCCCTAGCTTCGTCGCCTATGCCCGGCTGCACGCGCAAGGAGAGAGTCAGATGGGAAGATCGACAGGAAAAGAAAGGAAAGAATGAAAGAGAGGAAAGAAAGAGAAGGAAGGAAGAGAAAGAAAAAGAAAAAAAAAGAAAAAGAAAAGAAGTAGGACCTATGTGGACCCCACTCTCACTCTCTCTCGTAGTCTAAGGTGGACTAGGTCCACCACAAACCATGCACCTTGCCTCACTAACATGCGGGTCCCACCCATTTTTAGCTACCCCGCCAAAGTTAGATCACATCCCCTCCATTCGTCCACATGCCAAAGCCTATGATCCAGGCCCACTAGCTTTTCCATCCTTTTAGTCTATTATACATCCCTCCCTAGATTATTTTCCTTTTCTAATAATAATAATCCTTTTTTCCTAGTCTAGAAAATTAATTAATCCTCCCGATTTTATATATTCTCAACCGGTTTTGTTCGGATTTCTTTTGTATCATGTGTAGTTCACCCCTAAGGAGTTTTGGATGCCTATTCTAAAGAATTCCTCACCGACCAAGACCAAGAAAAATCACTCTTTAATCATATTGATATTATAAAAAGTTTTATTGCATACATGCATGTGAGATACGGTTGGTGCTATACGGCATATCCTGAGTAGATGTGGGCTTGAGACTAGCCTAAAACTTAGTTTCAGAGAGTAGCCCAACTATGTGACATTACATGTTTATGGGTTGTTTATAGAAAAGCCTTGTGGTGAACACTCATTTGTTAGCTATGTATTGACCCACATGTGCTAGATAAACTAGGATACTCATGACATGTTAGTAAAGTGTGTAACATTTATAGAGTTTAGTTAAAATATTTAAACAGTCATGTCCATTGTCATGGTCGAATATGAGATGTTTCTCATAGCATAGATTTGTTTTAAAAACATGTTTGATAAATTGGTTTCTAGGATAGGAAGCATTATCAGAGCCCTTCTTTGTGACGAACAGTTAGTCTTCATGGTTGACAATAGATTTGTGTGACCTATGGTGTCGGTAGGCACCATAGGACCGAGATGGCCAAGTCATGATGTGGGCCAAGAAGACCGAGTTTGGGTTGGCAGATCAAGAAGACTAGACCCGAAGCCCAAAAAGCTGGTTAATCATGAGACTTGGTTAATGGTTGGTTTTGAGGAAATGTTGGTTTATGTTTTTTAAGGAGAAAAGAAATAGGTGAAGGAAAAGATGTTTTTAAATAATAAAATTTAGCTTTTTTTCACTCAAGTTGTTGTAAAGCTACTCGCGGACGGATCGAGATAAGATGCCTTCCTTCAAAGGAATTATTGAAACCCATACTTAGAGTTTTGGTAAATATTTTAGATAACAGCTTTGCCAAATAAACCCAAGCCTTCCATTACAGCTTGCACTTGCACATTTTTTATGGCATGTGGAGTACGAAAGTACTCACCCCCATTATTGTTGTTTTTCTCCCCTCGGCTTAAGTTCAGGTAGAAGATAAAGGTTAGTGTTTCGTCCCTAGAACCAAACTACTGCTTGTGGAATGGTGCCCTAATTTTGCTGAGTTCCGCTGCTGCTGTTTCTGATTAAATGTTATAACTCAGGGATTACTCGAAGCTGTATCTTGAAGGTATATTATATTTATAATGTAAAAAATCTTGTATTGATTTATCATGTTACTGCTAGTAGCAGCATAGTGAGTCTAGAATTGGTACCTATTTCGTGGTTCCGTAGGAAGATAGCTTGTAATTTTCCTATGGCACGTCCCCAAGGTGCTATTGGTACAGTGGTGTAGGAATGGGTGGATAGACCCCTTAGAGATAATAGCCCTACTCTTATTTCACTATGTGGCCACTACTATATAACTCTCAAGAGTATAAAGTATGGGGAAAATAACCTAATTTAGCATGCTAAAGCATCGACTATAACTCAGGCATAGTGATCGGTGGCTAGTAATAGTTGGACTCCTCTAATATTGACTCAACAAGATCGAACAGGTAGTAAATGTATGGCTTCTCTTGACTTGGCCCTCTCTCTCCCCCTCTCGAGAGTCTTGTATTTATACCCATGATTGCATCCCTATCCAAGTAGAAATAGGTAGGCAAGTATGAATACGATTTGAGCAATTCTGATCGGACCTAAGTAGGACTCTGTATCTCTCTTGGATACACCTTTCTTATTTGCTCTATACTCTATTCATACACATAGGATTGGTTTCCATATAGAATATTGTATATGGTACCCCACTAAGTTATATACACATTCATAGGTATCCTATATCTAGAACACTAACAATCTTATCCCTTAGCTCCTTACTATAGCCGTCCATGTCCACTTTCGCTTCCACTCGAGAAGCCTACTATATGATGTCATTTCGACATCCTGTGTGACACAGGCATGTTCCTGACCACTGAGGTCATCCGTCATTCACTCAGACCAACTTTGGTAACATTTCCCATCCCACAAACTATTTTTCTCAAAGCACATATTAACAAATCTACGCTAGAATAATCACTTTACATTTGTCCATAACCGTTGGTACAGCTATTTGAACAGTTAGTCAAGCTCTACAGAGTTTGTACGTTTTACTCACACGAGACAAAACTCACACCAGATGCATGCTGGTACCGGATGTTTATGACAAGACATTTTCAAAACTAGCCTATAAATACCCCCATACCATATAGTTGGTTGAGTCCACAATAAATAAAATAAATATCAAATAAGAATAGCCATCGTCTACTCATGATACACCGAGAATGACTCATATGCATGCCTATTTGCCTTTAAAGAGGTAGTAATATCGCCCCTCAAGGGGCAGTAAAGATCCACAACTCCGTCTCCCTATTTTCGACATTTCATAATTATTGGCATACAAGATTTTCATGTGATTACTAAGGACTTAGCTAGAAGCATCCCATAAGTATCAATGTGGTTGCACTATAAGATATTCGGATGTAATTCCCCAAGTAAACGATCCTTACATTCAAATACGAAACCAAGCCACAAATAAAGGAATACACATCATGAACTTTCGCAAACTCTCTTTTCTTTTTAAACCTATCAACTCTACAAGCGGAGTTTTACAAAGTTATTTCAACCCAAAGTTTTTGTATTTTTAGTGAACATCAGGGGGCAAAAATACTCTAGCTTCAAGAGCGAGGATTCCAAAGAACCACCATAATTAACTTACAAGAATGAGATTTAACAACAACCAATGAAAAAAATATAATTACTACATTGGTCAATCGCTTGAACTCAAATCGAGGTTGATTAAATTAATTATGTATACTAATCTTGCAATTTTACTATCAATCTTATTTTATAAATTAAGAGTAATATGATTAAACGGTGACTTGGCTCAACGACAATCTTCAAATCTTTTCAATCTATGTGCCTAATAAAATTATGAAGTGTCATACACAAACACGAAAACAAACCATACTAAAATCCTACAAATAATATAATAATTATTATAAAAGAATAGTGTTAGATAATTTTGGAAGTTAAACGGAAATGATTAGAGCTACCATATATAAATGTTAATTCCGTGAATTTTTAGAAAAAACTTAACCACTCGAAAACATAAGGGAATATTCCAAGGAGTGGGACCCACATGTCATAGGTGAAGAACGGAGGCCACGTGGCGTCACTTGATTGGCCAAGGCGGGCCCGGCGTTGCGTGGCACAGGATTGGTGGAGAGGAAGACGTCGTCTTCTTCCTCCGTCCGGCCGAGCGAGGTGCGAGGGAGGCGGCGCTGCCGGGCTGGGAGGCGTCGGAGGCGGACGGAGGAAAGCGGCGGCGGTCGCCATCGAGGATCCGGCGGCGGTGGCGAGGAGTAGTGGAGCCGGGAAGGGTCGACAGGCGGCGCTCGGCGGTGCACATAGAGAGAGAGAAAGAGAGAAAGAGAGAGAGGGGCGAGGAGGATACGTGGCGAGACAGAGCGAGCTCGGTGCGGCGGAAAGGAGACGAGCAGGGGCGGGACAGCGATGTGGCGGCGTCGCCGAGTTTTCGGATGAAAATGAGCTGGCGATGGGACGGCAGCAGGGAGGGGGAGATGGGCGGCCGCGTGGCTTGCGGAGTAAGGCGGGGTGACGGCGATGGCGACGTGCGGAGGTGACGGGCGACAGCTACGCGCGAGAGAGCGGGTTTTGCGGCGGATAACCCAGGAGGAGACGGCGTGGCGGCAGGATCCCGGGAGGAAGCTGCGAGGAAGGCAGCGATCTTGATGGCGATTCAACCCATCCGAGGTTTCGGCGTAGAAGGTAGAGCTAGGGAGGGCTCGTGGCGTGCGGAGATTGGTTCGGCGGTGGTATTCCTATCAGCGAGTTGACGGCGGCGGTTTTGCGTCTCTCGAGACAAGACGGAGTAGGGGAACCCGCGTTTCCCGGCGGGAAACAGGGGGGAAAGGGGAGGGATTCGAGGCCGGGATTCGCAGTGGGGAGTGCGGTTTTTGTCGCGGCGTGGCTCTGGCGGAAAGGGGCGCACGGAGAAGGCTGCTACGGTGCGGCGCGGGCGCGACACGATGAGGAGGTCCGGCTCGGCATTTTGCCGAACGGGTGATGAGCGCGAGCGGATCGGTTGGAGGTTGCAGGCGAGCGCGCGGGACGGGGTGGAGCGGACGGCCGCACCATAACGGCCGGCTGCCAGGTGAGCCCAAGGGAAAAGGCAAAGCAGCGGGCGCTCGTAAGAATATTTTTTTCAAACCACTAGTTACGGTAGTGAGATCTGTCCATTTTGAATGGGGCGATTTTCGTAACACAAATCGTGAGGCAGATCAAGAGGCCAGTCAGGTTCCTTTTCCCTTGGGCTCCTTGTGATGTGCCCTTGTTTTTGCATAATACCAACAAAAATTATCCAATAATTTCATAAAATTTGGTAAGATAAATTAATATATGTGATGTACTCTACAGGTTAAAATCCAATCTATATATAATGAAATAAAAATAATAAATATAATTGTGACTAGACATGCAAAAACGAGGAAGCATCGTGTCAAAACGAAAAATAAAGAAAAAACACCTTCCAAGACCGAAGTATGATGCTAGAAACAATGTATTTGTTCACTGATTTTAGTCAAAGCAACTTAGATTTAAGTTGACTTCTTTGGAATTTAAAGAGAGTCACCTCACAAATCTGACACTAAATCAAAAACCCCTGTACAGTTTTCAGTTGGCTTGAGGTAAGATAGTTCACCTATGAATTTTCTAACTGCATCCATATTATATTTTGCCGGTTGTATTTTTCAAGTTTTACGAGTATAAGTTAATTACTATTATTAAAAAAATCTGCAGGTAATTGTAGCCGTTCCAACACTTCTACTTTGTTCACCTGATTGTGATCAAATCTTCCTACACAGAAGCTTGGAATATACATTTCTAACAGTGTCCTCTCATGTCAGATCCTAATTGCTCATACCTTTGAAGCAGATAAACTGCATTTTCTTCCACATTCAGTTTTACATTTGTGATGATTCTTGACAACTACTTATACTGACTAGACCCTGCAAACCAAATGTTCGTATGTACAAACTCCATAGAAAATCTCGGTAAATTATAACAAAATCAGAGGTAGAAACTATAAAGTGGACTACTTTAATTGTCAACATTTTACAAAATACCTGCAAATTGCATTATCATCTACAGTATGATCCCTAGACCCTAGCACACAGCAAAGATTACATCAGGGTTGCAGAGGCAAGATGCAGAGTCTGCTCTAAAATTCAGCAGCAGCTCTTGCTCCTGGTGCAAGCCCTCGCCGCCGCCGGCTGGCCACGCGGGCTGCACGGCCCGGCGCCGGTGTCGGTGAGCATCTTCACCACGTCCCTCATCGTGGGCCGGCCCGCTGGCAGCTTGGAGGTGCAGAGCACGGCGACCTTGAGCACCTTGATCATGTCGTCCCTGTCCTTGGCCGACGTGGATGCCACGCGCGGGTCCAGGACGTCGTCGAGGCTCTCCGCGGCGAGCTTGGTTGACAGCCAGAACACGATGTCCTTCCCCTCGCCGAACGCCGGGTCGATCGGGCTTCGGCCGGTGACGAGCTCGAGCAGCACCACGCCGAAGCTGTACACGTCCGTCTTCTCCGTCACCGTCATGGAGTAGGCGAGCTCTGCAAACGTGAATTGATTTCAAAATTAGTACAAATTTGAAGTTGTTTTTGCTTGAATTCGTATGAAAAAGATGTTAAAATTGGGATTAATTACCGGGGGCGAGGTAGCCGTGGGTGCCGGCGAAGCAGCTGAACTCGGCGGAGTCCTCGGCGGCGACCTTGGCGATGCCGAAGTCGGCGATCTTGGCCTCATAGTCCTCGTCGAGGAGGATGTTGGTGGATTTGATATCGCGGTGGATGATCGCCGGTGTGCAGTCGTGGTGAAGGTACATGAGCCCCTTGGCAGCGCCGAGCGCGATCTTGCACCGGCGTGACCAGTCGAGCTCGGCCCCGCCGCCACCGCCGTCCTTGGCATCTCGCCGGAGCGCCCGGTACAGGTTGCCCCGTGGCATGTACTCGTAGACGATGAAGTTGAGCTCGCCGCGGGAGAGGCAGGCGTGAAGCTTGAGGATGTTCCGGTGCCGGATCTTGCCGAGGATGGCCATCTCCGCCGCCATCACCCTCGCCGCGTCGCCCTTCCACAGCCGCTTCACCGCCACCACCATGCCGCCGCCGCCCTTGAGAGCCAGCCGGTACACGCGCCCCGTGCCGCCTGATCCGATCAGGTTCTCCTCCCCGACGGCGCATATCTCGTCGGCGTCCAGCTCCGGCGGGTGGAACGACTCCAGCTTCCACTGCTCGCCGCACCCACCGCCCTGCTCCATGTCCCTCTTTTTGAGCTCCTCCAGCATGAAGCTCCTGTAGCTCACGAACAGGATGCCGACCACGAGCAGCAGCATCGCCGACACGAGAACCGGCACGAGGACCAGCGACCTCCTGGCGAGGCCATCGTGGTGGCCGTCCTCCACCTTGCACACACCGAGTTCAGACCTGCCTTCCAAGCAGAGCCCCGGGTTCCCGGCGAACGCCACGTCGCCGGTGATCACGAGCAGCCCCGGCGGCACGTTCCCGGTCAGCCGGTTAGACGAGAAGTCGACGGAGCTCAGCTTGAGCACCTGCAGCTGCGTCGGGATCGTGCCGGTAATCGCGTTGTGTGACAGGTTGAGCGAGTTCAGCGACGACAGCGCCGACAGCGTCGCCGGGATCAGCCCGGTGAGCGCGTTCCGGGAGACGTCGATCTCGACGAGCCGGACGCAGCCGCCGATCTCGGCCGGGAGCTGGCCGGTCAGCGCGTTCTCTTCCAGGTGCAGAGCCGTCAGCTGGGACAGGCTCCCGATCTCCGGCGGTATCTCGCCCGAGAACGAGTTGTTCGATAGGTACAGCTTCTGGAGCTGTCCGAGCAGGCCGATCTCCGCCGGGATCTCGCTGTCGAGCCGGTTGTTCTGCAACCACAGCTGGTTCAGGTTCTGCGCCTTGCCGATCGCCGGCGAGATGCTTCCGGTGAACCCATTGTCCGACACGTCAATAATCGTCGCGGAGGGTAGCCCCCACAGCCCGGCCGGGAGGCTGCCGGTGAGCTTGTTCTTGTTGATCCGGAACCTCTGCAAGCTGTCGCACGACGAATACTCCTCCGGGAGCTCGCCGGAGAAGAAGTTCTGGAGGGCAAGAAGGTACTGGAGGTTCTTGCCCTGGCAGAGATACCTCGGGAACGGCCCGGAGAATGCGTTCTCAGAGATGTCCACGCTGTTGAGCGGCGAGTACCGGCCGAAGTTCGCCGGGAACTCGCCGGAGAAGTGGTTCTCGTAGGCGGAGAAGCTCGTCAGAAACTGCAGCTCTCCCCACGCCGCCGGGATCGGCCCGGACAGGTTGTTCCGGTACAGCTGTATCACTTCGAAGTTCTTGAGCGCCGCGAGCTCCGGCGGGATCCCGCCGCTGAGCTGGTTCCGGGAGACGTCGATCTCGCGCAGCTTGGTCAGCTTCCCGAGCTCCGGCGGGAGCTCGCCGATGAGGTTGTTCCCATACAGCTCGATCTTCCACAGCTCCCGGAGGTTGCCGATGGCCGCCGGGATCCTGCCGGCGAGGTTGTTCACCGACATGTCCAGCGTCTGCAGAGCCGCGAGCTCGAAGATGGAGTCAGGTATCTCCCCTCTCAGGCTGGAGCTCGCCAAGTACAGATACGTCAAGTTCTTGAGGTTCCCGATGCTTGCCGGCGTCACGCCTTGTTCATAGTTGTTCATGCCGACGCTGAGGGTGACGAGGCCGGACAGGTTACCGACCCACGCCGGGAACCTTCCAGAGAAGTAATTATTCTCGACGTCGAGGGTGTCGAGAACCGTCAACGCCGACAAGTCCGGCAGCTCACCGGTGAGGCCGTTGCATGAGAGATTGAGGAACCTGAGCTGCGTGCAGTTGCTCAGCTCAGGAGGCACATTCCCTGACAACGAGTTGGAGTCGAGCTCAAGCCGTTTCAGGGTCTTCAGGGCGCCGATCGCCGGCGATATCCTGCCGGAGAGGTTCATGCTCGACAGCGAGACCTCGGTGACCGCACCGGTCCTCCGGTCGCACCGGACACCGAGGAAACGGCACGGCGAGGTGGCGTTTGTCCATGTTAGAAGATTGTTGAGAGGGTCAGTCAGGCTGGCCTTGATCTGGAGGAGTGCCTGAACTTGATGGTCTGATTGGCAGCTTGAGCTGAGGAAGAGCGAGAGGAGTGTGACGAGAGGGACGCAGACAACAAGGATGTGCCTTCTCATTGCTAGGGACGGTGTGGGCAAATCTGATGGCAGCTTGATCACATTGGTGTTTCGGTGTTGTCCTGATGTTTGATTCAGAAGATCTGCAAGAAAAAGGAAAAAAGAGATGTGATTTGTCAGATTAGGATACGCTTTTAAGGAGTTACTACAATTAGATCAGTTCAGGGGAGAGAATTCATCATTTGACATGACTGAAGGTTTTGGAAGATTCTACATAATACCTACCGTACTGTTTCCGGGTAGTTCAGTACACGAAATTTCCATATATGAGGACTAGCTGTCATGATGACATGCATGCACAGCTCTCAGTAGTGCAAAACACAGGGGGTTTTTTTTATATTTTTTAGTTCTACTTTCTAAAAATTCAGAGTATGCTGACAAGGCAAATTAGAAAGTAGACTTTTGTCTCCAGAACAAACAGCCTGAAACGATGAAACCTATTAAGCTGAGGAAATTTATCAAACCATAACCATAGCATTATGAACTGTTGCACCATAAATGTTTTGATTTATGTATGCATTAATCCTTCTCTTTGTTTGCTAAAAACACCTTTCAACACAAATCTATCATGAAGTCTCTCACTTCATGCAGAGTGAAAACTTTTTTTTTAGGAAAATGAGCGAAAACTTTTGCTCATGCATGATCATGAGGTCAGACTCCAACAGTGTGTAGGTGCCAGAAACTTTGTATAATAGATATGTGATTTGGACATTTCAAAGTTGCCTTGCTTTGTTAACCACATGTTCATAGATCATGACCTTCAAGCTACCAACGTCCTCTACTCTGTTTCCCCTCTCACTACATCATCAGCAGCAAAACTGCACTAGAATTGTCACCACATGGCACATGAACAATTTCTCCACTAAATTAATCAACTAATGGGAGCAAAAAAAAAGCCAGAGCATTAGCTGCAAAAATGTAATGGGGTCAGATGACGAAATGCACACTCTGTTGGGGGAAGAAAAGATGGTCAAGGGGCAATTTTAGTGGGAATATGCTTTACCAGTTACTATTTTATTGAGACATCAGTGTCAAGCATGCCAAATGGCTTAAACACTTGTGTTTGGTTGCATAACAAGCCCATCCTTGAAACGACATGATAGGACCAACCTGTAAAGACGAACTTATTGGTGATGGAATTTTTATGCAGTTTTTGGTATTTTATGTAAAAAAACACTTTTGACCTAATTTGTTTGCCTAAGATTCTCTGTGCGTGTGTCCTTGCTAGATAAATATATAATTTTCAGTTGAAGCTCCATAGGTTGGCTCTCATTTTGTTTTGCACGAGCACTGCTCAGAATTTGACTACTAAACTACCAGTTTCGGTGGTCTGTCAATGATTTAAAATACGATGATATATGTCTCTTGGTTGTCTCTGAATAATCATATCAAGATGTTGTCAATTTGTTGGTATACATGGAAAAGGGCCATGCCAGGAAGTCAACATTTCCTTCTCCATCTACAATTAGAAAATTTGCATGATTGCATTTTTCGTTATTATTTTGGACATAGGTTAGTTATGGTGTTTTGTCATAAATATATAGCTTATGTTTAATTAGACTGCCTCACAAAAATACTGTTTAATAGACACTAAAACTAACTAAACATATTCAAACTACTTGAAAATTTGAAGGATGTATGCTCTATTAGACATGTATAATGTATTGCTTATGTTATCGGCTATTCGATTTGTTACCTGACATATCACGCAGTCTATTCATCAGTCATTCTCGGTGTGTCCAATAGGCTTGGCTGTTATCTTAAAGTTTAGTAGCATCTTGCACACGAGCTGTAACAGATATCAATTTTTTTTAAAAATAATATACAAAGAAAAACAATATTTTTCAAGTCTAAACATTATTAACATGACTGATACCAAACGACCACGGAACACCTAATTATAGTTATGTAGAAAGATTCAAATTTTATTTGTCTTACATATCTTACAAACAACAAACACGTATACTTACATAACTGTATATATACAAAAGATTGAAGAACTGGAGTGATAAGTGTAGAACATCCTCTGGTCCTTAATTTGAAAAGAGTAAATATATGTGCTTTATTAAATCTGGTCCTTCCTTCTGTTTTTTTTAAGAGAGGGAATTCGGAAGTTTTTTTACCATCTTTTATCAAGAACCACAAATCTTTTGGAACCATATTTGTATTATTCTCCACCAAAACACTGGTGTACGATGTATCTCATTAGGGAGAAACAGACTTTAAAAAACTACTAATACCATGTTTAGAGCTCTAAGATCAATTGCTGTCACACAGATCAGCTAAAAACATAGTTCATCTCTAAAGGAGTCTTTCCCATCGGTATCACAAAATCACAAAAGGTTGCAGAGAAGTTTCATGCACTCTTTACTTTGTACCGTCCTATCAATAAAACATTGGAAGGAAGATCGTCTTCGTTATGGCCGGCAAACGTAGACGTGCTGACAGACGACATGTATGCACTCTTCTGTTTTTCAGGCTTAGAGTAACTGGCATGTGGGCCCAGCAACCGCAAGCATCAGCTACTGCTCCTACTTTGTAGTATAGGCAGCTCTAATCTATGTGGCATAGTCGAAATGGAAAGTTCCACCAAATACGTGAACCCACAGGCTAATTGTAAATTTGGATGAAATGGCTTAAAAATCTTCTGAGGTTAAAACTTGAAAGGAAGAGAAGTTTCATGGTTATTAAGGAGGTACCCAGAGGTATTGCATTTTGAAATTTGGTACCTCTCATGTGTCTCTTCAATGATCGTAAAAAAATTAAACAATTATTTACTACCTAAGTGCATGATGACATGAACTCCATACTAAATCATGGACAACGAACCATAGTAGAAGTGAAAAAAGAACAGCTTGGTGTGCCAACCTTACAGAGAGCAATTAATACTGACACAAATTCCGTGACAAGCAGAATGAAAACAGCACAATTTAACACAGAGACAGCAAAAACAGCAACATGAGTAGCTCAAACAGAAAAAAAATAATTCAGATACCTCTTAGCATCTCCTGAAACTCCCACTCTGTTCTTCCTTGGCCAACCTTCTCTTCCCCAATCTCTGTTTCACCTCCTTTCTTCCAATTCTTCTCCTCACATGAACACACTCAAACAGAAGCAGCAGCAGCAGCAGCAAGGGGAAGAAACCAATGGAGCAGGCAAGCAAGCAACTGAAGCTAGAGAAGGCTGAACAACTCCTCAGATAAAGGCAGGCAGAGGCAAGCAAAGCAAGACAACTTGGTTCAGTGTAGAAGGTTTACAGGAGGAGAGGAGAGGAGAGGAGAGTAGCCAGCCAGAAAAGAGCAGAGAGGCTTCCTATTTGAAGTAGCCACTACTGCTAGTAGAGCATAGGAAGGACCAGGGAGCCATGCAATGTTTCTGGCTTTTCTTTATTGTGTGTGTTTGGGGGTGAATCAGCAAGATGGTGATGGATGTGCTGCTGCTGCAAAGGAAGGAGAGGAGGTTGTTGCTTTTGGGAGTGCCGTTTGAGCTGTGGCAGCCGGCCACCTTTGGCTGTTTGCTGTTGCTGGTGGTGTGGGGCTTTGGCTGGCTGCCCAGGATTCTCTGTAGCACAACATCTGTAGCACCACAGAGGCTGAGACCTAGCAGGAAAAAACAGGCTCATTGGATAGGGATTTGTCTATGGTGTCTTCTCACTTCGTTCTTTTTTTAATTATCGTGCTTATTTTAATACATAGTCATATTTCATTAATCAATAAATCAGTAAAATGATAAAGCACGTGACTAATGAATATAACACATAGCCTCTAATAAAAAGAAACATTGGCAAATAATACGTATAATATGCTATAATTATATGTAGAGTTAAAAGTAAAATTTCTATGATGAACATATGTTATATATTTTATATATTTTAGGAGAAGCAAATCAGTAAAGTTTCTTAGTCAACATTTAGTCCACTACAATATCTCAGTGCGTAAATATTTTGTTGCGCTAATATACAGCTCTTGACGACATGTACTAAACTTTCAACACGACACATAAACAATACAATCTAAGACATTAACCAATGAAATGTTTTTTTCTCTGTGGGGAGAGGCCGAGTATCATCCATAACCGACTATGCCCAAAAATATACAAGCGAACAAGTAGAGTATAGGATGCCCACAGAGAATCCAGACAGAGCTTTGCCACTCGCTGGGTAAGCCTGTTCATGGTGGCCATAGCTTCTTTGTGGGTCACGTGCTGGTGGGAATTAAGCTGAGAGCAAAGCGGCCTCCACTCTTAATGGCGCGTAGGCGTGTAACTCGACGAAAATAAAGCTCAAATCTCCCTTTAATTAGTAGCCCGAATCACATGAAACGGCAGGCAATGCTTAGGCACTTAACTTCATTGTTGGCTACAGATAAAAATCCTGCACCAGTTGATAAGTTGTAGCTGTTTTTGCTTGCCCGTTTCAGCAAGGCAGGCCGATCATTATTGGTTTAATTTAATTAATTCCGTCTGCATCAGCGTCATGGAGAAACAAAACCGTGTTGAGATCAACTTGAGCCATACCAACTACCGGTCTCTGTTCTATGTTATGAGCTACGACTGAAATTCAAATTTTTAACTTTAATTTTAGATTTAATTTTAGGGTTTTTTTCTTCACTCTTCTAAACCACTAATAACATTTAAGTATAAATTATTTTGGTTTCTTTATTTTTTACAGTATATCAGCCATAGCTCAAACCATTGGAGCATAACATCACAAGAAAGTATATTCGAAATATGAATCTAGCTAAGCATGGGTTGACATAAAAACTATTGTAACGTTTGAACCTTCAAAGAAGTGAGCACTATCTTTGAACTGTGATCTATACTATATATTTTTCAATGGATATAATTTTTGTTCTTTCATATGAGCATTATACTATGCTCAAACCTTATCGTTAATAGTGATTAGATTGCGGACCACAATTGGTCAACATATTTTTCATGTTGTATCAAATCGTCTTAATTAATTAGTAACTAAGGTAGTCCTATACCTATATTCATCTATGATAATATAGCGAAACCATCTTATTCACCTTACTCATATGATAAATTTTTACACAAACTTCTAGAAACCCAAAAAAACCATCTTTCATTTTCTTCGCTGGAAACAAAATCTTTCTCATGGTTAACTATGTGCGGCTAGTTAATTAAGTTAACTCGAATTTATTTCTGTGGGAGGTGTGTTGTTAACCGTGCACCTCCGGGCAGCTAGTCGGTGTCAAGTCCGTAAAAAGAGAGCTTGAAATGAGGTCAGCAGTGAGGCATACATGCATCTGTGTGTAAACCTCGATCAGCTAGGGCTCACAGGTCACATGACACTTGGCAGGCACTGTAGCAGCTCATCGACGTGCTACTTTCCTAGTTTTCGTATCTTTTTCGCTTTGATTTTCTGGCCAGATCTCGGGTTATGTATATTTTTCTGGCCACTACTTATAAAAACTATCTTTACATACATCTTTCTTAATTATTATGAAGGAGCGAAATAATACTCCATATATAAAAATACATATAACTGTGTTTATAAAAATTAATTTTCACACGCGTGAAAATAACCATTTTTTCATATTTTCACACATTATTTTCACATACAGAGCTCATAAGTGGATTGTTTGGAAATGTTAGTCCAAAGTATAAAAAGGCAGTTGGTTCTAAGAGCTAAAAAATTAGCTAAGTCCCTCGATCCGGTACTTCTTTCCCTCAACTCTCCTCCTCTGTTGTGGCTCCCCTTTCCCTCTCATCGATGACAAATGGCAGCCTCAGGAGCAGTGACGATGATAGGGCCGGCCTTATGAGCGATGGATCCATCGCTATCAAACTGGAGAGAGGGTCATGGTGATAGAAAAAGCATCAAATCTACCATGCACGATGGTGGATGCATTTGGTTTTTGGCTTTAGTGGTGGCAACGGAAGGGGGAGGCGTGGCGGTAGTGAAGAAGGCAGCAGATCCAGTATTCATGGTGGTAGCGGTGGCAGCAGGAGGGGGCAGCAGCGACAACAAAGAGGTGGCGATAGATTTGGTGTGTATGGTTGTCAATCAGGAGCTGACGCTGATGGTAGTAGGCAAGTGTGGTGATGGTGGCGACAACCGGAGGGAGGTCACTCTTGCACCGTCGTGGTTGATGATGATGCTTTGAATCTTGTTTGTGGATGAAGCTTTTGTGAAGTTCTTGTTTATTTTCTATTTACATGCATTTGTTTGTGGATGAAATTTTTGCCGGGTAGAGCTGAAGCAACTACTCTTTCCGGGTTTTTTTGTTTTATTATTTTCACCAAAAATCATCAGTCAGATGTTACAACATATCTGTCTTAAAAAACTATTTTCGTAAGCGATTATATTATTAAATCGTCTGAAAATTCATTTTCGTATACGGTGGGAGAACCGTATGTGAAAATCCTGAATTTCATGAACCAACCGATGTAGTGCCCTCCTGCGAAAAGTGATTCTGCCCGTAAGCAAAAACAACGTTTGTGGTTGTGTGCTTTTCGTTGATCTGAATACATGCAGTTTGTTCTTTTAACTGCACTTTCTCTAGGTGCTAGAAGACCAAGCTAGATTCAGAGATGTTCATTAATGAACTAATATTATTACAGACCAATGGCAAACTTAGTAGTCTTGTGTTTGTCACCAGAAGTTAATACTACAATTTTAGTAGCCTGATTAATTAAACTAACATGAGGTCATTGTCTAGAGTAACGTTATGCATGTTTCTCAGTTTTACTCAACGAAAAGTGTGTGCCAACAACAAAATTCTATAAAAAGAAAAAAAAGGCATGCATGCATTGATCGTTAAATTCTACTACTTCCATTTCCAAATGTTTGAATTAACCAACATCAAACAAGAAAACATGGAGGGAGTACTATTTTTTTGCGAGGAAAGTTCTACTAATTGATATATTCTAATTTCTGGGATAGTTAAACTTCAATGGCCTCAATATTAAAACAAAGGGAAAGTACAGCAGTAAAGGACCTAGATTATTGGAACACACTTTTCGTTAACTAGTTCTTTTTCGTTCACATAAAAAATTAATTGATCTGTCAAGAAAGGCATCATTGCATGGCATGATTTGGCACGAGAGAAGCCATGCATCCATCCATCCATCGAGTGCAGGAAGAAGTACTAGGCTACATTACTCCCGTGATGATTGCTACAGCAACGCAGACTTCATCAACACGCAACAAACCAACATTTTTTTTTGAATATAAATAATTGATGATCTCCAGTTGCATGCAAGCTTTCCTTGCTAATAATTGATTAATTAGCTGGGTTAATTGTTCATATTGAATTAATCATGGTAGATTATTATATTAGAGATCCAGCATTTCTTTTTTCCCTGGTTGCGATAAGTATGAGATGGCATATCGATAATTGCCACGTATTATTAGTGGCGCACATCTGCCCGTAGGCACAGGGCACTCTCCTCACCGGTACTACGTGGATCATATATAGCTTTGCCACGTCGGTCAGCAATTATAACCAAAATATTTTATTAATGGTTGGCCTGAACAGCAAATGCATATTTTGTACATTGGCTGCGTGCGTACACTTGTTGCAGTATCTGGTTTGCCTGGTCAGCGAGATCATCCTTAGCCAGTATTATATATATATATATATATTCTACTAGTCAAATATATATATTTTTCACATTTTCTTAAATCAAGCTACCACCAGTGAATTCTCCACAACTTAGACAAAGCAATTAAAATGGAATATTGTCAACATGGTAATATTAATGTCTGAAGTTCCCCACAAAAGAATTGATGTCTCAAATAAAATTGTACTAATGTTTATAATATTGCAAATCGTGGATTTTTTTACTATTTGCTATTCACTTTAATGACGCACTTCTAAATGACAGCCTCTTAAGCGAATTTGGTTATTTACTAATTGGTTTGGTTTCTTTTAAATTTTTTTCTATTTTATCATTTTTGACTACAACTCAGAAAACCGAGTGATAAATATAGTAGTACATCTTTTAGTGGAGTACACTGTGTGATTAACGGGTGCCAACTGCAGTCATCTTCAGCAAGTGGCCACATAGGCTCCAAAGTGTTACCCTCGTTGCCCTGCCACCTCACATTGGATCCTTCCTATATTTCTCAAAACAATAAACTATTAAATTTAATTAATATCAAATCAAGAAGAAATTCATCAATACAAAAACAAGTATTCCTCTTGCATCCCAATGGCCGTATATGAATGGTGCTGGTATTGACCAAACTAGCTTTCTTCCAGTGTTCTGGATCCTGTAGTCTTGTGACACCAAATGGTCATGTGTACAACATCAGATCCGTGGTTTAGAAGACGACACACTCAACACATGAGAAGATTAACGAAAAGCACTGGGCCCTTCATGCGCATCTTTTTGCACCATTGCAACGCTGAGCTCAGCATAATTAAGTTGCCACCATTCATAATGTGTGCAAAGTGCAGATGCAAACGTCTCCTTTTAAAACTAAGCAGATGGTGACGGATTGGGTAAGGTCGGCAAGCAAGCAAAGCTAGAAAACAAATGAATCGAGGCCAAAAAATCATAGGCCATAGCATCATCGTCTGATCCATGATCGATTAGCCATGGATATGATGTGGATATATAGGTAGGATAGCGTGATCCAATTGCACGATTTAAATTTGTTTCGGAATTTTTTAATATTTTGTTAGTTTAATATGTGGGCTGTTCACGATGCAATGTTGTTGATGGATCAATCGGGAAGGATACGATGGAGTGAGTTGCTTAGATAGCTATCTTGCTGCTCCTGTCGCCAATTGTTTGGACATTATGATGATGAGTGCTTCAGAGGTTTACCGACGAATTAAAAATGGACGGTTTGCAACACATAATTACCACCAGGGTTGTCTAGAGAGATCATAAGTCAAATCTTTTTTTTAAGTGAACAGTATAAACAATGCCATGTTTTATAGCTCTAAGAAACTATAATAAAAAAGAACGTTACTATACGTTAACAGTGGCTACACACCACTGAGCAGTTGACTAATATTGCATTGGCCGTTGCTACGTGTGATCGAATGCCGCTAGACCAACAAATATAGCCACCATCATACAACCCACTAAAGTTTCTAAACAACTAGACACCCACAACTTTCTAGACATCATTAGGGTAGAGGAAGAGGGCAAGAGAAAAGAAATATCCACCATCCCTGCTCCCTTGTATAGACCCAGTTATCCAAAAACGCTACACAACTATTTGAAGATGGAATAGGCAATAACGGGTCTCATAGACAAACCTCCAAGGAGAACGCAATGCCATAGCACCACTACAACCTATCCAGAGAATGTTTTTCACCTACAAAATCCTGCTAGAGGGGAAAATGAGTTTTCTTGGTAGCACCCTCAAGAGGGATCATGGCACTCAAAAATGTCACTATTGCTAACCTGATTGCATAGACTCAGTCATCTAAAATTATTGCACAACTATTTGAAGGCGGAGTAGTCGATGACGGTGTTTTATAGACGACACCTCCAAGGAGAACGCAATGCCATAAGTACCACTACAACCTATCCAAAGAATTTAGACTGTTTTTTCACCTAGAGGATCCCACTAGAGGGAAAAACAAGGTGCTTTGGTAGCGCCCTCAATAGGGATTATGGCACCTAAAAGTGTCACTATTGTTAGCCCAACAAGCCATAGGGCTAGGCTCTCCTTCAATGCTTTTACTATCATCCAACTACCACTGGTGCGTAGACACCACTATAGTGAGGCCCTTCATCGGTCAGCCTCCGCCCACCTCGCATGCTAGCTTCACATATGTGCCACACTATTGTCATTGTAGGCCTCCACATCAAATAATAGCCGTTGGTCACTATGACACCACAAGCCACCACACTATCAATTCTAAGACATTGTCATCATCGTAGAGTGCCTCTCTCACTAGAGAGATGTCGAAACTAGACGGGGGAGCTAAGGGGTGCCAGATCTAAAACCCTCCATCACTACCATCCACTCCTATAAGCTCCCTGTCGTTATTGCCCTTCACACATATGGCTGTTGCATTAATCATGGTGGCCTATTTTTCAGGTATGTATTAATGTACTAATTTTAATTTCAAGTAATGTGTAATTTTTTGAAGGGTTATTTAGGATAAAATCTTGAATGATTGAAATATTATAAAATCATTCATTTATGCTTTGTTGCAAAGGGGAGTCTGATCTTTTTGTCAAAAAGGAAAACACTAGATCCACCTTGGACAATATTACAAATAGCAGAAAAAGATTGTGACATCATGTCTTGATATATAGAAAGTCTACAATGCTGGAACTGTTCAATTATGTTGTTTGAATCCTCCATAGAAAAGAGTACAAAAATTTAGGAAGAGAAACATATGGGGAAAGAATATCTAGATTGAACCATTTCACATGAATTTAGTAACATGGCCAATAAAAAAAGATTATAAAGGATTCAAATCTATATAATCCTCTTTCCAACGAGGCTAAGTTATTCCTTTGTTCTTCACGATGAAAACCCCTTTTAGTTTCTAAGAGAGGTACTGTGTATATTAGCTTGCTAAAATTTAGGATTGCATCCATTAGATGGATTTTGACTCAGTGAACATGGCTGCTCAAATATGAAGTTCTTAAACTCTTCCAATAATTAGACACAAGGAAATTTTATACCCTTCTCAACTATCACCAAAGTTTAGTTTTTAACTTTCATCTCTAAAACTAGATAAAAAATTGTCCCAGAACTTCTAATACCATTCACTTTACACCCGTTGACCAAACTTAGGAGGTTTTGTGCTGAGGTGATGCTGACTTGGCCCAGTTTTGCCAAATGGAATCATAGGAAGTTCAATTCCCCTCTCCCCTCCTCTCTACCCTAAATTTTGACGAGGTGTGTAAAGCAAATAATATTGAAAGTCGAAGGAAGATATCTAAGTGACTTAGAGTTGAGGGATAAAATCTAAAATCTGGTGATAGTAGAGAGATGATCTGTGGCCTTTTCCTTCGCCGTCATAGTCATTTCCTTCACAGTCACCTCTCCGATGCTGCTACACTATTCATGCCCACATGGGCTCTATAGTGAAAATAAGACCCCCCATGGCCACACACACCAGCAACCCAACCCCAACTTTCTACTTGCATCGTCGCCGATTTGCGCTTCTAGCTCCTACTAATTCCCAACGATGACAAGCTACTGCATGCTCTCAGTTGCTACTTTGATTGACCCCGCTTGGTCGTTGCCAGCGCGGTTGATCACCATCTCCAACCCCGTCCACCACTATCTCACACATCCTCGACTCCGTTGGCACCACCGTCTCGTCAACCTACCTCTAACCCGTGGCAGCCAATTACTCCCCATGAACAAATCTAACTCTTGTTGTGAGGAAGGACCAGTGACGCGCGCATGCAAGACATCGGAGGACAAATAATCACACATGAAAATTTGCGTAAATTGCATGTACCCGTGATATAGCAGAAGTGCAGAACCCTTGTTTATTTTAAGAAAGGAAAGTGACTCCTTGTTGACTTGCAACACATAAGAGTAATGACAGTCTTATCAGGAACATTGAAGCTACATTATCACGAACAGTTGATTCAGAGCTTACATCAATCATTTCACTGCACCAAAACTCCAAATATTGAAATTCCTGTGTCTGTCCAGGGAGGCTCACAACCTAGAGTCGTAATATCCAGCAGCGCATGTGGTTTGAGCTATTTATACACATTTAAAAATAAGTAGTGGGAGTGGTAAGCAGTAAATTTACCACCTACCATCAACTCTAAATTGTGACATATGGAACTGTTGTCAAAATTAAGCTCTAAAATTCAAATCTATCATCCCACCACCAGCAACTCCCTAAACCAAACTTGGCAACTAAGAACCTCTAATCGACTCTATAAAATTAAGTTCCAAAATCTAGAATAGAATTTCTCTTTGTAATATACTAAGTGATTTTTTAATTGCGTAATAACGTGCAAGTATTTTACTAGTAAGATACAAACTTATAAGAGTTTATTCTCAGTCCTATAATTGAAACTAGATACTCTGTGTACAATTCTTTCTCTCGTTTCTCTCTTAATGACAACTTGATTTAGTAGTGTAAATTATGTACATTTCGGACATCTGTAAGTCTTGTTGATGTAGAGGCAGTTGTACTTCCGTTCGCTCATAAGTGACGAAAACAAAACCTTCTGTGACCCTATCACAGTAAAATGTCGTTTTGGATATATATCAACTCAAACATTCAAAATTGAATGCATAAAAATATTTTAGATAGATTTTTTATGCATGAAAATCATAGGTGCATGATTATATTTAAAAAGTGTTTTAAAAACATATTATAATTTATCAGTTATTTACATATATTAAAATAGAAGTGTTCAATGTTGAACTCTGGAGACTAGGTATGACAAAAAAAAATGTTTCGGTGACCGGGGGACGTTTCGGTGACCAGGAGGAGTACCTTAATTATAAAAAAAACACATGACAGTTTAATAAAGAGTAAATTCTGTAAAACCATATTTTGTGGTTGAAGTTAAAAAAATTATAGGTATTACAACTTATGACATGTAATCACATGTTTCATGAGATAAGGATTTTATAGAAGCCCGTCGCCAGGATTTTAATTAATTACAGTAGTGTTCATGAGAACAACGTATGCGGTATTGCAGTCCCATCACACCGAACATCTCAAGTCAAGGTAAAATATCTCTGATATGGATCGCCAGATTTACTCTCCATATATATACTTGAAAATATTTCAGTGGTGGTCACTACGCATAAACTCAGATAAAGCGGCCGCATGCAGTTAAGACTGTGATGGTATAAAACCATATTTTTTTTCTACTTTTAACCACTCAATCAATCGATCACGAGTCAAATTTGGAGTGTCGATCTAGTAGATGGCAACTAGAATGCTCTAGGCACCGATCGATCGGATCATCCATCTTTTCCCATAGTGAGTGAACCATTAGTAAAAAAAACTGAAAAATTATTCCATGCGTGCACCCCAGGGCGTCATACTGTTGATTCATTGTTAAGTTGCATAAAACGGTGATCCATCTTTTAGTTTTCTTTTGATAATCAATGAGCTCGCACTACTACACACTGCTACACAAACAAACGTCGAAACATGATTCACCCTTAGTGATGGTTCGCCAAAACCACCACTAATAATATTAATTCATACCGGTAAATTTAACAAAAACTGCCACCGGTAATAAGTATATCAGTGGAGGTTTATATCGCATCTGACATCTTTTTTTTAATGTCCCAATACATATATTCAAAATTCATGCCCCGAGCATCCGTCTATATTGGGTTTTGTCCTCATCATAAATAATTTAATGATTTTACATGATATATAGATCATAATATTATCTATAACTGACATTAAAATAAGAACGGTATATAGACTCGTGAGATGTGAATTGCTCATCTTTGATGAATTGATTTTAAGTTAATATTGGTTTTATTATAATCTGTCACTGGTATGTGTTATACTTTAGGTTAAAACTCGACACTGACGTGGTGCACACGAAAAAAAATAAATTTATATTTTGGCTGCCTTTAGAAATTGATAGCCACACCTTCTGAAATACAATAGTAAATATTCTTAAAAACCAGTGATACCAGCCACAAACAAATAATACAATATTTATAATTAACAAAAAAAATCACATATCCACATACATATATATATAAACTTATAATTTACAATTTATATATAGTATATGTTTAAAATCTATTTATATAGATATAGAGCGATGATGTTATTTGATATTAATAGCTAAAAATTTTGAAAAGAAAATATACTTAGCGCCAATGCTCGTAACTATGAAATATAATTTTATAAAATTATAAATAATATTATTGATTATCAGAGTGTACGACGTAATTAAATAAAAACTCTTAATTAAATAAAAAATAATGTTTTATGAAGACAAACACATCTCAATGTCTAATTCGGATGGAACATTTCATTTTAGCTAATGTTTTACTATAAACTAACTAACGTGGGTTAAACCTAAATTAATACAACATGACAATTACAAAAATTAATTAGTCTGAAATTATTAAATTCCAAAATTTTAAAAAACCACATTCCTAAATTTCTAAAATAGTATCATACTACTTGTCCCATCAATTATTCCATATTAAAATTTTGAATTTGAAATAGTCGATGAGAATCCACTTAGTGAGAATTTAGAGAATTTGAAAAACATAGACGACACAGGAGGAGCTTGAGGAGGCTAGTGGTGCGGAAGCTCGGGGAGACCGGTGCGCACTTGGACAAGGACAATGATGTGCATAAGCTTGGGGAGAATGGTGATAGGGAGCTTGGGGAGGCTGGTGGCGAATCTCATGGATGCAAGAGGAGCCTAGGAAGACCATCGATAGGGTCGTGGAGGCACGGAGAGCTCGGTCAAATGCGGTGGCGTAGGGAGATGTGGCAGTATGGTATCTTCCCAATTGCTATGAGTTAGGGTTAAAAACCTAAGTCATAGCAGTCAACTGGTTTTATTTCTAGGCCGTAACTAACTTATGACGGACCGGTTTTATGATTGCTTATAAAAAAGTTTTATTATATATGTACGTAGAGGTAGAATATATATTTTTACGAGGGGTACATCAATGTAAAAAAACTTTAAATTATTTATTTCAATGATGGGTTGTGAAATCATATACATGTTAGAGATATTTGCTCACCTCAGACCAGTGCCATACTAAACTGGTCATAAGTTTAAACCCTTACCTATTATAAGTTTTTAATGAAAATCCATCATAGATAACCGGATTGACTATAACGGGCTAACTTTTTGTCCCGTCAAAAGTATCATACGCTTATCTCTGGTAGGTGAAGAAGTAGGTCCGTCATAGGTAAAGCCTTACATGTGAGGGGTTAAGCTTCTCGGCTAGATCTAAAATGGCTTTTCTACAGTTGGTCAGTGGTAATGATATATATGATAAGGCACAGTAGTCCATCATAGCTAGCCTGTCTTAGATAAGGGGATTTGGCGTAGTGTGCGTTATCTATATTAAAGATCATTTACTTTTATAGTTACGTGCATGTTCATCAATGAAACCAATATATCATGTGGAGCAAAACATTACTGGAATATGCATAATAAAACCATGGCCCTGATCAGCAACTTGGGCTGCAGCTGCTTTGCAGCAAGCCAACCGACCCTAGTCAAAACCCCTTTTTCAAACGACCTAAACTTATTTTTACAGATAAACCAGAGGAGCTGCCAATGATTAAACACATATGATAATGGTTTTTTTTGGCAACTCCTAACCCACCTATAAAATATATTTTTGTAGGCGACGTATAGGTAAGCCACATGAAAAACTTATTTTTACTGCATAGGATTAGCCGCATGATTTTTTAGGTGGTGTATATAGGGTTAGCCGCTTGCAAAAATAAATTTATCAACTAAAATTTACATATAAAATTCATCCTAATTTAATATAAAATTAATTATAAATTATTGTATATCAATGCATCCATCAAAATAGCTAGCTAGATTATATATATATATAACTTCAAAATACTTAATTTATATATAAGTAAATTATTGTACATAAATATATATATACGCCCAATAAATAATTAAGTGGTCACTTAGTTTTTACAACGGCAAAATTATAATTTATGGGTACAATGGAACATCCCACTAGTGCCATTTTGTCATCTAAAATATAGGAGATGTCAAGTCTACTAGCTCTCATGTAACATTAGTGCCATCTTCTCATCTAACATGGACCATCCTCAAACATCCAAGATGGAAGAAATAGTTTGCCGTTCTTAAATTACTCTGGCACATCTTCATTGGTGGCAACGAATACTAGATTTATACTTATTGATCTTAATAGAGCTTGGGTTTTTCGTTTCATGTATGCATCAAGCTCAGTGCTTAAATTCTTTCTTCCTAAAATTGATTTTATCATCTAGCACTCCTTGGTCTTGTCTTTTAACTTGTAGGGATGGGGTTTAATTTTGTGTCACCCGAGGTTTTGGAGATGCTTCTCATGGAGCATGCACTTTCTGGCCT
Source organism: Oryza coarctata (assembly GCA_030770085.1). Classification (NCBI taxonomy): domain Eukaryota; kingdom Viridiplantae; phylum Streptophyta; class Magnoliopsida; order Poales; family Poaceae; genus Oryza; species Oryza coarctata. The sequence goes on from CM061483.1 coordinate 4,224,916, forward strand.
TTGAAAGATACTTGTTTCAATAGGAGCTAGCGCAGAATTTGTTAGGGAAGACGAATGTGTTGGTGTCCTTATAGAAGGTTATTGTGGCGACATAAGAGGGAGTTGGCCTAAAGAGAACATGTTTTTTGCCTCTAGGAGAGGATTTGCCTGTAAAGGGTGTCATGGAGTCAGATCTAGTAGCCTCTTTCGAAGGTTCCACCGATGTTGTCAGCACTATATCTCTTCTATGCCAAAGGATAATCTAATCGACCGTATCTCCGAGATATTTGATGCCCTCACTCATTAGAATGTCAAAAATGTACATGGCTTGAGCTTCATTGATATTCACCACTACAACCTTGCATAATTCTTTAGGACTGGTTGGCAGTGAAAAATATAGCCTATCATTGCCCTACCGCTCACAACCTCTATTGTTTGAACTATCCTTCCAATGGAGACATAAAGCATGTATGGAGTGTCTTCTCGTATGTCATCAATAAGAAACTTTAGGATGGAAGTAGATCCAACGCTCGTCCCCACAATGACCGAATATGTTTGTGACAACTGCAGTAAAAGCTAGCTACCAAGCTAGCTACCGCTTGCCTCTATTTGGGGTTGCAATTACAAAAATAGGTCTGAAATGGCACTTGATGCAAACCTCACTATTTCTCGGACCACCGTTAGCTGTACTATTTCTTGTAGTGTTTCCTTGAAATGGTTGTGTTTCTTGTAGATGGGTGCATCTTGTATGAACCCTTGTCTCAAGTTTAACTTAGATGATATGCCACGGATGCGACCACCATACTTGGGGTTGCCCAATGTGCCAATTAGCTGGTCCCTCTCCCTAATAGACTTGAAAGAGCCAAATTTCTTCCTCTGTGATATCATTCATCTTGTCCATAACTTCTTGGAGGCTAGAGTTTGGGAATACAATCTCTATCTCTAGATTCCGTGCATGCACCTAGTTCCAACTTTGTTCATCATAGTCCTCCATTGGAACAGTTTTCCCTTGAGCTCTCAAGTCATCATTGGCTTTAGGGGCTATCGTCAGATGATGTGGGCCAAATAGGTAATATATCCTCCTGTCACGATGCTTTTGCGATCTATTCGAGTCTATTGCTGATGTCTATCGTGTCTAAATTAATTACCAAAATGCGTAAATTTTCAACTAAATCCCATCATTTGTACGTAATATTTAACAGTAATGCATCCATTAAATGTAATATTTAACACTATGATCCCTATGATGTGTCCAAGTTAAAGCTTATAACCTCCACCCTCTAGAACAAGTTGATTGATAGATTTTATGACACATTAATTAGTGAATCATATATAAGGTTGCAAGGTTTAAAAACAACACTTAACGAATCTGATTGGGGAATATTGATGAGTATAACTTTAGAGACGTGATTAGCAAATGTCGATAGCAAATCTACCAATACAAAACTAATCTGCCTAGCCATTATGAATATGTATTGAGAACAAAAACAAGCCCCTTCCCTTCCTATATATTGCATTTGAATCCACACCCATCAGAGCACAATCACACAAATAACGTTTGTTAAAAAATATGCATGTAGGAAACATCAAAATATTTTTTTTGCAGGGAATTAAACATAAACCTAAATCTTAAAGGAATGGTGTGATCAACTTGTTCCCTTCAAGGCCAGTGCATGGGAGCCCAGGTGGCGGTAGAGGGGAGGCTAAGGGTGGTTGGGATGATGACGCCAAGCGGCGATGGAGGGAAGGCCGAGGATGGTAGGGGCAAGGAGGCTGAGGATGGCGAGACGACAAGGCCGAGCAGCAGTGGAGGAGAGGCCGAGGGTGGTGATGGCGAGGAGGGCAAGGGCAACGGGGACGATGAGGCCAGGAAGAAGTGGAGGGAAGGTTGAGGGTGGTGGGGCGAGGATGCCAAGGGTGATGGGGACGATGAGGCTGAGCAGCGAGGGTGACAAGGCCAAGGACAGCGGAGGTGGCCCACGTTAGGGTGAGGAGCCACGGCAGCATTGACTAATGTCGTATTAGGGGGAGCAGAGGAGGGGGCGAAGTGACTAGAGGGTAGAGACTGGCGTGTGGGGCAGCGACGGAGGCTAGGGATGTTGAATTTTAGTAGCCTGGCGATGCAATACTAGGGTTCGGCACGTGAGATATGGAAAATTTTTTGCTCCTACATGCCTTATAGGGGAAATTTTCACAAGCAGGGGACATTGTACACCACCTACAAAAATGGATTTCACAAGTGACCAAAAAGATGTGCCAGCTGCAACGAACCATTTTCACAGGTGGTGTGTGCTATCTGCCACCTATGAAAAGAACCACTATAATTTTCCCCTTTCAATTGTACTCCGTACAATAAATTTATATTTCAATATAATTATTATTTATTTCACCTACATCATTCATAAATTTTACACATTCACATAAATTATTATATTACATATTTTCACCATCCGTGCAAATTATCCTATAACAGATTGGTACCACACATAGAATTTGAGTGTTTTTTGGTCAATGGTTACCTCTACAAGCTTTATATTGTTATGAAAATATGTAAATAGCGGTATTTGTTTATACTGATAGTAGTCCTTAGCATCTTCCACATTTTCAACTCCAACGATCCTCTATTTTTTGGAGATCACAATGTCATTCTTGTCCATGGGGTGAGTTACAATGAAATCCTATGTGATGTGACCTACCTAGGGGTCATCTTTGTGATCAATATTGTAAAAGTCAACAATTGTTTGACCGAAGTTATCGACGAACATGTCCTATGGGTGTTTCACCCATTGGCACCAAAATAATGGGATTTGCATACTTAGTCCATAGTACAACTCTCAGATTTCTTCTATGAACCCATAATAAATGTTCTTATGTCTATTTGCGTTGATTGTCTCTACCCGAATGCCACTATTTTGGGCTATGCTCTTTTTATCCTTTGCTTTGATATAAAATGTGTAACTGTTAATGTTATAAACTTATCAGGAGTTGACCACACTTGATGGGACATACAATAACATTTTCATAGCGATTTTCACTATGGTTTTTACATCGTGTAGGTTTTGGTCCCTTGACCACGCAATGAAGAGATGCTTGTACATCTTCATTATCCAATCATTTGAACGTCTCACATATTGTGATCTAATCTGATTTATGTGTTGCTTGATATACGTCTCCACTATTACGAGCTGCTGCAAGATGCTAAAATGAGCTTCTCGGACTGCTTTTTAATCCTCATCAACGAATCTTTTCTTGCCTATGGTACTGTTCCCATACAATTTACCCTTATGACTATATACTAGTACACCAACTGCCTAAGTATCTTTTAAGTAGTCAATATAGCACAAAATGACTTCTTCGTGTTAGTGATATACCCTAGAGTCAACATGAAGATGTTGTATATATTACATACTATATTTATAATATATTGATTTGTTCCTTAAAGTAGACATTATCATTATTGATCAATGAGTATGTGACTTACTCAAGAGACTCCTAATGTCAGACATTGCTATTTCTAAATAATCTCTATTCATATATCATATGAGGGGAAAAAATAATTGTAAGATCAACATATGTACTTATGTTGGTGTATAGATAATATGGACATATGTTGGATAAACTCGTCATGAGATATTGCAGAGATTTTATGTGTTATCAGTTAATCTCAGGTGGTATTAATGTATAGTCTACTTGAGGTCATCATGCTTCCCAACATACGTATTAGCCTATTTTGAGACTATTAAATACTACTCTGTAATAAGGTAGTCATAAAAGTAGTCTTCGAATTTGCTATGAAATATGTAGTGAAATGTAAGTGATCAAAATAGAATTTGCCTCTCCTATGAGAGAGATATCTTTAGCCCCTTCGATGTAATGGATTATGAAACTGCATGATCATGCCAAGGTGATTGAGGAGTCAATCACAAGTTTATAATTTATCACAGGATCGAGAGAGTGATTAAACTATTAAGAGGATAACATAAGTCTCGCCTTGAGCTTGATTGATATTGTGAGGCAAAGGTATTCGTACGTCAGAGCATTATAGATTTAGCTAATATTATCTTTACGTATACTTTAAGGTTAATATGCCTTGCTAGAGACCACTATTAACAGTATGACCAAAAAGACGTTTTTGGGTCGTGACCAAATATACGTAAACCTATAGGGTCACACGCTTGATGGGTTGGAATTCTTATTCAAATGTGATTCGGTTAAGGGCGCAATTCGGATAGAGATCCGAGTAAACTCCTATTAAGCCACGATCCTCTAGGCCTAAGGGAGAAAGTCTATATATAAAGAGATGGAGAGGTTGAGGAAAGATACATCTATTCACCTTGAGCAAAACCCTAGCCACCACCTCCTAAACCAAACCTTAACCACTTACAAGTGCTAGTACACCCGCAATCAGCGTTCCAACCTCGGATGTGTGGATAACAGTGGAGTCACTATTTGTTGTGGCGTTGATCGACATCAAGATCGCAGCAATCGACTACTTCATTTACTATCTCGACACGTGCGTGGTTGAATTGGCTTCTTCAACCCTCCTTCTGTTGCACTACGCATTTCATGGTACTGGTCTATAATCCCTGCTTTGCATGATATCCTGGTGTGTGGGATAGAAAATTTTTGTTTTATGTTATCGTAGCCTACGCCTTGTACTACACTTCGATGGTGTATCACTCTATCATTAAGCCCTTTAGGTAGCACAATTCTATACGTAACTCTTCATAATGGACATCTATCGCTCGTAAGCCCACATTTGATGCAAGTACAAAGGACCAAGTGCAATTATCTAAAGAATAATATGAACCATGAGGTGTAACATGATGTTGAAAAAGAAAGGAGGCAAACACATCTCAAGTTGGTATAACGTTTTTGTAATAAATAGTTTGAGAAGAATTTAAATGTAGTGGCTTGATTGTCCTCATTGCAATGGGGAGTAATATAGTTAGCATCACGTGGTAGTCATGGGAATTATAGTCAGACTACATCTAATCTTTCATAATGACTAGTTTCTTGATATTTGATGAGAAACTAGTAGGCACTCTCACCTTGTGAAGTCATTTACATAATAAAATTTTCTCCTCCATTGTGAAAGTAAAGCTGGTCAAAGGAAGCTATACTTTTATGTTCATTCTATCTATAGGATGAAGCTCTTCCCTTATCCCCATTTTTACGAAGTCATAATGTGACTTTAGTCCACCCTTTGTCTTACTCTATATGTCCAGTAAGAGACCGATGATACTGTCAAATACATTCTTTTTAAGATACATGACATCAAATAGCATGACAAACATCTATGTCTTTCTAGTACGGTAAGTAATTAAAGAAGACTGAATGCTTCTTGAATGGTACTTTTGGCACTTCTTTTTCCTCTGTATTCTCTGTAAGCTTTCTTCTCTTCTTATGCTTAGTTGTCTTCTTTCTAGCCTTTCCAAATACAACCTTTACTTTTTTGTCAATTCAAACACAAATTTTCCCATCTTGGTTTTTATTTGCATACCCTCTCTCCATCGTATTATCGAAATGACTCGCTATGTAGTGGTATTTTTTATCTCTAATTAAGAACTATTGGTGATTTATGTACACTAACTTTTTATATGATGTGAGGTACTTATACATAGTTCCTTTGATACAAACCGAACATCCAGCGTCCCCTTTTGTCTATCCCAATAGAGAAAACATCGCAGGGAGGTCGTTGATAATAACAAAAATAATGTTACTTAGTGTGAAGTACTCATGCATGTATTCATCTCACATTCATAAACTATTGTTCCATATATCCTCCATATTATCCATCAAAGTTACAAGAAAGACATCTATGTTATTACCTAGCTGTCTCAGATCATATATAAGTATGGACAACAACATGTACTTCTGCTTCTAACGGAGATATGTAGGACGTTGTAAATGGTCATAAGTACTGGCTAAGTGTTGTGTGCTACTTAGATCACTGAAGGGGTTTATTTCATCGGTACTCAATTTGAACCTAACATTATCGGATCCTTAGCAAATTCTTTATACTTCTCATCAAAAAAATTTCACTAGTATATATCTGTGAGGTGCCTAAGCTTTCTATCCTTCTTGTGTTTTTTCTTTATGTCATCGAATCAATTCAGCATCCCTAGGATTCGAGAATAAACATTTCAGCTGATCTTTCACTAGATGATAACATATCAGCATGATGGATATTTTTCTCTTCGAATCGAACAAACCATCCTACTTATTCAAAGACTCGGTACCCATCTTATACCGGCTTACGTCGTAAGAAGGGCAACTATCCAGATTCTCATTCTCTTCGTAGTACAGGATACATTGATTGACACATGCGTGAATTTTCTGCACACCTAATGATAAATGACTAATGAGTTTGTTCACTTAGAATGTATTTGTTGACAATAAGTTTGGATTCAATAGCATTTTTTTCAAGAGAACTAACACATCATCGAAAATGCTATTAAACCAACCATTGTTAGCCTTCAACCTAAGAAGTTTTAGCATAGAATAAAGTATGGAAAAATCCTTATCACAACCATTTGACTCATCGTAAAACAATCGTTTCGCTGCCTTCTACAGTGCTTCGAAATTATCTAGGCCTCTCATTGACCCCATTATGACTTCTGATTCAGCGTGCCATGGCATTTTATACCAATATCATCCACCATTGTATGACCGTCGTTATCCATCACAATAGTAGAACCATCGTGAATGAAATCATAAATACCACTCTCCAGATATATATAAGGTTCTTGCATGACGCTACTTTTATCTTTGACTATCTCGCCATATTTAGACCAAATTATATAGCTCACATCAAACCCGTGCCAAACTAGATGAGACTTTATAACTTCTATTTTGTCTATACATATTTTCTTTATAACTTCTCCATAATTTCGATGAATTTTGATAACTCGTTGAGAAACATCTATTGAAATCTTAGCATCTCGTACATCCATTTCTTTCTGTTCATATGTAAATACAAACCATAGTATAATATGTAATTTAAAAATAATTTAAATATTTTTCCTTTATTTTAATTATGAATTAATTTTTAAAATTTCTAATATATAACATTTTCCAAATAATCAACTTTTTTATTTCCTTCCCACATTAAAAGAACAAAATTGCAGAGAAATTTAGAGCAAAAAATAGTAATATTATTTGAAAAAAAACTAGACATAATAAATTAGGTTTCTCTCCAAACTATCTAAAATTACAGGTACTAATTATAATAAAAATTTTAATCATTGATAAGAAAACACCATTAAAAAAGAATTTATAAAAAAATTATCCTAAATTGACCTAAACTACAATCTAAATTCATAAAACTATTAAAACATACCATTTTCTTTTTATTTCTTTTAAATAAATGCTTAAAATTGAAAAAAAAAGCGCACAAAAAATAATAGAAAGATAATACACCAACGTTAGATAGTAAAATCTATCAAAAGATTTGAGCCTAAAATATTTCCTCCTATTTTTCCTTTTTTACCCTAGGAGTGGATGCATAAAATGTTTTTTTTTTCAGGTGGTCTGTGTTCACCGAGCTCATGCAAGCATCTGTCTAAGATTCGATCGCCTATAAAAATATTTTATCCTCACCTATAAAAATTATTTTTGAAGTAGTGCGATTAACCCATGTTAATTTCTTACCCTAGTTTTCTATAGTAAATTAAGGTTTGGTGGTGTAACACAATAAATTAAGGTTTTGAGGTGTATGTGTGTGTTACAAATGGTATAATCATGTTTTACATGACAAATAATTCATGATATTGCCCTTTATACCTTTTTCCTTAACTTGTGCAAGAAAGGTCAATGGTCAACTTAAGTTGTATAATATTGACTAAAATGACTTATTTTGTGGTTGGACTGGTGGAGAGAGTACGTATTACCCTTGCATGAATGGAAGCATCCAAAGATATGCTTGCAATTGCTGCCACCTGTCCCGTTAATTGTGCATGAATAAATGTGGACAGTTACATTGCATCTTTGAGCCGGATGAACAACCACACAGTTGTAATCTTTTTAAGGAGCCATGGTGCACATATGTTAATTAACTTTGGACATAAGGATGCAAGGTCATCTTTTAATTAATGAGTATTAATTTAATGTGGCCAAGCCAAATCAAGGTCCCCATCCTACTTAAATCAAAAGCTTCAAACTGATAGGGATAAGAAAAGATTTGGGGATAAATAAAGGTGCTCACAAGAGGACATTCATGGTGACACCACCATCACCAACATGCATAATATATGTCCATCACAAGCTCCTTGGACAAGAGACAAGATCCGCCGTTAACAAGAGACATAATCTGAAGATCTTATTTGCATGTCTCTTGTGTTCAGATATATTTAAGGGAAAAAATATTGCACACATGGCCTAATTAACAATTAATTAGGGGGTGTTTGATTGACGGCCACATTTTACTACCGTTATCACATCTAAGGTTATATAACCTAGCAGTTATTTGATTGCAGTCATATGATTATATTTTAATAAACTAGGTCTCACATCTAATGGCTCAGAAAAATATAATAAGATTATCTTACGTGGTTAAGAATTTAATAATATAAATTTATGAGTGTGACAAGTTAATTGTAAAATGTGGCTGACATCCAAACAACCCATTAATATGGCTACACTAAATGAATTAACAAATATTTTTTACTTATCAGCTATGAATTGTTTATATATTCACTACTGGAAGAGGAAGAGAGATAGTGGTGGATGAGAAGGCATGAAAGATGACGGATAAAACTGGGTTTAATAATGTGAAGAGTTAATTGAGTGCATAATTATTCAGCGAGATCGCCGGCTTTTTGTGAAGAACTTTGTGAAGTAGTAGCAAATCAAATGGGTTGAAGTGTGCATCGATGGTTGATTACACCGAATTTTGGCACAAATAACGACCTCGGTGATTTTCAACAACTGATTAAGTTGGGCCAAATAGTTTTTCACCTTTGTAGTGTAGTGCTTTGACCACTAAGGGGAAAAATTTTCACTGACCAATGGTAAAAATTATTAGTTAACTTCATAGTCTACCTATATATATATCTCTCCCAGTAATTAATGCCACTTGATAACAGCCTGAAGACACTTCCAAGATCGGATGGATAAGGTGTAGAATATAAATTATTTCGTTGTTTTTTAGCAAATTAAGATCGTTTTGATCCAGCTTTATTAAACAAACTTGAGTTACATAGGTATTTACAGCATAAAATGATTAGTACAAACGATTCATTTTGCAGTCATACACCGTCCAAGATAACAGTAACATATTTGTACGTCAAAAATTTGTGTACAAGGTATTTACAGTGTCAGGGCAATAACACGGCCAGGTTTGAGTGCATAACTCCTGTCAAACTGCTCGTTTTTCCTAAGTAAGTTGGGCTCAGATCTAAATTACATTGGGCTAGAACCAGTCCTTGGGAATTTTTCAAGAAGAAACAAACCGGGTCCTAAATTAGGCTTAACTCTAAAGCTGGGCCGATGAATGGGTTAAGTCCTGGAAAGTAGATAATAAGTGGGCCCTAGGCACTGTTGTTCCCTTCTTAGTTCTAGTCTTGCTAGGCATCCTGGGCCGTACGTTGGAGGTATAAGGTATTATTCGGCCGTCGTACAATCAGATCACTTGGAAATTCTGCCATGATTAGGGAACAAATTTTTACGTAAAAATATATATCATTGCATTACATTATATTAATAGAGGTAGAAAAGGAGACGCCTTATTATCGCCAAATTGATGAAAAATTAAAAAAAAAGTATTTATATTCTTTGATTGCGGTGAGTCTAAATATTATATTAAGGGTAAGAAAAGAAAGAGAGGCTGTAAATTAATAGAAAGTATAAAATAAATAAAAGCTAGGAGTTATATATTAAATCGAATTATACACAAACTACAACGGAAGAGCTATTAAGCGGCAGGGCGTAGCGACAACGCCCTCACCTCGTTCGTCCGGCGTGCCTGGTCCCACCCGCGCTCGTGGAGGCGCCTCCCCCAAAACTACGCTCTTTGGCTTAAGGCCTTCCTAATCCCGCACTCTTCCATGGGACCCACCCCTAATTACCGCCAAGAGAATATCCCGAGTCGTCATGTCTGCTTCCTTCGGACGCCCGCTTAACGATCGTCTCGTAACAGGCTCTCTGACTCCGTCCCAAACAAAACAAAATAATAAATGAAATGGGGCTTCATGAGACATCGTAGCTCTTGCACCCATTCTATGACAAAACCTTGTGGTTGTAATTAAGGTAGAAAATCGCCGTAACTTGTCGTTTTGTAATCAACACTGATACTATCGTAGCTAAGACAGAAAGGCATCTTAACTTGTAATCTTGTAACTACCGTAGAAAACCATCACAGCTTCACAGCGTACAGCTCAGGATATGAATCAATAGTAGTGATCCCGCTCTGTGAGTTCTTTCTTTTGTCGGCACCCGTTCTATATTTTTTATCTGTGGACCTAGAAGAATGAGAGCTCAACAGGATTGTACCATGAGAGAAAAACCCTCTTCAAATATAAAACATGCATTCTGACAATAGGTTCTCATATCAATCCGAATGAAGCAGCTTTTCTACATGGGACAATTTTTACTTATTAACCAACAGGATAGCAAGTTCAAAATTCTCTCTTGGTAGGACCTAGTCTAATGGCTTATAAAATAACTATAGATATGCTCGTAACTTTGATACCCTAACTCTATTAAGCATTACATCAACTAATCACCGGTCCTAAGCATTGCATGATTATTACAGATATTTAAAAATATTTTTTATGATTTAATAATTTTGAACTTCGTAATTAATAAGTATTGAGTTGTACTTTTCCATGTTTCAATAAATCTAAAAGTTTTAATTACTAAAATATGAATTGTATTTTGTTTGGAATCTAAATTCCGACAACTTATCCTATGCAGAAAAGCATCCCGTACACACGCCTTAACCACCGCAACAAATTGAAACACCATAACCATCACAGCAGATTATAACTCCATAACTATCGCAACCATAATCCAGACCAATCATGACAAATTGTAACTACAGCCACAACTGGATCCTATCTGTACGGATCGTAACTGTTAACACTGTACATTACTATATTTAGCATAATTCATATGCATTTTTATAGGATATTAGCATGGCTTGTAACAATCGTAAAAAGTCGGTACCAACGAATATAATTGCATTTTGTAATGCATCAATGCAAATTGCCACAATGGGTAGTAAATTATTATAGCATCATCATCGCCCTCGTAATCGCTGACATGTAGACCGCTGTGCCAGCTGCTGCCTCCATCGTAGTTGCTAAACCCCAAATCTTTCCAGCACCACCATCGCCAATGTTGACTCGAGGGAAATTTTGAATGTGTAATCCAAGCTCTGCTCCAAATGAAACATGGAGAAATTAAGATATATTTGTTAAACTTGTATCCAATTTAATATGACAAAACTAGAATCTTATACTAATAGGCAGTAGAATACAGATATCTCTAGTTGATGAATAGGATACGTTAATAAGAGTATAGATCATCTCTAGTTGATTAGCAACCCATAATTTTCATCTAAAAAACCGCATCTAATTGTTTGCTGAAAGGACAAATATAATCTGTAAACGCTACTGTACAAAGAGCTAGATAATTACACAATAAGAATTCAGGATTGCGCTTTACCTGTTCATCATGAAAATCAGAGAAGATTTTTAGCATTTTCAGCTAGAGATTTCCAAGCACCGAACGAATCGATTAAGTAATAAGCAAGGCCTCAGCAAGGCCCTCAGCAAGGCGAAGAATAAGCATGAAAGCTTTACCCTCATGCCAGACGGAAGAGACGCCGACCTGCTGCTTGTGGAGGTCTGCGTCGGTGCGTCAACTCTGAAAAGCAGACACCGCCCAGTGCCACGTCGAGGGCTGCCGCCTCGACGGTCCAGGCAGCTCTGGACCCTGCTGGCTGCCGTCGTGCCGCCAGCAGCACACATCGAGTTCGAGCTCCGCCGGCGAGAGCGCAATTCTGATGGGAGAGCCCAGCGTTGTCGGCGGCGGCACCTGATGTTAGAACAGTGCGATCTTGATCATGAATGGTGTCACCAAAGAAGAACAAGGATGTCCCTGGCCGCCACTGAGGGTCCATGTACTTCTGCCGGCAGAGAAGAATCGCTAATCCATTGTTTCTACCAAATCTTAGGAAAATTGCATCCCTCAGAAAGCTGAGCGATCAATCTGCACGGGTAAAATGGATGCACAAAAAAATAATTGGTGACCTCTGATGCAGACAATGATCTCTGAATTCTAGGCCGCGTCAGACACCAAGCCCCAAAAATGAAAAAAAAAAGGCTTTTCTGTACTACTACTTCGCTCCAATGTCGTCGTCGAGCTCCACGTCCTCGCCTTGTTCCTGATTCTTCTCTCGGCCGTTCCTTCCCTCCTCTCGCCGGCGGCTGCGATGGGCAACAGGTTTCGTCGGGAATGGGCGAGAAGAGAAAAGGAAAATACCTTCGCATGGGGCCACGGTGGTGGCGGAGGCAACCGCGGTCACCGCAGAGCTCGCCGGCGTCTGATTTATGGTCGCCAGATTTGCCGGCCGGGCGGGGACGTCAGAGTTGATTCGCTCAACGCATCTCCAGTTCTTTTGCCATTGCGCGCTCAGGAAATAGGGCCCTCGATCACCTGCCGCAGCAACCCGTCGTCCCTTGCGGATCTGGGCGAGCACCCGATGTCACACCGCCGGCCGTGTGCAGGAGCGTTGCCACGGCCGTCATGGTTGCATTGTGGATCTAGTACGGGAGAAATGGAAAGCATCGATGGAGCAAATGGCCTGTTGGATTGGATCGTGTTCGTGTCTATCCAGACCCCGTAATCAACGGCTAATCTAATCCGAGCTGCCCATTTTATGGGTGTCATTTAAAATAAAAAATAATGTTCTTACTGTATTTAACATGCCCTCTTACGAACCATCGCTGCACATGTGGTGGTGACTCCGTTTTCCCGCGTGCAGCTTGGTGATAGATTCTGCGCCTCGGCACACAATAGGCATATTAATCTATGGAAACATAAGCTAGAAGCTTTCATAACCTATCTTATCATAAAATTGTGCTAAAAAACCAGCTAGTTGGGTATAATTAGCAGGAGCTTTATGGTATAATATAGTAGTGGTATATATTACCAGTATACATAAGGCCACCTTAAGAATTTGCTAAAAGATTGTAAAGGGCAATATAGTAATTTTGTATTTCACTTTACTTCAATAGTAACCTAACTTTGAGTGTGGCATGGCCTGTGATGAACAAACGGCCCGATTTTAAAAACCAGATCACTAGGTACTATACACATATACATAGTAATAATACGTAGCATATATCATTTAACAGTCTTACAATATATTAATATTATAATAGGTGCTATAAACTAAGCATAGCCATCTACAATATCAAATATTAAAAAACATAGATAAGATAGTAAAAGCGAAGTTGCGACAATCATCTCTACTCTACAGGTTTTTCTATGTCACCTCCTCAATCTCACAAAGATTCTCGTGAATATCATCTCATGTCTCATCTAAAAAGAGAGAAAATAGCAATGGTGAGTACTTAGCCACCACTACAACATATAATGATGCACATAGAGATGAAAGAAGGCTAGAGTTTAGTTACGTAAAACAAGTTTTCATAAACATTTCACAAACCTACTACCTAGCATTTTTAGCAAAAAATAACATTTAAGTTTAACTTGTGTAATTAATTCTTGGTGTCACCTTCCCAACCTTCCTGATCTACTTCAGTTGGTTTATACTCAGGCTCAGTTTATCCATTTTAAATCCATTAGAACCTACCATCACCTAAAGTAGTTCCTAATCATTTATCCAATCCATATTCCTAATTTAATTTAAAAAGATTATAAATCTAATCAAGAGTAGTACAAGTCTCATTGCTCAATATCTACAAGCAGCATGAATATTCGAATAGATTGATTTACTTACATATACATAGTACTCATACTCTATGATTTTGTCCAACAAATAAGGTTATTCCTAACATATGAGACCCGTCACATTCCATCCAACTGCGGTACCTACCCTATGAACTTGTGCCACCATCATACTAGCTAGCTTTACAAACCACTAGTTAGGGGAGTTCTAGTGTTTTTGGGTATCAATTAACCACATCGTGCATGGGTGTCATCTCGCACATGACCTATTTACTACAGTTCGAACCTTACCATATCAAATGTACCACCCCTTCTGGTACCTCTAATCCTATAGGTCTGATGAGACGATATGGTTATAACTTAGTTCGTTTCATGCCTAGATTCTTGACTCGGTCTTTAACTAATTAGGATCACTAGCCTTCCTGAAAATCACCCAAGTCTTTCGATCGCCCTAGCCTAAATCATTATTGTTGTAATTAGTGTTTTGGGGTTTTCTCAAACAATTTTTCATAATCTCTGTGGGACTCCAATACACATCACATCCCACTTTTCGATAATCACCACTACCCTAGCGTTTATTCTCTAGCATAAATATATCACGTCACAAAGATCTAACAAACATTGATAAGCATATGTCAATAAATGACTACGGACTCAATACAACTAAACATGGCACATGCAATCAATATCAAGGCATATAAGCGATTAGATACGTGATTTAAATATAGTATGCAATTTATTTATAAACAAAATATTTACAATAACATGATTATGGAGGGGTTCGTGATGACTTTTCTTGCATAGCTAGAACACCCTCATGTTCACAAACAGGGGCACCTCCTCATTTGTCATAATCAACATTAATACTATAGCTAACACAAAATAAATAAAGCCATAAATACAACTAAATTGCTAAAATAGCAAAAACTAGTGGCATTTAGATGAATTTTGGTGAAAGTTTATTAGATTCTGATTAAAAATGAGTGCGTTCTTAGCTTTAAAAGATTCAAATTGGAATTACATCAAATTAATTTCAATATTTTCTGATCGAACATTTCCTCTACTTCCCCGAATAATTTTTCTAAATGAAAACATCCTTATCTTACAACAATTTTATTTACCAAAATAACACTTTTTAAAGGGAAAAACCCTGATACTATGACATGTGGGGCCAGGTCAACCATTGACTGGTCAGTCTCTTCCCCGCTTCTCTCTGCACTCTTCTTTTCTCTCTCTCACTTTCCCCTCTTCCTCTCCTCTGTTTCTCTTTTCTTCTCTCGCGCAGGGGCGCCTCGGCGCCAGGGCGGCGGCGCGCGGCAGGAAGCCGGCCTGGAGCCCGGT
The DNA here is from genome assembly GCA_030770085.1 of Oryza coarctata. Classification (NCBI taxonomy): domain Eukaryota; kingdom Viridiplantae; phylum Streptophyta; class Magnoliopsida; order Poales; family Poaceae; genus Oryza; species Oryza coarctata. Next base: position 4,240,153 of record CM061483.1, read on the forward strand.
GGGGACGGCACAGGGCGGAACCCAGGGGGCTTGGCCTCCTGTGCGCGACGGAAGGCAGCGCGCCAGGAGAGGGGGTGTCAGGCGGGGCCACCGACACGGCAGGGGAAAGCTCAGGTGGACGGCGACGACCGATTCCTGCGAGGGAAGGGGTCCTCCAACCAGCGGGCTCGGGGGGGCTTCTCCATGGTGAGTGTACTACCTCCCCTTACTCTCCCCGTTCAAAGCAAAGCCGAGGTTGGTTGCCCTGGAAGACCAAGGCTCAGTGATGAGGGCGGCCAGTGGCGGTGCTCCGGTGAGGTCCCGGCCAAAATTGGCCGGGTGGCTAGGGGCCAGAGGTTCCTAGGAAGGTGCAGGGGCGGTGGTAGTCCGCGGATTGGTTGGGTTGTGAGGAGCTGCCAATCGCCGTTGCAGTCGCGCGGAGACAGGGTAAAGCGGGGTGGAGTGGAGCGACTCCTGACGGGCGCGCGCGCGTCGGCGCAGCGATTGCGGCGGCCTTAGGGCCTTCCCAGTTATGGCCACGTGACAAGGGGGCGGAAAGGAAGGGGCGGGTGTGCGTTCTCACCTTGTGGCAGCCGGGAAGCGGCACACCGTGCGACGAGAGCGGCATTCGACGGTCGGTAAGGTACTGGTTGATAGAGGTCAAGCTCGCGGTTCGTCCAGGCCAGCTCGCGGCTACGGCGGCGAGGTTCGGTCGCGGTTCAAGCCATTGTGCCCCTGCTGGACTCCGGCTCGCGGTTCTGCTCGATTTCGTCCCACCCGGCCCTTGCTTGCCCCGTCCTTGGCGCTGCTCGTGGCAGGCCAAGGCGGCGCGAAGCGTGACTGCGACGGCGAGAGTGTGGGGTGTGTGTGTGGTGGCAAGGTTGGTAGAGGTGGAGGCGATGAGGGTAAAATGGAGCTTGGCGAGGAGGGAGAGAAAGAAGGGAGAGGACGAGGCGACGGTGCGGCTTAAATAGGCGTCGCTGGCGTGCGTGGCTTGGGGCAGACGGTGGGCAGCGAAGTCGTCGGCCATCATGGCTTCGTCCTCGCCTCCCCCTTAATCCCGCGGCGAGGACAGGACGCGCGTCACTCGGCTGGAGGCGGAGGACGGCTTGAAACCGGGGCCGGCCGGGTCGCGGGATGGGCAGGAGGGAGAAAGAGGGGCGCCGCTCAACTACTCCGGCGCGTGGCGGCGGCTGGCTGGCGGAGAAGTAGGGACGCGGCACTAGCGCTCAGCAGGGCCCCCCCGGCCGGTACGGCGTTAACCTCGTGCCCAAATGGCAACCGGCGAGAAAGGCGAGAGAGGAAAAAGCGGCGCGGCATGCTGGCCTCGGCGTCCGCTCTTTGTCGTCGAGCAGCGCGGCTAGCTAACGTGCAGGCGCGCACGGACTCGAGCGGCGCGGCTGCGTGTAGGGTTCCGTCGCGGCTTGGACAAAACTGGCGGCGGCGAGGCGCGGCTGGTCGATTGCGGCTCGTGGGGGGCGAGGCGAGGCTGGTCTACGTGGCGCGCGAAAGGAGCGGCTCGGCCGATGCGGCCGTACAGCGAGCGGGTGCGGCACACGACGGGAGCAGCGGCGACGGCGCGGTTGGTGCGCCGCCCGTGCCGAACGGCAGTGGCAGTGGCGGCTTGGCCAGGATGGCAGGGCAGCCGGGCCTGCCCAAGCTGCTCGATGCTGGAATGGGGGAAAGGCCTGGCCTGGTGGCTCATGGGCCAAAACAGGTAGTAGGCCGGCTTGGCCTGTAGATGGGCTGGCTCGGGTGGAGTCAGCCTAGCCTGCCTGGCTGGCTGGTTGGGAGGCCATGGTGGCCGGGCTTCCTCGTCCTGGCTTAGGAGTGATTTTGGTCGGGACTAGAGAGGTGAATTAAACTTTCTTAGGTTATGGCTAACTTAAGGTTAGACTTCGAAATAATTTGTAGTTAGGTTTTGATCGAAGGTTTTGAATTTGATTTCTTTTAATTTTTTTGTACCGTCACAAACAAGAAAAACAAAATATAATATAATAAATACCAATATGATACAAATTTGGAAAAAAAAGTTTTTTAATTATTCTAAATTTTGTTTCTGAATTTTAAGTTCAACTTTTTCAGGATATTACATGAAGAAATGGAGAATGGGGAGTTTGTTTGAGCAAGAGCTAGGGAAACGCACAGTACTACTGCTATTATGTCAATTTACGAAAAAAAATGCCTCCTACAGAATAAATTTTATAGCATAATCTAATGAAGTCCGAGATCAGATCCATCTACACATTAAGATCATTTATATTAGTAGTATATTAGCAAAATAACCGTGCGTTGCAACAGATAAAGTAAATGGTGATGATTTTTTTTTCTCTTTTTCACAGTTCATGCTTATGTTTTTTTTTCCACTACATTATTCATGGAAAGAACAAGCAAACCTTAGCAAATATAATACGGATAGCTCTCCTCACTACAGGAATGCATCTGACCGTCAAGAACCTTTGCATCATGTTACCACGACAAAGAAGATAATCTGTTTTCCACTTTTCCCTAGGCAGGAACTGATGATAAATTGACAATGGCATATTACACCAAGTCAGCTCATAATAGATTCTCATGAGTAGCAAAAAACTATACTGCTGTCTCAGTCTCATTAGCTATTAGCTATTATACATGATTATTGAAACACAAGTTCCATTGCATTTTCACGATTGCATTGTCACTCTAAAAGTGAAGAAATCATGACATATTTCTGATAGGGAATGTGATCATTATTTATCATGAGTGAGATGTGATGCTCAAGTATGTCACTATTCTACGTAGCTACAGAATAATAACAAACGGCGTTATGTTTTGGTGGAGTTTGAGGAAAGAATGGTCCTTCATGCTGACTTCTCATAGCTGTTTTGGCCCCTTAACTCTGCTATCTCTCTTCTGATCTTCTCTGTTATGTGAGGCATATATTACAATTTTGCAATTGACATCAAAATTGAAAAAAAGGATGATCAATAGAGCTGCAAATATGCATGTTCAGAACTACGAAAATTGATTGATGAGACAATTCGACTCAGAATCAACTAATTTAACAAAATGTAAAAGAGAATAGGCTGCTTCGGAAAAATAAAAGAGAATAGACTGATCCTACATTTCTCTAATTGCTTTTCTCCCAGCCATCAGACGGATCCTTGGGCTCCTCAAGATTTATGAATGAGGATGTTGTGGCAGGTTTATCAACCAAGAACATGGACATATTATTTGCTCCAGTATCATGCTGCATTGATGCCGCTGATACGAAAATCTTAATCAAGCATCTTTGATATTCCATCCAATTCCAACTCTGACAGAGGTGGCGCTGCCGCGCTGATGATGAATCACATTATAATACCAATGAGCAGAAGCATCACATGCCTAAGAGGAACACGGAAAAGGGGTAGATGAGATAGAGAGGCCCCGGACCTTGATGTCGAGAAGGGCCATGGACGCCTGCGTGTGCAAACTGGACGAGGGCTCGTTGGCGACATACTTGATCATCTCGTCCACCCCTTCCTCGACTGCAAATCTCCCTAGAGAAGAAAACAAGGAGTCGGATCGCTACACAACGCAGGGAAGGTACTCGATGGAAATTCTCCAAAGAAAAAGGAGTGAGAACAGGAGAGAAACAGGCAGGTTGGATAGCCGAGGATCATTACTGATGAGATATCACTAGCTCAAATATGATCATAGATATATTTGATATCAATAAGCTAAAGTATATACTTTTTTATATTTAGATTTACATTTTATATATTCAAACAAAGAATACTAGTGTATTGTCATTTATAAAAATATTTACATGGATAAAGGAACGAGAAGCTTCTTCACGAAATATATGGATGATCAACAAATTTAATTGGAGACTAAAGCATGACCTTCACTAAGTTTACCCTAACTCCATCATGTTACAATGGACTAGAAGATAAGAGATAAGCCTTTACATGTTTTAGATTCGGATTGAGATCTGTATCAACTTTAGCCGCTCATATAAAAGAAATCTCGAGGCCTATGAATATTTTTGGAAAGCTTATAGAGTCTACAATTAAATGATTTTTTTAATCTTACTTTCATATGGTTTTGGTCCCACTTCAAAATTCCTTCTCGATTGTTCAGAATCATCAAAAGAGACGTATCTCATTCACTTTGAGATAGTTTTGGAGCTTAGACCTTGTCATTGTGTTGTGGGCTAAGTCTATGGGATGTGCGTTCCTAGGACTAACCCTATGACATGCTTAGTCAAATATATTCAATAGCCGTCATCGTTTAGAGTCGAATTTTGTATAGATTATTCTACCACCTACAATTTTGTCACTAGATTAGTTTGTGGAATCCTAACTTATGTGATTTAGCTATATTTGTAATATATTCAAATTGTTTTTTCTACTCTCTTGCTTATATTCTCGATTCACTAGCAAGAGAAAGCATTCTTTGCAAGCTCAACCGCATTTCGCATTATGGTGTAGTGATTATGAGGGGTTCAATCGTTCTAGTCAGAGCCTTTGGATCATCAACTTCGAGTTTTTTTTATAATTGACTAATACATATCTTTTGGAAGGTCAAGATAGTAGTTTCCTCATCAGTTACCTCAAAGAGAGCCATTGGCTAGTTAGGGGCGATGGCCATGTGACAGCATTGCAAAGGGTGACCATTACAAAATCTCCACCCCCATAGCACCAAGAGCTCAGATTTGCTGCTACTGCCGATAGGAGGATGAAACGCAGGATGATGGACCAAAACACTTCACCCAGTGTCACTACAACCACATGCTACATCAATGGTGGCCGGTTCAAGAGGACAAGGACATGGCGAGGAGGAAGGAGCCACAACTCTTGTCTCTATCAGGAATGAGTAGAGTGCAGATGAAAAGGGTGGAGGATATGGAGAGATCTACGTGTGCAGTGTAGGCGAAGGTGAGCAGGAGGATGAGGGGAAGGGTAACGACACAGAGGGAGAGTGGTGACTCCATGTTCACTACAGGTGTTGCGAGCACAAGGATAATGGGAAAAAAATAGGATGACGAAGCAGACCATACTGTAACATGTAGGACATAAAACCAAATTCGAAACAAAGCGATGAATGACGGATAGCTCGCACATGAAGAGGAGTCAGATCAAGATGACGGACGGATAAACAAGTTGAGTATAGAAACAACTTCAATTTTTATAATAATAGAGATAAAGTGCTAGTATATGTACCATAAAAAGTTTTATAATTTGTAGCTAGTCAGTTAGCATGTTCTCTCCTAGGAACAGCTCCGTTATCTAGGACGGGTTTCTGATCTCCCGCTGTATCGAGCCATAGAACGAGTTATTGGATAGGTACAACCTATTGTGCTACCAGAGTCGATTGATCTCCCTAGGGATCTTGCCATCGAGTTAGTTATTGTGCAACTAGAGCTCTTTCAAGATCTACGCCTTGCCGATCACCAGTGAGATTCTTCCGATGAACCCATTGTCCGAAACGTTAATGATCTCCACGGCTTGCAACCCCCACAACCATGCTAGGAGGCGGCTGATGAACCTATTCTTGCTGACCCAAAACCTCACCAAACAACCGCACATAGAGTATTTCTCTATGAACTCACTAGAGAAACTGTTCCATAGACTAAGAAGGTACTGGAAATTCTTGCTATGGCACGGGTACCTTGTGAACGGCTCGAAGACACCATTCTTGGAGATGTAGATGTTAGATTGATCTCATGGACACTAAGCCATAAAAGAGCATATGGGCTTGGCCCACCCAAGCCTTTGGTGCAACCTAGCGATGTGGAGTGAGTCTCACGGATTCGCTCGCACATTCCTTAACTACACGCAATGATCGGACGTGCAGTCCATGCCACAAACTCGGCCTCAATCCCGTTAGCGCACGCATATATAAAAGAGAACCTCGACCTATGCACGAGTGACAACTCAGGTATAGTAAGTTACTCCTAAAACCCTAAGAATCCTGATCCAAACGCACGCTAAAGGGGACAGAAGGATGAGCTCCACTACATGACAACTTCATCGTTCGTTGTGCAGTTCCCAACCTCAAGCTCATCGACGTTTCAATATCTACAACACCAACATGACTAAAAGTGGCACAAATGGCTTCATCAGGAACTGGTCAATACACCACCTCAATTCCGCATAAGCAAATAAGGTGATCATGCATAACCTAAGTTAATGATCTTAAGAATTATCTTCAATTAATGATCTAAAAAATTAGCTCCAACATTATGGTATCATAGCCATCTTAGGAATGTGCTTGATTCCATCACTTTGGTTCATGAAGCCACTAAAAGTCGTATCAAGTTTCCTAATGTCGACTTGTTCTAGTTTTAGGGTTCATGTTTTCCTACTCATGTTGTAATTAAGTCCAATTTTGTAAATTATGTTCAATTTGATCAAATTTAAGGCTCAATTTGTGTTCTAGTTGCTACTTTTTAGTTCAATTTTTAATGGCTTGGGTAGTAACTAGGAGGGGACTCAGAAGGGGTTAAAATTAAGAAAATACCAAAATTTCCTCAAATCCGAGACGCTAATTTCAAAAATTCTCTAAAATTAAGAATCCCAAATCCCAAATTAAGTCGATCCTAAACGAGTAAATCCTAAATCGATGAGAAACCCTAACAGATTTAGGCTAAGACTTATTGGATCAAGGACTTGGGTCGTCGGAGTCCGCTGTGCATGGCATGGCGCACCGCCCACATGAGCAGACCTCGCATTCGGTTCGTGCATGGCATGCATTGCTTCAGCATCGTCGTGCACGATCACCACTGTTTTAGACCGGCCTCACACCTACATTAGCTCGTTGCATGAGGTTGAGGCTAGCCTTGGCGTGGCTTCTGACTGAGCCTAGGAAGAGAATCAAGATGGAGAAGCAGCATATGGCATCAACCCACCGTACGCCATGGTTGTCTTTGCTGTAGTCTCTCCCGGTGCCATTGCTGTCTCAGCTCACATAAACGCTAGGCTTGACTTTCGCGACATCTCGTTGCACAGCGCCACCTTGCAATCCTACCGGAGTGGTGCGTGGCTTTAGCACGCCACACACAAGTGGCTCGCTGCCACTCCACCTACACCACTCATTGGGTCACCGACGTCACTTGCTTGCAACCGAAGAAATCGGGGAGAAGGAAAATGAGGCTAGGGTTTTGGCCAAACGACGTTTTGGTCCAGGCGCGATCTATCTGAGCTGACCGATCGGAATCGGATGGTCGATGTCACTTCCACGTCACAGGGATCACACCGCTGAGCTGGTTCGGAGAGACGTCGAACTCCCGTAGCCCAGTCAGCTTCCTGAGCTCCGGCGGGAGCTCAGCCGGTGAGGTTATTACTACAAAGCTCTATCTTCCATAGCCCATGGAGGTTGCCGATAGCCGCCGGGATAACGCCGGTGAGATTGTTCATCGATATGTCCAGCGTCTCCAGCGCCGTGAATTTGGGAAAGGATTCAGGTATCTCCCCTATCAGGTTGCAGCGTGCAAGTACAACAACGTCAAGTTCTTGAGGTTTCCAATGCTCTGAGGCGTCTCACCATGTTGTATCTGTTTGTGCCGAACTGCCGATGCTGAGGATGGCGACTGGCGAGGCCGGTCGGGTTGCCGACCCACTCCGGGAATCTCCCCGAGAAGTAATTGAACATCACTTCGAGGGTGTCTAACACCGTCAATGCCGACAAGTTTGGCATCTCTCCGGTGAGGCTGTTGTATATATGAGAGGTTCAGCAACCGGAGTTGGGTGCGCAGTCGCTCAGCGACAGAGTTGCTGCCGAGATCAAGCCATGTCAGGGCTGCACCGATCGCCGGTGATATCCTGCCAGAGAGGTTCATGCTCGAGAGCAAGATCACGGTGACCGTACCAGCCTTCCAGTCGCACTGGACGCTGAAGAAGTGGCACGGCGCGAGGTGGCGTTTTCCCGTCTGAAGATTGTTCAGAAGGGCGCCTAGACCCTGTAAAGGTATTGACTAGCACTGTGCCTAGGATAGGCTAGTTAAATCAAAAAAATTAGTAAGCATATTATATAGAAGTTTTCTGTATTAAATATTACATAGAAGTTAGAGAATATAACACTAAAATAATAAAAAAGAGCACCAAAATGGTGCTAGCCACCTAATCCACTATCTAATGCCTAATTGCGACAGATACCTATTGCTTAGTGGTGACTTGTACAGCACTATCCCTGTTTAGATCAGGGGAATTTCAAAGCAAATTTGAAGGTTCTAATTCCGAAGGGAAAATTCATTGTATAGCCGTTCCGATCAAACAAGAAAAACAAAGGAAAGTTTTCCTTTCCTACATTTGAGGCACAAAACAAAGGAAATAAAACATCCACCCAAACCTCTGGTTATCTTTTCCCAAGCAAATGATTATTTCCTGCTAGCTGTTAGTCTAAAAAGTCGTGCATTCCAAACAACATAATGTCTATATTTCCTGTGTTCTTCAATCTTTTTTTACCGCTACATTCTGATGTCTCTTTCATATATTCTATTCTTATATTTCGTTTTCCTACATTCTAAACATACGACCATGGACCACATGCTTATAGTAATGTGCCAAGTTCAATTTTTTTTCATAAACACATCTTAAAAACAATACACACTCTTATCCTATATATCCCCTCTCTCTATTTAATGACATTTTTTTATTAAGCCACGTCACCTTACTTATTTTTAACCTTGGATGATTAATCTATAGCCTAAATTTTCTTTATTTTTTTCTCTCATAAAACCACTTCATCTTAATTTTTGCATTTGAATGATCAATGTATATGACCTAAGTTGACATAAACTATATTATTTAATTATTTATAGCTTTTTTCAATGGTCGATCAAAGATGTAAACTGTAGTTATGTCTTCTATCTTCATCTTGCACCTAATTTCTATCTTTATCATATATAAAAAAATATACCATCATCACCAATTTCCTCTTTCAAAAGAGTAAATATATTTGCTTTATTAAACTTGGTCTGTCCTTCTAGTTTTAGAGGAGATATTCATAATTTTTTTGTCATTTGTTCACCTAGAAGTGCAAAAATCTTGGAACATATGTTCATGTTCCAGTAAGCTCTTTGCCACCGAAAATAGCCAAATAAGTTTATGATTTATGTCATCAGACATCAGTGAGACACAGACTGCAAAAAAAAAACTGAGACCCTGTTTAGAGCCGTCAGATCAATTGGTGTTACTCAGACAAATCAAAATGGAGTTCATATGCAGGGGGGTTCTCCATCGGTATCACGTGTTACAAGGGATTTCAAAATTTTCAAATAGGAGTAAATTTGTACTGTCCTTAAAAAAAGATTGGTAGGAATATCATTTGTCCAGCAAATCTAGACATGACAGATATGGCTGTCAAGAGTTGAGCTTAAGCGAGCCTTAGGCTTGCACAACATAAGCTTAAGCCGGCTTGACTCGAGCTAGGCTGGCTCGTGAGCTTGTCTCGAGTACATGATAACATATATGATAATTTTTTTATAAAAACAATATTTTTAAGTTAATCGTATTAAATAAAAGGTAAAAATAATTAAAGATTAATATATAATGACATCCCATATTAGTTTATCATATGTATATATACTAATTTATATTTAATCTACTATCTCATCAAATAAAAAAATTAAAACTATACATAAGGATAGGCTCACTAAAAGCTTAAGCTCGCCCCTACAAAGTTCTTAGGATCAGGCTCAGTTCGTTAAGAGCTCAAATCAAGCATGAGATGAGCCAGGCTTGAGCAGCTCTTGAGTCTCCAGCTTTTTTTATAGCATTAATGACTGACAACATTTATGCCATATATTTCAAAATATAATTATTTCTTGCTATAAATCAGAAAAAGTATTCATAACCAAGAGATGCGATATTTTGGGATGGAAGTAGAATTTTTTTATGCATAGTGGCATGTGGTCCCAGCAAGCATCACCTACCTTTCTTTTGCAGTTAGCTCTAATGTATGCAGCATATTCGAAATGGAAACTTCCACAAAATAAATTTGCAGAATTTTGATCAACTGTCTTCAAAGCCTTGTAAGGATAAAAGGAAAACTACAGATGACAAAGCTAAAAAGGATATGAACTGCAAACTGAAATATTAAAATCATGGAGAGCTAGGATCAAATAGCAAAACGGAAAGGACAGCTAAGTGCGACACGCCAATAATCCTGAACGACTTCTGTGACCAACAGCCTGAAGAAACAACAATTTAAATAGAGATGTGAGTAACTCAAACAAAAATTCAGATACCTCTCAATATCTCCTGAAAATCCCACTCTGTTCTTCTTCCTTGGCAACCTGTTCTTCCCTATCTCTACCTCACTTTCCTTCTCCCAATTCATCTCCTCAGATGAACACAACCATACAGCAGCAGCAACAAGTGTTGTGGAGCAGGCAAGCAACTGAAGCTAGAGAAGGGAACTCAGATGAAAGCAGGCAGGGAGGCAGGCAAGCAAAAAAGCACTATGGCTCGGTGTAGAAGGTTCAGAGGAGAGTAGCCAAGAGTTAACCAGCCAGAAAAAGAGCAGAGAGCCTTCCTATTAGAAGTAGTCACTAGCCTTGGCAGGACCTGGAGCCATGCAATTTCCTACTAGAATCACAAGAAGAAGAAGAAACAAAATCAGTTCCAAATTGGGCTGAAATCTAGGTCTTGGCCAATAAATGGCTATAAAGGACATACAAGTGAGCCTCGACAGTATCCTTTTTCTCGGCCCCTTCCTAATCCCAGTCTTTTTTTATTTGACCGTCTCGGTCTCCTGGGCCATGTGACTGTTCCTGCAGGTTGTTGGCACTATTGGGCTGCCATAGCCAGTTGGACCACACGGAAATTCTGGAATTCTCATACTCAAAAGGTTTGGCAATACACAATTTTTTTCATTACAGTGTAAACGAACATACACACATACATATACTTCATCCATTTTCAAATATTTGTCACCAGATATTATTTATATTTAAACTTTAATCACCTATTTTTAAATAAATTTATAAATAATCTCATATCATTAATGCTTGTTGTATCCTAAACATAAGTTTTCATTCATCGTAGTCTAACCATTTAAAAATTATTAGTTGCTGAAGTTAAAATAGTGTCGGTCAATAGTGATATGAATTTGGTATGCACTATGCACATGATATGCACCCGAAAGTGTTTGAAACTCCGAATTCGGACTTGATCATAGATTCATGCATGCACCCATAGCTTTACCATTGCATCGAAGGTGCTTCAGGAGCTGGTAACACCCATTTATTCAGCCTATTTGTTCAATTTCCATATGAAAATGTGTGAATTTACTCAAAGTTGAAATCACTAAATAGCCTTGCACTCTCAGCTCCTCACCGGGTTTTGATCTAAAAACAAGTTCCTCGTCTACCATGAGATAAATAAAAGCCTAAAACATAATAATCAGCCTCTTGGTCGCAACATCATTGCGCAGATTATTGTAATAACTAATTAAACCATAAATTCCTCAGTCAAAAGGATATATACAGGTCAAGATAACCAACATGAGTGCCCTGTTCATCAATCCCCTTCCAAAACATAGCTTGATACTTTATGTAAAGAAACGAGCTAGCTAGCAGGTGAAGTGAGTGGGGATCGAGCTAGCTTAGCTTCTGCCATGCCATGCAAAAGCAAGCGTCCTGATCTGCCATTCAAAGCCAGGGAAGCTGCAGGGCGTCCACAGCTAGCACTAGCAGCAGCTGATCTCGAGCCACCATACAGCATTCATACTTGGGCGGTGTGCTTATCATGGCTATCTAGTCTCCCATCGATCACACACACAGTACGTGAACAGTCCCAGGCATGGGATGATCGACGAACGTACACGCCAACTTTCTTTCAGTTCTACTAGTTCTTTAGTTTGCCTTCTTGCTTTTGGTCTTGTATGACTGCATGTAATATTAGTATGCCACTGTGGTACATCAATTCCTAGATTGTAGGGATAGAAACAGATAAATTTGATTTGGATCTGATGGGGTGATTGTACATCATTTCGTATTTATGTCAGTGACCAGCTCAAAAAAATTTAGAGCCGAAACCTTACTATGGGTAGCGTACCTTGCGAAAATAAAAATATAATGGAGCATTCGCTGATGAACCCGAGTGGCCGCCCAGGGTGGATGGGCTTGTGCATCCACCAATGATATTATGTCGGTATAAGTAGGTAGTTTGGTTCTGATATGATATTATGTATGGTACTTTCTGAAGGAGTTCTGATGTTGGATGTTTAGTATTTGAATAGATGGCACCAACACCAAAGTTTATATATTAATGCCCATAGTTAGGCACACATGAATATGTTCTGGTAGATATTTTTGAGATTCATTCAAATTTCAGCATTCTAGAGGTATGTATCTATACTTCGAATCTTTCATCCAAACTTGTAATTTTTTACTCGCTCGTTGAATTTCTTAATATTAATAAACAATAAAATCTAAATTGATAACTATGCATAAATTTTAAGATGAATATTCCCTATAAAAAATATGAGTAACACATTTTATAAAAATATTTTTTTTATTTATTTTAGATAATATTATAATATATTTTGTTTTATCCTTCACACGTATTTAGCTATTATATGTATATATGAATGGTGTTTGTGCAAATGCATTGTCCTTTTGCATAATCGAAAAAGTAAAGTCCATGCCTAACTTTTTGCATGAATTAGATTGTGAAATGATGGAACAAAGAGTGGTGGAACAGCCCGACAGCCTAGTCAACATGTTTTTTCACTCTATCCTAGTTTATATATGTATTCAATGTTAGAATTTAAATTTATAGGATATAGAAGGATTTTGATTTTGAGGAGATTGTTAATTTGCTAATGATTTTTTTTATTTTAAAATTTATTTGTGTGGGATTTTTTTAAATACAGTACAAATACAACCGCTCATAATGCATACACATTCACCCCAATAAACACATATCATATTCTTATAAGCACATTCGAAGATTAGGCCGGATGTGGGATCTAAATAAGGTAGAAAAACAGGGTGAAAATAAATTGTTCACCAAATTTCCCCTGTAGTATTAGGCTTCGGTAGCATTTTTCTATGATTGGGAATTTTATTTATATTAGTGAAAACTAGCTTTAAAATGGTATTTACCTATTAGCAATGCTCTCTATTTCTCCCTGCCATTTTTTTTTGCTATTTTAGTTTTCACAATTTTCTATCTATCACCTTTTATTAATTAATTAAGTTTTCTTGAGTGAAATCAACTAACCACTATATACAAAGATCAACAAATATAACCCATCCTACAGATGATTGGTGGGAACTAAATTCCATTTCTTGGAAGAAAAAAAGTTTGTTCCACACGATAGATAATCAATGTTTGACCATTAACATGTAATGTTAGAAATATTTATCCATATTTTAACCTTACCGGCCTGTTTTGACAGAGATTACGAAGGTCCTTGAAAACTATAAATATGTAAATTTCAACTTCGTCTATTTTCGGTATAAATTGGTACTTGTAACATGCTATTCTGATTGCAAACATATTATGGAGTGAACAAATATAATATGTATAATCGGAAATATTGCTCGTACTTTTCCTGCAAATTAAAGGAAAAAGGCCAATAGGTTACTACATAACATGATAGAGACCTTTCCATGGTTTCACATCAAACGGTTTTCTTGCATGAGGAACTACTGCCTTAAACATGAAGATCACAATGGAACCGTGTTCCATACTGACAACATCAGTTACCTTGCACAAAGTTGTTTTACCCATCAAGTGATCATGATGATGAGAATATGGGAGCTTGAGAAGTGTGGCATGCACCTTCCATTAAAGATGCTTCTTCCCTCTTGTCCTAGAAGCTAGCCCTGCTAGAAATCTCTCTTCTAAAGTGGTTTTCATATGCACTTGGTCTAAAGGGTTAAAGAGGCTGGTTTGTGTTGTGTGCATGGAAGAAAAAATAGGCTTGGCATTATTTTGCTTTAGCTTGCTCGACACTTTAGATCTCCCTTTGTCCTTTTCCCTTTTGTCTTTTCTTTGCATCACTAGCTCACTTCCAAAGCTCCACTCTTTCTCAGCTGATTGCACCTAATAATTTCCATCTAATGAGATCATGCGAAAAACCAAAGAAAGCTAGCATGGTCGATTCGAATAAAGCAAGCACTTACTGATGATCAATCAATCATTTCCATAAATAATTTGATTATTCGGTTTCATTATTCCAGGCTGCAGATCGATCGAGATTCTGTGTGTTCGTTACTTCACCTGAAAGTAATTCATTGAATGTGCCCAGGAGTTTTGCAAGAGGAAAAGAAGCATTACATGGCAGACTGAACACGTACTGTCCATCTTTCGTTGTTTGGCATCTATCTTAATTTATTGTGTCCTCTATATTGATTTTGTGCATGACAGGAAACAGTTGTTTGATGCTACAAGATGGTGCAGAAACAATGATCATGTCTCCACAGACAGAAATTGCAGGAGAAATCCAGGAAATTTGTTCCTGGAAAATCGAGTTCTTGACTACTTTGAGAGTAATCATAAACAAGAAAAAGGAGCCTAGTTTATAGCAGACAAATTAACAGTTTAACACCATGGTAGGGAAGGGTTTCTGGAATATATATGAGAGATGGCAAGATATTTGCATAGTGGAGAACATATGTTAATACGGGTGAATATATATATTTGCCATCCTTATTGTAGCCAGCTGGACATTCTTTTCGATTCGGATTTGGAGACAGACACTAATTCCCCATATATGATGAATAGATAACAGATTAACAGTATTGGTAAGCTTCAAGATATGTCTTAACTTCAAATATAACAATGACATGATGACACAAGTATGATGATACAGGCAACATAATTAAGTTCATACATAACCATGCTCTTTGTGGGTGTGTCATTTTAAACACACCCTGTAAATAGATTTACACCTCATGCTCGCTCCTTCTCTATTAATATACACATGCAAAGCTTTTGCCGGTTCAAAAAAAACCATGCACTTGTACAAAAGGAAATGAATACAGCATCAAATATATGATAGTAAACACAACTTAATATAACAAAAAATTTCATTAGCTATGCTTGTAATTTTTTGAAAGAACAAAATATTTAATTTTGGAAATTTTTTAACTAAAGTGTCTTTTTAGATAAGATTAAGTAAAGTATGATCATGCATAAATTTAATTTTTAGATAAGATTAAGTAAAGTATCTTTTAAAAGATATTTTGATTGAGATCCTGGTTCTTAAATTTTAATCTTCGTTTTTTCCTGGAATTATTCAGTGCTGTTAGCCTCCAATTTAATTAAAAGAATTCACACATTGCGGAATGCATTGGAAATTAAGTTCTATCATATTATCCAGTTCTGATCCGGTGGGTATCACCTTGTTGAAATCCATATTTGAATCTGCAGTAAACTATCCAGATTGATCTGGTCCCCATAGCAAAAGATCAACCATGTGTGTTTCTAGACCAAACACATGCACAAGGAAGTTGGTATATACTTTGCAAACCAAGCTGTGAAACCATATTATAAGATAGTGCTCTCAATATATAGTACTATAGACGGTGAATATCCAAAAATTCATAATTTTAGACCAGTAAGATCAGTTTGTAAAGATGTTCCAGGATCATCCACAATCAACTTGAAGGTGAAGATACCTAGCTTGTAATCTCAAAAGAGAAACTCATCTGATCCAGAGAAGCTTTTCTTAGATAGGAAAAACTCAAATATACACTTCCAAATTTTTAATTATGAAAATCCATCTAGCGATCAAAACCCCCCTATCCCAAAACTTTCCGATGCCGTTCATTTTCAGATAAGTAATCGTCATGTGAATCCATTTTAGAGGGATATATATATATAGCAGGGCCAAGCTAGGCCACTTTGTTCTTCAGCCCATGGGGTGATCTGGCGTACAATAAATTCAACGAAGTGAACATAAAAAATTTTAAGACAGATTTGAGCTAATGAGAAGTGTAATACTCTACTCATTTGTTCTTCCTTGATGTGCTATAGCGGTTCTTTTCTTACTTATCTCCTTCCTCTCAGTCATCAACTTCCTCTTATATATGCTCTGAGGGTACTACACATATCGAAAAAGGAAGGGGTGCATAAAGATAGGACTCATGGGCCCTAGTAAACAGAGGTTATGCATAGTTAGTCCAATCGTTATAGTAGCCCTAGTGTCCATCACCCACGACGCGTCGTCCTCTTGCTGTTGCTAACTGTAGCTGGTCCACCAGCCAACCTCTTTATGTAGATAGGTAAAAATCTATGCTACAATGAGTAACTTGACTGTAGCTTGGTTACCTAAATGATCATAAGAAGTGGTATATGTCTTGTCTCACATCTCTCATCAATATATTAGATAACTTTTTTATCACTCTAACCAGCATAGGAGCACAAGCACCACATCGAGTGAAGTGTCCCAATCTACTACATTGAATACAGTAGTTAGAGTAGTTAGATACATATGGCCCCGAGCTCTCGTGCCACCTATGTGCCGAAGGAATGCACGAGCTCAAGGACGCCATATTGGGAGTGTCTTCTCAGCATAGTTGGCTATCCTAGAGTTTGTCAGCCTGGGCTAGGTAGCCTGTGGCTAGCCAGCTTGACCTGTCAGGTCGAGCAAACAAACTTGGATTCTTTAGCATGCGCTAGCTATCTCATGGTGGACAGCTTGGGGCATCAGCTTAGAGACGCCAGCTTAGGGTAGCCGGTATCGCACCATGGACACATGCAAGCCTATGATTTTTTTTTTCTAGATGTTACTATTCTTTCAATGTTACCTATTTGCCTCCCGACCATTTGGATGGGACCACTGGTTCTGGTTCTTACTATATATGAGAGAAATGTTACAAAGTTCGGAGTTACACCTATACGAGCTTTTTGGTTCGTGGTTTAAGGGTACATGCACTTTTTCCTTATACAGATCGAATTGGTGATTTAATAAAACATCCATTAGGCGCCGACTGGCCGATACATCAGCATGCAATCAATTTCTCGAACTATATACGTAGTACTATCGCTACAAATTAAACTAGCTATCTCCATATACGTTAGGCATTAAGGATCATCAATCTGTGTGGAGCCGTACACTTGGATCTGTCGTCACCTGATCAAAAATGACTTTTGTAAAAAATGATTAGCACAGAGCTAGCTGGGGTAATTTCTCGTAATTTGAATATCGTTGCAAGTTGGCATCACATGCCTAGGCAGACCCACAGCAGAGAAAGCCCTCCAAAGGTTAAAAAAAACAAAAGACGGTAGGGACAGTGAATTAATATATATATGTGCATATGTGGCAGAGAAGAAAAATATGACATACAGATCATCTCCTGGATTAATCTTATGGCGTATATTACATGTGCATGCACCCGATTAGATCACCGTACGTGCAAGCATCCATGGCTTTACCAAAGGTACTAATTAACATACTAATCACAGTGTTAATTACTACACGGATCAGTTTAATTAAAACATTTAAATTATCACTCACGTAGTATCGATCGATGTATATAGGTCATGCATGCGCTGGTACGTGTGTGAATGCATCATGTGGTATGCAGCCCTACAACTTGATCGGAATTAAGATCTGAGAGTACTGTTATATAGTACTACTCTTAGCAAGTGTGACCACCTAGGTTTACTTTACTGTACTAAAATGGGTGAAGGGGAAAATATATTTGTGGAGAAATTTTTTTATTTTTGCTTTTCATATTATAGCTAGCTTGGGTCCTAATTCTTGATGATATTGATCCTTTCTGAATCTGATCCTTGATTGGGATAATCATATCTCTAGCAGGTTGGATTCTAATCTACTAGCCCTACCATTCACACATAAGCCGTTGCATGAGCTCGAGGTCCAACTCATCGAAGATGATTTCATGGAGGGAAACCGACAATGACAGGCTTAGTGACTGGTGGTTATGAGATCAGGTAGGAGCTATGAATTGTCCGTCTTCTCAATACCATATCATAATCAAGACCCCAAGTTTAAATCCTAGGTATAGGATGCAATTAATATAAAATTATAGACCACTTCTATTATAGCTCTGACACCTAAAAGAGCCTCCATGTGAGGAGAGTATTATAAATGAATTATCCAACTTCTCTCAACATGTTAACTTTTATGTTGAATTGGCTAGTACAAATAACTCGATAGATACCCATCACAGTAGGCATTGGGATCAGAAGATAAAGCTCTAGCCTCTAGGGCCAAAGGCTAAGGGTTTAGGGACCGGCAGGCTCGAGCTTCAACAGGAGGACAAGGTTAGGGACAGTGGACTCTAGCAACAGCCTCTATTACATGGGTAAGTGTGTATATAATAAAGAGCAAGCAATTCTCTCGGGGAGTAGCAGCACTTAGATTGTTAGAAGACTCTGGTACAAAAATTGATTTTGATTCTCCGTTTTGGGAGGATGCATTTAGTACAATTTCAAGAATCAAAAGGAGCTAACATTGTATAACACAATTTTGATCACACTATATTTTGATTTGATTGTAAACTTTCTTCAAGAGGTGTACTAATCAACCACTTAGGTTTAATTTGTATACTAGCTAGATAGTTGAAAATTCCACGTGAATATTTGATTTTATTTGGCATTATTAGTCAACTAGCATTGCACAATTTTGCACATAGCTAGTTTTTAAAAGATGAATTGGATTTGATATATAACTCTTACCTTTTGTTTAAATAAATATAGCTATATTTTGTATATTATAAGACTTTCAAGGTACAAATTGTATTTTGCTACACAACTTTTAATTTCTATTTTTATAGATACAATTATATTTTATATATAATTATATTGATTTATAATTTGAACCTATATGTATCATGATTTAATAGTGGAAGTCTATTTTTCTCTGATCGGTGATTTTTACTCCTTTACGGTGCATGTGATACCTCTTTTTCAAGCTATCAATAGAGCGAAACTAGGGAGTGATATCCCATTCTAACGGTACAGGCCTATAACATTAGAACGGGATACTGTTGCCTAGTATTTCTGACCTTGATAATAAAACATATCTTCTTTATACTATTTTGTATTTGTATTCTTAAACTTCTATCAAACAGATAGACCAAAAGCATATACCCTTATTCAAGTTAAGATCAATCGTAATTTGAAGGAAAGATCTGGATATATTAATGGATATATAGATGAATAGGAAAAGATCACTGAAGGACTAAATCAAACCAACGCATGCAACAAGTGGACATCGCCTGTGCAATGCAGTACATGCAAAAGATTAGCCCCCTGCTCCAACTTTGAAGAGAGCCAAGCATACACCGAGTTCAGAAATTTCAGATCTTCAGACAAGGAAAGTAACGAGCTGCTGCAAAGCGGCGCACTTCGTCCTCCCCTTTGGGACCTGATGGAGAGACAACGACCCCAGCTACAAACTAAAGATCCAGAAGCACAGCACCACACTACATCTTTGTAGAGAGAAAAACAAGAGAGAGAGAGAGAGAGCTTTTCAAAAGCAGAAGAGAAACTGGGGGAAAACTAAAGGGAAAGGAGACATGCATGGAGGCCGGCCGGATACGTACGTATATACGAAGCACGTATGATACAAACACATGCTTTCCAATGCATCTAGCTGTGTGTGTGGGGCTAGCTTGCCAATGCAACGAGACATGCATGACCAGTCCGTCTCTTTACATTTCATTCATTCGCTTTCCTTTTGATCAAGTGGTGATGGTCGACGAGCTAGCTAGGGCATCCAAACCTGCAAACCACCATTGATCTTTATCCGCCCTTTATCTCTTCATCACTTTAGCATCGTTGCTTTCGACTGATTAGCTAGCTAGGACACTTCATTAGCTGTAACTAAAATGGGTGTCTGATGACATGTACTAATTGTTAGAGATTGTAAACGTGTTACACTAGGATTGTAACCGAGCATGTCTCAAGGATAGATGGACTCCTGTAATTTGCTATAGATAGAATAGACCTTAAGTTAAGAGTCCTAGTTTAAAACTATATATATCTGTAATTCTTATTCTATATATAAACATGCAATCTATGGTGAGTCTAGGTTAGGCAACCATAGTTACTCCATATTTTTTTATGGTATCAGAGCCGCCTCTTTCTAGAATAGATCTACAAAAATCTCGTCAAATTCTCGCGACAAGGGGGCTGCGACCTGCTCGTGACGCTCCTCCCCGCGATCTGAACATCCCGCGACAAGAGGGCCGCGACCCCTGCTCGTGACGCTCCTCCCGCGACAAGATGTCTTCGTCCTCCGCTCATGGCGAAGAATACCCGTCCTCTCCTTTTGGACATCCGGTGTCTGACAAGCTGACACGGGATAACTTCGTCCTATGGAAGATGCAGTTCCTGCCCGCTGTCCGTGGCACCAAGGCGCTTGGTTTTCTGGATGGAACCATCCCCGAGCCGCGACAAGTCCTTGAAGCTGAAGTCGACGGCAAGAAGAAGGAGATTCCCAACCCAGAGCATGACACATGGATAAAAAAAGATCAGCAGCTACTCAGCTACGTGGTGAATTCGGTCTCCAAGGAGGTCCTCGCCGGGATCACGACTGCAACAACCTCTGCGCAGACATGGAAGATGCTAGGGGCTATGTTTGCAGCACAATCAAGAGCGCGGGTTACAAATCTGCGTATGCAATTGGCCACCACCAAGAAGGGCAGCCTCACTACGACAGCCTATTTTAACAAGATGCAGAACATCAAGGATGAGCTCGCGTCAGCCGGCGTCACCGTCGGGGATGATGAGGTGGTTGCTCATCTACTTAATGGTTTAGACTTTGATTATCACCCCTTTGTTTCTTCTATGATGGGCCGATCAGGAGATCTTTCACTCTCTGAATTATATTCTCTACTTATGGAGTACGATCTTCGGCTCGAGATGTATCAAGGGACCGATCAGTTCCAGTCTTCAGCTAATATGGCATCTCGCGGTCGTGGAAACCGTGGTCGTTCTGGTGGTCGACGTGGTGGAGGCCGGTTCAATTCATCGCGCAATGGACAGAACAGCAACAACAATCAGAGTTACACCAACAATAATCAAGGCAATAGCTCACAAGTCACAAAAAAACGCCCTGTCAAATCTGCAAGAAGACAAATCATGAAGCCAATCAATGCTATTTTCGCTATGAGGAAGACAATCAGTACCGTGGGCGACCAGCAGGAGCTTATGGTGTTGATACAAATTGGTATGCGGACAGCGGGGCCACTAACCATATCACCAGCGAACTTGACAAGATGACCATCCGTGATAAATATAGTGGCAATGAACAAGTTCATAACGCCAGCGGCAAAGGTTTGAGCATTATTAATATTGGGCATACAGTTTTTCATACCCCTTTCAGTAAACTTCATTTGAACAATATTCTTCATGTGCCCTCTTCTGCCAAAAGCCTTGTTTCAGTTCATAAACTTGTCAAAGATAACAATGCTTTCCTTGAATTTCACCCTGATTTCTTTCTCGTTAAGGATCAGGAAACGAAGAGGATTTTACATCACGGTAGATGCAAAGGTGGCATGTATCCTCTCATTCCATCGGAAGAGAAAATAGAGTCAAAGCATGAAGTTTTTGGAGTCCATGTCCCTTCTACATCGTTATGGCATAGTCGTCTAGGTCATCCTGCTACTCCCATAGTTCAGAAGATCCTTAGCTCAAATAAGTTGCCGTGTGCTAGTTCCAAGAATGTTGAGTCAATTTGTGATTCATGTCAAAGGGCCAAGAGCCATCAACTGCCTTTATTCTGTTTCTAATAAAATCTCTAGTGCTCCTCTTGATCTGATTTATTCTGATGTGTGGGGGCCTGCACCCATCTTTGTTGGGAGTTATAGCTATTATGTTAGCTTCATTAATGACTATAGCAAATACACCTGGATATATTTGTTGAAGCATAAATCTGATGTCTTTCGAGTTTTCCAAGATTTTCAAATCCTCTGTGTTCAATCGGATTGGGGAGGCGAGTATGAAAAATTAAATTCTTTCTTCAAGCAAATTGGGATCACACACCGTGTGTCCTGTCCTCATGCTCATCAACAAAATGGTGCTGCTGAACGCAAACATAGACATATTGTTAAAGTTGGTTTAGCTCTTCTTGCTCATGCTTCCATGCCTTTAAAATTTTGGGATCAAGCTTTCCTTACAGCTACCTATCTCATTAATATTCTTTCCAGCAAGGTTATTGATTTTGAAATTCCTAGTACTCGCCTTTTTCATGATGCACCCGATTATAGCAATCTTCGTGTTTTTGGTTGTGCTTGTTGGCCCAATCTGCGGCCATATAATTCCAGGAAGTTATCTTTTCGATCCACCCAATGTGCTTTTCTTGGCTATAGTTCCATGCACAAAGGTTTCAAGTGCCTTGACATCTCCACCGAACGCATTAAATCTCCCGTGATGTCGTTTTTGATGAAGCCGTGTTTCCCTTTTCAAAGCTCCATCCTAACGCCGGTGCCTCTCTTAGAAAAGAAATTGTCCTACTGCCTTCTTCCCTTCGAAATCCAGGGGATGATGACTGTACTGCATCTGATATTACTAATACTACTGACGTACCTGCTGTTTCTAGTGAATCATCTGAGAAAATTGCAGGTCTCATGCCTATGCTCCCAGCGCTACCGGCACAACGTTGCGCACATAGCCTAGGCTGCAGCTCCTAGGTGGAAACGTTGTCTCCTTCCAGCTCGTCGAACGGTGCTGTTTTGCCTGCTACACCGCCTGGGAGAACATCAGTACCGCTGCCGACCGTTGTTGCTATGCCAGAGGACAACAGTGCGGCGACAGGTGGGGGTAATGCGGTGGTGCCTGAGTCTCCACCTGGGATGTTGCATGCGTCTGAGGAGTCTCCACCACCGCTGCATGCTACAGCATCAGGTGCACATGAATTTGTGCCACCCAGATCTTCTACAACATCTGGTTCTCCAGCAGCCACACCTGATCCCCTGCATCACCAAACACGGTTGCAAAGCGGTATTATCAAACCAAAGAAGCTATATGATGGTATGATTCGATTTTGCATGTTTAGTGCTACTGGTGAACCTAATTCCATTGATGAAGCTATTTCAGATCCAAAGTGGCGTGATGCAATGGAAGTGGAATTTCAAGCTCTAGCTAAGAATAAAACTTGGCATCTCGTTCCAAGAAAAACTGGACAGAATATTATTGATTGCAAATGGGTTTTCAAAATCAAACGAAAAGCCGATGGGAGTATTGATAGATACAAAGCTCGATTAGTTGCCAAGGGATTCAAGCAACGCTATGGCATCGACTATGAAGACACTTTCAGCCCAGTTGTCAAGATAGCTACAATTAGATTGGTACTCTCTATTACAGTGTTAAGGGGATGGTGCCTCAGACAACTTGATGTGCAGAATGCGTTCTTGCATGGTGTTCTGGAAGAGGAAGTTTATATGAAGCAGCCTCCGGGTTTTGAGGACACTAAAACACCGGGATATATATGTAAGTTGGACAAGGCTATCTATGGGCTGAAGCAGGCGCCCAGGGCATGGTACTTCAGGTTAAGCTCCAAATTAATCACTCTAGGTTTTGTGCCGTCAAAATCAGACATGTCTCTTTTTATATATCATAGGGGTGGTACAACTATTTATATGCTTATCTATGTTGATGATATTATCGTTACAAGCTCATCACCTAAAGCGGTGACAACTCTTCTTGCTGATTTAAAAGAAGACTTTGCACTAAAGGATCTTGGCAAGTTACATTACTTCTTGGGTATAGAAGTTAAAGAAGAGTTAGATGGCATAACTCTATCTCAAGCTAAGTATGCACAAGACTTGTTGAAGCGTGTTAGAATGCTCGGCTGCAAACCCTGCACGACTCATTTATCTGCATCTGAGAAGCTGTCGAGCTATGATGGTGTTCCTCTCAGTCCAGAAGATGCTACTCGCTACAGAAGCATAGTTGATGCTCTTCAGTATTTAACAAATACACGACCAGATTTATCCTTTGCTGTCAACAGAGTTTGCCAATTTCTTCATGCACCGACCTCAATTCATTGGACTGTAGTTAAAAGAATACTTAGATATGTACAACACACCATTGGACTCAGAATACATATTCAAAAGGTATTGTCGTCATTCATCAGTGCCTTCTCTGATGCAGATTGGGCATGTGATACAGATGATAGGCGTTCTACTGGAGGCTTCGCAATATTTTATGGAAGTAATCTTATATCATGGAGTGCTAGAAAACAGCCAACTGTTTCAAGATCTAGTACAGAAGCAGAATATAAAGCGATGGCTAACTGCAGAAATAATATGGTTTGAGCAACTGTTGACCGAACTTGGGGTTAAAGTGTATCGCACCTCAGTTCTTTGGTGTGATAATCTTGGTGCAACATACTTATCAGCTAATCCCGTGTTTCATGCTAGAGCAAAGCATATTGAAATTGATTTTCACTTTGTGCGTGAAAGAGTTATGAGAAAACAGCTACACGTTCGGTTCATCGCTCTAGAGATCAGTTGGCGGATGGATTTACAAAAGCCTTACCGGTTGCAAAGATGAATACATTTATTCGCAATCTCAAACTTCAAGGTGGTTAGGAAAGTTTAGATTGAGCGGGGGTGTTAGAGATTGTAAACGTGTTACACTAGGATTGTAACCGAGCATGTCTCAAGGATAGATGGACTCCTGTAATTTGCTATAGATAGAATAAAACTTAAGTTAGGAGTTCTAGTTTAAAACTATCTATATCTGTAATTCTTGTTCTATATATAAACATGCAAGCTATGGTGAGCCTAGGTTAGGCAACCATAGTTACTCCATATTTTTTCACTAATAAGATCATATATATGCAAGACAAGTAGACAACCACATGCCTGGTCTCTTAGATATATTAATTACTG
Source organism: Oryza coarctata (assembly GCA_030770085.1). NCBI lineage: Eukaryota > Viridiplantae > Streptophyta > Magnoliopsida > Poales > Poaceae > Oryza > Oryza coarctata. The sequence goes on from CM061483.1 coordinate 4,264,922, forward strand.
GTAGCTTTGATCTGCTCTAAATTCAGAAAAAGGTTAAAAAGAGGTTGAAATTTTAAATTTCATTGGAGAATGGCTGCATATACAGCTTTTGTAGCGAAGTTTTGTTCTTTCTTGATCACTTGATGTCTTGATCACTCTGCACTTGTCTTGCTTACGACAACGGCACTTTTGCAAAAAAAACCAAACGCTCGCCGGGATTCCTTTTTGTTTTGTTTGAGTTCTGGACACTTTCGCAAGCATGCATGCATGCGGAAGATGAACTACATTGGAGCTGAGGCTGTCGGAAACTTCCTATAAGGAGATAGAAAAGGCGTGCAAGAGGTAACGCACGTACCTGTTGTTTGAATTCAACTCAGATCAATTTTGGTGAAATTCCAAATTGATCAATGTGCAAAATAAAATGGATTTTTTTCATATACATGTGTGCACACATTTTTTTCTATTAATTTTACTCAAATTTTTAACCTTCATATTAACGACAAGGTTTATGCCCCCAAGATTTCTTCCAGCTTATGCAAACTATATGTTTTAAACAAAAAGTGACTAACTGGGGTTTTAGGTTTTGGGGTGATCAGGATAGAAGGATAGAAGCAGCATAGCAGGAGAGACAGGTAAGGGTGGCACTGGAGCCATAGAAGCCACATGACCATAGATGAACAATGGTCGTCAATGGGTATATAAGAATGAATGAGTATTCATAAAAGAGGCACTAGATGAGGCTGGTAGATCCAGCAACGAGATCTACTAAAGATGTAGGAGGACAACACAAGGACCGGCCTCCTACAAAAGTTGAAGAAGGGAACATCATGGGACGAGGTGACCTAAAGTTTTGACTAGAAACGGTGGTGAGTGAGGAGGAAGATATAGACACACATGTGGGGAGTGGTTAATCTTGGGGAGGGAGCAAGGGCGAGTTTAAATTGGTAGGGACATGTCAACAATCAAGATAAAAGGGTAGTTTTGATCCACATCCCACAAATTAATCGACTGATTTTGATGCTAAATGATGTCAACATATGAATAGCACATGCTTAAAATAAAATGAAGCAAAGTAAAAGTGATATTAAAGAATTTTTTATATATTGTATACAAGTTTAGGCTATGGTTGTGTAAGTTTACGTGACTGCAAAGTCAGAAAATCAATTTCAACTAATTAAAAAACAACAAAAGATGATCAACCTTTTGTCTTCCTTTTTATTACACTTGATCCACTGTTCTTTTCTTTTCTTTTTTTCTCCTTTAACTAGCTACTCCCTCTGGTGATAAAATTGTGCTGCTTTAGAATCCATGTGTAATCAACATAAGTTAACTTTGATTATAAGTCTTGTTTATGATATACTCCATATAGGTATTGGGCATATAGAAATGGCATATCCAAGTTTTTAATAGCTAAAGCTTTCGTAATGTTATATTTATTATGTAATTATTTGGTTTAATTTATGTAAAATTCTAAGTAGTAAAAGTTATGAATTATTGACTTACAACATTTCTTTAATTGAAGGTAGGAGTTGCTAAGGTTGGCCAAAATGCATTAGGGTCGGTTTGGTTATGAGGACAAGTTTGAATTGGATGTGTACATGTATGGTTTTTGGGAGCATTCCTTATGAGAAGTTTGGTTGGGTGGATGGGAGAATTCATTTTTCCGTTTGATTCGATGGACGAAATGAGAATAGTAAACTATTAAAATTAAAAAAATATATTAATTACCATTAATCTGACCACTAATTAACACTAATATTAATTCTATAATACTAACAACATTACAGACTAATTATCACTAAATATTGAGCTTAGCAAAGGTGGATAGCCTTATCTGACCAAATTATCTTCATGCAATATTTCTTCTCTTGACCATCACATCTACTCTCACACACAAACCAAACATGCTTAAAGCTTGGATGATCGTCTTCCATTTATCCGTCCCACAAAACACATTACGCATGCCGTTGAGCTTCCTACCATAAACCACATCAATACTAGACAAGCAGTGTTTTACTTCCATGCTACTAGTATGCTACACTAGTCTCCAACCCTCTCTCTCTCTCTCATTACCACACCGCATCTGCATGGCAGGATGGCAGATGTGCTTCTTGAGTGGAGCATCTCGGAGGCAGGAAGGGATAAAGCACGCAGCCATGCAGATGCAGGTAGCCAAGCAATCACAAAGCCCAAACGATTCCCTCTTCCCTTCCCTTCCCTCCCAAAGTTCCAGGTAGCTAGTACACCATCCATACCAGCAGCAGTAAAATACACCCAAATTAATGGCCAATCACCATCTCTGCATTAAGCCTGAACTGAACAAGACGACGTACATAGGTAGTACTCCATAGCCAGGCATCCATCCATCGCGTTGCACGCCGGCCGGCAATGGATCGAACAGCAGCCGCGTTGTACGGCCTGCGCCGGACACAATCATTCGCCCATAACCGCGACCGTCGAAACGCCCCCTCCTCGGCGCCCTGCCCTGCCGTGCCATCGTTGGGATGTAGCGTTTGTTGCCACTCGCCGGCAGAGCAGGCAGCAGCTGTGGATGTCGAGCTCTCTCTCTCTCTCTCTCTCTCTGCAATGTGGGGCCGACCGACGCATCAGCTCAGACCAGAGACGACATCGGCCGCCCTACTACTGCAGCTACTGTTACACTTACACACGTCGCAGTCGTCGTGCAGTCCCTGCATTAGTGATGATGTAGTGCGCCATGGCGATCCTGTGAACGATCTGCCATGGCTGCTGACCTTCCAGCTAATATCAGCGTATCTTTACATATATGGTTAAGATTAACCATGATCTTTGCAGTGATATCTGCATACGTCTCCTCCTCCTGATCGATCGCCTGACGGAATTTGTCTCTGTTTCCCTGTCCCGGCACGCGCGCCATGCAGTAGCTAGCACTGCAGCTGCATACATGAAGAAGCAAGGCAGTGAGCCAGAGACCGACCACCTCAAAATTTCCACCGGCGACAGCCGCCGTGTGTTGTGTGCATAGTACTACAATACTGGCCGGCCGGCCGGCCGGGGAGCTATCCGAGAAAAGAGAAAGGAAAAGAAGAAAAGAAAAGTATGACAATGATACTGTGTGCAAGAATGGCAGCAACATCAGAAAAAAAAAACACAGGAATTTGTGCTACTACATCGAACTTGACTGCATTCAACTCTGGGAAAATGGTATTTGTTTAAGATGCATGTCATTTATTTGGCAGTATCACCAGCTGGTACCCTCCTCTGACATCTTCGTCTGAAACCTCAGATATTCATTTGGACCATCGATCTACATCAAGCAGCACGTTGTATATGCCTGCAACTATTAGTACTTGTGAGTCATTGCAACCTAACCATCGATGAACTGCACAAGCTCGCTAGGACAGAATATAAATGGTCAACGAAACCAGACATGCATGCGCATTGTAAGCCCTCCGTGGCTCCACGTCTCCTACTTCCTCCTTTGTATTAAAGTTCAAGATCCATATTTTTTAAAAAAAAATAGATAAAAATTTAGTCTCTATACCCTGTATGGATATATATAGCTAAATTTTATAGGAATGCATAGATTCTAAGTGTAATAACCGACAAACAATAGAATAAAAAAGAAAAAAAGAAAAGACTACAAGACTAAGCTTCGATCTTTAGCTACTGATGAACCCTGCAGCTTTTAAAAAAATGCACTAAATCGGTTTTGATATGCAACAAGAATTTCTACATTTCTTGACTCCTTCGCCACTCTATCCCTACCATCAGCCACATTTACTTGATCTAGATCCAATAACATCCAGCTCCAAGTTGTCATTTGCTCATCAACATAATCTAACAAAGCTAGAGAAGAAGAAGAGGCCCTCCAACACGTTTTTTCACTCCACGTCTGGCTTTGGATTTAGCACCTTAGATCCAAAGTCTCGTCTCCCTATTGTTAGCACCGCATAGGCACAAACCAGTCCACCGTTGACCTAATGATGTCGCTTCTCACTATAGTCACCTTAATCACTAGAGAGGTATTAGATCTAGCAGTTAGGCTAGACCTAGCCACCAGTCACTAAAAGAGCATGCCATTGTCCTTTCTTGCCATAGCCACCTCGTCTCACCTGAAGGGCACTAGATTGCAAACTTTGGCTCAGTGATAGCAAACTAAGATACCGGCATGATTGTAGGTGGTGTCACTGAGCTAAAGTTGGCTGACTGGCCACCACCTCTACCATTAACCCATGCCATCTCCATCGCTAACATGGACTACATTGAACGGACAAAATTCATAGGAAATTTATAAAAAAAAGTTTTATAGAAATCTTTAAAAAAAATTTAAGTGGTACTTGTGCCCTAAGACATGGAACTGCTAACAGAAATTATCGGACTGACTGAGCATAATTTTTTAAAAGTATTGCTATTTTTGACCTTTTTAGTCCTAGCCATATATAAAATTTGATTTTTTTTTCTAAATTCTTTTAAAGCCGTATTGCAACCACCACTAAATAATTAAATTTTATAAATATGTAAATTTCTGATTGAGTGAGAATTTTTGAGTTAGAGATGATATCATTTCTGACAGTTTAAATCCCAGCATGACTAACCTTTCTCATATCCTTGTTTCCCAAATGTAAACATCTGGAGTCCACCGTTCATATTAACCTCTAGTGATATGACACATCAAACCCCTATCTCGATCTCTATTCCTCTTTGTCAATTGTTACATTTCACCTATTTTTTTTCATGCCAATACTCAAATTGACTACTAAGAGAACGTAGAGTAGCTCGGCTTGCGGGGTGCTGCTAGGAGATGTTCAATGGCCTATGTTCAAACCCAGGTAGTAGTAATGGTCTTCTGACTATGACAAGGCTTAACATCAATTCACCTATCCTTGAAACACCTTGGGAGAGAGGAGAGGGGATGGGAGGAGACATCAATGTTGCCTCAGTTGCGGTCTTTTAGACAATTTCGGTCATTTAAAATTGGAGATCAAATTGCATTGTAAAATAAATCAACATTGAACGATTAAGTTCCAATTAGTTCGGTTTGATTTTTTTTGTCATGATTGAAATTTCAGGAGATCAAAAAAAATTGTAAAAATAAAAAAATGACACATATTTGGTTTGGGAGGGCAATGAGCTAAAGCCTAAAAGCTCAGCCGAATTAGCTTATTAGGTTTATGAGTTCAAGTCAATCTGAGCCAAACTTAATACAAATTGATGAGAACCATGAGCTTTAAGCTTTTTTTTCACCCTTAGACAGAAGGACGATGATCAACATGAGGTGGTCGCAGTGGTTATAGAGAAATGGAGTAGTTGGGGTTTCAAGGAGGTGGGTGAATATGCTATTTAGGACAGTTCCCTTATTTGAATCTTGGATCCATATGCCATTATCATTAAGCAAATTGAGAAAATAAGGAACAGAATAATAGCGCATGTTACCTTCCCACAACAAAGATTTTTATCCTTTTCTAAAAGTGGTATGGAGCGATACGACCTAGATCCAATTAAGAGAAAATTTACACTACTAGATCAGAGAAAACATGTCCGTGATGATATACCCCCTAGATATTTTTTTTATAATGGAAATTATTTACATTTCCGTCCTTTGCCAATATACCCCTAGATGCTAATTAATATTACAGCGTAACCTAAGCTGAAATCGTGGTCAACCTTTTGCCGAACAAAAAAATCAGAACCGAGCACAGCTACAGCAGCGGTCCTCAGATCAATCAACTCTCGGTCTCGGCTCAAAGGTGATCGAAGAGATGGATCGATATGATCTCCCCTTTGCAAGAAGCTCTGATGCATCAATCATCCACGGACTGATTGCTGATCCCGTGATCAGAGAGATCCACCGCCACCACTCCCCCTGCACCCACCAGCGGCAGCAGCAGCAGACGGCGTCGCGCGTCTGCTTCGCCTTATTTGAGCCGGACAACCCCGCCGGCCGGGCGGCGGTGAGGTGGCCGGTCAAGCCCCGCCTTTTGCTTCCGGCCTGCCACTCTTACATCCCACTGCCTCTCTCTAGATTCTCTCTCTGGAGTGTGGAGTCCGGACGGGACATGTCCCAGCTGATGGGTGGTGTGTGGCTTTGAACGCTTTCCTTGGCCACCTCACACGCTCACCTGCTGGCTGCCTCTGCATTTTTTGCATTCTGAAGGCCTCAACCCCATCCCTTGCTTGGCATCTACCTCATTGCCTTTTTTTCTTCTTTTTTTTTCATTTTTTGGATGGATTCTTTCTTTCTCTGTTTGAGATTGATATTGATACTTTTCATCATCATATTCCTTTCTTATGCACGTTATTTACTATACATGGCAAGAACATTGTCTGAACTGCTTCCCCTGTTAGAGGAAGGCCTCTACTTGTATTTTCAGGGCAAGCATGTAAATTGCAATCCTAACATAAAATTGTTGATGCAAGAACTTTTGGCTAGAGCAGTTCCTGTTCCGTCCTAGAAGAAACTAAATGATCCACCCTACTACTACGTCTCATAATAATAAGTGTAGTTTTAGATTCAAATTTTGTTCTTATAAAAAGTAAATTTCTATCATACTATTTTTCCTTCTAACAACTCACATTTAAATTTTTTACTATCTTATTCTCACCCATCCTTCCACTTCCAACCATTCATCGTTTAAACAGGGGGCATATGAGTAATTTGATTTTTTTAGTAATTTGTGTTTGAAGTGCAGAAATACACTTATTTAAAGACAATATTGAAACCACACATGCAAATACTCAAATGCAACAAACAAACATATTGATTTGCTAGCTCTTTAATCATTGCCTAAATTCACAGGCAATGTACTTTGATGGAGACCGGAGTGCACCCCTCCTTTCCTGTCGGGACGTTGGCCATGTTTGTCATAATTGAACAAAACCCTTTCCAAATTGCACCCCCATAACCAGTTGCACAATTTGAAATATAAAAACAAAGAAGCGGATTGAATCATTCAAATTAAATGCTCAAAGAAATATTCAAAGCTACAATACTATCTCCTCTGTTTCCCCAATGGTTGATGCCTCTTTGCTTGCCCACTACAACAACAGTTTGCTTCTCCCTGCTCAAAAAGAAAAGCAAAAAGCAAGAGAAGAGAGATAAAGAACAAGAAAACAGTGGAAAGTAGAGAGTAAGAGAGAGAGAGAGAGATGAAAAGAACACAAATACAAACAGATGAACTGAGCCCAATGCACTAGACACCCTTCAGCCACAAGGCATATATAGCTCAAAAGACAAAGTTCTTGTTACAGAGAGAACATATTCCCTTCTCTCTCCCTAATCTCATCTTCAATGTGAAGGTTCATCTTCTCACCTCCATAATTTTCCTCTGAAGCTTCTCAAGATTCTTACATGCCTTTACCCATGTCTATCTATACATCCATCTCGATCTCACTCTCCATATCTCACTGAGAAGCAGATAGGTAGATAGAGAGATAGCTCCAACGCCTATGCCAATGGCAGCAGCAGCGATATAGATTGATTAGCTAGTCACCTCGGTTCTTCGCCAATGGCGTCGTTGCGGATGAGGTCGTGTCGTCCTGCTCCAATGTCGCGTCTTGTCTCGTTCTTGCTCGTCGTCTTGTTGCTGCATTGTGCGGCCTTCTTGTCCACCAATGGCGATGGTGGTGCGGATGACGCGTTGCATGGCGACGCGCTGGCGTTGGTGAGGCTCAAGGCGTCGCTGAGGTGCCACCCGCACGCGCTGCTTGACTGGTCGGTCGGTAATCTCGCCGTCGTGTGCGCGTGGACCGGGGTGCAGTGCGCCGGCGCCCGGGTGGTCTCGGTGGACATCGCCAACATGAATGTGTCCTCCGGCGTGCCCGTGTCGGCGGCGGTGGCGGGGCTCGACGCGCTCGCCAACCTCTCGCTCGCCGGGAATGGCATCGTGGGCGCGCTGAACGCGTCCGCGCTCCCTGCGCTCAGGTTCGTCAATGTGTCCGGCAACCAGCTCGGCGGCTGCCTCGACGGCTGGGACTTCGTGTCCCTGCCCAGCCTAGAGGTGTTCGACGCGTACGACAACAATTTCTCCTCCCCTCTCCCGGCCGGCGTCGTGGCGCTGCGGCGGCTGCGGTACCTCGACCTCGGCGGCAACTTCTTCTCCGGCGAGATACCCGCGGCGTACGGCGGGATGGCGGCGCTGGAGTACCTGTCCCTTAACGGCAACAACCTGCAGGGAGCAATCCCGCCGGAGCTGGGAAACCTGACCAGCCTCAGGGAGCTCTACCTCGGGTACTACAACGTGTTCGACGGCGGCATCCCGCCGGAGATCGGCCGGCTGCGCAACCTCACCATGCTAGATATCTCCAACTGCGGACTCGGAGGCCGAATCCCTCCCGAGCTTGGCGAGCTCACCGCGCTTGACACGCTCTTCCTCCACACCAACCAGCTGTCCGGCACCATCCCGCCGGAGCTCGGCAACCTCACGGCGCTCACCGCGCTCGACCTGTCCAACAACGCGCTCACCGGCGAGGTCCCCGGCTCGCTCGCCGCGCTCACCTCGCTCCGGCTGCTGAACCTCTTCCTCAACCGCCTCCACGGCCCCGTCCCTGACTTCATTGCCGCGCTGCCGCGGTTGGAGACGGTGCAGCTCTTCATGAACAACTTCACCGGCCGCGTCCCCGCGGTGCTCGGCGCCAACGCGGCGCTCCGGCTGGTCGACCTGTCGTCGAACCGGCTCACCGGCATGGTGCCGGAGATGCTGTGCGCCTCCGGCGAGCTCCACACCGCCATCCTCATGAACAACTTCCTCTTCGGCCCCATCCCCGGCTCGCTCGGTTCGTGCTCCAGCCTCACCCGCGTCCGGCTCGGCCAGAACTACCTCAACGGCAGCATCCCCGCCGGCTTGCTCTACCTGCCGCGGCTCAACCTGCTCGAGCTACAGAACAACCTACTCTCCGGCGAGGTCCCGGCGAACCCGAGCCCGAGCACGGCGGCCGGCTCGCAGCTGGCTCAGCTCAACCTGTCCAGCAACCAGCTGTCCGGGCCGCTGCCGAGCTCACTGTCCAACCTCACCGCGCTGCAGACGCTGCTTGTCAGCAACAACCGTCTCGCCGGCGCCGTGCCACCGGAGGTCGGGGAGCTCCGGCGGCTCGTGAAGCTCGATCTGAGCGGCAACGCGCTGTCCGGCAAGATACCGGAGCCCATCGGCCGGTGCGGCGAGCTCACCTACCTCGATCTCAGCAAGAACAACCTGTCCGGCGCGATCCCCGAGGCGATCGCCATGATACGCGTGTTGAATTACCTCAACCTGTCGAGGAACCAGCTCGAGGAGGCGATTCCGGCGGCGATCGGCGCGATGAGCAGCCTCACGGCGGCGGACTTCTCGTACAACGACCTGTCTGGGCAGCTGCCTGACACGGGCCAGCTCGGCTACCTGAACGCGACGGCGTTCGCTGGCAACCCAAGGCTGTGCGGGCCGTTGCTGGGCCGGCCGTGTGGCTACAGCGGCGCCACTGCAGCAGGCGGATCGCCGGTGGTGACGCGGCAGCGGGCGACGGTGGGGGACTTCAAGCTGGTGCTGGCGCTGGGGCTGCTGGTGTGCTCGGTAGTGTTCGCTGCGGCGGCCGTGCTGCGCGCTCGTTCCTGCCGAGGCGGACCGGACGGCGGCGGCGAGTGGCGGTTCACGGCGTTCCACAAGGTGGACTTCGGCATCGACGAGGTCATCGAGTGCATGAAGGACGGGAACGTGGTGGGCCGCGGTGGGGCCGGTGTGGTGTACGTCGGCCGCACCCGCTCCGGCGGCTCGATCGCCGTGAAGCGCCTGAACACCTCCTCCTCCGGCGGCGGCGGCGAGGCGGCCCGGCACGACCACGGGTTCCGGGCGGAGATCCGCACCCTGGGCAGCATCCGCCACCGGAACATCGTCCGCCTCCTGGCCTTCTGCAGCCGCCGCGGCGACCGCGACGGCCGGGACGACGCGTCGGCGAGCAGCAGCAGCAACGTGCTGGTGTACGAGTACATGGCGAACGGCAGCCTCGGCGAGGTGCTCCACGGCAAGGGCGGCGGGTTCCTGTCGTGGGAGCGGCGGTACCGGATCGCCGTGGAGGCGGCGCGGGGCCTCTGCTACCTCCACCACGACTGCTCCCCGATGATCGTCCACCGCGACGTCAAGTCCAACAACATCCTCCTCGGTGACGACTTCGAGGCCCACGTCGCCGACTTCGGCCTCGCCAAGTTCCTCCGGTCCTCCTCCTCCTCCGGCGCTGCCGCTTCCTCCGAGTGCATGTCCGCCGTCGCCGGCTCGTACGGCTACATCGCCCCAGGTACGCGTCGCACGCATTGCATTGCACCTTCACGTCACACGATCGTACGCCCAGGATTGACTTAGGGAAATCGATGCCGACCGTCGGATGGACCATCCTGATCCGCTTGTCGCTGTCGCATACAGTCCACGGAAGCAGTAGCAGCACCAGCACTGACCGCTGGCTGCCCCCTCTGTCACTGGGGAGCGGGTCCCACCGATCCAAAGTCAAACAAAGGATTTTTTTTCCACGACAGTTCACGTAGGCACCCCAGCACAAAAGCTCCAGTCCTACACCAGTTTCATAAACACGACGAATTTCATTCTAAACAGTTCGATTTCATTTTAAAACTGTTTCAAATTTGGGGTGAATTTTGGCAGAGTCAATGTAGGGTAGTTTTGAATAGGAGGTCGCAGTGGCTGCATGTAGGCAGAGGCAATCTGGTGCTGCTGTGCAACTGCATTGCGCACGCAAACACATTGTCACACATGACAGTTGCCGACGTGGCATGCAGCAGTGTGTGGGGGCCACAGGGGTTTGGCTCAAGACCGAGCGGTGGGCTCGTGACCGAAAGCGGCCGAAAAGGGGTCCTCTGGTCAGGCATGCACGCACTCGATTGCCCAATAATTTTTCCCAGCGGTGGGGGTGGGCCCGCGGGATAGTGACCTGACGACGAGTGGGCCCGCGCTGCCAGTGGGCGCAAGCCAAAGCTAGCGGCACACGGACATGCCGCCCATGCAGGGGTAGCGTGTTGCGTTGCGTTGTGGACGGCGTGGCAATGGCAGGCCTGACACGTCAAACCGGCTGAGTTGCAGAGCCATGGCTGATGGCTGCCACAGAGGCACCGCAATCGCCAAAGAGCCATCCATCCCTCTTACCCATTACGTAGAAACGCCCAAGCAAGAAACCCCTATTTCAACGTTTCTACGGATATATAAGTTAGTATGCCGTTGGTTTAAATATTTTGAGACGATAAGAAATCCGTAGAGATAGAGATCTGACCAAGGTGAACTATGGATGATTTTTACCGGATACATTGGTCCCGGGTATATAGAGGAGGGATGTGATGAGAGCAGTTCGGTTATGCGGCTGCATCTTTGACCGGCATTGGGTTAACCCAGTAAAAAGCCTCATCATCTTCTCTCCTGGGGTTTCGCCAAAGCGGCTCACGCTGCTGTTACATCGTCTCCAAAGCAAACCGAACGGCACAGCACGGCACGGCACGCCGGTTGCTGCTGCTGCTTTTGAACGGCACAGTAGCTGCTAGCTAGGCGCCTCCGCTGTTACGGTCACGCACTTTGCTTTTTGTAATTTAAGCCTTGGAGTGTTTAGAGGCGTGGATTAGCGCAAGGATCCTAGGTGAGCATGGGCTAAGAGGAACACGGAAAAGGGGTAGATGAGATAGAGAGGCCCCGGACCTTGATGTCGAGAAGGGCCATGGACGCCTGCGTGTGCAAACTGGACGAGGGCTCGTTGGCGACATACTTGATCATCTCGTCCACCCCTTCCTCGACTGCAAATCTCCCTAGAGAAGAAAACAAGGAGTCGGATCGCTACACAACGCAGGGAAGGTACTCGATGGAAATTCTCCAAAGAAAAAGGAGTGAGAACAGGAGAGAAACAGGCAGGTTGGATAGCCGAGGATCATTACTGATGAGATATCACTAGCTCAAATATGATCATAGATATATTTGATATCAATAAGCTAAAGTATATACTTTTTTATATTTAGATTTACATTTTATATATTCAAACAAAGAATACTAGTGTATTGTCATTTATAAAAATATTTACATGGATAAAGGAACGAGAAGCTTCTTCACGAAATATATGGATGATCAACAAATTTAATTGGAGACTAAAGCATGACCTTCACTAAGTTTACCCTAACTCCATCATGTTACAATGGACTAGAAGATAAGAGATAAGCCTTTACATGTTTTAGATTCGGATTGAGATCTGTATCAACTTTAGCCGCTCATATAAAAGAAATCTTGAGGCCTATGAATATTTTTGGAAAGCTTATAGAGTCTACAATTAAATGATTTTTTTAATCTTACTTTCATATGGTTTTGGTCCCACTTCAAAATTCCTTCTCGATTGTTCAGAATCATCAAAAGAGACGTATCTCATTCACTTTGAGATAGTTTTGGAGCTTAGACCTTGTCATTGTGTTGTGGGCTAAGTCTATGGGATGTGCGTTCCTAGGACTAACCCTATGACATGCTTAGTCAAATATATTCAATAGCCGTCATCGTTTAGAGTCGAATTTTGTATAGATTATTCTACCACCTACAATTTTGTCACTAGATTAGTTTGTGGAATCCTAACTTATGTGATTTAGCTATATTTGTAATATATTCAAATTGTTTTTTCTACTCTCTTGCTTATATTCTCGATTCACTAGCAAGAGAAAGCATTCTTTGCAAGCTCAACCGCATTTCGCATTATGGTGTAGTGATTATGAGGGGTTCAATCGTTCTAGTCAGAGCCTTTGGATCATCAACTTCGAGTTTTTTTTATAATTGACTAATACATATCTTTTGGAAGGTCAAGATAGTAGTTTCCTCATCAGTTACCTCAAAGAGAGCCATTGGCTAGTTAGGGGCGATGGCCATGTGACAGCATTGCAAAGGGTGACCATTACAAAATCTCCACCCCCATAGCACCAAGAGCTCAGATTTGCTGCTACTGCCGATAGGAGGATGAAACGCAGGATGATGGACCAAAACACTTCACCCAGTGTCACTACAACCACATGCTACATCAATGGTGGCCGGTTCAAGAGGACAAGGACATGGCGAGGAGGAAGGAGCCACAACTCTTGTCTCTATCAGGAATGAGTAGAGTGCAGATGAAAAGGGTGGAGGATATGGAGAGATCTACGTGTGCAGTGTAGGCGAAGGTGAGCAGGAGGATGAGGGGAAGGGTAACGACACAGAGGGAGAGTGGTGACTCCATGTTCACTACAGGTGTTGCGAGCACAAGGATAATGGGAAAAAAATAGGATGACGAAGCAGACCATACTGTAACATGTAGGACATAAAACCAAATTCGAAACAAAGCGATGAATGACGGATAGCTCGCACATGAAGAGGAGTCAGATCAAGATGACGGACGGATAAACAAGTTGAGTATAGAAACAACTTCAATTTTTATAATAATAGAGATAAAGTGCTAGTATATGTACCATAAAAAGTTTTATAATTTGTAGCTAGTCAGTTAGCATGTTCTCTCCTAGGAACAGCTCCGTTATCTAGGACGGGTTTCTGATCTCCCGCTGTATCGAGCCATAGAACGAGTTATTGGATAGGTACAACCTATTGTGCTACCAGAGTCGATTGATCTCCCTAGGGATCTTGCCATCGAGTTAGTTATTGTGCAACTAGAGCTCTTTCAAGATCTACGCCTTGCCGATCACCAGTGAGATTCTTCCGATGAACCCATTGTCCGAAACGTTAATGATCTCCACGGCTTGCAACCCCCACAACCATGCTAGGAGGCGGCTGATGAACCTATTCTTGCTGACCCAAAACCTCACCAAACAACCGCACATAGAGTATTTCTCTATGAACTCACTAGAGAAACTGTTCCATAGACTAAGAAGGTACTGGAAATTCTTGCTATGGCACGGGTACCTTGTGAACGGCTCGAAGACACCATTCTTGGAGATGTAGATGTTAGATTGATCTCATGGACACTAAGCCATAAAAGAGCATATGGGCTTGGCCCACCCAAGCCTTTGGTGCAACCTAGCGATGTGGAGTGAGTCTCACGGATTCGCTCGCACATTCCTTAACTACACGCAATGATCGGACGTGCAGTCCATGCCACAAACTCGGCCTCAATCCCGTTAGCGCACGCATATATAAAAGAGAACCTCGACCTATGCACGAGTGACAACTCAGGTATAGTAAGTTACTCCTAAAACCCTAAGAATCCTGATCCAAACGCACGCTAAAGGGGACAGAAGGATGAGCTCCACTACATGACAACTTCATCGTTCGTTGTGCAGTTCCCAACCTCAAGCTCATCGACGTTTCAATATCTACAACACCAACATGACTAAAAGTGGCACAAATGGCTTCATCAGGAACTGGTCAATACACCACCTCAATTCCGCATAAGCAAATAAGGTGATCATGCATAACCTAAGTTAATGATCTTAAGAATTATCTTCAATTAATGATCTAAAAAATTAGCTCCAACATTATGGTATCATAGCCATCTTAGGAATGTGCTTGATTCCATCACTTTGGTTCATGAAGCCACTAAAAGTCGTATCAAGTTTCCTAATGTCGACTTGTTCTAGTTTTAGGGTTCATGTTTTCCTACTCATGTTGTAATTAAGTCCAATTTTGTAAATTATGTTCAATTTGATCAAATTTAAGGCTCAATTTGTGTTCTAGTTGCTACTTTTTAGTTCAATTTTTAATGGCTTGGGTAGTAACTAGGAGGGGACTCAGAAGGGGTTAAAATTAAGAAAATACCAAAATTTCCTCAAATCCGAGACGCTAATTTCAAAAATTCTCTAAAATTAAGAATCCCAAATCCCAAATTAAGTCGATCCTAAACGAGTAAATCCTAAATCGATGAGAAACCCTAACAGATTTAGGCTAAGACTTATTGGATCAAGGACTTGGGTCGTCGGAGTCCGCTGTGCATGGCATGGCGCACCGCCCACATGAGCAGACCTCGCATTCGGTTCGTGCATGGCATGCATTGCTTCAGCATCGTCGTGCACGATCACCACTGTTTTAGACCGGCCTCACACCTACATTAGCTCGTTGCATGAGGTTGAGGCTAGCCTTGGCGTGGCTTCTGACTGAGCCTAGGAAGAGAATCAAGATGGAGAAGCAGCATATGGCATCAACCCACCGTACGCCATGGTTGTCTTTGCTGTAGTCTCTCCCGGTGCCATTGCTGTCTCAGCTCACATAAACGCTAGGCTTGACTTTCGCGACATCTCGTTGCACAGCGCCACCTTGCAATCCTACCGGAGTGGTGCGTGGCTTTAGCACGCCACACACAAGTGGCTCGCTGCCACTCCACCTACACCACTCATTGGGTCACCGACGTCACTTGCTTGCAACCGAAGAAATCGGGGAGAAGGAAAATGAGGCTAGGGTTTTGGCCAAACGACGTTTTGGTCCAGGCGCGATCTATCTGAGCTGACCGATCGGAATCGGATGGTCGATGTCACTTCCACGTCACAGGGATCACACCGCTGAGCTGGTTCGGAGAGACGTCGAACTCCCGTAGCCCAGTCAGCTTCCTGAGCTCCGGCGGGAGCTCAGCCGGTGAGGTTATTACTACAAAGCTCTATCTTCCATAGCCCATGGAGGTTGCCGATAGCCGCCGGGATAACGCCGGTGAGATTGTTCATCGATATGTCCAGCGTCTCCAGCGCCGTGAATTTGGGAAAGGATTCAGGTATCTCCCCTATCAGGTTGCAGCGTGCAAGTACAACAACGTCAAGTTCTTGAGGTTTCCAATGCTCTGAGGCGTCTCACCATGTTGTATCTGTTTGTGCCGAACTGCCGATGCTGAGGATGGCGACTGGCGAGGCCGGTCGGGTTGCCGACCCACTCCGGGAATCTCCCCGAGAAGTAATTGAACATCACTTCGAGGGTGTCTAACACCGTCAATGCCGACAAGTCTGGCATCTCTCCGGTGAGGCTGTTGTATATATGAGAGGTTCAGCAACCGGAGTTGGGTGCGCAGTCGCTCAGCGACAGAGTTGCTGCCGAGATCAAGCCATGTCAGGGCTGCACCGATCGCCGGTGATATCCTGCCAGAGAGGTTCATGCTCGAGAGCAAGATCACGGTGACCGTACCAGCCTTCCAGTCGCACTGGACGCTGAAGAAGTGGCACGGCGCGAGGTGGCGTTTTCCCGTCTGAAGATTGTTCAGAAGGGCGCCTAGACCCTGTAAAGGTATTGACTAGCACTGTGCCTAGGATAGGCTAGTTAAATCAAAAAAATTAGTAAGCATATTATATAGAAGTTTTCTGTATTAAATATTACATAGAAGTTAGAGAATATAACACTAAAATAATAAAAAAGAGCACCAAAATGGTGCTAGCCACCTAATCCACTATCTAATGCCTAATTGCGACAGATACCTATTGCTTAGTGGTGACTTGTACAGCACTATCCCTGTTTAGATCAGGGGAATTTCAAAGCAAATTTGAAGGTTCTAATTCCGAAGGGAAAATTCATTGTATAGCCGTTCCGATCAAACAAGAAAAACAAAGGAAAGTTTTCCTTTCCTACATTTGAGGCACAAAACAAAGGAAATAAAACATCCACCCAAACCTCTGGTTATCTTTTCCCAAGCAAATGATTATTTCCTGCTAGCTGTTAGTCTAAAAAGTCGTGCATTCCAAACAACATAATGTCTATATTTCCTGTGTTCTTCAATCTTTTTTTACCGCTACATTCTGATGTCTCTTTCATATATTCTATTCTTATATTTCGTTTTCCTACATTCTAAACATACGACCATGGACCACATGCTTATAGTAATGTGCCAAGTTCAATTTTTTTTCATAAACACATCTTAAAAACAATACACACTCTTATCCTATATATCCCCTCTCTCTATTTAATGACATTTTTTTATTAAGCCACGTCACCTTACTTATTTTTAACCTTGGATGATTAATCTATAGCCTAAATTTTCTTTATTTTTTTCTCTCATAAAACCACTTCATCTTAATTTTTGCATTTGAATGATCAATGTATATGACCTAAGTTGACATAAACTATATTATTTAATTATTTATAGCTTTTTTCAATGGTCGATCAAAGATGTAAACTGTAGTTATGTCTTCTATCTTCATCTTGCACCTAATTTCTATCTTTATCATATATAAAAAAATATACCATCATCACCAATTTCCTCTTTCAAAAGAGTAAATATATTTGCTTTATTAAACTTGGTCTGTCCTTCTAGTTTTAGAGGAGATATTCATAATTTTTTTGTCATTTGTTCACCTAGAAGTGCAAAAATCTTGGAACATATGTTCATGTTCCAGTAAGCTCTTTGCCACCGAAAATAGCCAAATAAGTTTATGATTTATGTCATCAGACATCAGTGAGACACAGACTGCAAAAAAAAAACTGAGACCCTGTTTAGAGCCGTCAGATCAATTGGTGTTACTCAGACAAATCAAAATGGAGTTCATATGCAGGGGGGTTCTCCATCGGTATCACGTGTTACAAGGGATTTCAAAATTTTCAAATAGGAGTAAATTTGTACTGTCCTTAAAAAAAGATTGGTAGGAATATCATTTGTCCAGCAAATCTAGACATGACAGATATGGCTGTCAAGAGTTGAGCTTAAGCGAGCCTTAGGCTTGCACAACATAAGCTTAAGCCGGCTTGACTCGAGCTAGGCTGGCTCGTGAGCTTGTCTCGAGTACATGATAACATATATGATAATTTTTTTATAAAAACAATATTTTTAAGTTAATCGTATTAAATAAAAGGTAAAAATAATTAAAGATTAATATATAATGACATCCCATATTAGTTTATCATATGTATATATACTAATTTATATTTAATCTACTATCTCATCAAATAAAAAAATTAAAACTATACATAAGGATAGGCTCACTAAAAGCTTAAGCTCGCCCCTACAAAGTTCTTAGGATCAGGCTCAGTTCGTTAAGAGCTCAAATCAAGCATGAGATGAGCCAGGCTTGAGCAGCTCTTGAGTCTCCAGCTTTTTTTATAGCATTAATGACTGACAACATTTATGCCATATATTTCAAAATATAATTATTTCTTGCTATAAATCAGAAAAAGTATTCATAACCAAGAGATGCGATATTTTGGGATGGAAGTAGAATTTTTTTATGCATAGTGGCATGTGGTCCCAGCAAGCATCACCTACCTTTCTTTTGCAGTTAGCTCTAATGTATGCAGCATATTCGAAATGGAAACTTCCACAAAATAAATTTGCAGAATTTTGATCAACTGTCTTCAAAGCCTTGTAAGGATAAAAGGAAAACTACAGATGACAAAGCTAAAAAGGATATGAACTGCAAACTGAAATATTAAAATCATGGAGAGCTAGGATCAAATAGCAAAACGGAAAGGACAGCTAAGTGCGACACGCCAATAATCCTGAACGACTTCTGTGACCAACAGCCTGAAGAAACAACAATTTAAATAGAGATGTGAGTAACTCAAACAAAAATTCAGATACCTCTCAATATCTCCTGAAAATCCCACTCTGTTCTTCTTCCTTGGCAACCTGTTCTTCCCTATCTCTACCTCACTTTCCTTCTCCCAATTCATCTCCTCAGATGAACACAACCATACAGCAGCAGCAACAAGTGTTGTGGAGCAGGCAAGCAACTGAAGCTAGAGAAGGGAACTCAGATGAAAGCAGGCAGGGAGGCAGGCAAGCAAAAAAGCACTATGGCTCGGTGTAGAAGGTTCAGAGGAGAGTAGCCAAGAGTTAACCAGCCAGAAAAAGAGCAGAGAGCCTTCCTATTAGAAGTAGTCACTAGCCTTGGCAGGACCTGGAGCCATGCAATTTCCTACTAGAATCACAAGAAGAAGAAGAAACAAAATCAGTTCCAAATTGGGCTGAAATCTAGGTCTTGGCCAATAAATGGCTATAAAGGACATACAAGTGAGCCTCGACAGTATCCTTTTTCTCGGCCCCTTCCTAATCCCAGTCTTTTTTTATTTGACCGTCTCGGTCTCCTGGGCCATGTGACTGTTCCTGCAGGTTGTTGGCACTATTGGGCTGCCATAGCCAGTTGGACCACACGGAAATTCTGGAATTCTCATACTCAAAAGGTTTGGCAATACACAATTTTTTTCATTACAGTGTAAACGAACATACACACATACATATACTTCATCCATTTTCAAATATTTGTCACCAGATATTATTTATATTTAAACTTTAATCACCTATTTTTAAATAAATTTATAAATAATCTCATATCATTAATGCTTGTTGTATCCTAAACATAAGTTTTCATTCATCGTAGTCTAACCATTTAAAAATTATTAGTTGCTGAAGTTAAAATAGTGTCGGTCAATAGTGATATGAATTTGGTATGCACTATGCACATGATATGCACCCGAAAGTGTTTGAAACTCCGAATTCGGACTTGATCATAGATTCATGCATGCACCCATAGCTTTACCATTGCATCGAAGGTGCTTCAGGAGCTGGTAACACCCATTTATTCAGCCTATTTGTTCAATTTCCATATGAAAATGTGTGAATTTACTCAAAGTTGAAATCACTAAATAGCCTTGCACTCTCAGCTCCTCACCGGGTTTTGATCTAAAAACAAGTTCCTCGTCTACCATGAGATAAATAAAAGCCTAAAACATAATAATCAGCCTCTTGGTCGCAACATCATTGCGCAGATTATTGTAATAACTAATTAAACCATAAATTCCTCAGTCAAAAGGATATATACAGGTCAAGATAACCAACATGAGTGCCCTGTTCATCAATCCCCTTCCAAAACATAGCTTGATACTTTATGTAAAGAAACGAGCTAGCTAGCAGGTGAAGTGAGTGGGGATCGAGCTAGCTTAGCTTCTGCCATGCCATGCAAAAGCAAGCGTCCTGATCTGCCATTCAAAGCCAGGGAAGCTGCAGGGCGTCCACAGCTAGCACTAGCAGCAGCTGATCTCGAGCCACCATACAGCATTCATACTTGGGCGGTGTGCTTATCATGGCTATCTAGTCTCCCATCGATCACACACACAGTACGTGAACAGTCCCAGGCATGGGATGATCGACGAACGTACACGCCAACTTTCTTTCAGTTCTACTAGTTCTTTAGTTTGCCTTCTTGCTTTTGGTCTTGTATGACTGCATGTAATATTAGTATGCCACTGTGGTACATCAATTCCTAGATTGTAGGGATAGAAACAGATAAATTTGATTTGGATCTGATGGGGTGATTGTACATCATTTCGTATTTATGTCAGTGACCAGCTCAAAAAAATTTAGAGCCGAAACCTTACTATGGGTAGCGTACCTTGCGAAAATAAAAATATAATGGAGCATTCGCTGATGAACCCGAGTGGCCGCCCAGGGTGGATGGGCTTGTGCATCCACCAATGATATTATGTCGGTATAAGTAGGTAGTTTGGTTCTGATATGATATTATGTATGGTACTTTCTGAAGGAGTTCTGATGTTGGATGTTTAGTATTTGAATAGATGGCACCAACACCAAAGTTTATATATTAATGCCCATAGTTAGGCACACATGAATATGTTCTGGTAGATATTTTTGAGATTCATTCAAATTTCAGCATTCTAGAGGTATGTATCTATACTTCGAATCTTTCATCCAAACTTGTAATTTTTTACTCGCTCGTTGAATTTCTTAATATTAATAAACAATAAAATCTAAATTGATAACTATGCATAAATTTTAAGATGAATATTCCCTATAAAAAATATGAGTAACACATTTTATAAAAATATTTTTTTTATTTATTTTAGATAATATTATAATATATTTTGTTTTATCCTTCACACGTATTTAGCTATTATATGTATATATGAATGGTGTTTGTGCAAATGCATTGTCCTTTTGCATAATCGAAAAAGTAAAGTCCATGCCTAACTTTTTGCATGAATTAGATTGTGAAATGATGGAACAAAGAGTGGTGGAACAGCCCGACAGCCTAGTCAACATGTTTTTTCACTCTATCCTAGTTTATATATGTATTCAATGTTAGAATTTAAATTTATAGGATATAGAAGGATTTTGATTTTGAGGAGATTGTTAATTTGCTAATGATTTTTTTTATTTTAAAATTTATTTGTGTGGGATTTTTTTAAATACAGTACAAATACAACCGCTCATAATGCATACACATTCACCCCAATAAACACATATCATATTCTTATAAGCACATTCGAAGATTAGGCCGGATGTGGGATCTAAATAAGGTAGAAAAACAGGGTGAAAATAAATTGTTCACCAAATTTCCCCTGTAGTATTAGGCTTCGGTAGCATTTTTCTATGATTGGGAATTTTATTTATATTAGTGAAAACTAGCTTTAAAATGGTATTTACCTATTAGCAATGCTCTCTATTTCTCCCTGCCATTTTTTTTTGCTATTTTAGTTTTCACAATTTTCTATCTATCACCTTTTATTAATTAATTAAGTTTTCTTGAGTGAAATCAACTAACCACTATATACAAAGATCAACAAATATAACCCATCCTACAGATGATTGGTGGGAACTAAATTCCATTTCTTGGAAGAAAAAAAGTTTGTTCCACACGATAGATAATCAATGTTTGACCATTAACATGTAATGTTAGAAATATTTATCCATATTTTAACCTTACCGGCCTGTTTTGACAGAGATTACGAAGGTCCTTGAAAACTATAAATATGTAAATTTCAACTTCGTCTATTTTCGGTATAAATTGGTACTTGTAACATGCTATTCTGATTGCAAACATATTATGGAGTGAACAAATATAATATGTATAATCGGAAATATTGCTCGTACTTTTCCTGCAAATTAAAGGAAAAAGGCCAATAGGTTACTACATAACATGATAGAGACCTTTCCATGGTTTCACATCAAACGGTTTTCTTGCATGAGGAACTACTGCCTTAAACATGAAGATCACAATGGAACCGTGTTCCATACTGACAACATCAGTTACCTTGCACAAAGTTGTTTTACCCATCAAGTGATCATGATGATGAGAATATGGGAGCTTGAGAAGTGTGGCATGCACCTTCCATTAAAGATGCTTCTTCCCTCTTGTCCTAGAAGCTAGCCCTGCTAGAAATCTCTCTTCTAAAGTGGTTTTCATATGCACTTGGTCTAAAGGGTTAAAGAGGCTGGTTTGTGTTGTGTGCATGGAAGAAAAAATAGGCTTGGCATTATTTTGCTTTAGCTTGCTCGACACTTTAGATCTCCCTTTGTCCTTTTCCCTTTTGTCTTTTCTTTGCATCACTAGCTCACTTCCAAAGCTCCACTCTTTCTCAGCTGATTGCACCTAATAATTTCCATCTAATGAGATCATGCGAAAAACCAAAGAAAGCTAGCATGGTCGATTCGAATAAAGCAAGCACTTACTGATGATCAATCAATCATTTCCATAAATAATTTGATTATTCGGTTTCATTATTCCAGGCTGCAGATCGATCGAGATTCTGTGTGTTCGTTACTTCACCTGAAAGTAATTCATTGAATGTGCCCAGGAGTTTTGCAAGAGGAAAAGAAGCATTACATGGCAGACTGAACACGTACTGTCCATCTTTCGTTGTTTGGCATCTATCTTAATTTATTGTGTCCTCTATATTGATTTTGTGCATGACAGGAAACAGTTGTTTGATGCTACAAGATGGTGCAGAAACAATGATCATGTCTCCACAGACAGAAATTGCAGGAGAAATCCAGGAAATTTGTTCCTGGAAAATCGAGTTCTTGACTACTTTGAGAGTAATCATAAACAAGAAAAAGGAGCCTAGTTTATAGCAGACAAATTAACAGTTTAACACCATGGTAGGGAAGGGTTTCTGGAATATATATGAGAGATGGCAAGATATTTGCATAGTGGAGAACATATGTTAATACGGGTGAATATATATATTTGCCATCCTTATTGTAGCCAGCTGGACATTCTTTTCGATTCGGATTTGGAGACAGACACTAATTCCCCATATATGATGAATAGATAACAGATTAACAGTATTGGTAAGCTTCAAGATATGTCTTAACTTCAAATATAACAATGACATGATGACACAAGTATGATGATACAGGCAACATAATTAAGTTCATACATAACCATGCTCTTTGTGGGTGTGTCATTTTAAACACACCCTGTAAATAGATTTACACCTCATGCTCGCTCCTTCTCTATTAATATACACATGCAAAGCTTTTGCCGGTTCAAAAAAAACCATGCACTTGTACAAAAGGAAATGAATACAGCATCAAATATATGATAGTAAACACAACTTAATATAACAAAAAATTTCATTAGCTATGCTTGTAATTTTTTGAAAGAACAAAATATTTAATTTTGGAAATTTTTTAACTAAAGTGTCTTTTTAGATAAGATTAAGTAAAGTATGATCATGCATAAATTTAATTTTTAGATAAGATTAAGTAAAGTATCTTTTAAAAGATATTTTGATTGAGATCCTGGTTCTTAAATTTTAATCTTCGTTTTTTCCTGGAATTATTCAGTGCTGTTAGCCTCCAATTTAATTAAAAGAATTCACACATTGCGGAATGCATTGGAAATTAAGTTCTATCATATTATCCAGTTCTGATCCGGTGGGTATCACCTTGTTGAAATCCATATTTGAATCTGCAGTAAACTATCCAGATTGATCTGGTCCCCATAGCAAAAGATCAACCATGTGTGTTTCTAGACCAAACACATGCACAAGGAAGTTGGTATATACTTTGCAAACCAAGCTGTGAAACCATATTATAAGATAGTGCTCTCAATATATAGTACTATAGACGGTGAATATCCAAAAATTCATAATTTTAGACCAGTAAGATCAGTTTGTAAAGATGTTCCAGGATCATCCACAATCAACTTGAAGGTGAAGATACCTAGCTTGTAATCTCAAAAGAGAAACTCATCTGATCCAGAGAAGCTTTTCTTAGATAGGAAAAACTCAAATATACACTTCCAAATTTTTAATTATGAAAATCCATCTAGCGATCAAAACCCCCCTATCCCAAAACTTTCCGATGCCGTTCATTTTCAGATAAGTAATCGTCATGTGAATCCATTTTAGAGGGATATATATATATAGCAGGGCCAAGCTAGGCCACTTTGTTCTTCAGCCCATGGGGTGATCTGGCGTACAATAAATTCAACGAAGTGAACATAAAAAATTTTAAGACAGATTTGAGCTAATGAGAAGTGTAATACTCTACTCATTTGTTCTTCCTTGATGTGCTATAGCGGTTCTTTTCTTACTTATCTCCTTCCTCTCAGTCATCAACTTCCTCTTATATATGCTCTGAGGGTACTACACATATCGAAAAAGGAAGGGGTGCATAAAGATAGGACTCATGGGCCCTAGTAAACAGAGGTTATGCATAGTTAGTCCAATCGTTATAGTAGCCCTAGTGTCCATCACCCACGACGCGTCGTCCTCTTGCTGTTGCTAACTGTAGCTGGTCCACCAGCCAACCTCTTTATGTAGATAGGTAAAAATCTATGCTACAATGAGTAACTTGACTGTAGCTTGGTTACCTAAATGATCATAAGAAGTGGTATATGTCTTGTCTCACATCTCTCATCAATATATTAGATAACTTTTTTATCACTCTAACCAGCATAGGAGCACAAGCACCACATCGAGTGAAGTGTCCCAATCTACTACATTGAATACAGTAGTTAGAGTAGTTAGATACATATGGCCCCGAGCTCTCGTGCCACCTATGTGCCGAAGGAATGCACGAGCTCAAGGACGCCATATTGGGAGTGTCTTCTCAGCATAGTTGGCTATCCTAGAGTTTGTCAGCCTGGGCTAGGTAGCCTGTGGCTAGCCAGCTTGACCTGTCAGGTCGAGCAAACAAACTTGGATTCTTTAGCATGCGCTAGCTATCTCATGGTGGACAGCTTGGGGCATCAGCTTAGAGACGCCAGCTTAGGGTAGCCGGTATCGCACCATGGACACATGCAAGCCTATGATTTTTTTTTTCTAGATGTTACTATTCTTTCAATGTTACCTATTTGCCTCCCGACCATTTGGATGGGACCACTGGTTCTGGTTCTTACTATATATGAGAGAAATGTTACAAAGTTCGGAGTTACACCTATACGAGCTTTTTGGTTCGTGGTTTAAGGGTACATGCACTTTTTCCTTATACAGATCGAATTGGTGATTTAATAAAACATCCATTAGGCGCCGACTGGCCGATACATCAGCATGCAATCAATTTCTCGAACTATATACGTAGTACTATCGCTACAAATTAAACTAGCTATCTCCATATACGTTAGGCATTAAGGATCATCAATCTGTGTGGAGCCGTACACTTGGATCTGTCGTCACCTGATCAAAAATGACTTTTGTAAAAAATGATTAGCACAGAGCTAGCTGGGGTAATTTCTCGTAATTTGAATATCGTTGCAAGTTGGCATCACATGCCTAGGCAGACCCACAGCAGAGAAAGCCCTCCAAAGGTTAAAAAAAACAAAAGACGGTAGGGACAGTGAATTAATATATATATGTGCATATGTGGCAGAGAAGAAAAATATGACATACAGATCATCTCCTGGATTAATCTTATGGCGTATATTACATGTGCATGCACCCGATTAGATCACCGTACGTGCAAGCATCCATGGCTTTACCAAAGGTACTAATTAACATACTAATCACAGTGTTAATTACTACACGGATCAGTTTAATTAAAACATTTAAATTATCACTCACGTAGTATCGATCGATGTATATAGGTCATGCATGCGCTGGTACGTGTGTGAATGCATCATGTGGTATGCAGCCCTACAACTTGATCGGAATTAAGATCTGAGAGTACTGTTATATAGTACTACTCTTAGCAAGTGTGACCACCTAGGTTTACTTTACTGTACTAAAATGGGTGAAGGGGAAAATATATTTGTGGAGAAATTTTTTTATTTTTGCTTTTCATATTATAGCTAGCTTGGGTCCTAATTCTTGATGATATTGATCCTTTCTGAATCTGATCCTTGATTGGGATAATCATATCTCTAGCAGGTTGGATTCTAATCTACTAGCCCTACCATTCACACATAAGCCGTTGCATGAGCTCGAGGTCCAACTCATCGAAGATGATTTCATGGAGGGAAACCGACAATGACAGGCTTAGTGACTGGTGGTTATGAGATCAGGTAGGAGCTATGAATTGTCCGTCTTCTCAATACCATATCATAATCAAGACCCCAAGTTTAAATCCTAGGTATAGGATGCAATTAATATAAAATTATAGACCACTTCTATTATAGCTCTGACACCTAAAAGAGCCTCCATGTGAGGAGAGTATTATAAATGAATTATCCAACTTCTCTCAACATGTTAACTTTTATGTTGAATTGGCTAGTACAAATAACTCGATAGATACCCATCACAGTAGGCATTGGGATCAGAAGATAAAGCTCTAGCCTCTAGGGCCAAAGGCTAAGGGTTTAGGGACCGGCAGGCTCGAGCTTCAACAGGAGGACAAGGTTAGGGACAGTGGACTCTAGCAACAGCCTCTATTACATGGGTAAGTGTGTATATAATAAAGAGCAAGCAATTCTCTCGGGGAGTAGCAGCACTTAGATTGTTAGAAGACTCTGGTACAAAAATTGATTTTGATTCTCCGTTTTGGGAGGATGCATTTAGTACAATTTCAAGAATCAAAAGGAGCTAACATTGTATAACACAATTTTGATCACACTATATTTTGATTTGATTGTAAACTTTCTTCAAGAGGTGTACTAATCAACCACTTAGGTTTAATTTGTATACTAGCTAGATAGTTGAAAATTCCACGTGAATATTTGATTTTATTTGGCATTATTAGTCAACTAGCATTGCACAATTTTGCACATAGCTAGTTTTTAAAAGATGAATTGGATTTGATATATAACTCTTACCTTTTGTTTAAATAAATATAGCTATATTTTGTATATTATAAGACTTTCAAGGTACAAATTGTATTTTGCTACACAACTTTTAATTTCTATTTTTATAGATACAATTATATTTTATATATAATTATATTGATTTATAATTTGAACCTATATGTATCATGATTTAATAGTGGAAGTCTATTTTTCTCTGATCGGTGATTTTTACTCCTTTACGGTGCATGTGATACCTCTTTTTCAAGCTATCAATAGAGCGAAACTAGGGAGTGATATCCCATTCTAACGGTACAGGCCTATAACATTAGAACGGGATACTGTTGCCTAGTATTTCTGACCTTGATAATAAAACATATCTTCTTTATACTATTTTGTATTTGTATTCTTAAACTTCTATCAAACAGATAGACCAAAAGCATATACCCTTATTCAAGTTAAGATCAATCGTAATTTGAAGGAAAGATCTGGATATATTAATGGATATATAGATGAATAGGAAAAGATCACTGAAGGACTAAATCAAACCAACGCATGCAACAAGTGGACATCGCCTGTGCAATGCAGTACATGCAAAAGATTAGCCCCCTGCTCCAACTTTGAAGAGAGCCAAGCATACACCGAGTTCAGAAATTTCAGATCTTCAGACAAGGAAAGTAACGAGCTGCTGCAAAGCGGCGCACTTCGTCCTCCCCTTTGGGACCTGATGGAGAGACAACGACCCCAGCTACAAACTAAAGATCCAGAAGCACAGCACCACACTACATCTTTGTAGAGAGAAAAACAAGAGAGAGAGAGAGAGAGCTTTTCAAAAGCAGAAGAGAAACTGGGGGAAAACTAAAGGGAAAGGAGACATGCATGGAGGCCGGCCGGATACGTACGTATATACGAAGCACGTATGATACAAACACATGCTTTCCAATGCATCTAGCTGTGTGTGTGGGGCTAGCTTGCCAATGCAACGAGACATGCATGACCAGTCCGTCTCTTTACATTTCATTCATTCGCTTTCCTTTTGATCAAGTGGTGATGGTCGACGAGCTAGCTAGGGCATCCAAACCTGCAAACCACCATTGATCTTTATCCGCCCTTTATCTCTTCATCACTTTAGCATCGTTGCTTTCGACTGATTAGCTAGCTAGGACACTTCATTAGCTGTAACTAAAATGGGTGTCTGATGACATGTACTAATTGTTAGAGATTGTAAACGTGTTACACTAGGATTGTAACCGAGCATGTCTCAAGGATAGATGGACTCCTGTAATTTGCTATAGATAGAATAGACCTTAAGTTAAGAGTCCTAGTTTAAAACTATATATATCTGTAATTCTTATTCTATATATAAACATGCAATCTATGGTGAGTCTAGGTTAGGCAACCATAGTTACTCCATATTTTTTTATGGTATCAGAGCCGCCTCTTTCTAGAATAGATCTACAAAAATCTCGTCAAATTCTCGCGACAAGGGGGCTGCGACCTGCTCGTGACGCTCCTCCCCGCGATCTGAACATCCCGCGACAAGAGGGCCGCGACCCCTGCTCGTGACGCTCCTCCCGCGACAAGATGTCTTCGTCCTCCGCTCATGGCGAAGAATACCCGTCCTCTCCTTTTGGACATCCGGTGTCTGACAAGCTGACACGGGATAACTTCGTCCTATGGAAGATGCAGTTCCTGCCCGCTGTCCGTGGCACCAAGGCGCTTGGTTTTCTGGATGGAACCATCCCCGAGCCGCGACAAGTCCTTGAAGCTGAAGTCGACGGCAAGAAGAAGGAGATTCCCAACCCAGAGCATGACACATGGATAAAAAAAGATCAGCAGCTACTCAGCTACGTGGTGAATTCGGTCTCCAAGGAGGTCCTCGCCGGGATCACGACTGCAACAACCTCTGCGCAGACATGGAAGATGCTAGGGGCTATGTTTGCAGCACAATCAAGAGCGCGGGTTACAAATCTGCGTATGCAATTGGCCACCACCAAGAAGGGCAGCCTCACTACGACAGCCTATTTTAACAAGATGCAGAACATCAAGGATGAGCTCGCGTCAGCCGGCGTCACCGTCGGGGATGATGAGGTGGTTGCTCATCTACTTAATGGTTTAGACTTTGATTATCACCCCTTTGTTTCTTCTATGATGGGCCGATCAGGAGATCTTTCACTCTCTGAATTATATTCTCTACTTATGGAGTACGATCTTCGGCTCGAGATGTATCAAGGGACCGATCAGTTCCAGTCTTCAGCTAATATGGCATCTCGCGGTCGTGGAAACCGTGGTCGTTCTGGTGGTCGACGTGGTGGAGGCCGGTTCAATTCATCGCGCAATGGACAGAACAGCAACAACAATCAGAGTTACACCAACAATAATCAAGGCAATAGCTCACAAGTCACAAAAAAACGCCCTGTCAAATCTGCAAGAAGACAAATCATGAAGCCAATCAATGCTATTTTCGCTATGAGGAAGACAATCAGTACCGTGGGCGACCAGCAGGAGCTTATGGTGTTGATACAAATTGGTATGCGGACAGCGGGGCCACTAACCATATCACCAGCGAACTTGACAAGATGACCATCCGTGATAAATATAGTGGCAATGAACAAGTTCATAACGCCAGCGGCAAAGGTTTGAGCATTATTAATATTGGGCATACAGTTTTTCATACCCCTTTCAGTAAACTTCATTTGAACAATATTCTTCATGTGCCCTCTTCTGCCAAAAGCCTTGTTTCAGTTCATAAACTTGTCAAAGATAACAATGCTTTCCTTGAATTTCACCCTGATTTCTTTCTCGTTAAGGATCAGGAAACGAAGAGGATTTTACATCACGGTAGATGCAAAGGTGGCATGTATCCTCTCATTCCATCGGAAGAGAAAATAGAGTCAAAGCATGAAGTTTTTGGAGTCCATGTCCCTTCTACATCGTTATGGCATAGTCGTCTAGGTCATCCTGCTACTCCCATAGTTCAGAAGATCCTTAGCTCAAATAAGTTGCCGTGTGCTAGTTCCAAGAATGTTGAGTCAATTTGTGATTCATGTCAAAGGGCCAAGAGCCATCAACTGCCTTTATTCTGTTTCTAATAAAATCTCTAGTGCTCCTCTTGATCTGATTTATTCTGATGTGTGGGGGCCTGCACCCATCTTTGTTGGGAGTTATAGCTATTATGTTAGCTTCATTAATGACTATAGCAAATACACCTGGATATATTTGTTGAAGCATAAATCTGATGTCTTTCGAGTTTTCCAAGATTTTCAAATCCTCTGTGTTCAATCGGATTGGGGAGGCGAGTATGAAAAATTAAATTCTTTCTTCAAGCAAATTGGGATCACACACCGTGTGTCCTGTCCTCATGCTCATCAACAAAATGGTGCTGCTGAACGCAAACATAGACATATTGTTAAAGTTGGTTTAGCTCTTCTTGCTCATGCTTCCATGCCTTTAAAATTTTGGGATCAAGCTTTCCTTACAGCTACCTATCTCATTAATATTCTTTCCAGCAAGGTTATTGATTTTGAAATTCCTAGTACTCGCCTTTTTCATGATGCACCCGATTATAGCAATCTTCGTGTTTTTGGTTGTGCTTGTTGGCCCAATCTGCGGCCATATAATTCCAGGAAGTTATCTTTTCGATCCACCCAATGTGCTTTTCTTGGCTATAGTTCCATGCACAAAGGTTTCAAGTGCCTTGACATCTCCACCGAACGCATTAAATCTCCCGTGATGTCGTTTTTGATGAAGCCGTGTTTCCCTTTTCAAAGCTCCATCCTAACGCCGGTGCCTCTCTTAGAAAAGAAATTGTCCTACTGCCTTCTTCCCTTCGAAATCCAGGGGATGATGACTGTACTGCATCTGATATTACTAATACTACTGACGTACCTGCTGTTTCTAGTGAATCATCTGAGAAAATTGCAGGTCTCATGCCTATGCTCCCAGCGCTACCGGCACAACGTTGCGCACATAGCCTAGGCTGCAGCTCCTAGGTGGAAACGTTGTCTCCTTCCAGCTCGTCGAACGGTGCTGTTTTGCCTGCTACACCGCCTGGGAGAACATCAGTACCGCTGCCGACCGTTGTTGCTATGCCAGAGGACAACAGTGCGGCGACAGGTGGGGGTAATGCGGTGGTGCCTGAGTCTCCACCTGGGATGTTGCATGCGTCTGAGGAGTCTCCACCACCGCTGCATGCTACAGCATCAGGTGCACATGAATTTGTGCCACCCAGATCTTCTACAACATCTGGTTCTCCAGCAGCCACACCTGATCCCCTGCATCACCAAACACGGTTGCAAAGCGGTATTATCAAACCAAAGAAGCTATATGATGGTATGATTCGATTTTGCATGTTTAGTGCTACTGGTGAACCTAATTCCATTGATGAAGCTATTTCAGATCCAAAGTGGCGTGATGCAATGGAAGTGGAATTTCAAGCTCTAGCTAAGAATAAAACTTGGCATCTCGTTCCAAGAAAAACTGGACAGAATATTATTGATTGCAAATGGGTTTTCAAAATCAAACGAAAAGCCGATGGGAGTATTGATAGATACAAAGCTCGATTAGTTGCCAAGGGATTCAAGCAACGCTATGGCATCGACTATGAAGACACTTTCAGCCCAGTTGTCAAGATAGCTACAATTAGATTGGTACTCTCTATTACAGTGTTAAGGGGATGGTGCCTCAGACAACTTGATGTGCAGAATGCGTTCTTGCATGGTGTTCTGGAAGAGGAAGTTTATATGAAGCAGCCTCCGGGTTTTGAGGACACTAAAACACCGGGATATATATGTAAGTTGGACAAGGCTATCTATGGGCTGAAGCAGGCGCCCAGGGCATGGTACTTCAGGTTAAGCTCCAAATTAATCACTCTAGGTTTTGTGCCGTCAAAATCAGACATGTCTCTTTTTATATATCATAGGGGTGGTACAACTATTTATATGCTTATCTATGTTGATGATATTATCGTTACAAGCTCATCACCTAAAGCGGTGACAACTCTTCTTGCTGATTTAAAAGAAGACTTTGCACTAAAGGATCTTGGCAAGTTACATTACTTCTTGGGTATAGAAGTTAAAGAAGAGTTAGATGGCATAACTCTATCTCAAGCTAAGTATGCACAAGACTTGTTGAAGCGTGTTAGAATGCTCGGCTGCAAACCCTGCACGACTCATTTATCTGCATCTGAGAAGCTGTCGAGCTATGATGGTGTTCCTCTCAGTCCAGAAGATGCTACTCGCTACAGAAGCATAGTTGATGCTCTTCAGTATTTAACAAATACACGACCAGATTTATCCTTTGCTGTCAACAGAGTTTGCCAATTTCTTCATGCACCGACCTCAATTCATTGGACTGTAGTTAAAAGAATACTTAGATATGTACAACACACCATTGGACTCAGAATACATATTCAAAAGGTATTGTCGTCATTCATCAGTGCCTTCTCTGATGCAGATTGGGCATGTGATACAGATGATAGGCGTTCTACTGGAGGCTTCGCAATATTTTATGGAAGTAATCTTATATCATGGAGTGCTAGAAAACAGCCAACTGTTTCAAGATCTAGTACAGAAGCAGAATATAAAGCGATGGCTAACTGCAGAAATAATATGGTTTGAGCAACTGTTGACCGAACTTGGGGTTAAAGTGTATCGCACCTCAGTTCTTTGGTGTGATAATCTTGGTGCAACATACTTATCAGCTAATCCCGTGTTTCATGCTAGAGCAAAGCATATTGAAATTGATTTTCACTTTGTGCGTGAAAGAGTTATGAGAAAACAGCTACACGTTCGGTTCATCGCTCTAGAGATCAGTTGGCGGATGGATTTACAAAAGCCTTACCGGTTGCAAAGATGAATACATTTATTCGCAATCTCAAACTTCAAGGTGGTTAGGAAAGTTTAGATTGAGCGGGGGTGTTAGAGATTGTAAACGTGTTACACTAGGATTGTAACCGAGCATGTCTCAAGGATAGATGGACTCCTGTAATTTGCTATAGATAGAATAAAACTTAAGTTAGGAGTTCTAGTTTAAAACTATCTATATCTGTAATTCTTGTTCTATATATAAACATGCAAGCTATGGTGAGCCTAGGTTAGGCAACCATAGTTACTCCATATTTTTTCACTAATAAGATCATATATATGCAAGACAAGTAGACAACCACATGCCTGGTCTCTTAGATATATTAATTACTGGTAGCTTTGATCTGCTCTAAATTCAGAAAAAGGTTAAAAAGAGGTTGAAATTTTAAATTTCATTGGAGAATGGCTGCATATACAGCTTTTGTAGCGAAGTTTTGTTCTTTCTTGATCACTTGATGTCTTGATCACTCTGCACTTGTCTTGCTTACGACAACGGCACTTTTGCAAAAAAAACCAAACGCTCGCCGGGATTCCTTTTTGTTTTGTTTGAGTTCTGGACACTTTCGCAAGCATGCATGCATGCGGAAGATGAACTACATTGGAGCTGAGGCTGTCGGAAACTTCCTATAAGGAGATAGAAAAGGCGTGCAAGAGGTAACGCACGTACCTGTTGTTTGAATTCAACTCAGATCAATTTTGGTGAAATTCCAAATTGATCAATGTGCAAAATAAAATGGATTTTTTTCATATACATGTGTGCACACATTTTTTTCTATTAATTTTACTCAAATTTTTAACCTTCATATTAACGACAAGGTTTATGCCCCCAAGATTTCTTCCAGCTTATGCAAACTATATGTTTTAAACAAAAAGTGACTAACTGGGGTTTTAGGTTTTGGGGTGATCAGGATAGAAGGATAGAAGCAGCATAGCAGGAGAGACAGGTAAGGGTGGCACTGGAGCCATAGAAGCCACATGACCATAGATGAACAATGGTCGTCAATGGGTATATAAGAATGAATGAGTATTCATAAAAGAGGCACTAGATGAGGCTGGTAGATCCAGCAACGAGATCTACTAAAGATGTAGGAGGACAACACAAGGACCGGCCTCCTACAAAAGTTGAAGAAGGGAACATCATGGGACGAGGTGACCTAAAGTTTTGACTAGAAACGGTGGTGAGTGAGGAGGAAGATATAGACACACATGTGGGGAGTGGTTAATCTTGGGGAGGGAGCAAGGGCGAGTTTAAATTGGTAGGGACATGTCAACAATCAAGATAAAAGGGTAGTTTTGATCCACATCCCACAAATTAATCGACTGATTTTGATGCTAAATGATGTCAACATATGAATAGCACATGCTTAAAATAAAATGAAGCAAAGTAAAAGTGATATTAAAGAATTTTTTATATATTGTATACAAGTTTAGGCTATGGTTGTGTAAGTTTACGTGACTGCAAAGTCAGAAAATCAATTTCAACTAATTAAAAAACAACAAAAGATGATCAACCTTTTGTCTTCCTTTTTATTACACTTGATCCACTGTTCTTTTCTTTTCTTTTTTTCTCCTTTAACTAGCTACTCCCTCTGGTGATAAAATTGTGCTGCTTTAGAATCCATGTGTAATCAACATAAGTTAACTTTGATTATAAGTCTTGTTTATGATATACTCCATATAGGTATTGGGCATATAGAAATGGCATATCCAAGTTTTTAATAGCTAAAGCTTTCGTAATGTTATATTTATTATGTAATTATTTGGTTTAATTTATGTAAAATTCTAAGTAGTAAAAGTTATGAATTATTGACTTACAACATTTCTTTAATTGAAGGTAGGAGTTGCTAAGGTTGGCCAAAATGCATTAGGGTCGGTTTGGTTATGAGGACAAGTTTGAATTGGATGTGTACATGTATGGTTTTTGGGAGCATTCCTTATGAGAAGTTTGGTTGGGTGGATGGGAGAATTCATTTTTCCGTTTGATTCGATGGACGAAATGAGAATAGTAAACTATTAAAATTAAAAAAATATATTAATTACCATTAATCTGACCACTAATTAACACTAATATTAATTCTATAATACTAACAACATTACAGACTAATTATCACTAAATATTGAGCTTAGCAAAGGTGGATAGCCTTATCTGACCAAATTATCTTCATGCAATATTTCTTCTCTTGACCATCACATCTACTCTCACACACAAACCAAACATGCTTAAAGCTTGGATGATCGTCTTCCATTTATCCGTCCCACAAAACACATTACGCATGCCGTTGAGCTTCCTACCATAAACCACATCAATACTAGACAAGCAGTGTTTTACTTCCATGCTACTAGTATGCTACACTAGTCTCCAACCCTCTCTCTCTCTCTCATTACCACACCGCATCTGCATGGCAGGATGGCAGATGTGCTTCTTGAGTGGAGCATCTCGGAGGCAGGAAGGGATAAAGCACGCAGCCATGCAGATGCAGGTAGCCAAGCAATCACAAAGCCCAAACGATTCCCTCTTCCCTTCCCTTCCCTCCCAAAGTTCCAGGTAGCTAGTACACCATCCATACCAGCAGCAGTAAAATACACCCAAATTAATGGCCAATCACCATCTCTGCATTAAGCCTGAACTGAACAAGACGACGTACATAGGTAGTACTCCATAGCCAGGCATCCATCCATCGCGTTGCACGCCGGCCGGCAATGGATCGAACAGCAGCCGCGTTGTACGGCCTGCGCCGGACACAATCATTCGCCCATAACCGCGACCGTCGAAACGCCCCCTCCTCGGCGCCCTGCCCTGCCGTGCCATCGTTGGGATGTAGCGTTTGTTGCCACTCGCCGGCAGAGCAGGCAGCAGCTGTGGATGTCGAGCTCTCTCTCTCTCTCTCTCTCTCTGCAATGTGGGGCCGACCGACGCATCAGCTCAGACCAGAGACGACATCGGCCGCCCTACTACTGCAGCTACTGTTACACTTACACACGTCGCAGTCGTCGTGCAGTCCCTGCATTAGTGATGATGTAGTGCGCCATGGCGATCCTGTGAACGATCTGCCATGGCTGCTGACCTTCCAGCTAATATCAGCGTATCTTTACATATATGGTTAAGATTAACCATGATCTTTGCAGTGATATCTGCATACGTCTCCTCCTCCTGATCGATCGCCTGACGGAATTTGTCTCTGTTTCCCTGTCCCGGCACGCGCGCCATGCAGTAGCTAGCACTGCAGCTGCATACATGAAGAAGCAAGGCAGTGAGCCAGAGACCGACCACCTCAAAATTTCCACCGGCGACAGCCGCCGTGTGTTGTGTGCATAGTACTACAATACTGGCCGGCCGGCCGGCCGGGGAGCTATCCGAGAAAAGAGAAAGGAAAAGAAGAAAAGAAAAGTATGACAATGATACTGTGTGCAAGAATGGCAGCAACATCAGAAAAAAAAAACACAGGAATTTGTGCTACTACATCGAACTTGACTGCATTCAACTCTGGGAAAATGGTATTTGTTTAAGATGCATGTCATTTATTTGGCAGTATCACCAGCTGGTACCCTCCTCTGACATCTTCGTCTGAAACCTCAGATATTCATTTGGACCATCGATCTACATCAAGCAGCACGTTGTATATGCCTGCAACTATTAGTACTTGTGAGTCATTGCAACCTAACCATCGATGAACTGCACAAGCTCGCTAGGACAGAATATAAATGGTCAACGAAACCAGACATGCATGCGCATTGTAAGCCCTCCGTGGCTCCACGTCTCCTACTTCCTCCTTTGTATTAAAGTTCAAGATCCATATTTTTTAAAAAAAAATAGATAAAAATTTAGTCTCTATACCCTGTATGGATATATATAGCTAAATTTTATAGGAATGCATAGATTCTAAGTGTAATAACCGACAAACAATAGAATAAAAAAGAAAAAAAGAAAAGACTACAAGACTAAGCTTCGATCTTTAGCTACTGATGAACCCTGCAGCTTTTAAAAAAATGCACTAAATCGGTTTTGATATGCAACAAGAATTTCTACATTTCTTGACTCCTTCGCCACTCTATCCCTACCATCAGCCACATTTACTTGATCTAGATCCAATAACATCCAGCTCCAAGTTGTCATTTGCTCATCAACATAATCTAACAAAGCTAGAGAAGAAGAAGAGGCCCTCCAACACGTTTTTTCACTCCACGTCTGGCTTTGGATTTAGCACCTTAGATCCAAAGTCTCGTCTCCCTATTGTTAGCACCGCATAGGCACAAACCAGTCCACCGTTGACCTAATGATGTCGCTTCTCACTATAGTCACCTTAATCACTAGAGAGGTATTAGATCTAGCAGTTAGGCTAGACCTAGCCACCAGTCACTAAAAGAGCATGCCATTGTCCTTTCTTGCCATAGCCACCTCGTCTCACCTGAAGGGCACTAGATTGCAAACTTTGGCTCAGTGATAGCAAACTAAGATACCGGCATGATTGTAGGTGGTGTCACTGAGC
The DNA here is from genome assembly GCA_030770085.1 of Oryza coarctata. Classification (NCBI taxonomy): domain Eukaryota; kingdom Viridiplantae; phylum Streptophyta; class Magnoliopsida; order Poales; family Poaceae; genus Oryza; species Oryza coarctata. Next base: position 4,302,070 of record CM061483.1, read on the forward strand.
TAAAGTTGGCTGACTGGCCACCACCTCTACCATTAACCCATGCCATCTCCATCGCTAACATGGACTACATTGAACGGACAAAATTCATAGGAAATTTATAAAAAAAAGTTTTATAGAAATCTTTAAAAAAAATTTAAGTGGTACTTGTGCCCTAAGACATGGAACTGCTAACAGAAATTATCGGACTGACTGAGCATAATTTTTTAAAAGTATTGCTATTTTTGACCTTTTTAGTCCTAGCCATATATAAAATTTGATTTTTTTTTCTAAATTCTTTTAAAGCCGTATTGCAACCACCACTAAATAATTAAATTTTATAAATATGTAAATTTCTGATTGAGTGAGAATTTTTGAGTTAGAGATGATATCATTTCTGACAGTTTAAATCCCAGCATGACTAACCTTTCTCATATCCTTGTTTCCCAAATGTAAACATCTGGAGTCCACCGTTCATATTAACCTCTAGTGATATGACACATCAAACCCCTATCTCGATCTCTATTCCTCTTTGTCAATTGTTACATTTCACCTATTTTTTTTCATGCCAATACTCAAATTGACTACTAAGAGAACGTAGAGTAGCTCGGCTTGCGGGGTGCTGCTAGGAGATGTTCAATGGCCTATGTTCAAACCCAGGTAGTAGTAATGGTCTTCTGACTATGACAAGGCTTAACATCAATTCACCTATCCTTGAAACACCTTGGGAGAGAGGAGAGGGGATGGGAGGAGACATCAATGTTGCCTCAGTTGCGGTCTTTTAGACAATTTCGGTCATTTAAAATTGGAGATCAAATTGCATTGTAAAATAAATCAACATTGAACGATTAAGTTCCAATTAGTTCGGTTTGATTTTTTTTGTCATGATTGAAATTTCAGGAGATCAAAAAAAATTGTAAAAATAAAAAAATGACACATATTTGGTTTGGGAGGGCAATGAGCTAAAGCCTAAAAGCTCAGCCGAATTAGCTTATTAGGTTTATGAGTTCAAGTCAATCTGAGCCAAACTTAATACAAATTGATGAGAACCATGAGCTTTAAGCTTTTTTTTCACCCTTAGACAGAAGGACGATGATCAACATGAGGTGGTCGCAGTGGTTATAGAGAAATGGAGTAGTTGGGGTTTCAAGGAGGTGGGTGAATATGCTATTTAGGACAGTTCCCTTATTTGAATCTTGGATCCATATGCCATTATCATTAAGCAAATTGAGAAAATAAGGAACAGAATAATAGCGCATGTTACCTTCCCACAACAAAGATTTTTATCCTTTTCTAAAAGTGGTATGGAGCGATACGACCTAGATCCAATTAAGAGAAAATTTACACTACTAGATCAGAGAAAACATGTCCGTGATGATATACCCCCTAGATATTTTTTTTATAATGGAAATTATTTACATTTCCGTCCTTTGCCAATATACCCCTAGATGCTAATTAATATTACAGCGTAACCTAAGCTGAAATCGTGGTCAACCTTTTGCCGAACAAAAAAATCAGAACCGAGCACAGCTACAGCAGCGGTCCTCAGATCAATCAACTCTCGGTCTCGGCTCAAAGGTGATCGAAGAGATGGATCGATATGATCTCCCCTTTGCAAGAAGCTCTGATGCATCAATCATCCACGGACTGATTGCTGATCCCGTGATCAGAGAGATCCACCGCCACCACTCCCCCTGCACCCACCAGCGGCAGCAGCAGCAGACGGCGTCGCGCGTCTGCTTCGCCTTATTTGAGCCGGACAACCCCGCCGGCCGGGCGGCGGTGAGGTGGCCGGTCAAGCCCCGCCTTTTGCTTCCGGCCTGCCACTCTTACATCCCACTGCCTCTCTCTAGATTCTCTCTCTGGAGTGTGGAGTCCGGACGGGACATGTCCCAGCTGATGGGTGGTGTGTGGCTTTGAACGCTTTCCTTGGCCACCTCACACGCTCACCTGCTGGCTGCCTCTGCATTTTTTGCATTCTGAAGGCCTCAACCCCATCCCTTGCTTGGCATCTACCTCATTGCCTTTTTTTCTTCTTTTTTTTTCATTTTTTGGATGGATTCTTTCTTTCTCTGTTTGAGATTGATATTGATACTTTTCATCATCATATTCCTTTCTTATGCACGTTATTTACTATACATGGCAAGAACATTGTCTGAACTGCTTCCCCTGTTAGAGGAAGGCCTCTACTTGTATTTTCAGGGCAAGCATGTAAATTGCAATCCTAACATAAAATTGTTGATGCAAGAACTTTTGGCTAGAGCAGTTCCTGTTCCGTCCTAGAAGAAACTAAATGATCCACCCTACTACTACGTCTCATAATAATAAGTGTAGTTTTAGATTCAAATTTTGTTCTTATAAAAAGTAAATTTCTATCATACTATTTTTCCTTCTAACAACTCACATTTAAATTTTTTACTATCTTATTCTCACCCATCCTTCCACTTCCAACCATTCATCGTTTAAACAGGGGGCATATGAGTAATTTGATTTTTTTAGTAATTTGTGTTTGAAGTGCAGAAATACACTTATTTAAAGACAATATTGAAACCACACATGCAAATACTCAAATGCAACAAACAAACATATTGATTTGCTAGCTCTTTAATCATTGCCTAAATTCACAGGCAATGTACTTTGATGGAGACCGGAGTGCACCCCTCCTTTCCTGTCGGGACGTTGGCCATGTTTGTCATAATTGAACAAAACCCTTTCCAAATTGCACCCCCATAACCAGTTGCACAATTTGAAATATAAAAACAAAGAAGCGGATTGAATCATTCAAATTAAATGCTCAAAGAAATATTCAAAGCTACAATACTATCTCCTCTGTTTCCCCAATGGTTGATGCCTCTTTGCTTGCCCACTACAACAACAGTTTGCTTCTCCCTGCTCAAAAAGAAAAGCAAAAAGCAAGAGAAGAGAGATAAAGAACAAGAAAACAGTGGAAAGTAGAGAGTAAGAGAGAGAGAGAGAGATGAAAAGAACACAAATACAAACAGATGAACTGAGCCCAATGCACTAGACACCCTTCAGCCACAAGGCATATATAGCTCAAAAGACAAAGTTCTTGTTACAGAGAGAACATATTCCCTTCTCTCTCCCTAATCTCATCTTCAATGTGAAGGTTCATCTTCTCACCTCCATAATTTTCCTCTGAAGCTTCTCAAGATTCTTACATGCCTTTACCCATGTCTATCTATACATCCATCTCGATCTCACTCTCCATATCTCACTGAGAAGCAGATAGGTAGATAGAGAGATAGCTCCAACGCCTATGCCAATGGCAGCAGCAGCGATATAGATTGATTAGCTAGTCACCTCGGTTCTTCGCCAATGGCGTCGTTGCGGATGAGGTCGTGTCGTCCTGCTCCAATGTCGCGTCTTGTCTCGTTCTTGCTCGTCGTCTTGTTGCTGCATTGTGCGGCCTTCTTGTCCACCAATGGCGATGGTGGTGCGGATGACGCGTTGCATGGCGACGCGCTGGCGTTGGTGAGGCTCAAGGCGTCGCTGAGGTGCCACCCGCACGCGCTGCTTGACTGGTCGGTCGGTAATCTCGCCGTCGTGTGCGCGTGGACCGGGGTGCAGTGCGCCGGCGCCCGGGTGGTCTCGGTGGACATCGCCAACATGAATGTGTCCTCCGGCGTGCCCGTGTCGGCGGCGGTGGCGGGGCTCGACGCGCTCGCCAACCTCTCGCTCGCCGGGAATGGCATCGTGGGCGCGCTGAACGCGTCCGCGCTCCCTGCGCTCAGGTTCGTCAATGTGTCCGGCAACCAGCTCGGCGGCTGCCTCGACGGCTGGGACTTCGTGTCCCTGCCCAGCCTAGAGGTGTTCGACGCGTACGACAACAATTTCTCCTCCCCTCTCCCGGCCGGCGTCGTGGCGCTGCGGCGGCTGCGGTACCTCGACCTCGGCGGCAACTTCTTCTCCGGCGAGATACCCGCGGCGTACGGCGGGATGGCGGCGCTGGAGTACCTGTCCCTTAACGGCAACAACCTGCAGGGAGCAATCCCGCCGGAGCTGGGAAACCTGACCAGCCTCAGGGAGCTCTACCTCGGGTACTACAACGTGTTCGACGGCGGCATCCCGCCGGAGATCGGCCGGCTGCGCAACCTCACCATGCTAGATATCTCCAACTGCGGACTCGGAGGCCGAATCCCTCCCGAGCTTGGCGAGCTCACCGCGCTTGACACGCTCTTCCTCCACACCAACCAGCTGTCCGGCACCATCCCGCCGGAGCTCGGCAACCTCACGGCGCTCACCGCGCTCGACCTGTCCAACAACGCGCTCACCGGCGAGGTCCCCGGCTCGCTCGCCGCGCTCACCTCGCTCCGGCTGCTGAACCTCTTCCTCAACCGCCTCCACGGCCCCGTCCCTGACTTCATTGCCGCGCTGCCGCGGTTGGAGACGGTGCAGCTCTTCATGAACAACTTCACCGGCCGCGTCCCCGCGGTGCTCGGCGCCAACGCGGCGCTCCGGCTGGTCGACCTGTCGTCGAACCGGCTCACCGGCATGGTGCCGGAGATGCTGTGCGCCTCCGGCGAGCTCCACACCGCCATCCTCATGAACAACTTCCTCTTCGGCCCCATCCCCGGCTCGCTCGGTTCGTGCTCCAGCCTCACCCGCGTCCGGCTCGGCCAGAACTACCTCAACGGCAGCATCCCCGCCGGCTTGCTCTACCTGCCGCGGCTCAACCTGCTCGAGCTACAGAACAACCTACTCTCCGGCGAGGTCCCGGCGAACCCGAGCCCGAGCACGGCGGCCGGCTCGCAGCTGGCTCAGCTCAACCTGTCCAGCAACCAGCTGTCCGGGCCGCTGCCGAGCTCACTGTCCAACCTCACCGCGCTGCAGACGCTGCTTGTCAGCAACAACCGTCTCGCCGGCGCCGTGCCACCGGAGGTCGGGGAGCTCCGGCGGCTCGTGAAGCTCGATCTGAGCGGCAACGCGCTGTCCGGCAAGATACCGGAGCCCATCGGCCGGTGCGGCGAGCTCACCTACCTCGATCTCAGCAAGAACAACCTGTCCGGCGCGATCCCCGAGGCGATCGCCATGATACGCGTGTTGAATTACCTCAACCTGTCGAGGAACCAGCTCGAGGAGGCGATTCCGGCGGCGATCGGCGCGATGAGCAGCCTCACGGCGGCGGACTTCTCGTACAACGACCTGTCTGGGCAGCTGCCTGACACGGGCCAGCTCGGCTACCTGAACGCGACGGCGTTCGCTGGCAACCCAAGGCTGTGCGGGCCGTTGCTGGGCCGGCCGTGTGGCTACAGCGGCGCCACTGCAGCAGGCGGATCGCCGGTGGTGACGCGGCAGCGGGCGACGGTGGGGGACTTCAAGCTGGTGCTGGCGCTGGGGCTGCTGGTGTGCTCGGTAGTGTTCGCTGCGGCGGCCGTGCTGCGCGCTCGTTCCTGCCGAGGCGGACCGGACGGCGGCGGCGAGTGGCGGTTCACGGCGTTCCACAAGGTGGACTTCGGCATCGACGAGGTCATCGAGTGCATGAAGGACGGGAACGTGGTGGGCCGCGGTGGGGCCGGTGTGGTGTACGTCGGCCGCACCCGCTCCGGCGGCTCGATCGCCGTGAAGCGCCTGAACACCTCCTCCTCCGGCGGCGGCGGCGAGGCGGCCCGGCACGACCACGGGTTCCGGGCGGAGATCCGCACCCTGGGCAGCATCCGCCACCGGAACATCGTCCGCCTCCTGGCCTTCTGCAGCCGCCGCGGCGACCGCGACGGCCGGGACGACGCGTCGGCGAGCAGCAGCAGCAACGTGCTGGTGTACGAGTACATGGCGAACGGCAGCCTCGGCGAGGTGCTCCACGGCAAGGGCGGCGGGTTCCTGTCGTGGGAGCGGCGGTACCGGATCGCCGTGGAGGCGGCGCGGGGCCTCTGCTACCTCCACCACGACTGCTCCCCGATGATCGTCCACCGCGACGTCAAGTCCAACAACATCCTCCTCGGTGACGACTTCGAGGCCCACGTCGCCGACTTCGGCCTCGCCAAGTTCCTCCGGTCCTCCTCCTCCTCCGGCGCTGCCGCTTCCTCCGAGTGCATGTCCGCCGTCGCCGGCTCGTACGGCTACATCGCCCCAGGTACGCGTCGCACGCATTGCATTGCACCTTCACGTCACACGATCGTACGCCCAGGATTGACTTAGGGAAATCGATGCCGACCGTCGGATGGACCATCCTGATCCGCTTGTCGCTGTCGCATACAGTCCACGGAAGCAGTAGCAGCACCAGCACTGACCGCTGGCTGCCCCCTCTGTCACTGGGGAGCGGGTCCCACCGATCCAAAGTCAAACAAAGGATTTTTTTTCCACGACAGTTCACGTAGGCACCCCAGCACAAAAGCTCCAGTCCTACACCAGTTTCATAAACACGACGAATTTCATTCTAAACAGTTCGATTTCATTTTAAAACTGTTTCAAATTTGGGGTGAATTTTGGCAGAGTCAATGTAGGGTAGTTTTGAATAGGAGGTCGCAGTGGCTGCATGTAGGCAGAGGCAATCTGGTGCTGCTGTGCAACTGCATTGCGCACGCAAACACATTGTCACACATGACAGTTGCCGACGTGGCATGCAGCAGTGTGTGGGGGCCACAGGGGTTTGGCTCAAGACCGAGCGGTGGGCTCGTGACCGAAAGCGGCCGAAAAGGGGTCCTCTGGTCAGGCATGCACGCACTCGATTGCCCAATAATTTTTCCCAGCGGTGGGGGTGGGCCCGCGGGATAGTGACCTGACGACGAGTGGGCCCGCGCTGCCAGTGGGCGCAAGCCAAAGCTAGCGGCACACGGACATGCCGCCCATGCAGGGGTAGCGTGTTGCGTTGCGTTGTGGACGGCGTGGCAATGGCAGGCCTGACACGTCAAACCGGCTGAGTTGCAGAGCCATGGCTGATGGCTGCCACAGAGGCACCGCAATCGCCAAAGAGCCATCCATCCCTCTTACCCATTACGTAGAAACGCCCAAGCAAGAAACCCCTATTTCAACGTTTCTACGGATATATAAGTTAGTATGCCGTTGGTTTAAATATTTTGAGACGATAAGAAATCCGTAGAGATAGAGATCTGACCAAGGTGAACTATGGATGATTTTTACCGGATACATTGGTCCCGGGTATATAGAGGAGGGATGTGATGAGAGCAGTTCGGTTATGCGGCTGCATCTTTGACCGGCATTGGGTTAACCCAGTAAAAAGCCTCATCATCTTCTCTCCTGGGGTTTCGCCAAAGCGGCTCACGCTGCTGTTACATCGTCTCCAAAGCAAACCGAACGGCACAGCACGGCACGGCACGCCGGTTGCTGCTGCTGCTTTTGAACGGCACAGTAGCTGCTAGCTAGGCGCCTCCGCTGTTACGGTCACGCACTTTGCTTTTTGTAATTTAAGCCTTGGAGTGTTTAGAGGCGTGGATTAGCGCAAGGATCCTAGGTGAGCATGGGCTTAACAGAGACAGATTTGGGCGTGGGGGAGGGTGATCTCTCTTGATCCAGTAGAAGAATTTTCCTTGGATTTGGGTGTTGGCAGGATAAACAAGGAGTTTATTTGTTAATGGAATGTTATGGGGTGAGAGAGATTGAGATTCCAACGAATTTTATTGTGGGTGAGGCGTGTGTGGTACTGGTACTATAGAGTACGAGTACTCCTGTAGGCATTTTTCTTGGGATTTGTTGCAGAATGTTGCAGGCACTTGGTCTTGTCCTCGGGTTTTTATGCACATATAGAGGATGCACTATTAGGCTACTGTCGCTTCTGTACTAATCAAATCAGCATCTAAGATACACTTAGATTTCGTTTTGCACGAGAGTGGTTAGTTTATATCAGATGGCGGTGGCATCACGTTTTGGAATGGTCGTGCTAGTGCCCCCTGTATCTTTTACCTTCAACATTGGTGATTTAATGGCCTTGTGGCTAATTGTGTGATTTGTTTTTATAGAGTACGCGTACACCCTAAGGGTAAACGAGAAGAGCGATGTATACAGCTACGGAGTGGTCCTTCTTGAGCTTATCACTGGCCGGCGCCCAGTGGGAGATTTTGGAGAAGGGGTGGATATTGTGCAGTGGACGAAGAGGGTCACTGACGGTCGAAGGGAGAACGTGCACCAAATCATCGACCGCCGGATTAGCACGGTGTTAATGGATGAGGTGGCACATCTCTTCTTCGTGTCCATGTTATGTGTCCAAGAGAATAGTGTGGAGCGACCAACAATGAGGGAGGTAGTGCAGATGTTGTCTGAGATCCCCTACCATGCGTTGGACCAACCATCACCATCATCATCCGCACTAGAGACAAAAATGGAGGAGAACAGCCCTGAGAAGAAGCCCAATTGCTACAAGCTTTTTCCAGACTTGCTGACCTAAGTTGAGAGCAAGTACCTGGGGATAGGGCACAAAAGACAATTAATTGCCATTATATTGTTACAAGATGTGGTATGAAAGGACTGGAGTAATTAAGTGCTACTAATTGGAGTCAGCATTCTAGAAGCTTGTTGGTAGGTAGACAGTGTGGTGGTGACAAGAGATGGGGAGGAAGATCAAATAACATATGTAACTTTATTTACTTTCATCTCCTCTTTTTTTTGTTCTGTAATTTTTTTTTCTATCAAAGGTGTATAGGGTTTGATCATATGCTACCTTCTAGGGGATTGTGCTGTCTATTGGAATAGTCACTTCATCATAGCTTTAGCCCTTTGCAATCTCCTGGTAATCTTCAGCCACCATCCCTTGTCATCTCCTTTTACACTAGTTCTTTATATGCTCATTGTGTACTGTTGGTTCCACATATACTAGTTCATGGCTTTTTGTATTATTCAAGCCAATTTTGTCATCAAGGGGTGAAGTAATCATCTGTTGGAAGATTCTTGGCTGGAGCTTTGGGTTCAGGAAAAGTGAGAAAAATAAAAGAGAAGTGCTTGACAGTCTTTGAAAAACATCCCGAGTCCCAAAGCTTAAAGCAAGCCGGACAGTGACTAAATTGAACAACTTTATCAAAATAAAGGAGCTAAGGGTAAAACATCAAGAGAGAAATTTTGAAGAATTATCATGATGCATGCCCTCAGAGTTTCAGGGCTGGCAGTGTCAGTAGCTTGAATTAGCTTCATAATACGTGTATTAAATTCATTTTTTACTGATCATGCATAGATTTAATGATAAACGGAAGTCTAAAGTTGCATGTTGTAAGGACAAGTTCTTTTGGACCAAGATGAAAACCAAAACACTAAAACGAGATAAGCTATTAATATATGATTAATTATGTTTATATAAATTTCCTATAGAAAAAATATTTTAAAATAATAAATAAACTATTTTTAAGTTAAAATAATTAATATATAATTAATCATATGTTAAAACAGAGCATATGTGCCCTGTTCATGTATCTGCTTGCCTTTTTTCCATCCCTTCTACTGTTTTCTCTGGTCACTGTAACGTTGGCCCTTGGCAGCATTCTTAATATGCACCCCGTTTGTTTAACTTTTTTCCCACTGGTTCTAATGTCAGGTTTGTTTTGTTGTAAAAAGAACTCGTTAAATTTTGCGATTACTAAATTTTACCAAGGTAACAAACAAAGCAAACTCTTGACATCACAACTCCGAAAACTTCCACTTACAAAACTATCCCTACCATTACACGCTTTTCCATCTTTTCTTCCATATTTGTTCTTGTCAAATAAATATGATCCTTACCATTTAATGAACGAGTAATCTTTTTTTAATGTATAAATGAAGTGCAAAATAACCGATGGAAGTAGATAACCAAGCACTGAACAATGCTCTCTACTTGTGGCGAACCATTCCCTTTTATCATAAAAAATAGGATAAAGAAGCTGCTCAGAATTCAGTTATTGTTCATCTGAATGTTCGTCAAAAATACAAGACCAGCTCAAAACTTCAACAGTTGCTAAAAAAATACTCAAATTTGAGCTATGGTTTTGACTCTCCTCAACCACACAAATTTCCGCTTATTGTTGTCAACATTACCAGCTCACGGTAATTGTGGTGTCTGAGGAAATCCAGATCAGTAATTGGTCATTTGCTTGTGTTTCAGTGCCCTCCAGCCAATGTCACGCCTGAAGAATCCTTCAGGCCAGTCAACAACATCTACTGCATCGTATGCTCCTGCCCTTGCTTCTTCAATGTCTTTGCCTTTAGCCGTGATCCCAAGCACCCGGCCTCCCACAGCTACAAGATTTCCATCCCCATCCAATGCTGTTCCAGCATGGAATACTTTTACAGCAGGTGAGACCTGCTCGGCCTTCTCGATATTTCTTATCACTGTCCCTTTCTTATAAGATCCAGGGTATCCTTGGCTTGCCATCACAACCACCATTGCCATTTCAGGTGACCAGGTTAGTGAAACATCACCCAGTTCTCCTCTGCATGCACATAGCAGAACATGTGCCAAATCGGATTCTAATCGCATCATAAGAACCTGAGAACAGAAAAGAAAAATATATCAGTAGAGAAAAGTATAATCAAAATTTGATGGCAAAACTAGTAAACAGTTCAACTAGAAAGCTTAGACAGCTAAGAACACACTATCTTATCTGGAAAATTGTATACTATAGTTGTGATATGTACAAGACAAGCAGGACAAAGATGTCACATGACCGTCAATTATTCATGACAATACAGCATGCAAGGGTATTTTGGATAATTAGGCCAGATGCTGGATGAACAATTCAGACTACATATGCTCTGAGGTAAAACCTTTTCTACTGACAATCTTCATGACTTAACATTTTTCCTTTGTTGTTTGCCAGTAATATGATAGTATAATTTATTGAAAATATTAACTCTGAAAGCAATTTACTTCAAAGATAAACATTTCAGTAGATAGTCATAATTGTTTGATCTGAACTGATACAAATTCGAAAATTTTCAGAGCAGATTGAGCACCAATAAACATACCAAAGAAGATAAATTTTGAAATTTGACCATCATTAAAATGACACAAAAAATGCACCATTCTCATTGCACTACAGGAATGAAATCTACTCAGCTTCATACTAGATCCCCTGTAGAGTATGAACTGCTAGATGCAGATCAGAGTGTCTAAACTGCTGGAGGAAAACTCTGTTGGCAAGTCATGCATGTACGTTTCATTCTATTGTCCAACAAGAACATCTTGGCCATCGTGTGATCAGAGGAACCGGACTCCAAATTTAGTCACGCAAATTTGTTTCATTCTAATGTCCAACAAGAACACCTTGGCCAGAGAAACCAAAATCTATATTTTAATGATTCAACTTCACACATATACACAAAATTTCCTAACAGATAATGTACCCTTGAAGGTTACAGTTTATAGATAAGAGAACAACTAACCTGGCATTCTGGGTCACCGAATCGTACATTGTACTCGATAAGTTTAGGCAGACCAGATTTTTTCTCAATCATAAGTCCAGCGTATAATACACCAACAAACTTGCATCCTTCAGCTGCCATACCTTTAACTGTTGGGATTATTATACTTTCCATAATTGTGTGCTTAAGCCTTTCTGTCACTATTGGTGCAGGGGAGTATGCACCCATACCACCAGTATTTGGGCCTACATCACCATCACCAACTCTTTTGTGATCTTGTGCTGATTCAAGTGGCAAGGCATTTTCACCATCCACTAATGCAAAGAAAGAGGCTTCTTCACCCTCTAGATATTCTTCAATGATAACCCGTGAACCGGCAGAACCAAACGAGCCTTGAACCAACATAGAGTCTATGGCTTCAAATGCCTCATCCAAAGTCATAGCAACAACCACACCTTTTCCAGATGCCAATCCATCAGCTTTAACAACAATAGGGGCTCCTTGATCCTTGACATATTGTTTAGCTTCAGCAGGATCTGTGAATGTGCGGTACTACAAAGAGATAGAAGTACCTATGTTACCTTATTATTAACATCTCAAATTATTCATAGATTTATATAGAGGATCCCTATTTTATTCCTGTGTCTTTTCTGGTATGTTTACTTTACAACACAACAACTTTATTTCAAAACTCAGACTATCTCAAGGGACATTTCAGGATACAAGGGCAATGCTTAAGTCTAGCTCACCTAGAAAGCTAAATATATACCATTAACTCTGAGATGATTACTTATATTTTCTATAACTGATATACCATCAAGCAAGTTGAATATGAACTTGGTTAGCAACCTTGTAGTAATACAAAGGAAATATCAGCATGATTATGCCTGAAAAACACGTCTTTGGTTCTTTTAACATGGATATCATCAACCAAATTTAGGCATCTTGTACTCTCATTGGAACAAAGGTCCATTTCCCAGAAGGTACCTTAGCCGTATGAATACTAATGTAAAAGAAGGTACCTTAGCCGTCGGAATATTGTACTTATCACACAACTTCTTCATAAAGTCCTTCGATCCTTCTAAAGCTGCAGCTTCCGAGGAAGGACCAAATGCTGGTATCTCAGCTTTCACGAGGTCATTCACAAGACCAGCAACAAGAGGAGCTTCAGGACCTACTACAACCATTCCCACTCCCCTCTTGCGGCAGAATGCAATAACGGCATCACTATCAGAGATGTCAAAGTCCGATATACAGATCGCATCTCCAGACTGAGCAATACCTGCGTTCCCAGGGGCGCATAAGACTGCATCACAAGATGGAGAGCGATTCAAGGCATAACAGAGAGCGTGCTCCCTTCCTCCACCTCCAATGACCAAGATGGTTATCCTCTCTTCTGAATAAAACAATGAACGGAAAATTAAACCATTGCCCTTCACTTTGCATCTAATTGTTCCGTCCACTAATTTTCAACAAAGTTTCATCTCATAGCGCTTTGGGACTTATAATTTTTCCACAAACATAAATCACTTGAAGATAGAACAAAAGAAACTGAACAATTGCAAGAGAGCTTTACCAATAAGCAGGCTAGCATCAGCCAACGAAGCATTCAAGTTTGAGCCCCCACTCTTTGAAACCTGAACAAATAATTGAGAACCGGAGGTGACATGACGCATTGCAGCATAAGAGCAGCTGCCCATCCATGCCTGAGAAACAGGATAAGATACTGAAGATTTCCATCCACTGCACTGATGGTTACGGCTCAGCGCCAACACCCCATGCCTTGCGGCGAGCTTGAGAGGAGCCCCAACACCATAAGCAGCAGACACCATGGTCCTTGTTTATCCGAAGCCCAAGCTGACCTACCGAGGAACACAAGATTCATTCAGTCCAAGAACCTCTACATGCTCATAGCCTAGAGTTCATCTTTCCTTTTCGTGTTTCAAGGGGAAAAAGATGCTTCTCACCTCTCTGTGCAGCGTATGAAGCAGCACGACCTAGTAGGAGCCGCGGGAGCTTGCCGGGGTTGAAGCGGCGGCCAGACGGGGAGGAGGAGGGAGGGAGGAACTGCCGGACTGGTGCACCACCGCCTCACGGTCTCACCTTGCTCAGCAGGGCCGGCGGCCGGAGGGAGCTAGAAGCAGCGCGGCATGCTGGCCGAAGAGCAACGGGGGGACGTCGCGTCGAGCACGGCTCACCGGCGAGGAGGCGGAGGCCGCAGGCTGCGGGCGACGCGACTGGAGCGGCGGCGGCGCGAGAGTGAAGCCGCGTTGATATAGGAAGCAACCGCCGCATTGGTGGTGGGCTGGGCCGGATTGCTTTCGATGAAGGCACAGACAGAACAGCAGCGCACTGTCAGCCCCACGCCCGATGACGTCATCGAAATCAGACCACGAAACCAAAAACTCGCGGAGAACTCCCTTCGTTTCCCCATCCCCCGATGGCTCCGCGAATCCATGGCCCTCTTCTGCCCCGCGGCGGCACCCTGCCCTCGGCGCCGGCGATGGTCGCGCCAACCGCGCTCCGGAAAGAGGTTCGGTTTCCTCCGCACCTCAGGCCTCCAACTCTCCATTGAGAGCTCCCCAGGTCGGGGGTTCCGTCGAAATTTGTTCGTGCTCTAGGTTTTCGATTGATTAAGCCCGATATGAATTTTGGTGTATTTCGCTACGTGAGTTTGGCAAAGCATCAGGAACGCGAGGATTTTCGGGTTTTCTCTAGACTTCTGTGCATATTCGCGAGTTACAGGTGTTGACAGGGTATTTAATCTTCTTCTTGGTAGTGTTGGTAACATGCGTTTAGGGGATTTAATGCAGTGAACTAGGGTATTTATGCGGTGATTTGGGATCGTGAGATTACTGGAGTTTGCGATTTTCGAGATGCTTGGTCGCTTCTTTTTTGGAACCCATGAATTCCAATGTATTTTCAAAGGGAGCCTTTCAGTTCTGTGTAAATACGGCATGATTCCTTCGTTCCAAGCAAGGTAACAGTAGTGTGAGTTTGAATTGTGATGCGTGCTACTGTGCAAGTTATGTTAGTATATTCTGCCGCCTAGAAGTGTCCTAAATCTATGGTTATTATGTTGTGCACTTAGTTTCTTTACCTTAAGTAGAGTTTTCTGCCCAATTTGTTTACATCAGCTCTTATGAATTCATGGAGGTGTGCAGCTCTTCCCCTTGATCACTATCAAGCTCCCATCCCGTGGATTTTACAAAATTTGGTCGTGCACTCCTGCTCCTTATGTTAGGTTTCTGATTGATTAGAAGCATGATGTGATTCCTTGCATTTCTGGCTGTGTGAGTTTGGACCCGTGGAGTGTGTGGATTTTCCGTTTAGGTTAGCTGATGATGTTTTTGTGTAAATTTCATGCGGTTAATTTCACAATACTCAAGGAACGAGATGCTTCCTAATCATGTTCTTGTGTATGTTAATAGGGATTGTCTTTTTCTTCATAATTTAGGTAACATGTTACATGTGTTTAGGAAATTTGTGCAGTGAACTGGGATCACAAAATACTAGTCGCATTTTCAACAATTTTGGTGGTCCTGTTTGGAACCCATGAATTCCCATGCATTTTCAAAGGAAAACGACCAGTTCTGTGAAAATCTGGTGTTCCAAACAAAGCAACGTTCTGAATTTTGAAGTGTATTGTGCCTACAAATGTTTTAAAACTATGCCTTCTTTTCTCTAAGTTTATGCAGTCAGTTTCTTTACGTGAACTAGAGTTTTGTGTCCTATTTATCTACATCACCTCTGAGGAGATGGGTATTACTTTTATTCTTTGTTTTGTCGATTATTGTTCTTTATGATCCGCTACTGACATGATATTTAATATGTTTCCTCAACTTTCTACTTTTATGTTAATTTTTTTTCTGCTTTACAGCGTATTCACTGTTTGAATCTTTGAAGTACTCAAGCTCAGAAGTTTATAGTCTAAGTAGTGAATAGATTAGAGATAGGGTTAGTGCCTATTTTATTTAATTCACAGTGTCTGAAGAATCACTTAATGGCTTGATCTTTAATGATTGAGTTTTGCTCACGTTTATTTTGATATGGTTTATATTTGGTTAGTGCTCACAGTGCAAAGGCATGTCCACCATCCTATATTAATCCATTTCGCTCTGAGGGTTGCTAATGCAAGTTCACGTGCAGTTGTGTTTCATCTGATGTTAAATCCATTTTATTCTAGTATCTTTTAGTGTGCAATGCATCACCATCAATTTTCTGACAGAATCTTACAGATCAAAATGCCTGGCATTCAAGCTTTAATAATTGAGTATTCTGTGTTTATAGCTCCTGATTGTTACTTATTTGTATATCAGATTCATGTTCTCCACTGCTGTGCTGGTTACTATTCCAATCACCACAGTACATTATGCTTTCTTCAAGAACGAAGGTATGGACAACTATCCCATTTTATTTAGGTTATTTTTCGAAAAATATAGCTTACCTGGATCGTCCAGATTAACTTCGTTTTCAGTATACGTCTGCCTTTGTCTTTTTAAATCTAATCAAGTCTGGAATTTGTGAATCTTGTAGTTGCTAGAGAATAGAACATATGCTACCCTATTACTTTACAGTTCTATCTGAGCAACTGTTGTAGCTAGAATTTTATGTCAGTCTGCTTTCACGTTTCTATTTGTACAGAACAAGGTAGTCTATGAACATCAGAGTAAAATCGAGCATATAATTTTTCATGGCATTTTTTGGATCGCTGGTATTTCAATTTTCTTTAATAATAATAATAATTTCTGAACATAGACTACAAAGTTCAGTTGCTGAATTCATCTAGGAGTATGAGCTAAGTGCAGTGCTATATGATTTGATTTGTTGCCATTGGCATTCTGATTGGCCACAGTACCATATGCCAAGTATCTTGTCTTGTTTGTTTATTGAGATATTTTCTGTTACTTTTTTACCTCTCATTGCAACTATTTATTTGCATGGTAGAAGTATGTTGAAGTTGCAGAGTAAGTTTAACAGTTCCCACTCCCTTACCAGCACCATGTGACAAACTGCGGCAGTGCTAATCTGGATGGCATCAGTTACAGGAGGATGAAGCCAGTCATGAAGCGTTCATGAAGCGCATGCTAAGGGTCATATTGGTAAGTAATCTGATGTCTCATTAACATAAGCAGAGCAAAGACAAATCAGTTATCAAATGTTTACAGTATTTTGGCAGTTTAAATTGAGCAGCTGTTGTAGCCAGAGTTTTATGTCAGTCCGCTTTCACATTTCAACATTTACACAACAGGGTAGTCTATAAACATGAAAGTATTAAATAAATCGAGCTTATAATTTTTTGACATTTTTTTTGGACAAGTGATATTTCTATTTTCTTTATTGTAAATAATAGTTTCTGAACTGGATTCAACTTGGAGTATGAGCTAAATGCATGGCTATATTATTTGTATTGCTGTTATTGGCGTTCTGATTGCAGCCACAGTACCATATGCCAAGTGTCTTATCTTGTTTGTTCATTGAAATATTTTCTGTTAGTTTTCTATATCTTAGCTGCAATTATTTATTTGCATGGTAGAGGCAAATTAAATTTGCAGAGTAGGTTTAACAGCTCCAACCCCTTTATCTGCACCATATGACATACTGCAGTAATGCTAATCTGGATGGCATCTATTACAGGATGATGAAGCCAGTCATGAAGCAAGTGCTGCAGGGTCATAATGGTAAGTTACCTGATGTTTCATGAACTTAAGTGAGCAAACTACACAAACCAGTTATCAAATGTGTACAATATTGCAGTCATGAAAAACTGACATGCCTCATGTCCTTGTTATTGTTATGTATATGTTAGCTGATGTGAGGCTTCGGTAATCCTTCAGCTGCATTGCTAAAGGAACCTGTGCCAGTCTTACATCTTTTGTTAGGTGCACTACTATACATTAGCCTAGGACAACTGCTCTTCAGCTTGTGGAACATCTTTACATGATGTACATACATATCTCTTTGGAACCCTATCAAAATCACTAATTCCAGCACACCTAGTGTGCATCCATGCATGGCAAGAGTCACAAGATAACATTTTCTCGCCATCATCGTCCTTGGCTCCACAGGAGCATTTAACCGTCCATTTGTCCACACCCCTCTGCATCCTGTAAATTGCAAGCCGTCGTTCACCTCCAATGCACCTGCCTTTGATGCGGACAGGTCCCTTAGCTCCAAACAAGAGCTTGATTTGTGTTGTCTCGCTGGCAGTTGCACAATCAAGAAGCTGGTCAGCTACAAAACTCTGAAACATTAGGTAATTGTCTCGAAACGCTCTCACAGCCTCCACTTTGAGATCAGCGACAGTTGCTGCTTGTGGAAGTGTTAAGAGCTCTGCTGGGATACAAGGTGGATCATCAACCTGGTCAGCTAGCTCCACTTGGCACCAAATGTGCAACTGGGATGGGTTTTGAGGCAAGAAATTTTCTTCCATATCATAATGCTTGATGAATTGCTTGCAGTCCAAAAGTGTCAATGCAGACCTCTTGGCATGCTCATACTTTTCTTCTGGCCTATAAGGATGCATTGTATGTGGGTAGAGGAGTGCATCACACAAGAACTTGATGTCACGGAATAGATGATCTTGGGTTAGGGTGCATACATTGTTTGGTGGGAACAGGGTTTCAGTCGTAAGCCTGCAGTGAAAAAATAGTTAGAATTTGGATTCTGAAATAATCACTTACATATCATGCAAGTTATAATCAGATATGAGCCACTAACCTGTACTCTACTGTGTTCAACTCACTGTTGCATCGAACTGCAACAACCATCCCATCATCAGTTCTTGTACCACCAAGGGTCTTGATGCAGTAATCAACCAGCTGTGGCGAACCAATCGGATGGGATGTAACTGCCTTTAATGTCCGCGTAGCAACCCATCTATCTGCAGCACGGAGAATTTTGAGAGCAATGTCTGTTGCTCGTTGTAATTCCTCTTCAGGCCATTCCTCATGATAGTGGGCATCATATGCCAGTTTCTTTTTGTGCACATTGTTGCTGGTGGCAAGCCCCATTATGTAGAGCAAGAGTTCATGGATGTTGGTGAGAGCGTGTCTTGAGAGAGATTGGTAGAAGGTAATGGTATTCTGCAATTGGTTTCGAGGAGACCGGGAGTGAGGGAAAAAGTTAGACAGTGGCACTTTGGATAGGCTGTCTACAGCTTTGCGGTAGACTTCAGGTGTGATTCCAAAGCTTCCGCTGCTGAGTTTGAATCCCCACAGGCCATACCAAGAATAGCCAGTGGCAACAGCATGGAGGCTCCGGTAGTCAACACCATACTTCTTTGAAACATCCATCACTGAGACCTTTCTGCAATTTATTAAGTGTTTTGACATGTTAGTATCGTCTGCTGATAAATTAGAAGTACTGAATGAATGTAATAGGTCCTGTTATGCTGATTTCATAACCATAAGCTGTCACTTTACCTAACCCTGAGGTATCTGCAGAGCCGATCCCAAAAGTCCATCAGTTGGGATCCCGTCATGACACTGGAGCCTCCCTCACGGCCATTGATCCGGACAAGGTGGCCAAACCCGTTTTCATGGACTATGCCATGCAGTAAATGCCGTGGATTCTCCAGTTGCACATAGTCCCAATCTTCCAGATCGTCGTGAGAGAGGGTAGCGTGGTTGCAGGACAGACATCTAATGACAACATCACAAGATGAGGCCACACAGTTGAGTATTTTCTTTCCCTAATTATATGAACTTACAAATCCTGATTAATGAAAATTGGCAATTGAATTAGAAGCAGATTAAACCAACCTTGTTTCATGCAGTGCCACCATGAACCCACAACGCCTGCAGGTTTTCGAGGTGCCAATTTCATTCTCATTGCGAATTATGAAGTGGTACCTCTTGGAGCAAACAGGGTGCTTGCTCCAGCCTATGTAAAACAGCACGGCAAGGCAAGTAATATTTAGTTTTCATCCAGAATTGTGTTGCTCTAACAATAGCTATATTAGTGTCAATCAATCCAGCTCATTTTATAGCGCAGACATTTGTTTCGTTTCCAACTGATATAACATGCAAACATTGTAGTATATATATGGCAGAAATTTGCATAGTTCAATTCAGACACTTCAGAGTTTAATGCATTCCAGCGAATTTGTATCAGGTGTGAATGAAATATGGATACATTGGTCTTTCACCTCCCTCAACTTTTTTCTCTTATCCCCTTCAATTCTTATAATTTTTTCTCCCTTTAATTCTTATCATTTTCTCTCCTCCCAAATGCAGCACACTCCCTCAAATTTTATTTTAATCCCGTCTCCTTCAATTCTTATATTTTGTTCTCCCTTCATTTCTTATCATTTTCTCCTACCAAATGCAGTACACTCCTCCCTCAAATTTTCTTTTTATGTTTCTCTCCACCTCAATTCTTATCATTTTTTTCATCCCCCCAACCACATGATTTCTTGCAGAGGTAATCAAACTGTTCAGTCAAATATATTCAACATAATTTCTGTAATTTGAGAGCATATCAATATAAATCTGCTATTTGCATTGACTAAATTCTACAAGCTCCTCAAGAAAACAAAGAGCTTCACAAACATGCAAATATTGATTTCTCATGCTCTACCTCAAAGGTTCTCATATCTCTCTAAACTTGTAAACTAGAACGGACAACATCAGAATTGGAAACTCTGCCTTGCCACCATGAATCTTACCAATTCGACCACCCAAAAACAAGGAAGAAAACTCCAAAGTAATCCTAATGTAGAGAGAAAATCACACAAATCCCCCGAAAGCACCTGAGACTAGAGCTACGACGGGCTGACTGGGCCGGACTGGCGGATCAGACTCACTCACCGGCAACAGTGCAGTGCTCGCAGTGGACCCGCCTGGCCCTGGCCACCTCCTCCACCACCACCTCCATCACCGCCGTCGCCTCGTCGTTCTCCCCGGCGGCAAATCCCACATGCCACGACGACATGCCCGGCGACAAGCCCTCCATCTCCGACGGCGGCGCCGGCACCGCGCACCGCGCCAGGAACCCCCGCGTCCGTGCTCGGAACGACGACGACTGCCCACCGCGCGCCGGGTTCTCCTCCCCGGGAAACGCCCGCATGTCGAGCAGGGTGGGCTCCGCCGCCACCCGCGCCCGCCCGCGGCGCACCGCCACCGCCGACGCCCGCCTGCGCACCGCCATCCTCTTCCTCGCCGCCGACGCTGTTAGCGCGCGAACCGCGTTCACGCGCGGATGGCCGAGGGGTTTGAATTTTGGAACGCGATTTCCAATGGGAGGGGGGAGGGTGGAGCGGAGGGATGGCGCGGAACTTTTCGCGCGCGCGGGATCGGGTGAAATTTTCGGCGGAAACTTTTGGTGTTTTGGATCTGGATCGCCTCCGTGTATTTATAAGAGAAGGTGGATCGGATCGGATGTCGTAAGTCAAGTCCAACTAGGTCGGTTCGGGGTCCGTGTGGAATTACGAGTTTGCCCCCCCTCGGGTCGGTTCGCCTCTCGCGACGCGATCGAACACGTCAGCGGCGACAGCGAGTGTGAAGCGAGCTGGGTAGGAAAGGTCTCCTGGCGGTGGGGCCCGCAGTGCTGCGTACCGTTTATTTAGTACGCGTCTGCTACTGTGTCTGTATATGTGGGCCTCCGGATCTTGGTGTGTTAATTATTGGGTTAGCCGGTTGGGCCGTGGAATGGTAGTTGGCTTAATGTTGTAATACGAATTCTTCTGTATTTTCATCTGGAGCTTTCTAAAAAAAAATATTCCAACCAGTCCTTAATCTGTCCCCTTCTTTAGCGGATACAGACGTAATATCTATAGCATATTCGTTCCAAATTTTTAGGCTGATATATATAAAGACACAGGAGTAATCCAAATATAAACGTCCCCTCAAAAAAAATCCAAATATAAACATGAATACAATTTTCCAATATAACCAGATACGATTGGATATTAATATGGAAACATATTATAAAACCACGCTTTGGTAATCTTTGTTTAGTGATAGAAAATTGGATGGTGAACCCAGTTCAGTGGTGGTGAGTAGGTGGCGATAGGTTGGTTAGCTAGGTTGCATCTAAATCATATGCACATATTTAACTAATAAAGGATTAGGTTGTGATATATATAGCCAAAAGGGGTTTATTTGGTATTGTGATTAATGATTTACTATTTTTATTCCTTCCATTCTCCTCCATCCAACCAAATAAAAAGTTGGCTCATCTCATTCACCGACCAAACGACCAACAACATGAATCATTCTATTCAACAAAAGATGAATTGCCATATTCCATCTAGCCTCTCCCAGAAACTAAACGCACCATTAGCCAAACATTGGACTAAGGGCCTAGCACATCTAAGAACGCCAGTTGACAAGTTTGTAGTGAAGCAAACACATAGTGGACGATACACCATGGAGAGAATTCTTCTCAACTAGCTTTATAAGGCCATATGTGCAATCATGGTGATTTGCTAAAAACAAATTGAGGAAAATAAAAGGAGAAGATGAAGGAGAGAGGACGGAGGCTCTTATCAAAGATAGACCAAGCTTGGACCTGGCGGCCCAGCTGGAGTGAAGAGGCCCAGATAGATGGTCTCGCAGGGCCGGAGAACGGCCCAAAACACGTGCCTGGGACGACGTGGCCTCTACTGATTGGACTTGGACGCAAAGAAAATCAAACGGGAAGTCTCCGTGGACCCCTCGCTCTCGCTGTCAGCCAGCGTGGGAAAAATGGAACGTAATCGTGCCAGGGACTCCATTGCTGGCCATGCGGCCTCTTCTGGTTGACTACGCGGTCTAGGGAGCTTCGTCAAAGCTCTCGCACGTGTGAAGAAACCAGGGCCTCGCCCTAGCTCACCACCCCTCAACAAAATAATCATCAGTAGACATGGACACATGCACAACTGTAGCACGCCTCGACAAGTATTTATAGTGACATATTGTCTATCGTAATCAATTTGTATCTAAGCAAGATGTCATCCATTAGATTTTAGAAAATAATATGGTGTATATCTAGAGTTGTTTGGGCTAAGATTCGTATGCACGCACAGAGAAAAATTAAACCATATGTATACAGGTTTAGGCCTAATATGTATATATATATATATATATATGGATTTGTATAAAAATACAAGATATGTGAAGAAAAATCTCTATTGTAGATCTAATTGACTATATCATCGGGATACTCCAATCAAAAAACCTAAAGCAGGTTATGTCGTGGTCATTAACTCAGTTTCTTGACTTTGACTTTTTTTTTTTGTTGTGTAAAGCTTTGCATGGCTTACGGTGGCTTGTGCTCTTATCCTAAAAGGAGTTGAATTTAAACCCTTATTTCCTTCGGTCCAACTATGACTTAGAGAGACTTCTAATTGGGTCTAAATTAGAATGGGTTTTCTATTCTTATCTGGGATTCCTCCTTTATCCGTTAAAACCCTATTCTTAGAGATTTGTTTCTGTATAGAGTTTGGTATATGATATTCTCACTTATGTATATGCATATATGCGGGGTATAAGACACTAACGCAAGCATTAGAAAAACAATATTATTTAACAAAGAGTAATACAGTTAATAAGCAACGGAGTCAAACAAGCCGCTCGCGAGCAAGCTAAGGTTTGGCATGTTTCACTAACGAGCCATGGAACAGGCACGGGCTTTGGATCATTTGCCATGCTAGCCAAGCCAGGTCACACCAAGCCTGAGCAAAATTTTTAACCCTACGGCGGGTGGTGTCTTTTTGCATCATGGGTGTGGGTGGGTCTCCGAGTGAATGCGTGCAGGGTGTCTGTTGGCTTGCTCAAAGGAACGCGGCAGCTGATCTAGAGAAAGAGTAGGGACTGATGCCAGCAAGCCTCGCTCTTGGAGATGGGTTTTTGTCTGTTAACGGGAGGTCATTTTATGCATATCGTCTACAATATGTTATTATTTTTCTTTAAAAAATTGTTAAGATAAATACATCACTTTATGAACTTGCATATTTAGATTCGACCTGTACAATTAGAAAAGAATTTGACCGTCACCGAGGCGGCCACCCTGCTGCTGCTCCCGGTGGTCCGACAGACGCACGACCCATCCTTTGCCACCCGCGGCTCGGGTTCTGCCCGCGCCACGCTCTCAAGCCGGTCTTGTGATTCTCCTGGTCTCAAGTCGATCACCCTTGGTTTGTAGCAATTTTGGTTGCTACGGTTCTACAGCCCTTGAACTGGATAGTTTAATCGATCCTCTGCAGTTTCATCTGATCTGACAAGGTTTACAGCCTGCAAGGTGTTTGATCGATTGCCTCAGAGACCGCACATTGGCTGCCTGGACGAATCTTTGATCTTTGGAGCTAACCCCTCTGGCCGTGGAGCAAGGTGGCATGACAACATCGTTTTGTGTTCCTTTTTTTCCTCCTGATCTTAGGGTTGTCCATGCGCCACTGACCAGATCGAGGTGCTACTACAGCATTCCTTAAGAACATGTTGCTTGCAAAGGGTCTCGACTACTCAAGGGTATCCAAACATACCCTTGAAAAATTATCAGGTTTCCATTGGAATATGTAGAATTATCAGGTTCTTCACAAGTGAAAAATTCTCTCAACTGTTGAAACAAGTCTAGATGCAGATCACGATGTTACTGAGGTCACATCATCATCAACCACCACCTAATCAA
This sequence comes from Oryza coarctata, assembly GCA_030770085.1. Lineage (NCBI taxonomy): Eukaryota > Viridiplantae > Streptophyta > Magnoliopsida > Poales > Poaceae > Oryza > Oryza coarctata. The sequence goes on from CM061483.1 coordinate 4,325,956, forward strand.
ACTTACTTGGCTGAATTCTGGTTTCTTTAAATGAAGCGGAACGACAATGCCTTCTGTTCAGTGCTTAAAAAAAACTGACATGGCACCATGTTTATTTCTCTGAGATTAGTCTACCAAGGTCTGTAATGTTTCACTGCGAAGCAAAACGTGGTAAAGTTTCATGAGTTGTGTTTCTTGTTGTAAGGTTCCACGTCTGATATCCATTACAGATTATCAGCCCGATCCAAAACTCAAGGCATTGCTAGGGGATTGCAGTATCTACTTGATGACGATTTTGAGCTCCAATGTTCTGCAGGCATTGGATCATCCATCGCGGAATCAATGGCTCCAATGTACCACTTGGTGATGATTTTGAGCTTCAGGTAACCGCCATTTTAATGCTTTAAAATGGTTTTGGCCATGTACTATGCACAACAATGGAATCAAATTGAGTCAAACTTGTTGTGATTTAATTAAAAAAGTGTTGTCTCTGCAACAGATATCAGACTTCGAATTGGGGAAGTGGCTTCCCAAGCAGTGTAGAGTGTCATACCTATAGAAGGTACATTAATTTGGATGTGTTCGGTACTAACATCTGACGCAGTAGTACTATACTGTCAAGGCTGTAGTGATCGAGCTGGCTGACGGCGCACTCTCCCGTGATGGTCGCCGGAGGAGGAGCGGGTGCTGGTCGTAGCCAACCGGGGCCGGAGGGAGGTGGTCGAGGACAGCATCTACATGGTTGACAACATTTTTGTTGAGAGGGCAGAAGCTTCTGGCTTCACGATTTTGATTTTGGTGGCAACTGATTCTCCGTTGTTCATATATAAACCCATTGAATTGTTGGTACTTCCCTTAGAAAAAAAAGAAATGTTGATACAGATATATTTTTCATGGATGAAAGAGAATTGTCTGAACATGATGAAATGTTGCCATATTGTTCCCAATTGAATATATGTAACGGGAATTACGAAGTTCAATCAGAAAGAAATTTGATTTAACCTGTACAGAATACGGGAAAACAATTTTTTTTTCTTTTTGGAATATATAGTTTCATTTATTTGGATTTCATTGCAACACACCAGCACTTTGCTATTTTATATAATGTTCATCATGGATAGCGGAAAGGAGGTCTAACAGTATAATATAAATAGTAACAGTATAATATAAATAGTTTCAATCTGCCAAGTTCAAAAGATGTCAACTTCTAATTTTGTTTGCTATTATCAATTATCATTTTATCTATAACAATATAAATTATGGTCCACCTACTAATTTCGGATCTAGATCACAATAATATGCCAACTTCCCCCTCTCAATCTGTTGGTGTGACCTTCTCTGTCCTCCCCTCTCGCTCTCTCTAGATAGGGTTTCGCTCGCTGCCCTCTTTCTTTGTCGTTGAATGACCACCCTCTCTTTCCTTCCACCTTGCTGCCTCCCTCGGACGTTTGTCAACCACACTTTCTCTTTTGTTAATGTCCTTGTCTTTTCTTCCTATTGCAATACACGGGTATTATGCTAGTACAATAAGTAAGTTTTTACGATTAGGGAGGATAGAGAGAGAGTGAAAATGTTGGCTATCATGATTGCATTTGCTTCAAGAGAGAGATTAAATGAAGACATGAGAGAAAGAGAGGAATAGGTAAAATTTGAGACAAATTTCTAGCTAGCTTATTGTAATAGTTATCTATAGTATTATCTTTAGGTGATATTGACAAATCTTATATCTAATACTTCCTCTATTTTTAAATATATGATGTTGTTAACTTTTAGACATTATATTTAACTATTCGTCATATTAAAAAAGTAGTGTAAATATAAAAAAAATCATATTTAAAGTACTTTTAATGATAAAACAAGTGAAAAAAATGATACTTTTACAAACATATAATGATAAAATAAATCACAAGAAAATAAATACTACATACACAGTAAGATGAACAATCAAATGCCATATCTAAAAATCAACATATATATTTTAAAACAAAGTCGGTATTTTCTAAAAACAATCTTACAGCTAATAGTTGTCTCTACTATTGAAAATGCTCTAAGGGCGTTTTCATTAATTGAGCGCGATCCAATCTCTCATGCACTCTATGTCACCATGAATTTTTACTTGTATAATAGTTGATGCAATATTAAATCCACCTTTTAATTTTTTATTCCTACCCTACCCTAAATGATAGCTTTCTATTTGTCACCAAGAGCAAATGGTATGCCAAGAGTCTCTTCTTTCTAAAAGTACATCTAGCCCCCTATGTGATTTTTAGTGATTAATGACAAAGCATTAAAGGGGACTAATGTTACAAAGCGACATTAGCAATCATGTGTTTAAATAGAGAAGAAAACAGTGGGAAGAATATCCGTTGTTGCAATAGATTTTAATTATTTTGGTTATAGAAATGCTATACTATAGAGAGAGATGCCATGTTAATAGTTTGTGATTGATCCTAGTCCTTAAAGAAAATATTTAGGATTGTTTCTAACCTATAGTGATCAAACTTTACACTCAATGTGTTGAATCCCTAGTGCAACGAAGTGTCTAGTTTCCTCCAAACTCGAAGCCTTGGTTTTCAAGTGTTGAGAACATTAGAAATTCTAATTGATATATCGAAAGTTCTGACATATTGGAGTGTTTGATTTTTCCCAAACTCAAAGCCACGAGTTAGCCATGCTAAAAACATTGGAAGTTCCAATGTGTTTATTGGCAATTTTGGTGTGTTAGAATGTTTTGTTTCCTTCAAACTTTAAGCCTTGGGGTTCCAAATGCTAAAATATTAAAAGTTTCAATCATTGGAGTGTTCAAAAATTGCTAGTGCCCGATCTTCTTCAATCTACTATTTTTTTGGAATTATCTCTTGGATCATAATTTCTAGTGTTCGGATCGAAGTTTTGATGGGCTGAAAATTTCAATTCCATGTGTTGTTATTGTTTATAGTATTTTGCACTAATCCAAAGTTCCAGTGTCAGGACTGATGTTATAATGTTGGAATCTTTTAATCCCAATGGGTTGAAATATGGGGTTTCTGTTTAAATCCCACTCCACCACCTTCTCCATTTCAATCTATTTAAGCTTCAGCTTGTGTGCAAAGTGAGATTCATCTAGAGCCTTCTCTCCATCTCTCCCTTGATCTTTGTGATTTCTATCCTATGTGCGAGAGTTGGAGTTATTGAGGGCTAGAACAAATCTTCATGTCTTTGAGCACTAGAATTCAAGTCCAAGTCATTTAGGGTGTGTTTACTACTCTTGGAATTGAGGACTCCTAAAAGAATAGATGTTGCTCACAGGCCATTGATCTACATGTGGTGCACGATGAGAAGTTTGTAAAGGCTGGATTTTTCCTCTGGAAGGGAATAAATACTACTAGCAGCGATGATTTTTTGGTGCAACCTTAGAAGACAAGGGTTGAGAGAACATCGACTAGGACTCTTCTAAGGATTCAAACATCGAGAACAAACTCTCTGCGTCTTCAACTTCAGTGTCCTTTTATGCATTTCATTTGTGCTTTGTTCTATTGCATGATCTAGTTTGTTATTTGTGGAATTGCATCATTATATTTATTGTGCTCAAAGCTCTTATTAATTTGAGTTGTGTAGGTTATGTCTTGACTACTTTTTGTAGGTGTCATGTTGGAAGTTCTGACACAAACCAGAATACTCCTATATAATATCTTTATTGGAACATCCGACCTGCTCTAGCATTGTCACATTTAGTATAATTTTAAAACACATCGATTTACCTCCCTTTAGGACACTCTCGATTCTTCACTTTCCTCTTCACATTAGCAAAAAACTATAATTGGCAATGTTATATGCCATTACATTACTTATCTTTGTACATGCCCTAAGAGGATATGCGTATGCACCCTTAGTCTTAGGGAACAAAATAGTTTAGAGAGAGAATTTAGAGAAGAGTTGAGAGTGAATTAATCAACTTTAATTTGTAGGAATGAGAGTGAGAGCCCCCTTGTCGGGTTCACCTTCTGCCCTAGTAAGGGTAATTGGGTGTATCACCCATGAATATTTCAAGACATTCCATGGGTATATTCCTTAGGCACATTCCCTTAGAGGCTTTGTCTATTACGGATGCCCTAGGGGATATGGGTGACTATCCTCTGTCAGGATGGATGGCTAGATTTACAAAAATTGGAAGGCAATTAGGAGATTTCTTTTGGGTAAACTACCTACCTCTTATTCTATAAATAGAGAACTTAGGCAAAGGGTAGGCAGGTGTACCTTTTAGTTGGTTAGAAACCCTAGCTTTTGTTTAGGCTAGTTTACTTTTAATGCTGTCATGTTGTGGAGCTTAAGATTATTCAATCTTGTGTGCTCAAAGTTTTCTTTTTTGTAAACTCTTTCTTAAATGTAAATGAATGATTGTTTCCTTTAGTTTTTGTGCACGAGTTGTGGGCTTGGTGTGAGTTGGCATAGTGTTTGCCTTATCTCCTCTTAAGCTAGCCTTTGGGTACTGAATCTTGTGTTGTATTGTGCACTTGAGGTGATAGGGTTGATGGATTCAGCTTTGTGCTTAATTTTGAATCTATCTTGTTGTGTACAACAAGTAGTCCTTTCTTTTGTCCTATTATTTTTTGTTACTTTTTTCTATTGGCAATAGGATGGCAATATAAATTAAATCTCCAAACCATTGTCTCACAAGAAAAACTAGTTTTTTTATACAACAGAGGATTTCAATAATCCATGAACTAGTCTCTTCACAATCCTGGGTTTAAGTGCACATCTAACAAAATAATTTTAATTTTTTTTAGTTTGGGGGAAAAATGAAAAGATTGTATAATATCTCATTCCCAAATATTTAATAAAACATAGAAACCACACAACCCACTCACAACCAAATGCTAACACATGTTACTACTTTTTCGCTTTTGTACGGTACTGCTTTCGTTATTGAAGATGCTAAGATCGAAGGCAAGGACGTTTGCCTTTTTTCTTAGATTAGATGGCATTGCAATATGGCCTTCTTCCGTTCTTGCACGTAACAAAGCAACCTGGCTAGATACATATGCAAAAATTCCCTTGATATGTTGTCTCCTTTGTCTTATAAAAAAAATGAGGATGGGAGGCACGAAATGTCCTATCACAACAAAATGTCTCCTACTCCTCAAATAACCTTGTTAGCCTACCTTCTTTAAATGCAGCATAGCTATGATGGACGAACTGAGTGAGAGGAAGGTTAAGGCTGTGTAGGAGATGGCTTTACTGCTGCTGAGCATGGTGCTGATGCAGTTGATTGTGGTCAAGATGTTTGTTCTCTCCATGTTGGCTCTTAACCATGGCATGAGTTCCTTTGTCATCATTGTCTACTGGAATCATATCGCTCCCATCGTCGGGTCTCTCGCCGTAAAATGTGAATCATGCAATTACACCTGCAATGCCCGCTATCATCATTTTCTATTGAAATACTCATGTTGCATGTAAAAACAGTTATATAGTCAAAATTTATTCTATCTAAATTGAAGTGCATAAATCTTGTAATACTATTTTCATTTATAATTTAGGTTAGTTTACGCATATCATCTGTGTTAGTTTTCTATTAATCATTAAAAATTTAAAGGAATAAATTTAAGCCAAATATTAATTAGAATGGAGGTATTTTGATCTAGAATGCCCATAGTCAATTTAAAAATATATATTACCGAAACAACCATTACATGCATCCTTGAATTTAGAGAATGATGCTTAAATTAATCCAGATGCAAAACTATACAGCCTTGAAAGCATATTGGTCTTCACAAAACGAATTGGGCCTTTAGTACGCCTATTAGTGGGATTATGGCTGTTTAGTTTGATGGTGTAGATAGAAGCAACGATGTGCTGATATTAAGTTTGACGCTAAAGCATGGCCCTGGCATATTCAAATCATTTCACATCGTGTTATTCAGATGATATTTAGATATGTACTCACTCTATCAAAACAGACTTCATATTTTCCCGCAAAGACTTTATTTTTTAGACAATCAATTGGTTGGAGTTTTAAATTAGTGATAAATGTATTGGTGTGTGCAAAAATAGAGGGCAAATACCTTAGAGATTACAAAAGTGAAGTATGCTTAAGTCTTTTAGCTTGTATCAATATGTATGAGATAATGGAGTTGTTTAGATAGGAGTATTATATAATAAGTCAAGAGTTAGCATGCAATGTACATGGCTAACAAAAGACACATAATAATTGTGTCGTATTACATTTATAGAGACGCACTATTATAAAGAACACAAATAAATGAGATATTTTTTTGAAACATGAGATGTGCTGTTTCTCAAGTTTATGCCCTTGGGACATGCAACCAAAATGTTTAGATACAAGCGTAAAAGGAGTAGATGATAGGACACTCACTCACCTCCCCTATTCTAATAAAACATTAAAAAGAGCAAAGCCTTAACCTTGTTTTCCACCCAAATCGGGTGAATTCCTGATTATTAACTTTAGCCGTGTGGCTGCGCTGGTACACGTCTGCTGGACCTAACGCTGCATGATTGATAAAACATGAAAGAAACCTATAAAGGGTTAGGAAAGCTTTCTCTGTTGCAAACAACATCATTTCAGCATAGCTAAATTACCTAATATAAAGCAATAATCCTCGCTAAAATGGTGGAAGTTGTTCTTTTGCTTATGCCGTGCCGCCTTGACCCAAATATATGGAAAGTGCTATGGGGGAGAAGATATGCGTAAAGCAATATTAACTTATAGTTCTTGAAAGGAACTTGGCTTCATCAAATGTCCCATTTAAGTGTGGTGGACTTAGGCACCGGGCCACCCAGTACCCACCACGATATATTAATTTTGGTTATATTTTAAACATAGCAATGCAGACTAGGCCGACTCAGGACTTAGCCCAAAGCTGGATCGTTGCTCCTTGGCTTGTCTAACGAAATACTAACTCAGCACAGTATCCATCATTTGCCCAAGCGTTTACACAAGACAGAGAGTAAAGGATTAGAAAAGGAACCCAGCAGAACATGATGGTCTCAGTCAGAAAGACAGTCAGCCAGTCTTCCTGCACAAGCGCAACAAGAAGCTCAAGCCTCACTGTTGCCATTCACGCCTCCCTTTTTCTCCATTGCAGCTGAACAGTAGTGACCATGAAGGATTCAATCCTGCTGCTGCTGCTGCTTCTGCTCGATCGCTTTACAGCTGATTGAGGTTCGATCTCAGCAAAGCCGCTGTCCTTATCTCCACTGCCGATCAGTCGCCGTCAGCTCATCTCATCTTATCCAGATGATCGATGGATGCGTCGTTCACCTTCTCCTTTGTTCTACTATGCTCTTGCTTTTGCTGATAGTGCCCATGGGCTATTATTCCCTTGATGATGCGTGGTTCTATCTCTCGCTTGGTGTTAGGGAGCGATGTGTTGTTCTCCTGCAGTCCTGCTGCGGTTGTCACTCAGGATGGACATCGAGCCGGCTCTGCTTTGTCCAGCATTGTTTGAAATTTATTTTCTATGATTTATTATCATCTTTTGTATGGTTAGAAATAGCTATATATTTTAAGATGGACATGGTATCATTTAAGAGCATTTTTCTTACCAAGAGCTGAGCCGAGCCCAGCGAAACCAAGTACCATTCAAAATAGAATAATTAAACAAGGCCAATTGGTCTAGCTCTATATATGTCTTCAACTTCATCTCAAGATGGACACATGCAAACAAAAAAAAAACCTTTGCAATTAGTTGCATTCATTCAAACAAAGTGTAAAAGGTTACTACCTCCGTTTACAAAATATATCAACTTTTGGCTATAAATCTAAACAATTACCTGTCTAGATAGAGAGTAGTCCATAAGTTCTCACTTCAAAAATTACTTTAAAAAGGTATAACTCGATTTTAAGCTAATGGTGTTTTGCCAAAAGTCTATTTACTAGCATTCAACTATAAAACCTTAAACAACAGATGAATTCACACGCTAAGACGTTGCTAGCACAATTTCGTTGACTGGGATAAAAATTCAGGGTGGTTTTGTTGTGTGCGTAAACGGGTAATTCTATCATTGATTTTTGCTGAAAAAAAACCCACCTCAAGGATGTTGGCACCAAAATAGTTCCCTTTTATTAAGTCCCCTTTAAAACTAAAGGAATGTTAAAAAGACATGGCTCCCATGTTTCATTATTTGGAAAAATAAGCCGTATTGTATATACGTCTTTAAAAGAAAATGTTATAAAATAAGCTATAAAGAAAAAACCACAAAATTAACTTAAAAATTAAGTTTTAAAATTCAAATTTTGATTTATAAACATTAGTAGAAGCGAAACGATAGAAGTATATGTAGAACAAAACACAGAAAAAAAAATGAATTAGATGGGAGAGAGACTCAAATGAAAATTTATATTCCTTTAAAATCTTCTTGTAATGAGGCATTCCAAAAGAATTTCACAGGATTTTAAAAGCTTCATCAATCCTTTCTATCTAAGCGCCAAACAGGAGAAAACATATAGAATTTAAATCATACACAATTCCTCTATAAATCTCTGTTCCAAAGGGCCCTATTACGCTCTCTCATTCTCTCTCCCGGTCTCTCTATCCGCATTTTCTCTTTTTTTATAAAAAATCTCTCCATCCTTTGTCTTATATTTGGATTGTTATTAGCAAAAAAGAAGAAAAAGAAAGACGGAGTTGCCTACATGGACTTATCTTTGAATTTGATCCCTGTTAGTAAAATCACGGTCCAAAATAATTATTGTGCAAATTAAAGAAGCTTTATAAGTGTAGGGTGTTAAATAACTGGTTTTGTAATATAGGGTGCACAGTAGACTTTTTGCTAAGTTCATGGATGAAAATGGGCTTAATCCTTTTCTTAATATAGAAATGTATGCCTGAAATGGTTCTAGTAAAGTACAATTGAGCAAGGAAACAACATCATTGTCAACCACAAATAAAAAGAGTTACTGAAATAAAAGCATGCTAATAATTCTATAGAAATAATTTAGTTAAAGAAGAGCATGGGTGTGTTAATATTTATAACATCACTTTTTTAAGTGTGCCATGTGTACTGTCTGTTCACTGTATAGGAAACACGTTGGCCGAAGCATAGAATATCTGAAAAAAAAAACAAACAAGGGATACAATCTCACGTTCTGATACTTTATATTGCTTTCTTTCCTTATTTCATGAAGTCTTGAGAAGATAGAGCACACCATAAAACCCAAAAGAAAAAAAAAATCAAAACGCTAGGATTGCAGGTAGAAATGGCATGAACCATAAGCCTTTCAGTTTGTGGACAACTAACCTTGCTTTCTGGAGACAGGAACGCATATGGTTATCTCCTTCCTGCTGCCCACAAATCACGCTTTCATGTCCAATGACCTTGCCAGTAATGCCATCCTTTAGCATGTTACTCCTACAGGGAATCACCAGAATCATGCATGTACTGTTTACTCCATATGTTTAGCCTGCTTCATGCGACACGAATGCAATATTCTTTGGTTCCTGTAACTGTGCCAAAAATATTCTCCATAACTATTTTGTCGATGTAATTAGCTACTTCGACACAAATCACTCAAAAGGAGGATAGATCAAGAATAGTTTCTTGATGATCATATCATTTTTATCGAAGTGGTAACGTCCAAGAAAAATATACATCTAGTTATCTAGATGCATAGCCCATGGCTTGTGTCCGTGCTTTCTAACAAACTGTGATCTTGATGTTAGTAGCTAGGGGCACAAGAAAAGTAAGTAGGGGGACAAGGTGATGGATGCTATCACCTAAGCTTGCTTTCTTAGAAGCACCGTATTGGAGCTGTTTGATTGAATGACAGGTTTGGCATCCAGAGTGCAGCATCTATGGCCTCTTTCCAGCTCCCATATCCAGACAAAGGAGGGGAGGGCAAAAGAAGGGCTAAAGACTGGCCTGTCTTTTAGGAGCTAAAATTGCAATTTCTTTAATCAATGTTACTCTACCATGCCTTGTACATATCTAATAGAGATCACTTTTAGGGTAAGTGGATAAAACTCAACATTTGTAATATTCCCTACATGGAAAAAGTGTTACATATATTCCCCTGAGGGATTGGTATGCCATTTGATTTCCAGCAAAATTTTCCCAAAAGGTGGTTATCATCAATTTTGTCCTTATGTTAGATATGCCAACGAAGCAATGATTTTATAAATAAATTTATACAAATGCATACTGTCAAGCGGTCCACCAAAATGTTTTTGAAAAACTTCTGAAAGATAATGACATTTAACAATTTTTACCAGAGAAATGAATGGTTAAAGTTGCCTTTTGGCCCTAGTTCCATCTCTGTTCTTTTTTTTTTTGCCTTTTTGTGGGCGAGTGTGTTTTAGACATTTTTGTCCTGGTTTTGTACTTCTTTTTCCCTACTTAATGAAATGACATGCAGTTATCCTCGGTTGTTAAAAACATGAATGGTTAAAGTTGCATTGTAGAGATTATGACAGTCCACAAGAAAAAAAGGAACACAAGTAGAAACCGTTGGAGCAGTGAAGTATTCTGGGCTTGTGGCACCAACTAAATATAGTGCTTTGCTTTATAGCAAATTCTTTGGCATTTACATGATAAGTATATATGTTTGTATACTATCTGCTCTCGATTGAACATGGATTATATAATTCCTCGAGGGGTATGTCTCCTTGTGTCTATTTACTTCTAAATAGTCACGAACAACTATGAAAAATTGATAGTATATAGAGTATAGTAACATATGCTAGTTCTGTTACCAAATTGAAGAGAACATGCAGCATCTTCTTATTTCCTGTGTTTTTTCTCGGCAAGTCTGGCATGGCATCCTTCATCGGCTTCAACTTGGTTTGCTTTCTCCACCTTTGGATGTTGGAAGTTTGTATTGTTGCTGGTGTCAATTTCTTAAAAAAGTGGACAAGTATCATAAGAAAGGACTTAATTCTTTGGCCATCCTTGTCTCTTGGAAGCTGTGGAAGCACTGCAACGACGTCGTCTTCAATTCGGTGTCGCCTGATTCAAATCAGGTTTTGAGGGCAATTAGAGAGGAGGGCGCCTTGTGGTGTGCCGTGGGGGCTAAGCAGCTTCTTGACCTAGTCCTTGAGCTTGTAAAGCTGATGGTTTTGGTCATTTCTTATTGACGAGTTTGTTGTCTCTGAGTTTTTGTTTTTGGAGTTTGTATTTTGTACATAGTTTCTTTTCTTCGTCTTTAATAAAATGATATATAACTTTTCTACGTATCTGATAAAAAAAGAATTTCCGATAACTAATTACTTGGAGAGAACGACATCAGGAGAGAATTCCCCACTGTCATTAAAGGTAAGAACTAGATACTTTATTCGATCCGAATACTACCCATGCATCCTTGCACTGTAGAACTGTAAGTACCTTTCAACTTCACATAACTTGGGTATAATTATTAATTAATCAGATAAAACCTTTATGATTAATTAACTTATACATCAAACTTCACTTTGTCTCCTTAATTACTTTGAAACACATATGGCCATATACATCCTCCCTTGCGCTTCTTTTTCCATACAAGGAAAAACCACAAAATAGAGAAACAACAAAAGGAAAGAGGCAAAGGCAAGGTTAAATGATATTAATTCACTAATATAATTGAAGTGGTTTGGGCTGGCATATAGGAGACATTTATTCACCAAAGCTTGCTTTATTAAAAGCACCTTAATATTGTTGGAGCTGTTAGATTGAAAGACAGGTTTGGCTCTAGAGTGCAGCATTTATGTCTTCTTTCCTGCATGCCTACAAAGGAGGGGAGAGTAGGCAAAGCAAGGGCTAAAGATTGGCCTGTCTTTTAGGAGCAAAAAATCAAAATTTCTTTAATCAATGTTACTCTAATATGCCTTGCACATATCTAATAGGGATCACTTTTAAGGTATGCGGATCGAACTCAAAATTTGTAATATTCCCCACATGGAAAAGGCGCTATATATATATATATATATATATTCTTGAAGAGATTGGCATGCCACTGATTTCCACAAAAAATTGTGTAATATTCCAACGAAGGATGGCGTGTCACTGCTTTCTTCCTTACATTGCGATTAGATGCACCTGTAAACAAGCGTTCAGATTATGTACACATATTGGCACACTTTCTAGGCTCATTATCGAATTATGCTACCTAGCCGTTATCCCGTGCGTTACACGGGGCTAATGTTGTTGGTATTATAAATATTAAAATTTTAATCCTATATTGAATACTTTTCTTATTAAATATTGTTGAAATTTCTATGTAAATTTTATTTAAAATTTATAAAAATATAAGATATTTTATTTACAGTTCCAAAAAATTAATAATTACAAAAACAAATATGGAATTCATCCTAATATTCCTTTTGTTACTTTTTGGAATTAAATTGATTAAAATACTAAATTGAAAGTCCACGATATGGGTAGAACTATATATTTACTAATTTTGAATTTTTGAATTATGAAAAAAGAGCTTCATTCTATTTTCAATAATATGTTATATCTAACATTGACTCTTAATCCAATTCATTGTCATTCAAATGAATAATTACTAAGAGCCAGCATCGGCTCTTTTCTAATCTAAGCTATTAAAATTTAGTGCCACCCAGATAGATGCAAAATTAGATATTATCTGGCATTTAATAGACAATGGAAATTTCACTTGCTATAAGAAAGTATGGTACCTCTTTCGCAGCTCTAATCTTCCAGGAATATCTAAATGAAAATAAACTTAGGTATTACTTTGTGGATGATAATGAATATTATTAGATAGATAAGGTTATTAGCCTTTTCAGTCACTATGGTATATAAATCTTGCTCGTTAAAATAATGCAATGTATTTAAAGAATAAATATGCATTTGTTGAGAGTGAAAATAGTTGCAGATAAGACTTATATAGATTAATTAATATTAACTGAACTTGCTTAATTCAAAGCATATTGTCAAAAATTTTGCTTGCACGATCAATGAAACTGTAAAAATAAATAGAATACCTACGTGGATTTTATATGGAACAACTACGTTGGTTTTCCTAGGTTCAAGAGAAATTAACCAAAAATATATCTAAGATGCCAGCGCACAGGCAAATTTGTAGGGTCATATGATGGCGTAGCTGAATACTAATCGATGTTGTTTTAGATGAGAAACATATATAATGAAACAACTGAATTGGAAACCGTCGTTTCCTTGCCGCTGTCGTGCCGTGGCGCAAGAGTCCGTCGTTCTCCATCTGTTAAAGTCGATAGGTTCACAACTAATCAACGATGGACTTTGAAGGGATGGGCCCAAACGTAAGATAACTATTGGGCTTAATTCATGGTTATAATATTAACCACTGTCATGATATTATGATTTACCTAGTCAATGTAAAAAGTGCCTAGGTATAGATGTATAGAAAGAAAGATGGATGGATAGTAGTAGGGTTTGAACTTTTAGTATATGTAAATTAAGTTATTTCATACAAGTTGGAATTAATGGAAGCATTCAAGCAAGTTTTAAGTTAAGGCATGTTTTTTTTTCACTTGTTGCTACATATAAAGTGCATAATCTTTTGTTTTCACTATACATGTAACAAGGCAATAATATTCGAGCAATAATATACTATATTACAATTTACAAACAAGAAACTTTGGGCAATTTAGGAAATTTAAGAAAACCTGTAATTGATATGGCGCATGAGGAGGGACAACTCATTTAATTGAAACGGCAATTAATATTCACTAGAATGGTGCATTTTTGTTACATGTGAATATTTTCAAACTAAATAAATAATTAATATAATCAACAGTGCTGGCCTGCACATAAATTACAAAATAAAAACTTCCCAGTTTTTACTCACCTGAACTTATAATTTATAATGTCTCACCTGTGCTATCATAGATCCATGAAGATCTATTTATATAAAGACTTATCAAAATTTGTTGTAGCATTATAGGATCAGTCAAAACTCAACCTAAGCTCAAAAGCCAAAGACACACATTTCTTACGGCCTAATCAGACCTCCACCGACAATCTGAATAAGTTATATAAACTAAAGAACAACTTCACTAGAGGGATTTGCAAACTAATTAATAGTTTAAGAGAAAACACTCTCGAAGTTAAGCTGTTTCAAAAATTTTAGTAAATCTGAAAAAAAAACTAAAACGTGGACAATTTCAAATCTAACAAAAACCAATTAAAAAAACTTTCCAAATCTGATTTATAAAGTATTAGAAAGGTTTTGAATGGATTAACTTGAATAAAATCTCAATAAAATGAAGAATCATAAGTTTCTATAACCGAATAAAAACGTAAAACTTACAAAACCGAAAGAAATCGTCAATAACTTGATAATTTAATATGATCTTTATTGCTTAATTATTGTTTACAAGTTGTAGACACATCACCCCTCATAAGTTCTTATGAATCACCGATATAAAGAGATCTCAACTTTCAAATCTCTAAGTCACAAATTGGCTTACTGTGAGAACCTAACTTCTCTATTTATACCCTTGATGTGATTGTTCTTAGCCTCGAATCTAGCTAGAATAAAGAGTCATAGTACTCTATTTTACAAGTATCTAACTCATTCGTATTAAATACACACTTAAATCTTTCTAAATTTAGACTTCTTTTAAATTTAACTTCATTTTTTATATATATACAATCTATCTTATATGTCATATAAAAACTTCATCTCTACATGCATTGTTTTCTAGCCTTTAATATACCACATGATCTCTTTGATTATATAGACCTTAACTTCTCTTAAGTTTAGTCCCGAACTATCACCGGTAATACTCCTAAGGACTTAAGCAACAACTGCATATGAACAACCAAATAAACCATATCCAAATATAACTTCTTATCTAACTCATATTAACATAAAACAGAATATCTCATACATAGAAATCATAAATATGAATAAAAATGAAGCAACTATCGAAAAGCAAGAAATTAACTCGAAACCGACTCTTTTCGAAATTCTGTCAATCTGACTGTTGGGTTTTCTACTTTAACCGTTTTCATGACTATGGTCGGACTAAGAAATATTTATCGTTCTAAACTGCACTGTCACTATTTACTAATTTTGTAAATTCAATTCAAACACAACTTTTTCTTTTTAATCTTAATAAAATATATCATATAAATTATTTATCACATAATCTAAATCGTCATCGTGATTTCACACGCATGTTGCAAGTAATTCAATTTGGCACGTATGTAATTAGAAACAGAAGGAAAGCAGCCAGCAGGGGCATGGCACGTGTACTTATCACTGAACTGAGATTTGTTCTTGCAAAAGTAAGGCATCCTCTTCCTTTTCTCTTTGAAAACAACACCCTGTCAAACTCCCAAAGTGATAATTCTGTCTGTCAATCACCCAATCAGGACCATAATACGATATAAAGAAGTCCACAATATCAAATGGCTTAGAAACTTATGAAAGACGATGCCGCTTAACAAATTTCATAAAGAGGAATGAATGGTAAAAGTTACATTCTAGAGACGGAATGGGTTTTTATAAAACTAAATTAAACTGAAATAAAAAAAACATGTATAAATGGTTGGACCAATGGAAGTATTTTTTTTGCATCATCCATTTTAAGTACTTTGCTTTATGGCAAATCCTTTTGTCATTTACATGATAGCTACATATATAAAGCATATATACTAGCTCCTTATCATTAAAGAAAAGGACTAGATACTTCACTTGACGCTTAATCCCTACCCAAATACTACTACTCTTGCATCCTTGCAGAGTCAAACTCAGAACTACTACCTTTTGACTTGACCTAATCAGGGCATGATTATTAAGTAATCACCCAACCCTTTGTGATTAATTAATTTATACATCACACACTCTCTTTAATTAAGTGGAGACCCATATACATCCAACCTTACTAATTTTTTCCATACAAGGAAAAACCATAAAAGAAAGAAAAACAACAACAAAAAAGAGGTTAAAAGACTAGGTTAAATGATTAATTCACTAATATAGTAGATTGTGGTTCGGGCCCATATGTCATTGACCCATGTTGATCTCAGAGACACCCTTCTCCTCCTGCTGCTCGCCTCCGCCGCCAGCTCCTCCAACTCCGGCTACCTGCACCGTCTCCACACTTTTGGAGTACCACCTTGACCAGAAGAGGTAGTTGAAGAAGTTGAGGAGGCTGAGCGCGGAGAGGAGCCAGTAGAAGAGGTCGAGCCTGTCCTTGTTGAGGTCGTTGTCGCTGAGCCAGCCGCCGCCATTGCCGGAGGTGACCTTGTTGATCAGCGAGACGAGCACGGAGCTGAGGTAGAAGCCGAAGGAGTAGGAGCAGTAGGTCATGGAGGTGAGGAAGGCCTGCATGCCGGAGAGCGACTGCTTGTAGAAGAACTCGATGAGCCCCACGGCGGTGAACATCTCGGAGACGCCGAACACGAGGAACTGCGGCGCGATCCAGAAGATGGAGAGGAGGCGCCCCTCCGCCAGCGCGGCGCGGCGGCGGTGCGCCTCGACGAGCGCGGCGGCGACCATGGAGAAGGTGACGGCGAAAAGCCCCACCCCGATCCGCTGGAGCGGGGTGATGCCCGTGTCCACCCCCGTGGCGCGCCGCATCGCCGGCACGAAGCCGGCCTCGTACGCCGGCACGAGCGCGATGAGGACGAGGTAGGGGATGGCCTGCAACGACGCCGGCGGGACGTGGAAGGAGGCGGCGAGGCGGGTGTCCATGGCGGAGCCCTGTTGCACCGAGAACGTCTGCAGCTGCGCCAGGATGGTGTTGAAGACGATGGTGCACGCGAAGATGGGCACCACGCACAGCAGCACCTTCACCTGCTCCACCTCCTCCGGCGCGCACAGCCGCCACGCGCTCTCCTTCCCGCCGTCGCCGAAGCCGCCACGTCCATCCTGCGCCTTCACGCACGCCTTGTCCAAGAGCCTGCATGCTTGCATGCACGGGATAATGAGCCTCTACTACACCGCCATGCTGACGTGTACGCACAAAATTCTTTCGTAAGGAGTACCAACCTGAATTTGTTGATGCGGCGGACGGGGGCACCACCGCCGGCGGGGATCACGGACAGTGAGGCGGCCGTGGACGACGACGACGGGCACACCTGTTTCCTCTTGGTTACTGCCGCGACAAAAACCTGTACATATTGAGTTGCATGTACTAACATTAAGTCTAATAGAATACCCAATTTTTGGAACTGAGTTTTACTGGTCTAAGTTGAGAAAAATAGCAAAAATAAGCTGCAAAGAAAGATATGTCAGTCATGTTACATGTTTCCCCCACACACATGCAAACATGATTGATGTATCACAAGCATAACAGAATGTATGGGCCTCCATGTCTGTGATCAATAATCAAAGGCACCTTCCATCAGACTGTGTTAATTATTGACCCACACAAAAGAGAGAAATAAAGCTGAGCCACTAGCCCTTGTCAACTTGTCCCAGAAAAAAAAAGCGGAGGAGGCCAGCCAGTGTGTAACTTATATCACCATAATTTTTTTATCCCAACATGCATATAATATCTCATTCAGTTAATCATAAATATACTTTTTTGCTTTATTGACTAAATACTTCATTTGGTATTACACTAGGTAGAACCAACAATGACCCGTATTATATTTCGTTTTATTTAGTGAAAAATCGGTTGTAAACCAATGATCTCGACTGTGATACCTGGTGTATGCTTTTATATGGTAGTGCACGAGGCGACTATGAGCGTCCCTTTAGTGAACTCCTGTTGATCATGTAGCTTTTTTTTGGATCAATTAAAGATTTGCATAATTTACAAAATTAGGCGGCTTTGCTTTACTTGTAAAGCATCATATCTGGAGTAGTACTTTCCAAACAAGGAATCAGGATGATACGTATGGTCAAACTTTCTGTTGTTTAAACTGTTGTATATACACATGCCGATTCATCCATGCATTTTAAATTCTTGATTTGTTCATAGTGCTTCTTAATATTAATTAATC
Source organism: Oryza coarctata (assembly GCA_030770085.1). Lineage (NCBI taxonomy): Eukaryota > Viridiplantae > Streptophyta > Magnoliopsida > Poales > Poaceae > Oryza > Oryza coarctata. The sequence continues at coordinate 4,343,809 of CM061483.1, forward strand.
TTGTCACATATTTTTAAATGTATGCGGCTAGTGCACAAACGCATAGCCAGGGCCCGCCACCTTTGTTTCTCTATACTTTTAACTAACATCCGCACAAAGAAAATTCTTCTTATGTTTTATTACCATTTTTATGTTTGTGTAGCAAACTAAGTAATATTGGCACCATAATCTATTTTTTGTTTTTTTAATAACTACTCCCTCCCATTGAGTATTACTATTTTTTAAAACAAATTTACGAATAATTGAAATCTAAGGTGCAAAATGAATTGAACAATATAATTTTCAATATAAAAAAATAAAAGCCACTATTGATCAAAGTTTGAGTCAACGTTGTCACTTATTGTTTGAAACTTGGAGGCAATGTCATTCAAGAAGTCCCGGCTTAAAATCTGATTCTACTATGTTTCCTTTATATTAATATTTGTGAGGCTCTAATTTATCATACTCACTAGGTTCTATTTGCGATTACTAAATTGAATAGAAAACGACTGTAGGGAATATAGTAGCTTGTGTGAGAAACAAAGCTGTGGTTGCTCTGCATTTGCAAATGCAATGGAGTTGTATTTATTTGCAGCTCATATTGAAAGAATACCACTTATCCAAATTATGCCAAATTGTTCAATGCCAATACTTAAGTAGGAAGAGTATAAAGTACAGTACGGACAGTACATAGGAGGCTAGAACATATATATACGGTTGTATTGTACGGCATACATACCTTGGCTATGGGCATGAAGATGCTGCCCTGCGGCGGCTTGTTGCGGTAGAAGAAGACGCCGGCGACGAGGCTGACGAGCCCGACGGCCATGGCGGCGGCCGACACCCCGAACCCGACGTCCATCCCGGACCGCGTCTGCACCCACACCAGCACGGTGAGCGCCACCAGCTCGCCCACGCAGAAGCTGAAGTACGCCGCGTTGAAGTAGCTCGACAGCCGCTTCCCGTCGGCGCCGGCGCCGCCGTCGCCGCCGCGCCGGAACTGGTCGGCGCCGTGCGCGATGATGTTGGGCTTGAGGCACCCGCTCCCCAGCGCCACTAGGTACAGCGCCGCGAAGAAGATCCCCGCCTTCACCCCGCCCGCCTCCTCGCAGCTCCCAGCCGCCTTCGCCGCCGCCGCCGCCGCCATCATGTCGCACGTCGGCGGCCGGAGCTGCGGCAGGTGCGCCTGCACCGCCAGCAGTATGAATCCCTGAAAAAAAATACAAACTTTATTTATTAATTTTACAATTACAAAACTAACTAACTAAAGTTGGTGCCGCATTAACCGTTATCACCATGGATGCATGCATTGAACCTACTCGAAAAATTAAAGCCAAGAAATGATATAAATCATCTCTCGACTTAGTGGAGTAGATCGGAGTGGAGTTTTGGCCGGCGCACTAGCAAGCGAGCAAGCAGCATGGCGGCATTGGATAGAGGCAGCCATGATTTGCTTCCACGACGTACGCTTTTGTTTTTCTCTGTCTCAACTTTACCTGAACTCGCCTCCTCCAAAGCTCATCATTTTCAGCACAATGAACAGTGCTGAATCTTTTCTGTGTCTTACCTGGTTGATTTTTTAGTATCAAGAAAAACTGCTAGGCTGATTCAGAAAAGAAACAACATCCCTACATGATTAAACAAACAAAGATCCTGTTCTTGGTTGCAAGGTAACAAGAAATGCAATCTAAAAAAAGACTAAAAAGTTGCATCTAGCTAGCTGTAAAGATTCTCACTGAGAGATTGATGAAGGATGGGGATTAATGGTTGCTTACCGAGAGCTCGACGAAGCCGAAAATGAGCATAGTCCAGAAGCTGCCAAGGTAGGAGTCGGAGATGAAGCCGCCGAGGAGGGAGAGGAGGAAGACGGTGCCGATGAAATTGGTGACGATGTTGGCCGATTTCGACAAAGGGAAGTGCATGTCGTTGAACACGTAGGTGATGAGATTGTTCCCCACCGCCGCAATCGCCATCATCTCGAAAGCCTGAATCCCTGCAACATCAATGCAAGAATCCAACAGAACATCAAAACAACAGATCACATCAAGCAATATCTCTACCCAGCAATGGAAGTAGTCAGAGACAGACCAACCTAGCACAAAGACGGCGGCTTTCATGCCGCCATGCTTGTGAGGGCTGCATGGCCTGCCCCTCCAGTCCACAGAGACATGAGAGGCAGCAGCCATGGTGTCACCCTTGGGACCTTGCCTTGACTCAATATCCATTAGCTCAAAGCTCATTTAGTGTAAGCTCACACTGCTCACACAACTGCCTTAGCTCTGCACTATGCTCGGTCCTACCAAGAGGTTGTAGTGTTCAATGATCAGATAGTGATCAGCTTCTCTGATCCTTTGTGATAGTGCTGGCTTTGTGTTGTGTGATCAGGCAACTTCTTGGAGGCCTCACAAGAGCACACTATCAGTGCTAGTGTGATGTGTGCTCGCCTTGCAAGAGCTCCTTGGTAAATCTTGGCAACATGGTCAGTTATTTATAATGGCCCGGGGTAGGGAGCCAATTATCATGCCCTAGTGCTTAAACCTGAAATCCTGAAAAATCGCCGACAAATAGATTGAAACACATTAGTCGACTATGATTTTTTTTCCATCGGAATAAGCCTCCTCATTTGGAATCTAAACTGAGATGACATTTTTCACTGATGGAGGTGTTTTACTGTTCTGGGTGTTGAGTTTTAGCCTCTGCAACCTGAACGGATATGCCAAACGTCATCTCTGATCAGATGAGATGAGAGAGCATCTTGCCCCTTTCTTTCTTTTCATTATCCTTTTAGAACTTTGATCTGGACAGCTAGCTGGAGAAAATGTGAGGTAGATAGGATTATAACTGTGATTGGGCTCAAGTAAAATCATGCAGTCTGTCACATGGAAGTATGAATCACTATGTATCTGTTACTGTTGGTTGTATTCAGGCTGACCCTCTGCTGTGAATAACTGAATACAGACTTCAGCCTCCTCCAAACTACAAGACATCCAAGTTCCTCTAAACAATGGTACTGTCTTTACTAAAATCACTAATTCTACTAGTGGAATTTGCTCCGTATCCAACATACGACGAACAAAAATAAGATTTTTTTTACAGAAGCAATGCTTTTCAAAATTTACAAGTTGTGGTTGTGGGATGTGGTGCCACACTGCCACTTTGGCTTGTGGATTTTATCTGTGGTGTAGAAGGCATGGAATTGGCTGTGGTGAACAGTTTCTATCCAGTGCAGGTCTCTGTTAAAGGGTCAGAGTTTGTTCTGCTTTGAGGAGTGCAATGTGGGGGTGCATTGTCAGGAATGCTGAATGCATGCATGGGCCTGAAACTAACACTGACCATAGATAAAACTTTCCAATAGGAAGTATGCAACACCTCCAATTAAAATCTATTCTTATCTAGCAAAGCCAATCATGCAACTTTCCCACTGATGATGGACAGACAACACACAAAATATATTCTCCTTAAATAGTGGTTAATCTAATGGCATATGTGCTGCTGATGCAAGTGGTTGCAAGGCTTGGGGGGCACAAAGATTAGGCTATACCTTAGCCCTTAGGTTAGCTGTGCTTAGCTTGGTACCACATCATCACTTGTTTATCGAAATTGTTTAATTTTATCTTGAAGATACGGTCGAATGCTTAATTATTCTCGACGAAACAGGATATGATACTCCGAATGTACTAAATTTGGGTAATGTTGCTGTCGGAAGTACGCAAGATCTCTGGTTATGCTCATTGTTTGGAGAATGTGAAGATTTGATATAAATCATAACGTTGACCAGAGGAGGTGCTGAATGGTTTCTGTTTATGGTCAATGCTTATTCGTTTACTACTTAGTGCTTTTGTAATTTCTCACAATTAAGCAAAATTGCGGTATTTACTGAAAGTAGTTACCATTATAATTAATGACCAAGTCAAAATCAGCTTAATGGTTGATTTAGGGGCAGTGCAATTGC